>OY796661.1:35124235-36491318 GCA_963680705.1 Rhagium mordax | reverse complement strand
TGTTCCTTAAACGTCAAAAATGTATTAACGTAACTAATTTTAATCGTACATATTAGTACAAGACTACTTATAGCTAATTTTAATTTTTTCTATGAGTGAAATGGATTGTGTTATTTTGAATGGAAATTTAAGCTGAAAAAGGTTAAATACGGTTTATGTACAGAAACACAAATAATAAGGTCTATTGTAGGCTATTTCAGTGAAATTAGCAAACTATAGTTTGCTGACTACTTTATTTGTAGAATTTAATATTTGGTCAAACGACAATTTCAAAAATTTATTAAAACATAACAGTAAGTGTGCCATCAAATATTATGACATTATTTTATACACTGTATATCCAATGGATCCATTGTCTTTTTCAATGTTTACTAACATTTTCCAATAAATGATATACAGGGTGTTGTTCGAAGCACTGATAGCAACGTTAAAAAAAAAAACGAGTCCGGCCCTGGAATTTTTCAATAATAAATTATGTTTTTAATTGAACTAAAAGAGTGTAATATTTGCACCAAGTTTTTTCCCGATATGTGCGGCCATTCCGAAAATTTGGCGGTATAAATAATTGGCCAAGAACCATAAAACACCCCGTATCTCGAAAACCATTCACTTTAAAGGTAAGTGTGGCGGTATTTTGAACTCAGCAAAGTGTGCTCTATCTCCCATTTCACTATGTCCGTTTAAATCTGGGACACCCTGTATACTTAATACAAAACAAAATCCGTTGCACGTCATCACCCACCAAGAATTATAAATGAAGAGCAATAAATGAAGAGCACAGCCTATATCGGCATATGTTTGGCCTTAAGGTCAACAGTTGGCAAGTCAACCATGGTGACGTCCCAACAGTTGACCTTAAGGTCAAAATATATGCCGACTTTTCGTTTATAATTCTTGGTCGGTGGTGACGTGCAACGGATTTTGTTTTGAATTAAGTATACGATAGGGTGCCCCAAAGTACAGGGTGTTTCCCTTAAAATTATACTCCCACTTATTTCTGTAAATATTTATTGACTAAAATTTCTTTGGCTGAAATGATAAACGAGGTAAATAGAAAAATTATAATTTTTTAAACGGACATCCTGTATATGTTTTATATGTTTGAATCGTCGAGTTCTTCTGATTACGATGGCATATAACACATATATTTAAAAATGTTTGTAGCATAAATCTGAGGAGAAGTAATAAAAATTGATGTCAAAAAAGGAAACTATTATTATTATAATTAAATAAATATAGAAAATAATAATTATTATTTATAACACAAAATGGGCATACATTAAAAAATATATTAAAGCAAATTTTTTCTGAATCTTCCATTGCAAACTTCGTTTTGGAGAAACGGTAAGATATTTTGTTGGAAATATTTACATCAATTTTGAAATAAATATACAAGTGTTATATACCATCGTAATAAGAAAGACGCGATGTAGATATAAATATATAAAAAAGTACAGGTGTCCCATTTAAAAAATTAAAATTTTCTATGCACCTCGTATATCTATTAATATAAAAAAAGTAATGACATACTACATAGAACTAGTTTTTGAAAAATTTTATTGAATAATAATTAATAAAAAATTAATAGTAAAAAAACATTTTAATAACAAGCTTTTATTTAAATGCTCTAAAAAGAAGAAAATAAACTTTAAATTAAATCAAACCCATCAATTTACTATATACAATATATATGATATAAAAGCTTGTCGCGAGAGTTTAATATTGTATTCTTGTTTATTTACCCAGGAAAATCTCGCGACAAACTTTTATATCATATAAATTGTTTAATGTAATAAATTGATGGATTTGATTTAATTTAAAGTTTATTTTTCTTCTTTTTAGAGCATTTAAATAAAAGCTTGTTTATAAAAATGTTTTTTTTACTATTAATTTATTTTTTAGTTTTTTTCGTATTCTTTTCGTATACTTCTCAGCAAACCCTTTCATTTAATACCCATTTTATGATGGTAGATAAGAAAATTTTGTCCGCCATCTTGGGGCGTCCGCCATATTGAATTTAGTGTGAAGTCATTTTATTTTACCCATTCTTCTCAGCAAACCCTTTGAATTGATACCCATATTATGGGGGTGCATAAAAATAACTAGTCCGCCATATTGAATTTAATGTGACGTCATTTTATTTTTCCTATTCTTCTCAGCAAACCCTTTTAATTGATACCCATATCATGGGGGTGCATAAGAAATAACTAGTCCGCCATCTTTGGGAGTCCACCATATTGGATTTAGAATGACGGCACTTAGCTAAACATGCAATTGTCATCCAAACTAAACGTGTATGCAAAATTTCAGCTCAATCGGTTGGGGATGACAATTTTAAAATTCAGTTGCAAGATTTGACCTAAACAAACAAACTAACAAAAAAACAAACTAACATACAAACATTGCAAGTTAAATAAAAGCTTGTAAAAAACATGATGGTATAGTTTCAAACGAAACATCCTGTATAGATTTGAGCCTTATACTTTTTAGCATTTATGTAAACACAAATTCCATGAGAAAGATAATATCCTATGATCTTACCACAATTTTTTATACATGCAAACCTGAAAGATCTGAAAAATAGTATTGAGGAGGACCTGAAACCTGAATAGTGTATAATTGCTTATCCCGTTTAGGAATTTATAGACTTCACTCTTCAATGTATTTCTGTTTGTGGAGACAAACTAGAACATTTTCGGCGCAATCATTTAAAGATACTCATCTTTGAGATAGTATATAAGAGAGCAACGTTTGCGCCTCCTCTAAACGATGTGCGACGTCGCCAGTTATACGGAGTTGTGTACGTACGGTTGACTATGCGGAGGCCTATTCGACTTACCCGTAAACATAAAATTATATGCCTCTACTCTAGCGCTAGGAAGCGGAATTTTGCTGAACTAATCTGTATAACTGTATATGTGTATAGGTCGTATAGACCTCCAGCAAAAATTTTGTCAGAGCACTCATGATGACATCACATACATTCTGTGAAATTTTTAATAGGGAAACGTAAGTGCCTCCGAATTTTCGATCTCGCCTCCGATTTCGGAGGCGTAAACAACAGTCAGATATCATTTCGGAGGTGTGTAGGTATGCCAGGCAAATATATATATATATATATATATATATATATATATATATATATATATATATATATATATATATATATATATATATATATATATATATATATATATATATATATATATATACATATAAACCGGCATTATCAGGCCCAAAATTGTATGTCTTTAGAGTATACTAAGCCCGACACCTACTTACGAAGCCCGACTCCGGGCTTGGTAAAAACTTACGTGTATATTTAAGTGGTTAAGCTTGGTACGGCTAATGGAACGTCCTCCCCAAATTTTTGATGGGCTTGGTAAGGTCGGTATTTCTCTCAAAATATACAGAATTAATTCCGAAAATTTCATATAGAGGGCGCACAACTTGATCAGTATATACAATGATAATATATGACCGATTTAGCGAAGCCCAGTATTTTATTCGTATGATGCGTAGCCCGAAAACTTGCCAACATCGCATCAGGTAAAGTAGCTGTCTCTTCTAATGAAACAATTGAAAGTTACCGGGAATAAATTCATTTTATTAAGAAATACACCAATTAAAAAACTGGAAGTAGTCAGTACTATGATAATTTTCACTAATAATAAAATTGTCAAGTACAGTTTTGTTTATAAAAATAAAAGCCAATAAATTTTTAATGGGTTCATTTTAGGTGGATTACTCTATAAATAATCACGAAACTCGAACCGTCATTATTTTTAAATTAGTCGATGTAATTCGATGTCAATTTTAATTCTCTTTTAATTTATGGTTAAATGCAGTTTATTCAACTGTTAAAGCTGTTCATCCATTTAAGTTTTGCATAAGGAAGCAACTGAATCAAATAAGAGAAAATTAAAGTTAGAATTAGAATATTATGTTTTTTTTTCTAAACGGTTTTACTGATTAAAAAATTATAAGTGTTTGGAATTTAAGAATACTATTATCTAAAGAGAAAAATACAGTGGATCCCAGGATCAGGTAACGCACTCTTGTAAACTATTTTATTTTTGATTTGCCGAGAAAGTCATTCTTTGTAAAAAGTTTTGCTTGTCTTAGGAAGCCATAAGCAGCCGTCAAACTTGAGATCATTTTACAGGGTATTCTAAAATTGTTTTATGGCATTAGTATTTCTACATGCAGCCAGTCACTTAATTCTAAAAATTAGAATATAATTTTTCTTATTAGATTTTATTTAACATTTTCTTCTTTAAATTTATTTATTTTTTATTTATTTTTTGAAATTAGATTGATTCCTACTTTAATTTTGATTATTGGTTGAGGTTATCAACCTGAGCGAATTGAAGCTGGTATTTATTTATTATTTTATACTTTATTAGTTTTTTACCTATAATAATTTCAATTTTTTTTTTATCATGAAAAATGTAATTCTTTAAGTTTTTATTTTTTTTTAATAATAATGTAAATAGAGTTTTTATATATTTATGTATCAATTTAGTATTTTTTGTTAAAATACGTATATTTTTTATTCATTTATGATTACCTAAAGCTCATGTAGAGGCTTCTGTTTCAGGGTCAATAATTTTGGCAGGTATTATATTAAAATTGGGAGGTTATGGATTTTTACGTTTAATAATATTATTTATTGAAATTGGAATAAAAATTCATTATTATTTTATTATTATTAGGTTAGTAGGTGGATTTTTGGTTTCTTTGGTTTGTATTCGTCAAAGAGATATAAAATCTTTAATTGCTTATTCTTCAGTTGCACATATAGTGATAGTATTAGCAGGTATTATAACGTTAAATACTTGAGGGTTTTGAGGTTCTCTGGTAATGATAAATGCTCATGAATTATGTTCTTCTGGTTTATTTTGTTTAGCTAATATTTCTTGTGAACGAATAGGGAGACGAAGACTTTATTTAAATAAGGGATTTTTAAATTAAATTATACCTAGACTTTCATTGTGACAATTTTTACTTTGTTCTTCTAATATAGCGGCTCCTCCCTCTTTAAATTTAATAGGAGAAATTTTTTTAAATAATAGTTTAATTTCATTTGTTGAATAAGAATATTATTTTTATCTTTAATTTCGTTTTTTAGAGTTGTGTATTCGTTATTTTTATATTTTTTTTCTCAGCATGGTAATTTTTATTCAGGGACATTTTCTGTTTATCAAGGAATGTTACGCGAATATTTATTATTATTTTTACATTGAATATCTTTAAATTTATTAATTTTAAAGGGTGAATATTTGGTGTTATGAATTTATTCTAAGTAGTTTATAAAAAATAATGATTTGTGATTTCAAAGATATAGTTTTCTATTTTAGATAATTATTCTATTTGTAAATGTATTTTAATTTATTTTTATTAATTTTTTTATCACTTTTTTTCTCTTAGGCTACATTTTTTAATCCAAAATTTTAATTTAATTATTGAATTAAATTTATTAACATTAAATTCTTTATCTGTAATTATAACTATCTTATTAGATTGAATGTCGTTATTATTTATAAGATTTGTTTTATTTATTTCTTCTATAGTAATTTATTATAGTCAAGAATATATGTTTGTTGATGAAAATTTAAATCGATTTATTTATTTGGTGGTTATATTTGTTTTATCAATAATATTATTAATTATTAGACCTAACTTAATTTCAATTTTATTAGGCTGAGAAGGATTAGGTTTAGTTTCTTATTGTTTAGTAATTTATTACCAAAATGTTAAATCTTTTAATGCTGGGATATTAACAACATTATCTAATCGTATTGGAGATGTTGTTTTACTTATATCTATTGCTTGAATAATAAATTATGGAAGAAGAAATTTTATTTTTTATTTGGATTTAATAAAAGAAGATTTTTCTATAAGATTAATTTCATATATGGTAGTTTTAGCTGCTATAACTAAAAGAGCTCAAATTCCTTTTTCTTCTTGATTACCTGCTGTTATAGCAGCTCCAACTCCAGTTTCTTCTTTGGTTCATTCTTCAACTTTAGTTACAGCTGGGGTTTATTTATTAATTCGTTTTAATTTTTGTTTTTCCTCAAATTTAATATTAATTTTATTATTAATTTCAAGTTTAACTATATTTATATCAGGTTTAGGGGCTAATTTTGAATTTGATTTAAAAATAATTATTGCTTTATCAACATTAAGTCAATTAGGTTTAATAATAAGAATTTTAGCTTTAGGAGAGTATAAATGAGCTTTTTTTCATTTATTAACTCATGCTTTATTTAAAGCTTTATTATTTATATGTGCAGGAAATATTATTCATAATTTAAATAATTGTCAAGATATTCGTTTCATAGGAAAATTAAATAAGCATATACCATTAACTTGCACCTTTTTTAATATCAGAAAATTTTCTTTATGTGGGTTACCTTTTTTATCTGGATTTTATGAATTTAGTTCTGTCCATGTTGGGTCAAATTATTATTATAATAATTTCATTCAACACTTATGAGGTGAAAATAAGGGTTTCCCAAAATAAGTGTAATATATTAACTCAGTTGGGCTTGGTAAGGTGACGCTATGAAGTGGCTTTACAAGTACTGGAAAATATATGATTAAGTGAATATTAAATAAGGTTACCCCTCTCCTCTAGCAAAATGTATATAAATTGTACTA
Organism: Rhagium mordax; assembly: GCA_963680705.1. Lineage (NCBI taxonomy): Eukaryota > Metazoa > Arthropoda > Insecta > Coleoptera > Cerambycidae > Rhagium > Rhagium mordax. Next base: position 36,484,652 of record OY796661.1, on the reverse strand, counting down.
CGCGCAGTCACGTGAAATACGCACTTCTAAATACAATAGGAAGCCTGGGCTTCTGAGAGCCGGTGATATGTACTAGGCTTGGTATAGGTTGTTGGGTACGTATATGAGGTTGAAGTATTTGCATGCTCGTGTAAACGAAGTTTGACAGTCGCACGTCTGATATAACACAAACCACAGCTGTAGCAAAAAGTAATTCCTCATCATAATTTCCCGTTTTTTTTTTGTCAAAAATCAACACTCTTGATATACTAACTGTGTAAGGTAGACTGAACGTTAAATGAATACAATGACGTTCATTTGTGCAAATTTGCATGCACAAATCAGTTTCGCAAATTGCATGAGCATCTAAACAGATGTACAACGACTCAGTACATTTGTGCAAATTTGGATACACAAGCCAACTGGCACAATTTGCATGACTGTCTAAAAGCGCCTTAACCTTGGAACAACGAATTTACTTGATCAAATGCTATGGAATCGGAAATGTTTCTTATAAATACGCTATTGAAGTTTTCAATGAGAAGTATCCAGATGTTACAGTGATTCACAGTATGTAAATTAATTTATAAATTTGATACCACCGGGGAAGTAAAAAATGTGAAAAAAAACAAAAACAATTAAATGAAGATGACGCTGCTACCGGTGTAGTTTTAGACTGTAGATTGTAGAACACCCAAGATGGTCGTTAAATAATTTAGGTATTAGCAAATCTCATATTCAGAGGATAGCTTAGGCTAGACTCCGCCTGAAATAAAGTCATTTTATTATTATGATTATTATTATTATTTCGTGCATTCGAACCTAAATTAATTCACAAACTTCAAGTTGGAGATGATGCTCGTCGTTTGGACTTTTGCTTAACGGGGTGAGAAAATTTTAGCAGATAGATCATTTTATCGAAACATTTTATTCGTGGACGAATTTACTTTTAAGACTAATGGGCCATGGGATAGTTTCCTCTCAAAACTGTAGGTACTGGGCTCAGGAAAATCCAATTTTCCGATTTATCACTAACAGTCGAAAGTTTAAAAATGATATATTGCATCATAGAATAAACGGTCCTTATTTTATTGATAGAATTTTGAACCAAGATACTTATTTAGAACTTTTAAATAATTTTGTTTTGGAAATTGGACAATGAAAATTTAAAACGTAGAAGAATAATTTTTCAACAAGACGGATGTCCAGCACATTCTACAATTCGAGTTCGAGTATTTCGGCCGCAACGATTTCGAAGACGACGTAGATTTATTAAAGCAAAAAATTGTAGAAGCTCTTGCAACCATAAATGAAGATGTGACCTCTAATGCATACGAAGAATTTAAAAAAAGATTAGAGAAATGTGTACTTTTTGGAGGCCTACATGTAGAATAGTTCTCAACTTAGTTAAATGAAATGTAATTCTTTTGAAATTAAGTATTTTAAATAATTGGAAACACTTTGCTAAATAAAATGTTCAATAAAGATGTAAAAAAGCAATTCACTTAAAAGTCCATAAATTTTCAAATTTTTAGAATACCCTGTATAATTTATCTTAAGTTTGACGACTGCTTATGACTTCCTATGGCAAGGAAAACTTTTTATAAAGAATAACTTTTAGTAAATATAAGAGAGTTTACAAGAGTGCGGTACCTCATCCGGAGTCACACCTGGTTTGCCCAAATTAATATGATAATATACAGGAAGTCCCATTAGAATGGGTCATTCGCGATGCCATACTTTTGACTCGTCCTGTATGAAATACAAATTATTGCTTTCGGTAACATCAAAAAATTATATTTTATTCCTAATAGATTTTTGTAATATTTTGTGGTTTGAGCAGAAAAAAATCGATTTTAAAAAATTACTCTATTTTATTTGTGTCTCGCCCTGTATACAAACACATATTTGTCTCAATATATTATTTGAAGTTAAAGAAATAACATTCATGCAAAAAATTGCAATCGAATCCTTAAATTGCTATAAATATATCGGGTGGTCCAAAAATAACCGGAATTTTCATTTTATCCCATAACTTCTTTATTTTTTCATCGATTTTCAACCTGTTGGGCTCGTTTGACAGCTAAAGCCTCCAGCTAAATGATTCTCTGTCAGACACTGATATAATGATCATAAATGTCAAGGCTGACGTATTTAAACTTGAGCAATTTTTAATAACTGATGGAATTTTGTTAAAATGCCGTATTTACAAACGGTTTGCTTTATGATCATGGCTGGTCTTCTGGCAATATTTTGGTGGGCAGTTTTTAAAAATCGGTCATGGAACTACGGAGCTGCACCAATAAATGTAGAGACGTGTTGTAAACGTCTCGGCAGCCATAGTAAAAATCCAAATTTTCATCTTCCTTTATAACTTTTTGATTCCTTTACCGATTTTAATTTTTTTCGGGTCACTTAAAACCCAAAGCCTTCCACTACAATCATAAATGTCAGAAATTGACATGAATTATAAATCCAATATGGCAGAAGTGGTCAAATTTACCTAATATTTAAAAGCCTTAAGAATTTTTTAAAATGACAAATTAAATGACTTTTTTTTAACTTGAAGCCTATTCTAAGAACATTATGACGCAGAACACGAAAATCGGTTAAGAACTTATAAAGGTGTATAACGTAGTCATGTACACTGTACACCACAACAACAGTATCAAATTAATTCTTAACAGAGTTACCTATGCAGTTATCGTCATGGTTACATAACAAATGAACATTGATTCATAACTGTTATTTCAGTCAGCTGTTTTTAAATAAAAAATGTCTTGTGGTACCTAGTTTTGTTATAATGGTGCTGTCAAATGAAGACAAGATTTTCATTAAGTATCTGTGGGAATTTGTAGAGGTTTTAAAACTAGCATAATTTTTATTGAACATGGAATACGGCTTAATTTTCAACAGTATTGCGAAGTTGTTCCGAGTCAAATGTTACCTTAAATTAGTGATTTCATACTCATGCAAATTAGTCGGTCTTGGTAACTACAATGAAATTTTAGGATGGACACTTGGATTTTTAAGAGAACATGCAGCAAATTTTATTGAACAAGAACACTGGCCTCCTAGTCCAGATCTTAATCCCCGTGACAATTACTTTTACATTTACAAGAACGGTTGTATAAGAATGGTCGTCATTTCAATAATTTAGGCGAATTGCGACAAAGAATTTTAGACTGTTGGGAAGAAACTGACCAGCAAATTATTAAATAAGCAATAGACGGTTGGCACAGGCAGGTTCAGCTCGTTGTGAACGCTAATGGAGGTCATGTTCCATTATTTAAGTATTAATTTTGACAATAAGTTATTGTTATTTAGTTAAATGAATCGTAATTAAATTATGTTTCTGGTTCAGTCCGTTATTTAATTAGATTTCATTTATTATTCATATCTTCGTAAGTCCTTAACCGATTTTCGTGATCTATAATACGTTCCAATGTTCTTAGAAGACAAGGCCTCAAGATAAAAGAACTCTAGAGGCTTTTAAATATTAGGTTAATTTGATTACTTCCGCCATATTGGATTTATGATTCATGTCAATTTCTGAGATTTAATATTGTACTGGAAGGCTTTGGGTTTTAAATGACCCAAAAAAAATTAAAATCGGCAAAGAATCAAAAAAGTTATAAAGGATAATAAAAAATTCCGGATTTTACCATTGCTGCCGAAATGTTTACAACACGCTTCTACATTTTCTGGTACAGTTCCGTAGTTCCTTGACCGATTTTTAAAAACTACCCACCAAAATATTGGCAGAAGACCAGTCATGACAAACCGTTTGTAAATGCGGCTTTTCAACAAAATTCCAGCAGTTACTAAAAATTGCTCAAGTTTAAATATGTCTGCCTTGACACTTATGGTGATAATATCAGTTTTTGATAGAGAATCAAATAGCTGGAAAATTTATCTGTCAAACGAATCCAAAAAGTTGAAAATCGGTGAAAAAATAAAGAAGTTATACGATAAAATGAAAATTACGGTTTTTTTGAACCATATTTTATAAAAATAACCACTTTATATCTTTAACACCCTGTACCTTAAAAACTAGTCACAGGATTGAATTGGGACCTTGACAGTTCTGATCAGGAAATTAAAATCTACAACATACTAACACTAACATTTTAGCAAAAATCACCTAGAGCCATTTTTGCCTATATGTATATTGTGCGGGCTCTTTAGTTTTCCCCATGTTGAGGAAAAATTATTATTATAATAATTTTGTTAAACAGCTACGAATCTTTCAAAACGTTAATTATTGTAATAAAATACTTGAGAACATGAAAATAAAGGCAACGTTGCTGGGCTTCTCAAAATGCGTAAACTGTATTAACTATATACAGTCGGGCTTAGTAAGGTGGTGATGTGAAGTGGCTTGAGGGGGCTTGGGAAGAACTGGGAAATATATATTTAAGTAAATATTAAATAAGGTTACCCCTCTCCTGTTGCTAAATGTATATAAATTGTCCTAAGCGCAGTCACGTGAAATACACACTTCTAACTACAATAGGAAGCCTGGGCTTCTGAGAGCCTGTGATATGTACCGGGCTTGGTATAGGTAGTTGGGTACGTATATATATATATATATATATATATATATATATATATATATATATATATATATATATATATGTCAAAAGGCTCTAGAAGAGCCTTGTGCGGGAGGGGGCTACACATTTAAAGACCAGGGACACACATCCAATATATTTGTGTATAATGGAAAAATCCCTCTCATAGTATTTTCCATTGCCACTTTTGGGTGAGAGGCAGGTACGCTACCATCTCAACCATCAGTCATATTAATAAACTACTTTAGTCACACATCCTTCTTCCAACTGAAATGCTCCACAGAATTTTTTTTATAAAAATTATTGCGAACATAATTAAATATGATAAGAAAACTATACTTTATGTCTAAGTACCTTAAATTATCTAACAAACTTAATTGCTTTGTATCCTGAAAGCTCTTGATGTATCGATACAAAGCAATCACGACATACAAAAATGAGAAAACTATTAATCTATTTCCTCCTTGACGTTAATATCTGAATTCCGAAACTTTTTTTAATTAATCCGGCTTTGTTAGTTACAAATCTGTTCCCTTAGTTTCAATCCATCTTGCTTCTTATGCCACTTATAATTAATTATGAGGATCACAAGCAATGAGATATTCAGTGGGAAAAAAACCTCTACTACATTTCAATTCCTTAAGATTGTTAAAACAAGTAGATCAGATTGGATATTTTTGTTATTATTAGCTTGTATAAAACCTAAATAAAGTTGTAAGCAATACGCATCAAGCAAAGGAAGTATACTCTGGCTAACGAATGTTAGTCGTTGCGTCACAACTGATTGAATGTATCACAGACATTGCAATCTAAATGCTGTCTTTATTGCACGCGCACTGTGTTTATCAAACTGAAATAGGCCCGAACGTCTTCGGCATAACGCCACCTACTGAACAGAAATGCATCTCTCTCACGCTATGCGTTAGACCAAGGTGAATGCAAGTTTGTCTGAGCGTTTACTACGCGGTACTGGTTTCACTCATAGACGTTCGTTTGTGTCAAGAATAAGCAGGCTATAATATTTTTACAGTATACAAAAAAATTTGAGGTCAATATAAAATAAATTGTTATTTTCAACATCTATAAGATTAATTTTGCAGTTTTGGTCAATGATATTTTTTTTACTAATATGAGATTGTAAAGGTATAATGAAATATTTTGTAAGTGGAGGATGACAAAAAAAAACGCAACTGATGAAAGTGTAATGCTAGCGTATTTTTAAGGCTAAGGCTATTTTTATACATATTTTAGTTTTTTTCATACAATAATTGTACTTTTAATGTATATAACAATGGTTCCAATATTTAAATGAATAACTTTCTGTCAAACTGTTTTTTATTTATTTATACACTGACATTACTATAATATTAAAGTGACATTTCTATGTGATAAAGTGCCACTTTTCTAAAAGTTATTTGTGGCATCTTTCTGTATTTTCTTTCTGTTCTTATTTGGGATTTACGGCCACACTTCTGGGTAATGTTCAGAAGTGTGGCCGTAAATCCCAAATAAGGACAGAAAGAAAGTGCCACTTTATTAAACGAATTTGAATTTAGTAAAATAGCGTATTATTTGTCAAAATGCGAAAAATTTAATTTTTAAACAGTCTAAAACATTAGAACAATTAGAACAAACGTGAAGGCAAGTATACACTGAAAGTTTAGGTCAGGAGGTGCCAATAATATTCTGGTTTCTTGAATAATGACTTTTTAAAAAGTAAAACTCAAAAAAGTTGTGAAATATTATAAATTTATTTTCACTACAACTGGCGTGAAGTAACGCTTAAACAAAATGAACATTGGAATGAAGACGCTTGCGTCTTTTATAGGTTTTCGTTATCTAAGCTGACTATGGGATTTATAAGGATGTAATGCGCCCCTCAAAGATTGAAAATTAAGGGAAAACATCGTTAAAATCTTGATTTTCATTTAAATTATTAGTCGGTTTAGATTCAGAAAAGCGTAATAAAAAAGGATGATTACAATATCTTAAAATACAATATTTAAATAGTTTAAATAAAATGAATAATAATATTAAAACTATCACTGTTATAAGTAAAATGTCAAACATATTAAGTCCTTTAATGTTTGTCACTGTTTTTAATGGTTCGACGGTAAATTCTTTAACGTCACTTTGTATTTTAGAAAGTTCATCTAACTGGATTTCTCCGGGAATCTGAATTTTCCGTGTAGCCTTGTCCGGGTGCCATTCCTGGATGGTGGGCAAATGAAATGGTGCTCCTTGAATAGGTGCTTCATCATTTTCATACTTTATACCTTGAAGTATGATGCTGCAGTGTTCAGGAATTTGTATCAGACTGGGGGTTGATACATCTGTAAATCCATGGGGTTGACATTGTTGTGCTATTCTGACCGTTTTGGTGGGCAGGATAATTATGTAGGCATCATTAACGATTTCTACTAGCGTTGCTTGTAAGTCGATGGATGTTACGTGACATTCAGAAACTTGGGTATTTCCTCGTAGTATTTGGGGTATACAGTCCCTCTGGTTTATCCATTCCTTTACGTGAGTTACACAATATCTATCTATTGAGTGACAACTATCTTATTGGTAGTGATGCGTAGAGGAGTTTATTAGGATAAATGGTTTATATGGGATAATTGTTGTATTATTGATAGGAATTGGGAATAAATGAAACAATTCGAAAAGATCTTTCTCAACTATGGGAAAGTGTATTAAAATTAATAAACTATCATCGTGATATTTTAATTCTGTATGTAAATATCTATAATATTCCTGTTTAATGTGAAAAATCTAAAATTTGATCATTATATTGACCTTTCATTACTGAAATTAATTTATTTAGCTCATTAAGAGGTAGTATAGTACTAGTTAATGTTTTTAATTCAGCAAAGGTGATTGCTGTTTGAATATTATCTATATGTTCAATTAACAAATTACAATCTATTAGTAACATATTCAATACTTGTTGCAAACCTAAGTAACGGGTTATTTTATCAACTGTTCGTGATAATTCTATCAGATTTTGTTTAACAATTTTATTATTATTATCTAATTTTGTAAATAAGTTTTTAGTCTCGTTCATAAAGTCTTTACTAATCGATACAAAATGTGTAAAATCGTGATGGATCGATTGTTGATTTTTATCTAAATTTGCTATAGCTTGACTATAAGTCCCTGATGATTCTTTCATATTTAATGTCATGTCTTCAAGTACTTTTTGTATTTGTGATAAGTATTGTTCGTACAGATTAATATCAATCTTTTTAATAAAAGTATGTTTTCTTGAAGTAATATAGGTCGGTCCAATTTTATAAGGGAGAATTGGGTTAGTGAGGGGAGTTATATTAAGTGTGCCCATCGGAAAGGGGTACGCTATGATGAGAAGAAGTGTCAGGATGTTCCTCATCTTCTTCCTGTAAAGGTGATTTGTCTTTAGTACATTTTCTAATAGGTTTCATTAATTTTTTATGAAATTTTCCTTTGTCAGTAATTACTTTGTCTAAGTCGTCTAATAGTGGTATTGCTTGTTGGTAAACAGGTTTTATTTTATTCCGCGTAATATCCCTAATATATACGTTTTTGTCAACGTCTATGTGAATTTCAGGAGGCTCTTTTCTATTTTCATTTATTTTAGTTAGATCTCTTGCCTTTGAATTATTATCATTAATTACCTTGTTTATTACATTAGTTTTTTCAATATGTTTGTTTAAATAGTCCGATACAATTTGTGTTTGAGTTATTTCCGTTGGTGTTGAGTAATCTAATATACCTTTAATAACTTGTAGTGTAGTAAACTTAGTTGAGCTGTGGATTGTGTTATTATAACCAATCAAAGCGTATATCATTAAACTTGTTATTTGGTCATGTTTTTGCTCAATTCGTAATGTTCGTAAAGTTTCAATTAATGTGGAATGTAGTCGTTCTACTGGACTATTTGAATTAGGATTTTTTGCCGTAGTATAATGTAGATTTATTTTATGCAAAGCACAAAAGTTTTCAAAGTGTCTATTTTTAAATTCTGGGCCTTGATCACAAAAGATTTTAGAAGGTATCCCGTAATGTGATATGAATTTTAATAAATTATCTACCACGTCTGTTGCATTAGTTGTAGTCGGGTATGCTTGTGCAAATTTCGAAAAGCTGTCAATTATTGTAAAGAATTTAACTTTTTCTATCTGAAATGTGTCTACATAAATGTGATCGAAAGGTTTATCTCCAATAGGAGTATTTTTAAATATTATTTTGTGAGGTTGTCTCTCGTATTTAGTTTTTTGACAAACTTCGCATGTGTTTATATAGTCATTTATGTCCTGTTTTAGTGTAGGCCAGTAGTATTTTCTAGTAAGGGCCATGGTGGTTTCGTTTATACCTCTATGTACCGTTTTTGTTTCATGATGGTATTTTATTTTTAGAATTTGCTCATCTTTAGTTTTTATGTCTTCTAAGAATAATGTACATCGTACAAATTTAAATGATTTGACTAGAAAGTTACTTTGAATAACTTTAGTAAAGTTACTTAATAAAAATGCCATTGGTATTATTATACCGTATGTTGTTTTAGGCTTAACATAATTTTTCAAATAGTTAACTAAATCATCTGCAAAGTTTTGTGCTGTTAGTGTCACATTATGTCGTATTTTGTTATCAAAAAGTTGTTCGATCCGCACAATACATTTTATTGAATGTTCTCTTACATGAAGGTTTATCTGATTCTTAAAAGTATTTATAGCATTTTCAGATATAGGTATTTCTAAAACTGGGTTTTCATGTGCCGTATGTATAGTGTCACTAGTATTTGTTTGTCTTTCTGGAACTAAATTTATGTCTGATATTATATTAATTGGTCGAGTAGAAAGTTCTTTTTCTATCGCTTCATTAATAATTTGGTCGATATTTGAAGTCGACGGTTCGATTTGGGATTTGTCAGGCGTCGATAATTGTTTTTCATTAGTTGTTAAGGTGAAAAAGTCTGATAAGTTGTTTTCTGTTATATCATAATTATTTAATGTCGATAAGTTATCCGGTTCAATTTTTATTCTAGATAACGCGTCTGCTACGTGATTATCTTTTCCTTTGACATACGTAATTTCTTCTGAATTTAAATGATTAGTTCTTATTAAATTTCGTATATCAGATATAGGTTCAAAATCATTTATAAAGCTGTTGTCTAATACTTGATCTAATGTAAATAATTCATATTCACTATTATTGATTTCTCTGGATGGTAATTCTGTTAATATTTGTAATGATTGTGGTGAATTTGATTTATTTTCTATTTCCACATAAGCTTGACCGTTAACTGCCGTTGTTATACAATTTTTTATTGTTACATTATTTAATAATCGTTGTTCTTCTACAATTATTTTACCTTTAGTAATATCAACCGGTAGTTTTTCTAATTTTGTTTCATTGGGTTCTAACATAACATTAAGTGCATATGTTTTTCCCTGTCTAAAATGAAAAGGTATTGTGAAATTTGTACCTATCAATTGCTGTGTCTTAAAATCGATATTTAAATTTAAATTATTAAGAAAACTAAATGCTATTACTCCATCAAAGTAATTATGAAAGTCGTATGCTATACATTCTGAATGATAATTAACGTAATCCTGAAAGTCATAATTAATTTCTTCAATGTTATTTTCATTTTTAACTATTAGTGAAAATAAGGGAATGTTAGCTGTTCCTTGTGCAACTACTATACCGCCCGCTGTATTAATTTGGGTAGGTTTGTTATTTATTGAATTTGGAAAATAATATTCAATTAGTTCTGGTCGTAATATATTCATGCTACACCCTGTATCAATTAATAATTTTATTTCCGGTTCGTTTGCCGTTGCATTAATTAATACATATGGAAGAGGTGCCTGAAAGTTCGCATTTATTTCAACTATGGGGGCATTGTTTGTTGCGTGTCCTTCAGAAAATTCCGCGATTCGGATTCTTGCAAGTTATTAATTGCATAATCGTTATCTTCTTCGTATAGTGCTTCATTGTTGTCACGCGCTAATTCGTTATCATAATTATTACCGTTCTCGCAATGATAATCATCGGTGTTATCGCAATATCCGGTTGCATTGTCTTCTACGTAGTTAAAAGGTTGATTCTTATTTTTATTAAAACTCGGGTAATTTTTATTACTCGCGAATGTTGGCATTTGATTATTTTTAGGTATATTTGTTGGAATTGTACTTACACCTGACATTGGTGTCGGTTTTGGGTAATTTTGTTTATTATATTGACCTGGTTGCCAAACATTAGCAGGTTTACCAAATACTTGGGAATTAGTTGGATATTGTCTAGCATTTGAGAATTGATTTGGTGAAAATTGATTATTATTATTTGTCGGGTTAAATTGTCGCGTTTGATACGTATTTTGTCTTTGCGGTTGAGAATAATTATTTTGTTTTTGATTTGTATTATAACGAGGTTTTGACGGTTCCGGTACTACTTGTTAATAAGTTTGCGGTTGAAGAAATTGGTCAAAGTTTTCATCTTCCTGGACCATTGCCATCGCGTGCTCTAAATCTGTCGGTTTTAACGCTATAATTTTGTCACGTAGACGTCTGTCTAACTGCCTAACAAATACTTTCAGTGCAAGGTTGTTATATTGTTTCAAATGAATTTGTTTTGTAATTGCATTCATTTCTGCGTCTGGAATTGTTTTTAATTTCAAAGCTAATTTAGATGTTATTATTTGTAACCGTTTTGCAAAGTTATGATATGATTCGTTTTTTTGTAATTCGTTTTTTTGTAAAGTACAAGTCATAAGAGTCTGTTCTAAATTGTCAAGATTTAAACGTTCACCGTACACGTTACGTAATTCTTCTTTAATTAATGGCCACGTATTTAATTCTGCACGTGAACCAATAATCAACAAAGCATTATCTTGTAATTGACCTAAAATTGCCTGGTATATGAATTGATTTAATTCCGGGTTTGTACGAGAATAATATTTATCGTGAAAGCTATCACAAGCTGAGATAAAAATTTCTAACAGATCTTTGTCTCCATCGTATTTTGGAATAGTTTCGACTATTAATCGTACTAAAGTGTAATTTATTTCTGGTGTAGAAGTCATGTTGTTTATTTTATTTTAAATTCTTAAATGTACAATGTGAAAAGAAAATTTGTCTGACACAAATTGCGTGGAATCTTACTTAGGTATTAATTATCGTTGTGATTTTAATACTTGTTATTATCTTGATAGATTTAACACGTTTCTTAATTAGGTATTAATGATCGTTGTGATTTTAATACTTGTTATTATCTAGAATAGATTTAACACGTCTTTGGGTTCCCTAAGATGATCTCAATTGATTTCTAAGGAAAGGAAATGTAATATTTTCACTCACTTTTGACTCGGTTCGCATTCAGGTCTCAATCTGCCTACTCCTGAACTTGTGCTACCCTTGCTACTGGGGTGTTGTGAAAATGATTACAGGAATAAAGGATGAACTCTAAAAAATCTTACTCTTTCAGTGGATTTTGAAGTCTTCGATCCCAATGGAACACTTGTTTATTTTCACTCACGAATGGATTGTAGATTCTGAATATCAAGTTAATCGTTGATACGAACGCTGATCAATGGTATTGATTGCTCTCGATATCCTACCGACTGCGCCAATAATATTCTGGTTTCTTGAATAATGATATTTTAAAAAGTAAAACTCAAAAAAGTTGTGAAATATTATAAATTTATTTTCACTACAACTGGCGTGAAGTAACGCTTAAACAAAATGAACATTGGAATGAAGACGCTTGCGTCTTTTATAGGTTTTCGTTATCTAAGCTGACTATGGGATTTATAAGGATGTAATGTGCCTTTTATTACACTGAATACTTAAATAACTGATTATAGATTGACGAAATTGTCTAAAGGCTTGCGAACACTAGTTCTATAAAAATCATACCAGCGGCGTACTGTCGCTAATACTGGCCTGGCACATTCTCTTCTTAAGAACATGGCGGACTAACGTGCGCGAAGACGGTGCGCGAACTTTTTCCGCCAATAGGAGATGGTATTCTGATTGTTATTAATTCTGTGCCTAGAGCATTGATAATACCGAGATAATTTTGTCATAGAGACTGCTGAAAGCGTGTTGTTTGGTAATTACCTTTATGCAACACGCTTGAAGCATTCTCTATGACAAAATTTGGAGTATTTATCAATAGTCGAGGTGTATTCGGTAAGATATTTTTTTACTACTTTTTGGTATTTTTAACCAATTAACACATCATTTAACTCAAAATTCTATTTATTAAAACTACAATTACTGAACGTACAATAATTATTAAAGTTGTAGATTGAAGTGGAACTTATTTTTAATGGTGTTTTAAGGTGTATTTTCCAATACAATTTGATTAGAAATGAAATCCAAAGAAGTCAGAAATCCATAGAGGTAAATTTTTAATAAGATAAAATAGTAAAAGTAAATTTTACTATTTACGTCAAAGAGTGTTAGTCCTATATCCTCTAATATCTTAAAAAGACATAAAAACTCTTTTCAGAGCTTAGTTGCAAAAATCTACATTTAACTGATGAAAATCCAGTACTACGAATGTAGAAAGCAAATAATTTAATATTGCAATAAGCCCCACCAGAGGGATTAATCCAAAAAAGGACTCCTTCTGTTATCTGTACCGTGCGTTACCTGTACCATGCTGAAGAAGGCTAATAAGCCAGAATCCGGTCCATGGGATGGTGACGTGCGCTGCCTGATAACAGAAGGAGTCCTTTTTTGGATTAATCCGTCTGGTGGGGCTTATTGCAATATTAAATTATTTGCTTTCTACATTCGTAGTGCTGGATTTTCATCAGTTAAATGTAGATTTTTGCAAATAAGCTCTGAAAAGAGTTTTAATGTCTTTTTAAGACATTAGAGGATATAGGACTAACAAACTGACGTAAATAGTAAAATTTACTTTTACTATTTTATCTTATTACAATTTGATTAATTGAATCATTTGAAACATTGTCAAACCTTTGTGACATATTTGTACATTGATTGTCAATCTGACGTTTGTTGAATTTTAATCTGACTTTTGAATATATCATTTGTGCCTTGGCTGATAACACCACATGTAATTAGGTGTTATCGCTGTAATACTTTAATGATTGGATGCATTTTAACACATGACTTGAAATGTAAAATTTTCATTGGTTAATATATTCGGTAAAAAATTATCATCTTTATAATTGCTAAAAATAATGGTTTTCTTACAATAAATTATTCCAATTTGCCATTTAAAAATAATTATGACATTTCTTAATGTCACTTAAAATTTTAAATAATTATGACATTTTTTAATGTCACTTAAAATTATTTAAAAAATGAAGTTAATTAATCTTAATTTCACAGTTTCTGGATTTAAAAAAAAACACTTACTATGGGCCTCGGCATTAAACTTCCTTTTTATCACTTCACATTCAAGATGAAAAGTAGGACTGTAATGGCTTGATACATAAATAACTATTAACAAATAATAATATAAAATTGATGCAGACTTTAATAATTGAATTGTACAGAATTTTTCTACTTGTGTATTTTCAATAATTTTAAATTTGCAAAATATTTCTTAACTGTAAACTAGAATAATGTAATGAAAAATGTTATCTAATTACACTGAAGGAATTGATGGGCTTTTATTCGATATAACGTTAGAGTTATTCCAAAGAAATTTGCTTGACTGTAGGAGCTTTAATTCAATTTCATATTATATGAACTTCACTTTGAGAGAAAATCAGGTTCCTTTGTATTAAATATAAAATATAATAAATCTAAAATGAAAGAAATGTAGTAGAATTTTATTCTATTACCTTTAAATTCAATTCTTTCGATTCTGTATAAGGTAGACTTGAAATCAAAAGAAATGTTGTCTACTGTTTTGGAATAAAGGCCGACTCAGCTGTAACGATTTTAGAGAACTATTTCATATTTATGCTTTCATATTTTATACAGGGTGTTACTAAAGTTGAGGAAAAAATTTAACATATATAAATTCATAGTCAAATAAATATATCTAATGACGAATATAATCAAGAGTGATTATTTACAAAGACATCCTCATTTAATTTCTTTAAATAAAATCACAATAAAATGTTTGATAGTCACTGAAATTAATAAAGCAATGACCGAGGAACGTAGCGTAATTAAGCGACACCTTGTGACAACTGAAGTAAAAAGATAAACAGACTAATAACACATCTGCTAATAACCTACTAAGCTAATTTCAGGATTGAGACGCATGTCGCTGTTGCAGTGCTATTTTCAATCGTTCCGATTTGCTATTTCCAATGTTGTACCTCATTTTAAGTGTATGTGTCGAGGTGTGAGTTATGAATGGCAACGAAGACGGTTGTTGCATGCACCCTAAATAATATTTAATTTGTTGCCAAGAGATGGCGCGGGCATAGCCTTAGTTTATTTTATTTAAGTTGCTCAACGTGTGTCGTATGTGGTTGAGAGACACCAGCACTTCTTGATACATGGCCAATGCGTCCGCATGTGCGGCGCTGGCTCCCATTGTAACTTTTAATCTTGTGAATTTGTGTTAATGAAAATAAAAACCCAAAAAAAAACTGGTGCACCAGAGTTTTGTTTTAACAAAAAAAAAGAAGATACAGTCCACTAAGTCAACTTAAAACTTAACAAAAAGCCTGGGCACGAAACAAAGGTCATGGCCGTCGTCATGTTTATTCTAATTCTGAAATTGTCGATATGATATGAATTTATGGCGAAGCTAGACAGAATTCGTTGGCAGCTAGCAATCTTTTATAAGTGCTTCTCAAACAAATACAATAATTATCCGGATTTTCAACTAGCTTTTATTCTGCAGATATTAAATTAATTTATGCTGTACTTGTTTTAAAACATCAAAAATAACATGCAGTTAAATTTGTATCCTTAAGCTCAATATCACCCTGTATATACTGTATAAGAATATATATAGAAATTAGGGACTTTTGAGATTCTAGCCAAATTAATATTCATAGATGGATAAAATTCGTGAAATCATACGATATAAAAAAGCTTCTTGTAAAAGGAAATATATTGAATTTCCGAAACGTCTCCGAAATATCATTATCTTTATTTTTATTTTATTTTTATTATTTTGTCAAAAAAGCAACATTTAATTCATCCTGACGCAGTCACAGGCGCAAAGGTTATCTTTTTTTAATCCAGATATTTTTTAAATTAAAATTTAAATAAAAAATTTTAATTTTAAATCCATATATTTTTTAAATTAAATTAGAAGTAGTATAAAGCGCCTCTTGTTTAAACACGTTAAATTGTTTCCTTAATAAATAGCTGTTTTAAGAGTGAAATAGGTTGTGCAAAAATGAAATTTTCTCACAGCTGAATAAAGAACCTGAAGGAAGTGCAATAATCTATAAATAAAGTGACGTTAATAATTACTAGAGAAGAAACTTGAAATAATAACATAAATTATTGTCTGTTAGTGAATAAACTGACAAAAAATGTTACTAGTGCTTGTGTAAAAACTGATGCATATAAGATAGAAGTATAAATAAACACAATCAGAATTAATACTTATACCGAGTGACTTAGTGAAATGAATATACAAACATAAGAAAATTTTCTCAAAAGAATAATAGAAGAAGCGAACAAAAATCCGACAAAAAAACTACAAGAGAATATAAATGATGTTAAAACGGAAATTAATAAAATAAGAAAAACAATATATCAAGAAATAGAAAATACAAAAACAAATAAAAAATAAATTCGATATTCTGAAGAAACAAACAAGTAAAAATAATATTGTCCTATTTAGTCTACATTATCATTATATTATAATCCAAGAAGAAAGAAGCAACGCAACATTTACTTGATTTTACGTTAACAAAAGTTGATCATCTTCTGGGTGTACAAATAAACCCCACTGAAGTTGATGACATATTTAGTTTTGGGAAGCAAGAGACCAATAAGCCAATTTTATTGAAATTTTGTTCGTTCATGAGAAAGCAGGAAAAAGCATTACAGTTTAAAAAATCTAAATCAGTTTCAAGAGGAAAACGAAGATAGAAATAAGGAAAATATAGTCCATAATGATTTGTATGCGATAGATGAAGATGCAGTAGAGGAAGACAACATCTAGCGAAGAAAGGAGGAGCAAGAAAGAACTAAAGATCCAGTAGAAACGGAGCGAAACATCGACAGTAAGCAAAGTTTGGCTACTGCAACAACGAAGAAGGCACGAGGCTCGTCTAGAGTCTTTGCAAAAAACTTAAAGGCTAATAAGTAAATTGATAAATTTAATAACGTAGTATATTAAATAATATTTAATTCTCAAAATAGTTCTAGTAAAAAAAATTAATTAATCTATGTGACTGTGTATTTACCCCTATTATCACACACACAGTCGAAAATATTGTAGAGTTATGCCGAAAGAATTATAACTGAATAGAATTCTGTGAGATTACTAAAAAATAATAAATTTAAAATATTTTGTTTCAAATACTAATAACATTGTGCTAATAAAGTGAAGATATACTCATTAATAGATGCTAATAAATGATTGGAGTATGTTAGATAACTTTCCTATTGACTGGCTAGTGAATTAACTAAATTCACATTTCTGGTGGGTTTTCTGTGCTTAAACAGTTAGTTAGGTTAGTTAGTTAGTCAGTATATATATGTATTTAATAAATTTACTATTAACCTATTATAAATGATAAATATGTGTTTTTTTTATATAATATACGTGTACATATATGATGCACGTTTAATTAAAAATGAACTAAATGTAGAAGCGCTAACTTAATCCAAATATAAAAATTTGCATTGTATATACAGCTCATTATTATTTTTAATTTTTTTTTAAGTAACATTAAACAAAACACCCACGCACAACCTTGAGTTTTTGTGGGTTTTCCTTTTCTGTTTATTTACTCAGTAATACTTAATAAATTATATGATATGAAATCATGTACAACTTTGAAATGTTTGTAAATAAACATTAATATTATTAGATATTATTATTATTATCATCTAGGATTATTCTATATTGTGGCAACAAATCCCAAAAAAGAAAAAAGAAATTTAAACGATGCCACAAATAACTGTTAGACAATAATCAAAATATGTTCATTAAAATATGTATCAACTTGTAAATTACGGATTATTTCATTTTTGAATAATTTACCGCGTATTCTTCGTACACCCTTATGCAATCAATTTCGTACCTCTCATCATATAAATTTATCTCACCTACAGCAGTTGAATATATTCTTGAATGAAAATGACAGATGTTGTAAATTACATCGCACCTACAATGCTTACAATATCTTGTAGCTTTGATGTAATTTCTAATCTCGTTCTCGGTATAATGGCACCAGCTCATGCTGAAATTGCTCTCAAAATATAAATTCATTACTGCTGACATAATTAAATAATTTCTTCACGTAGATCGCAATTTTATCTAGCAGAGTAATAAATAACTTGGATGACATCTAACACACTTTAAATCGAGCATTGCGATTAGTGTAATTAATTATATGGTAATCGAATTTACTCAAGACATATCTGCATATCTGCAAATAATAAGGTAACTGGACCTTGCTTTTGGATATACATATTATTATAACCTTCAAGAACATTCATGAAACTGACATCAGTAAATATTTGTTTTCTGGAAATACTTTCTTTATTAATTACTTAATAATTTTTTATTTAAATATTATTTATTTCTATCGAAATCTAACTACATTTTATAATTTATGAAAGCACACATCACTTTCCTAATTTTTATTTTAACACATTACCTATTGTGTGTACCAAACCAAAATGTTTACAGCGCAAGCTTTTTTTCTGACAAAGCTTTTTGCGAGGCTTTTTGTATGTAACCGTACTAAACACCATTATTTTGATATATTAGAATGTTAGAATTCATGGGACAACATAATTAATATGCGTAAAAATTTTGTATACTTTTGTGTAACTGTAACTTTTTTAACATGCTTCTTCCATTATGACTTCATTTCATATATATGAATAAGAAATAGTTCATGAATCAACAGTTATTAGAAATATTTTGATTTCTTGTAAACTCTTGACTTTTTTGTTTTTCTTTGTGTGAAATAAATTCAGTGGAAAATTGTGGTTGACGAAAAATTAAAGCACTTGTCAATTAATTCAATCCTAAGGAAACTCTCTATATGTTTCTTTATGATGAAAATGCAATTAAATTAGGCAGAGTAGATATTGAATAATATCTACAACTTAGAGGCAGAAATATTGTGTAGGTATATTAAACTGAAGATCCTTGATTCTGTTTAGTCAGATTCATGATTTCTTTGCTAAATAATATAAGAAAATTAGTTTAGGTTTATAAGAAGAGTTAATGAAATAGGTATAATATTATTCAGCAAATTCCTCATGTTACCATAAAAATGTTCAGGTTACAATTAAATTAATAGCCTTAGCTTCTTTCGAAAAAAGTGTAAAATTGTGGGTTGTGCTCTGTAAAGAAAAATTTAGAACACACAATCGTCTCTAGCAAATATATTATAGAGCATACCTATATATTGTGTAGAGATATTCTAATTATTTTTCTAGATTGACATATGTACTTCTTATTGTGCATGTGCATCTAAATGTTGCTCGTTCAAATAACTTTATTTTCCCTTTGTTACATTTTATCCTTATTAAACGAAGTACACTTTGTGTTTTAACATTTAGAGCTCTTTCGCTAACTAATTGATGTATACCTTGTAAACCTGCCTTTAATTAGGTTGTATCTCGTGAATTTCGCTATTTACTGTCAGGCTTGTCTTCGTAGAGAATATTTGTTTTCAATTAAACGCCTTACCACGTTATTTTCATTTGATTTCTAAGCCAACTTGAATTATCTTAGCTAAACACATACAACGGATATTTACAGTTAATGGCCATTAAAAAAAATATATCTTGAGCAAGTTCCTGCAAAACAAATTTGAATAAAATTATAATTGCTTAAAAAATATATACAGTATTTCATTAAAAAAAAGCTAATTATACTTCCGTTTAAACCAAAAGTCCTACAAAAATCCATTTTAGCTAGAAAAATTAGTCTTTGTATGCTGTGTTATTGCCAAATTTAAATTTTTTTGTTGAAAATTTTAGACATTGCATGCTACTCATATGGCGCAAGAAAATATGTTCCCATTAAAAATTCGACTACAAAACTTTATCTATTGTTTTCCATGAATTTAAAAAAATGCAAAATCTGCGGAGAAAACGCGCTTATTTCTTTCCTTTTCTTTTTTGGGATTTATTACCACATTCCTCGAGATTCCTATCCAAAAAATTCGATTTATCTAAAAAATATTCAAATTAACCAGTTTAAAACTGGGAAATAACCTCTACGCCTTTGACGTAATGTCAGAGGATCAGTTAGAGGGTGTTTTTTGACAACTAATAGGAATTAAATTAATACAAAAATACTGCGCTGATGTTTCGGAAACTATATCCGTTTCCTTTTTCAAAGTTTAAGCTTTAGATTTTTATGTAACGTGTAGAATAACACGGCATAAAATAAAAATTGTTTATATCATTTCCATAGATACTTACCATAGAAATCTTGAAAAATATACTAAACAATATTAATTTTATTGAGTTCTTCTCTCAACATTGGTAACCAAGTTGAACAAAATTCTACCGAACAATTTGATACGCATTTATCTTCATTAAGTAAAATTATTGCAGATTCTTTGATTTTTCTTTTTTTGCTGTCTGCTTCTTTGGTCAAAATTTTTGCTGAATCCCATTTTATCCTGTGATCGTTTTCCCTTTGACCAGTTAACGAACAACAAAATTATGGGTGCCATTTAAAAAGAAAAAGTTGATTGCCATAGGAACAAACCAGAAGAAGATATCAACAAACTAAAAAACTCAAAACATGCATGGTAAAGTACCAAACAACTTTCATAGTGAACATTTTTTTGTAACTTTGCAAATAACAAAGTTAAAGCCATTATTTGATACTTTTGTTCCACCCTGTATACTTACGTTCATCTCATAGTATGATTTTCCTCAAACACAAATAATGATGCAGTGGGTTACATTCAGGATGATGTTATAACGCAGTATATGGTATAGAACACAAGTTGTTAAAGAAACAAGGCGTCATGCCATCAAACAGCGCCTATTACAAAGTTACAATGCTGCAATCTAATTAGATTTTATGTAACTGAGGTAAAGTTTTCGTTGCTGTACACCAGTTCTGACTTTCCTCGCAATTTTGTTCAAATTGATCTGACAGCTGAAACATTTCCTCCACTTCGTTAGTCCAGGTATAGGATATAATTTCTTAGTAATTAGTAGTTCTATAAAAAATTGTGAAAAATATATAAATATGAATATAAAAGGTCAATATTCGAATTTCTTTTTTAACATTTCTTTTAACTATAATATTTACGGGCAAATTAGATTTAAAGAAAAATTATTAATAAAAAAAATCAAACTAGAAAGTTAACCGATGGAATACTTATACTATACCGGTTGTAAATGAAATTAGGCTCACCCCTATAACGTTTTTGTTTTTTCAGATATCATTTTGAAATTTTGGTAGTTGCAATAACAAGTAAATTTGAATTAATGCATGTTAATAAAATAATTCTAGCACTTCAGGTTTCACCGGAAATGACCGTAACATCTGTTTTTTGAATGGAATACCCTGTATATTTTTACATTTTTGGATTCAGAGACTTATTCTGCATACGATGGTGTCAAATTCGAGGAAGAAACATAACCTCAAAATTTTTTTCAAGATAATTTAAGTTGGCATCTAGGGAGCCATAACTGCTGAAAAACTTTTTTTTCTGAGCCGTTGAGTATTGGAAAAATACAATCGTGATATTAAGTGAGCTAACTTTGCTTTTATAACCATTTAAACATCTCGGAAATGGTTTTTTCAATTTAACAATTTTTTTTAAATGGAACCGTTATTTATACCTCATTATATTTTAATAGAGATTTTCTTTAACATTTCGATAACAAACACTTCATCATTAGTTCATAAATAATTTACATAAGATACTTTACCTTGGTTCAAATTTATTTTAGTTTAATAAATTTGTTTTTTTTTTCAAGGCATTCCCGATTAATTTCATATCAAATGTTTAACTTGGTCAGAGCTTACTGAAATAAATATGAACTAAGCTATGAACTAAGTCATAAAGTATCTTTTGTAAGTTATTTATGAACTAATGGTGAAGTGTTTGGTATCGAAATGTAGGTAAAGAAAAATCTATTAAAATAGCATAATGAGGTATAATGATGCCATTAAAAAAAAATACTTATATCGAAAAAACCATTTCCGAGATGTTTAAATGGCTATAAAAGCAAAGTTAGCTCACTGATTTTATTTGCCTAATACTCAATGACTCAGAAATAAAAGTTTTTCAGCAGTCATGGCTCCCTAGATGCCAACTTAAATTATCCTAAAAAAATGTTTAAGGTTACGTATCTTCCTCGAAGTTGATACCATCGTATGCAGAATGAATCCCTGAATTCAAAAATGTAAAAATATACAGGGTATTCCATTAATAAAATAGATGTTACGGTATCTATGGTTATGATATAAACATTAAAATTGTGTAATTTCACGAATTGCACAAGAGAAAGACTATTTAGCATTGAGAAAGGAAACAGATTAAGTTTCCGAAACGTCTGCAAAACATCATTGTTTTTATTTTATTTTAATTATATTTTATCTCAAAAAAACCAACCTTTAACTGTTCCTTTGACTTAAGGTCACAGGCGTAAAGGTTATTTTTTTAAAAATCGAGATATTTTTTAGATTGTCTGGGTAATGTTCAGAAGTGTGGCAGTAAATCCCAGCTAGTGTAGGTCTTATAAGTTCGAAGACCTCTAAGAATGCGACCGACGATGTCTTAGGTTGTTTTATCGATATTTTAATGTTGCTGGTTTTGCAGAAGTAGCGTTGCTAATATTACCACAAGTGATACATACTTCAAAAATGTAGCAAATTATCGCTTTACCCATTACCTACGAGGCCCATGTGATGTAATAACCTTCATATACATTATACACCCCTCTCCATAATTCTTAATTCAGATATTTCTTTGCGGTGTCTTTTACAAAATTTTAAATAATTTTTTAGTTTTATAGCAAATTATCTTCAGAGTTTTAATTGGACGCCTTGTCTATTTGTAACTGATTACAAAACTACGTTTACTCATTAAAATCTCAGTGAATCTAAGTTCTCGGAAGTGAGGATGATCTGTTTATATTAACTACTGATTCAAATTTAATCTAATCCGTGTTCACAGCAAGTATTTTCTAGGTTGTAGTATACTTAATCCAACTTATTAATTACTGTAAACAAGCATTAACAGTCTTGTAACAGCATGGCATGTGTAAAGGAAGTTCGAACACCCGGAAGTGTAGAACAACTTTAATTGTTTCCTAGGTAAGTCGACGTAAATCAAGAAATGTATTTGAGGGTGCGATAAAGGTACAACTTTAAACTATTCACGAACACTACAGTGCGAAACTGGCGTTATTAAGGCTGTTTTTTAAATCATATCATAAATTCAGGTTTTATAAAAGAAGTTTAATTTAAGTATAAAAGTAAAACGATACATTTTAAAATCCAAACATGAAGAAATTCACAAAATAATGAATCCCAAATCACACTATAATGTTACTTTAAATTTCAGTTATAAGTTTCATTATCATTATTGTCATCATCATTTGTTGCTATTATTGTTATTATTATTTAAATTTGACAATATAATCATTTGTGGCGATTTTATTATAAACCTATCAAGCGAGGTATCAAGTAAAATGAAAGATAGCTTTGAAAATATTCTCGAACCATTTAACTTAAAAACCACAATAGATAAACCTACTAGAATAACATACAGAACCAACACAATTATTGACAATATTATAATAAATAATAATTTACCATTTACCTCTAGAAACATTGAGTCTGGGCTGTCAGATCACAAAGGGCAAATAATCAAAATAGACAATTTAAAAGTGCAAACAACCTTACTATACAGAAAAAAGATCTTTTACCAAACTCTAAAAAATTTTCCGAATTCCTGAAAAACGTTGATTGGTCACATATGTACACTGAAAAGAATACCGACTTAGCTATGGATATCTTTTACAGTTACTTTTTATCTTGTTTTGATTCATGTTTTCCTAAGAAAAAAACTAAATGTTATGAAATATTAACAACTAAACGTTGTATAACTACGGGAATTAAAATATCTTGTAAACAAAAAAGGACACTTATAGAACTTAAACGAAATGTCAATGATCCAGTTTTTTTAGAATACATTCGTAAATATTGTAAAATATTGAAAACAGTCATAAAAATTGCAAAAGAGACATATTTCTCCAATCAAATTAATTGTTCTCAAACCAAATAAAGACGACATGGGAGTTTATAAATTCAAGAACCAAAAAAAGTACGGACAATAACTCTGAAAACAAACATATTTTAAAAGATAACAAAAATATTCTTGATCAAAAAAGTGTTGCTGAAGAATTCTGTAAATATTTTTCTGACGAGGCCCACCATATAACCTCAAAGTTAATAAGCAACTCAAGTGCAGATGATCTTTTAAAAAGTGTTCAGTTCAACAAGATATCTTCATTCTGTTTTAAATCGGTGCCTGAGCAAGAAACTTTTAATATAATAAAGAATATGAAACCAAAAAAATCAAGCGGCATCGACGAAATTCCCATAACTCTAATAAAGGAAAATGTAAGTATTTGGTAAAACCGTTGACATATATATTCAACCTTTCATTGGAAACTGGTACTTTTCCTACCAAATTCAAAATTGGCATTGTGAAACCTCTATATAAAAAAGGCGCACGGAATAGTATCTCTAACTATGGACCAATAACTTTATTGCCAACTATTTCAAAAATTCTTGAGACAATTGTTAAACTTCAACTAGTAGAATATTTATTAGATAATGCTATACTAACAAATTTTCAATATGGGTTTCAGCAAGCACTGATTGATAAAATTAATTCCACTATTGAGCAAAAAGAACATTCCATTGGTATATTCTGTGATCTGTCGAAGGCATTCGATTGCGTGGATCATGTAATATTATTAGATAAACTGTATTATTATTCAATACGAGGTTTAACACACGATTGGTTCGAATCATACCTGGCAGATCACGAAATATATGTGGAAATGCAAGATCACTGCGGTAAAACTATAAAAAAGGTGCAGTCTAGCTGTCGATCAGTGAAATGTGGTGTCCCTCAGGGTCCAGTTTTGGGACCGGTTCTCTTCTTGTTGTATATAAACGATCTCATTTTTAACTTTTCAGAAATATATTTCTCACTTTTTGCTGACGACACTAGTATTATAATAGAAAATAAAAATTTTAGTGACCTCATCATAAAAAGTCAACAAATAATAAACAATATCATAGATTGGTTTGCTGCTAATAAATTGCTATTGAATTCAGATAAAACTTTTAACATAACTTTTCAACATCCACGTTTTCCAAATCCAAACGAAATAATAAAAACAAAGAATGGTGATATTAACCCTGTAAGTAGTACCAAGTTTTTGGGAATATATATATATATAGATGAAAATCTAGATTTTGTTTATCATGTCACGGAACTAAAAAAGAAGCTTAGCAAATCAATTTATGCAATAAATATAATAAGAAAAGAACTGGGCAAAAGTGCTGCTTTGAATGTCTATTTTGCTTATTTTCACAGCGTAGCCCAATATGGTATAGAATTTTGGGGCTCCTCAAAGTTGGTAGAGAGTATTCTTATAATTCAAAAACGAGCAATAAGAGTTATATGTAAATTAAAACCACAGGAATCATGTAGACCCTATTTCAAAGAACTAAAAATATTTACTATTTACAATTTATATGTATATAAGATAGCTATTCTTATATTTAATCGTAAAAATAATATTATAACACCTTCAAATTATCACACACATAACACCAGATACAACCACAAATTTATTTTACCTAAATATGACTACGACACAAACCGGAAAAGACCTATGTACTCAGGAATCAAAATTTTTAATCACCTTCCTAAAGTAATTACACATAGCACTACTGTTCAAATTTTTAAATCAACTTTAAAAAAACTTCTGCATAAATATACTTTTTATAATTTAAATGAATATTATCAAACGGATTGGATTAGATAATATTTGTGTATCAAACTCTTTCTCGTGCTACATGTTCTCTGTTTTTCCCTATGCCTTTAGAGAGGCTTTGTATTTTTCTACATGCATGTTATATATAATTATGTTACTATGAATTTATTTGTACGTATTTTTCTGTTAATTCTAATTTGTTAAATTTTAAGTTAACTTATAATTATGAATGTGGAAAGTATTTTTGGGATTAATAAATAAATAAATAAATAAATAAATTATTACTATATTAATATTACATTTCTTTTTTATATTATTACTACTGTTGCAATTGTATATCGTTAATTATTATTATTATCATTGTTGTAAAGGAAAAGACCCGAATGTGGACTCGGCTTTTAATATGGGCCCTGTTTAAATTGAAACAATACATTGGACGACATCTCTGATTCATCGTTTAAAATACGCCCACCTGGCAGTGGCAGCTCGCCAATTTCAGCCGGTAGTGCTAAAATATTAAACCAGTATAAAATTATGGGAGATAACTTACTATCAGTAATTTGCTCCTTAAACGATCAACCGAATTTAATTGGGCCTTTATATTTAACTTACCAAACATGATTTTACATGCTTGGTAAGTTAAATATAAAGGCCCAATTAAATTCGGCTAAACTCATCATTCATGTTCACATTGGACACTTCGTGGGTTTTCAATTTATCCCATATACCTGGATATGGATAAGATCGTCGGTATCTTTTATTGGCCAAGTTTCGTCATCTTCAAACAAAACACATACAAAACAAAATATTTTATTAGTTTCGTTCGTCACAACTACACAACCAATTATTTTTATCATACCTATATAGTTTTATTAAATTCAAGACAGCGAGATTTATTTTAACTTCCACAATGTTTTTCAATTTTTAAATTGGGGGTTGGCCATCCTAATTCTTTAATTTAACATTTTTCTTCTAACGAAGAACAACTAACGAAATTTTTTAAAACGGATATTTTATTTATAGTCACTAATTGTAAAATACACACAAAAAACAATTATTATATATCGTAAAGTGCACGGCAACATCTACATATACAAACAGTTCACGCCGAGGTTCACGCTGACTGACTACTGTGCTTGGCACAAAATTTCGTTAGATTCTACCATTTAATATGATGTAAAACATCATTAGATATTTCATCTCACTCACTCGCGTACGAATCTCACAAGATTTCTTTGTTTCAACTGAGCCAGTAACTATTTGGTACAGACGGCGAGGCCGAGTCTAGTCGAGAACAATCGAACGTACAAAACGTGGTCTATTATACACGACGTGTCTATGTTCAGAGCTCTAGTTAGCACAGATTAATTTAATTACAGAACAACCGCAGCGGGATGAATTACGCACTGCTGCCGGACTTTACACAACATGTATAATGTTTGAAGAAAATATTTAAATACCTAAAATAAGAGTTTAAAAGATATATATTTACTGAAAAATGGCCATGGCACACTGACACTACCTCACAAGCCGCCACTGCCACCTGGCAGCTAACAGTTCCCTAGATTGTATTCAGCTCAGTTCTTCTAATGTTATGAGCAGATGTGCACACATTTCAAAAAGTAAATGCGAAATTAGCAACATAGGTAATACTTAGATTAGGGAAAAGCAATTTTCAGGTGAAATAGGTGCAAACGGTTTTAGGTCATCTACCCTATAATCGACATATATTTCATGAATCAGATTTTATAGCAGAAGATATGGAAGCTGAGAAAAATTGTAACGTGTCATTACGACTAGGGAAAACAGCAGAAGGCAATGCTCGAAATGCAAGGTCTTCTATAGTGACAAATCTACCTGAACCTTTATCCCCACCTTCACAATTTATCATTCACACCAACACAAACCAGTTCAAGTGACTAGAAAACCTACGAGGAGAAACAACTTGAGCCACAACCATGTTGCTCTAAGGATCCTGATGTTCCTGAGACTCTAAAGGGAAAAGAATCCGTAAGATTTGTGTCACCATTTAATTCTTACCGCTACCTGTCATCATAAAGAAGAAATATAATCACTTCTTCGCCCTACAAAAATGAGTTCCCTAAATAAATTTGCAAAGAAGCCAGAAAAAAAAAATTAAAAAAAACCCAACAACCGATGATAACGAGACTGATTCCAAAGCAGAAAATGAAGATTTTGCAGTGTCTGACGAAGACCTAGATCTTGACGAAATAGGCCAATTTGGTCCTGTTTGTTTTGTGACGGTCAGCAGACCATGGAGGAGAACTTTGGAATCGTTGCATAATGCACAACATGTGGGCCCACGAACAATGTTCAGGAGCCGAAAAAGACGAATACGTGTGTGACTTTTGTCGTTAATTAGAAAACAATTATAACAAATGTTTTATTTCAGTTGATTTTTGTTATCAAATAAGGTTTATTTTAAGTTAATAAATGTTTTTTATCTTTTTTTGATGAGAGCCCATATTCCAATCATTAAAAAATTTGTCAAATTCATATTTTTGGGTTAAAACTATTTTTTTACTACTAACCTGAGAAATCATCAATATTTACTCCATTCCTCTAATGAGAAGTAGTATTTCTCTCCCTAGGTAAAAAATGATAATAAAAAACCACCTAGGTAAATAATAAATGACATTTAATTATATTTCATTAGTTTCATTTTGTCAGTTTGACAACTAAACTCCCAGACTACTTAAAATTTTAATTTATTAACCAACCAATTATGGATACATTGACATGTACATTCGTCAACAAAAATATTATCAATTATAATAACATAACATAAACAAAACAACATAACATAAATTAGACAACCCCCAAATCCGAAGCTATCCGGAAGGGGGTTACACATTAGAAAGATGCAGATAAACATTTGTACCCACCGACAGTACCACTGCCGGTGCTGAGGTCCGAACCCAGTCACGATAGGCAGTATGACCACAGCCATGACTGTCACTCATGCTCTAGTCCACTACGCTACCGAGTCGGTTATGATAACACAATTACCTTTTTTAATGCAAAATTGTTATAAAGTGATCGATATCAAGGGTATACAATCCTGCACTCTCTAATCTAAATTTTTGTACGATCGTGCAAAAAGTATTAACTTTTTGCACTATTTATAGTCCATAAATTTGGACAATTTTCACTAGTGCATAAAATAACTTTCTTTTTACAGTAGTGCAAAAAGTAAGTTTGTTACTAGGTAACGAAAGTTTATTCATAGTTATTTATGGATGGCGTTTGACAGTGACAGTGTCTCTAGTTGTCAGTTTGACATTTGAATATTTTGCGTTAGGTAATGTAATGTTCTGTTCAATAAAATTTAAATAAAATCTATTTAATTCGATAGTAGAAAAAGTGTTGTGTGCAACACTTGCAAAGGTGAATTTGTGAATTTGTTGCATGATTTCAACTCTCGCTTCGCTCGTGCTGCAAATTTTATGCCTCATGCAACAAATATACACTTTTTGCACTAGTTATACAAATAACTATTGACGCTGACATAGATAAATTACATAATCCTGTATTAATAATGCCTTCCACGTGTTTTATACTTAATAGATTTGATGAATGAGCAATCTCTAAAAGTATCAGAATATTTCTATTCTAAATAAAGTTGTATTCCTAGATGCATTAAGACAAATATTACTTGCTATTGCTTTGCTGATCAATTGATTTATCAAATAAATATAGAAATGAAACTGGGAGTCCTATTTTTAAGCTCTCGTTTTTGAAAGCGAACACTAAAGTTGACGAATATTATTAAAATGCTAAAATGCAATTTTTGACCCTTCGCTTTTAAACGAATGCCCTTATTTAGGTAGCGTTCGAAAACAACTCGCACGTCATTAGCGAACCTTTTATTTTGGGCATCAACTTTAGTGAAAGTATTTTTAAATTTTCCGCTTAATAACTCTTTCTTTCTTTTTTTTCATAAATTCCACAAGGAATTTTTTCTGCCTCTTGGACATATTTGCATTTTTTTCTGTTGCCGACGACATTGTTTATAATAAAAATTGCACACTACAAGGAAACACGTGGACGTACAAAATTGCAAGATGACCCCAAAGCAAATGACATAAATCATAAATCGTGGTTATGTTACAGATCAGCTGTGAATTCGCGACGTTGTCAGGTTCACCCCTCACTAATAAACGAAATGAGCAAGAAAACGAAACGTGTACGCTCGAAAATTGGTATTATAATTTACACTCATTCGGAAGGTCACGTTTTTTAGACGAACACCCTTTTAAGTGAACGTTCTCAAAAATCGCCCTCCAATCGTTTAACCATTTTTATTCTTTCAATGTCTCACTGCCTTCTCTTAGTGGTCATCATATTCCAAACAACAGAAACCCTTGGTTACACATCTGGCCAGTTAATAACTATCTTCCTATTTGTTGAAATGCAATTTTATTATATAAATGCGAATAGCTTCATGTATCTAGTGCAAAAAATAAGTGTTCATAGCACGCAGCATGAAAATTATAACATGTATATAACATAAACACACTTTTTGCACACGTTACATATAATATTTTTTCTACGATCGTTATAAACATTTGGAAGAAGCGTGCTTTTTACGTTTTTATTGCACTGTTACCGACGAAACATGCAAAAGCGAGTTTTTATTGCAGTGTTATCAAAACAATATGCAATAAAATTGAAAGTGATATAAACAATATATAAACTTTTGGCACCGCAAATAGTGTTAAAAGTACCTACTAACTGTTTGCACGATCGTTGAAAACTTAATTTAAAAAAAATCTTAAACGGTGTAAATTTATGAACAAAATCAAAATTTATTTCTATTAATCTTCTTCCTGAAAAAAACTCACGTTTTTTCTCGAAAATATCGATGGCATTTTTCACCCACACAACTTCTTTTAGCCATTTATAAATGGATAATCTAAATTTTACTGGCCACCACTTAAATAAATGAAATTGGCTTCGGAGAATTCCGTTGGCTATCGAATATTTATTTATAATGCGAAAATATTGTGAACGCGTGTATAAACTGTGTTTCGCATGCAAGAAAGTTGTCGTTGAAGATAGAAGTTCGTGGTTGTAAATGTCTGTTATCATAATATACCTACAGTGAGAAAAATTAACTTCACACTTTTTAGTGGTTTTAGTCATTTTAAATACGTATATATTAAAATGGCGATATAGCTTAGTTATTTTGATTAATGCTTTTTTAATTTAGATGCTTCTATAAGATATTCTAGTAATATTAGATGCAACTAATATCACTTTTATTTTAAATATTAAACTAATTTCAGCAAGAAATATCTCGCGTAATATTTTTAAGCTTATTGATCATCGTTTAATTAATCATCATGACAGCCAAAGTTCTTATAATAACAAGTTTGTCCGATAAAGAGACACTTGTATAATAAACATGATTAATTCTCTTTTATTTAAAGATGAGGAAGGGTTAAATTAGAAAAGCATTATCTACTTTTAGTCTCAGCAGATTTATTTCAGATTGTTTATATTTTTCATAAACCCTTGAGTACACCAAGGGAATCAGGATCATAATATTTAGAAAATTATAAATTTTCAGTCGACGACATACTTTGTAATAATTATGGCTTTATTCATACAATGAATATCGACGATTTCACACAAACAGATAATCCGGTCTGCCTAAATTTAAGGAGAAACGAAAGTGAAAGCCATTGAAAATAATGCTCTGCTTTACAGGAATGAATTCGTCTCAGCTAACAGAAGATGGTTACGAAATAATTTTACAGACAAGATTTATGTTATACGACCATTCCAGAGGGTAGATACTTTCCACTAGACATTTAAAACAATAAGTTGTGATCGAATTTGGTATTTCTGTGCCAAACCCTAGAGATTCAGTATCGTAGAAACTTCGATTTATTGTACATGTCAGGGAAGAACTTTTTGCAGTCGTCTTGTTAGCAGTAGACAATAGCTTTTTCGTGAAATTACGTTTAAGGAAAAGAATGTTTCAGTCAACAGAAACCCAGAGAAACGATGAATTACATTACATTTTCTATAAATGTAAGTAAAGTAAAACATTATAATGCTTTCACCCCAAACAAAATAATACTTCAGGACAATGTTTGAAAGTAAATAACGAATAAATTAAAACAAGCTATATTTGAGTAGTGTTTGTCGCCATTTGAAAATATTATTTCCTAGGGAAATTAGAATAATACCTATAATTGTTGTATTGAATCTACGATCATTCGCCTCAAATATATTTATTTTATTACTCCAACATACAGTTTGTTGTTGCAAGAACTCAATACAATAAAAGAAAATCGCTTAGTACACTTGATTTCAAAAAAAGTAGTACAACTCTTAGATAAGGAAATGGGAAATGGCCTATTTCTAGTTGTTTAAATTGTTCTTTTGACAGTAAATTATTGAAATTAACTTAATAATGAAAATATAGATGTCAGTCAGTTGTAATTACGTAAGTTTATACTGATAAATAAATAATCCTAATTTTAGTAGAAATATATTTTAAATATAACATTTTGAATAAAAATTTAAAACACAAATAAACAAATTGCAACATAAATAACAGTAATTAATATTTAGTCATTGCTCCATCCCCATCTAAAATTGCTTGTAGCCTCCTAGGCATTGATAAAACTAAATTTTCTGCAATTTGGGTATTACTTAAACTTTCTCATTCATCTTCAATTATGGCACGAAGTTCTTCCGCATTTTGATGACGATAGATAAGATAATAGTTATATGTCCATCATTACACGACTGGAAAACTTTTGCGTCAGAAAATATGACTTTTGACCAAAAGTCTTCATTGTTCAACAATAATATTATGGTTGAGTGCAAAAATGATCAGTCCTTGTTTTTTTCCTCCATTAATTTTTATTTTCTAGCAGCACACTTCAGAATGCTATTTTTAATTCTTCTACAGGCAGTAGATCTTGATGCAGGAAAATCTGTTTCCAAAACTGCATTCACTAATTTATAAGGGTTTCATCTTGTTGCTCATTACTTCGTTTAGGCCTACCAGATCCATGCTTGGGGGATATAGTTTCTTTCGTTTTCCCATATTTTTTTAACTTTCATCAGAGTGGATTTATTTATGTTATATTTAGAAGCAATTCCTCACCATCCATTTTTCAATTTGGAAACAGTACCTAATCTTCTGAATTTCTGTTAGTTGTCTAACCATTATTAAAAATTGACAAATATTTAAAATTTTCAAGAATGTTTCCCTAATCAAACTTGAATATTAATAAACTTCAACTGGAAAAAAATGTGACAGTTGACTTTTAGATGACTTATAAATATTTTTGCAAAAGTCATGTTTACATTGCTAAAATAAAGTGTACTACTTATTTTTGAAATCAAGTGTACCAACACCTATATAAAATAAAGCAAACATTTTTTGAAGTAAAATTATTTTTAATCCAAACATGTAATTAAACTACTATCTATTTAATGTAGTATTCACTCCTACTTTTGTACAAGTTACTAGTAGCAGTAGTAAAGTTTGGAACCTAACAACTAAGCCACAGATTACAGATGGACCATTATTTCTTAGCCCTAGCGGTCCCACAGCCATTACTCTATCTATGCCCTTTTAATTTCTTTGAATGAAAGTTAAATTAGGTTAGGTTATGAGAAAATTTTAGGGCTACAATAAAATATCTAAAAACAGTAAATTGGGAGACCTTTGCAAGGATATCGATAGGGATATATGGGGAGATGGGTATAATGTCACGATAAGATGGATAAGAGCTCCACTCTCGAATACCCCGACCCAAAAGATTAGTGACATAGCAAACGCCCTTTTCCCACATAGAGAAGATATAATATGGGGACCGACAGAAGTAGCAGATGATGCACCCCTTATTTAGGCTCAGCTAGCTCAGATTTGTTTTAAAATGAGGATTTTCTATTTCAGAGTGGTGTCCCAGCAGGTAATTAGGAATTTTTTTTTTTTGGGCGCCAATAGTAGGTTTAGTAATTTAGCCCTGTCTAGTTAGGTATAATAACCCTCTGATTTTCTTTTTACAGCTCAACACGTGAGAGTACTGAGAAGTTAAAGGAATACCCTAAACTGGTAAGTTATTAATGAATTTAGAATAATAATAATAAAAAATTAATAGTAAAAAAACATTTTTAAGAACAAGCTTTTATTTAAACGCTCTAAAAAGAAGAAAATAAACTTGAAATTAAATCAGACCAATCAATTTATTACATTATACAATTTATATGATATAAAAGCTTGTCGCGAGAGTTTAATATTGTATTCTTGTTTATTAACCCAGGCAAATCTCGCGACAAGCTTTTATATCATATAAATTGTATAATGTAATAAATTGATTGGTCTGATTTAATTTCAAGTTTATTTTCTTCTTTTTAGAGCATTTAAATAAAAGCTTGTTTTTAAAAATGTTTTTTTACTATTAATTTTTTTTTTATTTTTTAGTTTTTTTCGTATTTTTTTCCTATTCTTCTCAGCAAACCCTTTCATTTGATACCCATATTATGATGGTAGATAAGAAAATTTTGTCCGCCATATTGAATTTAGTGTTATGTCATTTTATATTTCGTATTCTTCTCAGCAAACCCTTTTGATTGATACCCATATTATGGGGGTGCATAAAAAATAACTAGTCCGCCATCTTGCGGCGTCCGCCATATTGGATTTAGAATGACGTCACTTAGCTAAACATGCATTGTCATTCAAACTAAACGTGTATGCAAAATTTCAGCTCAATCGGTTTGTGATAACTATTTTAAAATTCAGTTGCAAGATTTGACCTAAACAAACAAACTGACATACAAACATTCATTGCAAGTTAAATAAAAGCTTGTAAAAAGAAGGTTAAATATTATTTTATTTAGGTATTTCTGATTTTAGTTAGTTTACTAGGTAATTTTATTTTATTCAGTATAATATGTATACAAAGCTTATCAACATACAACTTAGAAAATAACGGTTTATTAAAATTTTAAATTAATATTTAAACAGTCCGTACTATACGCAAGAACTTAGCTTAGGAGAAACTTATCTATATGGCAAGAAATCAAACTTGTGAAAAGCAGCGTAATCAAATTTAGAAGTTAGAAGCAAAACGTCGTAGTTGAGCATATAAATGTGAGGGTTACCTGTCTATGAAGCTCTATGAAGCGTTTCTGAGGCACAATTATTAATAAAAACGAAAAACTTTAACAGAGGGTTTTTGTGTAATTTTCAATGTCCCGACCGCTGTCATTCACCGTCGCCCTTTTCCTTTTTTTTTTTAGCCCGCCAGAGTCTAACTCTACAACACCCCCCTCGTCGTGAGACGTTGCTTTTGGTTTGGTTAGGTTTTTGATTACATAAATCTTTAAATCTAACTTACTCTACTTACTAAAATATACATAATAGTATATTATGTTACTAGGAGTAGAAGGCGACCATTATTGTTGAGCCCAGAAGTTTGCTCAGCCGAGGCGCAAGCCGAGGCAGCAAACTGGGCGAAACACATAATGAGCCTTCTACTCCGAGTGACATATACTATTTTTTCTTCAAGCGTCAAAATCAAAAATATCAAAACTTTAATTGTGAAAAATGACATCAGGTCAAATGCGTTCAAGCTTAGTAAAAAAAAAATATATGAAATACTAACCATTATTTATTAATGAAACATGACATAGGTGAATTTGCAATTTCAAATATTTCAGGTGGTACGCACTGCATTATCCTTCAGTCCTTTTCGCTTTTAAATTTAAAAAACGGCTCGACTCGCGACCTCAACTTTTAAAATGACAGTTTATGACAAGTCATAACTTAGATTTTTAATTCGTTGCCATGGATACATTATTTCATTGTTGTACTAGGAAAAAAATGAGAAATATTTGTACTAGTACAATAATAGGCTCTTTCTACAGAACGTCTTGCATTATGTAATGTAAGTATTGTTATACGCTTGAGAAAATAGAAAATAGTAATATTATGTTACTAGGAGTAGTAGGCGACCATTATTGTTGAGCCCTTAAAGAAAAAATAGTATATGTCACTCGGAGTAGAAGGCCCATTATGTGTTTCGCCCAGTTTGCTGCCTCGGCTTGCGCCTCGGCTGAGCAAACTTCTGGGCTCAACAATATTAGTCGCCTTCTACTCCTAGTAACATAATATACTATTATTCCTGAACGCGTGTATCGTTCTTAACGTTGTTTAAGACACTCTATTAGAGGACATATAGGACTATATATATAGTTATATTGTAAAATATTTTTGTAGTAAATTACTCTACTTAATCTACACTCACTGCACATTCCGCACACTCACTACACTATATTGGCTCAGTCCACAATCACTCATCTGGCTCGACGTCGTCGTCGTTGATCGGGAATTGACTGGTCGGTGGTGGAGGTTTCTTGGTTGCTGATATCCGAACGCTCTTGTTCTGTTCTTTCAGCGAGATTTCTCTCCGTTTCATTGGGAATCATTATATTGGAGGAAACATTTCGACTAGGATCAGGCGCTTCATCCTCAGAGGGCTCTTCCTTTCGATCAGAATACTATTCGTCAGAAGATTCTCTCACCTCGGTGCTATCACTGGTCATACTATCTTCAGTAGCCGGGTTTCCTTCAGGGGCCGGGCGTAGATCGTCTACATGTAAAGTGGATAGTTTTCCACTTTTGTCTAGAAAAATGTACCATTTCGGTGGACAGCTGACTGCCAAGAAGCATTTGACACCATAAAAGAAAAAGCATCCGGACCTCTCCAGTTGCATAGACCTGATTACAAGATGCCATTCACTCTACAAACCGACGCCAGCACCACAGGCATGGCCTATGTGGTTTTTCAAAAAATCCCAGAAGGACAGAAGCACATCATTTCATACGCCCGAACTACGTTGACGAAAACTGAGCGACGATATTATATTAATGAATTAGAAGCACTTTGTATCGTACGGGCAATACAAAAATACAACAATATCCTGGATGATGTAACCTTTACCCTAAAAACCGATAATCGCGCACTACTGTGGCTGCATAAGAACCGTGACACTAAAACCAAGTTGACCAGGTGGTCGCTACTATTACAGGAGTTTAAATTTAAAATAGAGCATTGCCCTGGAGAACTGAACGAACTACCCGATTTTTTAAGCCGCAATTCATTAACCAATGAAAAATCCAAAGCAAATATCGACATAGAACGGATGTTGCCTCCAGAGACGACAGAAGGCGAACATAATACAAGTCCTAGATCAGCCGACATTGTATGAAGAAATCAAACAAGGTCAGCAGAGATCCCGTACGCTTCGAACCGACAAACTCAAATGGGAAGAAATAAATAGAGATAGACCGAAAATTCCAAGTGATGAGAACTTCTACCATAAGCATGAGGTTCATACGATCTATTATGGAGGGAAATTAATGAAAGACGACTATTAATAGTTCCTAAAAGGTTAACAACCAAAGTGATAAGACAGTATATAACTTCATCCAGGATGGGATGAAACCATATGACAGATTTGCAAAATATACTATTGGAGAGCTATCCACAAGCAAGTGAACTGCTACATAAGAAAGTGCCAGACCTGTGCAGCGACCAAAACGAGGCAAAGCCGAAAACCCCACAAAAAGGTCATGAATCCAAGCAACCTTTCGAAACAATCAGTATGGACATCATGGGTCCTTATGCTACCACCAGGAATAGAAACTGATATCATCGTCACCGAAGATATATTACTAAGTGGGTGGAAGCGAAACCATACCCACAATGCGACGGAAAAACCTGGATATTAATTTTATGAGTATAAGTAACATAAATAATATAGTATTCAGTATGGTCAGTGCACATTGGAGAATAAACAAAAACAAAAAACAAAAAAATAAATAAATAGTGTATGTTCTGTAGTAACTTAGTTAATGGTTGAGTCAAATATTAAATTCCGGGGTTAAAATTCGATTTAACGGAAATGTGTTAGGGAAATGGGGTTGTTACAGTAACGGTTGTCATAGTTACCAGTATCTGACAGTACCATTCCCAAGGTGGGGAAATGATTGGTTGCAGAGTTAAGTACTCCAGAATAACGGAAATGTGATTTAGACAAACTGCTGCTATGGAAACAATTGTCAAGGTTATCATTACATAATGGTACTTTTCCATGGTGGGCACTCGCGTAGTTAAGGAGATAGGTACTCCAAAATAGCGGAAATGGTTTACGAAAACGTAGTTGCTGTGTAAACAATTTTCAAGGTGACCAATAGCTAATGGTACTACTTCCATGGTGGGTACTAGCTTAGTTAAGGAGATAGGTACTCCAAAATAGTGGAGGTACTCCACAATAGTGGAGATTTACTAAAAACTAGTTACCACGGCAATGCTTACTATTGTAGTTTGAAAGGTTTAAAACAAAAATACGGGCGTTCACCAAAAATAATAAAATACAGTAACCAAGTGATAAAAAACAATATATAATCGGTATAAATTACATTAAAATAAATACTATATATAGCTATTAACATATCTAGGAATGTTATGAGTATCATAACTGCCGCAGATGTCGGTTTGAATCCCAGCTCGTAGAAAGAGAATTGTAAAATACTTTTGTATTGTAATGGTCTTTTTTCTAGCGCGGTGCTTTCGGTCAGATACTTACGTAATCTTTTTATTTCTACGGAAATCTCGGGCGCCAGTCCTTCAATTTTTAAGTGCGAAGAACTACACTGTCTTTTTGGCTCTCCTAATTGGGAGAACAACCCTGGGTAGCGAAACAGCTGGTGATACGGAATAGCCAGAGGTCGGAGCTGGAGACCTATCTAATGGATTTCGGTCATACTGCTCAAACGGATTAATCAGAAAATAAAATTACAGAAATAATAACTCGTGAATTTTACCTCTTTAAAATAACGTGTTTAT
The DNA here is from genome assembly GCA_963680705.1 of Rhagium mordax. NCBI lineage: Eukaryota > Metazoa > Arthropoda > Insecta > Coleoptera > Cerambycidae > Rhagium > Rhagium mordax. Next base: position 36,446,072 of record OY796661.1, on the reverse strand, counting down.
TCAGGAATAATGATGAACCAATTAATTTACTCTCAAACCTCCACGACTATACAGTCGAGTATGTATAAAACTATTTTTAAAATAATTATAAATCAGGCAAGCTGGTAATCAAGTTTGTACGCGGTTTTTCGGCAGAATTTTCGGATACGTGAGATTAATAAATTACGGTGTACGACAATCAAACGGACCTTTCCACTAAGATGGCTTAGAAACGGCGGGCAATCAGTTAGCTATAGATATTTACGTCTTTTATTAATATTTAAAAATACGGCGAACTACTGCCACAAACGTAGAGCTATGGTTTAACTGACTATTTCATTTACAACTAATTTACTAGTCACCCTGATGCATTGGCACATCACAGATCACCCGACGAGAAAATCTAATCAGTGGATGCACATTTAGGAATGACTTTTTAATTACAATGGGTTTTCCGGAAACCCTTGTACATGACAACCTATCAGATCACCCGACGAGAAAATCTGACCAGTTGGTATACAATTTATGCAATAATAAAAAGAATAAACCAACGGAGGTATTATGAATTAGCTCTAGTTTACTTTGGTAGCAAAATACGACGATACTCACGGACAACCAATACGGCGATACTCACGGACAACCAAAACTATAAATATCTATACTTAACTGAAGGCAGTACCTACTAAATGTAGCAGGTTGCGTTGAATTCTTACCAAGATTATATTCGAAGAAATTTACTATGAGACTCGGAGCGGCGGTACGGAAATATGAACGGCTGCGGCTGAATCTTTTTCTGCTGGCGGTAGATTGGATCTGATGCGGACTATTTCGGAATGAACCTGAACTGCTGCCAGTTTTCTCGGAATGAGAATGAGGACGGAATGACAGTGAAGTGACTGTTCTTCCCCTTTTTGTAAACTTTATGACGTATCTGTCGTGTTAAAAGAGAAGTGGTCACCGACTTTAAACGACGGACTCGGATGCATCACCCAGCGTACCTTGCAGAGGTGCAGCGGTTTATGCAACTAGGCGCATCAACTCCAAACGCTTTTAACCGGAAATGAGTTACTTGTAATTTCTATACATGTTGCAAAAACGGATTAAAACGGACAAGGGTTAACAATTTTAGTAACGAATGGTTTTTATTTCCGACTCGGCCATTATTTATAATAATTCTCAGATTTTACTTATACGAGGGATCGTCGAAAATTAATCAATTAATTACTTGATTGCTTGTTTACCAGCGGACCTTTTTAACAACTCATGTATAACTTAACTAGTACAGGACTTACTTACTAAAAACAGCGGCAGGGTGTACCCAAGTGACGGTAATATTTAAAGCAAAAAATGAACATAACTTGATCGGAAAAATCACTTCGTTACAGTATATGTAAACAAAGGATTAATATCCTGAAACCGATAAACAAAATTATACTATTTAACGAAAATCTCCATACTCAAGCCGTATAGCTTCTAATAGGGCAGAAAATAGATCTAAATTTCTTTTCTTTACCCAACGGCGCCAAAGATAGACGCATAGATTCAACTTGAAAGATTTGTGGGAGAATGCTGTTAGACTTAAACCACAAAATTAGCTGGCCTCCAGGTGGCTTCTATCCTCTGATTGTGTGTGCCATCTTCAGCTTGAAACGAGATGTTTACTTACTTTATCGCTATATCCATACGCGAGCGAATCGAGCGCGCCCGATCGACGGTTCGAAATCTACGCGCGCATTTTCAGAAATGCAAAAAAATTCTGGAAAAATTGGTGGTCCCGGAATAATTGTACAGGTTAAATTATACATTGAAATAAATTACTTAGAATGTTTAATTACCTAATAAATATTTAGATCGATGAAGCAAAATTTGGCCATCGAAAATATGAAGGTAGAATATTAGAAGGGCCATTGGGTTTTGGAGATGATTGCCAACGGCTCTGAAGATCTGAGAATGGTCGTTTGTCCTGACAATATTAGAAATGCGGAGACCTTAATTCCAATCATCAAGGATAATACTACAACAGGATCTATAATACATTTGGACGAATGGAGAGCGTATAGTCAGTTAAGTAACCACGATTATAGTCACTATATAGTTAATCACAGCGTCGAATTTGTTGGTAACCATTTATTTTAACTTTGTTAAATAAAGTAATAAGTATACATCTCGTTTCAAGCTGAAGATGGCACACACACTCAGAGGATAGAAGCCACCTGGAGGCCAGCTAAATTGTGGTTTAAGTCAAAAGCATTCTTCCACAACTCTTTCAAGTTGGATCTATGCGTCTATCTTTGGCGCCGTTGGGTTAAGAAAAGAAATTTAGATCGATTTTCTGCCTTATTAGAAGCTATACGGCTTGAGTATGGAGATTTTCATTAAATAGTAAAATTTTGTTAATAATATTTATTTTAATGTAGTTTATACCGATTATATATTGTTTTTTATCACTTGGTTCTTGTATTTTATTATTTTTGGTGAACGCCAGTATTTTTGTTTTAAACCTTTTAAAACTTTCAAACTACAATAGTAAGCATTGCCGTGGTAACTGGTTTTTAGTAAATCTCCACTATTGTGAAGTACCTCCACTATTCTGGAGTACCAATCTCCTTAACCAAGCTAGTACCCACCATGGAAGTAGTACCATTAGCTATTGGTAACCTTGACAATCGTTTACACAGTTACCACGTTTTGGGGAAAAGGGAAAGTACCAATATGTAATGATAACCTTGACGATTGTTTCCATAGCAGTAGTTTTTCTAAATCGCATTTCCGTTATTCTGGAGTACTTAACTCTACAACCAAACATTTCCCACCTTGAGAATGGCACTGTCAGATACTAGAATCATGACAACCGTTACCGTGGCAACCCCATTTCCCTAACACATTTCCGTTAAATCGAATTTGAGCCCTATGAAATGTTTCTGAGGCACAATTACTAGTAAAAACCAAAAACTTTAACAGAGGGTTTTTGTGTAATTTTCATTGTCACGACTGCTGTCATTCACCGTCGCCCTTTTCCCTTTTTTTAAATTTAGCCCGCCAGAGCTTACTCTACAACACCCCTCCCTTTACGGAGGAAGAGCTGAAGGTGACCTGCAGGCAAAAGAGCGAAAAGGCCCCGGGACCGGATGACATTCTCCCCGAAATAGTAAAACTCCAAAGTCCAACGCAGAGTTGTCCTGAGGTTTATGAACTGGGCATTGCAGACGAGCAACTACCCGAAATTGGCTAGTCCATATTAGGAAAGGGGATAGACCCACTGAAGTACCATTCTCATACATGTTAATATACCTCCTAGGGGAGGTGAGGGGAGTGTGATTTATTATTTAGAGCAATAAGAAGGCGTACAGAGACCGCGATCCTTCGCCATGAGGCCAAAATAGATCTGCGGAGTCACAGCCGCCGATAACGCAATCAACACAGTTGGATAGGAGGAGATAATGGGAAGGCTCTGAAGGCAGAACTAACTGCTCACCAAGAAGAAACTCGAGGTGTACGAGAAAGAGCAATATAAGATGGAAGCAGAAGCAAGAGAAACACTTTTCTAGAGGTGGTTCAGGTGGTAGCAAAGGTGAGATGGAACTACCAATGGAAGGTGAACGAGGCACCTCATCCCGGGATATAAAAGTGTGGGCAGAAAGAACTTACGGAGAGGTGACGAATTATACTACCCAGGCGCTGACGGGACACGACTGCTGGAGTATCTCTATAACATCGAAAAGATCGGTAGCCGGAAATGCCGCTCTTGCGGAGAGATCGATGATGCATAACACACCGTGTTCTATTACAATACACGGATAAAATGAAGAGGGGGTGTGGAAGAAGGGAGCGGTCAGGCCTCTAACACCTGACAACTTGGTAGGGACTATGCTGGAATCATTAGAAATGTGGAAGGCAATAGAGAGAACAATTAACAGCATAATGGAAGGTAAAGAACGAGATGAGCGTGAATTGTACTTAAACTCCTAACCGACGTAAGAGACAGGGGATGTGGAAACGGGAGAAGAACATCAAACAAATATAATTGATGCGATGCTCTGAAGGAAAGCGAATGCAGTTCCAGGGCATGGGGAAACGCCGAAGAAGAGGATGGGTTTTAATGGGTAGAAATCCCAAACTACCTCGCCGCATAATATCCAGGCGAGGTGTCTTTTTGAATATATCTGCTCTTCTTCAAATAAAAAAGAAGAAACGGTTGACTTACTAATGAAGGTTACCATGCCTTTTAAATCAAGAGATAAGCATTTGAAACTCAAAAATTTATCTCGTCTTCCCAAATGCCTCACGCTGACTCAAAAAATTAAAAACTGTTTCTTCATCTCTTCCGCATTCTGATCAGGTAAAATAATCCTTGACACCAATAAGTAAGTGATAGTGCCACTTAAATTCTAAGTAGTGTACCAAGTCTTCTTTAAGGTGAATCTTCTAGCTCTAACCCAGAGAGCCGGTTAACTTTAATTTATTACCTCTTTACAAAATCTTGAATTTGTTTATAGCCTCTGCATGAATGTGCTAATATTGAAATTTCAATTAAAAAAATACATAAAAAAAATTCTCATCAACCTCTTTATTAACTGTAGGAAGAGGAAACATTCATCGAGTTTTGACGTATCTTTTGAGGAGTGTTTTGTCTTAATATTATCAAGTGAAATGCTTTATTAATTTTAAATCAAATACTGCGATTATTTAATAATATTTAACGAGCGATTAATTTCGCTCACTAACCAACTTAATTTAATTCATTCATTACCAATCACAAACTTTTTCATCAGTATATCAACTGTTTGTTTATGTTCAGTTCAATTACTTAGTCTCTGAAATACTGAAATTTATTTTGGTACAAAATACAGCGGTTTATATTTATTTATTTCATTTCAAAATACATATAACTTTATTTGTTGTTTACTTCTAACTTTAAAAAGTTATTAATATGCTGGGTGTTTTGAATATTACGAGGTTTAACAGGTAAATAAAATAGATCGATATAAATTTAGTAAATTATTATGTATGCTACATTGTTGCATTTCGTAATTAGACCATCTGTATGCATATTAATTTGTTTGACTTGTTTGACCTGCCTGCATTTGATAAAGTTTTGTAGTTTTAACAGCGCAAACATTTGCACTATTTAAAATGGAGTTTGCAGAATGGACGCCAATAACATTATATATTATAAAAGAATCAACTTCTGTTATAATTAATTACTAGACATTCATTATATTTATTGTGAAATTTAACTTAATTATCAACTATTTAAAATTAATAAGTTTTAACTTTTCCAAAAGTAAACAGAAACAATAACTCTGAGATAAACCTTTAACACTTTGATTAAAATGACGTCTATTATAAACGCTTCCATTTTTATTGTGAACAATGCAATTTTGCGTATTCCTTATGGAAACTTTAGCTGAAATAATTTCTGGAATTAAAAGTATTTGTTCTATAAAATAGATTATTACGCATAAATTTTAGAGACACATTTAGATATATTTACAGAAAAAACAATATTTTAACTGTACCGTGTATATTTATTTTTAAATGTTTAAGGAAAATATCAATATTGTGAGGACGCTTAATTACGTAGGTAAGCTGTGCTGTTTGCAACTTGCAACTTACTTCCACAAACAGTATTTCTAGCTTTGCAATACCCTTATTTTTATACGAAATTTCGTTAGCCAATTTCTTCGTTTATAGTGCCAGAAACAGCACTTTATCTCCTGGCGGTATCCACGAAAACCCTAGGTTAACTGCAGTGAAGAACGGAGTGATACAGAGGTAATGTTATGAATTGCTTATTTTACCAGACTTGAGCAATTGATAATACCTGTCTATTTAAGTACTCCTTACTTGTAACAATAACACGGAGTGTTCTGAGACCAATATACAACATTTATTTTATTTACCAATATTGTGCACAAAATAAACGTAAATCTCGGTGATGGAAATATTTACAACGGTTATGGTAGACTAGAACGTATACTGGCAAACAAGGGTGATTTGCGGCGGGAATTTCGCATTCACGGAGTTGCTCAGTAAAACGCGGATAGAGAGTTTCAGGTATTTTATTTCCCTTCGACGGACAGCCAAAGATACTAGCGAGAATTTATTAATTTACAATGATAGACTTTTGCTGGGCCTATTGCTTCAGACTAGAGCTCTACTGCAGAAAAGACGTATTTCCTTTATTTCTACCCTCGGACGGATCGGTGAAGCTCCAATCGTTTTCACGCAATGAAGTGTCACTTTTCCTATTATCTAATGCGGCTACCAATGAAATAACTGCTTTCACGAATTTGATATCTCACAGGTATGTATCTCCTTAATTAGGGTTACGCGGCGACCAGACTGCTCTCGAAGGAGATTCGTTATAAATGGACAAAGGAGGCCCAGAATGCATTTATGAGTATCAAGCAAATTTTAGCAGAACCCTTGGAACTTCATAGACCAGATTTGGACAAGACGTTTATTCTTCAAACGGATGCTAGTCTACTAGGCATGGCAGCAGTGTTATATCAGTTCGGCGATGAAGGTGAAAGACATATTATATCATATGCGAGTCATATCTTGTCTCCTACAGAGAGAAAATATCATATTAACGAATTAGAATGTCTAAGTGTGATTGCTTACGTTAAAAGATATAAAATTTACTTGGCAGACAAACCTTTCATCGTCCGAACTGACAATAGGGCTCTCCTGAGGTTGGATAAGCACCGAGATGTGAAAACCAAGTTCACAAGATGGTCGTTGTTGTTACAAGAATATTCTTTCAAAATTGAACACTGACCAGGACATGAAAATATTTTAGCCGATTATCTTAGCAGGAATCCTCAAAATTCAAATTCAATGAAGCATCTCGATGAAGAGCGAATGTTCGCCGCCTAAATTCAAATCAAAAGAAAATATTTTGGCTGTTACCCATTTGGACCTTTATCATTCAATTATAGAAACTCAACAAGATTCTACGAACATCAAGGAAAAAGTCAGTCGTTGGATTGAACTCAGTCAACGAACTATAAACGAGAGATCGGCTAAAGATCAGAAATTCTACTCAACTCAACAAGTTAGAAATGGGATACTGATGAGATTGATTTCAAACAAAATTTATTTAGTGGTACCGAAACGTAAAATTAAAACTGTAATTTCACATTTTCACGACAGGACTGGTGGTAGGCCATCCCAGAAGAGATGGCCGAATCATTTCTAGACCTTATTATTTTCCAAATATGTCCAGGACCATAGGGCAATATATCAGAGATTGGTTAGTGTGCAAATCAATAAATGGACAAGTGCAGCCGAAAGCCCCATTACGCAGTCATGAATCGTAATTTCCTTTCGAAGTTATCAGTATGGATATCTTAGGACCATACAAACGAGCTAAGGATACTGGTAATCACTTCATAGTTATTGTAGAAGATGTTTTTACTAAGTGGACCGAAGCTCAAGCTTTTGTAAAGGAGAATGGTAAAACTTTAGTCCGATTTTTGGAAGAACACTGGATTTCTCGATTTGGTTTACCGAAGGTTATTATCTTGGATCAAGGACGACATTTCCAAAGTGGATGGTATACTCAGTTTAGTCTTAGAAATCATATTCAAAATTATTACACGCCCATCTTTAATCAAAGATCGAATCCAATAGAGAGGCAGGTCCAAGAAGCCAAGAAAATTTTAAAATCTATAATGTTTAATCAGGCAACAGACACAAGGGATTTGTACATTTTTCAAATGCTTTACAATTTAAGAATACGTAAAAACGCTTCCACATGATATACCCCGAGTTTTGCAGTCTTAGGATACGAACTCGCTTCTGCGACTGGCTGATTGAAAGTTATTCCCAAGAAAGGCAGAAAAGCCTAACCAGACCAGTTATAGTTCAGAATATTATTCAAAATTCTCAGCAATATAAGCAGAAATACGCTCCCAAGGAAGCAGTTACTCCAGTTGTGTTGAAAGTTGGAGATAGAGACATGGCTAAATATGCGAAAATACAAGCAGCCTTTATACCATCGTGGACTGGGCCGCATAGGGTGACAGAGAAAGTATCAAATGAGGTTTGTATTATACAGAAAGATCAACATCAATCCAGATTACATGTGAACGATTTAAGAATAGTGAATCCAACGGAGGAGGTCGGATTTGAGTCCAGTGAGGAAGGTGATAGCTCAGATGACTCAGAAAACTCTCTTGATGTATTAGGGCGATAAGAAAGAAAGTTCAAGTTCAAGTCCAAATCCATGATCCTAATACAGCTAGTGCAGCTGGCTCGAATGTAAGAAGGCATTCCAAGTCGATACTGTTTAGAGTTTCCGAAGGGCCGGAAACCATTTCGCAGCAAGCAGCTTCGCAAGCTGATATTTCCATTCCTGTTCCAGATCCTTCACCACTTGTAAATTACATATTCCCTATTATATTCCCGCATCAACAACGTCAGTCGGAGATATTAACAGTCACATATAATGAACTTCCTTTCCCTGTATTTCTGGTTTTACTATTTTGTAAACAAAGAACGCTTGAACAGCATACGTTGAAGAGTAGAAATTAATTTGTGACGTAACGGTCATCTCTCGTGATTTGAAGTATAGTTATTGATCTAAAAAATAAATAAAATGATGGAATTCACACTCGCTAGGCGTTTTCGTTTCGGGAAAATCTGTTAGGCTATATTTCGTAGCGATTCGTTTGTTCGTAAGGGAGTTATTAACGTTTCAATACCCTCGGTTGTTGAAAATTTGTGCGATTAGTCCACAGTATAAGGAGAATGGTATGTCAGGTTGCCGTCCAATTTGTGTATCTACTGCGCATTACGTCACTCAGTTTAAAAAACGTCGAAAGTCAGTTGTAATTCCGCACATTTAATTTTTATTTTAACATTTTTAATAGTGTTAACGAATAGCAACATGCTTGCTTGTGCTGTCGCTGGGTGTAACAATTATTACACGAAGGCAAAAAAGTACTGACATCAAGTATTTTACATTTCCCCGCGTTGAAAAGCTCGCGAAAGTATATGGATCAACGATAAAATTAATTTAAAAAATAGCAGGTTAATTTTTTATTTCGCCGGTTTATCCTTTTCATTACCTATTGTCTGTATTTATTCTATTGATTTCAACCCAACAGAATCAACAGATTTTGAAGTTCCTTTAATACAGCAAATGTTGTTATATTCCCCCCAGAAACAGTGGAAATTTAAGATCTGATGCAGTTCCAACTGTTAATATGCCTGGTGCTGTTTCTTGACTGTCGTGAAAGGAAAATAAATTGTGATAGATCGCTTAGGTTGGAAAAAATAATAAAAATAGACTACTAATTTTAGTTTAGAATTCCAACTAACAAAAAGTATCTTATTTTATTAGATTAAGCCAATTAAAACTTTATTAACAATGCACTGAACAAGATTTTAGTTGATAGTACAGAAATCAAGTAGAAATTTTAATAAAATTGACATAATAATCGAAAATTTTAGAAAATACATATTATTGAGCTAAACTGTCAAATTAAGATTGAGTTAACTGAGTTTAATATATTAATGTTTAATAAATCTAATAAAATTTTGTAGTTTTTTCTTAAACTGGTCGTCGAAAAATTATACTGTGCAACTCGAGTGGATTATAGCCTAAGAGCTGGCGTGATTTTTTTCCCATCATTTATACCAAAGGATAAGCACATTTATGTTGAAATATGGTTTAAAGTGAACAAATATCGCTACGTCTGCCGTTGCAAACCGGCAGCGTTTGGCCGGAGGCGGCTTCTCAAATTTGCTTTTTTTTTCAAAAACTCCTTAATTTGTACCACCTGCAGACTATGAAATTCGGTTTTAGGAATACAATTTGACCACAAAAGTGAAATGGCAGACAATAAAGTCGGTTGCGTTTCTTCATTACAGCCAATAATAGGTTCCGCCGTGAACATCGTAGTGGTCTGTGAGTGCAAGCGAAATGAGTTCATGCTCGCAAACGCGCAGCGGACGGAGATGGAAATTATGATATATTATTCGATTATTTCATACATTGGAATTGGACGCATGTTTAGTGGCTCTGTAAATAGATTTGTATGAAAATAAATATAAGCAAACATATATTTTATTGAAACTTAACATTCAGTAATAAGAAAACTGAACATTATACACTCTGAAAAAATATGAAAATAATATTATAATAAAAATATTAAAACATAAAATAAAATATTGTAATAAAAGCAACAAAAATATAAAAAAATATTTAGTCTTCGCATCACTAGAGTCATCATAAGTTAGTAAATTCCTCATTATCCTGTTTTAAGATGTCGTCTAGGTTATTAAAAACTGCGGTAATTAAATACCGCAATGTATTTTAAGAGGTTCACAACTATTGCAATGACTTATACCCTAGGTAAAATTAGGTAGGTACCTGTTTCAATCCAAACTAAGATGTCCCTGAAGAGATGGAAATTTCCCAAAAGAATTATAAGTACATCTGTGTTGGACGCTTTAATTACAATTTTCGTTATTTCTGGAGGTAAACGTGACAAATGAAAAAACATTCGGCTGTCTGCTTATTGTAGATTCTTGCATATACTTAAAAGAATTTATAACCTGAAGGGCTCAAGAATTGACGTCATATTTGATAAAGTTGTCAGCCCTTCAATAAAAGACTGCGAGAGGAATCAACGCACACCATCAAACTTTCTGGATGCTCTTAGAGGTAGGTACAATAATAATAATAATTATAGTGTAATGTTTAAAAGTATTATTTCCAAACAGCGGGCAGCTCAAGAGGTCATTAGTCTTTTCTCGTCCAAGAATGGTCTTCACATAAATGTTCTCAAATAATATCTAACAAAGAATTTGTATGTGAATTGTAATGACATATGCTACAAAATCTACAATAGGGATGGGGAAATTGCAAACAAAGAGGAGAAAATTTTAACTGACGGCCCAAAGAAGCAGACATCCTAATGGTTTTTCATTTGTCACGTTTACCTCCAGAAATAACGAAAATTGTAGTTAAAGCGTCCAACACAGATGTACTCATAATTCTTTTGGGAAATTTCCATCTCTTCAGGGACATCTTAGTTTGAATTGAAACAGGTACCTACCTAATTTTACCTAGGGTATAAGTCATTGCAATAGTTGTGAACCTCCTAAAATACATTGCGGTATTTAATTGTTACCGCAGTTTTTAATAACCTAGGCGATCGTCTCTGTAAAGCCTTGCCGGCCTTGCATGTATTTACCGGTTCAGATTATACTCGATTATACACGTCATTTGCAAGGAAGGCAAAACTGAAACCTTTAAAAATTTTGCAAAAGAATGAGGAATTTCAAACAACTTTTTCGACTTTTGGAGAAAGTGAAATTTTAGCCCAAGCAACGAAACATCAACAATGCTCGTTACGAAATATTTTTGGACAGTTATAAACCCAAAAACAGAAAAATAAGCCCCCTAGAAAAAGTTAAAAATTTGGATGCTGCTTCAATTCTGCCATGTAAAGATGCACTTTTAACTTATGATGACTCTAAGATGAAGACTAAATATTTTTTTATTTTTTTATATTGTTGTTGCTTTTATTATAATATTTTATTTTATGTTATAATATTTTTATTATAATATTAATTTCATATTTTTTATTTCAGAGTGTGTAATGTTTAGTTTTCTTATTACCGAATGTTAAGTTTCAATAAAATATATGTTTACTTATATTTATTTTCATACAAATCTATTTACAGAGCCACTAAACATGCGTCCAATTCCAATGTATTAAATAATCGAATAATATATCAATATATCCATCTCCGTCCGCTGCGCGTTTGCGGACATGAACTCATCTCGCTTGCACTCACACACCACTACGATGTTCACGGCGGAACCTATTATTGGCTGTAATGAAGAAACGCTACCAACTTTATTGTCTGCCATTTCACTTTTGTGGTCAAATTGTGTTCCTAAAGCCGAATTTCATAGTCTGCAGGTGGTACAAATCAAGGAGTTTTTGAAAAAAAAAGCAAATTTGAGTAGCCGCCTCCGGCCAAACGCTGCCGGTTTGCAACGGCAGACGTAGCGATATTTGTTCACTTTAAACCATATTTCAACATAAATGTGCTTATCCTTTGGTACAAATGATGGGAAAAAAATCACGCCAGCTCTTAGGCTATTATCCATATCGCACTCGAAAGATTGAGCACACCGCCTACGGCGCGGCGTCGTGATCAAATTTTTTCGTGCGATATGAATTTCTTATCCACTCTTGTTACACAAACTACTATTCTGTTACATAGTAGGTATGTGAAGAGAAGTAATCCCAATAGTAATTTTATTTTTAACTGTGAATATGTCCCTTATTAGCTTACCGAACGTTAAATGTATATAAAAGGAAAGTCTCACATTCGAGAAAGTTCTTGTATATTAATTTTGTATAATACGAGATCATTTTAATTTTAACCGACTCCAAAGAAGAGGGTCGTTATAACGATTCCTATAATTTATTGTGTTAATTTAATAATGATTATCTTAATTCATTCTTGGGTATTGGAAATTTGTACAAAATTATTTTATTAGAGCACTATTTTGATTTAATATTACACTTAAATTTTGTCCCTTCGAGTCCTCCTAGAAAATTACACACATGCTATTCAATACAAATATTCAGTAATGCGTAAATATTTAATAGTGATTCAGGTATAAACTTTCTATGTTATTTATTTATTTATTCATTTATTTATTTATTTATTTATTTATTTAATTGAATTCATCCAACGGGCGAACCCAGTTAAAGGATAAATAAAGCAGACATAACAAAAATACAGTAATGTACAATTACTAAAGCAAAAAAATACAGGTACATTAAAGAGAAAACAAGAATATGAATTCAAGACAACAGAAAGATACAAAGTAAAATAAATATATCACAAACATAATACATACACCGTATTTCGACATTAATTAGACAGGAGTTAGGTGTTTCTTTTTTATATCAGAAATTTTACAGTTAAATATATCCAGACTACATTCGATATTACTATAATTTATACACATTTGGTGAAGAGGAGAAGAGATTAATAAATTTGTTCGAGAAGTAGGAAGCATAAGTATATTATTTGTCCTGGCATTTAATCTAGGAGTGTGATAATTAATGAGTGAGGTAAGGGAAGTACAGTTAATTTCACCATTAATAATTTTATATAAGAAGATTATGGAATACATTACACGTCTCCTAATTAAACTACTCATTTCAAATTTATTTAGAAAGAATTCTTGAGACGTTCCTCTAGTTGGATAGGTACCCTCCAAGATGAAAATTGCAGATTTAAAAAATCTTCGTTGTACTTTTTCCAATTGTGTTATGTAAACGTTATAAGTCGGGCTCCAAACAACAGAGGCATATTCCAGTTTGGACCTAACAAAAGTAACAAATAATAAGCGTAAAGTACACAGGTTTTTAAAGTCTTTGCTGTTACGCAGAACAAAACCTAAACTTTTAAACGCTGCTGCTACACATTCCTCAATATGTTTACAAAAAGTTAATTTGGGGTCAAAGGTAACGCCGAGGTCTTTAATATATTCAGGCCTAACTAGGGTACAATTGTCCAAACTATAATCGAAGATGTAAGGATTCGTTTTCCGTGAAAAGGACATCACGCTACACTTGGCAGCGTTGAGAGGAAGATAATTATTAGTGCACCAATCGCTAAGTAGATTCAGGTTACGCTGTAGTCTAAGGCAGTCAAGATCAGAATTTATACAAAAATATAGCTTTAAATCGTCAGCATATAGCAAATAATTTACGTCAAGATCATCAACAATATCATTTATGAATAGAATAAAACATAATGGTCCAAGTATGGAACCTTGCGGCACTCCTGATGTTTGAATAAATTTAGCAGATTGGTACCCACGATACTGAACCAACTGGGACCGACAAGACAGGTAAGAGCGGAATAAATTGATAAGCGAAGTATTAAATCCAAAGTGCTCTAGTTTAGTTAGTAAAATACCGTGGTCCAATCTGTCAAATGCTTTAGAAAAGTCGGTGTAAATTACATCCACCTGACTTTTCTGATCTAAAGCCTCAGCAATATATTGAGTCTTACACACAAGGTTCGACACTGTGGACCTCCCATGCATAAAACCATGCTGTTCAACTGCTACCGCGGCCTTGGTATGAAATGAAATATAATCACAGAGTAAAAATTCAAAAATTTTAGCGAAGATAGCGATGGGTCGGTGATTTTCAATGTCGTTTTTATTTCCTTTTTTGAAAACTGGGCAAATTCTGGAATGTTTCCATGCATCAGGAAAAGTCTCAGTTCTCAATATTAAGTTAAAAATTAAATAAAGCGGCTTCGAGAAGACATACGCGCAATCCCTAATAATAAACGCAGGCACTTGGTCAGGCCCAGTGGTCATATTTGCTTTAATTCTTTTAATAGAGTTACGTACATCAATTTCATCAAACTCACGAATGCAAAGGATATTATTATTACATATACTTTTATCGGGTACATATTCAGTGGAATTAATGAACGCACTAGAAAAGAAATCGGCAAAAGAGTTGACAATATCTTGCGGGTCTTCAAGATTATTATTTTTATAGTTCATAGTACTAGGTATTCGCGTCGAACTATTCTTAGAGTTAAGAAAACTCCAAAACTTGTTTGGGTCAGTTTTTAATGAAATTTCAGCTTCTTCAATGTATCTAGCATATGCGTCTTTTACGGATTGTTTAAATAAAATTCTAAGATCTTTAAAGTTGTTATAATCAACATCCCCTTTTGATTTCATGTATTTACTATGGGCGCGGTTTTTTTGTTGTAATGAATATGTTACCGTAGTATTCTACCATTAATCGTTTGTGTTTTCCTAACTAGGAAGGATCTCATGAGAATGTAAATATACCCAGCGAAAGGTTAGTAAGTCTAATTTAAAATAGGTACTGTACTTGAGGAGAAACTTTTTCTGAATAGTAACTAAATAACTAATTTGAAAATAAATTTGAATATCAATACAATTGCCAACAAAACAATCACGTTATATTTTACATAAATCATTTTCCTTGATTTATACAAAAAATTATAGAAAATATGACCTTTTATCCTTTAAGATGTCACAGTATAATCAATGAGACACACAGACAACAATAGGAACGTAAAGAAATAATATAAAGAGGCGTAACCGAGCAGGTGTCATGTCGAGATATTGGTTTTTTATTTTTTTGTCAATAGCTTTAGAATTGTCATCAATTTTTAGTGCTACACGGGAAGGTATTTGAAATTTGGCTGGCTGCATTGCTCGAAAAATTGAGGGAAATCCTATAGCTATTTACAAAAAGTACAACAATAAAATGTCACAGTATAATCAATGAGACACACAGACAACAATAGGAACGTAAAGAAATAATATAAAGAGGCGCAACCGAGCAGGTGTCATGTCGAGATATTGGTTTTTTATTTTTTTGTCAATAGCTTTAGAATTGTCATCAATTTTTAGTGCTACGGGAAGGTATTTGAAATTTGGCTGGCTGCATTGCTCGAAAAATTGAGGGCAATCCTATTGCTATTTACAAAAAGTACAACAATAAAATTTCGAAATCTGCTGGGTTGCGCCGTTTAGTCGTTGAGAATTGGACAAGGTCATTCGTTTAAATGTTTACAATGTAAATTAACAATATTATACAACTGTTTTCTTTGCAAATCACTCATTATGATATACAGGGTAACAAAAAGTATCTTTAAAATATTTTACTACGTCTTTTAAAAGACGCACAGACATGTAAATTGCATTGAGCCGTTTTTCATAATATACTTGCTTGCTTACTGTAAATTTCTCAACTCCTAGTTAGTATTTTATTTTTTAAGCATTTCAATTTACAGTTAGTAGTAGTAGTAGTAGTACGGGGGGAGACCTGAGCCTGGCAAGTAGGCCACGAATGGGCCCTTTTTGCCTACCCCCCAGAACACCCCCTCAACCATTCACCACCTCCTCTCCCTCGAATCTCCTCGACCTTCTAATGAAGGTCAGGACTTCCTTCCAGTCCAGCGACTGTAACTCCTCCCTTTGGAGTTCCCCGGCGCCGAAGACATCATGTCTTATTCGTCCGAGTGCCTCACACTGCCCTAGGAAGTGGTAAGATGTTTCATCATCCTTCCCACATTCCGAGCAGATAGGGTCCTCCTCTACACCTATCAAAGCTAGGTGTCTTCTTAGTGTACAATGGCCTGTTAGAACTCCGACTAAGAGTCTAAGCGCTTTCCTGCTCCGACCCAGTAACCAGGCCGATTTTGATTTATTCGGCCCCGATACAAAGTCTCGAGCTTGTCTGCAGCCAGTGGTTAACCTCCAATAATCCTTTAGGGTGTCATAGGCCCAATCATTTAGGGCCGTCGAGACCTGCCTTCTTGTTATTCCTAGCATTGGTTCCGGTCCTACACAGGGCTCCTCGGCCCCGAGTCTGGCTAGTTCGTCAGCTTTCTCGTTTTCCGGAACCCCGGTGTATCCCGGGACCCATACAAGGTTCACCTCTTTATGCCTGGCGAGCTCCTCCAGGGCATCACCGCACTGCTGGACCAGGGCGGACCTCGTTCTTGGGCTGCATATCGCCTTCAGAGCTGCCTGACTGTCGGAACAGATGTATAGTCTTTGTTCCGAGCTATTTCTTACTTCTTCCTTACTTGCCAGCGCTAGGATGGTAAAAACCTCTGCTTGGAAAACAGTGGTGTGCGATCCAAGAGCAAAGCTCTCTCCCACACCCCCGCTCTCTAGGTATGCTCCTGCTCCAGACTGTCTATCAGCTAATCTGGAACCATCCGTATAGCCCACCAGAGAGTCCGGATGGAAATTTATTTTCCCCTCTTTCCATTCTTCCCCACTTGGTAGGGTAAGAGTGTATGCCTTTTCTAACCTCAGCCCGTCTTTCGCCTCTGTTACCTTATAGGCGGAGATGGAGATTTCCTCCTCCGCCATTCCCGCAACAGCCGCGTGGCCTTCTGTTCTACTTCTACACTTCCAGTTGCCCGAGTCCCGCATTCTAAGATAGGCCGCCATAGCCTCCCTCTTTATCCAAGTGGGAAGCGTTGGTAGGCCCAGCAGAACATCTAGGGCAGCCGTTGGTGTTCTCATTGCGCCGGTTATCCCCAGGCAGGCGAGTCTTTGAATCGTTGCCAGCCTTCGGGATGTGGTGATTCGGCTCACGCACGGCCACCATACCAGCGCTCCCGTATTGAAGCCAGTGCAGGATCTTCGGGCTGAGCCCCCAGCTCCTACCCACCATTCGGCGCAGCTGCCAAAAGGTTGCCGTCGCTTTTTCAGTAATTCTGTCGACATGCGCCCCCCATAGCAGCTTCCTGTCTAGAGTCACTCCTAGGTACTTCGTCCCCTGCACGAGTGCTAGAGCTTTTCCGTACATAATTGGTGCTCTAAAATCCTCTATTTTCCTTCGTTTGGTGAAGAGTATCATCTCAGTCTTAGTTGGGTTGACTGAGAGACTCGTTTCACTACACCACCTCTCTATGATTCTACAGGCTACCTGCATTCTATCGCAGACGATGTTTAGAAACCGGCCGGTCACTAGGACCAGCCCGTCATCTGCATATGCCTGCGCATAGAAGCCTTCCGCTGTCAGGCGCTCCATGAGTCCGTCCATTACTAGACACCATAGGCGGGGCGAAAGGCAGCTCCCTTAAGGGGAGCCTCCCCTCACCCCGATGTCCAGCTGGTAGTCCCCTAGAGCTGCACTGACGCGTCTCTCTTCCAGCGCGGATCTTACCCATTTGAACATAACTGGAGTAGTACCCCTGGCCGAGAGCAGATAGTCTCGGTTTTTGCCTTGTCGAAGGCCGCTCTATTTCAAAGAATACTGCCAGGGCTACCTCCTTATAATGGAGGGCCCTTTCCACCTTGTGCACAAGACCATGCAGAGCGATCTCTGTGGACCTCCCTCTTCTGTATGCGTGCTGGTTCTCGTGAATTGGATACCTAGCTAGTACTCCTTCCAGCAAATATCTGTCTACTATCCTCTCCAATGTCTTCATTAGGAAGGATGTGAGACTGATTGCTCTAAAAGATTTGGCAGCCGTGTAATCCTTCTTTCCTGCTTTAGGAATAAAGACTATTTTGGCTGCCCTCCAGGCCAGTGGAACATATCCCAGAGCCAGACTGGCCCGGAAGATCCTCCCTATTCGTGATAGAAGGATCTCCAGGCCCTTCTGTAGCAATGCCGGGAATATTCCATCTGGCCCCGCTGCCTTATAGGGGTCGAACTCGTTCACTGCCCAGGCTATTGCGCCATCTGCTATCACCTCCTCGGCAAGTTGCCAGTCCACCTGTGGGGTCGGCTCCTCTCTGGTTGCGACGGCAGTGGCTTCGTTGCCCGGAAAGTGTACCTCCAGAAGAAGTCTTAATGACTCCTCACTGGAGGAGGTCCATGTCCCGTCTTGCCTTTGTAGTAGTCCTATGTTACCTCTTGTTTCGCAGCTGAGAATTTTCATCCGCCTCGCGGATTCAGGTAAGGAGTCTACCTCCCCACAGTACGTCCGCCAGCTGGCCCTCTTGCTGCGTCTTAACTCTTTTTTAAATTCCTTTCTAGCCTTCCTGAAGTCACTCCATGCGGCTTCTGTCTTACTCTTGACAGCTTTATTTTGGGTCTCCTGTCTCAGACCCTCCAAAGATCTGTTCCACCAGGGAACCCTCCGCACCCCTGCCGCCCTTAGGGGACTAGCCTCCTCGTATGCCATGGTTATGTGACTTCCCAGGCTACCAACCTCCTTGTCTAACTGTTCTGGGGAGGTTATTTGGCCCTCTGGTTCGCCTTCTAGGCTAGCCAGGGCAGACAATTTACAGTTAATATTCCTCGATTGTATCCTACACCAATAAAAATTAAATTAAATATCTGAACATCAAGTTATGATAGATACAAATAAAAACGATGAGAATTACTAACAAACAAAAACAGTGTGGATTAAAATATGTAATATTAGGTAATGTAAATTTATTGTCAGTTGGACGTTTTAATTGATAATAAGTAATACATATTTACCTACGATCACTAATATAAATAGCTGAAAACGCACTATCTGCCATCTATGTAAATTGAACATTAGGTACATACTGTAAACAAAATGCCCGCTGAGCCATTGAGATGTGTATCACTTTTGAACCAATTCTCACGTCTTGTGACTTGTGAGAAGCACCGTATGTCTTATATGGTGCTATTTGAAAAAAAGAAATTGATACTAAACAATTAAATTATATCAGGACAAAATAGTTAATAAAATTATAATGTAAATAGCTGAAACAAACAAGTGTCTCTCTAGTTTTATATATTATATAACTTTTATATAATATATATAACTAGTGTTGGGTAATCCTGTATACAAATTTCTAGAAAATTTATAATAAAATTTACTTACTGATTATATGATCATTTGTATTAGGAAACACGTCAAATATGGCACAGTTTAGCACATTCCATTAGTTTCATTTATATTAGGTATCTTGTGTCCGTATCTTTCCATTTTATATTTGAAACCAAATAAACTTAAAATATTTTTTTTCTGTAAACAGAATGGTTTACTGATATGAAGCAGGACCGGATGACAGTGAAAAAATGTTATACTCTCATTTCATTTCCTATTTAAGTGAAAGAAGATTTATTTTCATTTCGTCGTTTTATGTGTCGATAGCAGATAGCAATTTTATAAAATTTATAATAATAGTGCCCTGTCTCTTTTTTAGATTAAAAGTTTAAAATTAAATAAAATGTAATTAGGAATTAGGTATACCTTCATCCAAAGGAAAACATTTAAATGTCCTAACTATTATATACATACTTACTTATAATAAAATAATGGTGTATAATCTGCTATTTTAATTTGGAATCTTAACCTAATTTACTTTATTATTGTTGTTGGTGCTTATTGTAATTCGGCTTGTGCATATTATGCATATACTAATAATATACACAAGACATGTTGACACTTGTAACAAAGTGATTTTTATCCGTCAAGGATTGTCTGTTTTATTTTAGTATTTCCGTCACTTGGGTACTAACTCTGTTAGTATTTAAGTCATGTTTAAGGTAACAATGAATAATTGTAAAACCAGCTGGTAAACAAACCGTAAATTAACTTATTAATTTCCGATAGTCCCCTGTATAGCTAAAATCCGTTAATTGTTCAAAAATAATGTTCAAGCCGGAAGTAAAAATCATTAGTTACGCAAACTTGATAAAATATTAATCCGTGTCCGTTTTAAGCCGGTTCTTTTTGCTATATAGTTTAAAAATTATTAGCAATGCATTTCCGTTTTCCGTTAGCCCGGTTGAATAAGTTACATAACCCGCTCGGACTTAGTAAACCGCGTTCTTCGTTCGAGCCACCTGTCCGGATTCCACACACCGTATGAGCGCGCCGCCGCCTGCGTCAGCAAGAAAAGATAATAAATTCACCGGGAACGTCAAAATCCGGATCAATCGAATTATCGATACCCTGGCCATCGAAAGCAAAAATCCGACCAGAAATCTTTCATTTATCGTAAACCGTCTTGGTAAGAACAATAGTAGTTGACCGTAATCCAGCCGCCCCGCATTTTGAATAAACACCGAGATTCACCGTAGATTTCATTGTGTAAATACCGACGTCTTGTAAAGCTACTTAATTAAATCAGAGTTCGGTTTAAAGTTTCAGTTTAATTGTAGTTAATGTTATATTACACATTCGCCGGTTGAGCCCTTCGATAATCTGCTAAGGTAGTTGGGCCTAGCCATCAGTGAGTGTATTTCAAAACGTGGATTTTTCATACACAGGCAAAGCACGTCGATAACCCGCTCTGGTAGGCTGTGGCACCAGTGTATGATTTACATCTTTATTTTCCGGTAAGGAAGGAAATAAATTCCTTGTTAGAATAGCTCTGTATTTGAGGCAGTAGCAACCCGCGTTTATTAAGTAGTGTCCGAAACCGAAATAAAAAGATCCTCTGTGCCTTGTTCATAGCGCTCCGTTATTTTGGGTGTCAAACTTGCTAGCCCTCCCCGGCCGTTCGATTTCACCGCGTTAATATAGCTCGATCCATTCGCCCTGCGAGTCCACCGCCGGCCGAAATTAAAATTATTACACCGTTTTACCAGCTGATAGTATTGTCGTTAAACTTGTACATAGCCGACTGTAAAGTCCATTGCTGTATTATAAGGTCTAGTTAAATTGTCTATGTATCGTCATTGCTCAGTAAATAAATATGTTGATATACATATAAAAATTTCCGAGTTATAATTTCCGCCGCTAATTTCTAATTAGCCCGGTTGAGAAGTTGTTCAAGTCTCACTGACAAAATAATCATCTCAAGACCTTCTGGCAATTACCGTGTCTCCAGCTGTTAGCTACCTAGGGTTTTCTTGGAAACCGCCAAGAAATAAAAGTGCTGCTCCTTGCACTTAAAAATTAAGGAACTGGCGCCCGAGTTTTCCGTCTAAAAAGGTTACGTAAGTATATAAAGAAAGCGCCGTTACACACTTAATATTCGATTGACTCCTATTTAAATTATAATTTAGTTTTTCTCTTTACATAGATTGCATTTCCCACAGCTCAGATAAGCAAGCATAACACCAGAAGAGAAATTTAAAATATCTCACCAGCTTAGTGAACGGTTTTTGATTTGCGAATTTAATATCCCACTTTGAGGTTGAAGTCCGTAAGTAGTATAGAATGATGGTTACTATGTTTAAAATAGTATACTTTGTATGCAGTTATAAGCGACTAGAAACATCAATTATAATAAAAATAAATGGGCAATAAGCTCAATACAGCGTGCATGAAAATTGTTGCCGTTGTAAAGAATAATAACTAAATGATATCAAGTGTGTGGGTTATAAAATTACATACACATGTACATCTAATAAACTAACATCTTTGCAATGATCTCCATAGTTCCGTTGTGCGTGGTAGAAATGATGATTCATAAAGTAATGTCCCATAGTAATTATAAAGCTTGTAACCTTCTTTCGTTAATGGCGGAAGTTCGAAAGAGGTTACTTTGACGCCTGAGGGGCGGCGGTGCTTTTTAGGACGGTGTCTCGGGCGCCACTTTCTGTTTAGAGTGCAGAAAGACCACTTTACTCTATTAGCAGGATAATAGAGGCTTCAGGTAGCTACAGTGAAGACACGGTTAAGCCAGGGGTCTAATTAACCTATAAAGAAAACTCAGAATTTCGAATTAAAAACAGAACAAGTTTTATTCAGGAATTTATACAATAAATTTAATATAATTACGGTAAAAATACAGTACAAATATAAGCACAAATATTTACAGCAAAACTTAAGCAGGCAGGCTAGGCAAAACTAAAAGCGGAAAAAGCAAGCATAATACGGTGGAAGCGAGAAAGCAAATCTACGGTAAAGCGGTTAAACGGAAAGCGTGCGGCAGGTAAAAAGCTCTATCTACAAACTGGTTACTAGCAAAAGCTCGGTTAGCAATCTATACTTGACCAGGCAGGATAATATAATTTACGGGCAAAACATATATGTTCGAATGGCGTTCGGCAGATTATTTTTAAGACAAATTTAATTGGTAAAAATAAAATAACTACAACACGGAATAAACGGATAAAACTTGACTGGCTACTCAAGGTGGAAAACGCCTATTTCTTAAAACTACTAAAATATTTTAATTAAAGCGGCGACGCCCTGATGACAGTGCTATTAAACGATTCCACGTAAATTAGCAGGCCACCAAAACGCCAAGGTTTTACGCGGTATTCAAAATCAAAATTTCGGAGTAAAAGTTCGGCGACGCCCTGATGACAGTGCCAATAGACGATTCCACGTAAATCGGCAGGCCACCAAAACGTCGTTGAGTTGCACGCGTAACTTAATAATCCGTTTTACTACTTAAGCCAGACAAGTGTCGACGCCGTCCGGATAATTACTGCCAGTAAGCGGTTCCACGTAAACCGGCAGGTTATCAAGACGTATAACGCGAGAGCACAAGTTGCTCTTGGGCCGGACAAACTACCTCGTGACGTTGTACTGACTTAGGATTAAATCAGCAAAACGTACAACGCGACTTAGAATTAACACGATTCGAACATACACGGAATATAAAACGATTGAAAATAAATCACAGGTCAAATATATATTAACTTAGAAAAATTTCCTTACACTTTTGTTGACGTCAGAGCTCTCTCTTGCAGGTACTTCGGTGCGGACTTCGGTTCAGGTGGCAATCTGGACAGTTCAACTGAACGTTAAACGACGGGTGTGTTAGTTTTATTGCCGGTTTCTGACACGTACCCCTACCCAACTTGCGCGCCGAACGCGAAACTGACTTCAAGCATCGTACACTTATGTTGGCGCGGTGCAGCTGGTACTGCAGTCGATGCGTTTTCTGGCACAAGGAGTGATTAGATCAAAACCGGGATTATTGCATTCGTTGCGGCATAATTTAAAAATGTATAAATGGAAAAACGCGGTTCAAAATGCTTAATTTGAAGTAAATTAATATTTGTTACATTTTACCTGCCTGTTTTATACATTAAAAATTATATTTTATTTACTAACTAATAATACGTCGGTGCTAAAATTCACTTCGTTACAAGCTTCAAAACAGAAATGAATTGCTGCTTTCTCTAGTACCACGAGTACTAGATCGCTGATGCCACCAAGAAGTCTTTCGTAGTAGTATCAGCGACACACAAATTTCGCTGATCTAAACAAAAATTTTTCGTGACCCCTTATTTAGCGACTGAAAATATAATAAGAAATAGGAATAGCAGACAATATCATTCAATGATTATTATCAATTACAAAATTTTATTTGTATCTGTTTTTATTAATAATTGTTTAACTCTTGGAAGATCATACGATTTTTATTCCATCAATAAACCGTATATAAGTAGTAGGTATTAGTAATTAACAATACATCCTTTATATTTATCGAAACTATGGCGAATGCGCGCCTATATCATAGGCAAATGGAAAACTTAATTTTTTATTTGTGCACTCTTTCATTAGTTATAGTTTAATCAAATAGTGTATATAGATACAGATATATTTTGAAGCGTTAGTATCTTCCGGTTGGCCGACAATTTCCTGTCTCTGGAGGTAAAATTTTTTTGAACATATCTTCCGTAAGTGTAAATTGGATTAATATTGGATTTAGGCAGTGTAATAAAAATCATTATTATTTATAAAAAATAAAAAATTGTTGAATCATAAAAAAATCATGATTTTTTTTGTTTTTTTTTTTAAACTTACAAATATTTATTTGACTTCTAAACTTTCCGTATTGTGTTTTCTTAATAGTGCGGCAGTTTAGCTAGGATATTTCAACATATTGTGCACTTTTTGATAAAAGCACCAAATTTGGCACAGAGGTAGACCGATGTAATACGAACAATTTTGGATGTGGAGCCATCGGCCAACTGCCCCCTGGCGGCCATTTTCCAAAATGGCTGCCAGTGGACACCCGAAAGACAACAGAAGTTGGATAAAATTTGCTGCTGAAGGTTTTAGTGAATGTTTATTGAATGTTTTGAATGAGTTATAGTTTGTAAGTTATATACAGGGTGGGTCAATAGTGTGTATTTCTTCTGTATCTCCTGTCTCGTTAGATATAGAGGCATGGTTCAAAATTTTAATTAATTTGTGAGAAAAAGTACATTTTTTTAAATTATTATCAATTATACAGGGCGATCCGTTAAAGTGGTAGATAAAAGAATATATATTTTTTAAATAGAATGACCCAATTTTTTTTATTATGTTTGAATACCACTATGATGGCCTATTCGGCGGTAAAATATTTTTAAAATTTCTTGGATGGTTAATGAAATAAAAAATATTTTTATGGAAAACTGTCGTTATCTTCATTTGTAGTCCTTTTTCTACGATTGTCTTTTTTATAAAAAATGCCACCTGTTTCTTCAAATCTGTTTTGAAACTTTTGGAAGATGCTTCTTGTGGATGGGTTCTGTGAGAATACTTTTTAGCGTAAGTTCTGGAGGCAACAAAATTGAAAGTAACTGAAATTAAATGTCTTTGTTTCTATGAAATAATTTGAAAGGTACATTGACTTTTCTGAATAATACATACCTATTTACACATAAACAACAACATCTAGAAAATTATTCATTTTAGGTATGGGACATAATATATTAAAGTTGCAGAGAAATAAAAATTACACAATTTTTACAAAAATATATAGGGTGTTCCATTTGAAAAAGTTTAGTTTTGGTAGTTTGAATATTTATTTAGCAGTGCGCTTATGAACACCTTGTATGAAAAAAATATTTTCTACATCAGCTAATAGTTAAAGTAAGGCGTACACTACTACTACCATGTCAAAGAAAAAAAATTACTCTCCAAAAATAAGTCAAATAAATCAATTTTCAAAATGATCCCTGCAAACGGCAGTTTTCAATAAAAATATTTTTTAATTCATTAACCATCAAACAAATTTTAAAAATATTTTACCGCTGAATAGGCCATCATAGTGGTATTCAAATATAATAAAAAAAATTGGGTCATTCCATTTAAAAAATATATATTCTTTCATCTACCACTTTAACGGATCGCCCTGTATAATTGGTAATAATTTTAAAAAATGTACTTTTTCTCACAATTTATTTAAAATTTTGAACCATGCCTCTATCTCTAACGAAACAGGAGATACAGATTTCTGCTGTATCTCCGCACGCACGCACTATTGACCCACCCTGTATATAACTTACAAACTATCTCTCATTCAAAACATTCAATAAACATTCACTGAAACCTTCAGCAGCAAATTTTATCTAACTGCTGTTGTCTTTCGGGTGTCCACTGGCAGCGATCTTGGAAAATGGCCGCCACGGCCGCCAGGGGGCAGTTGGCAGATGGCTCCACATCCAAAATTGTTCATATTACATGGGTCTACCTCTGTGCCAAATTTGGTGCTTTTATCAAAAAGTGCACAATAGGTCAGCTAATCCGCTGTACTATAATAAATAAAAAAAATGTCTATGCATAATTATGTTAAAATGGAAAATTGGTTTAAACATTGTTTTGACTTGGCTCTGCAAATCAAGCAGCCGCTTGTGAGCTTGTCGGCACTCGTTGAAACTTGCAAATCATGACCGACTATACATAAAGATAGGGTTTTCAACTTCATTTATTATTGAGTACTGACTGAACGTTGACTCGTGACGTATATTAAAATTAAATTCCTAGTCGAGGCAGGAAGAAAAATAAGTGTTTGGAAACATTTTGTCAAAAAAAAAAGTTATGGACAAATTTGGATGCCGGGCAATATATAAAAAATGTAGTAGGGCAAAAAACTAACATTACCACAATATGTTCGATGGAATACAGTTTACGACTGTCTTGAGGTTTACATCACCAAATGGTCCAAGTTGTTGCAAGTCTTGAAGAGCACAAAGATGACATTGATCAGTTGATATTTAAAAAAATGTCGATTATCAAATTAAAAGAATGACCGAAGACTTTAGAATAATTGCTAAAACCAATTTCTGACACTTGACAGAATTGAGCAGAAAGGTACCAGTTTGCAGTTGAAGAATGGAAAAAATTGAGCGCCGTTATTTATAGTTTTAAAGATGATAGAAATTTAAAGAAATTGCAGATATTCGAAAGGAGATAATAATATGATCAAACTTTAAACCAAATACGCCATTTCACTTTTTGGCGTATTTGGTGGATCCTATCAAAAATAAAAACAAATACTCACTGTCGAAAGAAGAAAAAAAGGCTGCTTCAGATATAGTTTCCCAACATTTTTCTAGCACAGAGTTATTACCGTTAGTAATTAAGTTGGAAGCGAAATTCGATCAGTTCCAAGAAACAATCAGTCTATTCATTTTTGCTGCTTCTAGCAATTTAGAGCAGATAAAAAAAAATTTAACTAATAAAATCGAGATGGTAGCGTACCTTCGTCTCACCCAAAAGTCCCGGGTTTGATTCCCGGCCGTGGCAATGGAAAATACTGTAAGAGGGATTTTTCCATTATACACGGATATTGGATGTATGTCCCTTGTCTTTAAATGTGTAGCCCCCTCCCGCACAAGGCTCTGCTAGAGCCTTCTGGGATAAAGGGGGTCGTGGTGGTGTTATATATTTAAAAATAAACTAAACGTGAGAGAGATAACTGTGCTTCAAACTGCTAAAATCAACACAAATGAATATGCCTAATGTTTTCAACCGAAATATTAGAACATATTAGTTAACGTAGTGCAGTGGATGGAAATCTCAAAAAGATATTCAGGAAATTAATAAAGTATTGGATCTGATAATACCTTTACTGTGTGCCGTTGCTTCTTCTGTAGACGTGGAAATAATGTTTTCTTCATATGGACTTGTTTACTCAGATATTAGGAATAGATTGGGAAAAACTATCCCAATTAATTAGTGTTTCTCCTTAAACATTATAATACTTAATATGTTTTGTTTTGTATCGTTTTGAAAAATATATATTTTAATTTTTATATGTTCATATGTTTGTTAAGTTAACGTTGTAAGCCTTTAAATTAAAGTCTTTTTAAAGTTTTATTTTTACAATTAAAAATTTTTACTAATAAAGTTTATATTTTTTCTTGATATAATTTAATCTTGCAAAGAAAAAATCACGATTTTTTAAATAAAAATTCACAGTCCTTCGCAAAGATGCAACCGGAGGAGACATTGGAATTGACGAAGTAGAACGCAAATCTTGTGATATTTCGAATGTGATAAAAATGAAAATTTGTTGCAAACTAATAAATAGTTAATTCATTAACACAAAACATTTTAAAAAATTTAAATTTTTTTATCAGTAGTTTTATTTAGAAATTAAAATAAAAAGTTGTTTTTTTTATTAACAAAACCATTCTCATAATGAAAACTAAAATGGTATTATACAAATTTTTTTCACTAACAAACATTTTTAATGTTAAAACTAAAATAATTTAAAATAATTTCGTGAAGATGAAAAGTGATTCCTAACAATTACAAATACCTATATCGATTAATCGCAAACTATTAAACGCAGCTGAAACTAAACAAGAACATAGTGAATTCGTTGAAACTTGACATATGCGTTTAAAAATACATACCTATGTTTCAAGAAACTTAAGAGTCCCGAACCGTAAGGGGTGTGTCGGAGCTGCCTACTTGAAAAATCGTGGGATGAACTAGGTTTTCACATGCATAATAAAAATTGGCAATTGAACCATGAGAAATTTTCAAAAAATAAGAATATTTTCATTTATAGAGAAATATTAATTTTTGACTTTTTTATTAAATTTTTTTACCAACTTTACGTTTGTTTCCTTCATTTTTTGCTTGTTTATCTGTGAGTATATTCTGCAAAATAAAAAGTACATAATCATTGTACAAGTGAGGATTATCGAGTTGTTTAAAATTTTATATATATTGAATGAAACACACTTTGTATCTAAAGAAGATCGGAATCGATAGCATATAAATAAATAATTTTATCCATGTATGAATTTAAACATCGTACCTACTCCCTCACAATTTCCGTAAATTTGTAAGCATCTTCAACCTGCTTTTCTGTTGCGGTTGCAGGAGATAAGCTGCAATATTGATTCTGCTGTTGGCACAAAAAGTTTGTCACAGGTTGTAAGGAGCCGTTAATTTTCTTCTATCCCCACTGTTGTGGATTTCTTTCATTGCCAAGCCATTTCTGAATTTTGTAGAATACTCGTAATGAATATTAAGCGACTGCCTCTGAAGTTGGTGGTAATATTTCCAACTTTGATTTTTGCTCGTGCAGCGATTTTTTTAATTGATTAAATCTGTATGAGTTGAGTAAGACATTTTTGTGATTTTCCTTGCATCGTACACAAGTAGGAAAATAATTTCACCAGCCTGTTTTACTTGTGAGGGGGTTGAATTCTTGCCATTGAAAGTTCTTACTACAGTAACCAACTGCATTTCTTTCTAAAGAAGTTTGATGACTTTTAATTTTTCTTTCTGAAATATTCTAGACGTGGTATCATAACCACTGAAGGCATGAGTCAGTAAAATTGTATTTTTCTACCACCGTCTATACAGGGTGTCCCATTTTTTAGGGCTAGGACTTCAGGAGGTGATAGAACATCAAAAAATAATAGTACTTTCTCAAATGAACTATATGTCGTAGAGGCGTATTTTTCGAGATACAGGGCGTTGAAATTTGGAAAAAGAAATAATTTTTCTTTTTTTTTTCTATTATTAATTAGTGCCTAAATATCCAATTTTGTTCTTGATAATTATTTATTATTAATCTATTGAAGATGGAATTGCATTTTGATTTTTTTTAAGAAATGAATCTCAATCAACAACTTTGGACGAACATACAAGAACATCTATTTTTCAATTTTCTACGAAAACGGTGCATCTGACGGAATTTACCAAAGGACCAGTACTTGTTCAAAATTCATCAACAAATTCAAAAATATTATAATTTTGTCGAACCGGTCATTGGCGTATCATATTTTCTACAAAAGGGGGTTCAGCATACCCGAAGGAAACGCCCCTGGTAAACGATATGACGCGTTCCACCGAGTTTTCCATGAAGCTTGATACCAGTGGACAATCCACCAAATTTCAGTTCATAACTCCATCCGTTTGGGCTAGAAAAAAAGAAAAACTATTTCTTTTTCCAAATTTCAACGCCCTGTATCTCGATAAATACGCCTTTCCGACATATAGTTCATTTGAGAAAGTACTATTATTTTTTTATGTTCTATCACCTCCTGAAGTCCTACCCCTAAAAATTGGGACACACTGTATAAATGAACTTTGTAACCCTAGCAACACGCGCGATAACGAAAGTAAACATTCGAGTTACCTGGTTGCTAAGGCGTTGCTATCTACGAAAGTAAAACTTATGCGGCCAGGATAGAAAAGTAGAAAAACAAATTTTAAACGAAATTAATTCGTTCTATTTGAACAAATTAATACAACTAAACAATTTTGTATTAATAAAGAAAGGTATTTCTAGGAAGTACGCCAACATTTTTGTCGGCACGTATACCCAACGTAGTACCTACCTACTCCATTTTAAAAACGCTTCATAAGTTTGCATATACCTTGCTTTGGATTTCTTGGGGTAAAACAAGGCACAAGCAATATTCCCATTTATATCGCCACAAAACATATGTATTTGTTTATTTTAGTTTGAAACCACCAAAAATTAAAATGTGTAATATTTGGATGCCATGGAAACAATTTTCACAGGCAGCCTCCTAAACTATAAAATTTATTAAAAACGTCAATTTATTTCATTTCATAGTTTTAAATTAGTAAATCCCATAATTATTTTCGGTATAGTAGAAAAAATATAATACATTTCACGATGCGAAAGCCCTTTTAAGTATTTGGTGTTTTTTTAAAGGTCTCGGCTTCGCCTCGACCATTCAAAAATCACCTCACGCCTTAAAGTAACATTTCGCAGCTAGTAATGTAAATAACTATTTTTATACGTTCTTGTCATTTCTGTATTTCTGACGAAGAAAGAATTTTCCATATAATTTTTCCTGTTCCTGGCCTTATGAAAAATATATCTTTTTCTTCTGGAGTTAAAGCGATTAATAGAACAAGGAGATCAACGTCCTCATCAACTAAGTACAAATGTTCGTCTATTATTTAATATTTCAATTGCTATTTTAACAATAGGTGAATCTACATCATCTACAGCTTGTTTTACAAAGAATCCATTATTTTGAAGAATTTTTGGCAACATTGAAATTAATCGGATTTCGTTTATATCGCTTGACAAAAACTTTTCTTGAGGGAGGGCTACGATTACTGAATTTTCCCTAAATTTGGTTTTCACGTAGTTAACATACGTCGTACAAATATGTATGCAATAAAAATCCACCTTCAAATTACATAAATAATAAGTATAGAGTTACAAAGATTTCACAATTTTCTTTCTTATTTGATTAATTTCGGTACATTTTGCATGTACTGTAACCGTGTGATATACCATTGGATCAGGCATTGAGAGAGGAGTTGAACATATATTTTATTTTGCTTTAAATCACCGCTATCTTTGTAAATTGCGAAAAACGACAAAATTCATATTTCGACGGGACAAAAGGAAATAAGCTGTTCGACGTGCTTCTCGATGTTAAGTTGTCTTGGAGATTGTTGGGCGTGACTTTTCTAACGCAGCGATACATTTTTTTGTTTACTTTTGCTTAATCTACCTCATGTTAAAGTAATGGCACTCAAACCTAGTCTAACACTCGGTAATACGTACAAATCAGATATCGGCAACCTGCCAGAGCAACCCCGATCCTAAATCCACCCCTATGATTTGTCAAATTGCAAGTCATTGACAAAATTGAAAAAAATGTAAAAACAGGAAAACTTCAAATACTATTTCCAAACGAATTTCCGAGGGACTGTTTTGGTAAGAAATCCAAGGTAGAGGGTCGAACTTAGAACTACATCGTGAATTGCACGGTCACGCTCTGATTTTAGGCTCAACAGGAGTGAACGAAAAAGTGTAATTTTGACGTCTACCGTTCTGAAACCGCTGAAATCTCACGCGTTACGTCATTTTGCCATGAAACTGATTTTCGACCCCCTACTAGGAAACTAAAAACATTTGTTTAATCCTGCTCTTGAAACATGCAGTTTCTTACTTGGATACAATACTCGATACAATTAAATGTCATAGTGAAGGAAAGGCACTATCGAGAAACAGAAAATTGTTTCGGGGTCCTGAAGTCGTCCCGAGTCCGAAACTGTAATCGGTTCCGTCCTAGGACCGATATTAAGAAATCATTAAATTTTGCTGGATCGACTATAAGGTGTAATCTATCACGCACTATGGATTTTTTGGCGAATTTTGCGAAAACACGAAAATTTTAAACCTTATTTCCAAACGAAAACAGGCCGCCGGGCCGCCGTTCTAGCAATAAATTCAAGCTCGAAACTCTAACTTGAAAGTACATCGTGAATTGTGCGGTCCAGCTGCGATTTTGTGGTCAGCAGATCCTAACTAAAAAGTGACGTTTGTGACGTTAACAAAAAAAGTTTTGACAAGCCCTGCTCGCGCATGAAAATTGGAAGGCTCTGCGCGCGCATTCGGCCTTTTTAATTTCGCAAAATTTACAAAACTCTTCGACATGGGTTATTGAAACGCTAATAACTTTTTAAATATTCAAAGAATCGCAACGAGATATAGCCCGTTGGGATTTTCTCGACAAGAAGACGCCTATAAAAAAATAATAACATGACTGCCGGTACCACGCGATTTAGACAACCAATCAAAAATTGGTCACTATGTTGTCGCCACTGTTTCTATAAAGGCATGCTTCATAATATGCAACATGAAACTGATTTTCAACATACGAAAACAAAAACATTTCCAATGTTAAAATTATGATTTTAATCAAATGATTTAAATTAGCTCAACCCTGGATTTAGGACTCGGATACCTGTTTGTGACAGATCAACCGACAGACAGACATTAAGACTGATAGATTTTCAAATCTATATTCGATTAAAAGTTAAAAGTTAAAAGATGTAGGTATGTAGTTTTACGAGATTTTATTTCGATTTTCGACCTGCCTCTGTATAAAAGTCTGAAATGTTACACATATGCTTACATTTTTCAAAAACGTACTAAAAAGTAGAACATGATGCAGATACCCAACAGACTATAGTGGTGTATTGTAAAGCAGTCACTCATTATTAATTAAGTATAATTAAGTAGGTAGTTGTTGATAAGTTATTATGTTATTAAGTATTTAGTGTTACCCAGTGTTTCAATTTGCGAATCTACACACATACGTGACAGTATGCTTTAATCTGTTTTAGATTATAAGTTTAAGAAAAAAGAGTGCGCAAATACTTATACTAACATAAAGTTTTATTTACGTAAGTATTAAATTAACGAGGAGAATGAATGAACAAGTAAAGGTCGAATCAATCAGTAATAATTATTTTCCCACGGAAATATTAATGCATATTTTACATAGATTCATTACTACTTTTAGCCAGACGTTCATAAAATACTGGGTCCATTTTCTGATTTCATTGAGGAATTCGAAAAAAATTTACTTTGGATGTATAAAATTACTTAATGTCACAGAGGACAGTTCGTTTTTTGTTAATGTTTACTGGATAGTAGTAATTTTAAATAAATATAATTATGTATTAATAATTGTATTATTATTTTGCTTTAAACTGCTATAAATTTTATTATGTAATTTTAATATTCTTAATATCATTGCGATTAATTCCCCAGTATTGTACTATACATACAAAATTTAATACTTTTCAGCTTTTTATTAAAAAAAATCTGTTACTATTACTATTTACATTATACACAAAACGAGGCACGCCGTAACCAAATAATCAATATTCAATAATCAAAGTTTTTTTTTTAATATGTAATGTAAAACACTTAATACCTACTGGTTTTTATACATTTTTTAGTGTAAGAAAATGTCCCTACCGCCGACCCTCGTATTCAACAATTTTGAATAACTTTAAAACTTTAGCAGGTATACCAAATTTTACAGAAATATATTGCAATACTTCCAATTTTCTTAGTAAGCTACAATCGCCGGAATTATTATCAAAATTAACTGAGGTTATTCATTTAATATACAAATACTTATGTACATTTTTTAGAAAACACTATTTCGAATTTAGTAAGGTCGTAAACTTATAATTTCGTTGAAAAACCCTTATATATAATTGTTGTAGTAAAAAGCTTTGATGGTTTGAGTTTACTCAATAGGTAGTTAAAATAATATTTTTGGTAGGTAGGTATATTAATACTTTTGACCATATGCATAAAGGTTCAACTTGATGGATATTTACACAACTAATTAAATGCATTGGTACAAGTTTTGCTATCTTCTGTTAATTTGTACGAAATTCGGCAGTTTACAGTTGGAGTTAATTTAATTTGTTGAAGTAAAACCATTAGAGGAAGTTACGACGATGAAATAATATTTAACAGACTTAGTTAAATAATAGTGGGAACATATTTCAGATGGAATATATGCGCTATTTATTTACGTTTCCTGGCACTTATTGATAATGAAATTATTATAAATAAAATATTGTGATCTTGAAAAAAAATCGACATTGAGATTTTAATGAAATTATACATTATTTTCTTGCAACGGCGCGGCGGACCGCAACGCGACGCACCAATTATTACTCGTAGTCTCTGTGTTATATATCCAAGTTTTAACTTACCTCTAATAATTTGGGATGCCCAATATTAAATATGATATACTATTATCAGGATAATTTATATAAAATTTTGAAATAATACCATGCCAAAATAAATACTCACGGGAATGAATCTCGTAACTCATCATTCTGTTTATCAGAAAAATATTATATTACTCTGGAGTGTAACCTACCATTTAGTGGAAAATTATCTTCCTCTCGTCGGAACGTGTCGAAATAAACTTAATCAGAAATTTATATTTGGACTTTACACATTATTATTTCTACACAATTTACAGATTTTTAGTGCATGGATAGAAATACATAGAAAGGGGTAGATATAGAAACAACAAATTTATTTACAGATTATTTTGAAATAATTCGTTTGATGTATTCAAATTTAGATCATTGGTATCGACTGGATTCTTATTGTTTCACTTAAAAAAACTTACCTCCTCCATATTTAAGTATTTTGTATATTTCTTGTTTTTTGATTTACGATAACACCTCAGTAACTTCATCATTTTTTATTTAATGTACTCAAATTTTTTGTTGTTGTTGTAATGCTCTGAAATATGTGTCTTGTGCTATTGGCCAACTATGGTAAAAAATAACTTAAAATTTAGAAAATTACAATTAGTATTTTTTATAGAAAAATTTAATTACTTTGAAGAACCAAACTGAAAGATTGTCTAAACAGTACCAAATTCATCAAGTATTTTAGAGAGTAGTTACAGTGTAATTTGTTGACTTGGATTTCCCTTCAGCTCATCTCTGCTCTGTCGTCTGCTTTTACACACAATATATTTGACGGTTGGTAGGTACCCCTACGAAAGAAATCTGAAAGTGTTAAACCAATTCTACACCATCTTAGCCTTATGATCAGTGTCATGAACGTGGAAGTAGGTATATATTCTCTTTAATTTCATCTGTATCATTTAAAACGTTATAGATAAGTCTCCACCAAGGAGTTTCAGGTAATTAAGCATTCAAATTTTTTCATTAAAGAAACATGGCCAATGATTCAGGTGCTCAGAATAATTACACATTGACATTTTGCAGATATCGTCTCTTACAATTTATTACCTATTAGTGGTAAGGCAAGTATCTGATACTTTGTGTTAGTAGTTGTAGTAAGTATCATCAGTAAAAACTTAAAATGTATTTAGAAATAAAATCATCTAAAATATTTCTCTGTGCTCAAAGACAGTACCTAGTTCAAACTCCTCTTTGTTATTCTCCAGAGTATGGAGAAATTTTGATTAAAAACTCATAAATACTTACTTAGTGATCTACTAATATTATGTAGATGTTCAGCGCCTTATTACTCTTTGTATGATAATGATAACCTGCAATGTTTACCTCTGAGATTTAGTAAAAAATCTTGTACTTGTACTTAAGTGGAAGAAAGGATATTCGAAAACATCATTTCAACTTGCTATCACCACTTACGCTGGGACAAATCATGTAGATCACTAGAATATTTGATATTACTTCTAATATCAGAAATTTTGTCAAAATTGTATGGACTTTATATATATTTAGGGTAACCAATGATCAGAACAAACCAAACTTTAAAATGTATATACATGAGATGTACGTCTTTATTGGTTTATTTCCTTTGATAAAAGGAATACTGCGAAGAAATTAAGGACGCTGCCAAACAATAGTGGCAGAATCCATGGAAAGGAAATATGTAACCAAATTTTATTTAAATGTTTTATGTTTTGCTTTGAATGTTATGGATTCTGCAATATAATTCAATGCTGTATGACATGTAGTCCTTCAGAGTATTTTGTTTTTGCATTATTCGACAATAATAACGTTCTAAAGTGTTTTCAACAATTTTTTTGGATTCAACATAATTTATATTTGCATGTTCAGAAATGGAACATCAATAAATATATTATATAATTTTGTTATTATTGGGCCAATATAAGGCTTGAATAAGGTTGTTTATAATCAACAAGTCTCGAATAAAGAGAGGTAGAGTATTTTATAAGAAAGCATGAAAATGTAGGCGGCATTAATTATAGAAATTCCTTTCTTATGGTTACATGACAGTTTATTAATTATAAAATGTAAGTTCAAGTAAATAACTTTATTCTGCGAGATTAATCGTCCACCTGAAGTGCTTGTAAGAGCGAAAGAATATGTACATCTTCTTGTGGACTTCGTTTTTTAATTGGTGACCTTAATGAATGAATTCTTGTGGACTTCGTTTTTTAATTGGTGACCTTAATGAATGAATTTTGTGGTGAGTTAAAAAAAATTTTTTAATAATTTGTTTTTAGACGTTTTGTATTTTATGATTTTAAATCCAATATTCATTATGTATTAAAGAAAGTCCAATGAATTTAATAATTGCATGTTTAGAGATGAAACATCAATATAAGTATATCAATTTGGATATGTTTGTTGTTATTATGCTTGTATAAAGCCTAAACAAAGTCATTTATAAACAATGCATACCAAGCAAAGAAAGAGAATTGTAAAATGCTATATTATGACTAATATGACTGATGATCGAGATGGTAGCGTACCTGCCTCTCACCCAAAAACCCGGGTTCGATTCCCGGTTGTGGAAATGGAAAATACTGTGAGAGGGATTTTTCCATTATACACGGATATTGGATGTGTGTCCCTTGTCTTTAAATGTGTAGCCTCCTCCCACACAAGGCTTTTCTAAAGCCTTCTGGGATAAAGGGGGTCTTAAACATATTTTGATCTGTTTTCATCTATTTATAAATTTAAATTTTTAACGTGATTTTAAAAAATATTTTAATAATGCAATTCCTGACATGATCGCAGTAGACCAAGCCCTTATGCAAGATATGCAAACTTATAACAAAACACACCTTTCAGAGCTACCTACAACCAACAAAGAAAAATAAGTTACACTGTATAATTTCTTTATATAAGAAAGTGAAATCTCATAGACCTCTCATCTGTTTTAATATTATTAAGTTTTTACCGATTTGACGAAGAAAATTAGAAAAAACGTCTTTATTCTAAGTTTCTAGTTGTAAAAACAATAAAATTTAATTTATTGTTTTTATAACTAGAAACTTAGATTTTATAGAATTAGGACTATAGTAATAATGGGGAAATTTTAAGTATCTCTGACTATCTCCGTTCTAACCCAAATTTAAACAAGTGATTTATAAGGATTAAACAGTTTGCCTTGTATTCTTATTTTTAATTACAGGCGAAAGAGGAATGCAATGTACTTTTAAATAATCATTTATTTTTACATCACATTTAAATTTAGTGAATTTAAAAATCCACAGCGTTCTTATCTACAATTTTGTGGTACAGATAACATGCACAGACATTCCTATTTTAATTACTATAAATAACAATATAAGGTGTCATTGGCCTCGTCGCGCGCCGTCCACAAAAATTATCACTATAAATTATCTCAGTGTTGTTATTCGACATTTTAAATTTTATAGCAATTAATTACAAAATGTGAAGCATAATTCTCATGATATCGTATAGCGAGAATTTCTATTCCGTTAACTCCCTCGTGAGCTGTCATTCCACGTTAATACAAATTTGATTGGAATAAGAAAATCTTTCATAGAGCGAGATCAAGTTAAATTGTAAACCAACCAGCACCCATCAAATTGCCATAGGTTAATATGTGATGTAGGTATATATTACGGCACGTTATATGTATTTTGAATGTTTAATCAATTTTGAGATACGCATGTACCTATCTATATTTTTCTAAAAAGATATATTCGATATTTAGCTATCACTGTGCATTTCTTACACTTTTACCAACAACAGACAATTGTTTCGACCTGTTAGGTCTCATCAGTGTTGTACAGGTTTGGTACGGGTATATTAGAGATATCCCAAGTGAAGACAATTCCAGCGTAGCAAATATCGAATGTATCTCAGTTTGGATCCGATGAGAATCGGACACTTATAACTTGCGCCATCTACAAGATGAGTAAGGAAGACATATATTCCAGCATTTTTTACGGTGAGAGCACTGTTACATGCAAACTCTCCAACTGCATAGCAGAAAAAAGCTTAGGTATATGCAACCCGTTACGCACAGCTACAAGTCGTTGCCTAACCATATAGGTATTTCTTGAGGATTACATTGCCCCAGCCAAACAAATTTGGCAAAAGTATATATCTAAAAAGATATATTCGATATTTAGCTATCACTGTGCATTTCTTACACTTTCACCAACAACAGACAATAATTGTCCGATTCTCATCGGATCCAAACTGAGATACATTCGATATTTGCTACGCTGGAATTGTCTTCACTTGGGATATCTCTGATATACCCGTACCAAACCTGTACAACACTGATGAGACCTAACAGGTCGAAACAATTGTCTGTTGTTGGTAAAAGTGTAAGAAATGCACAGTGATAGCTAAATATCGAATATATCTTTTTAGATATATACTTTTGCCAAATTTGTTTGGCTGGGGCAATGTAATTCTCAAGAAATACCTATATATCTATATTTTTAACGAATTCATAAGACAATGAAGTTAAAAAATACTTTCTAAACAAAAATTCTTAATCCAATTTTTATGTAAAAAAAGCTGACGTACTACAACAAATAACCATGTGAAATTAACCTGATTTCTATACTTATTGCATGTATTTATATAATCGGTGTCAAAACATTTTAAAAATTAAGCTTTTTAGGAGACGTTACAAGTCAACAATAAACTTCTGTAAATATTTTTAAATCATAATTTTATTGGTTGAAATTGAATAATATTGACTGATATAAATTGACTAGAACTACTCTATCGCATCGAAATGCGCCAATAATTATACCAAATACCAAATTATCGTCAATTCATATAAACTAATGATCCATAAATATTTTAACAATAATAAAATTATCACTACTATATTTTATCATTTTATTGTATAAGGTAATTTTTCATTTTTGAACGAATGAAATAAAATTGAAAAAAAATAGCATTAGGTAATATATGAAATGGATATTAATGAAATCAGAAAAAATATATATAATTTGTCAAACACTATAAGGCAACACCTTTGTATTAGTCCGGCCGATGTGATACCAAACCCGTGCCCATTTTAGGCATTGAACAACTATTGTTTGTAGTTTATTTGTGGCGGATAGTTAATATTCATTAAATGTATTTCCCAGAAATAAGTTTAATGAATATTGAACAGCTGTTACCGCTTTGGAGAACTCACTTCACCATAACATCCGGTGAAGAGCGAGTTTCGACAGAGTTGGTGACATTTAGGAGAGGAGTGTTTCAGGGTGATCCTTTAAGTCCGCTCCTCTTCTGCTTCTCATTGCTGCCGCTATCTGTTGAACTCCGCCAAACCCGCGGGTATCAGTGTGGGCCATCCAGTAACCGGAGGCATAAGGCCACCCATCTATTTTATATGGATGACCTTAAACTTTATACCTCCGGAGAGAGAGAACCTCAAAATGCTCTCAGGGTGGTCGAGGAATACACGCGAGCAATTAATAGGAATGGAGTTTGAGTTGGACAAATGGGCAGTCGTCCACATCCAGAGAAGACGATGCGGGGAATTCCACGAAGATGCGCAGCTTGCAGACGGAAGCATCCTATGACATCTGGATACCGGAGATACCTACACATACCTGGGTGTGGAACAACACCACATCCAGGAAGTGAACCAAATAAACGATTCTCTCCGTGGCAAGTACAGACACCGACTCCGAAAGATTTGGTCCTCAGAACTTTCGGGGAAGAACAAGATGTCTGCCACTAATATGCGATTCTGCTCTACTCCTTTGGAGTAGTCAAGTGGCGAGTAGATGATCTGAGCCAATTATAGGGATGATGAATATTCATCCTAGTTCGTCCGTTCCTCGTGTGTACCTCTCAGATCAACAAGGGGGGGGGCCGAGGACTCTTGAGCCTGGAGTGTATGCATGGCAGAGTAGCACTGAATATGGCATGTAACATCCTAAGGAGTTCGGATCCACTCCTACGGTTAGTGAGAGATCACGAAACTCTAGGCGTAGGCGCCGAGGACTCTTGAGCCTGGAGTGTATGCATGGCAGAGTAGCACTGAATATGGCATGTATCATCCTCAGGAGTTCGGATCCACTCCTACGGCTAGTGAGAGATCACGAAACTCTAGGCGTAGGCGCATTATTCTAAGGCAGCACAGAGGGCCGCAGATGAACTCGGTCTCGTGTTCAACTACAGGCGAGGAGGCCGGCGAGGTGCTGATGTAGAATTAGTAACTAAGCTTCCGCCGAATCGTCTGCCAGCCACATTAAAGCTGCCGAATAGAGAAATCTGTTCAGGCAGCACGTCGATAAGCCCATGCACGGTGTTTTCCATAACAACATAGAAGCACTGGGTTTATCAACAAAGCCCACCTTCGCCTTTTTAAGGTGAGCAGGGCTGAAGCCAGAGACCGAGGGATACATTGTGGCCTGTCAAGATGGTGTTATTAACACCTTGATCTAACGGAGTCGCGTGATGTGTGTAAAGGTCCCTGATATCAACTGCTGCTCAGGTACCGGAGTGGCTCATGCATTTATTATCTGCATGTCCGATATATGCGACATCGGCCTACATCCACCTACATAACTCGGTTTTACGAGTGCTGCCTTACATACCCGGAGATATCGAATCCGTTGTCGAGAACGAGAAATGCCGGATTTACTGGAACTACTCGTTCTCGACCGTCAGGCTAATTCGAGTCAATAAGCCTGACATAGTCGTTCTCGACCATCAGACCAAGGTGATGTATGTCATCGAGGTCTCAGTACCTGCTGAGACAAACATCGCCTTGAAGGAGGAGGATAAATGGACCAAATACAGAGATCTCCGGTACGAGCTCCAAGTGCTATATACCCAGGCTACTCTGTCAAGATGGTCGTCCTGATAATGGATTACTTGGAGGTATGAAGCCCACGCTGCTCTCAGCATTGAAGACCATGTCCGTCTGCCAGTAATCGTCAGAGTGATTGGCTGGTCAAATGCAGAAAGCAGTCATGCTGGGATCCCTTCGTTTACTTATGGCACATGAGTCTGGAATCTATACAGTCACTAACCCTGCGCAATGTGAGGAGTGACTGTAGATTATTCGCTGGCGCTCTCTTCGTGAGGTGTCGGAGGCCACGGAGAGACTGTCCAGCATCGGGCAACCGGAAAAAAATGAATATCTTTATTTACCGTATAAAAAAATATACAGATAAATAGGTACCTTTCACCTAAATTGTTTTGTTCCAATGGCCCAAAGCAAATAAATAAAATAAAGAGAAATTACAAGAAAAAAAATATTTAATTAAATTAAAGAAAATCTAAATAAACGTCTGTTATAATGCTACGCCTATAGTGTGGGGGTGAAAGATCAATCAGAATAAATTGGAAAACATACACACAATACAGTAGGTAACTTTTCAGATACAGACTATTTTATTTTATTTTAACATCATTTTGTTTCACAAGTAGCATGCTATTTATTTTATTGTTAAATATTTTTGCAGATAAATTTTTAATACTATAGGATCTAGCTTGTTCCACATATGAAATAATTGCAATATAGGTGAATGATTTTTGGAAGGTGGATGATTTGTATTTTGGGTAATCTAAAATCTTGCATATGTTTTGTGTTTAGAGAATGATTATGGATTGAGAATTTATTACGCAAGTAGGAAGGTTCATCAGTTGACATTACTTTATGGATAAGTGCGTATGTGTGTGATATATGATTATTTTTCATATTAAGGACGGAATTTTGATTTAAATAAGGATTAATATGACTTCTGAAGGATATTTGTATTGTACGAAAATCGCAT
The DNA here is from genome assembly GCA_963680705.1 of Rhagium mordax. NCBI lineage: Eukaryota > Metazoa > Arthropoda > Insecta > Coleoptera > Cerambycidae > Rhagium > Rhagium mordax. The sequence goes on along the minus strand of OY796661.1, from coordinate 36,404,148 downwards.
GCAAGCATTTTGAACTAATTGTATTAAATGTCATGTACCAGCACTAATGAAATTATTATACACTATATCACCATAGTCAAGGAGTGAGAGAATGAGACTATTACACAAGCGATATTTCACATAGGTGATATGCAAGTTTTGTATTGGTACAACCATTTCAGATGACCAAAAGCTAATCTTATTTTATTAGAAATATGAGATTGAAAAGTAAGTGCGTCGTCCATAATGACACCCAGGTTTCGTGTTACAGCTACACATTGTTCCCTATCGGTCAAATAAGATTTAAAAAATTTAATGCATTCATTTGAAAAACCAAAATAATGTAATTTAGAGAGCAAAAGTGATGGACTTAAAGTGTAAAATGCTTTACTAAAATCAAGTAGGACTATACAGGATGTTAAAGATGTAATTTAGCATTGGTGTCACTTTTAAATTTTTGGCGTTTGGACGTCATTTTGAAAAATGGCGGCTAGCCTCCGCGACATAAAAAACAAATATATCTCCAAAAGTACTTGTTCGATTTTCATGTTTAAGGCACCGTTGGATAGATATTGAATTACTCTATACGTCTTACTTGTAAAAGGGAACAAATTTAAAATAAAGGTATGTATTTGGAAAAATGTTTTAATATGAAAGTAGAAATTATAGCATAAATTTATAAATGATTTTATTTAGGCTTTATATAAGTATAATTATAATAATAACAACCATATCCATATTGATATACTTATGTTCATGTTTCAATGCATAACGTGAAAGGTACAAAATCAATTTCGTAGTACATGAAAGACACAACACGTTGCCATCCATGGATAAATCATAAACAATCGCGTTTACTTCCTTTTCCATGCCTTCTTCATACTCTGTTTCCACGTCAAATTCCAGCTCAAGGACGTCGTTGGATTGGGGCAAATGGACTTGATTTGGAAGTGTGGTATACGTGTGGTAACAGAAAATTACATTATTCATGTTATGCACATATTCTATACGCATGTATGTATTGCAAACGTTTTCCTCAAATATTTTCTCTGAGGGTTATTAAAAACAAATATTCTTTTACCGCCTTTTAATACGCATATATTATGTAGCTACTATGTACAGTATTCTTCTGTTCTAAGTGTATTTACGACAGAAATACATTGACAATGGGTAAACGTTACTTATGCTGACTGTACTCCTTTCCACACCACCTGAGAGGTAGAGTATTTGCCGAGTTTTTTTTAATTGTGGTATCCCCATTAGGGCTACTCCACAGCGATAAATCGTCCCCGTTAATAAAACTTGCGTCGCTTAATTCCGGAAGGACCCGGTTGCGCTACGTCCTCTTCGAAATCAATGTCAAGTTCGTCCGCATCTTCTGTAATGTCCGCATGGCCGATCAGTTGTTCATCGTCGTAGTCGTCTTCCACATTAATTTCGATTTCTAGCATGTTCGTAAAGCCTTCGTTGCAATTTGTGCAAATACTTGAGCAGTTTAAGCCTGCTTTACGACACCCGCACTGCGCACGCGCGGCGACAGTCCTTGCATTTGCAGGAAATAAGCCTCAGCAATTTTTCAGGAGCTTGTGACTGTAGTGTAGACACAAGAAGGACTGTCGCCGCGCGTGCAGGCTTAAACTGCTCAAGTATTTGCACAAATTGCAACGAAGGCTGTACGAACGTGCTAGAAATCGAAATTAATGCGAATAAGCGACGCAAGTTTTATTAACGGGGACGATTTATCGCTGTGGAGTAGCCCTAATGGGGATACCACAATTAAAAAAAACTCGCCAAATACTCTACCTCTCAGGTGGTGTGGAAAGGAGTACAGTCAGCATAAGTAACGTTTACCCATTCTCAATGTATTTCTGTCGTAAATACACTTAGAACAGAAGAATACTGTACATAGTAGCTACATAATATATACGTATTAAAAGGCGGTAAAAGAATATTTGTTTTTAATAACCCTCAGAGAAAATATTTGAGGAAAACGTTTGCAATACATACATGCGTATAGAATATGTGCATAACATGAATAATGTAATTTTCTGTTAAACTGTTACGCCGCGGTATCGATTTTGGGGTGAAGGGGTAGTCTAATTAACAAACCATATAGAGATATACAAAGTAGATGGCATATAGTAAAAACATATGCGTATTAGAAAACGTTAAAAAAATATTTATTTTAGAACCCTCTATAAAAAAAAAAATTTCGAATACAGGGTGTTGTAAAAAAAAATAATTATGAAACCTATACATAAACCATATAAGCGAGTATACAACAATACGTGACGATTTCTCATAGAGTGCCCTGAAGAGCGAATATTAAAGAAAAACCTAACCTAAAAACGCTTTTTTTAGGTTAAGGGGTAGTTCCGGCGAAAAAATCTGGTCGTCTGATACGTATTTTCAAACAGCACGTTGAAGTCTATAATACCATAAATTTTGAACTATCCTATATGAACAACCCCGGTGATACGATGGAGTGAATTTTAGGATGGACGACCCTGTATCTCGAAAAAGAGCGATGTCAGAAAAAACAGATATATACCAAAAAATCAGGTATTTATCGGTGATAAACTGCCATATGTTTTATTTTTAATTAGTATTGTCTGTGAGCCACAATAAAAAAATTACGAAGTGTCTATTTTAAAGGGAGGGCCAACTTTGAGGTGCCCTTGCAAAGAAACGGTTTGACGTACGAGAACCAAACATGGCTCATATTGTCCACTGTTTATTCCTCTTTAATTTTCAATATAGGTACTTTTGCGATAGCATGTACCGGTAGCTCGATATAAAGCAAAAAGCAAAAAAAAGCCCTTTGGGGGGGTGGATGGGGATGTTCCGGGGACAGCTGTGTCCCACAAACTCAGACCCAAATTGAGCATCCCAAGACCAGTATAAAAAAAAATAAAAATCAAATCCTATATAGTTTTCCACCTTGAGCCTACGTTTCCTGGAGTACTATCATTTGCTAGAAGACAAGAACTTAACTAGGTACTTATAAGTTTTAACATGTCCAAATAAATAAACACATACCTACCTACTTCTTCTTAATTTTCACAAGGTTCTATCTATTACTGCTCCTACGTATAAGAAAGTTATGAAAGATATCAATATAATATAATAATAAAATGGCTTTATTCATCATTACAATACATTTGGTACTTAAGTCAGTAGATAAAAATAGACTTTAAAAACCCTACGTACACATAAATTTGTAAATAATGTTAAAACAACGATAACTAATAAGATAAACGTATATAATATAATTGGAAAAATAATATATGATATCTCTTTTATTTTTTACACTGAACAGTCAGAACCGGCGAGCAGTTCCTATTTCTCCATCGAAAAAAACATACTTTACTTACAGTAAGGCCAGCGTTCACCCAAGTCTCTTCTAAACAGTACAACTTATTATGTTCTTCCTTTAGGGCACTATTACGTGACCTTTTTGCAAGTCCGAAAGCCAATTTCTCTTATAAATGCCACAAAGTACTCCGTTTAAGATGAGGCATATAATCATCTTCATGCACCGCTGCTAAAATTATGTTTGCAGTTGGTGGTTCATTTCTTTCAAAAAAAGAATGGATTATACGCTTGAGAGCACTTTTAACTCCTTCATCGATATTGTCCAAAACTGCCCTTTGTCGGTGGTACACTTTTGGTGTGTTTGTTTGTATACATGAAGAATATTAGAAACACTTGGAACACTCACACCAGCTGCCTTTGCAGTGAACTCCATGCATTCCATGTTTGGTTTCTCCGGATTCTCCCCTTTGTAGGCCTTAAAAATGTTCAGCACCTTTTCCTTATCTTCCACCGAAAAATGTCTGGATATTCGTTTTTTGGGTGGAGAAATAGGAATGTTCACTATTTTTTAATTGTAATAAAAAAAGATAGTTCTAAGGCCACAAAAACACGTAGTAACCATTAAAACACCTAAAAATCTTTTTATCTTAAAAATAAACTAAAAATAAAATCGCCGAAACGAACGAGGCTAGCAAACGATCCCTGCAGCGAGACTAGCGCGTGTGATGTCATAATGCGTACGGGACCACAGGTGGCGAAACTCGTTTACCTGCTTGCTATTATATCTCTCTTTTAGTATTCATTTATATGCGTTTTTGTTAAGATGGAAGACTCAAACAGTGTGAAAGTTAGTAGGAGAAAGTGATGTTTTGTTCCTGGATGTACAAGTACATCAATAAATAACACGAAAAAAGTTTTTATAAGTGTACCAAATAATTCGGAAAGAAAAAAGCGGTGGTATCGTTCCCGATACTAAATAATTTATATCTTTCGCTAGAATACTCCCGTTGTAAAAATTCTTTCACCAAAATTAAATTTGAACTTTCTACTACAGTACCGCTCACATAACCTATATAGTATCTCTAGAAATAGAAAAAGTACCTCGATGCTACATTTTTCTCTACAATATTTCTGCACCCCCGCGTACTTAATTTTTTTCTTGGAAGATCAATAACCAAAATATTATTTTAATGCTGCTATCGTAGTCGCCATACATCATATAACCTCCGTCTAAAATTTGATCCCTGTAGGTTTGATAGTTTTGGAGATAGCACGAGTTATATCTGAAAAATTTTAAATATCGCCGAAAAGGGATAAAAAATTAATATAGGGGCTCATATCGCAAATCGCCCTCCGGAAATGGATTCGGCAGAAAATTTTACATAACATGGACCTAATTTTAAAAGTATGTCCAAAAGTTACATAGCAACAGAGAAATAAGCGGAATTTAGTTTACTGGATCCCTGACTATAACTACTCATTCTCGCTTACCTAGTACACATAGTAACGTCAGATAGCGTTTCGCGCATTTAAACGAATATTGATATTTCTTTTTTTGTTTTTTCCATAGAATGGATTTATCGATTTTTGTAAAACTTTGAAGATGTAATTATGAGACTATTTTCAATCATTTTATGATGTTTAAACAAGATTTCATTTTTTTGTGAACATCCCTATTACCTCCTTCAGCCATTATAAACCTTAAGAAAAACCGTTTTAACATTTAATCAATATTAATCGTTTGCATTTATGTACCTTATTACTTTAACTCCCAGATGAAATGTGAAATGTCACAAAAACGAATAACACAGTTGATAGTCACACCGGCTCCCCATTTATTCGCGTTTTTCATACGTTTAGCGTTTATGCGTTCTGATTGGTCTGTTGCAAAATGTGTAAAAGTATAATGCGTTACGCGAGTACTTGTAGAATCGGCCTTAGTCAGTCAAATCTAGCAGTTGCTTTGTAATTCGGGTTCTATAAATACGACCAATAGAGAAATTCCATTCAAATTTAGCGGGCATTTTTGGGGAAAAGTCTATTCATATGTGTCTGTGAGACATACTATAGCTGTTAAAATTTTATTCTATTTTTAATTTTTGTTGATTTCTCAGAATTCATTTCATTTTCAAAATGACCTAAACGTTGATATCTCTTTAATTTTATGCATTTTCAGCACACGTCATTTCTATTTTCATTTGATTTATAAATTTGTTATTTTCTATGATTTAACTTAAAAAATACTTTATTTATTATTAGCAGTAAAAGCCGTACTTTTTATATTTAACTTTATAACCAGTTTAAAAATGGAGAGAATTTTACTTATCATAATGATTCGCACCTAGTACTGTTTTGTTGCAAGTGACTTCCAAATCATGCGTACACCTTTAAAAGCATTTAGATAAAAATTTTTCTTGTACCAGTTTAAGACGGATGTAATTAATAAGAATCAAATACTTATAATTTCAAAGTTATTGTCCGTAATCATTCAATCTGCTTCATCAAATAATTTTGATATCGTTCTATTTTGCGATATAAATTCTTCGAGATTAATCGTCCACCTGAAGAGCTTGTAAGAGCGAAAGAATATGTACATCTTCTTGTGGACTTCGTTTTTTAATTGGTGACCATAATGAATGAATTTTGTGGTGAGTAAAAAAAAAAATTTTTTTAATAATTTGTTTTTAGACGTTTTGAATTTTATGATTTTAAATCCAATATTCATCATGTATTAAAGAAAGTACAATGAATTTAATAATAGCATGTTTAGAGATGAAACATCAATATAGGTATATCAATTTGGATATGTTTGTTGTTATTATGCTTGTATAAAGCCTAAACAAAGTCATTTATAAATAAATTCTTCGAAATAAAATGTGATTGGTAAATTAACTTGCGCGGCCGTTAAAGAAGGCGGCAGTATAATTTTACCCATTAAATTAATTTTAAGGCCACTTTTATAAAATGAATGGATATTGGATATTTAAATTTAGGAGTTATAGTATTAATTGCTTAATTCAAATTTAAAATGAGTTTTAATTTTTCACCATTATTAATTTATTTAGAATTTACTCGCGTACTGTGTTTGTATTTATTACAGCATCGAGTGAAGTCAATTCGTTTGTCTAGCTTCCAAAATTCATTATACAATAAAGATGAAACTTTGCATAGACCAGCAACCTCGCAGTTTCTGGACAATTGACGTTATCAGTTCACTTGGTATTTCACAGCGCCATCGACTTTCTACCTCAACATTCTCAGCAAATTCTACAAATGCCGGTACGCTACGAGGACTACATCTCTCCTGTGTAGGAGCGATAAGGACATGCAGGTGCAACTAACTGCAGGCTTGATCAATGCTACACTCGACAAAGCGAATAGACGCTTGAGAGCGTCGCGATTTGTTCGCTGCCGCGCTACAGTACGCCAGTCTCTTTCCACGCGTTGATCGTATCGCAGGCAAGGTTGCAAAATAAGTGATCGCCGCTTTACTCACGCAGTTTGCTTTTCCTATGAGAAAGCGGGGGAAAACTCCAGTTCGAATCTTTAGTGCCTGTTCGAAAGTGAGTTCTCTGTTCTCTTGGATACTTATGCCGAAACGTTGCAGACACTAGGTAGGAACTGCATATATTGGCATAACAAATAAAAATTACCTAGCAATTCTGGTTTTTATGCAGTAATAAATAGTGGCAGAGTCGGCAGAGATTTTCTTGTTTACCTACTAACAATCCATATAAAAAAATCGTTAATTTTTAAACTGTTACCTATTTTTTTTTTTTTCACTAGAAATTGGTATCTACATTAATTCTTTAACCAGCTACTAAGTTTACATGCAGGATTTTTGTTGGTATTACATAAAATATATGAAATTGCCCATTTATAAATAAGGATATTTTCGTTGTATTTTAAAGAATGATCTTATTTATGAAAAGACAAATAATTATAAAAATAACAAAAATAAGACAAATTCAAAAAAGAACAGTTTTATCTTCAATAAACAAAATACATTCTCTTATTTTATAGCTGATTATCAGTAAAAAAAAGAGGGAAAACATTTTTTTCTACTCATACATATGAAAATAGCAATTTTTCCATTGCCTACTCTATGCGAAAGTGACATTTTTTTACTTTAGAGACGAAAGTTATTTTCGTCTCTAGAAGTGAAAATAAAAGTGTCAAATTTATGTTAGCTACCATAACAACAACTAAATAAATAAGTAATTGATAATTTACATAGGTACACGGTTGGTTTATAATTTAATAGTCCAAGTGACTGTTAAAAATAAATAAAGTTCTGTAAATTTGAATCCAATATTTATTGCAATATCGTACAAAAAATAGCATTTCCTACTCGAGATGAGATACGTTTTTTTCGTTCGTTATCTCACGAAAAAAAAACGTGATTTTCATCTCTTGTTGTAAAATATACTATTCTCTCTTCAGACTGTTTATGGCTGATACATTTTAATTATCAATATTGGTGCATATAACTAAAGGCCAAAATGAAATGAATAAATCGCATTTAGGATTCACGTCTTCAGTAGATATTTTAATAATTTTCTTAACATAAAATGACATATTATACTGATAATAATATAAGTAGTTAAACACACACGGTTCTTAAATCATAAGCAACTGTAACTGCATCTCTCTATATAACTGCAAAATAATATATGTATAAAAAAATTTATAAAAGATATTTACAGTGGTTGTCATTTTGACAGCATTAAGTTAGTTGTTAATAAGGAATTCAATAAAAAATTCGAATGGATACTTGACCATTGGGAGAGTAGACAGTAATTTGATTTTATATCCCTATTTTAGCATTCTCAAAAACTCCTGAATATTAAGTTTTAAAATATGTAATACCTTACAGAATTTTCGCAATGTAAGATTGCAAGATTATAGTTTTTCAAACAAATACTTAGCTTCAGCTGATATTTATTAGATACGTTTCATTCAACAAAAATAACACGAGAAACCTCAAACCTAACTAGTGAATTATAATTTGCTTCATCATAAATTCGGATACATTTTTCAATTACTCTTCGGTTGCGAGAAATGACTTTTCCTAACTCAGCTGGTATATTATCTGCACAAGCCCACACTATTCGGCCACAGACTTCTTTCTATTCGAGACCCTGTGTGTAAAACAAATTTTTTATATGTTCCCAAAAATGAAAATGTTTGAGTCTGATATTGAAAGATTGAGATGGTCATTCCTGCAAAATAGTTCTTGGAACTATCCAATCAATTGGAAAATGAATATTTAGCCAATCAATAAGAGGTATCATCCTATTGAAGGAGTACATTTTAATTCGTTTGTAAGAATAAGTTATAGATGCAATACAGAAAATGTGTTTTGAGGAAATTTTAAAAATGTCCCACACTCAATGAAGGATACTTGTTCATTCAAAATGCTGCAATTTTTGAAATTTCCAATTCATTACCTACAATTCTGGTGACAGTATTTGTGGCAAATTCCCAGTCGTGGCAGTCTAGAGGGATTATTTTCACTATAGATAGATATTATAGGTATCGTGAGGTTTTATAACAACTAAAACAATGGCAATAATATTATAAAAATAAAGACCTATGCATATTATAAAATAAGTACATAAATACAATGTCCACATAAATATATGTAACAATATAATATAACACCACACCACACATGCAATTTACAATATACCCGAGAATAGAACATGACAAACGACCGTTCGTTAAAAATAAAAAATTATAAATTTAAAAATTTCTTACAGATCTCTAATCATAGGTAGAATTATAAAACTCTTGTATGGAATAAAAGCAATTATTGATAAGAAACAGCTTTGTTTCTCTCCGAAACTTAGTGTAATTAGAAATATATTTCAAATCACTTAGGAGGTGATTGTAGGCATAGCTTCCCGCACAATATATATAATATTATATTTACTTAGTCTGTAATAATCAATATAAATTTTATTTATCATATTTGTGTACACTGTGATTCAGTTTGAATTCATATTTATTATTGTACATAAAACAGACCAATTTGAATATATACACGTCTGGCAACTCAGTTGTTTCGGATACAGTTCAGTAAGTTGCACCAACTCCCCTAACAATTTCGACTCCGCCCCATAATCACGTTAGTACGAGCTGTCCGAGACGGCGCGTCGACCGTCGACCGGCTCCTTTCAGGGGAGATGCGTGCAACTTACTGAACTGTATCCGAAACAACTGAGTTGCCACACGTGTATACACATGTTGGGTGTTTCGTTGTCTCTAAATGTGTATCCACTGTTGCACAACGATAAATCAGGGATAGAGGTATTAGTTATGTCTACTATATAATAATAGGTAATAAAAACTTGATTGCTGTTGATCTTACAAGCAAAACATCATTGTTTTTATTTTAGCTTATTTATATTTTATGTCAAAAAACCAACCTTTAACTGTTCCTTTGACGTAGTCACAGGCGCAAAGGTTATTTAAAAAAATCCAGATATTTTAGATTGTCTGGGTAATGTTCAGAAGTGTGTCAGTAAATCCCTAATAACAACAGAAAAAAAAAATATAAGGGGTGTTATAAAAAAATCAAATTTGTTTCATTGAGAAAACTTCTCTGGACATTAACACAATAACTCAATCTCAAATCGCCACCGTCTAATAGTGTACAAGAAGTTTACTAGACCTAAACATCTAGACTTTTGAACACCACCATCAACCATCATCATCGGTTTACATACTTTTTTTGGTCTAGGTTTTGAACACTTTTGTTGCATTAAACACATATTCTATCAATAAGAGTTATCATTTCACATGGGTATGGGTAGTTGTATGCCTAGCATTTTAAACATTATTGTAGCTGTAAATGATGTATTTCTGTTTACAATACAAACTATTTTCACCTTTTCATTAATTAACAATTAAAAATTTTACTATTATTTACAATAATCAACCAATTATTATAAAATACGTGAAATCTCAATAAAACATTTTAGAAATTTATTTTTAACGGATAACAAATTATGTGCATAAACTGTATGGTATAATGATTCAAGTCTTTTTACACTGAAGTTAAATGTTTGTTCAAATAATTAAAACTTATAATTGAAGAGAGAAGAAAAAAAGCAAACAAAGCTTTCCAATTATAATCCTTTTTATTTCTGTACACAATATTTGTTTTATCCCAACTAGTTTCGGCTACAAGCCATCATCAGGGGAATATTAATAGTACGAATATTTTCAACAAAAAAAGGTTAAACGATTGTCATAATCGAGGTCATAATAATTATTATAATAATAATTATATATTATTATGACCTCGATTATGACAATCGTTTAACTTTTTTCTGTTGAAAATATTCGTACTATTAATATTCCCTTGATGATGGCTTGTAGCCGAAACTAGTTGGGATAAAACAAATATTGTGTACATAAATAAAAAGGATTATAATTGGAAAGCTTTGTTTGCTTTTTTTCTTCTCTCTTCAATTAAAAATTTTTCTGTACTATAATGAATTTTCGTCAAGAAATAATTAAAACTTAGTTGCTTATATCGCGACATTAAGCTATTAATTTCATTTTGTACGCAGTGATTCCATGATGATATTAAATGAAAACGTGAGTGAATGAATGAAATCATTTTTCATGCAAATTATTGCCTAAAAACTTTTTGAAAATTTGATCTATTTTTAAATCATAGCAACGAACACCACTGGTGAAAATTTATAACTGTCCAATACCTATTTTTCACTCGCTTTTTTAATAACTGAACAATGATTTAGAAATCATGAAAAATGATCTATTAACTCTTTTTAAATGGACAAACAGTCAATTCACGCCTACTGTGATCGAAAGAAAACGAAAAAATAAGTGGTAGTTATATCAGCGATTGGGATAAATTATATCCTTTTGTTATATTCGGGTTGTCCTAAAATCTTCATACACCACAGTTCTTGGAAATATGTATTATGTTAGCCATATATTATACTCTTAGATATTCAAGCAATTTGTTATATATTTATACATCAAGAAATACAAAATCCAAAATCTTTGGTTATTCATTGAACCTCATGATGAAAATATAAAGCGCATCGCAAATGATAAATTTTAAACAGCTGCGATGGAGAACTACTCCGAGCAATTTCAATTTTCCAGTTTAAATATTTTAGGAGATATGGACAAGAATATATATTCTGTTGTACAAGTTTATTCCTATAACAGTTTTAACAAAGAAAATTAATTTGTTATTGGGTAATTTCATCTTCAAATATTTCTCAATTTATGTTGACAGCGGTGCCTCCTTAAACTGAGATGTGCCAAATATTAATTTTACTTTTTGACTAACCAGTTCAAATTACCCTAACCCGAGCCCTAACATAAAAAATAATTGTAGATGAATTTAACTTAGCTATAAGATTATTACACTATGGTAGTTCTTTTATGATTACATGTCACAAGTCTTTATTGTAAATATTTATCTTAATATCACATGAGCATTTTGTAACTGAAAAATGGAACTTGGAAGTATTCCACATCCTTAAATAACATTTCATGCAATAAATCGCAAATTATATTCTGAAAAACATTTTAATCTGATATTGCTATGAAAGAACATGTTAAATTATAAAAGTATCTTAGTACTAGAAGCAGCTGTATTAAAATTGTAAGTTCGCATTTTGGACACATTTAGGGAGTTATATTTTAGTTTCCAAAAATAAATGAAATAAAAAATAGCGATCATAAAACAGATATTATGTAAGACCAGCTGTCTTCAGTTTTTATATCTAGATTTTCTTCTTTAAAGCAGTTTTCTATCCGTATTTATTTTAACAAATTAAATTCGGTTAAAGAGTTATTGCAGTTTTAGTGACCGGCTCGTCGAAGAATTAGATTAAAAATAAAATATTCTGGATTTCGCTTATAACTTCATTCTTTAGTAAGTATTCGACTGTTTTGATGTTGGGCTCGCATCAAAATGCAGATCTTATGTTCTAACAACCCTATTTAATATTAGTTACTAGCAACATAAATCAGCTGCATTGTATGCCACAGGCATAGTAATGAAAAAATTCTCGTCGTTAGGTTGATCATGGAAATGACACTTCAGATAAAAGGTAAGAAAGGACTTCTCGTCCTAATCTAATGGGTGTTATGAAACAAAAAGCTTATCTAAGTAGAAGAAAAGTGCTCTGACAACACAGTTTGGATATTGCACATAGAATTGTATTATGTAGAATCTAATGACATCTTCCAATCCGCGAGAAAAACATTTCTTCTACGTACAAGAGACTCGCTTTCGACAGTATTTAGCACTGGTGTTGTTTTAAGTGTTCTGTACTTGATTTCTATTATTAAAGTAATTATTGTTCATTTCAGCGTTCAACCACTTACAATTATTTTGTTTTTGGCTGCAAATATGTTGTTCTAATTATTTAAATGACACACATGCTGAAATGTGAACTGAAGAATGACAAACATTGGCTTATAAATACTAACCATTTAAGTTAATCTATCAGTGTTAATTTTATGTGGTTTAAAGGTGAATGGGACACTTTACCAATAATTTACGTATTTATGCTAAATTTTACATCAGGTAGTACCTTTTTCCAAACATGAATGATTTCGTTATTTTATTATTTTTACTATAATTTTCATATTTTGTTTTTATTATGGTTTTTATTTTTCCGGAAAATCGTTGCCTTTAAGAAAATGAAGAAACACAGAAAAGTTTAAATTTTTTATTTATCATTAAATTTACTAAGTTTTCGAAATCAGCAGTACGTTCTGTCTATTTGTACTGTCTATTTGACAATTATAATAATTATAAATCGCTATGGTTACGCTTTAAAAAAATAGTAGTATACAAAAAAATGTAACTTTACATAGTTATCTTTTGACTTGAATTTTTATACTTTGGTACACCCTGTATTTTTTGCAACATAAAAAAACTTTTTGAGTTGCTCTATCGAATAACACCAATAACTTACCTATAGGTTTTTCAGAGGCAAAGTTATTAGATGTGTCACTATATTATGGGCCACCCTATATAACTGAATTTCATTAGAACAGCTTTTGAGGTTTCTAAGGAATTGATATTATTAACTTTCCTGCATTTTTTAACCAAATAGTATTATAAAATCTTCCTACGTTCTATCTAGAACGCGTGTCACAAATTAGTTTACTTTCTGTTTATATTCAGAGAGTATAGAACTCTTGAATCGGCAATACTTAAGTTCCTGTTTATTGTATTTAAGTTTTGAATTTAAGTTTAGTTCATGAATCTTAGAACAACAGAACTTAAGATTTTTCTCCAGAATTGATGTATCTCAACGTGTTATTAAATGTTTGAAGTTTGTTCGACTGAAAATAACTAATAACTAAAAAATAATGGATATTATAAGAAACAGTCGAAACATGTCTGTGCATACGGAAAAATAAATGAATACTTAACTACGTACAATAGGCAGCGAGTGGAGGACTGACTTGACTCACTTCATAGCGATATGAAGTTAAGCACAGCTACCGCGTTTAGTACTTGGATGGGCTCCAGGGAAAGACGCGGTCTTGTTTCCCTACTTCTAGCGGCTTGTATATCAGCTAAATCGCAGAAGCAATACAACTGTAGGCGAGAGGTGTATTGAGGATATACCATCCTTCGGAGGGGATGTAAAGCAGTCGGTCCCTTGTCTATTAAATGTTAGGCAAGTAAAAAATCCCTACTCTTAGTAAGATAAGAGGTTCGGCAAAATTTCCAGGTTGGGGGTTGCTCGTCTCCTGGCGTCGGTGATTGGCCTTGGTAGCGGAAATAGGCCGACGTTAAATAAGTGATTAAAAAAAAAAAAAACTACGTACAAACACTTTTTTAACAATTTTTGGATTTAAAATTTGTAAACATACCTTCATTTTCCTCATAACTTCAAAACAAAACCTCTTACTTTAAGTATATGCCAATAAAGTTGTTTTATATTTTTCAGGTTCTCAAAAAGTTATTTACAACATCTTAAGCTCCTAATTAACTTTAAAATAATATAGTAAAGTTTACTCTACATTGTCTATATTGAAGTGCCCCCTTCATATAAATATTTATATTGCTCTACGTATGTTGGTACTTCACTTTTCGCGTAACTGTAATATTCAATATTTACGCCCCTCGCTTTTATTTTTAGTCTTACGACTCCCAATATACTCGGATCTGATCTGATACTAGTGTAAGCGTTCTAATCAGAATTTTGATTAGAAGGCCACTTAGGCTGGTATCATATTAACTGAGGTCGACGTCCTGAAAAGAATTATTTTTACCGAGATTTTTACTTTTTAGTACATTTTAATAAAAACTTATAAATTATTTTTTTTATTTATATATGATTTTATCGGTTTTATTCATTTGAAATAATGTAATTTTTATTACGGTAATTTAAACTATTATGCAGTAAAGAATACTGCGTATATACTACGTATGTGTGCAACGCTTTAAGTTGATCGGATATGAAAGTGAAGTGGCTCGAAACAGGATTATTACCATTTTGAATCTGCCATCTTGAATTTGTAAATACGAATATCCATAATAGTAATCAGTAAACCTAAATACTATCGTATATCGTCTATATTTGCAAATTGGGCAAGTACGTGGGTGAGAATTGAATTAAAAGATTTGATCCTAACAAGAGTGATAAGTGAAGTTTTAAACATTGGCAACTAGAAAACCACCATTTTGATATTCTTGGGTGTTAATAAATTTACAGTGCGCTGTGAAATATTTTTATATACTACTACTTGATGGTTAGCGTAATATAAAAATTTAATAATCTCTTAGGAATATTTTTATTAAAGTAAATTACTTATCGAATTTTGTCACAGAAACGACGAGGTAACATTTACTTATACTTTACATTTCAATTCGATCAACCTTTTCGGTTTTGAGTTATCGTCCTTACAAGAAACTTGATTGACAGATGGACAGACGGATAACGGGACAAACAGAATCCTTTGCCAAATACCCTAGTGTAAAAATGATTACTTTACGACGAATATTTTAGAAATAATACTTTCCTTTAATTATTGTCTAAAACTTATTTGTGGCATCTTTCAGTTTTTTCTTTCTGTTCTTATTTGGGATTTACTGCCACACTTCTGAACATTACCCAGACAATCTAAAAAATATCTGGATTTTTTTAAAAATTACACAAGAGAAAGACTATTTAGCGTTGAGGAAGGAAACAGATTAAGTTTCCGAAACGTCTGCAAAACATCATTGTTTTTATTTTATTTTAATTATATTTTATGCCAAAAAACCAACCTTTAACTGTTCATTTGACGTAAAGTCACAGGCGTAAAGGTTATTTTTTTAAAAATCCAGATATTTTTTAGATTGTCTGGGTAATGTTCAGAAGTGTGGCAGTAAATCCTAAATAAGAACAGAAAGAAAAAATACTTTCCTTTGTATTGCTAGGTAGGGAAAAAACATTGTATTTCCTGTTCACCTATTAGATTACTATTTTAAATCAATGTAAGGTGTATTATATGTGTGTATGCCCCAATTATGTAAACTAATAAATGTTAATAACATCTTTAAAAATAAATAATTATAATTAAAGAAAATGTTTATCTCGTGAATTTATACATTCAATATGTGTATAAGTAATTCCGAGATGAAATATGTGGTCATTTATATGTATAATTATTATCAGCTATGCAATAAACGTTGAAGAATTATTGTTTATAATAACACGGGCTCACCATTGTTAATAACATATTAGTTATTTCTACAATAATTATAAAAGAAGAGATAAAAACACAAAATATAATTGGTCACACGTAACAAATATATGAGAATTAATATTACGAATAGTGCCATATAGTTGGCATAAAGTCAACATTAATTCTAAAAATAAAATGCGATTAATATTATCTGAGAACTCTCTGGGTATTATATTAAATAACAATTTTTAGCACTAAACATGCTGGTAATTCCCAATATTTTAAAACTTTTTAACCCCTTTTACTTCGCTTAAAAATATAGCTAGAAAAAAAAATAGATCTGTAGCATATTTTACCAAGTTTTTGTATATGTTATGGTCTATCTTAATGGCTATACAGGAAGCGCCACATTTTTTTCACTGGCACACCTTTTATATTTTCAGATATTTGGATAGCCCTTTTCATCCCCTTTATAAATATATATATAATTGTTATATATTTCATCTTCAAATAAATTAGTTATTCAAATAAATAATATTCTTAAAAGTTTGGGAAACAACTAAAAATTTTTTTAGACAAATTCTTTTTAGACAAAATTACATAAAAAAATTAAACCTTTGTTTAGAAGATGAAGGTGGAATTTTTGAAAACATTGATACTTATTTTGTATGTTATTTTTATTAAAAAATTGTTTAAAATGTAAACTTGTTTTTCTTGCATTTAGGCTCACATTCAGGTGTACATATTTAGTTGAATAACTCAGTTACTTGAGGATGAAATGTATAACAATTATATATATTTATAAAGGGGATGAAAAGGGCTATCTAAATACCTAAAAATATATAGGGTTTTCCCGAGGGTTTTCCGTTTAAAAAAATGTGACTATGTGGTGCTCCCTGTATATTCACTAAGATACATGCTACTCATAACATATACAAAACTTGATAAAACATGCTATAGAGCTATTTTGTATTTTTTCTAGATATATTTTTATTGAAAATAAATGGTTTTAAAAAGTAGAATTTTCAAACGATGACCCTGTACAGATTTGGATAGTACTAGATACATTCTTTATCAACAGTACGTAGGTAAACGAAGTAAGTAATATTCTTTTCAACTTTTAGGTACAAGCGTGGGCGTGGTTAAGTAACCATTTACCATCGCAAAATTGGTGTGGGAGTCTTAAAAACCAAGAGTTGCAACCAATTCATTCCGACCAAAGCATTGCCCCTGCATGGGTTCCGCAAAATTTTTTTTGTAGTATTAGTAGGATAATATAAAAAAGTATGTGAGTATTATTGGGAGCAAAGAATTTTCAACGATAATTAATCAAGTGGTACTGGTTTTTGTAAAATTGGTCTTTGTAAAATGGTTTTAAAGTCATATTTGACATTTTATAAAATCTTTAACACAATACGTTGACGTATAAAAAGAGAAATCTATAAGGGAAACATTAAATTTGTTTATGTTTGGCAATGTCAGTGGAAATGGATGTTTGTCTGCGTTTTTCAAATGTGTAACCCCCTTCCGGACAGCCTTGGCTTTGGATTTGGGGGATGTCCAATTTCTGCGGTGCGATTACGTTTACCTATGTTATATTTATGTTAATATAAAGTGACATCGTCAATCACTAACAAAACAGAGTGACATTCGTCGCCAATGCGTTTTCTCCTATTTACAAAGCTGAAATAAACCGTTGAAATTTGTTTGCTTCCAATAGTACATGCATTCGAATGGGCCATGAAGAAGATCTTTAGATAAGTTGTTTGTTTCTTTTTAAACCCCATTTTAACATTAAAACGTTTTGGTTTATTTAATCTTTATTATTATACCCACCACAGATTACCCTAAAATATTTATAGCCTCTTATAGTACTACACTGTATTATTATATGTTAAATTAAAATTGAAGTAACCTAACAAAAAAAAAATATATTATTTTCGGTATATGTAGAAAAATACCCTAAATTTAAAAATTCATTGCTCCGCCACTGCTAGCATTTCTCAAAGTAGATTTATTTGATAGGAAATTTTGCTTTTTAATTTTGGCATCTTGGATTTTTTTCCTACAATGCTTCGTTTTCGAGTTATAAAGAAAAAAGTAAGAAAAAGGACAATTTCACCCCATTTGGGGGGTTGTTTTGGAGGGAAGGGCTCAACGCCTCACCGCTAGGCTTTCAGGATATATTAGCACTTCAAAACAATACCAAATTTCAGCTTGTCTCTAATTTGTTGAGCATAACTCATATTTATAACATGAGGAATCGACCCTGGGCTATAAATATAAATTTTTTTTTATATTTATTGTTTTCTTTAAAGGTATAATATGTTTCTTTTGTTTAAATTATATGGCTTGATACAAGAGTATATAATTTGATGATATTTAAATATTAATTGTATGGCATTTCATAAATTTTTTTTCTTCCTTTTCTTTTCTTGGGATTTATTACCACATTTCTTGAAATTCCTATCCAAAAAAATTTATTTATATGAAAAATAATCAAATTAACTAGTTTAAAACTGGGAAATAACCTCTACGCCTCTGACATTACTTACCTTATTTAAATAATTTACCAGATGATGAGAAATCCAAATGGTACCCATACACGATGGAGCACCACCCCATGGACGAATGATCGTAAATGACTTTTTGACCGAAATTTTGACGACCGGTGGATTCCATTTCTTTCTCCAAGACTTACAATTCTTGATTTTTTCATATGGGGCTACATTTAGAATGAAGTGTTTGCAACTGTATTAACTACCATTGATTATAAGGAATGATTCATGCCTTAATCAATGCTAACTACAAAAGTGGATTGCCAAGAACGAGTGCGTACTGTTTTTCAGTCCTTACCACAACATATTCAAAAAGCAGCTACAGACGCAGTACTTAGCAGATGCGAAAAATGTTTAAACGTCAATGGTGGTGTATTTGAACAACTACTTTAATTCATCTTATAATATCTTAAAAGCCGTCGTAGTTAGGTACCTACGGGGAAACAAATGTAAACTATCCGTATTTTTGGTCGTAGAATTTGATAAAATGAAAAAAATTGCAGATTTCCATTTCAAAAATGGGAGAATATTAATGTTCCTGAATTTAAAGTTGTGGACACTTTTGTACTTGCCCTGTATAATATTTAAATTTTTTTAATTATTTTTAAATTGTCTACGGCTCTGCTGATTACTTTCACAGTAAAAGATAATTTAATTTTTTAGATGGGTTATGCATAGAAAGAATTTATCTAGGGGTCTGCAGATCAATTTTTAGGCAAAAATCTTAATATCTCAAAAACCATAAATTTTAAGTGAAAGTTTTGTTATACAAAGTGACTTTAGAATCCGGTAACCTATCAATACCGATAAGTAAAATATGGGTGTTCCATTTAAAATAACAAGGTTGACATCCGGTTCTGGTATAACCGGAAGTGATAGAACTATCAAAATATTTTAGTTAGAAAGGCCATAAACTGTTTACTAGGTATACGTAATTTAACAAAAATATGTTCAGAAGTTTTCGAGATATGGATCGTGTAATCTCTTGCCTGGACGCGCTGTATAACCGTTATAAAATAAGAAAATAGCATAAATAGCTCGAGTAGGATAATAGAACCTTTATAAAATGATATTGTTGAGTAACACTCTCATTCCGTTTTTATATCACCGAATTATCACAGTGCCAATTAGTTCAAAATAATTCTTTAATAAAATGTAAGTTAACGTTTCCACCACCAAAAAGTAATTATGCGAATTTAATTGAGTATGTATCAATTATGCTAATTGAGAATACCATTAGATAATATTCATCACTATTTATCAGTTTGGTAGCACATTAATTAAATAACTAATATTCTATTATGTGGCAGACGTATACAAATATAACTCAGTAATAAATTTACGATGACAATATTAGATATGAATAGTGCTTTACATGCTAAAGCACCCACCGTTGAGTTTACAGCCTTATTTGCAAATGAGAGTTAACATACTTACGTAATTTTTAAATATTTCAATCAGTTGTCATTTAACAAGTTAGTCACGTTGTTGGTTTTACCACGTTTTAATTAGTCCTTGTAACACGAAGAGGATGCTTTCAGTAATACCGTAACAAGCAGAATTGGCACCATGACAAATTGGTTTTAATTTTTCAGGATAATAACATAGCCAGCCATACAAAAAAGTGGTTAGGCCCAGAAAACAAACCTATGTTTTCCTATGTATTTCGACGCGTGAGACTAACTTAGGTACTTCATTCTTATCAATTTCTTTCTAAATCGAGAAAAATTGTTATTTTGATGTTTACGGCAGTTTGTTATTATATAAGTGAAATTTTAAGTTAAATCAGGCTCCATGTTCAATTTTATTAACAAGAGAGTGGAATGAGAAAAGAAGGAAAATATCAAGTAACAATAAAGTAGGGGAAATTTTCTTATTTTTTAGTTGTAGGTATATCTAAAATTAAGAGTTATTAAGGTAAGAAATTTCTGTCTGAATGTTCCTTTAATTGTTCATTCAATTTAATCAGTTAAGGAGACATAGGATTTTATTAAAGATGGAGATTTTAAGTAGCTTTTAATTAATAATAATAATAATAATAAACTGGCTTTTATTGTAAAAAAATTACAAAGTATAACTTTCCTACCTAAGACGAAGTCTAGCCAACGGCTACTCTACTTAACCTTTAATTAATTACATATTTACGTGCATTGGAGCAGGCTTTCCAATGGAGTAGTCTTCCTACCGGAGTAGTTTTCCACACACACCAAAACACTTTACACACACTCGATACGCGTTTCGTCAACCAAGTTGGCATTATCATTGATATGCCTCCTACCGGTGAGGACGATGAAAGTAGTGCGATACTTAAAATTACGAAAAAATGTGAATTTTGTAATAATGGTATTCGTTCGTATGTTAAATGTGTAAAACGTGGATTCATTATTCATACAAAATGCTTCGATATAGTTTATAAATTTTTTAACATTAATAATAAATCTAATTGGCAATGTAAACAATGTATGCAAGACCAAGATTTTGAGGAAGTAGAAGCTGAAAGTCAACGACAAAACATAAATGATGAGTTTGAATCTTCAAAAAAGCATTTTGAACAACAAAAACGTGAGTTAAATCTATTATATAAACTAAATAGTGAATTAGAAACATCAAACAAGTTATTAAAATTAAGATTAAAAGATATTGATGCTGATTTTAGAAAAGTTTTCGATTCTGAATATAATTCTATAAAAAGCAATAAAAATTCTACAATTACTACGAATGTTGATCAGGCCCTATCTAGAGAGTCATATCGTGATAAGCTAACTAACGCAAAAACAGGAAATTCCGCTGTTCTTATTGTAGAGCCGAAACACAACAACAAAGTGGACATAAATACATTTAAAAAGAACGTGAACCCAGCAGAAATAGGACCAGGTATAAACAGGATCAAGCAAACAAATGCGGGTAAAATGATAATTGATTGTGAAAATAACGATTATCTTCAAGCAGTTAAGTTAAGTCTTGAAAAAAATATAGGTCCGGATTATAAAGTTAGTGTTCCTAAAAAATTCTCACCAAGAATCAAAATATATAATGCTGAAGCAACTTCTAAAACAGATGAACAGTTATGCAAAGATATTCTAAAAGAAAACCAGTTAAACCAGTTTGAAAATTGTTTTTTTAAAATCCTAAAAAAAGAAGAGAAAAATCATGATATTAATATAATTGCTGAACTAAGTCCTAACCTATTCAAAAAAATTATTGATAACGGATTTCTGTTTATTGGATGGAGAAAATGCTTCGTGAAAGAGACTTTCAATGTAACGCGTTGTTTTAAATGTTCTGGTTATGGTCATGTATCAAAAAACTGTAGAAATTCTGCCTTCAAATGTCCTCTGTGTGCTGGAGATCATAGTGTAAAAGAATGTGAAAACAGGGATGCTACTTATAAGCGTGTAAATTGTGAGAAATATAACAATCGTTTCAAATCTAAACATGATGTAAATCACTCAGCTAAAGATATACAATGTGTAATGTACAAGAAGCAAATTGAATGGTTTAAAACAAATATTAATTATGATGATTAGCAATTAGTTAAACATAAAAATAAAAATATCTCTATAAACATTGCTCACCACAATGTACAATGCTTAAAAAACAAAATCGATGAAATAGAATTGTTTTTAACAACTGAAAATATAGATATATTATGGATTTCAGAAACTTGGATACAATCTGATGAAATCCAATTTATTCGTTTTTGTAATTACAAAATAATTAGTCACTATTGTAGAAATACATATTTGCATGGTGGTGTGCTTATTCTGCTACAGAACTCCCCAATGTGACAAAATTGAGTTTAGATAAATTTTTTGAATGTGCAGCAATCAAATTAACTGTTAACAATATAAAGTATTGCATAATTTGTTTATATAGGGTACCTAATACGGATGTAAATATATTTCTGTCAAACTTGAGGATCCCTTAAATTTGATATGTAAATTAAATGTTGATAAAATTATCATTTGTGGTGACCTAAATATCAATTACTTAACTAACAATAATGCAAAAATTGACTTAAATGATTTGATTAACTGTTTTGATTTACATTCTATATTTAACGAACCCACAAGAATTTATAATAATTCAGTTTCAGCTGTTGATTACATTCTTACAAATTTTGATATCCTCGATAAAGAAATAATGTACACTGGAATTTCTGATCATTCTGCTCAAAAAATAAGTTGTGATATAAATAATACCATTGCAAATAATTTTATTAAATTTAGATCATTTTCAAAGAAAAATATACTTAGTTTTAAAACGTATTTAAGCGGCGAAAATTGGCAGAATGTCTTTAATCAGCAAAGTGTTGACAACAAATTTGCAGTTTTTTCTGATACTTTGTCTTTTTATTATAATTCATGTTTTAAAACCGTCACAAAAAATGTAAATACCACTTCCACAGAAAAACCCTGGTTAACATCTGGTATTAAGATATCATCTGTTCGTTTAAAGGAATTGCATAAACTGCTCACGTTAGATATTATAGATGAGCAATTTTATAAGAATTATAAAATAATATATCGTCATGTAATAAGATTAGCAATGCGATTATATTTTGACAAAATCATTATAAACTCCGAAAACCAATCTAAAACAGTGTGGAAAATCATAAACAACAATATAAAAAACAATAACACTCGAAATGAAACTCCTTCTATTGCAATAAATGATAGTGAGACATCGGATAAAAAACTAATTGCTAATTCCTTTAACTCTTACTTTGTTAATTTACCAAAATCTCTGTTACCGTCAAAATTTACTGATGAAAATATAATTAATGTATTTACAACTCCTCAAACAGAAAACTGTATTTATCTTCAACCCGTCACTGAATCTGAAGTTCTAGAAACTATTAGCAAATTAAAAAATTCGAATTCCACAGGCCATGATAATTTCTCGATCAAAATCATTAAAGAATGCTCTCTTCAAATTGCAAAACCATTATGCCATATAGTAAATCAATGTTTTGTAGATGGTAGTTTTCCTAGCTTGCTTAAAATTTCTAAAGTTGTATGTTTACACAAAAAAGGAAACAATAAAGACTTAAGTAATTATCGTCCTATATCCCTTTTATCTGTTTTCTCTAAAATTTTTGAAAAATTATTGGCGAGTAGAATTATTAATTTTCTTGAAGTAAATGAAATATT
Organism: Rhagium mordax; assembly: GCA_963680705.1. NCBI lineage: Eukaryota > Metazoa > Arthropoda > Insecta > Coleoptera > Cerambycidae > Rhagium > Rhagium mordax. Next base: position 36,380,456 of record OY796661.1, on the reverse strand, counting down.
CTCCCCGAATCAACACGGTTTTAGAGAAAAACACTCTACTATCTCGGCACTTGTGAGTATCTTAGATTATGTTTATAAAAATGTAGATATGGGCAATAAAGTCATGGCTGTTTTCATTGATTTGTCAAAAGCATTCGACTGCGTGAACCATGAAATTCTATTGAAAAAGATTGAATGCTATGGTTTGCGTGGTCAGTGTAACATTCTATTAAGATCATACTTAACTAACAGAACTCAGTTTGTTGATTATTTTGGTGAAGTATCTGAACATTTAGAGAATGATATTGGAGTGCCGCAAGGCAGTATCTTAGGTCCATTGCTCTTCCTCTTATATACAAACGATGTAGAACAGTTTGTTTCCACATTTTATTGTGCTTTTGCGGACGATATGTCACTGATTGCAAGTGATGAAAATGTGGAGGAAGTGGCTTCTAAACTCGAAAATAACCTTAATAAGATTAGTAATTACTTTACCGATGCCAGACTAGTTATGAACCAAGAAAAAACATTTTCCCTTCAATTCCATCCTGTTGGATCTAATTACGTCTCTAGTCCTCTTATAAAATTTAAAGGTAAATCAATTCATCAAGTAGAATACTTCAAACTATTAGGAATAAATATTGACTTATCACTTAATTGGAAAGAACATGTAAATTTCATTTGCAAAAAATGTACAAGTCTATGCTTTGCAGTAAAGAGGTTAGGCCAAATAGCCAGTATCACCGTTGTAAAAACGTTTTATTACTCAAACTTTGAATCAAGAATTAGATATGGTATTATTTGCTGGGGAAATTCTGTAACATCTGACCGAGTTTTTGTTCTTCAAAAAAGGGCAATTAGATTTATGTTTAACCTTAACACGTTCACTGCCATCTCGGTCTATATGACCGAGAAAATAAATTCCGTTCACGCCGGCGCGGTCTATAAGACCGAGAATTTTTCTTTTTTTTTTTTGGTCAATATGACCAAGACGATTTTCTTTAGCAGGGTTGACGAATATTTGAAATTTTTACTTCATTACTCGTGGATATCCATTTCTGTGCATCATGGCTCAAAGAATCAAAATTTCAAAATTTTGACCCCACATGGAATATGCCCCCGGCCTGAACGGAAAGTACAATAAAAGACGTTTGGCAGCGAACGTGTTAAATATAGAGATTCGTGTAAAAATACTTTTATCCAGAAAAAAATTCTGACACTTCCATGTCTATATATCTTAGATTTACTGACTTTTGTTAAAAACAATATATCCGATTTCTTACCTCAAAATTTATATCATGAATATCCTACCCGCTATGGTACAAATCTTCAGTATAATATTCATAGATTAGAAATGTTTAAATCAAATCCATATTATATAGGTGCTGTCCTATATAACAAGTTAAGCAATAATATAAAAAATATAGTTGGTGTCAATAAATTTAAATCTGCTGTTAGGCAATATCTTTTAAGAAATGCTTTTTATTCAATCGAAGAATTCTTGACGTCTGAAAATATATGAATACTATAGATATACTTTTATTTTATGTATAATTGATACTCATTTGGTATGTTTTTACCGCCTTTTTTTCCCCCTTTTTAATTTTATTTAAGTATTTTTCTTTATTTTTGCCTGTATCTGACCTGTCTTATATCATAATTATTGTATGATCGCTTGGATTAATAAAGATATTATTATTATTATTATTATTATTATTATCGGCAGATGTGTGAGTACAAGTTCAAGACCAAAAGTTCCAACCCCTCTTCAGGAATATATTTACCTCTTGTTGCTTTTTGTTAAAAATTGTTAAAGAAATCCATGTCATTTTTTTATCATTATTAGCCAAACCCATATGAACGCTTATTTCTTGTTTTATTATTTTTATTAATTATTTCTTATATTTTATGTAAAATGAATAATATCGAAAAAATCGTTTTTAACAATATAGTTAACAATATTTATTTGCTGCAGTTTTTTACGGAATACATTTGTATTCATAACCGAAGAGAATTTTACTTCAATGCATCTATTTAAAGATGTGGTTAATTAGAAGCTGCCAACTGGGTCACAAATATGAAAAAGTATCATGGGAGTAAGCAAAAGTTATCGAGAAAAACACAATGCCTAAGAAAACAAAAAGAAGTGCACTCTAGCAAATAATAATGATGCTGGTGCTTCAACTTTCTTGGTAGGTTTTAAAACAACGTAATTTTTTCTGTTTTCCAGAAAAGTAAGCATATAATAATGGAACACTAAAAATCAATATAATAATCTAAAATTTATATGTACGAGTATTTCGGTTTACTAGTAATTAATTGTTTTAATCTCATCAACTGTAATATGCAAGTGAGCAACAGTAAACTTGTATGTCAGTATATTTCAGAATATTGAAACGTTTATTTTACTTGGATGACGAAAAATTAGTTTGTCATGGTGCTGTGCATTTGGCATATTATATAAATGCACATGTACGGCTAAAAATATATACCTACAATTCTACATCGGTTAAGTATAAATAATGTTTGTAATGATACTGGTGACCTTGAGTTTCCACTAACTGTCGATTTACCTATTGTAAATAATGCAATGAAAAATTTATTATCAAATATTTGTTGAAAGTTTATTGTGTTGTGTAATAATAATTATGTACAGCGTGTATACTTTACAGCATTTCTATATAATTTGGTAAATGACTTCATGAGTTGTTCCAAATTAACGATTAATTAGTAGTAAATGTGCATTCGATTCTAATAAAATACACATTTTAGATATTTTGTTGATTTATAAAATATACTAAGTATGTACTTTTAGAGGCATAAGACACTAATACAGGGTGTCCCAGTTTTTTGTAGCAGGACTTTAACAGTCGATAGACAATTGAAAATTATTAAAAAAAAGTTCATATAAACATAGGTTGAGAAATGCTTGGTTTTCGAGATACAGGGTGTTAAAGTTTGAAAATAAATATGGATTTATATTTATATTTCCAGAATGCTAAGAAGTATCGAATCTAAACTACCAATTCTTTACATACTATTTAGAGGCCTATTTTAGAATAACAAACTACTACTTTACTTAACCATGGGCGTAGATATAGGGATTTACTAAGGCTCTTTTTTACAAAAAAGTAGTACGCCACTGATATTTTCCCATGTTTCCAGTTTAATTCAATAGAGCAAGAAAAAACAAAAAATTAATGTCTCTTGGCACTTTTTGATATGACAAACCGTTGTTCAGAAAATTTACATTTAATCTTTTAGACAAACTTGAAGTCGCTCGGAATTTCACCAAATTTGATGGTGCGAAAAGTCTCTTAAAAAGAATTAAAACTACCCAAAAAGACATTGCAAATAACTTCAATTTACACTACCCTCAGATTAGAAAATGTATGGCAAATAAAATAGTTAAACCTAAAATTGATTACAAAAAAAAGTAAATATGAATAGCTTTTTCCTTAAACCCGTAACTTTAGAAATTAAAGAACATATAAAAAGCCTAAAAAGTGGTATTAAATCTGATACACTTAAAGATAACATAGAGGTCATAGCACCCTTGCTCACTCATTTGGTTAACAATATCTTTGAATGTGGAATATGTCCCAATAACTTTAAAATAGTGATAATCAAACCGCTGTATGAAAAAGGTAATCTTTTATTACAAACTACAGACCAATCTCATTAACCTCAAACTTGGCAAAAATTTTCGAAAAAGCACTGAAAAGAAGAATGTAATATACATAAATAATGACCAACAAGATTTGAGCCTTGTGAACACTTAGCAGACTTATATTCCTGTTGCTGTCTCATTCAAAATTGTAAAATATAATGTTATAAGTATTTCTAATAACTAAATTTGCAACTTTTCTATTTTCTAAGTCTTAATTATTAAAATAAAGATATATTTAAAATTATTATTATACGTGCAAACACGACATTCACTATTTTAGGTAATAAACGATAAACAATTAATCTAATTTTCATGTTAGTTGGTACTCCTGCATGTGAATGAAAATTAAGAGGACAGTGAATAAAAAATATAAATATTCTCGTAGCTACTAATACTAAGAAGCATTGATTTAAATGAATGATTGTGATTCAAAATTATTACATCAAAACAATAATGATATAAAGGCAATTATTAAGCAACTAATGTTGGTAGTATCTTTATTTGATTAAATTGAATAAGTTAATCAAAAAACAGTAACGCACTAAACAATATACAAATAATTGTTGATTCATTATTATTATCAATAGCCAAGTCTCACGCTTCGAGCGTCAGTTTGTTCATTAGGAATATAGTATAATATCAAATTTAGTTTTTACCTTTATCTACCCCATATTTTACTATAAATTTAAATAAGAGAACATTTACCCTTATTTTATAGTCAAAATCAATAGAGTCTCTCAGATTTTAACGTAATTTAATAACTCCTTCTTGCTACTTTACTTTATTACCATTAATTAAGAAGGCGTGTATTTTGGGATTTAGTCGACAGATTTTTCTTCAACTAGACCTTAATTAAATTAGAATATAGCTAGTCTTAGAAGCGAAAAAAGTGTAAAGCAACATGAAATTTAGAACGATAGTATTATGATTACAATTAAATTCCTTAAAAGTTATTTTTCCGGACTTGTCAAAAAACTTTAATGAAAAACGAAAAAGTATGTTTTGCTTTTAATTAAAATCGGGGAAATATTTTTTGCTTTTAATTTAAATCTCGGATTTTATTAACGCTTCAGTAATAATCCAATTAAGTTGAAGTAAGATGGTTAACTAAGGCTGGTGGCCCACTGGCGATTTTCATTGCGACTTGCAGTGCATGATATATCGTTCCGCTTCCGGCGAGTACAGGGTGTTTCCTATAAAACTATACCCCCCCTTATTTCGGTCAATTACCACCGATTTTAATTTTTCAAAAACCGGTTTAACACAGAATTTTCCGTGTATTTTGAATATGCTATTACTTTTTTTCCTACTTCAACCGTATACGAGGGGCAGAAAAAAGTATGGTTTTTTAAATGGAACACCCTATATATTTTTACATATTTGGATTCGCCTCGTCCTTCTGATTACAAATATATATGACACTTATATATTTGCTATAAAAATGGCGTAAATAATTGAATTTAAACTTGGGGCGTTTCCTTCAAAACTATACCCCTTTATTTCGGTCAATTATTTACGGATCAAAATTTTCAAAACCTACACATAGAATTTTTCGTTGATTTCATATATGCTATTACTCTTTCTCCCTTCAACGGTATACGAGGGGTGGAAAAAAGTATGTTTTTTTTTATGGAATGCCCTGTATTTTTTTACATGTATAAGTGTTATATATATATTTATAATCAGAAAGGTAGGGTGGATTTAAATATGTAAAAAAATACAGGGCATTCCATAAAAAAAACATACTTTTTCCACCCCTCGTATACCGTTGAAGGGAGAAAAAAAGTAATAGCATATATGAAATTTACGAAAAATTCTATGTGTAGGTTTTGAAAATTTTGATCCGTAAATAATTGATCGAAATAAGGGGGGGGGGGGTATAGTTTTGAAGGAAACGGCCCAAGTTTAAATTCAATTATTTACGCCATTTTTATAGCAAATATATAAGTGTCATATATATTTGTAATCAGAAGGATGAGGCGAATCCAAATATGTAAAAATATATATATATATATTAGCTACTACAAAATTCTTAAAAATCCTAGATCAGGAAATTCACAAATATACAACAATAATTAAACTGAACAGTAAAACCAGAAAAAGAAATGAATGGATTACCAACGGCATAATAAAATCTGTAAACAGAAAGAATGAATTAAAAAAACATCTACAAAGGGATCCAATTAATATTGAACTACAAGAAAATTATAAAAAATACAGAAATAAATTAACCAACCTCATAAAAAATACTAAATCTGAATATTACAAAGCCCAAATTAACAAAAATCCTCAGGACTCAAAAAACCTTTGGAATATTGTAAATCTCTCAACAAGTGGTAAACAAAGAAATCATAACGTAGGGATACATAAAATAAGGAATAAAAACGGTGTGATAGAATATGATTATATAAAAATCGCTGATGAATTCAATGATTATTTTACAACAATCGGAACAAAATTAACTTCCGCCATAGACGCAAAAAATACCTTGCAAACTTCAGAAAAAAATACCACCAATCCAAAAACTATGTTTATGATCCCAACAGATGTAAATGAGGTTACCAAAGAATTGAACATGTTAAAAAAACATAAAGCCAGTGGACTGGATCAACTGACGACAGACACCTTAAAAGCAATTCGAAACGAAATAGCTCATCCGTTCACCTATATAATAAATAAAATAATTGAAAGTGGAGAATGCCCCTCACACTTTAAATTATCTCTTGTTGTACCAATATACAAAAAAGGAGATGAACTGGAGTTAGGGAACTATAGGCCAATTTCCCTTATATCTAACCTAGCGAAAATATTTGAAAGAATAATAAAAACAAGGCTAACAGACTACCTAACTAAGCACTCCATAATATCAGAACGGCAATTTGGATTCCGCGAAGGCAAAAATACCCAGGATGCGGTAAACACGTTATCGCAAAAAGTATACAAAGCTCTAGATAACGGATCTAAATCATTATGCATTTTCATAGATATTCAAAAAGCTTTCGATACAGTCTCACATACCCGAGTACTACAAAAGTTAAACAATATAGGAATCCGAGGGACATGTCTTGACCTGTTTACAACTTACCTAAGTGGAAGAAAACAATGCGTTCGAAACAAAGACAGCAAAAGCAGTTTTCAAGAAATCACTTGTGGCGTACCACAAGGAACTGTTTTAGGACCTCTGCTGTTCAACGTCTATTTGAATGACCTCTTCGAACTTGCAACAAATGGTTCCACAATAGCTTTTGCGGATGACACTGCAATATTCTATCAAGCAGCGTCGTGGGATACCTTGAAGAAAGAAGTAGAAAAAGATATGGAAAACATACTTAACTGGTACTCAACAAATTTATTTACAATAAATATGTCCAAAACAGTCTATGTGGCATTCTCTTCTTATTGCAACACACAGCCTAACTTCTCAAAGCTGGAAATAAAAATAAACAAAGAACATTTTATAATTAAATCGGAAGATTATGTTACGTACCTTGGAGTAATCGTAGATAAACATCTAAGATGGGACTTACATATAAAGATGCTGAAAAAAAAGTTGAGATATGTACTACACAAAATTAGGGAACTTAGTTATTTTTTAGACCTAAAGCAATTAAAAATTATATATCACGCCCTAGTAGAAAGTCATATCAGCTATGGAATTGTTGTGTGGGGAGTAGCAGATAACACGTATTTAAATAGTGTTGGTGCATTGCAAAGAAAAATCTTAAAAGTCATGCTGAAAAAAGAAAATACTTACTCTTCAGATCAACTATACAAAGACCTCCATGTCCTGGATCTAAAACAATTATACTACCTTAAAGTGGCAGTGAAGATCAACAGGGAAAAGGACACCTTGGGAAAATCCCAACATAACTATACCACACGATCCAAAGAAAATTTAGTGGCGGTTCCAAAAATGAAAACCACTAAAGGACAACACAGTTATGAATATCTAGCCCCTAAAATCTACAATTCTCTACCCCGGTTTATGAAAGAAATCAATAATGAAAATAAATTTAAATATCTGGTTAAAAAACATATTCTAGATCAGAGAAAAGATTTACTTGAGTTCTAATTACGTCGATTTCCGATTTTAATTATAATTTCACAATTTTACAATTATTATTCCTTTGCTTCTCTACTATTTTTAAAGCCTCAATTTATACACTCATCATTTTATATATGTGTATATTGTTTGTTCATACTCCTATTTATTTAACATTATATATCATATCTTATATTTTGCATCTATATATAAGTCCTAATACTTTTATTTATATTTTAGTCCTAGCATAGTTATTGTCATGTATTTTACATATCCGTATATTGTCTGTCCATACTTTTGTTTATACACCACGTTACATACTATACAGTGTACGTATATATTATTGTATACTAGCTTAGTTTTTAATATGTGCACGTATTAAGTAACAATTGCACTATATTATTGTTATGTTTGATAATGTATATACCTATTTAGGAATTGTGACTCACACTCAAGGTAATACTTATGTGAGTATCTTCTTGTTTATCTCAGTAATGATTTTGTTACACATTATGTACATATTATGCTTTTCTTGAAATAAACATATTATTATTATTATTATTATTATATAGGGTGTTCCATTTAAAAAAACCATACTTCTTTCTGCCCCTCGTATACGGTTGAAGTAAGAAAAAAAGTAATAGCATATTCAAAATCTACAGAAAATTCTGTGTTAGACCGGTTTTTGAAAAATTGAAATCGGTGGTAATTGACCGAAATAAGGGGGGGTATATTTTTATAGGAAACACCCTGTACCTACTCGCCCACATGCGGTAATATCGCTCAAAGCGAAGTGGATGTATGAAATCTGTGAATTTGTGTCGCCACGATTTGACATACCACGATATATCGCTCGCGACAAATCGTCAAGAAATCGCCAGTGGGTCGTGGTACGTCCACACAGCACGGCACAACACTGTAACAGCTTGTTCACACGATGCGGTTTCAGTCAGTTTATCGGATCGTTAAAAATGCCGAATTCCTCAGTCGTGCATACTTTTAAATCTGCATGTTTACACGATACGGTAGTCCATCGTATACGGGATAACTACCGATTCGTTCGTATTTGACGTTCCGATTTATCCCCGAATACGTCTTTAGATCAAAATACCGAATCGAACGTCAGTGGCGCATAGATGTATATGAGTGACTTCATATGATTCGACTATTTTGCCGTGCAGCGTACTACCTTGAATCGTCAAAATGGACCAAAAACGCGACAAAACTACCCCATCGTGTAAACACTGAATACCGAATCGGATTTAGTGTTCACACGATGCGGTAGATTTGTCGCGTCATGGGTCCATTTTGACGATTCAAGGTGACACGCCGTCTGGTAAAATAATCATACCGTGTGAAGTCTCTCATATATATGTAGGCGCCACTGACGTTAGATTCGGTTTTTTGATCGAAAGACAAAACGGAACGTCAAATACGAACGAGTCGGTATTACGGTGGACTACCGTATCGTGTGAACATGCAGATTTAAAAGCATGTGAGGAATTTTTACCGATCCGATAAAACGACGGAAACCGTATTGTGTGAACGAGCTGTTACAGTACGTTCACACAGCACAACAAATTAAGTAATGGAGCACAACTAACAATGAAGTTAGAAGTGTTCCGTTATTATTATATGACTGATGATCGAGAGGTAGCGACCTGCCTCACACCCAAAAGTTCCGGGTTCGATTCCTTGGTCGTGGCAATGGGAAATACTGAGTAAGAGGGACTTTTCCTTTACACACGGATATTGGGTGTGTGTCTCATGTCTTTAGATGTGTAGCCCCTTCCCACACAAGGGTGGCCTTCCGGGATAAAGGGGATCGTAATTACATGTGGTGTTATTATATTATTATTATTATCCATTAACCTACGCTACGCTGATGAGGAGCAATAACTCTCTATAATATTATTATTTCAATAATTTTTTTTTAGTGGGTGATGGGATCATAAAAATTAAAACAAAATTTCTTTTCTCAAACTTGTCGACGTTTCGTCAAATATATTGACTTCTTCAGGGCACTAAAAAGTAATATTAGATATAATGAGATTTTTTTAAAAACACAAACGAAACGTTAAAAGTTAAAAATAAATTACACAATTAAACACATTAAAAAAAGCTATTTACAATATTGTATATGGATAAAAAAACATTAAGTAGGCATTTTCAAATTTAAAGTAAGTTGCACGCCCACTCCTATAGCTTCGTGATCTCTCACTAATCGTAGGAGCGGATCCGAGATCCTGAGGATCATACATGATATACTCAGTGACGTGGGAGGTACACACGAAGAACGGACGACCTAGGATAATTACTCCTAATATTCATCTTGCGGGTATCCCTGTCCAATTGAACGGCGGAACGGCAAATATATTAGTGGGAGATATCTTGTTCTTCCTCGAAAGTTCTGAGGACCACATCTTTCGGAGTCGGTGTCTGTACTTGCCACGGAGAGAATACCTTATTTGGTTCACATCCTGGATGTGGCGTTGTTCCACACCCAGGTATGTGTAGGTCTCTCCGGCATCCAAATGTCGTAGTAAGATGCTTCGGTCTGCGAGCTGCGCATCTTCGTGGAATTTCTCGCATTGTCGTCTATTGAGGTGGACGACTGCACATTTGTCCAACCCAAACTCCATTCCAATGGACTACATTAGTGTGACGTCACATAATTATGCAACCGTACGTACTACTATCATGACAGACGGGTTGCGTTCAATTTCACTGGAAATTGACCCTTAATGCATATGTGCATAAGGCGACATTTTTTTGGTATAGAAATATGGCTTGGAGTTTTATTTTATTTCTCCTGTGGAAGAAATATATAAGAACTTTCAGTTACCATTTATCATGCACAAGATATCGGAAAATATACAGAAGTATAAAGCATTACGAAAACTTTATTATTAATATAATTCATTATACTTCTGAGTCGTTACAGCTGTCGTTAGTGTCAGTGTCGCTGACGCAAACTTTATAACCTCTTATCATTCTTGGTGTCAATAATACAATAAAAATCAATTAAACCTATTTAAAGAAATATAGAATATTAAAGAAAGCACAGGTAGGTATTTAAGCATTATTTTGTCTTTACAATTTACATATCCCCATATTTAAGAAACGATAATCAAACTAACATACACATTATAAAACTCTTTTATTTTAATTTGGAATCCTTTGGGAAACTAAACATTTTACATCCAGTTTTATTGATATGATCACACTCAGGTGCAAAGCACAAACCCACATTTGAAATTAAGCACAAAAACGAGTTTATTAGAAAAAATAGTAGAATAGATTTGAAACTGAGAGAAAACTTAAGTTAAACGCCAAGTTCATTGTCAAAATGAACGAACATGAATTAACTGTTTGAAGTTAGCGCTGCAAACCAGAGACATAGAGAGGGGAGAATGATCTAAGAACCTGCGCGAATGGCAAATCACAATGGTCGCCATTTTGAACACCATGGCAGGCAACCTAAATGATATTTGGGGATTTTTGATATGACATTTGGGGATTTTTAATGCAATACAGGGCAGATGATTTAAAATGACGGAAACATTCTTAAATATTTCTTTATTATAGTAAAATAATATAGGTATATACATATTAAATTGGATGCTAAGATCGATAAAAAAGACAACTGGATATATCGCTTATAATAAAAAATATAAAAAAACCATTTATTTTAGGAATAAATTTGATACGTAAAATATAATTTTTAATTTAATCTTATTAATATTGCTTTGAGCATAAATCACTTTAAATATTTTCTTGTATTCACATACCTGTAATTGTGTACAGTTTGAATATACTTTACACGTTTCCTCTTTGTGCTGCTATTAGTATTTGCCGAAGTATCTTGCCTAGACGATTCGTTGAAATTATATTTATTTATCAAACGTCAAACAAAACAATTATTATCTCAAGATTTATTTAAAAAAATATTATTAACAAGTAATATTACCCACGGTGTCGTTTCAGTTTAGCATCTCTTGGCAACTCTATCGTTTCATCTGAAGAGGACATCGAAGACGTAAATGAGGCCATATTCTGAACTGAAGTTACAGATCTAACTAAGCTTGGAGATGGGGTGTCTACTACCTCGGCCTCGGCCTGATACATCTCCAATCTTGGTACAGCATTAAGTTTTGGGTGAATTTGGTTATCACTTTTTATAAAATCTGTTGTTTTAAAATTATTAAAGCAAACAAATTTATTCTCTGACCAAGAGTATTCATCACTCAACTCTCCAACCACCTCTTAAACATGTCACCTCTTGAGAAACTAGAATGTTATACTGTTATAAACGGCTGCAAAGAAAATTCATGAAAAACCTTACTGGTGAAATGTAATTCCTTCAGGCTTAAATCGCCTTGCGTTAGAACATCTCCTTACAACACAGGACATAATTAAAAACAAGCATTTTCAGTTGTAAAAGCAATACAATAATGATAAACAAAAACGTCCACCGCGATAACAAAGTCTAGAAAATAACAATAAAAAAGTCCACACCACAGCGTTAAATGTTAAATTAGTTTATAGAATAAATAGAAACATATATGCAGTCCGTAGGATTTATAAATATATATAATTAAACGCACACCAAAAAATTTAAATAACTATAACCTCACTTTACTCGACACTTTTTAACAGTTGTACGACAACAAACTTGAACAAACCACGTGATCATGTTCAAAATGTCTGCCCCCGTGGTGTCTTAGCAAAATTGGATGCGCAGAAGGTCAAAGAGCGTTCTCCCCTCTCTATTTCTCTGCTGCAAACTCATAATTTGAATTTTTGAATTCTTTATTCCTATTGGAGGAAGCTTCCGCCGCTTTACATATTAATTTATAAAACTAAAATGAAGTTTTTATAAATCATACGTGGATACATATATTTTAACATGTATTTCTTAAATGTGAAATAGGTATTGGAAGTCCTTAAACAGTCTTTCAACATACAGAAATACTATAAAATTCCCGACAATGTTTTAGTACTATATATTAGAGTCCTTATGGACAACGCAATACGGGTCAGATTCCCGTATTACAGTTTCGGCCGTAAACTTGTATGCCAATAGAAGTGGGGGTCGTGACGTCACAACTAATGGAGTCTATTGCCCGTGTGTATTCCTCGACCACCCTTAGAACATTTTGAAATTCTCGTTCTCCGGAAGCACAAAGTTTAAGGCCATTCATATAAAATAGATGAGTGACCTTATGCCTCCGGTTGCTGGGTGGCCCACACTGATACTCGCGGGTTTGGCGGAGTCCAACAGATAGCGGCAGCAGTGAGATGCACAAGAGGAGCGGACTCAAAGAGTCACCCTGAAACACTCCTCTCCTAAATGTCACCAACTTTGTCGAAACTTGCTCGGCACCGGATGTTATGGAAAAGCGAGTTCTCCAAAGCGGCAACAGTTGTTCAATGCATCTCACTAGTGGTGCTGGTACCGCAAGGCATCCGAGCAAGTGTAACAATAGCTCATGGGATGTTGAAACAAATGCCTTGCGATAATGAATCCAGGTCATTGATAGATTCCGCTTGTATTGTACAGAATCATGTGTAATACAGCGGTCTATCAGCGGATTTTTCTTGCAACCTGCCAGGACCTTCTTGGCACCACGCTGTTCGTTTATCTGTTGGTAGACCGGATCAAAAGACCACAACATCCTGGTATACAAGATACGAGTAAATAACTCGTAGCAGGAGTTGAGGCAGGTAATCGGTCTATAACTTTTTGGGTTGGACAGTTCCCTCTTTTTGGAGATTAGCACAGTTCGCCCCTCGACAAACTAGTCCGGAATTTGCTGCCCCTCGTCCAACCACGAGTTGAAAACTCGGGCCAGATGGCGGAGGGTGGAAGTAGACTTCTTCCACCACCAGTTGTTTATACCATCTGGACCCGGGGCAGCGAAGTTCTTAGTTCCAACAAGTGCTTGTTGAACCTCGTACTGATTGCCGGGCACACTTCTTCTGGCTCTTCTAAGACTCTACGACAGAGAGCCTCGAAGTGTGCTATAGCTTGTGTGTCATTTTCGAATGGACTCGTGATTTCATAGATTCCTTTCCAGATGGCTTCGACATTATCAACAGTCGGCGGATTTTCGACAACACGTTGTGGCTTATGGGGCAGGCAAGACGGGTTTGTTTGAAACAATTTGTTTTGTTCCAAACTCCGCATTCGCCTGATCAAGGTCTTCTTAATTGCCATAAGTGCTCGAATCCTATCTAGACAATGCTGCTTGATGGTCTTGAGCACTGCCCGATTTAGAGTGTGGTGTTGGCGTCCCAGTACGGCTGCCACACGCCGAACTTTGGGTGTATACCTGTCTGCAATTATGCATTTTAGCACACTCTGGATTCTAGAAGCGTGTTGCCTCTCCAATTTAATCTTCACTTCGATTTTATTTACTCGCCGCTTAGTCTTCTCGACCCTGTCTACCGCGTTTGTCAGACGCTGTAGTGGAACGAGTTCCTTAGCGGCGGCTTAACGGCACTGTTGATTTGGCATAATATGTTGGTTGGTGTCTTCTGGAAGCTCCTCATAGATCAACGAGTCCATTCGTGCCAGGTCTTGTGGCTTTGTGTTAACCCTGGTATTAAGAAGGTTAACCCTCGTCCTTAATGCGGCGTCGGTGTACTCAAGAGGATGTTCCTCGTTAGCTGGCATTTGCCGCGATGGAATTGCGGCAGGCACTTCCTCATGCTGATGAGGTGCCCTTATGTAACATGTTCGGCGCAGGGAGGATACTTAGTCCTTCAGATGTTGTTGAGAGAAGGCGCGATACACCGGGTGCATATCTCACCACAATCGGTGTAATCGCGCCAAGTACCCCCTGCGCTCAGGCCCGCTGCTCTCATAGCAGGTCAGCAAGTCATCCCTTAGTTCCCTTGTCCACTTAAAGCATCCCTGTACAATAGCCGGGTCGTCGTTGTTAAGACCGTCCGGTAAGGCCCCTCCCATCCTACTGGGGTCGATTGTGAGGGGCCTGTCCTCTTTCTGGGTCTTGAACCAGAGGGTTAGGAATTACAGAGTGGTTAGCCCTGAAATCCCACGTCCGACATTTGTCAAGGAGGGTTGCCCGTCCCTGTCCAGGGTTCACCGCGAGGAGGTTCCGGCAACCGGTATTATTTTTATTATTATGTACGTTAATAAAATTGCTAAATAATAAATAATAATTAATAAGCTTAAATATACACAATTTATTACTTTTTGATATTCATTAAACTTAGTTATGAATATTAACTATCCGCCACATATAAACTACAAACAATATTTTTGATACTTATCAAACAATGGTTTTGCATAAAACCAATAAAAAGATTTGAGATAGGTGCATTTTAGTTAACTTTTGTGTATTAAGAATACAATATAATAATAGAAATTGTTTTAATATGGCAAGTTTCAACAGGCGATGAAACCACATGTCTTTTTTGTTATTAATACAGTCTCAAATTGGATCTATTAAGTGAAGTGAACTAAACTGGAACGTACATCTACTTAACTAATCTTTTCAAGTACTTAGATCAACAGTTGATGATTATTTCATTATAAAATTTGCCACTTAAATAAAATATCAATGTATTATAATTGTGGCACTTTCGATAAGTGTATCGTGAGAATGTGAATTAGATTAACATTCAAAGTAAGGGAAACAATATATCAAGACAATGTCTGACAAAAATGTCAAAACATTACCCAATTTTTAAATTATAATGTGAATCATTATGTCCACTTAAACTTTTATTAGTGACTAAAACTGCGACAAACTGGTTTGGTGTTAATCATGCAAGTAACACAACATAAAAAAGATTATTCTATTTATTCAGAACGGATAATATTGCCCGACAGTAATGTAATGCTAATATACAGTACAATACATCACAATAGGAATAGTGTACAGCATACATCTTATATGAGAAAAAGAAAAAAAGAACCAATTAATACTGGCCCGTTAAGGAATTATTGCAACGTGCGGATTGTAGTGGTGTTCTTACTTCTCGACCCTTGCTCTAATCGTAACGTATCAGACGGAATGGTGTACGAATATTTTATTTTGAAATAAAAAGTCTATGTATTTTGTTAATTTCAATTTATTGAATACAAATTTTGCATTGTTTTGTGGACACAAACAAACATACAAATTAATTGCTAAATAGGATTGCAGGAAACAATCGCACAGCGGGTAAACACCCCGACCTGCATTGGATTGCAAGTCCTGGGCTAGAGGTCGATGATGGTCTCGGTACATGCATGGCAAGTCGCTTTTGTCACTAGACATCTTTGATGTCTTGACAGGTGGTAGAACTGACCACCAGAGTGACATACGTATCTCTCCCCCACATCTGTTTCTCTTAGATTGCCTAGACTAGTTTGGTTTGTCATTATTATTTGTCTTTTCAGACACCTATGGCATACTGACGAAAACATCGAAGCAGGTATATGTCTGGTAAGGAAAAAACAAATAATCTTGGCTTCAATCAGGATTGTCAGTTGTAATTCGTTGCAGATCGGCGGGTGTTAGCCCGGTGTGTAGTTGTTTCCTGCAATCCTATTTATCATTCAGTTTAGTCCAACTGGGCCATAGGTTGCCGCTCTCGATACTTGTATGGCAAGTCGTTCCTGCCACTTTGATGTCTTGACAGGTAGTAACACTTACCAACACACGGATTTGCTTATCTCTCACTCACGTCCATAAAATTCAGTCTCAAATAAAAGTAATTTTGAATCAATCTGTGCCCTGTTGTTCATTGTTTGATACGTATTATTTACAACCCTTATTTAGGAATACAAGTAGTTTCTCTGCGCGCGCATCTAATGTTTTCATAGTGAACAGTATTTTCAGAGTTGCCAGTGTTAGTAAAATTTACCTAAGTGAAAAAATTTTCATATTGTATTAAAAATTTAATTAAAGAATCCGAAATGCCTCATATTGAGATAGATTATAGAATTCAGAAATTTGTATTGTCGTGGCCTTGAAACAGTATTATAATATTTTTTATTATGTGTACACACATAAAAAGAAATAAAAATCAGTAAATAATCGAATCGAATCGAATTTTTCTATTTATATTGTACAAGACCCGCTAAAAAAAAACCAGTCGCGGCTATGAGATAGTAACCATCGCGATTCATAATCTACATATTTTTCTCAAATGGATGGTACCTATCATTCCCTATACTCCTTCATCAAGGAGCACACGAACCTCAATTTTATTACTTTACGCCAAGGACTATAATATTGACAGCTGTGATTTTTAGTAGATAAGTAGATGCAACATATTATTATTATAATCATTTAACACTATGAAATAATGTATATACCTTGTACGCTGGTTTGAATTTTGGAAATGATACTGTTACATGTGTTATCTATATAACTGTTGCCCACTGCAATGAAGAATTAGCTAGTTATTTCATAAAATGGTGTTGATTCAAATATTCAAGATATGGTTTTTTACTCTAGAATGTGATTACGTTATAGAATTCGTATTTAGTAACTACTAATTACGTATTCACAGGCCGATCTTTATTAATTGTCAGGAGATATAACAATTTTCCAAACGTAGAAAACATTTCTCTTTTAAGATATCTATATTATCATAGTGTTCGAATTAGTCTTCAACGAGATAATATAGCGGAAGTAATATGTTGGGAAAGAATTTATGATAGATAGTGCTCCATGTATCTGACAGATAATGAAAGCAAAGACTTATCATATTTCCCAAACTTATATTCTACCAGTTCTCATAAAAATGTATATATCTCAGTTTTGTTTCACGAATCAAAGTACAAGAAATAAAGAAAAGAAAACGATGAATGAAGGCGAAAAGGTTATTTCGGTCAAAATTCATCATATGTCCAACCCAACCAACCTTTGTGTAGCTGAATAGCGTATAGTTTCTGTTTGCGTGTGACTGCGAGTGAAAATGAACGGTTGTGAAAACTTAAATTCCAATTTATCCAATTTGCTTTTAGATGAAGTTTATTGGTTATGAATTAGTTGAGTAGGTAAGTAAGTACATCTGAACTAGTAGTAAACTATATACAGTGTGTTTCGTTTCTGACATTCACACCCCTGTATCTTCCTTATTTACTTCTAGATCGATTTTCAATTTTGGTTAATTGTATTACTCCATAAAAGGGTTATTTTTACTATTTTTAAATCATTTTACTCCAAACCGAAAATAAATGCGAAAATTAGAGCAATCATAATATTACGTATAATTTTATCGAATAACATTATTAAAAAAAGGTGTTCAGAATAAAATAAATTAATAGTAAAAAAAACGTTTTTAAAAGCAAGCTTTTATTTAAATGCTCTAAAAAGAAGAAAATAAACTTTAAATTAAATCAAACCCATCAATCTATTACATTATACAATTTATGTGATATAGCTTGCCCCAGAAAACCACTGTATATATAGTTCTAAATGAATATAAATACAATATTGTTATCTAAAATTCGTATCAGTGGTTTTCTAGTATTTTACACTAGAAAATATAACAAAATGCATATTATATAATATATAGATATATATATATATATATATATATATATATATATATATATATATATATATATATATATATATATATATATATATATACGTACCCAACTACCTATACCAAGCCCGGTACATATCACAGGCTCTCAGAAGCCCAGGCTTCCTATTGTAGTTAGAAGTGTGTATTTCACGTGACTGCGCATAGGACAATTTATATACATCTAGCAACAGGAGAGGGGTAACCTTATTTAATATTTACTTAAATATATATTTCCCAGTTCTTCTCAAGCCACCTCAAGCCACTTCACATCACCACCTTACTAAGCCCGACTGTATATAATTAATACAGTTTACGCATTTTAAGAAGCCCAGCAACGTTGCCTTTATTTTCATGTTCTCAAGTATTTTATTACAATAATTAACGTTTTGAAAGATTCGTAGCTGTTCAACAAAATTATTATAATAATAATTTGGCCTCAACATGGAGAAAACTAAAGGGCCCGCACAAAATATAGGCAAAAATGGCTCTCGGTGAATTTCTGCTAAAATGTAAGTATGTTGTAGATTTTGATTTCCTGATCAGAACTGTCAAGGTCCCAACTCAAACCTGTGACTAGTTTTTGAGGTACAGGGTGTTAAAGATATAAAGTGGTTATTTTTATAAAAAATATTTATAGCTATTTAGGGATTCGATTGCAATTTTTTGCATGAATGTTATTTCTTTAACTTCAAATAATATATTGTGACAAATATGTGTTTGTATACAGGGCGAGACACAAATAAAATAGAGTACCTAATTTTTAAAAATCGATTTTTTTCTGCTCAAACCACAAAATATTACAAAAATCTATTAGGAATAAAATATAATTTTTTGTAGTTACCGAAAGCCCTAATTCGTATTTCATACAGGACGAGTCAAAAGTATGGCATCGCGAATGACCCATTCTAATGGGACTTCCTGTATATTATCATATTAAGTTGGGCAAACCCAGGTGTGTCTCCGGATGAGGTACCGCACTCTTGTAAACTCTCTTATTTTTGATTTGCCGAGAAAAAGTTATTCTTTATAACAAGTTTTCCTTGTCATAGGAAGTCATAAACAACTTAAGATACATTATTCTAAAAATTTTAAAATTTATGGACTTTTAAGTGAATTGCTTTTTTACATCTTTATTGAACATTTTATTTAGCAAAGTGTTTCCAATTATTAAAAAAACTTAATTTCAAAGAAATTACATTTCATTTAACTAAGTTGAGAACTATTCTACATGTAAACCTCCAAAAAGTACACATTTCTCTAATGTTTTTCTAAATTCTTCGTATGCATTGGAGGTCACATCTTCATTTGTGGTTGCAAGAGCTTCCACAATTTTTTGCTTTAATAAATCTATGTCGTCTTCGAAATGGTTGCGGCCGAAATGCTCGAACTCGAACTCGAATTGTAGAATGTGCTGGACATCCGTCTTGTTGAAAAATTATTCTTCTACGTTTTAAATTTTCATCGTCCAATTTCCCAAACAAAATTATTGAAAAGTTCTAAATAAGTATCTTGGTTCAAAATTCTATCAATAAAATAAGGACCGTTTATTCTATGATGCAATATGTCGTTTTTAAACTTTCGACTGTTAGTGGTAAATCGGAAAATAGGATTTTCCTGAGCCCACTACCTACAATTTTGAGAGGAAACTATCCCATGGCCCATTAGTCTTAAAAGTAGATTCGTCCATAGAATAAAATGTTTCGATAAAATGATCTATTTGCTAAAATTTTCTCACCCATACTTAAGCAAAAGTCCAAACGACGAGCATCATCTTCAACTTGAAGTTTGTGAATTAATTTAGGTTCGAATGCACGAAATTCGTTTCTGACTAAAATTCTCTGAATACGAGATTTGCTAATACCTAAATTTAACGACCATCTTGGCTGTTCTACAATCTACAGAGTCTAAAACTACACCGGTAGCAGCGTCATCTTCATTTAATTGTTTTTGTTCTTTTTTCACATTTTTTACTTCCCCGGTGGTATCAAATTTATAAATTAATTTACATACTGTGAATCACTGTAACATCTGGATACTTCTCATTGAAAACTTCAATTGCGTATTTATAAGAAACATTTCCGATTCCATACCATTTGATCAAGTAAATTCGTTTTTCCAAGGTTAAGGCGCTTTTAGACGGTCATGCAAATTGTGCCAATTGGCTTGTGCATGCAAATTTGCACAAATGTACTGAGTCGTTGTACTTCTGTTTAGATGCTCATGCAATTTGCGCAACTGATTTGTACATGCAAATTTGCACAAATGAACGTCGTTGTATTCATTTAACGTTCAGTCTACCTTACACAGTTAGCATATCAAGAGTGTTGATTTTTGACAAAAAAGAATGGAAAATATTGATGAGGAATTACTTTTGCTACAGCTGTGGTTTGTGTTATATCAGACGTGCGACGTCAGCTACATTGAGATTTTGACGGAGAACTTACGAGGATCTGAAATTTTTCACATGTATTTCCACACCAGCACGACGGGCAATCGGTAATAACAACAAATTACGCTGAACAAATACGCCAACCTCATATACGTACCCAACAACCTATACCAAGCCTGGTACATGTCACAGGCTCTTAGAAGCCCAGGCTTCCTATTGTAGTTAGAAGTGCGTATTTCACGTGACTGCGCGTAGGACAATTTATATACATTTTTATTTTTTATTTAATATTCACTTAATCATATATTTCCCAGTACTTGTAAAGCCCACCTGAGTTAATATATTACACGCATTTTGGGAAGCCCTTATTTTCAACTCATAAGTGTTGAACGAAATTATTATAATAATAATTTGACCCAACATGGACAGAACTAAATTCTTAATTACAATACTCCCTTGCGAGGGAAGTGAAACACACCTATTCAAGTTATTTAGAAACATACAACTATAATAAAATGTAAGCAATCAACACTTTTAAGGAATTAAGTGAAAATGAAGAAAAATAGGATTTATCCAACTCTACAAGCAATAAACTATAGGTATTAATCAAACTTCAGCAAAGGTTAATAGGTTTTACAAATTATTAATTTTTTGCTGTTCTTAGTTGAATTAGAAAATATTATATAGTATTTAGCAAACATTAATTTTCTGTTTGATGATACCAAGAATAAATGCAGCACTGAATAATAAAATCAACAAGTTCAACTTTTTACGTGTGAAAGCCGTAACCAATAACTACATGAAAGCTTTTAATAATAATATAGTTACTTATTTTTTTAACATTTTGTAGATGTGGAAATCGGAAAATATGTTTCCATTCAGGTAGTATTATTATTAATTAAACAGGTGAAAAATGCAGCTACTATTGCAAAATTCCAGGCTGCGGTTAGGCGATGTCCATCCCCTACTTTCATCACGGTTAAGTTATGTTATCACAAATCCATAAATATTTTACATCACGTACATGTTAAAATATGTAATGCCAAAAGTTTCCGCTTTGATATATTATAGAGATGAAGTTAAACATAACCGTGGAATTTTTCAATTGTTTTTATTGTTGGAGTGAATTTGAAAGGTTATCATTATTTTCGAATTCTCGATAATGGATAGTTCCTCCCATAGCCTCCGAATGTATACTCCCCATATATTGTAGGTATAGTGACTGTAGATTCCAGAGTCGTGTGACCTAGGTAGACGGATACTCTGCCGACTTTCGGCAGGCCAAAGTGGTCTTTGATATCGAGAGCAGCGTAGGCTATTATTTTATTTTGTTAGACTATTATTTTTATAAATTTTTCTTTCATTATTATTATAATTATTAACTCACGCACCCTGTGAAAACTTATCTGGGAAATAACATTTGTTGTGGTTGATTGCGTCGTGATTGAAATGCACATCCTATCTTTTTAATTCTGATTCTAACGATCCTAACATATGATTTTATATAATAAAATTGCTCCGTTATTTTTAGAGCTACAAAATAATTCAAAAAACAATTCTGTTTAATTTTTTATGGCCTACAACTTTTATTTAACAAATATTTTCATGAAACCCACAGGTTTCTCTTTAATTGCATAAATAAAAATTTTCAAAACAAACTTTTTCATTAGAAGTAAATTTTTTATCACTTAGACTGAGTTTAGTAAAATGCATAAAATATATATTATAGCCTTATTCTTTGGTTACAATTTTTTTTTTAGAAAATTAAAATCGGTTAATAAATAAGGCAAGGAAAATATATTTTCTACGACTGCGCGCGCAAGCCATTTTTTTAACATGGCGGCTAACGCTCAATTCGGATTCTTCGGGACTTTTAGTATGTTATTATACATATCAAAAACTACATATTTTGAAAAATTCTGCTCGGTAGTCAAAATGTCTAGGTCAAAACAGATTGTGCCGCGACTATAGTACCAGAATGAGAAGACAAACGAATATTATGGTTACAGTGTTGCCACAATGTTCTGGTTCAGGATTGTATGGAAAATACACATATACACATATACAAATGGTCCAACGCGAGCGCCCCCAGGCGACAAAATGGTGAACTAAATTTTAGAGATTTCTATCAAACCTAAGCCATTTCAATAATTTCACAAACTGTCCTCCAGATGCGCCTCAAGCGTTTTAACATAGTGAGCAATCCTGAACCACATATATGGCTCAGGATTGCGAAGCTGGCTCAGGATTGTGCGTTCAAGTTACTATCACTGGCTCAGGATTGTATGATTACCGTATATATATATATATATATATATATATATATATATATATATATATATATATATATATATATATATATATATATATATATATATATATATATATATATATATATATATATATATATATATTTATATGATATGTAAAAAACAATTATAAAACAATAACTTATCTTAACAGAACGTTTCGAACCAAAGTCTAGGTCCTTTTTCAACTGTGATTACAAAAAATTACTTGTCAAACAAGATCACTTTGACACTGATACGAATTTTAGATAACAATATTGTATTTATATTCATTTAGAACTATATACAGTGGTTTTCTGGGGCAAACTGTTGAGGTTTGCCTTTGATACTACACTTTTATCTTGACATATTTTGGCAATTTTCTTATTTCTATTTATTTTTTAGAATTTGGCGTGATTCCCAGAATTAAGTTCAATGAATATTAACTATCCGCCACAAATAAACTACAAACAATGTTTTTCTTATTCTTATCAGCAAACCCTTTTAATTGATACCCATATCATAGGGGTACATAAAAAATAACTAGTCCGCCATCTTGGGGCATACGCCATATTGAATTTAGTGTGACGTCATTTTATTTTTCTTATTCTTCTTAGCAAACCCTTTTAATTGATACCCATATTATGGGGGTGCATAAAAAATTACTAGTCCGCCATCTTGCGGCGTCCGTCATATTGGATTTAGAATGACGTCACTTAGCTAAACATGCATTGTCATCCAAACTAAACGTGTATGCAAAATTTCAGCTCAATCGGTTGGGGATAACTATGTATTTTAAAATTCAGTTGCAAGATTTGACTTAAACAAACAAACCAACAAACAAACTAACTACATACATTGCAAGTTAAATAAAAGCTTTCCTGAAGAGGGGTTGGAACCTTTGGTGTAGAACTTACACTTGGAGTAGTTTTCCACACACACCAAAACACTTAAGTGTTTTGGTGTGTGTGGAAAACTACTCCAAGTGTAAATAAAAGCTTGTAAAAAATTGTCTATATCCAAATTTTTATCGAAGTATTTTGATTTTGAGATTTTATTAATTAAATTGAAAAACATTTTAATCCAAATAATTATTATTTTATTTTACTAAATCGTTATTACAACAAAGATAATCCTAAGAACCTAAATTCCCTTTCCACTAAACCTCCATCAAGTCCTATGCACTTTTCGATCCGCTTTCTGTTATTAGTAACCTAGGAATCCACATATCAAATTAAGTTATTAATAACAACTTTTACAATTCTTGTGGCGTTTATTTTGCGGCATGCTTGGTGAATATTGTTACAGAAATTACATTTTGTTTTAGCAATCCCCGCCTATGTAAAAGTCTAATGGCGTGATATCAAGAGATCTGAGTGGCCAAAATAATAATTATTTGAGTTACAATGTTTTCAATTTAATTCATGGAAAATCTCATAATCAATAGTTATTAACGTCATAAGGCCGATATGTAGCAAATATCAGACAAGATTGAAGTTTGTAAAATCGAGGCGAAGCCGAGATTTTACTATCAATCGCGCCTGTTATTTGCGTATCTGCCGTGTGTCGTTCAGTATTTTCATTATACCAGAAATACTTTAATATTTAATGATGATTTGTAAGCCTTGCATTTTTTCTTCAAATGATTTATAGGCCTAGGTCGATATTGGTGTTATATCAATGAAGAATAGAGTATTGTTAAATTTTATCGGCCTAGGCCGATATTGGTGTCATATCAATGAAGAATAGAGTAATGATAAATCATAATATCAGAATGGTATAATAAAAAATATTTTCCTGTATGATTCTGAACAATTTCTTTTAATAACTCTTTTCGGTAAAATTATGCCGAATATGATTTCTCTATTTTTTTTATTTATTTTTAATCGCAGTAGGCTATTGATTTGCAGTAAAATTATTTAAAATTTTAATAATAACCCTTTTATGAAGTAGTATAATTGACCAAAATTGGAAATAGACCCGAAAATAAATAATAAAGATACAGGGGTGTGAATGTGAGAAGTGAAACACACTGTAGATATCAGAGAATATAAAGAATCAGTACAAAGCTGGCCGGAAGCAGTTTCTGCAGACCCTTTATGTTTGTCACTACAATGTAGTCTCAAGCATGATTTGACTATTACTCGGGTATGTTCGCAATTTATGAAAGACTATCTACCTTAAGGCAATCTGGAGTTAGAACTGCCACTACTTCCTAGTTCTCAAGACTACTCAAGAGGCCACTGTGTGTCTCGGTTAAGATTTAACATTAATTGGAATAAAAGAGTGATGTTTGGCGGGGCCAAATAAATACAAGAAAAATGAATAGTGCCATATACCCCAAAATAGAAACATGATGCAGCTACGGACACGTGTTTCGGAGTTATTGCTCCTCATCAGCGTAGCGTAGCTTAATGGATCCGTGTGGATAGGATCAGAAACAATAACTATGAACGGTTAGAAAGTAGCAGCACTCAGTACTCAAATTTGTGCTTTCGTGCACCATGTGCCAATTTATGGCCTCCAATGATAACAGTCAGCACAGAGAGCTCTATGCGCACTGCTCAATTTCTACCTAGGCAAATATAAATAAAAGAGTGATGTTTGGCGGGGCCAAATAAATACAAGAAAAATTAATAGTGCCATACACAGTGGTGAATTTTTCGATGCCCACCATTGGTATCTCGGAAACTATAAGATTTAGAGAATCGGTTAAATTAGATAACAGTTTCGCTATTTTATGCTCTACAATTTCCTGCCAAGAAATGCTGGATATCTTGATTCGTTCGCGGTTTATCCTGAAAAAATTGCTAATCGTGATTTCAAAACAAAATTAATATCTTCTATGCCATACATGCGAATTTAGTGAAATTTGGCAAGTTTATATTTTTGACCACTATCAATTGAATGGCGTTGATAGAAATTTTCTAAACTTTCTAGATTTTGAGCAACGATAGTCAACTTTTTTTTTCTTATGGCCGCCATATTGGATTTTTACACCATTAGTTAGAGAAAATAATTCTCTTTTCACCTATGTCACCAAAATAGACTGATTTTTTAAAAACATGTTGATATTCGAATTAATGTAAAAATAATTTATAAAATCCAGTATGCTTTGGAAAAATAATTGCAACCAACATTGTAATCCAAACGCTATTATTAAATTGTACACTCGTAAAAAAATACAAAAAAATGCCAGGTTATTTAAACTTCTAAAAAAAAAGTTGAATATCGTTGCTCAAAATCTAGAAGGCTTGGAAAATTTCTATCAACGCCATTCAATTGGTAGTGGTCAAAAATATAACCTTGCCAAATTTCACTAAATTCGCATGAATGGTATAGAAGATATTAATTTTGTTTTGATATCACGATTTTCAATTTTTTCAGGATAAACCGCGAACGAATCAAGATATCCAGCATTTCTTGGCAGGAAATTGTAGAGCATAAAATAGTGCAACTTTTGTCTAATTTAACCGATTCTCTAAATCTTATAGTTTCCGAGATACCAATGGTGGGCATCAAAAAATCCACCACCATGTATACCCCAAAATAGAAACATGATGCAGCTACGGACACGTGTTTCGGAGTTATTGCTCCTCATCAGCGTAGCGTAGCTTAATGGATCCGTGTGAATAGGATCAAAAACAATACATATGAACGGTTAGAAAGTAACAGCACACATTACTCAATTTGTGTTTTCGTGCACCATGGACCAATTTATGGTCTCAAATGGTAACAGTCAGCACATAGAGCTCTATGCGTACTGCCCAATTTCTCCCTAGGCAAATATAAATAAAAGAGTGATGTTTAGCAGGGTTAAATAAACATAAGAAAAATGAATAGTGCCGCAGACCCCGAAAGTGAAACAAGATGCAGCTACGGACACGTGTTTCGGAGTTATTGCTCCTCATCAGCGTAGCGTAGCTTAATGGATCCGTGTGAATAGGATCAGAAACAATAACTATGAACGGTTAGAAAGTAACAGTAACAGCACACAGTACTCAATTTGTGTTTTCGTGCACCATGGACCAATTTATGGTCTCAAATGGTAACAGTCAGCACATAGAGCTCTATGCGTACTGCCCAATTTCTACCTAGGCAAATATAAATAAAAGAGTGATGTTAAGCAGAGTTAAATAAACATAAGAAAAATGAACGAAATGCACGAAAGCACAAATTTGAGTACTGTGTGCTGCTACTTTCTAACCGTTCATAGTTATTGTTTCTGATCCTATCCACACGGATCCATTAAGCTACGCTACGCTGATGAGGAGCAATAACTCCGAAACACGTGTCCGTAGCTGCATCATGTTTCTATTTTGGGGTATATGGCACTATTCATTTTTCTTGTATTAATTGGAATGTCGATGATTGAGATATGTTCATCACAGATGAGATTTTCTTAATATACATCAGGTTGACGGATACATATTTACTGAAGAGTTCTGTTTTCAGAAGACCATCGATTAATTTTAGAGTAGGGTCCATCATGCTATGAGTGAGAATGTCACTGACGGGGCACACAGATTGATGCTGTTAGATGGAGGGACGGTAACTGCTGACAGGTATATTAGAGAAATTTTGGGAGAATGTCGGTCCTTACGTTCTATTTCTTGGTAAAACTGTTGCGATAATGCATGGACAGGACACACTTCTATATCGTGAGTATAATTAGCGAGTACCTTCAATTTGTGAGTATTCTGATTTATATTGACCGTGAAAAATGATGAATATGCAATTATTTGAAGTTACAATTATAGCGTAGAATGACATATTTCACGAGAATATCAGAAAACTAGTAGTGCAAACTTGTAAATGTCTGTAGATTGAAAATCTAAAAATTAACAGTTTAGAATGTTTAGATCATATAATTTGAATAAAAAAGCTATTAGGTGAATATAAATTATTATATTATTTGGCGATATAGTGTAATAGAAATAGTGTTAGAGGTGGAACTAATTGGAACAAAAATGATTCTTATTGTAAATGGTAGGTAACACGCTCCTAATCAACATACAAAAATATACATTCGTACTGTCGCGCAAAATGCGTTTTTTTGGCCGCCATCTTGAAAAATACATAAAAAATTAAAAGAAAACATAAAAAATCATGTGGGGTATGAAATTACAGGAAATTTCATGCTGAAAAAGAATATGATATTGATTTTTAAAAGTAAAATGTTTACAAAGATGAAGATGATACCTTCATGACCCTGTATTTACACCTTAAATGCTTATATTATGCTACATTACATTACACCAATAGCTGATGCTGTGAGGCTAATTTTGATTTTCTTTATTATCAGTTTCATGTAGGTAATCTTTGTTTTGAGGGAAGAAATCTTCATAAGGAAAATGGAAGACGAAACCTGCTTTTTGTGTTCCAATGTGCGTTGTAACGATACTCCCTATGTCGCATTAACAGCAAAAGGCTTGACGGGAATTATCAACGCGAGAAAACTAAGAGATGATAAAATTCATGAACTTTTCATTCCTATGCCTACTGGTACTGTTAAAGTACATAGAGAATGTCGACGTATATACGATAACCCTATCAAAATTAAAAGTGATACAAAACTGAAAACATCACAAGGTGATATTTCTTCGACCAACGCGAGAACGCTACGAGGAAGTGTTGGATCGGTCAATTTCAAAAATAATTATTTGTTTTGTAGCCAGTTTATTACGGATTATGAAAAGCGTAAAAAAATGGCAATCATTCCTGTGCGTACTTTCCAGTTTCGCGAGACAATTTTGAAACTATGCCAGTACTAGAAGTGATCTATTGTACACGCGAGGATGCTTTCAGTCATAGATTTACCTGCTGCAGAAGCTCGATATCACCAAGTGTGCAGTGTCAATTTTAGAAACGGCAAATTCATTTCTGTGAAGTATACACCTAAAGATAGTGGAAGATTGCTCACATCAGTAGGCTGTCCGGTTGACACTGATAGTTCAGATGATTTTGTAAAGACATGTGAGTGGTTACAAGAAAATTGTGAAGAGCCGATATCTGGGGAAGTGAGCCTTACACGTCTAGACATTTGAAGAAATAATTGCAAGACTGGTTTGGACATCATAATATCAGGCACGATGGCAAATATAACATGATAACATATGGAAAAACTGTATCAAACATAATCTTTGACTATCACAAACAAAAAAGGCTTGATGACCCTGATGTAGAAAAATTTAGATTAATCGAGTCTGCAGCAAAACTGATCAGAACTGAAATAAATTTGTTGTACAAAAATAGGGAGTTTTATCCTAGTGCATCAGATATTGCATCCGTTTAAGAAAACAAGACATATTTACCCCCTGTTTTACTAACTTTGTTGGATATCCTAATCGGTGGCAAACGCAATGATCTAAAGCAGGTTTCAATAGGCTAGGCTCTAATGCAAGCATGCAGGCCTCGTTCTCTGGATTTGCCCTATTACTCTTGCTGTAGGCATACAGATTCACAGAGATTTTGGGTCTGGTTTCCTAATAGATGATCTCTGCAGCTTTGGATTCAGTGTGTCTTATGATGAAGTACAGTTGTAACCACCCACATGTCTTTACAAAAGCATCTGAACTATCAGTGTAAACCGGACGGCCTACTGCACTGTACACTTGGTGATATCGAGTTTCTGCAGCTGGTAAATCTATGACTGAAAGAATCCTCGCGTGTATATTTGCTGCTCATAGATCACTTCTATTGCTGCATAGTTTCAAAATTGTCTCGCGAAACTGGAAAGCACACACAGGAATGACTGCCATTTTTTACGCTTTTCATACTCCGTAATAAATTGGCTACAAAACAAACAATTATTTTTGAAATTGAACGATCCAACACTTCCTCGTAGCGTTCTCGAGCTGGTCGAAGGAATATCATCTTGCGATGTTTAATTTTGATAGGATTGACGTTACACGTCGACATTCTCTATGTACTTTAACAGTACCAGTAGGCATATGATTGAAAAGTTGATGAATTTTATCATCTCTTAGTTTGCTCGCGTTGGTAATGCCCGTCAAGCCTTTTGCTGTTAATGCAGTTAATGTGACATAGGGAGTATCGTCACAAAGCACATTGGAATACAAAAAGTAGGTTTCGTCTTCCATTTTTCTTATGAAGATTTCTTCACTAAAAACAAAGATTACCTACCTGAAACTGATAATAAAGAAAATTAAAATTAGCCTCACAGCAAGTTATGTTGTGGCCTCCCTATATAAGACATATAAAACAGTGACACTTTTATCTATTCTTTGTAAAATGCTTATATTGCATAAATGCCTTGTGCATCTAGTTTGTTAGAAATAATCTCAGTTCTGATGTAACATTTATGATAGTCGCTTGCATTAAATTTTAAAATATAAAATTCCACCTTTGGAAAATTTGTTTTTTAAAAACGGTAATTCGGCTCTGAGGTATTTAAGTGGCGCAGTCGGATCGGATTTTTCGTGGGAAATCTATAATAGACAATCCTGTGAGTTTCAACTCTTCAACGAAAAAGTGAACTTCAAAAAAATATATCAGGTGCTAACCGAAAGAACTCCATCAAGGATAACTTAAAAGGATTAGCAGCCGATGCAATCGCTGATGTAAGTAGACTTTTTTGTTCATGTCAGACTCCTCTCTGTCCATTGATTCCACTTGCGAAAACAATTTGGATTTAGAGTTAGATAGTAAGATTTTTTTTTTCTCAACAATAAATTAAGTAATAATATAATTTAAAGAATTCTAATAATTAAGTTTTAACTAAAAGTAATTATAATGGCAGTACCAGTGCTAGATATGAAAAACTTATCCGTTATTCCAAATTTTAATGGATGTCCTAGTAAATTACATAGATTCATTAATGTTTGTGAGTCACTATTAAATCATTATTTTAACATACAAAATAGGGACAATTTTCAAAACACTTTGTTAATAAACGGCATTCTAAATAAATTAGAAGACCGAGCGGAGGAAATTGTTGCAATACATGGTGCTAATAATTGGGACGAAATAAAAGATGCGCTATTGAAAAATTTCGGTGATCAGAGGAATGAAAATTGTTTAAACCAAGATTTAGTAAATTTAAGGCAAAAACCAAATGAAACTCCATATCAGTTTCATGAAAAAATTATTCATTTGTTAAATACAATTTGTAATTACATCGATTTGCATTGCAACGCTGCCGAACGACAATGCAAACGTACATTCTTTACTAAACAGGCATTAACAACATTTTTAGCTGGTTTAAAGGAACCATTAGGTGCTACAATTCGTGCAATGAGACCAACGACTCTTGCCCAAGCAATACAGTACATTGGTGAGGAAGATAATATTAAATATCTTCAAAAATCAAATCAATCTAATTTTGTAGTTAGGAAACCGACAGTTCAGCAACCACAAAATTATTATAACCCAACGCATTCGCAAAATTATTTTACTTCCCCATTTCAACAAACGACAGTACAACCAAGACCAATGACCTTTCCACAACAACAGAATTCACGATTTCCTCGTGGCCCTGTGAACTTTCAGAGACACCCAAATCCACCAGCTCAAAGATTTCCGACAAATACTCAAGTATTTGGCAAACCCCAAAATGTCTGGAAACCTAACCCCAATTCCTCACAAAATGAACGAACTCCAATGAGCGTATCGACCCGAAATACGACCTCACAATTTAAAAGACCCTATCAAAACAATTCTTTTCAAAATAATGCTTTCCGAAATAATGGTCAAAGGCCCAATACAGTTTCGAATGAATTATTTACTACCGAACATTACGATAACCAACAAAATGACGAAACACCCGACTTTGAAAGTACCGAAGAACAGACCTATGAATATTCTTATCCCGACGAAGAACAATATGAAAATTTTCAAGAGGATCTCAATCCAATGAACGAAACATAGTAGAATATCATATGTCCACAGACAAAAAAGAGCTACCATACATTCAAATTTCAAAACCCTCTTTAAAACTTCTTATAGATGCAGGTAGCACTAAATCATTTTTAAATCCAGAAATTGCCTCGAAATATTACTATAACAACATTTCTTATGAACCATTTAGTGTATCCACAATCTTTCAAACATCTTCTCACGACTGCTGTGCAGAAATTCCGATTTTTCCGGAATTTAACCAAAATGAAAATTTAAAATTCTATCTGTTTAATTTTCATAACGTTTATGACGGACTTATTGGACTTGACAATTTAAAGCTTTTGAATGCCAAACTAGACTTCGTAAATTCAAGATTAGTTACTCCCAAATCCATAATTCCAATTCATTGTCAACCGTCAGGTCAACAAATTTTATTAAAACTAAAAATTAGTCCACATACCCGAACTGTGACAAAAATCCCAGTTAACCAAAAAAATGGTGACGTAATTATCCCCCACCAACAGATGCAAAACTGTGAAATACCCGAAACATTGTCAACCGCAGAAAACGGGTTAGCTTTAGTTGAAATTTCAAATAAAACCGATAAAGAAATTACTATCTCATTAACAAACCCAATCAAAACTATACCATTTGAAAAAAATAATTACGAATTATATCACGCAGACGTAACGACACCTATTGACGACAAAAAATTAGATGTTAATAACTTAATTCGAACTTCACATATGAATGCGGAAGAAAAACAACATATTCTTAAATTATGCAGAAAATATTCAGATATTTTTCATACGGAAAATCAATCGCTAACTTTCACTAATCAAATAAAACATAGTATAAAAACAAAGGACGAATTACCGGTGTACACGAAATCGTACAGATATCCTTTTGTGCATAAACCCGAAGTAGAACGCCAAATAAACTCAATGTTGGAACAAAAAATTATACGTCCAAGCAACTCTCCATGGTCATCGCCGATTTGGATTGTTCCCAAGAAGGCCGATGCATCAGGCAAGAAAAAATGGAGAATCGTCGTCGACTACAGAAAGTTGAACGAGAAGACCATAGATGACCGCTACCCACTTCCTAATATAACCGACGTTCTGGATAAATTAGGAAGGTGCAATTACTTTTCGACACTCGATTTGGCCAGCGGATTTCATCAAATAGAGATGAATCCCGAAGATATCCCGAAAACTGCATTCAACGTGGAAAATGGGCATTACGAGATGGTCAGGATGCCATTTGGTCTGAAGAATGCACCAGCAACGTTCCAACGGGTTATGGACAACATTTTACGTGGATTACAAAATGAAATTTGTTTGGTGTATCTAGACGACATTATTATATACTCTACATCTCTGCAAGAACACCTAGTTAACTTATCAAAAATATTTCAACGTCTTAGGGATACCAACTTCAAGATACAATTAGACAAATCTGAGTTCCTGAAAAAAGAAGTGGCTTACCTTGGCCATATTGTTACACCTGAAGGAGTGAAACCGAACCCAGACAAAATTGCTGCAATCGAAAAATTCCCGCTGCCTAAAACAGCGAAAGAAATCAAGGGTTTTCTCGGTTTCCTAGGCTATTACAGGAAGTTTATAAAGGACTTCGCGCGAATCACAAAACCTTTAAGGCTCTGTTTAAAGAAGGACGCAAAAATTGAACATTCACCCCAGTTTATAAAATGTTTTGAAGACTGTAAGAAATTACTGACCAACGAACCAATTCTTCAATACCCGGACTTTACTAAAGACTTTATTTTAACTACGGATGCGAGTAATGTAGCTGTAGGTGCAATATTATCGCAAGGAATAATAGGAAGGGACAAACCTGTGGCTTTCGCCTCAAGAACATTAAACGACTCGGAGCAGAACTTTAGCACGATTGAAAAAGAACTTTTGGCAATCGTATGGGCAACGAAGTACTTCCGACCGTATTTATATGGACGAAAATTTAAAATTGTGACTGACCACAAACCCCTAAAATGGCTAATGTCTCTAAAAG
Source organism: Rhagium mordax (assembly GCA_963680705.1). Taxonomy (NCBI): domain Eukaryota; kingdom Metazoa; phylum Arthropoda; class Insecta; order Coleoptera; family Cerambycidae; genus Rhagium; species Rhagium mordax. Next base: position 36,346,644 of record OY796661.1, on the reverse strand, counting down.
AACCAAACTCAAGGCTAGTTCGCTGGAGGCTGAAACTAGAAGAGTTCGACTACGAAGTGGAATACAAGAAGGGAAAAAATAACACCAATGCGGACGCCCTATCTCGTATCGAAATTCATACCAAAGACATTTTTCAATACATGAACGAGTTCAACGAATCTCTAACAAGACCTCAACAACGAGAAGAAAACATCGACAACTTATCGATAATTGGAAACGCCAGCGAACAACCCATAATGGATGACGTCAGAGAAGAAGAAGCAGGACAATCCACACAAAGAAGAACTACTGTCGACACAGAAGAAACAATATCTGCAGAAGAAACCGAAGTCAACCCGGAAGAAGGAGACACAGTACACACAAGTCACGAAGAACCAATACAAGACATGCCAACTTCAGAAAGGTCACTAAACTCTTTTGACCACCAAATAAAAATAGATTTTGTTTTACACTCGCCCGCAAAACCGGCATCTAGACAAATATTTCCATCAAAAAAACGACTTTATGCTCAAATTTCAACAAGTCGCTTAGAAAATGATATCATTGATTTATTTAAAAATTACTTAGACCCAAAATTTACTTATGCCATTCATTTTAGTAACCTGTATATGTACCGCAAATCTGCGAAATCTTGAGAAAGACATTTAAAAATTCCGCATACAAATTAGTAAAATGTAACTCTGTGTTACAAGACATTACAAAACAAGACGACCAGACACAGACTATAAAAGATTATCATGAGGGAAAAACTAACCACCGTGGCATCTCGGAAACAGAAACACGTATTAGAAGGTCATTCTACTGGCCCGGAATAAAAAATGATATTACAAATTATATAAATAATTGCGAAATATGCCAAATAAGTAAGTATGATAGAAACCCCCTAAACAAAAATTAATGATATCTCCCACACCATCTAAACCACTTGAAATTGTTCACGTTGACACTTTCCAAGCGCAAGGACAAAAATTCTTGACAATAATTGACACCTTTTCCAAATATGCTCAGGCTTATCCCCTTGTAGGAATGTTAGGTACTGAAATCGTTAAAGCATTTTTAATTTTTATGACACACCATGGCCTACCATCATTAGTGATTATGGACAACGGAACTGAACTGAAAAATTCCGTAGTTCAAGAATTTTTTAAAACCCACCAAATTCAAACTCATTATATAACAGTCAATAACCCGCAATCTAATGGTCCAATCGAAAGATTCCATTCCACGATTATTGAACACCTACGAGTAATAAGAAATAAAAATAAAGGTAAAATCGATATTTTAAATCAAATGCCTTATGCAATATTAGGTTATAACAACTCTGCACATTCGGTTACAAAACAAAAACCCATTGACATTATAAACGGACACCTAAACACTAAGGATCCATTCGACATTGACATTAACCAAAAATTAATAAATAATTATATCCAAGAACATCGCGAAACAACGAAAGAAATTTATAAAACATTAAATGAACAATTAGCTCAACAAAAAGACCATACCATCGAAAGTCATAACAAAAGACAAGAACGCCACGACCCCCTCACTTACGAACCCAACTCAGACGTATACAGAAAGATTACCACTAAAACCCGTAATAAATTAAACCCAAGATTTACCAAGGAGAAAGTCGTTCGAAATAAAAACATAAAAGTAAAAACCACTCATAACACTCTACATAAACAGAGTATAAAATGACCCAAGCCTAAAAAAGGAAAATTGTTGCAGGAACCACCTGATCCTCCTGATCCTGGCAATGCCAGCAGTCATGCTTCAAGAAGTAATGATAACCAACCTCAACAAGAACCCGGGAGTCCTTCCCTATAAATTGGGTGCAGCTAAAATAAAATTTAAGACATACTTTTATCCACTACTATGACCTAGATCCCATTAGAAACGAAATTAAAATACTTAAAGAACAATATGCAAATGTCACACTTGCCATAAAAGACGGTTTAAGTCATCCTTATTACTTTGAACTAGACAATTTCAATAGAGCCCTAAATTATCAATTAAATTCAGCTGAACAAAAATTCAACTCACTAAATCCCACTGGCAGAGTTAAGCGTGGTCGTATTAACGGATTAGGCACTATAATAAAAAGTATTTCAGGTAACTTGGATGCAAACGATGCTTCTACCAGAAATCAATATCCCACATAGGACAGCGGTGACCACTTCATCAAAAATAATCATACAAGATGTCCAACTAGATAAAATTCACGAACTTCAAAGAGAACAACGAAGACTTGGACCAGTCGAAATTCTACATAGTGAAAAATCATGGAGAAATTATTGGATAATCCCAGTCTATATTATCCTTATTTCCATTGGGCTCCACTTCGCCTACAAATTCATCCAACGAAGAAGAGTAGGAAACCCGCAACCAGCTACGAGTGAACAACCCCAGACGAACACGAAGGCATTTTTCACCCCATGAAATATGCCTCAATTTAAGGATGGAGGAGTTATGTTGTGGCCTCCCTATATAAGACATATAAAACAGTGACACTTTTATCTATTCTTTGTAAAATGCTTATATTGCATAAATGCCTTGTGCATCTAGTTTGTTAGAAATAATCTCAGTTCTGATGTAACATTCATGATAGTCGCTTGCATTAAATTTTAAAATATAAAATTCCACTTTTGGAAAATTTGTTTTTTAAAAACGGTAATTCGGCTCTGAGGTATTTAAGTAGCATCAAGTATAGGTGTAATGTAATGTAGCATAATATAAGCATTTAAGGTGTAAATACATCAGGGTCATGAAGGTATCATTTTCCCCTTTCCCCCCTACTTCATCTTTGTAAACGTTTTACTTTTAAAAACCAATATCATATTCTTTTTCAGCATAAAATTTTATGTAATTTCATACCACACATGATTTTTTAGGTTTTCTTTAATTTTTTATGTTTTTTTTTCAAGATGGCGGCAAAAAAACGCATTTTGCGCGACAGTACGGATGTATATTTTTAGTATGTTGATTAGGAGCGTGTTACCTACCATTTACAACAAGAATCATTTTTGTTCCAATTAGTTCCACCTCAAGGTGTTTTTTTACTTATTTCTATTACACTAAAAACAATTTATAATTTATGAAAAACGATTACCAAGCGGATATAGTATGAACAGCTTACGATTAAAAAACGTCACGAACATTGTATAGCCAGGTTCGTCAATGAAAAGAAACCCAATCAATTAATTAAACCTACAAATTTATAGAGCTTTCTTCCTAGTTATCTGTAAACGTATCCACGTATATCTACGTATTATGTTTGCTAATATTTTTGTTTGTTTAAATTAATTTCGTATTCATCAATACTATCGTCAAATAATGTTTTTTAATATAAGAAAGTTATTTGAGATCGTTCCCCTGACAAATTGATTTCTGTCGGATACAGAAACTACCAGGCTTTGTAAAATATATTTCGACATAAGATTTATATCGAAAAGTGAGACAGCTCGAGATTTACTATTAGACTAGTGTTTCCTTATTTTTATTTCCATATGTAGGTCATATCACTTGGTTCAGTGTTCATCTTTACGATCTTTTCATAAACGTAAAATAACAGGAATTGTGAGTTATTCTCTTTAACATAAAGCACGGTAAAAATCTTCTAAAAAATCTCTCAAGCCCTTATTACAAATGTACGGTTTGTAGGGATAGAGCGTTTTATCATTTAAATCTTTTTCGTTGAGGGAAATATATTTCCGTCCGTAAATCGGATTTTTTCGTTGGAAATATGAATTATAAATATAAAGAGCTTTATCCGACATCACATTTAAATAAACCATAGTGTATTTAAAAATTTAATTACTTAGTCGTCCATTTGGTTTTAAATTAATAATAAATTCACAGACACCCTTAAGATTATTTTTGGGTTCTGTTTAAAATGTGACATTATTCCAATTTATTTTTATAGTAGTATTTTTTAATAGAAATTATCTTTTTAAAATGTTTGATATAATTTTCTTCCATTCGTCTCTTACCGTTGGAATAAGAAAATACATTAAATTAATTCATATACTAAATATTATAACGGTACGTGGGAGTTGACAAATTATGAATTACCCTTTTTAAAATTTAAGATTAAGCTTTTTTGGCCTTCTTTGTCAGTGGTATATCTCCCATGGTCACATATATTTAAACCAAGAATACGATTCTAATTGCATATTTTTTCACGCGCTGTAATATGTTTATAATGAAGTGTCGAAATAATATTCTAAACTTCAAAGCAAAAACAAAATAATAATAAGGTTTGATAAAGTTAAGGACCATTTCGGAAAGAGATGTAAGAATATTCCTTTTAGAGGTAATGTCCTAAAGGAGTCAAGACGAGTTCATTATCGAAAAATAAGGAACAATGGAAAGTTAAATGTTTGGTACATACTTTAAATTTCAGTTCACGTTAAAAATAAATGTCCCCCATTAAATACCTGGCAACTATTCATATGCATTTAGTTAGGACGTCTGCTGTTATCACAACCGAAATAAAAGTGAATGATTTCATGATTCATGAAATGGGAATCAGTAGATATTATTACTGCAATGTGATCCACGACAAATGCATTTGCACTTAAATAGACTCTAAAGAACCACATTTCAAGTATAACGAATGATGCAGAGGTGATTATGACATTATATCGAAGTTATATTTAAAAGGTTTCTTACCTCATTTACTTCAGTACATAAATTCAAACGAGGTATTGTGATTGTGAAAAATCGACATTGAGATTTTAACATAATTGTATGTTTTTAACGGTGTGTCTATATACTTGATATCTAGGAAAGCTTTATTTGAATTTTATGTTAGTTTTAAAATACTTTCAAATTTGTCCATTGAAAGTTATTTGGAATTAACCTTTAACTAAATTGTATTTCTGTTAATGTACATATTTGTTTAATACTTACGTATATTGATACTTTGATAAAGGCTTAGCAATCGCAATCTCAAAGTTTCCAAATAATTGAAATCTAGTGGGGAACAGCGGGATACTGGAAAGTGCTAAAGACTGTCTGTCATTATTCATCATTATTTTCAAAAATGTTTAGGGCTCTAAACATTGTCGGATATAGAAGATATAGCAAGTAAGGCTTGTCTGAAGTCTCAAAGTCCCAATATCCCAAGTTAAATTCTCCAAAATTTACTTTATTTACATAATAATATAATTTAATTTATCTTACCAGTAGGTGTCATTTGAATAGAAGCCGCATCCTAAATTTATTTTATTAATTTTAGTATTTCACTAGTTTTTTCTGGTTTAATAATTCATGAGTACGACAAAAAATATAATATGCACTGCGAGTCGTACAGTGCGGTTTTTTGGTCTCGAATATTTGCAAACTGTAAGCTGTATTCTCGACCAAAAAAATGCACTTACGATTCTTGCTCCATAAATAACTATTATCGCCCGAGGGCTTCTTAATTATATTGGTTTTGAATTTTTTTTGTCAGTCTGCTTCTCTGTTTATTATAACAGGACAATTTCAAGATTTTGAGAATATCTAACAGATGTTTGCCAAGTTACAGCAGCTATCCAATACTAATATTACAAAGGATTTTCATAAATAATTAATAGGAAACTCGTAAGGGTAAGTAATACCTCTTATTAGGTAATGCCCATTAGACATTTCGATTCTTCCACAAACTTTATAATTTGAGTGTGTATTACTTGAGTTGGTGCATTGTTTTTCAATTACTTGCGATTACGCGTCTTTATAGCTCGTATGCATGCGTGACGGACCCTTTAGTCGACCATTAAACACTCTGTATCTTGTTAAGGAGGCATTTTCGGAAAAAAATTATTTAGATTTTCGTATTATTTCGACATTATCGTCGTTTAATTTATGGTTCTCAATTTAGTATCACAGTCAAGGATATTACCTGTTTACTAGGTTGCATATTTTCGATAATTTATGAACGCTTTTTAGAAATGGCGGAGGTGACGGGAAATTTGAAATATCCTAATTTAAAAAATATTGGTGAACAATATTGACCGTATTATGGAATCAATAATGTTTGCTAACGTACTATTTTTCATAAAATAAGACTTCTTGAAAATATTTGTTATTTCCTTACAGCGAATTTTTCCATATAAATGTAATTATAGTAATTCAATTCGAACTTTAAAACTGTGTTTGTGTGGAAAGAAGGAGGTTGATTTCCGAAACTCGATAACATAATTAGCATGTTTTCCGTTTTCAACCAAGTAAATCGATTAAATTTGCAGAGGTGTGATTGTATTGTTGTATTGAGATCTACAGTATGTATTACGTTATGTCTGAGTACAGCTTTAATTACAGAAACTGAACTTTTCCTCCCATAGTTTTACCAGACTTAATTTAATAAGCATCATCAAAAAAAATTTTCAATCTGATATACCTACATTTTTATATTTTTTAGTGTTTTGCATTCAGTCATTAATATTAGTGGGTAATAAATTGGACAAATTTTTATTGTATTTTATTGTAATTGGCCGGTTTCGATCCTGTACATAATATATTGATCTTCCTCAGAATCTACAATCAATTATTACATTTTAATTACACAATAAAATTTTTTGACAAACAATTCTAATATAAATTAAAACGAATTAGTTTGGTTTATTTATATGTTTACTTATGTTATTTTACTTGATTTTATTTTGTGATGTGTAACGTCAATTTATTTACTTATGTTGATTTTGCTTTTTGGCTGCATAATAATTGGTATGTGATTGCATGTTTTTTATTTTTTATACTTTCAATTTTTTATAATTTTAATTTATCTTAATTATTTGTCAAAAATGGAATTTTATTATTGTAGATTCGGAAGAAGATCAATATATCGGGGGGTTTACATTAATAAAACTAACCCCATACCTATCTAATGTTTGTTAGATAGGTTCATATTAATAATAAAAATATAATATATTAACATTCGTTAAATTGCAAATTTTTATCAATGTATATGAAAATTTAATAATTGTTGTGTATTTATGTTTGAAAATATTCTTCAATGTTTGTGATTGACAACAATACGTTGCAGTTATATCTACATTGACTGTTACATAAGAATGTTCATAATAGATGAAAGTAGCTTTCAGCATACTAGCATTCACTTTATTTTCATCTTTCTCTATCGACTATATAAATAACATTGTAAAAAGTACAGTACTGCTGACAAATCCGTAAAAGTGCGGCTTAGCCAATAGCAGTTCACGGTCAATTACTTCAAACGTCACCAGAGATACAAATACGAATATTTCGATTGCCGATGCCAAAGGAATAACTTAACGATAAAATGGTAGTTTCCGAAAGTGTTCTTAGTTTTGTTTAAACATGTCCTTTTGTAGATACGTGGAAAGGTAGCCCGTAGGTTGTAAATAAATAATAAGAAAATCTTGTTATATACCTACCATGAGAGATAAACAAATAAACGATGACAAATACCGATGTTTTGGAATAATTATTCCTCATCAGTATAGTATCGCTCAAGAAATGAGAACAGTTCCATTTCAAATACACCAGTTATAACTTTGTTTCCTTTCTTAGATAATATGGCAATATTCTTTAATGTCTGTTTGATGCAAAATACTTTCACTCCCTTTGAGTTATTGCTTTATATGTTACATATAAATTGATCCATTTTATTACAGGAAAGTGAATAAATGTCAAATCAATATTGTGTATAGTTCTGGACGTATAATATTATAAAATTGGAATGTACAAAATGTACATCTGCTACTTGAACAGTTCTTTATATTCTGCTTCGTCACGAATACGTGAAGTTTTTAACATTCATATTTAAAACTTGCATTTGCTAACTGCAATTACATGATATCACTAATTTATTATTAACTATATAATTTAATTTCATAAATAATTTAGTTATTTGTGTGCATTTATTGACATTTGGAAAAAGAAATAGTTTTTCTTTTTTTTTCTATTATTAATTTGTACCTGAATATCAAATTTTGTTCTTGATAATTATTTATTATTAATCTATTGAAGATGGAATTGCATTTTGATTTTTTTAAGAAATGAATCTCAATCAACAACTTTCGACGAACATACAAGAACACCTATTTTTCAATTTTCTACGAAAACGGTGTATCTGACGGAATTTACCAAAGGAGCAGTTCTTGTTCAAAATTCATCAACAAATTCAAAAATATTATAATTTTGTCGTACCGGTCATTGGCGTATCATATTTTTTACAAAAGGGGGTTCAACATACCCGAAGGAAACGCCCCTGGTAAAGGATATGACGCGTTCCACCGAGTTTTCCATGAAGCTTGATACCAGTGGACAATACACCAAATTTCAGTTCATAACTCCATCCGTTTGGGCTAGAAAAAAAGAAAAACTATTTCTTTTTCCAAATTTCAACGCCCTGTATCTCGAAAAATACGCCTTTCCGACATATAGTTCATTTGAGAAAGTACTATTATTTTTTGATGTTCTATCACCTGCTGAAGTCCTACCCTTAAAAAATGGGACACCCTGTATAGTTTAGAAATTATTATAAATTATTTCTGTATAACACCGTAACCTCCTGGAATAACTCTGGATCCAATATAGACATAAGTTTGGAGGAAAATGACCTGTTAATTGTATTTTATGTTCTCTTTTTTTCTCTTCTAACCGCCCCAACTTTCAAATTGCAAATGGAACCCCAATCTTGTAATAAAATGTATAAAGAGTCCTATAGTTTCATATGAAAAATTTATATAATTGATTTGAGATTGAATATGTCAAAAATATTACCTAAATTTATGAATACAAAAAATTATTTCACTGAATGTTCAAAATATTATGCCCCAACTTTCAAATTGCAAATGGAACCCCAATCTTGTAATAAAATGTATAAAGAGTCCTATAGTTTCATATGAAAAATTTATATAATTGATTTGAGATTGAATATGACAAAAATATTACCTAAATTTATGAATACAAAAAATTATTTCTCTGAATGTTCAAAATATTATGCCCCTTCCTGGCTAGAATAATACTAACAGCCTATTACAGTATAATGAAAAAGAATGAGCAGTCAGACAATCAGCAATAACGGTAGAAGACAGATCTCGACAATAGTCAAAGTAAATGGTGCACACTGCACAGCCACTGCCAAATTATTCTCAATTTCATATTCTTCAAACGTCTGAATCAAAAAGTGGGATAAACCGCAATAAATAAATAAAAATAATAATAATAATAATAATAAAAATAAATAAATAAATACATTCCGTGGTGATTTTGAACAGATTTTGTAAAATTTCTATACATGTTTGTAAATATCAGGATATTTCTTACTTACTTTTATCTGCTCATTGTCTATCTGCTTTGCATTCTCAAACTATAATACTTCTATAAAGGCGGTACAGGGGGAGAACGTTATCAAGGGTAACGTCAAAGTGAGTAGAACTACGTATGTATGTTTGTTACTTACACTACTTACAGTACTTTACCTATTATTGTCAACTTATCTCCTAAAGTGATGATGATCAACTGCCTTTGCTAGAGTGGCATTCAGTAAATTACTTAGGCCAACTAATGCATATTAGATTTCCATTGTAACTATTTATTATTTATTTATGAAATGATAATGCTCTGTAATTGAATGGTATCCACAGACATTTTCTTTTCTTTTCAGTTTCTTTTATATGGGTACTAATTATTTTTACTATTTGTATTTAGTACATCCCATTTCGCTCCTTAAAAATACAACAAATACCTACTGATAATATCACTATTTTTTGCTGTTACTTACTGAAAGAAATTTTTTCTTTTGATCTTTATATTCGAATTGAACCAGCCTTACATTATAATCTTCCATTTCTATTAGTCGGCGAACTTTAAAGTGAAGCAAAACATACAAAATAGATTTGAAAAGTCAACTGAATGCTATCACTCACGTTGTCTCATGAATACTGAATGGTTTAATGCATCTTGTGATCTTTCGTGCACTGTTCACTATGCAGGTTAAGACTTGTTTGAGCTGTAAATATAGTACATTAGATTAGGCACATCTGGGTTACGATCTTAAGAGATATGAGGGTATCGTCCTACCCTTCAATTACCAGGGTGCATGATTGATGACTTGTGTTGGAGCTGTTTTGTCTAGACTCTAGACTTAATTCAAGACTAAGAATAATGTTTTACCAATGTCGGTAAGTTTCCTTCAGCAACCTCTAAAATATAAATAATCTACTTTAGAATACTAGTTTGATCGCAACAATTAGCAGACAATCATTATATATCTTTAAAGTTTGATAAATTATATATAAATCTAATATTATTATAGCATCACAATTCACAACCAGTACCTACATTTCTACTCATTGTTTGTGAGTTTCGTATTTGTTTTGTTGGTTGTTAACATTTTTCCTAAATGCTCTTTGTTTCATCATAACTCAAGTTTTAATTTATTTAATAATCTATGAAATACAACATTAAAAATAATGATATAAAGAAATACGCAAATGTATAAAGTAGACCTATATTTAAAATATTTAAATAGACCCAATATGAAGGCCACACTTCAGTGAAATCAGAATTTCAAGAATTATTAGCACAGTGTAGATAAATATTTGCTATTTTTAGGGTTTTTCTCTTTTGGTGTCACTGGTAGTACCATCAGGGTATCAATAGTATAGCGGATTTTGTAAACATACGTTTTGATGAAAATTGATAAACTGTATATATAAAATAATTTTTTTATGACTACCTGCTTGGAAACGAAGTTTGAGAATAGACATCTGCCATAGCAGGTGGGAAACGAAGAATAAGTAAGTAAGTAAGTAAGTAAGTAAGTAAGTAAGTAAGTAAGTAAGTAAGTAAGTAAGTAAGTAATTTTATTTAGCAATACACTAATACAAAAAACATAAATTAGTAATGTTGGCAAATCGTTGAAAATACGAATTCCCTGAAAGAATATTGATTTTTTAACCATTGATAATTTTGTATAAAGTACATTAACATGTTCGAGGGTTCTTGTTTTATATGAATGCACATCTGCCCTTTTAGTAAGGAAATTTTGTAAATACTTCGGTAACATATTTTTTGTAATTTTGTATATCAAATACTGCCTTTTCGACCATCTGCTCAACAGATAACCACCCTAAGGTATTTAACATATATTTAACACTTGTTGTTTTATCACAATTCAATATGACTCGCATCCGTTTATTTTGTAACATTTTGTAAACGACTGATATCACCCTTACTACAAGAGAATAAAATGGATGTACAGTAAGCGAAATGTGGAAAAACTATTGTGTTGTATATTATCTTTTTTGTCCATGTAGAGAGATTACATGATATCCTCCTAACATATCCAAATTTTTTTCCCAATCTTTTTACATAAATAATCAACATGCTTATGAAAGCCTAGCTGTGGGTCCAGGACCACACCTAAATATTTAATTTCATACACTAGATCTATTTTTTCTCCATTTATCTTAATGTCTCTACGTAACGTATTAAATTTTTTACAGTTGTTTTTGGTTCCCACTACCATACTCTTTGATTTTTTCACATTTATTTTAAGTTTATTTACACATAACCAACTATATAATACACTCAATTCATTATTTAATATATCTACAAGTTGGTTATAATATAAGTAGAGGGTGATCTACTTAAGATGTACACTTGATTTTCATATTTAATAATATACAGGGTGTTCTGAAAAACACTAGCAAAAATTCAGGGGCTGATAGAATTTCAAAAAATATCACAATTTGTTCCTATGAACCATGGGCGTATCTTTTCCGTTTTCAAGATACAGGGCGTTAAAAATAATTTTTTATAATCTAGTTTCGGTCCTATCTTCCACAAAATTCGACTAAATGAGCTGAAATTTTGCTGTGTGGGGTTTCTGGGGATGCTAAATGCTCTGGTGTTATTAATTTTTGGCTATATCATACAGGGCGTTCAGCACAGTACTCCGTGGGAACATTTTAGGTCCTAACTTTTTTGAGATTAATCTTTTTGCCCCTTTTGTCACTTGTTGTTATGGCAAATTTTATTCTAAACAAAAAAGGTAAGAAGTGCTAAAATTTGCCCGTTTTCGAGAAATACCAGGCATAGTGCACCAAAGTCCAGCAGCTGGTATCCCAAATTGTTGGTTTTGGTTTCAAGTAGTGTGAATCTTGAAAACGGAAAAAGATGCCCATGGTTCATAGGAACAAATTGTAATATTTTTTGAAATTCTATCAGCACCTGAATTTTTGCTAGTGTTTTTCAGAACACCCTGTATATTAATATTTACCTTAATAATAATAATAATAATAACTTTATTTGCCCAACAGGTTGACCCCAATTACAGGACAAGTATATAATAATCATGACAAATACATAGAAAGAAAAATAATGTATATATAAAGATAAAATGATATAAACAAAACACTGTTCGAAATAAATTTCCAATAGGTACTGTATTACTATAAGTGACTCACAGCTGTATTTAAAATTTGCTTTTTAGTACACACATTAATATCACAGAAATTACTTATTTGATTGAAATTGATACACATATTTGTAATAGGTGACTTCAGCTGCATACTAGTTCTAGAACTATTGCAATAAAACGTAATATGTTGTCTCGATTCCAATCTAGGCACCAGGAATTTTAATTAAGCGAGTATTTCGGGGCAGTCAATTTCAGCGTGTACTATTTTATATAAAAATGATATAGCTGCACATTTGCGTCTTAATTCTAACGAGATATAATTAAATCGTTCAAGGAGGATATTATGCTCAATTCCTCTAACAGGATAAGCACCATGAATTTTGAAGGATAAAAATTTTAAAAATTTTCTTTGAATTTTTTCCAGAGCATTTCTTTGATAATCATATATAGGATTCCAGATTAAAGAACCATATTCAAGTTTGGATCGCACAAATGAATAGTATAAAGTATTTAAGGCTTGTAAATTATTAAAACTTTTACAGTTTCTTATTATAAAGCCAAGCATTTTGATAGCCTCTGATATTTTTAAATTAATATGTTGATTAAATGAAAGTTGAGAATCAAAAACTATGCCTAAATCTTTGGTATCTGTACATTTAGATAAAATACTACCATTAATACTATAATTATAATTAGTAGTGGTTCTTCTGTTAGTAAAAGATAAAACTTTACATTTGCCAACATTTAGATGAAGTTTATTTAATATGCACCAATCTTGTAAATTATTAAGTTCCTCTTGTAAGCTTTCACAGTCCAATTCAGAATTAATGTTACTAAATATTTTAAGATCATCAGCAAAAAACAGTTTATTACAATGAATTTGATGACACAAATCATTGATGAAAAGTAAAAAGAGTAGAGGTCCAAGATTGGACCCCTGAGGAACTCCAGAAGTAGCTGTAAAGACAGCCGAACGGTATCCGTTATATAAAACATATTGCTCTCTGTCTACTAAATATGACAAAAAAAATGTTATTAGGAAAGCACTAAATCCAAAAGTTTTTAACTTATTTAATAACAGCTGATGATCGATTTTATCAAAAGCCTTCGAGAAGTCTATATAGACCACATCTACCTGTCCAAGTTTATCTATATGATCAGATAAATATTGAGTAAAGACGGTTAAATTACTAACTGTTGATCTATTGTTTACAAAACCATGTTGAGAAAGAGAAATTTGTTGATGTATACATGGGTAGATGCGATTATACAAGACTATTTCGAAGACTTTAGCAAAATTTGAAAGTATAGTTATACCTCTGTAGTTCTCGACACAAGTGTTATCGCCGTTTTTAAAAATTGGACATACTTTGCCAATTTTCCAAGACTTAGGAAATTCACTAGATCTCAATGCCATATTAAATAATATCTGTAATGGGTTCGCAAATACATAAGCACAATCTTTAATTATGAAAGATGGAATCAAATCAGATCCAGATGTCATTTTGTTTTTGAGTTTCTTAATTGCATTAGTTATTTCAGAGATTGAAATTAATTCTATATTTAAAATATCACAGTTGTTGAAAATACTCTCGTTCTCATTGGATTCAATTTCAAGAACATCCGGTTTCGAGTACACATTACTAAAGAATTTACCAAAAACATTAACAATTGCTTGTTCGTCTTCATACTGACAATCTTCAAAAGTCATTTTACCAGGTATCCTGGACTGTTGCTTTTTAGAATGGATGAAAGACCAAAAATATCTAGAATCAACGTTAATAGACGATTGAACATTTGTTAAGTACGTATTATAAGCCAAGTTAATCTCGATTTTAATAAGTGATCTTAATCGTTTGAAATTTTGTAAATGATACTCCGATTTAGTATTTTTGTATTTTTGGAAATGCTTATTTTTTTTGCGAATATTACTTATAATTTCATGTGTGTGCCATATAGGATATTTTTTTTTGTAAAATTTGTAAAGCGGTACATGTGTCTCAAATACTTCATACAACTTCTTATAAAATGTATCAGTTGCTATATTTACATCGTTCAACTGCTCTAAAAAAGTCCAATCAATGTTCAAGATTGCATTATAAAGTGACGGAAAGTCAGCTTTTTTAAAATTATAGGCTTTGGTGTTATTTGGTAAGAAACTAATATTATCTTTTGAGTTTAAATGAAAAGAGATAAAAAGAGCGGGATGGTAACTATCTTCGGGTACAAAAGGTGTGTTATCATGAAATATTTCACAGTCGATATTAGAAAAAACTAGATCAAGTAAGCGACCTGTTGTGTTAAATATATTGTTGTATTGCTTAAAATTCAACAGTGTTGCAAAGTTATTTATAGACTGCTTCTTAATGTCATGACTGTTATCATCAATAAATTTAGGCACATTGAAATCACCTAATACAAGCACATTTTCCTCCGAGAGGTAGTTCAACTGTTCAAAAACATCACAAAATGATTCAAACAACGGTATTGAGATAGAAGGTGGTATGTGTATGACAAAAATATACATTGGTACATGATCAATTAAACATTTACAACCTAAAATATCAATTATGGAAAATTCTTCATTATAGTTCGTTAAATCAATTTTTTTTAATTTGATATGATTTTTGCATGCTAACAGAACACCCCCACCAGACTGATGACCAGTTAAGTGTATTACGATCACTTCTGATAAAGATGTTGTGAAAATAACTTACTGCTCAAGACTCCATCCTGTATATTGGTTTCACTTAGTGCCACTATGTCGAATTCTGCCTGGCTTACAGAAGTAAAGAACTGTTGTACTTTAGTGTTGAGACCACGAATGTTTTGGTAATAACATGAAAACATTTTTTTGTTCTGTTGGGTGTTATTGGTTTAAAGCCACTATCTTAGGCACACTATTAATATATTTGATTCTACAATTTTCCCCTGAATTTATACGCTCATTTAATTGATTTTTGACGTTTTTGTAATATTGAATCTGTCGTGGGGTACGATCAGAGAAGATAGATATATGCTTATAATCATCATAATCCCTTATAGTGCATTCTGTGAGTCGGAAAAAACCTCGAAAAACACAAGTATTTGGGGAGTCAACCAAACTACCTTCCCCCTCCGTTTTCGAGGATGCTGAACACGATGGTGATGTTTTTTCTGCTCTCTGAGTTGACCCTACCCCCCCAAACGGCCAAAAAAACACCCCCAAAGGGGGACAATCGCCTATTCGACCTCTTCTAACAGCAAAAGTTGTCACCCCCCCCCCATTTTCGAGGATGCTGAATACGATGGTGATGATGGTTCTGCTCCCCGAGTTGACCCTACCCCCCCAAACGGCCAAAATTCACCCCCTAAGGGAAATCGCGTTATCAACCTCTTCCACCGGCTAAATTTATGTCACCCCCCGTTTTCGAGGACGCTGAACACGATGGTGATGTTGGTTCTGCTTCCTGAGGCGGACCAACCCCCAAGAACAGCCAGAAACCACCCTTCAAGGGGGTGAAAAATGTGTTTCGCGCTGCAAACGAGAAAACCCGCGTTATCTCTCGTTTTTGAGTATGCTGGGCAAGAGAAAAATATTACCAAGTCACCTCGACTAATGTTGAAAATGATTTATATTTACATATAGTAAATAAGTAATTTTATGCGTCAATAAAAATGTTTATGATTTAACTTACTTCACTTACCTCATAAAACCGCGCGTCAAAGGGGTAGTTTGTGTCCATTCAAGGGACTCGCGGGGGTCGAGGTGACTTGGGGTCGAGGTAATATTTTTTTCTTGCCCAGCATACTCAAAAATGAGAGATAACGCGTGTTTTCTAGTTTGTAGCACGAGACAAATTTTTCACCCCCTGTAGAGTAGTTTTTGGCCGTTCGGGGGGTTGGTTTGCCTCGGGGAGCAGAACCGAGTAGTTTTTGGCCGTTCGGGGGGTTGGTTTGCCTCGGGGAGCAGAACCAATATCACAATCGTCTTCAGCGTCCTCGAAAACGGGGGGTGACATAAGTTTTGCCGGTGGAAGATGTCGAATACGCAATTCTCCCCCTTTAGGGGCGGTTTTTTGGCCGTTTGGGGGGTAGGGTCAACTCAGAGAGCAGAAAAAACATCACCATCGTGTTCAGCATCCTCGAAAACGGAGAGGGGCGGTAGTTTGGTTGACTCCCCAAATATTTGTATCTTCGTCCGACTCATAGAATGCACTATTAGTATTTTGGCTCTGTTAATGATTTTGAGTACTTGTTGTTCATCAGCTAATGTTATTTTTAAAAGTTGGGGTCTTGCATTGTTTTCAGAAAATCGGCCTAACCTAACAGGTTTTATATTATCCACATTTAAGACAGGTTCAATTTTAAGAAGGACGTCTTTGATGCAATTTTTGTCTTTTTCAAATCGCGCTGCCGTTGATTGTTCCTGAGACTGTTATTCAATACCAGAAATCACAAGATTGTACTTGCGTTTGTTTCTTTCATTAATTTCCTTCACAATTTCTTCAAAATTAAAATTCGTATTTAAGGCTCCCCTCATTTCAGAACTCTCGGATTTAAGAGATTTTATTTCATCTTGAAGTCCTATTATTAAAGCTTTTAAATCTTTTAAGTCGTTTCCAATAGCCCTGCAATCTTTACATGACCAATGTTAGCGTTCAAGGTGCGAACTTCACTAGATGAAACATCAACGCATGTATTTTTAAAAAATTATAAATATAATATATATAAATAATAATTAAGGTAAATGAAAAGTTCTTAAGTAAACACGTGGTGGTCAAAAAATAATTATCACCAAATTTTAATACTCTGTATACCGTGAAATCGAAGTACCTAAGTCACTGTAGGTTTGATTTGATTTTTTACTTAAATTGTGGTAGTTTTTTTACAGATATTTCCACAATCTGCTCGTCGAAGTATTGTATTTCTATCATTTATTTAACTTTCTTTGTACAAAAGGAAAATTAATTATAAGTAGAAAACTGTTTAATAAGCGCTCCAAAACAGGTAATGCTGTGTTCTATTAATATTTTCATCTGTCAGAATGTGGAATATATAAACTATGCTATAAACATTGTGCATCAACACATTAGATAGATGTATTTTTTTTTGTAATCATTTTGTAGATTTTGGGGATTCTTCATCCAATTAAGCCTAAGTTAGCTTCATTTAACAAACGAGATTTATTTAATAAAAACCATCAGCATGGCAATTAAATCACAAATTTATGTAGGTGTACACGTTTCATGGGGGACAAATTTGTTGCAACCCAATATCCTTGTCTACTAAAGCACAGCTGGTGGTGATACTACTTACGGACTCTTCCTTAATTTAATAACAAAAGTCCTTTGTAAAACTTGTAAGCGTTTTATAGGTTTAACACTTTAAATTTCCATTCTCCATAGTTCAAGCGCTTCTATAGCTGACTTAAACATAAAGTTAGCTTCAGTTTCAGTGTGACCTTTATCCAACTTTAGGGACAAAGAAGAATTAAAATTTTAATTTACGTAAACATGGAAATAACTCTGTTTTGTCAGTGGTAAGCTATTTTGTAAATTAAGAGTTAAAAGAGGTATCAGTTTTAAATAGAAGAACATACATACAATGCAATTAACCGTAGTAAAAATAGAGTTAAATTAAAGTTGCTTGATCCATTCTTGATTATTTCAATGACTTAAATTTACATGATTTTTTTTATAAGTTTATCCAGGAGTGAATTGATTGACATAACATTGATATAAAGTTTATTATTCCTTCTCCCAAACCAAACACGTAACCCGGTTTAAGCAAGTGCTCATATATGTATACACCGGCAAGTTTAATTTTTTTATTATTTATTTATTCAGTATACCTCTAGTATCTTGACATTTTATAAAACCGAAATCTCAAAACACTTTAATAACATTTGGTTAGCAAAATGAAAATTCAATGAAATTTGTGTTATTTTTTAATAATAAAACATTTTACGGTTTTTTTCGGTTATTTTTATTTACAATTCCATAATGGAAAAGACCAAATTTTGCACAAAATAAACCTTACCAATTATTCTCGTTTGGCCTACTTGGTCACGTTATAAAAACGAATCGCTAGCTTCTAGTATTCTTTGCTAAGAAAATACTACCTATCCTTAATATTCTTAAATATTTTTTCTCTTTATATTTAGATGACATTTCATGGACATATCTATTACAGTCCATTAGCTAGAGCTAGATTATTGACGAAAGTTATTGTGTTGTAATTTATTTCTGAAAGGGCGAACTTGCATGCAGCGTACAAAATTGTGCACAGGATTAATCATTAATTATTACGTTGTTGGAGAGAGTAAGTTGTCAATGTGAATGGAACACATAAGACGAATCTTTATGGCACATCACAATTGACGATACGTGATGATTCTAATATCGATTAGAAATAAAATATCCACATACATAACTAAGCTGATAAATTACAGGATATTAACTTATTTCAGGGGCTTTGGTGCTCCTAGTATATATTAAAATTTACGGAATCCATATTGACGTGCTTAATATACCTGCTGATTTATGACAAGGCTAGAGTTGCCTATTAATGATGTTCTCCACTACTTTCCAATGTATGATGACAACAATGGGACGGTAATAATTTATTCAGTTTCTCCCCTTTCCTTTGAGCATATTGTGAGTTTTATCAACCTAATAATAAGACCTATAGTTTATAGCAGTGTTAGTATACTATATGTAAGAAAATAATATATTATTATATAGAATGTCATTTCCATTAAATAATATAATGTTGCATGCATACTATTAATGTTGTATTTTATCAAATATTTCACTGACTCAACAACTTATCCCAATATTTTAATTTTAAGATAATTTGGTTGAGATATTTAAATCCACGCAGAATAAATTGACAATGACTACTAATTGTTATATAATTATTTTCCCAATCAAACATGTTAACATTTCTGCCAAAGAAAGGTAAATAATGTCTTATATCTTAATTCCCATTCTAATCATTTTCCGGAAACACCAGAAAAAGTACACGAGGGATAAACTTTTTATGTCTAGATAATATCACAATACAAATTTGTGTCTAACGTGCGGTTACAAATCTTCGTAAATTAAAACCTTAAATAATAAATATTTTTAAGCTTTATAGGTTGAATCTAGAGTATTACAAACAGAAACGGAGTGAGTATAATATTTCATTTTGAATGTGAAATATTTTATTGATGACTAGCGATCACAGCGCAAGGTACATTGATAAGGAATCTTGAGATTTTAGCTTGTTTTTGTTAGTACCAGTATTTCGATTTAATTGGGAATCTGTACTATAAACTGGAGATTAACCAATTAGATGTCAGAACAAACTCCAAATTGTAATTAAACTAAACCTATAAAGCCGGCTCTAAGCTGGATTAGGTGCATCAGGTTCATCCACTGTATTGCCAAAGAGTAATTTAAGAACGTCAGAATCTTACCCAAAGGATTTTAATTGTTTTGTTGTTATTTGGTTAAGTAACACAGTTGGTTTCTATAATTGCTCTGTTATTTTTATATTATTAAGTGACAAATTGTCTCAATTTAATTCCAATAAAGAATCATTTTGTGAATAAACAAATTCATTTCTAGACTTAATTCGTCCTTCGAAGCCACTTGTAACAATCAACATTATATTATATTATGTAATATTAAGGTACAAAAATTAAATATATAACAAGTTTTAATCATTATACCATGAAAACATTATATCATAAGGAAACAAGTGTTGTCTGTCAAAATATACAGGATGTTTGGTGCTGGTTTTTAAGAGACATTCCGTATAATTTTCTGTTAACAACAATAATATGAATGCTTTTGATTATACATGAAATAGAATAGACATTAACTTCTTTAATGGAAGCTTTTATTTTAAATAACTTCGAAATCTATTCATTATTTCTTACAATTCAAACTCTAACTCGAACAACATAATAATGCAGTATGTCCTCAGTTAGAGTGGATAAGAGGTAAAACTTTTATATTTCTCGTTTTAGGCGGAAAATTTATTCTTCATAAATAGTTTTGCTTTTGTTAAAAATATGATTGCCATGGAGCAAGTTAACGTACAGGGTTTTCAGAAAATAAAAAAAAATTGAAAATTATGTTTATAAACTACTTTAAATTTTAACGGTATGAAAAACTGTCACTAAGAAACGAATTAATATTTATATCGGAATACCAATTTGTGGATAAATCCGCCTAATTCGACTTTTTACAGTAGTTATTAATAATGAAGTGGAAAATGGTGTACAGTAAAATGACACATCAAGGATAAATTAAAATGACACCGACATCAAGAAGCCAACTCCTCAGTTGTACAGTTTTTAATTTTTATACCACTTTATCCAAATCGGAATTCTGACTTAAATTTTAATTCTAAACAACATTTGTGACAGTTTTTTATATCGTTAAAATTGAAAGTAGTTTACTCTTACATAATTTTCAGATTTTTTATTTTCTGAACACACAGGGGTAATCAAGTTTAAACAAATGTTTCAAATAAAAGTTGTATGGAATTTTATTAATTTATTTATCTCTCTGAATATATAGGGTGTTCCATAAAAGCGGGACATAGAAAACTTTTTTTTAAATGGAACACCCTATATATTTTTAGTTTTTTGAAATCTACATAGTTTTCTAATTGGAACAATATATATATATATTATAATATGATGTATGTTTTCATCATTCGTTTGGAAAATACAGGTTGTTAAAATATCGAATTTTATAACTAATACGACTATAAATAATGCTTCTTGAGCGTCTCTCTTAAGCTTTTCCTTCCCATTCAAGGATATCATAGATCATAGGAGGCCATAGAATAAAACCAAAACAATTGCAACCTCGACTTTCTGTTTGGAATACTTATGTACATACAGTCCATTCACTTTTTAAAAAAATAGTGGAGGCTGTGATTTCTCATAATGGTTCACTCTATATAATGATTGACAACATTAAATATTTTAAGGTTATGTATACTGACAGACATATTTCGGCAAGAAAGCGTTGCCATTTTCTTTAAATTTCTATTAGCAACAGTCTGACCCTATATGTTCTATGTTTGTAACTATACAATTTTTAGATTTTTTATTGGTTCTGTAATTGTGGAATAGTCTGGCATAAAGTTTATTAAATTAAAATTATTAAAATAATATATGTTTATTGACATTATAGAGACTAATAAATATACAACGTAGTAATTAATTATAGCAATAAAATAGATAATTATTAAGAGTGGAGCATTTATATTTAATACAAAATAAGTGTGTATACATAGATACTTATATCCATATTAGAAACATATTGGAGGTAAATTAAATTAAATGCATATTTCTTTCAATTATTATAAGAAAACAAAACAATAATCAGAGAAGTACTTAAAAATTAATTTTCTTTTCTTTTATCTCTGTCATCTTTATTGCTTCTATATAGAACCATCTTTCTTCTCATCATACGAATGCTAATCACTCGAATTGGAGATTCAGGCTCTAGTGAACAGTGGGATCGGGGTTCGCCGACGCTGATGGTTTGTCTTATCCATAAATGCATAAATCAACATTCTTACAGAGAGAGTTGGTACATCCCACTATGTATAAAATATATGTGGCGCACTCGACTTCACATCTATTCTGTCTAATTTTTGTCGCATTCGGGATAAATATTCGTCATGTGTCATCCATGTCACAAATGTCACAATCACATTAGAAATAATTATAGAAATGAGTGCATTCGATTATTGAAATAATTACTGTAAAAATTACAAGATTTCTCAAAATGACCCAAAATTATGTGTGAAAAGAATACACCTAATAAAATTTTACAACGCTGCAATTTAAATTTGACACACAGCAATTGAAATTCGACATAGAGCTGACAAAATACCTAACCTTAAAATATTTTATGTTGTCAATCTATTATATAGAGTGAAATGTCACGAAAAATCAAAGCCACCCTTTATTTTTTTTAAATGTGAATGGACTGTATATGAGTAGATGTAAAACAGAGGACTTTAGTGTTAAAAAAATAAAATAAAATAAAAAATGAATAAATAAAAATTTTTCTTACAACAGGAAGATATTTTTCACATTGTTACTTTAATTCATTTAAACCAAGTAGGTTTTTACTTTTTTTTAAACAGTATGACTATTAATATGTTTAACTGATTGAGGCACCATATTGTCGAGAGAAGAAACTGCGCCTTTAAATTATGCGGTTGAATATCTAGGTACCTACCTATGACTTCATGCAATAATTTTGTATTTCTCATAGGTAGGTTACTGTTTCTGATCTCATTCACACGGGTCCATTACTTAAGCTACGCTACGCTGATAAGGAGCAATAACTCCGAAACACGTATCCGTAACTGCATCAATGCTTTATAGCCCAGGGTCGATCTGAAGCTTTATATAGGAAACCATGAACAAATTACAGACAAGCTGAAATTTGGTACATAAGTTTGTATTGGGGTCCTTAAAATACCACCAAACCCCCCCCGTGCCTGTCACCCCTAAACAACCTCCGAATATCGGACTTTTTTTAATTTTATGGCAATACCTCAAAAACAAAGCTATATACGAAAAAATATGAAGACAGAAAAATTAAAGAGCATAAAATTTCCTATAAAATTACGTTTAGCTGATATATTTTGCTTTACCAATAGTGGAGTTATCGTATTGTAAATTCCAGTATATTTTAACAAAATACAAATTTGGCAAAAAATAATTACATTACTTTAATATATTTTACGTCTTTTACACCAAATAATACATAAAATATGAGTTTTTTATGTAGTAAGTAGCACAGTTGCTTTTTCTTAAATAAACTGAAATACTTACAGGTTACGTTTAAATAAATGAATGTAACGTATGTTTTTAATTACTTATTATCCAATATAATTTATCTGCATGTTTAGATGTCGTCATCCACCTGTAAATCCTCAACTGCCCTATTAAAACAGGTAATACCATTACACTGTCCACATGCCACGGTACACTTTAGGCCCATTTTACGACATGAGCTTGCATTTTTGCAACGACCTGATGAACAGTTGCAAAAAATTTGTTTAAGGATACATTGGGGGGCTATATCTTGATCCATCTGGACTGGAGAGATTCCGTAATCACTAGAAATCCATCCCCAGTCCTGGAGTGGTATCCAAGGTATTATTCAACCATGCTTGAACCTAAAAGTTAATCAGACATGTAAACAAGATATGTATGTAGGGTTGCTGGACTTACCTGATGAAATGTCCTAAATGCATGGTATTGAGCTGCATTTATGGTCGGTGGAAGCGAAGCCAGAGTAAGATCTTTATTTAAACTTTGCTTTGCTACATACTGCTGGTAGAGAATGTATCTGACGTTATTCAAATTGGTACTTGTTCTATTTTTGAGGTATACGGAAATAAAATATGTCGAAATTAAGGTCCTAATTCTGTCTGTGGATATATTTGGATTGTAAAATTCTCAAGAAGATCAAACAACTTCTTCTTTTTCACAGTATTGACCAAATTAATTACTACCGATTCGCTCATTACTTTTTCATGGCCCATTTTTAAAAACAACGCTTTTTGCAATATTTCTCAATCTACCATCTTTATAAACCATAAACCCATTTAAGATAAGCTTTTTTGTATATCTAGGCGAAATTAATCCTTAATCCTTAATATTCACTGTTAATATATTTGGAGAAATCCTATAAAATAAAGGAAAAAGTTAAAATTTTAACAAATTAAATGGATGTTCACAACAATTTATTGTCCATTGTACAATAAAATAATTAATTCGTTTCTTTGTTTCCTTCAATCTCTGGCTGGCCGCTCTAAACCAGTCTTTACACGCACCTTCAAAATTGGCATCTGTAATAAACGGAAAGCATTTTCTGCATGAAACTACAAATAAAAATCAATTCTTAATCTAACTAGCAATGTACAGGGTGATCTCCAACTTATTTATTTCCTTTTAAGGGATGGTAAATCTATATAATGAAAAATAAAAAAAAAACCACACCACACCACAGAAATTAGACAACCCCCAAATCCAAAGCCAAGGCTGTCCGGAAGGGGGCTACACATTTGAAAAACGCAGACAAACATCCATACCCACCGACATTGCCAGTGCCGGTGCCAGGATATGAACCCGGACACGATCGGCAGTGTGGCCAGAGCCATGACTGTCACTCATGCTCTAGCCCGTTGGTAGTAGAAGTAAGAAGGTAGTTTTTGAGAGAAAGAAATAAAATACGCAACATTTTTAAGATTTTAACATCGACCTATTCCAACTGAAAACGAAATAAGATAGGTCAGGTTGATTTTGTTTTTTTACATTGGTTCACTAGTTTTTACCGGACCACTATCAATTAACTTTGCTCAGAAGCACGTGTCGGAAGTATGTGGAACCCATATTTTTTATACCATTTGTTTACACAAGGTAGCTCACCAAACTTTATTAGCGGCTTTTTTGCGAAGTTTTTTTGGATAATTTATCGAAATATAACAGCTCCAAAAACAACTTTGCCGGTGATTTTATGGTGTTTTTTTTATATCGTTGGAATTTGTAATGAAATTTAGATAAACAAGGTATGTTGTTTACCTTATAATGTGGATCGGTAGAGATACGCAGTGATTGTCAAACGTTCAAAACGATCATCGTCGTTTAGAAATAATTTTAAATAATTTAAACATAGGTCAGATACAATCCGCAGTGAAATATTAAAAAAAGACAATTGGTAAGATAAATGACCTAGGTACTTGAAGAAGAGCTATTGTGCAATTAGATATTACGGCGTATAAAAATATTATGTCTGAAGAAACATTTTTAATAATAGGTCTGAACCGATGTCTCGTATATGATGGTATAGATGTGGTAAGGTGTTTTAAATGTAGTAGCCTCAATCATTCCTCCTCCATATGTAAAAGTAAGCTTGCATGCCCTCGCTGCTCATTAGAATACGATTTAACTGTTTGTAATAACGAAAATCCTGTAAAATGCGTGAATTGTTTAAATTATAAAAACTTGCAGTTGAAAAGTAATGAAAATATCAATATTGACTGTAATCACTCAGCCTTGGACAAGGACAAATGTTTTACCTATAAACAAAAACTAGCCTCTCTAAAATCATCTATATTTGGACCTCAATAGCAATTAGTACCAGTTAATATCTTGCACGATTATGTTTTGAATGAAAATAAAAAAGGAATAAGTGACCCATCATCCCCTCCTCTCAAGTGCTCTGGTACGCAGGTACTCAATACCTTTTATATGAATGTGAGAGGTCTAAATACCAAAACTGTTGACTTATTTAATTTCACGACATACTGCGACTACGACATGCTGTGCTTTACAGAAACCTGGCTAGATTCACATGTTTTTGATTCTGAACTAAGCTACGATAATTAAAATATTTTCCGATGCGATCGAAAATTCAAAGAAGTAGGTCTAACCAGGGGTGGTGGTTGCCTTATTTTACTTAATACATTGTACAAAGTAAGCATAGTAGATCTAAACAGTATATATATATAAATTTTCCTAATATTGATATTGTTGGAGTTAAAATCATTCTAGGAGCTGTAACACTTTCAGTTTTTTTAATCTATGTGCCACCTAGTTTAAATAATCAAGTATACAACTCAATCTTTGAATGTTTGGCTAACTTACATACTATTTACGGTACGGATATATTAATTTTAGGCGACTTTAATATTCCGGAATATTATGAATGTATGTATAACATCTCAGCTATGACTCAGAAAGTAATTGAACTTAAGAACTTTGCTAACTTTTTAGACCTCACTCAATTCAATCTCATAACAAATTCTCATAATAAATTATTAGATCTCATATTTTGTAACAAAATGTGTACCGTCAATAAATCTGACTTCTCTGTTTTTAAAGAAGATATGCATCATCCACCTCTAAACATTGAAATAACTTTTAGCTCTCACCATAAAAAAAGTCCTGAAAATAACTTAATCTCATACAACTTTAAAAAAGCTGATTTTGTGTCACTATATGCAGAGTTATGCAATGTAAACTGGGACGAAATATATATAATCAATGATGTCAATGAAGCGGCAGACTACTTGTACTCTGTTATCAACAATAGCGTATCCAAATTTGTACCCATAAAAAAAAAGTCAAAAAAAGATTTTCCTCCTTGGTTTACGAAAAATATAATTGCTGACATAAGAAACAAAGAGATAGCTCTACGTATATATAAAAAATCCGGAAACCCTGTTGATCTTGAAAACTTTAAATTGTCAAGAAGTAATCTGAAAAGGAATATTGACATATCTTACAAAAATTATCTGCAGTCAATTGAAAATAACTTAACTTCTAATCCAAAAAATTTCTGGGCATATGTCAATAATAAAAAAGAGTCAAGTTCAATACCGGATGTCCTCACCAACAATGAAAACATCCTAGATAGCCCTACAGACATAGCAAACTCTTTTGCCGACTTCTTTTGCTCAGCATACATACCTTTGAGTCGTAACATAAACTTATCCTCAAATAACAGCACTGATGCTCACATAACAGTATCGGTCATAACTGAAATGGATGTAGTTAATGCTTTCAAAAAAATTAAACCGAAATTTACTGCTGGACCAGATGGTCTGCCAGCTTTCTTTTTGAAGGACTGCTCAAGCGTACTATCTGGACCATTAGCACATATTTTTAACCTGTCGATGCAAACTTGTATATTTCCTGATAAATGGAAGGCTTCAAAAATTTGCCCAATTCACAAAAAGGCAGTAAATCTGATATACAAAATTATCGCCCTATCACAATTATAAATAACTTTGGTAAACTATTTGAAATCGTCTTGCATACCTCTATTTATCCCCAAACTCATCGGAGCATATGTGATAACCAGCATGGCTTCGTATCACAACGATCGACAACAACAAATTTACTTTGTGTGACACAATACCTTTCCGAAACCATTGATGAAGGTGGTCAGGTCGATGTTATTTATATGGACTTTTCTAAAGCTTTCGATAGGCTTGACCATGGTATGTTACTAACAAAGTTAGTTTCTTTTGGATTTAACCCAAAGCTAATAAATTTTTTTGAATCCTACCTTCTCAATAGAACTCAGTTTGTACAATATAGGTCATAGGTCTATCGAATTTATATCACAATCGGGAGTCCCACAAGGGTCTGTATTAGGCCCCTTATTATTCATCATATTCATAAATGACATTGTAGCCGATCTCCGTTGTCCATCTCTCCTATATGCAGACGATTTAAAAATATTCTCTAAGATCAATAATATATCAGATTACAACAAGCTTCAGACAGATTTGAACACAGTTCAAGAGTGGTGCAACAAATTTAGTCTTTCTCTTAATTTAGATAAATGTAATGTAGTCTCATTCACAAGAAAATTAAATAAGTTACAATTTGAATATGCTATAAACGGGGTTAATCTGACACGCCATAGCAGTTTCAAAGATCTGGGCGTAACATTTGATTCCCACCTTTCTTTTAAAGACCACATCAGAAACATAACGACATCATCATTTAAAATATTAGGCTTTGTTATCCGCAACGCTCGAGATTTTAAAAATACAAACACCATAAAAACTCTATATAACACCTTGGTCCGGCCTAGATTAGAATATGCAAGTGTGATATGGAACCCTCACTATGATGTTCATATTAACAATATCGAAGGCATTCAAAGACGGTTTTTAAAATTTTTAGCATTTAAAATCGACCATGACTATCCTCCCATAGGGTATGATCATTCTTTATTACTAGATCGTTTTTCCTACAGTTCTATGGAGCAGCGTAGGAAAATGCAAGGTGTAATACTCTTATACAAGCTTTTAAACAATATGATTGACTGTCCCCAATTGCTTGAAAAAATCAACTTTATGGCACCTACCAGGTTAACTAGATTCACGTCAATGTTCTATTTTCCTAATACCCATTCAAATATTCTAATGTTTTCTCCATTATATACTGTTTGCCGTACTTATGAAGCTATTGAGAATGATGTAGACATTTTTAATACTAGGTTAAGTAGTCAAATTAAGTCAGTTATTTATTAGTTTCTCAATATATAATTTGATAATTGTAAATATTATATATGTGTGTGTGTGTATATATATATATATATATATATATATATATATATATATATATATATATATATATATATATATATATATATATATATATATATATATATATATATATATATATATATATATATATATATATATATATATATATATATATATATATATATATATATATATATATATATATATATATATATATATATATATATATATATATATATATATATATATATATATATATATATATATATATATATATATATATATATATATATATATATATATATATATATATATATATATATATATATATATATATATATATATATATATATATATATATATATGTATGTATATGTGTATATGTGTGTACTATATGTGTATGTATATGTGTGTATATATATTAAAATTTTGGTATCAACAGTATTTACCTAATTTCTATAGTTATAGTATCTCATTGTTATAGTAGTTTAGTTAGTATAATTTTTATTTCTACTTTCTCTTAGTTTATAAATGTAATGTGTCACTGTCAATCTGGCTATATGTTATCCCGGCCCTGTAAGTGGAATGTAAATTCTGTTGGGTTCGTGTATGGAAATAAATAAATAAATAAATAAATAAATAGGACGATTCTTAAAATTCAGTTTCATATGTCACAAATTGTGGAAAATCAGATAAAATCAGATATGAAATAAAATATTCAACGCCCGCTTATCTCAGAAACAAAACTCTTTAGAACATAATATGATCATATGCACTTTTTTCACTTCAAATCACCTGTAGAATCACTTCTTTAAATATTTTGTTACTTATAAGCATAAGTAACAAAATATTTAAAGAAGCATGAAGCACCCTGTACATCAAAACAATTTCATTCATTACAGTAAATCAGTAGTTTATAAAGAAATCTTTAAGAGTCACTTTAACGTAATTTTGCTACGTTAATCCCTAAAGTTCATTCCCTTTTGATTAAAACAATTTAGAAGAAAAACATGCGTTCCTTGCACATCGGGGGATAACTTCCAAAAGAAACAGAAAATAATACATTACTTAGCAAAAATATTAGTTAAACCCACAGTAAATACCTAATAAAGAATACTCGACAATTCAATTTTGCAAATAAATATCTATTGTGCAAGTAAAGTAGATTATAAGTTTTGTACGTATTTTTAATTATTGTTTATAGTTAACCCATTTAAAAAAGCACGAAATTTTAGGAAAAGAGTTTATTTTATTCGTTTTATACTAGTAAAAAGATCCGCTACCCACGATGTTAATGTGCTTACGCCATGTTATGTCTTACCCAGCAAATTAACTCTTTTTAAAATACATACTATTAAAACCTTATCTAATTTTAAGTCTATTAGTACCTATTACCAAAGTTTTACTTACCTACTTGTTACTCTAAGCGTGCATAATATATTGTGTAATTATTTTTCACAATAAATAGTATTGTTTGCACAAACCCAGACTACTTGTTTACACCACACATGTAAGTACACAATTACTGAATTACACATTTAGATCAACTTGTGCTGAAGCCTGAGACAGTTCTTCGCGCTGGCGCGGCGCAACGTCCCAGTTGGTCGTTTGAATTTTATCTCTCCCTCAGAAATAATTCTAGCCTATAGAAACAACGTATTTGTTCGAAAATATATGGCGAAAATATAACGTGTTACTAATTATGTAAATTTTTCAACACTTCACAACTGAAAATTAATTGTTTCAATAATTCCGTAATTGTTTCAGTTTATAGCTACTGAAGGAATACCGCATCAACAATTGCGTAATATTCTCAAATTTTAACCATTGAAAGTATGGTGTTTTGTAAGTTACGAAACATTTGCGTTTGTCGAATTAAGAATAACATTTGTTAGGTAACAGTTCCGAATATTTTCAAACCCAATAAAGATGTTTTGTACTATATTAAACAAAATAAAAGTAAATCTTTCAGGCACAAACATATTGTCATAATTATTACGAATCTGTTTCACATTTGGAAATATGCTTCTAGATGTTACAGTTCTCTTTCTTTGCTTGATATGCATTGTTTATAAATGACTTTGTTTAGGATTTATACAAGCATAATAACAACAAACATATCCAAATTGATCCTACTTATATTGATGTTTCATCTCTAAGCATGCTATTATTAAATTCATTGGACTTTCTTTAATACATGATGAATATTGGATTAAAAATTATAGAATTCAAAACGTCTAAAAACAAATTATTAAAAAAAATTTTTTTTAACTCACCACAAAATTCATTCATTATGGTCACCAATTAAAAAACGAAGTCCACAAGAAGATGTACATATTCTTTCGCTCTTACAAGCTCTTCAGGTGGACGATTAATCTCGCAAAACAAAGTTATTTACTTGAACTTACATTTTATAATTAATAAACTGTCATGTAACCATAAAAAACAAATTTCTATATTATAAAATACTCTACCTCTCTTTATTCGAGACTTGTTGTCTATAAACAACCTTATTCAAGCCTTATATTGGCCAATAATAACAAAATTATCTAATATATTTATTGATGTTCCATTTCTGAACATGCAAATATAAATTATGTTGAATCCAAAAAAAATTGTTGAAAACACTTTAGAACGTTATTATTGTCGAATAATGCAAAAACAATATACTCTGCAGGACTATATGTCATACAGCATTAAATTATATTGCAGAATCCATAATATTCAAAGCAAAACGTAAAACATTTAAATAAAAATTATTAATCTTCATAAAAAATTAATATAATCTAGTTTTAGTTTAATTGTGACGTTAAAAAAATCAATTTGGATATGTTTGTTGTTATTATGCTTGTATAAATCCTAAACAAAGTCATTTATAAACAATGCTTCTAGAGTTACTTATTTGTGACTTAACGTTACGAAACAGTGACACTCTGCGTTTGCTGGGCTGTATTAATCTAGAAAAAATATATTATTTAATTGCTACAACGTATATTTTATATGAGGGTGGTATTTACATTATGTGTCATCGAAATCAGTGCAGTTAAATAACGACAGAAATATTAAATTTGATTAAGTAAAATATAAAAACGATATACCTGCACTATATCTTAAATTAGTAATAATTTGGTCATTCAATAGAAAATACAAAATAAAAATGTTAAAAGAGAGCAGCATGTTAATTTAGGTCTGTTTCTTCTTCCCAACTAGCGATCTCAAACCTTTGTAATATTAGTGCTACTTCTTGCAGAGCAATTCAGTAGTCAGGTTACAATTTGTATCTGTTTACTTGTTAGAGCAGAACTTACTTTTATTTTAGTTCTGGAAAGATATAACTCATATTTTGAAAAAAATGTACATATAGCAAATAAAACAGAATTTTGTATAATTTTAATCTCTAATTTGATTCAAATAACTTAAATTTGGATACAAATAGTATTAATATCATCACTTTATATAAAAATACTTCATAAACAATAAAACTATTATTAAGCTAAAAATAAATAGTTATAGGTATTATAATCAAGGTTGTTATAGAATAAATTTAAGCATAAAAATATTGTAGAAATTAGTATGTTTATTAAGAAATTACACAAATTACAATAAAAATAATAAATTCACCTAAGCTACAAATCGAGAGTCCGTGAATTAACTTTAATTCCACCGTTACGTATTTTGTTGCAAATATCTTTCACCATTTTCATAATTAAAAGGTTATACTTATCCACAAATGTGCAATGACAATACCATACATTATTATTAGTATTTTTTCATGAAACTCTATATGTGCAAAAACACCTGTATTACAAGTGTATAAATTTTAATATAGCGGGATCTTATTTGAAGAGACTTGATATATTTTCCGCAAATAACTTTTCCTATATACTTGAGGAGAGCTATTTTTCCAATATTCCCGAACCCAATGGCGATATTTTATTGGAAGGAAACAAATAAAGTTTTTAATTTCATATTTTCCAATATATTTCTATACGCTGCACGAAAACAATTTACAAAAAAAATATTTTAGATTTATATATAATTTTATTTTCGCTTGTACTTCTAGTTGAAGGTGTTTTTTAAATGCATTTTAATCATATTAATTCGAAAAAATTGTTACTTATGCTACGATATTCTAATATTCTTTCATTTCAACTAATGTATGAAGCCTATGGGTTGGTTGGACTTAGCACCACTTTATTTGCTATAAAATTGTCCGAGACTAAGAGGTTCAAGTTTTTCACGTGGGTAATAGGAGGAACTCTATCTTACAAACCTTAGCCATAAAGTTATAAAAAAAAATAACATTTCTCAACCACTCTTATATTTGAGAGACTATTTTCCTTTCGAGCTATTTACAATTCATTACCTAACATACTTAAATCTGTCAGTGTCAAACATTTAAAATGTCTTTTTTTAATTTCATCCAATGTGTCTCTTTTGGTCTTACTTTATTAGTTGGTTTTCTAAAGGTGTGATAGAGTCACAAACAGAATGACTGTTTATTCATAAGTAATATAATAAGTGCATATAATTTTCACTTAATATCGTGGGTGCAGGTGGCTATACGGGGTGTACGAATAAAAATTTTCTTGCTAAATATTTTGTAAAAGAATAAATATACTTGAATTCTGCAAAAACCAATAATTGCTAGAATGTATATAAGTGGCTTTAGTTTTGAATATAAATCTTTTTTTTAATAATGTCAAGATGTAAATGAAACTGTGCTAAAAAGAAATGTTCCGATAACAGAAACTGTGAAATGTAGTTTATTTCAAAGAGCAGCAATTTTTTATAAAATTTTATTGTATAGTCCAACCGTTTTTGGAATACATGAATTTAAATGTAATTTTTACGAGCTTTTATTTAACTTGCAATGTTTGTATGTATGTATGTATGTAAGTTAGTTTGTTTGTTTAGAGGTCAAATCTTGCAACTGAATTTTAAAATAGTTATCCCCAACCGATTGAGCTGAAATTTTGCATACACGTTCAATTTGGATGACAATGCATGTTTAGTTAAGTGACGTCATTCTAAATCCAATATGGCGGACTCCCAAAGATGGCGGACTAGTTATTTTTTATGCACCCCCATGATATGGGTATCAATTAAAATAAATATATATATCTATATATTATATAATATACATTTTGTTATATTTTCTAGTGTAAAATACTAGAAAACCACTGATACGAATTTTAGATAACAATATTGTATTTATATTCATTTAGAACTATATACAGTGGTTTTCTGGGGCAAACTGTTGAGGCTTGCCTTTGATACTACACTTTTATCTTGACATATTTTGGCAATTTTCTTATTTCTATTTATTTTTTAGAATTTGGCGTGATTCCCAGAATTAAGTTCAATGAATAAAAGGGTTTGCTGAGAAGAATACGAAATATAAAATGACGTCACACTAAATTCAATATGGCGGACGCCGCAAGATGGCGGACTAGTTATTTTTTATGCACCCCCATAATATGGGTATCAATTAAAAGGGTTTGCAGAGAAGAATACGAAACAAAAAACCAAAAAATAAAAAATATATTAATAGTAAAAAAACATTTTTAAAAACAAGCTTTTATTTAAATGCTCTAAAAAGAAAAAAATAAACTTTAAATTAAATCGAACCCATCAATTTATTACATTATACAATTTATATGATATTTATTTATTTATTTATTTATTTATTTATTTATCATTACAATACCCAACGGGCTGGCCCAATTACAGGATAAGGTACACAAATACATTAAATATAGACATTTAGTAAAATTATAATATTCTTAATTACATGCTATAAGTATACCTAAGTACAGCTATTACTCTAAGAAACATGAATTATTCCTAAACTAGTTCTGTTTAATTTTAATAGTAGCTGTCGAACCGTACAATTCAAAAAATCTAATTCCCTATTTATTTTATTTCCATAAAAACTTAATTGATTCACAGGTGACATCTGAAACATGTTGGTTCTAGACTGAGGTAGATAAAACATATCACGATTACGATTAAATAGTCTTGGTATTTTGAACTGCAATAGCGACAATATGTACATGTTGTCAATACGATTATTTAAAAGTTTGTGTAAAAATATTATCGTTGATCGTGACCTTCTTGACTCCAAGGTTGTACAAGAATAATGTTGTAATAGATCATCATAGTGTGCATATAAATTATATCTTTTTTCTATATTATTGATGTGCACTATATAAAATGGTGACCATATTATACTGCAATACTCCAGATTAGATCTTATTAAGCAATTAAAGAGTCTTTTTATGCTTGTTACATCAACAAAATCTTGAGTATTGCGAATAATCAAACCGAATTTTTTTAAACTATTGTTTACAATGGTATCCATATGATACGTGAACGATAACTCAGAGTCGATATGAATACCTAGGTCTTTTATTTTAGAAACTCGTGTCAGATTTTCATTGCTCACTTGATAGTCAAAATATCTCGTATTCTTCTTTGCTGAGATTGTTAAGACCGCACATTTAGAGAAGTTCAATAATAGTTTGTTCTCGTTACACCAGTTGATCATAGCACAGAAATCTTCTTGTAACAGCGAGCAGTCAGTGAGATTATTGATATTCAGAAACAGTTTTGCATCGTCAGCAAATAGGAGAATTTTAGAATACTTTAGAATATCCGGTAAATCATTAATAAATAATAAAAATAACAATGGACCTAAATTAGACCCCTGCGGCACCCCTGATGTTGGTTTAAATTCATATGAATAAAATCCATTTATTTTTACAAACATAGTTCTGTCTATTAAGAGCTTAACAACTGAATTAAAACATCATTAATATCAAATGATTTTAATTTGTTAATCAGAATTTGATGATCTAATTTATCAAAAGCTTTAGACATATCAGTGTAAATTACATCTAACTGGGAGTTTTTGTTTATTGCTTCACTACCATCTTGCACCAAATTTATTAAGTTTGTTACAGTTGAACGTTGAGGCATAAATCCATGTTGGCAATCTGTTATAGCCATTTTGACACTGTTAAATATTAAACTGTAAATAATAATTTCAAAAACCTTAGAAAATGAATTTAGTACCGCCACAGGCCGGTAGTTTATAATTAAATTTGTTTGCCCCGTTTTATAAATAGGCGTTATTCTACAGATTTTCCAACAGTCTGGAAAAATACCATGCCCTATACTTAAATTAAATAAAAATACCAGAGGTGCCGCTCGAGAATCAACACAACCCTTTATCACATATGGCGGAATGCTATCCGGGCCAGCTGATTTACTTGATTTTAATTTTTTTACTGCATTTCTTACATCTTCTACTGTTATCACGATATTTGTATTGATATTTTTCTTGTCAATATTTAAGTGACTGTGCAAAAGCGATTCTGGCTGAAATACTGATTCAAAATGGGAAGCAAATGCATCAACTACTTCCTTACCGGTCTTATATTTAGTGTCATGTAAAATCATTTCTTGTGGTATGCTTATATTATCTTTTTTAGACTTAATGTAGGACCAGAAATAATTTGGATCATCATTGATTGTTTGTTGTACTTGCAATATATAATTAGCGTAAGCATTTTTTATTTCGATTTTTACCGAATCTCTTAATTCGTCATGTTTCTTTTTGTAAAATTGACTGCCACTTCTTTTATATTTTATACGGTATTTTTCTTTTTGTTTAATTTTATTTATAATATTCTTATTATACCATACAGGATATTTATACTTTCGCTTAAATTGTTTAGGTACACATAAGTCCAGAATTTCATAAACTTTATCATAGAAACCTTCCAAATAGTACAGCGGATTAGCTAACCTATTGTGCACTTTTTGATAAAAGCACCAAATTTGGCACAGAGGTAGACCGATGTAAAATGAACAATTTTGGATGTGGAGCCATCGGCCAACTGCCCCCTGGCAGCCGTGGCGGCCATTTTCCAAGATGGCTGCCAGTGGACACCCGAAAGACAACAGCAGTTAGATAAAATTTGCTGCTGAAGGTTTTAGTGAATGTTTATTGAATGTTTTGAATGAGAGATAGTTTGTAAGTTATATACAGGGTGGGTCAATAGTGCGTGCGTGCGGAGATACAGAACAAATCTGTATCTCCTGTCTCGTTAGAGATAGATGCATGGTTAAAAATTTTAATTAAATTGTGAGAAAAAGTACTTTTTTTTAAATTATCATCAATTATACAGGGCGATCCGTTAAAGTGGTAGATGAAAGAATATATATTTTTTAAGTGGAATGACCCAATTTTTTTATTATGATGGCCTATTCAGCGGTAAAATATTTTTAAAATTTGTTTGATGGTTAATGAATTAAAAAATATTTTTCTTGAAAACTGCCGTTTGCAGGTATCATTTTGAAAATTGATTTTGGACTTATTTTTGTAGAGTAATTTTTTTTATTTGACATGGTAGTAGTGTATGCCAGACTTTAACTATTAGCTGATGTAGAAAATATTTTTTTCATACAAAGTGTTCATAAGCGCACTGCTAAATAAATATTCAAACTACCAAAACTCAACTTATTCAAATGGAACACTATATATTTTTGTAAAAATTGTGTAATTTTTATTTCTCTGCAACTTTGATATGATATGTCCCATACCTAAAATGAATAATTTTCTAGATGTAGTTGTTTATGTGTAAATAGGTATGTTTTATTCAGAAAAGTCAATGTACCTTTGAAATTATTTCATAGAAACAAAGACATTTAATTTCAGTTACTTTCAATTTTGTTGCCTCCAGAACTTACACTAAAAAGTATTCTCACAGAACCCATCCACAAGAAGCATCTTCCAAAAGTTTAAAAACAGATTTGAAGAAACAGGTGGCATTTCTTATAAAAAAGTCAATCGTAGAAAAAGGACTACAAATGAAGATAACGACAGTTTTCCATAAAAATATTTTTTATTTCATTAACCATCCAAGAAATTTTAAAAATATTTTACCGCTGAATAGGCCAACATAGTGGTATTCAAACATAATAAAAAAAATTGGGTCATTCTATTTAAAAAATATATATTCTTTCATCTACCACTTTAACGGATCGCCCTGTATAATTTTAAAAAATGTACTTTTTCTCACAAATTAATTAAAATTTTGAACCATGCCTATATCTCTAACGAGACAGGAGATACAGAAGAAATACGCACTATTGACCCACCCTGTATATAACTTACAAACTATCTCACATTCAAAACATTCAATAAACATTCACTAAAACCTTCAGCAGCAAATTTTATCTAACTTCTGTTGTCTTTCGGATGTCCACTGGCAGCCATTTTGGAAAATGGCCGCCAGGGGGCAGTTGGCCGATGGCTCCACATCCAAAATTGTTCATTTTACATCGGTCTACCTCTATGCCAAATTTGGTGCTTTTATCAAAAAGTGCACAATATGTTGAAATATCCTAGCTAAACTGCCGCACTAAAAGCATTAGTCAAATCCGAAATTTCATATAAAAAATTCCAATCAGTATTTAAAAACGCCATATAGAAATCTAAAAAGTTTGCTCTTTTGAAGTTATAATAATACTCCTCAGCAATAGGACACTCTTTTATATATTTAATACTATTTACAGATAACTGTAACGATGGATGATGAACAATGAACATCCTCCCTTGTTAACGGTTTTTCACATCGAGTTGCTAGTATGTCAAGATTACTTAATATCAGATCTAAAATTACATTATTATGATTTAATATAGAGTTAAATTGTTTAAGATTTCCAAATTCCATAAATGATTTAATGATTTTTTTCCCGACGCTAAATGAGCCCGTACTTGAAAAATCCGGTATATTAAAATCTCCCACAACAACAATATTTACATTTTGTACAATTAATGTTTCCAAAGAATTAACAATCGATTCATATAAACCGGCATTACTGTTAGGTTTGATGTATATGCAACATAAGTAAAAACTAGGAACCGTATTTACTTTTACACAAACACCCTCTACATTAGCATCAAATATATCAATAAGTTCACACCCAATAGAATTAATAACGCAAATTAGTGCTCCTCCCCCCCTATTTTTACCTGTGAGTAATTTATTACGATCTGTCCGAAATACACTATAATTAGAACTAATAAATTCGGAATCAGAGATTGAATCATCTAACCAAGTTTCCGTAAGGGCAATAAAATTATACTCTTCTAGTATTGTATTTAAATAAAATTCATTCCCTTTTCTCCTCAAACTTCTTACATTTTGATAATATAAACTAAAATTGAATTCTTTTAAAGATTTTTCGCCACAGTGTTCCAACTGCTATGAGCCGTAATCTGTTTTGGATTTAATGTCCTCAACACGTTTTATGTAACAGGGACAATATTTATCATTGGATGCGTGATTGATATTTAACTCTGTTGAGTTGGACTTATTATACCTAATACAATTTGCACATTTTTTTTCACTTGAAGTGCATACATTTTTGTCATGCCCTTCAGCACATAATAAACAAACTGGTATATTATTTTTACAGTCATTTTGTAAATGACCATATGCAGCACATTTTTGACATCTTTTAACATGAAATGAATCTTTTACTTTACATCTCGACCAACCAATGTAAATACCTGTTTGCTTAAATATGTAATCCCTTGTACAACAATCAACCATGACTGTGCTGTCTGCACTTCTCTTATCGAAGGACCACTGGTGTCTCCAGAAAATTATTAAAAATTATTCCAATTACTCAATTATGACTTTTTATTTTTTTCACTGACAGTGACAACAACCTTTTTTTTATATTAATAATAAACAAAGCTAACTTATTCTCTAGATATGTTATAAATATATGTGAATTCATCCCCAAACATTCTCCCCCCTATGATGGAATAAATTTCATCATTACATTTGACGTCTTCTCTGTGACGTACATCCAAAACACACAACTTCGCTACAGGTCGCCTAAACACTCCATTCTTGGTAGACATATCAACTACCCTAACTTGTCCATCACGACCTGGATGCAAAGCAACAATTTTTCCTTTTATCCATGTATTTCGTGGAGCCTGATCATCAACCACCACTACCACATCATTCATTTGGACTGGCACTATTTTATTTCTCCATTTACTTCTTAGGTTTATAGATGGTAAATATTCCCTAATCCACCTTTTCCAGAATTGTTCAGAGAAATTTTGTGCTAATTTCCATTGCTTCTTTAAACAAAACTGTTCAGAACTGCATTTTCGGAGAATCTGAGGTTCTTCGTATAGCCCAAGTAAAAAATGATTCGGGGTTAAGGCTTCGTCGTCACTATGATCCAAAGATACATCAGTGAGTGGTCTTGAGTTGACAATGAATTCGGCTTCAACAAATATGGTTTGTAGAGTTTTTACTTTTGGTGCTTGTTCTTTCATAATGACAGACATTGTAGTTTTCACTGATTTTACCAATCGTTCCCATATTCCCCCCATATGTGGTGCACTGGGTGGATTAAACCTCCATGTAATGTTTTTAACAGATAATTTTTTTGTTATCTCTTCGTTATGTATTTCTTTCAGAGCTAATCTGAGTTCCTTTTCTGCACCTTTGAAATTTGATCCATTATCACTAAAAATTTCTACAGGACAACCTCTTCTTGCGCTAAGTCTTAGCCATTATTGCTGAGTCAGTTGTTAATGAAGCTGCTATTTCCAGATGAACTGCTCGTGTCGTCATACAAGTAAATAAAACACCGTATCTTTTCTCTCTTGTTCTTCTAATTGTAACATAAATCGGCCCAAAATAATCCATGCCCGTAAAAGTGAATGGACGTACAAACGGCGTTAATCTAGCTTGCGGCAAATCACCCATAAGTGGAATTTTTGGTTTTGCTTTTCGGTTTTTGCAAAATTGACAATTAAAAAATACCTTTTTCACTAGACTGGACAGATATTCATAATCCAATATTTTTGTCTTAAATTGTTAATTACCATTTGTCTACCTTGATGTCTAGCTTTCACATGGAAATAGTGAACTAATAGAAACGTATAATAATGAGTCGAATCTAGAATTATAGGATTCTTCATTGCACTGCCTGCCGAAGATTGGTCAATCCTCCCTTTTAGCCGCAAAAGGTTTGAATTATCCAAAAATACAGTCATATTTCTTAGTCTGCTATTAGTCTTCAAACATTTATTATCTTTAATATTAGATAATTCTTCAGCAAAACTTTTTTCTTGTACTTTTTTCAACTATAACTTTTCTGCGCTTTCTATCTCTTCTACTACTAGCTCTCCCGCAAGGAAAGATTTCCTCAAGCATTTATTTATAAATCGTTGCATCCATGCTGTAGATCTTATCAATTTTAACCATGATGAGAATCTAGTTACTTCTGGAAGATCCATTTGTTCTTTATTTTTAAGTAAGCCTACGAAATTTTGTTTCATTTCTAAATCTTCTACAATTTCCAACAAATTATTATCTTCTCGGGGCCATTCAGTAGGAGGCAACAATAAGAATTCAGGTCCTCGTAACCATCTACTACTCTAAGAAAAAATAGAGGTAGTTACTCTAGTTGCTTCATAAGCTACATTAAATTTTGTTGGAACCCAGTGCCAGCTTGATACTTCTGTTTTTTCTAATATCTGTTCCACACGATTCGCAACATATTGTTTAAATTTTTTATTATCTGCTCGTAACCAACAGAGTACGTTTCGAGAGTCAGTCCAATATACAGATTCTGCGATATTCAGCTCCAAAACATTTTTAATAGTTGTTGCTAATTTTGAACCCAAAAGTGCGGCTTGTAGTTCCAGTCTTGGAATTGTTGTCAACTTTAACGGCGCTACTCTACATTTTGACGATACGAATGTGACCTCTACTATATCTTGTGTTTCAACTCTCAGAAATGTAACGGCGGAAAAAGCCTTCATACTGGCGTCACAAAATGTATGCATTTGAATGGATTTTGCTATAGGAATCATCAGTGAATAACATCTTGGAATCTTCAAGTTTACTATAAGCATTAATTCTGTAAGCCAATTTTTCCAAGTTCCCTTTAGATTCTCTGGAATTTCATCGTCCCATCCAATGCCCGAACGCCATATTTCTTGTAACAAAATTCTTCCTTTTGTTAACAGGTATCCCAAAAACCCAAGGGGATCAAAAATTGACATCACTATTTTAAGAATGTTTCTTTTTGTTAATTTGACACATTCATTTGAAATTTTCTCTTCGTTGAGTATAAATATAAACTGATCCTTTTCTGGATCCCAACGCATGCCTAAAACACGTCCTACTGGAAGTTTCGAATCAAGATTAAACGCTTTCAGGTCTTTTTGTCTAAGATTTTCGGGTATCCTCAATAATACTTCTTTTGAACTGCTTATAAATTCAGCTATTTCAAATCCTCCTCTCTTATGTACTTCAACAACTTCTTCTATTAATTTTATGGCCTCTTCTTCTGTATCGCAACTGTCCAGGTAGTCGTCAACATAATGTTTCTTAATAATTGCATTGCAGGCTAAGGGGTATTCATTTCGAAATTCTTCAGCGTTCAAATTTTTAACATATTGTGCAGAACTTGGTGAACATGTTGCACCAAATGTCATCACTTGCATTTCCAAAATGTCTGGTTCACGCTTTCGGTCAGATCCTCTCCAAAGCAGCCGTTGAAATCGACGGTCCTCCTCTCTTATTTTTACTTGGTGGAACATTTCGCGTATGTCGCCACTGAAAGCAATTTTTTTCTATCGGAACAACCACAGTACATTTAACAACGGACGGTCCAGATACCAGCATATCGTTTAAGCTAATATTTTGTGATTTTGCAGCAGCATCAAACACTAATCTAAGTTTACCAGGTTTATTTACGTTAAAAACAGCAAAATCAGGTAAATACCAAACCTTTTCTAATTTCTCTAAATTGCCATGGCCTTCTACCTTCTTTAAGTAGCCTTTCTTAATGTATTCTTGGATTTTATCACAATAGGCTGTAGCAAATTCTTTGTTGGCATCCATTTTTTTCTCTTGGCATCGCAGGCGATTAAAGGCATTTCTTCTACTTTCTGGTACTGACATATCTGCACCTTTCCATAGCAAGCCGATTTCAAATCGATTACCAATTCTTTTCGTCGTTCTTTTCATAATTTCTAATGCTCTCGTGTCCTCTTTTGAATGGGCCTGTTCATTATTAATACCTATTTCATCGAGTGCTAAGAAATTTTTAACTAGTTGATGTATAGGCTGATAATCTTCATTCTCACCATCTACTTCTTTTTCACAGATGTGAAAATTGAAATTTTCATTAACTTTGTCTTTAAAAATAGATCCA
The DNA here is from genome assembly GCA_963680705.1 of Rhagium mordax. Taxonomy (NCBI): domain Eukaryota; kingdom Metazoa; phylum Arthropoda; class Insecta; order Coleoptera; family Cerambycidae; genus Rhagium; species Rhagium mordax. The sequence continues at coordinate 36,303,899 of OY796661.1, read as the reverse complement.
TTAATTACCCAGCCTAAATTTTGTTAATGTTGCTTTAGGTCTCTGATGACTGTATTCAATGAAATTTCTTGGCATTGTTAAATCGTAGTTGTCTGTACCAATTAACATAGTAGGCTTAACATTGTTTAATGATTTTACTGGTACATTTTTTAAATGGGGCCATTCTTTCTTCAATGTCTCCATGTTTAAACATTGTCTAGGTAAACTTAAATTTTCTACGGTATGAACTCCCTTAACACAGAACGTTTTCGCACTGCTGAAATCTCCCTTAATCCTCAAATCTAATTTTCTGGAATTTTCTTCTGTCTGAGTCCTGTCATTTGTCCACTGCATGTAAAGAGGTTGGCGAATACCTTGAAGTCCAATACTGTCAGCAACTTCTTTTTCCAACAATGTAACAGTTGATCCTTCATCGAGGAGGGCATGAATTTTGCAACTTCCAAGAGGACCCTCTAGTATAACAGGAACTGTTCTAAGAATTATTTTTGACTGATGATTCTTATGAATATGAACACTCTCGTTATCTCTGTTTTCAATTTCCGTGGGACTGTCGTGTATTTCTGTTCTTTCAACATTTTCTTTATGTAATATTTGGTTATGCTGTCGAATACAATTATTGATGCCACAGTTCTTTTACTGGCGACAATCAGATAAACGATGACGAGGCTTTAAACAAGAAATACATAGACGTTGTTCTTGTACTAGTTTCCATCTTTCTTCTACACCAAAGTTCTTGAATTTATAACATTTTTCTAAAGGATGCTTCGATATTTTACCGCAGCAAAGGCACGTTGAACTTGAACTTCTCCCTGCGGACGTTGTAGTTAAAATCGTACCCTGTTTTCTGTCATTCCCAATCTCTTTTTCTATCGGCGAATACAAGAGTCCGGCGGCTTTTCCGACTTCTTTCAACCACTTGGCAAACTCAGATAGTGTAATTTCAGGTAAATTTATTGCATAAAATGCCCACTGTTGCTTGTAATTTATCGACAAGTTGTTCACAAATTCTTCTAAAAGTTGCGGATTGCGCAGGTAGACTTCACTATCAAGGTGTTTAACAGCCGTTACTAAATTATTTACTTACAGCATTTGCATATTTAATTAAAGACTCTGGTTTATAATCCTTTGGATTCGGTATCATTTTCGCCTCTCGCATTAGTGATTTTATTATGTACTCTGGTCTTCCATACAAATTTTGAAGTGTTTCTAAAATTTCAGGAACATTTTTGTAGGAAATTAACAGCATTTTGACTGCTTCTTTGGCTTCTCCTTTATGGCACTTCCGTAATCTTACTAAATTTTCCATGTCCGAATACCTACACATTTCCGTTGTTTCATAGTATTCATTAATAAATATTAACCACTCTGAGGAATTTCCATTAAAATACGGTAAGTTTCTTTCCAATACTTGACGTCGAACACATGTTTTTAAATCCAAATCCAAATTTTGTATATTGTTCGGATTTTCGTTATTTCTGACAGTGACGTTTTTGACGGATTTTTCAGGATTGACATCAATATTAATTGCAGGTAAATCCTGTAACCAAGTCTGCACTAAATCATGCTTTATTTGTTCAGTGGAAACACTTCTTTCTTTTGATTTGTTTGAATCTCCATCAAATTCTTCTGTAATCATTATCTTTTCTAGCTCTAATTGCTTTAAAATTAATTCATTCTCCATTTCTAATTTTCGTATTTTATTCTCATTTTCCATCAAAAGCTCTTTTGCTTGTATCTCTGCTTCTAATTTCTTCCGTTTAATAATTATTGTACTAGAAGTTTTATCGGTTCTTGATTTTATTTGCGATGTATTGGATTTAGTTTTTGACAAAGTTGGAGTAGTATGACAAGTTTTAGCTTTTTCCCAATTGATGACTTTAACATTTGAAGGACCAGCCACCCAACTTTTTGTTTGTCTTACTTCCATTTCTTTAATTTTGTCGGCTATTCTTTTGCTTCGTCGAATTTCTGCCATTTGAAAATTTCTTTTTAATTTCCACTTTTCTTCGTTTACTGCTTCTCAGATCCGGCTCGAGGGACCAAATGTGCTGTCTGCACTTGTCTTATCGAAGGACCACTGGTGTCTCCAGAAAATTATTAAAAATTATTCCAATTACTCAATTATGACTTTTTATTTTTTTCACTGACAGTGACAACAACCTTTTTTTTATATTAATAATAAACAAAGCTAACTTATTCTCTAGATATATTATAAATATATCTGAATTCATCCCCAAACAATGACAACAATGTTGGTTCCATAATTATCATCAAATTTCCGAACTATTTTAAACATAAAGTTATCAATGTTTATATTAATTTTATTTTGCTTTAATATATTTTCAGCCAACTGTTTATCATCCTCATGTAAATCTTTTTTTGCTGCCCCGTAAATTATAATTTTTGGATACATTTTTTTTGTGACTGATAAACTATAGCTTTCAGTCGGTAAAGTGTTGTTTAAGTTTTCTTTTAATTTATTTAGTGAATCATCTGAATTACATTTAACTAAAATTCCCCCATTAATCTTTTTTACATTATTAATCTCGATTGACAAATCCACCGGATTAACCGTCTTCTTTAAGTGTTCTAATACAGAGTCCGAATTTTGTGAACTATCTTTGGTTTTTATAATCAAATAGTTTTCAGGGTTATGAATTTTTGTCTTACCCCTTATCTCAATTGTTACTGCTAGAACTCTCACTTCTATTGCACAAATCACTAGTCCCAGCTAAATTATCCTTATTACTTACACCACGGCACTGACCTGCAGTTATACTTGCAAAAGTTTTGTTTACATTACTAAGTAGTCCTGGCGCTACTACATTTTGAATATTTGTAGACATTCCTTCAGTTATCTTCTCATCGATACTTTTTATTTCCCTGTTTTTACTTGCGTACGGAATTGATTCTTTATTAGTGCGGAACATATTATTTATTAAAGCATCGGTTTTTATTTGTAAATCTGTAATCATTTTATGACATTTTTCCTCCATTACCTTATGGAACTGCACTTCTAATCTTGCAATCACAGGATTTATTTGTAAATCGTTACACGCTGAACCGGATTATATTTGCCGTTTCTGCCATTTGTTTAATAATTTTGTTTAGGTAGCCATTTTAAATTGTTCCATGTGGCACTACGGTAACTTAGGTTATGTTTGTAAACAGTAAACACAGAATAGACTTTGTATAGTTGTATTTTAAACATGTGACAGATATATATATCTACCTCCACTCTAGTCCGTGTTCCCGGTGATCATGTCTTTCTGTGGTTTCATTGGGACATTTTAAATTATCGCGGGTTAGTATTAAGGTACAAGTACCGCCATTCGACGCTAGGGGACAGCTGCAGCGCCAGAAAATGTGGCCTGTAATTTCTCAACCTTATAGACCTTAGTACCGCCCCCTCCACTAGGTGGCAGTGGCGTTCTTCTAATTGTCAACGTTTGAAAATTGGCGCCGGTCGACTTTTTGTAAATTCCCTTTTCGTAAAACCGCAGGCGCGAGCTAAGGTTTTTTTGTACCGAAGAATTCCACGTGTGGGCTGCAGCGATATTAAGCAACTTTGTTGGTTTATCTTAAAATAGTTCATGTTTCGTAACTTAATCTATTACTATGGACCTAGTGTTTGTTATATATACGTATTGTGTAAATATTGTTAGCCGTATATTTTTCTGTTTGGATCGTAATTTACATTTATATCTGTTTGTTATAGTTTGCATGTCCACCGATGTACAAGAATTTTATTTATATTGTTAATAAAGTTATCGAGTGCCACTTTACTTACTCTACTTGTGACTACCCATCCTCCTGAGACAGCGATCCGTCTCAACGCATCACATAGCCATTTCTCGTTTTTCTCAGATTTTATTACTTTATACAGGCTTTTCTTTAAACTGACACATTCGATATGAAATAACTTGTTGCACAGGCCATCACATTTTATGAAAAAAGCATCACTACTAATACTTTCGCTGCAATAACTACAGCACAAATTATCAGGCTCTTCATCATCCGCCATCTTGGATATAAAAGCTTGTCGCGAGATTTGCCTGTGTAAATAAACAAGAATACAATATTAAACTCTCGCGACAAGCTTCTATATCATATAAATTGTATAATGTAATAAATTGATTTGTTTGATTTAATTTAAAGTTTATTTTCTTCTTTTTAGAGCATTTAAATAAAAGCTTGTTTTTAAAAATGTTTTTTTACTATTAATTTATTGCAACTAAAATCACTTCAACTTTTTTATACAGACAATCTCGCAGACAATTAGATGATTGGTATTTTAATACTTCTGTCATTGAAAGTGAATGGGTATCATAAACACACACCACAGAAATTAAGCAACCCCCAAATCCAATGCCAAAGGCTGTCCGGAAGGGGGTTACACATTTGAAAAACGTAGACATCCGTACCCACCGACATTGCCAGTGCCGGTGCCGGGGTTCGGACCCGAACACGATAGGCAGTGCGACCAGAGCTATGACTGTCATTCATACTCTAGCCCGCTGCGCTACCAAGTTGGTATCAAACTACAACAAAACAAATTTTGTGCAACTTGCGGATAAATCGGATATAACCTATGCCTTCTATTTTTAAACGTTCCACGCGCACTTAAAGAAAATGTCTTCATTATTTTCCAAAATATTTGACCTTGAAGTTTTTATTAGTAGATACAATCTTTCGGGAAGGATATTATAGACCTCTATAATAACTATCCGTTCTAAACCTAGTAAAGGTTCTTCCAATAGACCCGTCTAGAGGTAAATATACTGATGTCATTTAATGAGCCAATGCATTTACCAGGATAGTGTTGGTCCCTAGATATAGGCCTCGTTTCTTTAACTACTTAAGAAATAGTGTAAATCGAGTACATTTGTGGTTTCATGTGTCGAATGTACGTTGTCAGAGTAATCTACTGACACAGGGAACCACTGTAATATTCTCAACCTACTTGTCAGCAATACATTTCATCTGTATCTTGTATCTTTGTTATTAGTTATCCTAATTTTAAAATGTAAAGATGTTAAAAGTCCCTTCAAAATGCGAATCGGTCGAATATGATATATTCGGTATATTATATTATGTGCCATTTGAGAAGCACTATTATCTATGTGATTTCATCTTGTTTTATGGTATGCGAATATCTCATTCCGGTTTTGATGGACAAGAGGCGGTAGTTGACTTTATGGAAGCTATGTATATCTGGTACAATGTTTTGCCATAATCGTTAAGAGATTAACTGTTTCATAATTAATTTACTATTGTAGTAAAGTCCTTTATTGAGTAGTTCATTTTAAGGTAATTATATTTTATACACAAAGCTTTCAAATATTTATTATGTTTATTAGTTATTACCTACTGTGTAATTTTAATGGTTTTAAAAATAATTATAATTTAATGCCTAACAAGTATAGCAGTAGCAGGCATAATGTAAACAATTCCGCCACTAAAAGACTACTTAAAACTACTTGCACTTTTCAACGTTCAATGTTTATTTTCACGTCCATAATGCATAATTTTATTAACTAAGAGGCTGTTGAAAAATACTCTTTGATGAATTGATTCGTTCGTTCCCCAAAAATATATTCTGAGAGATTATAACACTTAGAAGTAAAACTTAAAATAAAACATAAATAAAATTCAAACATGATTTAGTAAATTGGTGCTAGTTAAGAAAGGTGCGATGAAAATATTTGCAATAACTAAAGAACCACTACCAACCTATTAACAATAGGTGAACATTTAACAACATATTATTTATTTGATAAGAGCGCTACGTGCTATACAGTAGAAATATAAAAGCCTACATATTTTTCCAAAATATATAACCAATTTGGTATACACCTAGTTCAAAATAATGTAAGTTCGAATGATATTTAATTTGTAAAACGAAAAAAATATTTATTTCCAAATTGATTATTTATATAGAATGGAAGATCATTTTAGATAAGATCCATTAATTTTACCAGAAGCCATATTTAATTTATGGTTATATAGATTGAGAAAAATACTATCTAATTTGTAATAAATACTATAATAATTCCTTTTTGGTCTTAAATATTAAGAGATGCATTCTACATACCCCACAAATCTGTGAGGCAGGATCATGAGTCTTGCCCCACTCTGATATCTTCTGCGATTAATTAATTGTGTTACTGCCATTACAATGACTTCAATTACACATGTATGGAACAACGATTTGGGTTATTTAATTTTTAATTCTCTACTACCAACGTGAACAGAAATAAGCAGAGGAGCTTATGGAGAGTAGATATGCTAGGTGCGTACGACGCCACTTTCAAGGCCACGCATTCTCGATGGACATGGGCCATCAGGAGAGCCCTTGGTTCTTGTAGCTACACTCTGGGGGGTCGTGCAGAGGTCATCCTTCGTCTTCAGATGACGTCTGCTGCTGCTGCTTTAGCGGGGGTGCTAGGGGGGTGGTGGTGGGGTTAACGCTTAAGAGCTCTTCGGAATGCAGCACCCCAGGTCTGATGCATTAGCTGGAGGATGGCGTTTCTTCAGACCTAACGCAAGAGGTGCAATGCACTAACGCATCCTGCATCCTGCACCCTGGTCCCTGGCCCTGGAACCTCTTGCGTTAGGTCTGAAGAACGCCGTCTCCAGAAGCTTTTTTTAGTTTCTAAGTTGGTACTCCTGAGCAAAGAGTATTGTATACGAAGAGAGCATAGGCGTACCTGCTTTAAAAGGGGATATAATTATATTAATTTTGCTAGAGTACGCCTATGGTAGAGAAAAAATCAATGCCGCTATTTAGGTATTCTGAGATACGTGTCTTTTAAGTAAACAAACCCGACTTCCGAGAATGCTAATATAAACATCACCTTCACTCAGTTTGAATGCATCACTTATTATCGGCTAATATATTTAGGTTAATTAAATTAAAAAAAAAATAAATGCTCTTTAGTTAGAATTAAAAATTTGAACTTGCAATTACATTTTAGAGTGATAAAATAATGTACACATAGTATAATACATTATTAAGTTATTATTTAATGAAGTCTTTCGTTTCTAAGCCAAATGAAATCAAGACATATTTATTACACACACACACAGCACTAGGTCAGTATATTGTCAATGAATCAATTGAAGCTACATGACATTGAATTTTTATCGCTGACTAAAACGATACGTGCTTTTATACCAAATTACGTTATAGAATCCACTTTACACTGTGTACCAAATAAAAATTTTATTTTCTTATTAATTAATAATTTAAGTTACACTCTTTAGCTAATTTTGACTGTGGAAATAAAACAATTGATATAACAATAAGCGGATATATTAATTTTAAAAAACAGAGTTTTTTAAAAATTCTATTTTTTATGTGCCCAACAAATCACTGTCTGCCGGGGTTCTTCTTCTATGAAGTCACCCAGGTTAGCGACATCCTCATCGCAAGCGTCACTGTGAATAATTATAACTGTGGAGGCTTCTTCTTCTTTTTCGAGGGAGGGAACCTGAGGTGGAGGCTCCATGAACGAACTTAGCGGAATCAGCTTCGGAGGTCGTGGTTCGAAATCTCTGCAACAATAAGAAATACATATAAGTATATATTATTACTTAGCGGAGAAAAAAAAGCAGGAAAAATGAACGCTAAAAAAAAAACTTACGTTATTCTTAAAGCAGTATCTTCAGACATGCAGAATAAATCTGGTGACTGGCTGGGGGAGTAGATATTTGTATCGCTGTAACAATATGAAATAAATATAAGTATATAGTATTACTTAGAGAGAGAGAAAAAAGAAGCATAAAAAATTAACGCTATTATTTTAAACTTACGTCATTCTTAAATCTGGTACACTGGTAGACGAGAAATGAGCGTCTTCTGATGTACGAAATAAATTTGGCGACGGAAATCGATGGGGGTAGACATTTGTATCACTGTAACAATAAGAAAAAATATAAGTATATATTATTACTTAGAGAAAAAAAGCAGCGGGAAAAATTAACGTTATTATTTTTACTTACGGCATTCTTAAATCTGGCAAGCTAGACCAATCAAGCTCAACTTCTGATGGTGACATGCTGAAGAAATCGGACGTAGACGAAGTCGATGGACTTGGTGGTAAATCGACAACATCATTTAAGCTCAATTCGCTAAACACGATAAAAAAAATATATTGTAAGTACAGAAATGTAAAAAAGAACAAATATCAACTTACTTTTCAAATAGATATTCCTCCAGGTTCCTAGGTGGAGTATATCTATTAATAAGAGAACTTAGACGATAAAACTCTTCGCTACACATTTTAAACTTAGGTACGTGCGCACATACAGTAACAATGATGAAACAAAACTGAATGAACTACGATTAGAAAACCGGTAAAGAAACGGTGTGTGAGGAGGGACAATTATGCCGAATAAGCTAAATAAAAAGTTTCTAGAACGAAATCGCAATATCTCAGAGACGCAAAACAAAATACGAAACACGTGACAAATAAATGATTTAATTCAGGGCCAACCGAACCATGAGAAAAAATTTTAAATGCGCATTTAGCAAAAACAGCAGTAGGCGATATTCCGGGAAATTTAGTCCGAGTGTAATTCAAATTTAGGTTAATATAAACAATTTAAGTCATTAATCTTAATGCATGTCAATATTAAACAAATCAGCGCCTTTATGCTTTAAATGCCGACCCATGGGAAATAAGTAATTAGCACGTATTTTTCTTAGAAAAAAGCGTGACGTAAGCCCCGCAGCTGCAATTGTAGAACAAAGCCCCTCGTATGATGGGTATACGGTATACGTAATAAAGATGACGTCACAGATAATATAAATAAGCCGAACGTGTCACCGCAAGCGTAATTCGTCATATAACTACGTACCAGTTATCTCATCACGTGCTTTTGTGTGTTTATTAATATTAACTGACTGAAGTTAATTTTACAGACATTTAAAAAAATACGTTTTTATAAATCTACATTGGTGTGCTTTGCCAATTTTAAATAATATTCAAACGTGCTGTGCTCCAGCAGATAAAAAATGTAAGTTATTTTTTTATTATTTCTTTAAAGTATGACTTAGTAATTTGTGATATTTTTTAGAAAAATGGACTTAGCTCAATTGAATCAAATATCCCTTTTAGAGATCAAAGAATTCGTTAAAATTTACGAATTACCAATTAATGTGGCTCACCCGATATATCGAGCACAAATTATCAAAACCAAATACGGTGATAGTGTATTATTGGAATTACATGATAAAAATTTATTTTTACCCAAACGTATGGTAGCCGTAATGAAAGACAATCTGGAAGAATTTATTGACGGGAAATACAGTCTAATATTCGAAGGCCTAATTGAGGAAGGAAACCCCGCATTAGGATCCAGATTTAGATTCTTAGAATCTGAATAAAATGTAAGTAAAAATCATTTTTTAATTTAATATTTTAAAATTAATAAGTTTTTTATCTTTTTAGTGGTGAAAATTTTTTTATAAAATATAATAGACGGAGCAGCAAATCCTACTTCATTTAACAGACGTCTTTCGTGCAGACAAAACGTACACCAGCATGGCGATCAACTCAAGTGAAATAGCAGTCCTTAGCACCCAAATTACGTCTAAATTTCAAGAAGTGGAGACTCTCTTAGAAGAAGGATGCACTCCAACGCAACGTCTCATTTGGGTAAGACAAATAAATTGTCACATTAGACTGTTCAATAAGGCTATTAACAGTGCGGCTTTACCTGTAGGTGTACTGCGAAAATTGCAAACCAATTTAGGTCATTTAAAAAGATTTAAACATATCATTCGAAATTATAGTGTGGGTGCTGGAAATGTCGTGAAAACTCATATACGAGGGAACCGCGTAAAGTGGGAGGATTTAACTACGGCTTTTAAAAGTCGCGTTCGTACCGGGGTGATAATTAATTTAACTCATAAACATATCGAGGAATTTTTTAATGATGCTTCACATATGTTCAGCGCTAGAGTTAAAAATGCTTTAAAGAAATTACCAATGCTGAAAATTAACGCTTGCTTTTGTGCCGAATTTATCAGAAAGTCAGGAGAAATCGTAATAACAGCGAGGAAATATTTCAGTACGAAAAACAAACAGGTGGATATTTCCACAAATTTATCTGAATGGTTTGACCGCAACATAAAAGCCGATATTTCTCACGCTATTTCAGAATTCTCAGAATCAGGATCGGGGTGGGCCTTATCGCGTATATTATGTTTAGAAGTTAATTTAAATAAATATGAGGTGGGGAATGGCGTTTCATCTTACATTAGATTACCGGGACAAATTTTAAAAAAGCAGGCGTGTATTAACGTAAAAAATATGTATGATGAAGCGTGCTTCGCTTGGAGCATCGTCAGCGCTTTATATCCTGTAGATATGAAAAACCATCCTGATAGAATCACTTCATACCCTCAATACGCCGAAGTGTTAAATTTAAAAGACATTCAGTTCCCCATGACTATACCTCAAATAGCTAAATTTGAAAAACAAAATAACATTTCGGTTAATGTGTTTGCGCTGGAAATGGATTATAGGGCGAATTTTTCAGTAGTTCCCATACGTTTAACGAAAAATAAACAAGTTCAACATGCAAATTTATTAATTGTGCAAGATAAATATCATCCTAAACTAAAAGAATTCGAGACTATTCCAGAAGATGATGAACCAGAGGAAATCAAATATCATTATGTTTTAATTAAAGATTTATCTAGACTGTTAAGTGGTCAACTGTCTACAAAACATCAAAAAAAATTTTTCTGCGATAGATGCTTGAATTATTTTAGTTCGGATGATAAATTAAAAGAACATTCCATCGTGTGCGAAAAATTTAACGATTGTAAAGTAGAGTTTTCGCGTGAGCCTTTTGTTAAGTTTAAAAATTTCGTTTACAAGGAAGATGTACCTTTTATAATGTACGCGGACTTTGAATCTCTGCTAGAGCCCCTCAATGAAGATAGTAGTCATTGTAAAACAAACCGATATCAGAAGCATACTGCATACAGTGCAGGATATTATTTTAAATGTAATTATAATGATGAGTGGTCATATTATAAAAGTGAACGGAGTTTGGACTGCATGTCTTGGTTCGCGGATCAATTAAGTAATATTGCAAAATTTGTCTTTTCAAAATTGAAACATGTGGAACCCCTGAATACTATAGTTAGTTTACGGGATGCCAGTAAAACGTGTCATATATGTGAGGATGACTTCAACGAAAAAGATAAAATTGTTCGCGATCATTGCCATCTTACTGGAAATTTCAGGGGGTTTGCGCACAATAGATGTAATTTAAATTATAAAAATGCCTTCGTAATTCCTGTGGTATTCCATAATTTGGGAGGGTATGACGCTCATTTTGCAATTAGAGAGCTTGCCGAGAGATATCAAATTACATTATTACCTGAAAATAAGGAAAAATACATTAGTTTCACCGTTTACGATGAAGAAACTAATTTAAAATTCCGATTTATAGACTCATTCAGATTCATGGGCTGTTCATTAGAGGAGCTTGCTTCCACGTTAAAGGAAGCTAATTTCAGTAATTTAAAACGAGAATTTCCGAATTTAAATGACGAAAAATTAAAATTATTAAAAAAGAAGGGAATATTTCCCTACGATTACATAAACAGTTTAGAACGACTTGACGAACCACAATTACCAGACAAGACAAATTTTTACAATAAATTAAATGACTCAGACATTAACGAAAATGATTATCAACACGCGCAAACAGTTTGGGATAAATTTAACTGTCAAAATTTAGGTGATTACAGCGATCTGTACATGAAAACAGACATCATGCTATTAACTTGTGTGTTTGAGACTTTTCGCTGTACTTGTCACAAGACGTACGGCCTAGACCCCGCTCACTATTACACCATTCCAGGTTACACTTGGGATTGTATGCTTAAATATACAGGGTGTAAACTAGAAACCATCCAAGACGTGGATATGTTAATGTTCATTGAACGCGGCATCCGAGGGGGCATCAGTCAATGTAGCAATAGACATGCCGAGGCTAATAATAAACATTTAGACAGCTATGATAGCACCAAACCCTCGACATACTTGCTTTATTTTGATGTAAATAACCTTTACGGATGGGCCATGAATCAACCTCTTCCATATGAAGGGTTTCAATGGGTAGATGATACCAATATTGACGTCACCTCAGTACCTGATGATGCCGAAATTGGGTACATTCTTGACGTTGATCTTGAGTACCCCGAAAATCTTCACGATCTTCATAAAGATTTACCTTTTTGCGCTGAGCATCGAGCTCCTCCAAATTCTAAATTTGAAAAATTAATGACCACTCTGTACCCTAAGCAAAATTATGTTTTACATTATAGAAGTTTAAAACAGGTCTTGCAGCACGGATTACGCTTAGTTCGTATCCATAAAGTGCTGAAATTTAAACAGTCTGCCTGGCTTAAACCTTACATAGAATTAAACACTAGATTGAGGACTCTAGCAGAGTCTAATTTTGAAAAAAATAATTATAAATTAATGAATAACAGTACATTCGGCAAGACGATGCAGAATGTTCGTAAGCATAGAATCGTTAAATTAATAAAAAAATGGGAGGGGCGTTACGGGGCTAAAAATTTAATAGCAAGTCCAAATTTTCAAAATAGATCCATTTTCAGCGAAACACTTATGGCTATAGAAATGAAAAAATCTCGCATTATATTCGATAAACCCTTGTATATAGGAATGGCTATATTAGATATTTCTAAAACATGTGTTTACGAATTTCATTATGATTACATGCTGGAAAAATTCCCCGTAGACAATTGTAAACTTTTATATACCGATACTGACAGTCTAACATATGAAGTACAGTGTAATGACGCGTATGAAGAGGTCATCAAGAAAGACATTCATAGATTTGACACCAGTGACTATCCTTCAGATAATCGCTGGAATATACCTCAAATGAATAAAAAAATTCCCGGCCTAATGAAAGATGAAAATAACGGAGTACTGATGACTCACTTTGTTGGTTTGCGATCGAAGCAGTACACGTATAAGCTTGCGCAAGGTAAAGTTGTGAAGAAGGCTAAAGGCGTAAAAACTAATGTGGTGAGAAATAAAATCACTTACGAGGATTATTTTAATTGCCTTGAGAAAGCCTCAAATAAACAGCACCGGGAAGATGAATGTTTACTCCACAAAACACAACGCTGTATACAATCAAAATTACATAATGTGTACAGCGTTGAGCAGACTAAAATAGCTCTTAATCCATTCGATGATAAACGTTACACTCTACCTAACTCATATGACACTTTGCCTTGGGGTCACTATTCAATCATGGATGATGATGATGCCCACTAAAAAAAAAATCTCTCTGTCTATTATATTTTATTGTAAAAATTGAATTAATCTTATTATTATTATTATATTTAATCGCATATTATTATTATTGTATATTGTATTTACCCATATATTATTATTTTATATTGTATTTATCATATATACTCTGTTTTTAGTTCAATATATATTATTTAAAACATCATATTTTTATTCCATATACCTAACCTAGAAATAAAAAACACACACATAAAGGTTTAATTAATATTTTCTTTATTCAAGCTTTTAATAAAAACATTTTTCTATCTAAATCATTCAGTATTTTATCTAAATTATAAGTTAAGCATTCACGTATACAGTATGTGTGAATGTTACAAGGATATATTTCACTTAATTTAAATAGTACATTATTAGGAGATAACTCGTATTGCGATTCGCTTAATATGTTATTTGTGACATTTAAAAAGTTATCATAGAATTCAGTAAAACTTAAACTATGCAGTAAATCCATGTGTGATGATACAAGTTTGCTAATATTTATAATCTCGTATACAGTGTTTCTTGAAAAATAAAATAAACTTGAAACTCCAGCGGCAGACAATTTTAGCATCTTGTTTCCGATAAAAGGAGCCTTTATTAGTGCATATTCAGAGAAATGAATTTCTTCCTCCAGTTCTTCTTCTTCTTCTTCTTCTTCAGCTTCTGTAATCTCACTATTAAAATAATCTGAGGTAAATTGCTGAAGGTAAGTAATAAAATCATCCCAATCTTCTCTTATGAATGAAATATTATCTGGTTTCGTGAATACAGGATGTGACACGTTCAGCAATATTCTTACAGCAGGAACATAACCTCTTGCAGGAGAAAGTCCAGTAATTATTTTATAATTAGAATCTTTAATGTAAAATACATTTTCACAAATATATCGTTCTTCAGCGAGTGTAGCCTCATGATAAATGTCATTAACGCGATCAATTTCACTCCAATAACCGGAATCTTCATCAGAGGAAAATGATGCACTAGCACCAGGTGATTTCATTATTATTATTGATTCTATCACACTCAAAGACTAACAGACAACTAAGCTGTATAAGGTATAATCTATCTTGTTTATGTAATTAGATAGAGGGAGGGAGGGAGGGTACTAATTTTATTTTTAAAAAGGCCTCCAAGTTTCATAAATGTGTGCTATTCTCTCATAAGATATAATGTAATTTTACGTATTTCATGCCGGGTATAACACATTTTCTCATAAGAGCGCATGCAAATCGATGAACACACGTGCAGGTTAAAGAATGTTATCTGAATCAATCCAACTGTTGTGCGGAGAATCAAAGCCTAGCCATTTCACGTATGACTTATTACCGCGCTTACGTAACACCTTTTCCACGAGGTACACATCGGGTATTTTCGTTTTTTGTAGCTCCTCTTCGTAGAATCCTCCTCTAATTGGTCTACCCTGCATATCTTCAAGTAAATAGGTGGTAGGATTGGTGATTCGAACCTCGGATATTTTAAATAACTCTGTACTCCAGTTTGGCGTGTATCCTTTGCTAAACACATGCTTACTCTTACTAACTCGCACTATATCGCCCGCCTTGTAGCGTCGTGATGCTGCTATCTTTATGTGATTGTAAGCCGAGAGTAAAATTTGTTTTTCATTCTTAGCGTTAACATCTACCGGTTTTACCTGGGTGGTCCTATGTTTTCGGTTATTATACTCTTTAACAATGTCCGGAAGCACCTCCAGCCATCGGTATGAACCGTTTAAACTGAAATACTTGTATAAACGCTCCTTTAACGTTCTAATAACACGTTCAACTATGGCGGCTTTCTTAACAGTAAATGTACTGTAGTGGTTAACCTTAAATTGCTTCATCAAGCGTTGAAAGTGAACATTATAAAATTCCGTACCCTGATCTGTATTTAAATTATTACAAGATCTCTTGCTCCCCTTGAAGACGTTCTCCATAGCCTGGGTGACTTCAGGTCCGCTCTTATTTTTTATCGCTTTAGCCCATACGAATTTAGAAAAACAATCTATCACCACTAGAATGTATCTAAAATTATTGTTATCCTTGGAGTAGTTTCCCATCTCAGCTAAATCTGCCTGCCATAAGTCATCTATTCCTTTTATTACTATGCGCCTGCGCCGCTTAATATTTCTACGAGCAGGTTTATGCAGCTCATTAACCAATTGAATTTTTTCTTTAGAATGCGACATCGTACAGCTAAGATGATGATGGAAATAGCACGGTATCAAATTAAATGAACATATAAGTCGAAATTTTATAATTTATACTCTTTTGCCTGCTTTAATTTTATTAACTTTCATCTCGATATTTTTCACTGTGTTAGACAGAGAGGTGAGATTCGCTTGCAATAGAACAATTACTTCGTCATTTAATTTTTTTATAGATTTTCGGAGGTCTTGTATGGAGCCTCTCTGTTTATCTAAACGAGTAGACGCGTCCTTTTGGTAATTGTTAAAGTTCGTCGCTAGAGTCGTAGCAATAGCGGTCATATTATCGTCCACGTACTTTTTATTGACAGCATCGCCATCTTCAGTGGGCGGTTGAACATTACACAATTTCAATTTTTCCACATCAATGTTTCCATCTTTGGTGAAATTAAAACCTCGACCTTGCAGTAATAGACTGATGTTCTTGCTAACGCTGCCACCTCGGGCTGAACGACCGAACTTATCGAGACTCATTGCGAATATGATGGGTGTAGGGAGCTGTAACACACTAATATATTATTCCCGCTTCTTTCAGTTCACTCAAAATGGCTAAGATTTCGTTATCATGTGAATCCGTATTTCCTGCAGCTTTGGAGGCATTTAAAAGTCTTAACCTGTCAACTAATTCATTGATATCATCCCAGAAGAGGTATTCTATCGGTTTTTCATTGTAAACCATATTCATACCCTGTCCGCTGCTATGAGGTTGAGTATGTTTTATTTTAGGAGTGCCATCACCAGCACCACTATTGTTTTTAAATAATGGTTTTATCACTTTAGTATATTTATGAGATCGAGTGCCATTTAATTGACTTGCAGGATCATAATTTCGTTTATGTGCGTTAGAGGTTTCTAGAATTTCCTTGTAATCAGCCAAGTCCTGTTCGTTGTAACCTTGAGGCTTCTTCATAAATAGCAGTTCATATAAGCCTTGTCTTCCGGTAAACATTTTATTGCCAATACTCAAGCCGGCATTAGAACCGATATTTAGTTCCATAGATCCGATGTATAATTTATTCATTTCGGTATTAAATCTCACGCCATAGGTTTCATCGTAATCCTTACTACTTTTATCATAGAGACCTGTTAAATATTGCTTAGCTAACGTAGGATACTGTTCAGCGGTGACGGTGGCGGCAGCATCAGGGTCAATCGTACTACTTGAATCTTCAAACATTTCATCATCATCATCTTCTTCTTCTTCTTCTTCTTCTTCCACTTCTTCTTTCACTTTTATTTTTTTCTTTATATCAGATTTAATGACATTCTCTACTTTTAGAGTATGCTGCTGCTGCTGCTGCCAGGGGAAATTCTTAACCGCACCGAGTTCTCGTATTGGATCAATGACCGGTTTCAATAAACGTCTAATTGTTTCGTCTTGTTCAGCTCGACCTAATTTTAAAGCCAAGTACTTTCTTCGAATGGAATCTGAAGCTTTTTTTATCCTCCTTTTAAGTGCGAAATCTCGGTCAAAGCTATACACCTTCTCCCTAGGTGGTTTATATTCCGCGAGAGTAAATTTTTTATTACCCTTCATTGTTAAACAGGTAAACTGGTATGTTAAACAGGTAACAGGTATTTTAAAACAGGTAATAAACAGATACAGGGTTTTTCACAACAGATAACCTGTTTTTCAAAACAGGTCTGTACAGTCTGAGCGTCTATCTTATAATACTTGATGTTATTGAAATCTCATATACTTATATACTGATCAAAGCCTTTTCTATAACGTCCTTTATGTAATTCGAAATCTTTTACGATCACCAGCACTCCGAATTTATCGTTCCAACATTCTCTGCATAAATGTTCAAATTGTTCAAAGCTCATATCAGGTGTTACGTGATCATCAAACGCGTGACGTAAATTCATTTTATCCTGTTTAAATAATATTAGACAGTTACAGTTATCTCGAATGAGATGTTTCGGTATATGGGTATATGTCTGACAGAGATAGAAACAATCTACAAGCTTATGTCTCCCCATTGAGAAAAAAGCACGTATCTTATCCTGCTTGTCGCATGCTACGTCATCAAATATAAATATGGAATTCGTTTTAGCTTCGGATGGATCGATGATATTTTCGTTAGAGGTGTATGGAAAGTAGCCTACGCCTTTTACCTTCTTCAGCACATCTTCCAATAATTTATATTTAGGTTGATACAGAGACTTGGAGTACACGTATACATTCTCGAACCACAGACCGTTAGAGTCGAATAATAGACTTAGTAGAATATTTGTCTTCCCCGCTCCGCTAGGTCCGCATACAATCGTTCTTAAAGCGTTAGGAAATAACTCTCCATGTTTATCACATTCTTCTACAGAACCATCAGAAGTTAATAAATCTAAATTCTCTACAGGGAGAGACGTCTTTTGTCTTTGAATGCGCATCATGAACTCTATACTTTTCACTCTGTACATTCCTATATATAGAAGTTTCGATCTCGTACATCATCAGTTCTAGTTTAGATGACGTCGAGGAAACATCGTCGTGTAACAGGCAGAGGTGTAGTTAACACTCTTATCAATAAGCTACCTTTCGAACTGCATTTACCTGGTTATCAGTACTGCGGCCCAGGTACAAAGTTACGTAAACGTTTAGCTCGAGGGGATCCAGGTGTTAACATTTTAGATCAAGCGTGCCGCGAACACGATATTGCTTATAGTGAAAACGCAAACTTGGAAGACAGACATAAAGCTGATTACTTACTAGAACAGAGGGCTTGGGAACGCGTTAAATCTAAAGACGCCAAATTAGGCGAAAAAGCAGCAGCTTGGGCTGTCACTAACGCTATGAAGGTTAAACGTAAGTTAGGTATGGGTGCTGCAGGAGGCTGTAATAATAAGAGAAAAAAGAAAATTCCCTTCCGCAAGGCCATCATATCGAACATTGCTAAAGCGCTGAAAAAGCATGCAAGTCATGATGTGAAAAAGGATATGGCTATGAGTGTTAAAACGGCGCGAATTGCCATCAAGAAAGCAGGTGGAAGGAAGAAAATCAATGTCCCCCGGATTCTACCGCTGCCAAAGACCGGAGGCTTTTTACCTCTGATACCGATCTTTGCAGGTCTCTCAGCTCTTGGAGCTCTGTCGGGTGGCGCTGCGGCCATCGCTAAAACTGTTATAGACGCTAAGAATGCGAGGAAAACTTTGGAAGAAGCTCACCGCCACAATAGAGCCGTGGAGGATGTAGCTTTGGGTAAAAAAGGTTCCGGGCTATACATGAAACCATATAAGAAAGGATACGGATTATACTTGAAAAAAAACTACCATTGAAGCTACCCAATAGAGCACTCTCTGACCTAGACATCTTAAAGTATGCTAAAAAGTTAAAAATCCCCCATTTCAGAGGTGTCTATATGCGAGACTCTTTACCTTCACGTCCGCCATCACCTAAAGGAAACGAGAGCGCCATCATTAACTTGGACAGCATAAAGGGACCTGGAACTCATTGGGTAGCATATAAGAAAACAGGCAATTCCGTAGTATATTTTGATAGCTTTGGATCTCTGAAACCGCCAATAGAATTAGTTCGATACTTTGGCGCGAAATTTAAAATTAAATATAATCCTACCGCATATCAAACATATAACTCTGTAAATTGTGGTCATTTATGTTTACAATTTCTCTATAAAAATAATAAACACACGTGATATGTAATCAGTATGTCATCGAACACCTTCAAGTTAAGTGATTGCGAATCTGTTCTCTCCGTGACTTTTACTAATCCTATAGAACTAGATCCGCGATACAATTATTCAATAGCGTTAATTGGTCTGGACACCTATAATACCATACCTAACATCGAGGACGGTGTGAATAACAAGTTTTATTATTGGGAGCTGGGTGATAGAAGCTTCAAAGAAAACGTCATAACTATACCTACAGGATCTTATGAAATAACTGACATTGAATCCTATCTGCAAAAGAGATTACTAGCCGGCAGCGGCGTAACATCACAGCAGCAGGCTGACGAATACTTATCTCTGAAACCTAACAATAATACGCTCAAGTGTGAAATTAAAAGTAAACACGAAATTAACTTTAATCACAAGGATAGCTTGGCCACCCTATTGGGTTACAGTGCTAGCAGAACATTAAAGCCAGATATATTATATGAGTCTGATTTACCTGTTAAAATAGTCAGAGTTATAACGATTCAAGTGGATTGTAACATTACTGTAGGAGCATATTCCAATAATACTCCTACGCATACGATTTTTGAATGCGGTTTGAATGTTGATCCTGGATACGCTATAAACATTGTACCTGGAAATTTAACTTATCTACCTGTAAACCCTAGCATTCGAGAGATACGGAATATCACTTTGAGACTGCTAGATCAAGATTCTGAGCTTGTTAATCTTCGAGGTGAGGAGCTGAGTGTGAGGTTAGAACTTAAAAAACATGCGATTAATATTTAACCATAGTAAACCTAATATATACGGAGGAAGCTTACATCATCCTCATTCTGCATCTAATCGTACAAGTGCAAGGTCATCATCACCACCACCACCACGATCATCATCAGGACCTGCCAAGTTAACGTATTCAAATTATTTATATTTATCGTCTTTGGGCTATCATGTTAGAAGAGCTACAGCTATTTCAAGACCCTCACTTCGATGATTCAATTGAACGAGTTGAAGTTCGAACGTACCATCCATTCGTTAAAGCCTATGAGAATAATGATGAAATCGAAATTGCTATTTATCAGCATGATGCTTTGATTGATATAAGTGAGGGGGCGCTATCAATCGAGGGAACTTTAAAGAAAAATGCCGCTGGTACGGGCACCATTGAATTCACCAATAACGCTGGCGCCTTTTTATTTGATTCCGTAAGTTATGAATTAAATGGCTCGGAAATAGATAAAGTACGCGACCCTGGAATTGTGAGCACAATAAAAAGTTATATATGTTATGAAAAAGATGATATTTCTCATAGCATCGCAGGTTGGAATTATCCTGCTGGCAGCCTAATTACATATGACGCTACAAATTCCACCTTTTTCTTAAGAATACCCTTGAAACATTTACTGGGATTCTTTTACGATTATAAGAAATACGTTTTCGGTAAACAGGTTCTACGTTTGATACGAGCTCGTAGCGATAATAATTGTTTTAAAGCGTCAAAAGAGGATACAGATGGCGAACTAACCATCACTAATATTGAATTAAAAGTGAAACATGTCCATTTGAATGATATCCCAAAAATGAATTTTCTAGCTCAAGTTAATGCTGATACGCCAATCCTACTAGCATTTAGACAGTTTGAAATTCATGAGATACCCACCCTGGTGGCAGGTGCTACAAAAGAAATTTCAGTTCTTAAAAATGGCACTCAAAGTCCTCAAGCTGCCATCCTTGCTCTTCAAAGCAATAAGAAAGATTCCAAGACGAAAGACTGCACGCAATTCGATAATATTGATATATTTAATGTAAAATTATTGTTAAACAATGATCGTTATCCTTATGAAGATATGAGGTTAAACTTTAAGGCTAAAAAATACTCTGAGGCCTATCATATGTATACCGACTTTAGCAAGTCGTTTGCTTTAAATAATAAACCTATGCTAGATTTTGATGCTTTTAAGAATCACACGCTATTCGTTATAGACTGCTCGAAGAGAAGAGCTCCTATTAAACCATCGATTGTAGACATAAAAATTGAAATTGAAAGTTTGACCCCCTTCCCCCCAAATACCAAGGCCTACTGCATTCTCGTACACGACCGCATTTTGGAGTATTTGCCTCTCAGTGGAGTCATAAGAACCATTATGTAAAAGAGAGAGAGATAGAAGGGATAACTTAGTATGTGAAGAACTGTCGAAGAGTAAACATGAAATTGATGGTCGTAGATATTCAAGGTTTTAACCTACCCGATTTCTATCCTAAGGAAATCTCGTTTATTAGTGGAGATCAACATGCTCATTATTTACTTAAACCTCTCTTACTGTACGATTCGTTAAGTTATGATTTGAAGAAACAAATAAATTACTTGGAATTACATCATCATGGGTTGAGGTACAGCAGTGGTTACGTCGACGATAATGACCTAAATGAAATATTACGTAATCATCTACTTAATGGCGCTACTAACCTTGTGTACGTAAAAGGTCATCAGAAAAAGGAATTTCTGGAAAAAAGATTACATGCTTTGACGCAAACTTCGGCAGCGGTGCCATCTATCATTAATGTCGAACAGCTTAGTGTTGATGTCGAGGTTCCAAAGTTCGATAAAGATTTACCGTATTGTTTAAATCATTTTACTATTAATAATAAAAAAATTGTATGTAGCTTAAGAAATGTCTTCACTCTTTATTATTGGTTATATTCTAGTTTACCTAAATAAATGTGTATTTTATTAATGATTTTTAATTTCTTTACCCTCCCCACTCCCTCTCCACCATCACCTCTTTGATATTATCCTATATGCAAGCATTAGGTACTTTTAGTATCTAGTTGAACGTAATATGAGCAAGATGTCATCCTTTAACTGCTTGTTAGAAAATCATTTACATAAATTACAAAAGTTAAAAGAAATGATTGAGTTTTATCAGGAGAAACAGCGTATGTTTTCGCAGTTTCAAAAATTAAGTGTTATCACTAACAGTGGTGTATTCGGCGATAGAAGACGATGCGGTAAACAATTACATGCTACTGCAGCACGAAGAATTGCTCTCTAAAAAATGCAGTCTCCAGTATTTTTATCTTGCGGCCATATCGCCAATTCTATAAACAGTCTTTGTAAAGTTTGTGAGATTCGTAAAAAGTGTAAAGTTTGCTATAAAAATGATCGCGATATGATATTCATACCGTGTGGACATATTGCAATATGTGCAGACTGTAGTTTTTCTCAGAAAACATGTGTAACCTGTGGAATACGTTTGCATGCTACAGTTCGTATAAAATAATCCTTAAATTTCATTAACTATTACCATTATAAATAAACATTATTTGAGGTTAAATCATTAGTGTTTATGTGAACGTCATGATGTATAGTTCGCAATTTATTCTGCTACATGCGATATTCCAAAATATACTCTACGTACATAGACCATATAATTCTACGGACGCTTTTGTGTGCTTCGATAATCCACAAAATGATTCATGTCCTTCACACTGGATAAAAATGACTCCTAGTCGTATTAACGGTAATAAATTGGCTACTTATTCCTCGTTTATATCTAATAATACGGCTGGTTTTAAGATAAAAATAAAATTTAAAGATGACATCATCGAAGAAGAAGAATTTAACTGGATCTCACTTTTCCCCCCTTCACCCCCACCTGAACCTTCGGTATATTCAAGCCCTCCACCGTCGCCTTCAGACGTCTCAGTTGAAGTCTTGCTTTACTACCTAGCAGTTTGCTCGTCAATTTTACTGCTCAAGTGCATAATTAGAATTGTTCAGCGCAGAAAGTGTCTATTTATGCTAAATTAAGAAATACGTAAAAAACATCATGTGTGACTCATCAGCACCTGCATCGCTAAAAGAAGCTGTCGATTTGCTGCTTACTTCATTAAGATGTAGTCTAAGTGAAGGATGTCATAAAGAAAAATATAGCCTGGGCATATATTATTGTGAACTTTATATCGGTGATAATATTACGCTGAATAACTTTTGTGAATCGATGGTAAAATGCGGTCTTCATGAACAATTAAAACAATCAGTTTCCAAGTTTATAACTGATGAGGTGCTCTATAATAAATATATTGGTGACGATGAGGTTGACTTAATAGAAAAAGAAATCTCTCCAGATCCTATTGCAGAAGCAATTGGTTCACTCCGTTTTATTTTGATGTGTAATCTGAAACTATATTTTAACCACCACCTTGAAAAAGAAGATCGCACTACCTGGCGCAATAAAATGGGTATAAAATATTGTGATTTTTATATCTGGGGCTATATTACATTGGATAAATTTTGTGCTACAATGAACCAATTGGAGCTGCATGATTTATTAAAAGAACACCTGTCTGGACTTGTAAGTGATGAACTTCTCAATCTACTTCCCGATTACGAAGGAGCAATTTAATATATTTAATAAAAATGTATTTTATATGTGAATAAATATCTTGTAACAATATCTGTTTTTTATTTAAAAAATGTCATAAAGAACTTTGTTTATAACCAAGCATCTAAAATACTTAACCTTGAAACATATCTATCCATCTCTGTCTTACTCATTGAGATTGAATAAAAAATAATTAAATAACTGTTCAATTTGCCTTACAAGCTGTGAAGCCTACATGTGAACACGTGCAAATGTTTATAAATAAAATTCCCAGAAGTCGGGTTTGTTTACCTTATAGGCACGTAGGTATATATAATTTTTTCTACCATAGGCGTACTCTAGCAAAATTAATATAATTATACCCCCTTTTCAAGCTGGTACGCCTATGCTCTCTTCGTATACAATACTCTTTGCTCAGGAGTACCAACTTAGAAACTAAAAAAAGCTTCTGGAGACGGCGTTCTTCAGACCTAACGCAAGAGGTTCCAGGGCCAGGGACCAGGGTGCAGGATGCAGGATGCGTTAGTGCATTGCACCTCTTGCGTTAGGTCTGAAGAAACGCCATCCTCCAGCTAATGCATCAGACCTGGGGTGCTGCATTCCGAAGAGCTCTTAAGCGTTAACCCCACCACCACCCCCCTAGCACCCCCGCTAAAGCAGCAGCAGCAGACGTCATCTGAAGACGAAGGATGACCTCTGCACGACCCCCCAGAGTGTAGCTACAAGAACCAAGGGCTCTCCTGATGGCCCATGTCCATCGAGAATGCGTGGCCTTGAAAGTGGCGTCGTACGCACCTAGCATATCTACTATGGAGATACCTAATTTTCCTGTTCTTTTTCAAGGAATTCAATATAAGTTTTAAATTGAATTTTATGGTTCTATTTTTTCATTGCGATATTATTGTAACGGAATGTATTTTAGCACCAAAAAATTGTTAGTTTTAATTAACATATAATTATAAATGTATAAAACAGGCAGGTAAAATTTAACTAATATTAATTTATTTCAAAATTAAGCGTTCTGCACCGCGTCTTTTCCGTTTATACATTTTTAAATTATGCCGCGACGAATGCAATAAACTCGATGTTGATTCGATCACTCCTCATGCAAGAAAACGCATGGACTGCAGCAAGCCTTCAGTGCCAGCCTGCACCACGCCAACATAGGTGTAAGATGCTTGAAGTCAGCTTTTCGTTCATAGCCCAAGATTAGGTAGGGATACTCTTCATCAATCGGCTATATAAAACTAACAATCCGGCCGTTTAAAAATCAGTTGGCGATGCGCCCTATCCAGTCCAGACCACCAATCCAAGAAGAATTATGCACCGAACCAAGAGGAAGCTCCGCTGCTAGAGAGAGTAAGACAAATATAGATTGCCATCCGAGCTTTTGCTAGTAGCTTTTGTAGACAGAGCTTTTTACCTGTCGAACACTTTCCGTTTAACCGCTTTACCCTAGATTTGCTTACTTGCTCCCACCGTATTATTTGCTTGCCGTTTTTCCACTTTATAACCGTAGTTTACCGCTTTTAGTTTTGCCTAGCCTGCCTGCTTTAAATTTTGCTTGTAATTATTTGTGCTTTATTTTCCGAAATTTATTATATTGTATTAAATCTTGAATAAAGCTTGTTCTGTTTTTAATCTGAAATTCTGAGTTTTCTTTATAGGTTAATTAGACCCCTGGCTTAACAGTGTCTTCACTGCAGTTACGTGAAGCCTTTATTATCCTTCTAATAGAGTAAAGTGGTGTTTCTACACTCTAAAACAGAAACTGGCGCCCGAGACACGTCCTAAAAAAACACCGCCGCCCCTCAGGCGTCACAGTAACCTTCTCCGAACTTCCGCCATAACGAAGGAAGGATACATTATGAAAAACCTGTACGGTTAAATATTACATGACACTTTAATAAAATAATACATTTATTTGTCCTATATTCTGGAAAGTTGAAGTTTGGTGCACTCATAATTAACATTCTTGAATAAATAGCGAAAATTCCGTTAGAGAAAGGAGTTAGGAAGGTTCAAAGATAGTTGATATATCATAGTTGCGACATACGGTGTATCACGAAGACCTTCTATTAGCCTTTTCTGGAGAACTACGGACACTAAAATTCTGAAAATTAGTATATAGGCGTTTCTCACAATGTTCTATCGATTAAAAATATTTTCACTGGTTCTACCGGAAGTTGACATCATCTCGCTTATTTCAAACGGAATGTACTATTTTTTATTCCATTTTTGGATACTACATCAAAATTTAGAATGTCTTATAAGCATACCCTCTCCTTAAACTTAATAGTTTTCGAGATATTTTGACAATAAAGGAAGGCTATAATGCCTCAGATGACGGAAAATGCATCGCTGATCCGATAAGAGTTGTTAATTCTACGTAGAATAACCTGTTAGATTCTCTATATTATATTTATATTAGTAATAGTCTAACCGTAGTACCATTTTTTCAATATTGAAAATTTTTGACAGCCAATATTGAATAACTTTAAAATAAATGGATGCAATGGCATAAAAACTCTCATCACAAGAAATTACTGATATACATGGACGCCGATCGAGAGAGAGTTAGAGCATTTTTTTATTAGGTACCTATTATATTTTTAAGTACTCTATATGTGTATTTGTAAATGTATGTATATGCATCTACACAAAATAAAGACGTTTATTATTATTATTATTATTATTATTATTTATTATTTATTCATCATTCGTCGTTGGTTGTTATAAATAGTAGGTAATTCTGTTTTACACAGATCTAGAGAATTTTCATGAATATTAACTTAAAATGAACTGCTTAAGCTAACAATTAGCTTGTTTATATATTCAAAATAATGCTATTTTAACAATATGGACACTCTTTATTTATTCAATAATCAATTTTAATGTATTTAGAATAGAGTGACACAGGATACGTTAATTTTTTCTGAAAGATGATTTTTGAGTTAAAGGTGACAAGTAGGTACTTTATTAAAAAAATGTAAATAATGATAATTATTGTACCATTGCTTGCTCAAATATATTAGAATTTCTTTTTATATAACTATTTATTTCCTTTTTGTATCTATTTCAATTTACTATACTTTTTATTGATGATGGCAAAAGGTTGAACAATTTTGGACCGATGGAATAAACAAATCTCTGCCTAAGAGTCTTCCTGAACTAAGAAAACTTGAATTTAACCAATCATATCATAAATCAGTTTTATACTATTTTCCGCTGACTCGTAAACTTCCATCGAGGAATTACCTTACTGGATCAATTACATTTTCTACAGACTGTAAGAAATCAATATCGTTTCTTGTATAAAATGTTATCATTCAACAAAAACCAACAAACAGATGTAGGTCCTTTTTGTCAGGAGAGAAATACAAAACGTATGATGGTGGAATTTACCACAAATTTGAAGTGAAATAATCCATTTTTAAGTAAAATATAAAACTGAGAAACTAGTAAAGACAAGGAATATATATTTAAAATTTATTATAAACTCTAAAAATTAACCATATATCTTTGAATCATTAATCTATGTTAATTCAACTGAACGTAAAAAATTATTTTATACTATTCATATGGTAACGCCTCCCTCAGAATATTTAGGAGAATCCTTACCAAGTTTAATAAAGATTGGTACAACGAGTAGTAAAATCGGTTAATCCTTTTCATTTTGTGTTATATAATTAATTATATTATGTCTATGTCGTTTTAGGACTGTATGCAAACGCTAGGCGTAGCAAAATGTACTTAAATTATGGGTTTCAAAAATAGAACATTTATTTACTTTAACATATGAAAGAGATATACATAGTGGTACTTGATGAATTTACATTCACTTTACAAACATCCATAGTATACCCTCTCACATCAGGTTTCTATGTGTGGTGGCTCAGAAATCCTCCCAGAGATGGCGTCAATGGTAAGGTGACAAATTAGATAACAAGAGAATTGTGGAATCATGGAGGCCCAGGTAGAACATAATATTGGCTGAACCTCGATTTTATATTGGGCCAATATAGATATATTGAAATCGAAAAAAATATATTGTATCGATATTAACAAATATCGATTTTAAAATATTTGTAATTCAATATTGGCACTACATTATTTTAACTATTTTCAATCCAGATATATCAAAACAATATTGATGAACGTCGATAAATATTAGTTTTACAATATTGCAAGAACAATATTTACCCTACATTAGTAATGTTCTTTGTAGGATATATTGCTCAACCAATATACATCCACACAAATAAATATTAAATTTACAATATTACAACAACCATGTTTACCCTACATTGGTATTGTTCTTTGTAGGCGATATTGCTCAACCAATATACATCCACACAAATAAATATTAAATTTACAATATTACAAAAACCATGTTTACCCTACATTGGTAATGTTCTTTGTAGGCGATACTGCTCAACCAATATACATCCACACAAATAAATATTAAATTTACAATATTACAAAAACCATGTTTACCCTACATCGGTAATGTTCTTTGTAGGCTATATTGCTCAACGAATATACATCCATACAGATAAATATTAGACTTACGATATTGGAAAAACCATATTTAACCTATATTGGTAATGTTCCTTGGAAGCTATATTGCTCAACCAATATATATCCATAAAAATAAATATTGGTTTTATAATATTGGAAAATCAATATTAACTTACATTAGTAATGTTCTTTGTAGGCAATATTGTTCATGAAGAGGGGTTGGAACCTTTGGTGTAGAACTTACACTTGGAGTAGTTTTCCACACACACCAAAACACTTTTGCACACACTCGACGCGCGTTTCGCCAACCAAGTTGGCATCATCGGGAGATGATTAAAACTAAGCTTAACCTAACAATGAGACCTATTTATACCTAAAATGCGAATAGTGACAAAGGGCCCATTCAAAATAGCCCGCTATTTATGTTAGTCAAGCGTTAACGCTTCAACGAAGCTAAATATTTTACCCGCCTTTTTTGTTACTATCGCGGTAATTGTTCGTCGAAGCGTAACGCATTTTAGGTATAAATAGGTCTCATTGTTAGGTTAAGCTTAGTTTTAATCATCTCCCGATGATGCCAACTTGGTTGGCGAAACGCGCGTCGAGTGTGTGCAAAAGTGTTTTGGTGTGTGTGGAAAAAAAAAAAAAAAAAAAAAAAAAAAAAAACTACTCCAAGTGTAAATATTGTTCAACCAATATATATCCATACAAATAAATATTAGATTTACAATATTGAAAAATTCATATTTAACCTACATTGGTAATGTTCCTTGGAAGTTATATTGCTTAACCAATATATATCCAAAAAAATAAATAATGGTTTTATAATATTGTATAATCAATATTAATTTACATTAATAATATTCCTTGTAGGCAATATTGTTCAACCAATATATATCCATACAAATAAATATTAGATTTACAATATTGAAAAATTCATATTTAACCTACATTGGTAATGTTCTTTGAAAGCTATATTGCTTAACCAATATATATCCATAAAAATAAATATTAGATTTACAATATTGGAAAAACAATATTTAGCTACATTATACATTTTATACAACCAACATTGATTTTTGCCTATAAATATTGGTTTTAAAATATAGTAGAATTTAAATTGACACTATATTGATGAAATTACTTCCAACCAATATGGTTTAAACCATATTTTTTCATATTAAAATTCGATTTTTCCCATATTGATATATTTTATGTAATTCCAGTATTTTTTTATCAATGTACACTACCGTTGTAATGTCGCTTTTCTCAAATATCTGTCACCTAATTACTATTTTTTTAAATAACACATTGTTATTATCTGTAACTGTATAACTTATTAAATGTTATTAACTCATCTCCGGTCCAATTCTTGAAAACCAATACAACTTGTGCTTAGCACTCGTATTTTTATTATTGTCGTAATTCGTACCATTTCAAAAGAGTTGTCGAAAATAAGTGTACCAGTTACTATATAACCTTCGAGAATAAGAAATTTCAAATTAATATCTCGTTTATTTATATATACAATAATCCATTATTGCCTTTCGCCGCCGGAGCTAAATGCAACTAATTTTATTGCAGTAGTCATCGGTAGATGGCGATCTTTGCATTTTGCGGTCTAAATAAGATCTAGAAATAACTTGGGACATCAGGATCCTTATTGGAATTAATTCTTTCAGCTGGTGTTTGCTGCAATCAGTCAGTCCCAGTCTTAGCATTTTGTGGTAAAATGTGATTATTATACAAAATGCGGCCAAGCCTTAGAGTGACTCGTAACTCAGCGTTCGACTGGACATACCTATTGTCCAGTATGTCACAGTTTGGTTTTGAATTCTTATTTATTAAGAATTTTAAGGATTTTTGACGAAAACATTTGCATTTTCTGTATTCTGTTAGGTCCAATATTTAATTTTATAGATTGGTTTATGTTTGAATTAAATATTATATAATATAATATTTAAATATCTCCCAATAAAGTTTAACCATTATTGATCGATATTGCGAAATGTTCACATTTTTTATTGGCTCAATATTGTCTATTTTGGATTTAGCAATATTTAAATTTAATATGTTGCCAATATAGTTTTACTACTTTGGGCTAATTAGCCCAAGTTGTTTATCAAATATTGGGTCAATATTTAATATTAAAGATTGGTTTATATTTGTATTACATATTATACAATATAGTTTTTAAATATCTCCCAATAAAGTTTAACCATTATTGGATCAATATAGCGAAATGTTCACATTTTTTATTGGTCCAATATTGTCTCTTTTACATTGCGCCAATATTTTAACAATATTAAGCCAATATCGGCCCAATATTAGTGTTCTACCTGGGGGAGCACCTAGAAATATGCTAGAAGGCACCTCTGCAGTCTGCAGGTATATAAAGGCAAATATAATCAACTGCAAGTAGTTAAATATTGGAAAGTGAACTGAATACAACGGAGAAAAGGAACAGTGACTAATAGTGAATAATAATGGTTAAAAGTAGTAATCAGTGTTATAGTTTAAGTGACTAATTATTCTAAGTAATTAGTGAGTCAATAAATCAGTGGTTTGGTGTTAGTCTTGTTGCATTCGATTCCGTTGCGTCTGCAATTTTATTCGTTGATTTTTACTTTCATGTTTGTCCTTGGACTTGTATCCTTTCTGCACTATTTTTGTTGCTTTAAGTTTGAAGCACTGTAAAGCTTTCTCGTTTTAGTTTAACGTCACACTTTTTTATTTTACTTAAATTTATTAACAGCTTATACTTTTAGCAATTTTCATATTTCCAAATATTCAACGTTGACACTTCAATGTGCCTTGTTATTTTGATGATGAAAATTTCCCATACATAACCAATTTGTACAATCGTGGTTGTTAAAACCCTTTAGCGTAAAACATTGACCAACCCGGAAATTCAAAGATTGAGGTAGCTTTTAGTAATTGTTCATTTAATAATTTCACGTTTCAAGCAAAATTCAGGTAAATCACGATATTAATTTTATTTATTAATAAAGTTTATTCACTTTTTGTATAAAAATATTTATAATACATATAACTATAATATTTCATCAAAATCCAATTTATCCTTCCATTTATTTTTGTAAATCTTGTTTATTTTGTGTTTCATGACTTTTATTTAATATTTTACTACTTAACTATATTTGCTAAATAAAATTACATGTCAATATTTTATTTTCTTATGTTTTAGTTTATTTATCAACCATCTTCAGGGACTATTTTAACAGAGATTTATTTAAAAAAATGTTTATAATGGATTACAGTGCTTACTTACAATTTGAGTTTCAAATTAATAATATAAATAAATTAATATAATAACTAATGTTATACAAATTTTGTGACTGCTTAGTGCTTATGCAGATATCGTTAAAACTACTGAAGGCTAAACTATTTTAGTGCCTGGTGGTTTGGAATGTTTATATTACTCTTGATAAGGTGAAATTTATAAGATTATTAATACCGAAGTGAGATGTGTGAATTTTTCGGTCAGATAATTTAAAATATATTTATTATGCTGATATAAGCATTTTTTTTCTTTATTTTCTTTTCTGCGAATTTTACATATTATTTCTTCAAGTATCTAATTTGAATAAGTTAAAATGTGTTTCGTTTAAATTCTCTATATCTGCGCGGTTGTTTATTGTGTTTTAATTTGTAGCATTCACGAATTGTTACTTCAATCGTCGGTGGTAGTTTGGTTTTTGTCTAACATTTGTCTATCGTTAAAGTTAAAGCTATGGTAACTTTTAACGTTACATAAAAACTATAAAGGCGTGGAAAAACATTGTTGTAATTAAAGCCAGGAGCCGTTCAAAATATTGGTGGTCACTACACACATCATCATACATGCACCTCTTAAATTATTCCAGTAAAAGTAATAAATATATTTAATTATGTAATCAGGATTAACAGTGAGGACAGAGCAATATCGCCCTCAAGTAATGCCCACACAGATTTCATACCTTTCTTAACTAAATATTTCCACGTCTTGTTTATTCTTGGTCATAAGTCACTGTTTCTATGTATGACATAATTTTTAATTATTGCAAAAAAATACACAAAGACACAAAAAAAGTGTTAGGTCTAGCAGACTAGACCACCATATCCTTACGTATATTGATGGGATGAATTCGAATCTGATCTGATCTGCAAATCTGGATTTGTTCCATCGGAACGCATATATTTTCTAACCTCAAAATATTAGCTAAAACTATCTCAGAATTCCTCCTTTTGTTGTAGGTCTGTGTTAACATTATATTGTAATATTTTTAGCAAAATTTTTATAGTTGCAAAGGTACGACTGATGTATGTGCCTTCACCATTGTAGGTCCAATACATATAGTGCGTTCACAATGAAAGGAATAAATTCAATATAATCTGAACAACGTGGTTTTTCCAAAAACGCTCAGACACGTCAATTTTTTATTTTGATTTGGCACATTTTAAATCATACGGCAAGTCAGTGTCACTTCCGGTTTTTCCAGAAGTGACATCAAATCTTTTATGTTAAATGTAACACCCTATATTTTTTACGAATGTGTATACACAACAAAAAGATGTTTCCAAATAATGTAGTAAACACATTTTTATTATAAATGCATTTTTTATTATTTACAGAAAACGTGAGATCCTAACTGAAGAATATTCCAAGAAATTTGACTAATCTTACCAAAAATGATTCACATGTCCAATGAGAAGTAATTAAAAAATGTATTAAAGTAAACAGGCAACATCTATTAATTCCGAAAATTTTTTTAGAAAGTTAGTGCAATAAATTAGTATCTCACAGTTTTGTAAATTGTAAAAAATTACTCATAAAAAAAAACGTTTTTATTACATCTTTGGAAAGGTCTTTTTGTCGTCTATACAAACACAAACCCGTACAAAAATATCGGTCACTTCCGGAAAAACCGGAAGTGACATTGACTTGCCGTATGACTTAAAATCTGCCAAATCAAAATAAAAAATCGAAGTGTCTGAGCGTTTTTAGCAAAACCAAGTTATTCAGATTATATTGAATTTATTTCTTTCATTGTGAACGCACTGTATAATATTATGTAATATTGAAAATTCAAGTTTTGTATTTGCATATTATCAGGTATTTAGCATTATAAAACGAATTACACAATTTTATTAATTTGAATTTTGACAAATATATAATTATTTCCCTCGAAATGCCATATCTTTAGTTATTGAATAAAGTAAATCCTAAATTTATGTAGAGGGTGTCGCATGATGAAGTAATCGTAATCCATGCAATATTGTAATATATATTTCGACTCGGCGAAGTCGGCAAGTTGTTGTAAAATGATTTCTATAATTGAATTGTAGGATCCGGTTCCCGTATACGTATAGTAAAAGCAGTCAGAGAGTGACAAGACGAGATAATGAAAAAATCGATTTTAAATGATTTTCATTTATTTCCTTAATCAATGGTTATAACGTCCACTGCATCTTCTTCATTTCAATCTAAACATCATAGGTCCTCTAGAACAAGATACAGGTGAATGTCGATATACAGCGTGTGTAAAAAGTATTGAAACATGACCATAACTTTTAAAATATTGATTGTATAAAAAAACCCTTGGATAGTTCGATTTTTATTTTCAATTACCCAACTTTTGGTGTGATTTATAATTTCTAGTTCTACACACCCCCTCCCCCAGCCACCCCAACTTTTTTTTTCAAATAGCAATCTACCCTCTGTGATACCCCAAAAGAAAGGTATTTTAATAGACTATTAAACGCTGTAAAGAAATCCGAAATCCGTCGATGCAATTGGCTTCCTAAACGCATGAAACACATTTTTTTTTATTTAAAAATTTTAAGAATGTCATGCATGTAAGAATGAATTTTAAGAATGTCATGCATGTAAGACAGTACCTAAATGAGGTGTTTCCGGGCCGATGGATAGGCAGAAGAGGGTCAATCGAATGGCCAGCCAGATCTCCGGACCTGACACCCCTTGACTTTTTTTATGGGGTCATTTAAAGGGTTGCGTCTATAACAATAGACCAAATAATTTGGAGAATCTAAAGGATGGAATACGGGCGGAGATTGGTCGAATACCCCAAACGGCATTCGAAAACTGTTTACAAAACTTTGAACAGCGACTTGTACAGTGCCTAGCTGTTAACGGAGCTCAGTTTGAACATCTTATTAGATAATTTGTTAATTTTTTTCAGTAATAAAGTTTTACTAATCTTTCCTTTTGGGGTATCACTAAGGGTAGGTTGCTATTTGAAAAAAAAAAGTTGGGGTGGCTGGGGGAGTGGGTGTGTATTTTCTTTCTGTTCTTATTTGGGATTTACGGCCACACTTCTGAACATTAATCTGATAATCTGAAAAATATCTGGATTATTTAAAAAAATAACCTTTGCGCCTGTGACTTTACGTCAAAGGAACAGTTAATGGTTAGTTTTTTGACATAAAATATAATTAAAATAAAATAAAAACAATTATGTTTTGCAGACGTTTCGGAAACTTAGTCTGTTTCCTTTCTCAATGCTAAATAGTCTTTCTCTTGTGTAATTCGTGAAATTACACAATTTTAATGTTTATATTATAACATAGATACTTACTACGCTCACAGAGAAGTTGATTAGATTAGATATTCAAGTTGCTAAGTTCTTCTTTCAGCATCGGTAACCGTATTGTACAACAATCTACAGAATAATTTGATAAGCATTTGTCTTCATTTAGTAAAATTATTGCAGATTCTTTAATTTTTCTCTTGGGTGTGTAGAACTAGAAATTATAAATCGCAACAAAAGTTGCGTAATTGAAAATAAAAATCGACCTATCCAAGGGTTTTTTTTTATACAATCAATATTTTAAAAGTAATGGTCTTGTTTCAATACTTTTTACACACGCTGTATATTAACACCTCAATGCGATCTCATACAATTTGTAGAAGTTTATCCTCTAAAATTAAATGATACAGTAACAGTTGCCAAAATTTTTATTGAAAATGTCATTTTACGGTATGGAATTCCAAAAGAAATTGAGACAGATTAAGGTCAGAATTCATGTCATCGACAATGAATGAAGTATGAAAATTATTGCAAATTACACAAATACAGGCAACTGCTTACCATCATGAAAGTATTGACTCGTTAGAAAATTCACATACAATCTTAGGTTGATATTTAACAACGCAAATGAAAAATAAATGCTCATCTTGGAGTAAGTACATGGATCTTTGGTGTTTTACGTACAAAACAGATGCCAAATACAGTCCTTTTGAATTGGATTTCGGAAAACAAAATATCCCAAAGAATTTAAACAATATCGTTGAATCATTACGAAATTTTAATAAGTACTCGTTAGAATTAATATTTAGATTAAAAAATAATAATTTAGCCATTAATAAATTAGAAAGAAAAAGTACGACAAATTATAAAAAGACGAAAAGGATCAACATATCATAAACGTTAATCCTTTTCAGTTTTTCTTGGGTGATATAACAGTAGATTTAGCCTACCATGTAATTATAAATAGTAGAAATATCAATAGGTATTTAGAATAGATCATATTGTAAGTAAGGTAAATTATTATAAGCAGCACGTGAATGTACCAGTATCTATTTATAATAAATACTTATATGGTATTTGACCAATAGCTGTGTCCTACCACGTCATATTAAAAAGTAGCGACACAAATACTACAGAACCATGTGATTAAAGTAAGTTAATCTTGTATACGTTAACTACTGAAGCTTTATGATAACATTCATAACAATGACATTTTGTAGTCTTAACCATATTCAATTCATTTCGGTAGATCCCGTTACATGAATAATTATCTTGAAACATGGTGTACTTAATATTGGAAGAAAACTTTGTGAAGTTAAAGATTCGATACATCAATTCAATCCACGCACTACTCAGCAAATTTACTAAATACTTTATTTTTGTTAAGTAGATTGTAAATAAACTATATCAAAATAAAAATAAAACATGACAAGCGTTGCTACAAATTTAATGTTGTGAATACCCATATTTCGTAAATGATCGCAAGAACATGACAATAATTTGTGCCGTATGTGCTGATGGTCATGAAACTAAATTATTTACAGCTGTTGATTACAAGTTTGTCAATTATATTAGATTAAATAAGGCAAATAATGCCAGTAACAATATAGAATATGCCGCAAACAGTTTGGCCTGTCCATGATATGTGCGCTTAGTTGAAAATTTAATAATTAGGAAATCAATGTACAGGGTTATCCAACGAAAGGGCCCACCCTTATATTTTCTTTATTTTTCGAGTTAGGAAAAAATGTTTCAAATAAAAGTTGTAGTGAATCAAATGAACTCATTTAAAACCCCCGCAAAGAATATACAGGGTGTTCCATAAAAGCGGGACAAACCTAACTTACATTTTTTTAAATGGAACACCCTATATTTTTTTACATTTTTAAAATCTGTGTTTTTTTGTGATTTCAAAAATATATATATGTTGCATCTTATCTTTTACTGTTTTTTATTTATTGCAAATTTCGTGAACAATATTATTTATACCACCAGCATCTGCATGCGTATCAATCAGGTTAGCCATGGATGAAAAGTTTGCTTTTTGAGTTTATTCAATTATTCTGTAAGACATTAGTGTCAAATTAATTGTTTTTCATCCATGGCTAACTGATTGATACGCATGCAGATGCTGGTGTTATAAATAATATTGTTCACGAAATTTGCAATAAATAAAAAACAGTAAAAGATAAGATACAACATATATATATATTTGAAATCACAAAAAAACACAGATTTGAAAAATGTAAAAAAATATAGGGTGTTCCATTTAAAAAAATGTAAGTTAGGTTTGTCCCGCTTTTATGGAACACCCTGTATATTCTTTGCAGGGGTTTTAAATGAGTTCATTTGATTCACTACAACTTTTATTTGAAACATTTTTTCCTAACTCGAAAAATAAAGAAAATATAAGGGTGGGCCTTTTCGTTGGATAACCCTGTATGCTAGAATTATATCCAGGACTAGGAGAACATTCGACACCAAAAAATAACATAGATATATCTATCGCATAAAGCTACATTGAATATAACCAAAATATAAATAGTATAAAAGGTAAGGTATATCTATCGCATGAACCTACTTTGAATATAACCAAAATGTAAATAGTGGTAAGGTAAAACCTTTTACTTAAACAGACTTGCACATAATTTTGATATAATGAGTTCACTAGTCTTAATTACAATGTCTTTAGATGTGATCGGAACAGCTTAAACTCAAATAAAAAAGACGGGGGAGGAATAATACTAATTGTCACTAAAAATAATATCCAAGCTGAAAGTATTGACTTTTTTTAAAAAATTTTTAAAATAATATAAAACGAATTTGTGCAAAAATAAAGTAATGATTAATTAATTTGTACCAGAGAACAGGCATCACTCCTGCCTCATAGCTAAGTTCAGTGGTGAGCTGGAACATAGGAGTGTTAAGAGGCTTCAGGAGGAAGCTTATGACTTTAAACGAACCAACTTCTTAATAATACATAGGGTGGTACAAAATTTAGGATTCAACGTTTAGTAGGTGATAGTAGGCTGTAAAATAATTTCAAGAGCACCATAGCACTTCAACTTCTCTTATTAATCTAATTGAGGATATTTGTAATAATATAGATAATAAATGCACTTGTGTATTATTGTTATATTTTAGCAAGGCTTTCGACAATTTAAATCATTCGTTGCTGCTGTCAAAATTACACCACTATGGATTTTCTGCTAACACAATAAATTTTTTCAGATCATATTTAATTAACAGAGAGCAGTGTGTATGTGTCGAAAAAATAATAATATTTTTAAATCTGAATATATGTCATTAAATAAAGGTGTTCCTCAGGGTTCCATTTTTGGGCCCTTATTATTTCCAATATATGTATGTTGCAGATATGAATGTCATAAAAAATTCCAAGCTTCGCCAATATGCAGACGATTCTCTCTTATCTATTTCAGTTAGTTCAGATAATATGCTTACCAAACAACAAAACATCATGACAGATTTACAAAATTTAAATAATTTTGCAACAGACCATAATTTAAGAATTAACAGTACGAAATCATTTGCACTTATTATTGTGGGCAGCAAGACAAACAGGGAAGATCACCGTACGGTGAAGTATGGTTCGGTTTTACCATAAAATGTATTTTGTAAATTGTTAATTTTTATTTTGTATTTTTTGGTAAATTAAAAAAAAGTTCATATAAACTTAATACGGAAAATGCTTCGTTCTCCAGATACAGCTTGTTAAAGATTACCTTCTGAAGATGTTTTTTCTAAATATTTTCTAAAATTTTAAAAATTAATTGGGCAATTACGAATAATTTATTTTAGGGACCTGGCCTTAAAGTAATATCTTTTAACTTATTTTACTCGAAAACGATGCATCTTATAAAAAAATAACAAGAAGTACTTTTTCTCGACTTTTTTATTACAAAAATCCAAATTTTCTAGTTCTGGTCTCAGATTGGCAAACAATTTGCATACCAGAAGGATGGGGCAAAAATTCACTTAGCACCCTCTAATCTCACCCATCCCTGAAACTTTTTGGTGAAAGTCTCTGAAAGGGCGGTTGAAATTGTATTTGTAATTCGTACATATATATATAAAAAAAATAAAAGTTGTATAAAATAAATAGAATAAACAAATACCCAGGTGATGACCTTGCAAGGAATTAGATATTTATATCATCATAAAATTTTTATGTAATCGTTCCCATCATGTATGGATTAAGTTATGACCGATGTAATATGATAATCTAACAACTTTTATATTTTTCAAGCATATAGTATAACAAATAAATGCTAATTTTTTTCTTATCAATGAGAGTATACTTATATTAAAGTAAACAAAGTGTAGGACAATGTATCATCTCCAAGATAAAGAGTCAGTTTTAAATATTTTCTACGAATATTGTATTTAGTAAGCTCAAAATCAAGTCAATTTTTATACTGATTTCATAGACGCTTTGAATTTTGTAATTTTTAATTCAATTTTTATCATGTATTAAAGAAAGTCCAACAACTTTAATAATTGTATGTTTAGAGATGAAACATCAATGTAAGTATATCAAATTGGATATGTTTGTTATTATTATGCTTGTATAAAGCCTAAATAAAGTCATTTATAAACAATGCTTGAGGAGGTGGTGTAACATTATTAGAGATTGCGGTGATAAAAAAGTCATTAACTTTATTACTATCGCTAAGATGATCTGGTTTCGTATAGCAGTAGTGACCAAATTACGTATGTTTTTGTAATTTTCCCAATCATTTAAATTTTTGGTTCTTTTGAATCTGGCATGTGCATAATTTCGCGTTTTGATCATTAATTTAATTGCATCTGTTAACCAGGGTGCTTTAAGGGGTTTACTAATTCTAACTTTTCTAAGCGGTACATGAATACCAAATAAACATATGAAATATTTGTTAAAACAGTCTACAATTTCATCTATATCATTTAGCATTATACACATTGTACCAAGCTAAGTTGACCGTCTTATAAGTCAATTCGCAGTAAACCAGGCAGTGATCAGAAATTGTGTGGTTCACTAAAGCGTTTGTATCACAAACTAAATCAGAATTACTGACCGCTATTATATCAATTAAAGTACTGCTGAAATTGTTTATTCCAGTTGGTTCATTATTTACAACAGAGAGTCCATTCGCTTCTAAAAATGAGAAGAACTTAATGCTGTTAGAGTTAAATGTATTAATTAAGTTAATATTTACATCTCCTACTAATAAAATTTCATCTACTATTGGCAATACTTGAGACATCGTATTTTTCAGATCATTGATTCAGTCGGT
This sequence comes from Rhagium mordax, assembly GCA_963680705.1. Taxonomy (NCBI): domain Eukaryota; kingdom Metazoa; phylum Arthropoda; class Insecta; order Coleoptera; family Cerambycidae; genus Rhagium; species Rhagium mordax. The sequence goes on along the minus strand of OY796661.1, from coordinate 36,263,961 downwards.
AACTATCATTATGGAGGTTGGATGCCTATACACGGTGGTGAATTTTTCGATGCCCACCATTGGTATCTCGAAACTATAAGATATCAGGATCGGTTAAATTAGACAAAAGTTGCGCTATTTATGCTCTGCAAATTCCTAAGAAATGCTGGATATCTTGTTTCGGTCGCGGTTTATCCTGAAAAAAATTGAAAATCTTGATTTCAAAACAAAATTAATATCTTCTATATTATTTATACGAATTTAATGAAATTTGGCAAGGTTATATTTTTAACCACTACCAATTGAATGGCGTTAATAGAAATTTTCTAAGCCTTCTAGGTTTTGAGCAACGATAGTCAACTTTTTTTTTCTTATGGCCGCCATATTGGATTTTTACACCATTATCACAATTATTCTCTTTTCACCTATGTTATCAAAATAGACTGATTTTTTAAAAACATGTACCAAATACTTAAATGTATCTAACATAGGAAATATTTAAATATGTGTATCTTAAATTCGCAAACACGTTTTAATTGATGGGTGTTCCATAAAAATGACCACAAAAATATTTACCTACGGTTGCAAAAAAAATGTATAAAAGGGAATAATATAAAAAACCGAATAAGAAACATCTAATAGCATTGCAGTAAACGTAGCTTAAAATACAAAATCAACATGAAATAGATATTATTAATAACTAAATACACATGGGTTACTGTAAGGAAAAACAAAATATATTTAATTCAATAATGAAGCCGATCAAATCATTTGAGAAAATTAACTATGCACTTGTTTCTTTGATCATTTCTTCTAATTCAGCTATAGTTGGTTTCATAACTACATTGTTAGTTTTCCAACATACTTTACCATCCATAGTCCATACATTCTTAGAACAATATTTTGAAACAGCACCTTTAACAGCATTATGTCTAAATAGTAAATTATTATTAAATATCTTTATGATATCAACTGTCAATTTGATTGCTGCAAAGTTTAATTTTCTCTACATTCCTGGACATTACCGACCGTGTATTAATAAACTACCTGCGTGGTGGTTAAAGTGGTTTTTCTGCACTATAAACAGAAACTGGCGCTCGAGTTTAAACTGTTCCAAGCAACGCCGTCATACGAATGACGCTTCTCCATTTTTATGTGAAAACCGAAATACGACACGTCCTATAACCCTCAACCTTTCCTAATGGTAGCCTTCCACTTATACTGGAAATGGAAAAAAACATTGCGGTGAGTCAGTAAAAGCTCGCACGTTAAACGTTTATGCAAGCTGTTACATAATAAAAACTATTTAATTCTATTTGTTTCCGAGATTATTATAGAAATATAGTATAATAATATGAAATAATATAGAAATAAAACAATCCCTAATTATATTTTTATCTTCTATTATTTATGAATGTTAATTACCTGAAATTATGAGTTATCATTTTCTCTAAAAGTGTTAAAATTGTAAATAATTAGCGTATTAAAATTGAGTTTCATTCAAGAACTTCAATATTCGCTACCTCGGAGACAAAAGTTTATAAAATGAAATACCCACGTCTTTTTTGTTATAGGGTAGCGTCACTATATGTTATAGTGTCGTTAATAAACCTTACACCTATTTAAGATGTTACGTTACGAAGTTACCTTTCTTTTTGTACAATTAACTAGGCGTGGTGTATCTAATGAACACAGTACGACCTAACCTCATAATTAAGTCGTTTTGTGTTTCTTTTAAAGCAATATTTGTTTAAATAATGTATATTGCTTGTTCTCTGGGAAGATAGGTAACACAATAGTGTATGTTCTAGTAAATTAAAACCTGTCAAATGTAAATGTAATAACAATAAGCGGTTCTGACTCTTGCTGATGTGTCACATTCTGATGAAATTTAAAAAATTAGTGTTTTACGAAGACGAAAGTTTAGATAATAATAATTTGAGTATTCTAGCCATCTAGCACCAAATCAATGCAGAATTACTACAGTAAGCAGTTCAGTAATTTATGAATTTTTCTTAAGAAAAACATGTTAAACTATCTATAATATGATTTTATATGAATTTGTATGAATTTATTTTTGTTATTAAAGCAAAATAAAGTGTTATATTTACTAAACATTTCAACATTTGGTGTGAATCAGAATTTCTGTAAATAACATATCCTAGATGATATTATTATAAAAAAATCAGAAAGATCTGTATTTTTATTTAAATAATCCAACCAGAAATAAGAAGATGCCAAAACTAATGAACATATTTTTTAGATCTGATACTTGTTATATAAGACAATAGCAATGTTGCAATATGTCAGTAATTTTTAGTTTTTGCTTTCTCTGATCAATTTATAAAATACTAAAATTCTAGTTACGTTTATACGAGAGATATAAAACGATATATTCCTGCGGTTTTTTTTCCTAGAAACTTTTGAGGAATAGTATTTTAAATAATTTAGTACACTTGGGAAACACACTGTATGTATAGACTTTGGGATTTTTCAATATTATGACAAAACTCAACCTAGCTAAATATAATTAGGTACATGGAAGTATACAAGAATCATATTCTAAAAGAAGATATATAGAGCCGATTTCGAAAATAAAAATTAATTTTCCATACTCTTATTTAATCCAACCCTATCGAACTTCTCCTATTTTATAAGAAAAAAATACGTCTTCTAATATTTTAAGTAAGGGGATTAATAGCATCCGTTTAATGCGTGATACTCTTATTCCAGTTTCATAGATATTATCCTCGCCGAAAAAATTTAACACAAGTACCGAAAGGTGTGTAAACTTCTATAATATAATAATATAGTATAAGCTACCTAATCTAAAAATAATAAAAATAACTTATTTATTAACAAAATAGCTCTAATGTATGAAAATTGTTTTTCAGATTTAAGGGCAAAGAAGCCGTTAAGTAAAGCTATAATAATTCATGTCAGATCGAGTGTCAGATAATTGGAGAATAAACATTGTCAATAACAAAATAAATCATTGTAAGTAATCATTATTTAATTACGATCCTTACGTACATACATACCGTATATTAATTATTAATATTAATATGAACTGCGGAGTGCGGATATCGTTTTTTTACGTTTCTATTTATGTTGTAATCAGATGATCAAGTTGTTAAGAGATTTGTATGACAACCAACTATGATAATAAACATATATGATTATAAACAAAAATGACCTTGTAAAATTATAATAATTAATTCTGATATTTCTATATTTATAGTTAACTTGCAAGCACGTCTATTGTCGAAGATGTAGATTAAATATGTAATATATATATAATATATATTATTATAATCGAACTTATAAAAAATGTTTCTTATTTAACTCTTAGAAATTATTGGAAAACTCGATGGAAAATATTCGTTCAGAATAAATAGTTTTACATATTAATAGTCTTCAAAAAAAAATTTTGATTTTTACGGCCAATTGAACATTTTCGAAAAAATTTAAAACGCTTGCCATTTAATGAGAAATGGTCGTAGGGTAAACTTTTGTTTAATTCCAATTTTGACATTTTTTCAAATATACCCTATTTTATGCCAGATTTTCTTATAAGTTTTGTATAAAACGAAATTTAATTAAATTATGAAAATTATATGACAATTAAAATAATTGAAGAAGAAAAACAACAAAAGGTCTTGTTCCCACAAAATTCTTTTTTATTGCAACCGGTTGCGTGATCAATACATTACATCACATCATCAGGCTACAAGACTACAAATAGGAAAAAAAAAATTTATGTAAAAAACTATAACAATCCAAATATTACATTAATATAATAAGTTAAGAATTTCATCAAATGTAGATAGTTAAATTTAATTAAAACAAGTAAAACTATTACCATAATATCAAATATTGTTTTATACAGGGTGAATCTTAGAGTGGCGGCCATATTTTTGGGGTTAATAGTACTAGTCGTCATGAACATGAATCCGAATTTTTTTTTTTGTAGGTTGTAAAATGGCCGAGTTATGAATTTTTTAAAAAAATTCGCGATTCATGTATAATTCCTGTAATTCCGGTGCCGCTGGGCAAGCTCTTGCTGCATTACGTGTGCCCGGTCGACAGTGTTGCCAAGTGTAGATGATATAAAACCAATCGATTACATTTTACATTTTCACTTTTCATTAATAATTCAGAGATACCCAATCACGAGAGAGAGATAAGGGTACCTAGTGAAAATGAAAAATTAATTAATTCAATTGGATAAACAGGTTTATTGAAATACGCAGTTTTAACTTCCATAATGAAAATTGTAATACAAAACAAAATGAAAAAGCCGGCTGCATAGTCTGCATAATTATGACACAAAATGAAAAAGATTTTAAAAACAGAATTAGTTAGGACATTAAATTTAAAACCACCCATCAGCTGTTAGAGTCGCTGAACTGTTTACAAACTATGACACTGACCTAGTTACTTAGCAGGTGCATTAACAAAAAAGGGTGATAAAAGCAAAAGCCTCGCACGGCGGCGTGCCAGTTGTTCTATGTTTTAGTTTTAGTTTTTAGTGTTAGTGACCAGTCAGACAGCAGCTAGTGTGGTTTATGGTTATAAAATTAAATTGTTTCAGTTTTTAGTGAAAGAAATTTATAAAAGTGGTAGTTTTGCGTTTGTGTTTTTAATAATTGAGTGAGGTGTACCTTCTACGTGTGTCTAGTTTTATTTTAGTGGTGTTTTAGAGGCGACTTTTATCTGTGGGGGCACATGAAAAGTTTGGTGCACCGTACAATGTACGGTGGTTTGGTGTACACGACTCCTGTCAACAACGTTGAAGAATTACGGGAAATAGTAGAAAACGCTGCGAATCACATAAGGCAGAATACGGACTTCAATAAAGTTGGAGATTCTATGATGCGGCGAGCTACAGCGTGTTTGGAAAATAACGGAGGACAGTTTCAACACCTGCTATGAGAAATGCCGATCCAAGATAAGTAAAGATTTATTGCTATTAGAAAAAATAATTTTCTGTTCATTATTTGTTACTAAGTATTAAGTTTTTTAGGTATTACTTTTTTTATTGTTACACTCACGGAGAATAGTTTTTACTTTGTTATTGTTTAGATAGTTCATTTTATTTAGTTTCTTGTTTGCTTTACAATAAATTCCCCGTATTTTATTTCAGTCGTGAAGTTTGGCAACAACGCACTGTTCTAGACAGGCGTGTGCGTCTCAGTTATTAGACGTTACTCTCGCTAGCGCATTCCACTGGCGGGGTACCCAAATTCAAATAAAAAGGGTTTAAACAATATTCATTTTTCATAGCGCGTTAAAAAAAAAAAAATTTGTAGTTTTGTGTTCCCATAGTTGAACGGTGTCGCCTCATATAAATATGGCCGCCACTCTAAGATTCACCCTGTATATAAAAAATATATGTTTGTAAATAAGATAAAAAAGTTATTAACAAAAGATAGGTACTAAAGAGATTAAAAAACTAATGAAATTGTGAATATAAAATAAGTTAAAATAGAAAATAAGCTTTAGTATTTATTTAGTCTTCCTTTTTTTAACATAATTTGAGTCATTTATATCACTATTTTCACTTGCATCATCAGAATCATAAATATCTTCTTCTATTTCACAAACTGGTTCGTACATGCTAGAATCCAAAATTTGCGTATCCGATTCACTTACATAATCTGTATTTGTCTCACTATCAAAATAGTCAATATTACTATAAATAGCATTAGCATCACTGACCATTTCAATATTTTCATATCCATCATCTGCAAAAACAGCATTGTCTTCTGTATCACAATCTTCTATTAATTCAGTAGACGCATTTGAACAATTTGTGCGTTTGCAAATACGACATAATAATAAATAATAATAATAAATAACACCACATATAATTACGACCCCCTTTATCCCAGAAGGCTCTAGAAGAGCCTTTTGCGGGAGGGGGCTACACATTTAAAGACAAGGTACACACATCCAATATCCGTGTATAATGAAAAAATTCCTTTTCACAGTTTCCATTGACACGACCGGGAATCGAATCCGGGACTTTTGGGTGAAAGGCAGGTTCGCTACCATCTCGACCATCAGTCATAGAATACTGCAATTTCTATCTTTAGATTTGTTGTTTTGCAACTTTCTCTGCACGAACATTTAATTTTTTTTATCAAACTTTCCGGTATGGCTGACTGAATACTTGTGATTGGCATAAAGCCATTTTCAGATTTTTTTTCAACCAAAATGCAATGTTTGAATTCGAAACAAAAACTCTTAACGAGTGTTGATATAGAGCTTCAGATGGTGGAAGCAAAGACAAATTACATGCAACAGTTATTTTGACTTGAACCTTTTTTTGAAATAACAACTGCCTTAGCACATGCCTCCCATGCACTTCGTAATGCTGCATTTGTAGAATCTGGTTTATAAAAAATGTGCATTTCTACTGAAAGTATTTTTTCGTATTTTTTAAACAATTGATTTCTTTCATGATTAAAGAATGCAGATGTTGTATCGCAGCCAGAAAATGCATGTAAAATAAAATATATTTTCTTAAGTGTAAAATATACAAACGAAAATTTCGTATAATATAAAGATTGCGTTTGATTTTTTTTTGTTGCCCTCTAAGATATATTTTAATTAACGACGCTAATTTTGTTAAAATTATTAAGAGATTTGCATCTTCTCCGATGATTATTACTTCAATGGATAGCGTTCTCATACAGATGGACATTTTTACTATTTCTACATTGGCATCGTCTGTACACAATTTGTGTGCAATATTTAAATTTTTCATTACTTCAGAAATTAAGTTAATTAATAATTCTTTTTTTAAGCTGTTGCTTAAAAATTTTTCTTGACTAACATTTACTTTACGATTTCCATTTACATTGATGTCTGGAAAACGAAGCCTCTGTAATTTTCGGTTTCTTTCAGTTTTTTTCGTACCTAATGCTTACGAATATCCATCGAAAACAATTACACAATTAGTTCCAAAATGACCTACTATATTATTATAATCTGCTTATTTTTGAGCTACTTCTAAATAAGTTTTATTAATACCCCAAACTACTTTATGCAAAAGATCCACCATGTTAAAAGTATCGAGACATTTGCTACGAGCACCAAGTATTGTATCCAGACTACGCTTGTCGTCCTAACATTTGGTGTATTCAGGGCACTAACCCTGCATGATGTGGGAAGTGACTGTAGATAATTCGCTTGCGATCTCTTCGTAAAGTGTTAGTTGCCGCTGGACACTGGCATCGGCAAACTGAAACAAATAAGAAATAAAAATCGTAATAACACCACATATTATGGTCCAACCGCCTGCATCTGTAAAGTAATGTAGTGTGGGGAGGGGGTCCACATTTAAAGACAAAAGATATACATCCAATATCCGTGTATAGTAGAAGTAATCTCTCTTACAGTTAATTCCACTTCTAAGACCTGCAATAAAATTCGAAACATTTTGGTGAGCGCCAAATACGCTAGCATCTTGACTGTCAGTCATACAGTCACAACTTACGTTACTAATTTTAATAGTCATTATGGATATTTTGGGCATGGTAGCGAAGTGGGTAAATGCGAAGACACCACATACTTGGTTACAAAGATCGGTGGTTCAATTCCATTCTGAAGAATATTTAAATAAATTTATTTGTAATTTGCTTTAGGCTTAGATAGGAGAATGAATTGTGATGCTCTAGATGAGCTCGGGCTCACAATAAATTAATTGTAGGGCGTAGGGTCTCGTCTTTTTTAATCTAACACAAAATCTTAGGATTTTCCGGAAGCCATTTCGGTGACTTAAGGACTTAAGGAAATATGAAAAACAAAAAAATATATATAGATTGTTTTAAAAAGCCAATTTAAAATGAGACAGAATTAAAAAAAATTACAACTTTAGGCTTTATAGGACGTAAAATTATTGATACCACTTTAAAACGCAATTGTTGAAAAAGAAAAAAAATTGATACCGTAAAACTTATCCATTTATTTACCAAAGGATACAAAATACAAAATAAACACTTTACAATTTATATTTTATGGTAAAATCGAACTATACTTCACCATATGCCACATAAGTTATTCATTACGGTTACTAATTTAAATACGATACTTATAGTTCCTTCGCAAGGAACTTCCTTTCGAAGTTTTTTATGTCTTTTACAAGCTCTATAATAATTGTATATTTTTACTCTGTGATTTGCAAGTCAACCAGTCTAATCATTTTTTTTTCAAGTCAGTACCAGAATTAATTGAGGAAAACTTGCCAGATACTACATATACTAGATGGGATATATGGATATTCATCGAGTAAGTCTTGATGAACCGATAACAGTTGCTAGAATATATCAACTCCTAACAAAACATCAATTTTAGTTCCTTTGTAATGTTACACTCTTATGAAATTAAATTAATGCATTACATTATTAAGAAACACTGTTATAATCTAAGATTTATTGAAAATTACTTTATATCATGAACTGCAACTTAACTGGTCAGTGTAGAATTTATTTGCTGAAATTCCATATTTAATAATATATTCCCGCGAAATAAACAAACATTATCTTAGACTAACTATACAATATGGTAATTAAAAGTCAAACTCACCTAGTGCAGTTCCCATGAAGAACGATGAAGTTGGCCAACGCATATATTCTTCGTGAAATACTATTTGACACTCTACGATGCCTACCTACCTAACTTACTATATTGCTATTATAATATTATAAGTAAGATAACAAGATTCTACCTATTTATAACTACTATGAACTTTTATAAGTATACTACCTACTTAATTATAAACCAACCAATAAATTAGCAAGGCCTAATTAGCAATCCTGAAATAATCTTGATATTTACACTATTCACGTTTACTAAACCACTGCAACTAAGTTCGGTTAAAAATAATAATTCCGCTCATTCACGGTTTTTGAAGGTTCAATATGCGGACCTCTACTGGAAACTTTATTATCTAAAGCAGATTAAGAAACTTCTCTATAATGTATGGTACATTAAACTTCCTGGATAGGGCTGCAAGTCAAGATTTTCTCCAGCCTCATGCGGTACCCTGTGCTAGTTGATTAAATCGTAGTTCACAGATTTAAAATGGCCGAACCCAGAATCAGTAAATATTCCCAACTTATTTAATGGATTTCACCACTATTCTATTCACTTTAACGTTGTAAATGTTTATTGATATTATTACTGATTTTTATGCAATAGCAATGAATGCCTTCAATGGTTTAATATTATATTTTGTCACTATTATATTTATTAAATAATCAAATTATTATCCGCCGTATTAATTACAATGGTAAATTTTATGTGTTTTCTTAATTAAACCCCCGTAGTCGTCAGAGCAGGTAGACGGTGATATATTTAATAACATTTTTAACGAACCAGAATAAACGTATGACACCATACCCATTATTGATAATGATGTGTTGAAAAATATTTTTGTGGAGGAGATAAAATCATATACTAGTTATAATACTCTAGAACCACATGAAACATTCGGGCATCTAAAGTAAACCATTTTGAGATCAAGCACTATTGAAGTATGCTCTTGTGAATTAAGTAGGTTTCTAGAAGAGGCAAATGGTGTAGAAATTTGAGAGAATGACAGATGATAGGTCAAAAGAAGTCGCTTGTGGTGTGGTATAAGGGATATAATGTGTTAAAATTTATGAACGTTCAGTTACTAAAAATTGCTGATAATAATGTACAATAACTTGCCGTCAAAATAATGGTGAAATGAGTTATTGAGAATAATGAAAATTGAATTTAATATTTACATTGTTTACCTCTTTATACATTTATGTAGAAATTACATAAAGGGTAATTTATCTCCCTTATACATTGTTTTACGTTAATGACGGTCAATATTTCTAAAATTACATAGTCACCTATTTTTAAATGTGTATCATGTGGCTAACCACAGAGAAGGTAAAAATAAAACCTGATGTAATTGAATCTGTGACATGAAGCAGAAGACTAATCTTTAATAAATTGATAATACATAAAATCTTTATTGTATATGTACGGCAGATGTACGAAAGGGATTTTGTTATTTTCTACACGTACAGTCGAGAAATATAAAAATACGTCGATAATAAAACGATGATCCAAAACTTAAAAGAAACTGTGGAATAAGCGTGACAAAATTTAATAAAAGAAAACTTTACCTTGTGCCAATATAGAATATTTTTTCTTTTCTTTTTATCTTTCGTTTTAATAAAAGTTTGCTAGCTTCAGTTGAGGGCAATACTTGAAAAAATCAAAATCTCCTTATAAATTCCATATAGTCACTGAAGTCTTTAAAATTATGTAAAACATCAGCGTTCGTGTTCGTCATTTAGAATATATTTACCTACTTATTTTCTTTGTTCTTCTGTTGCTAAGATCAAACACTTTGGAACTCCAAATTCCTAATAAAATAAAATTTGATAATTTATTTACTTTCCATTTGATATCAAAGTGGTTAAAATATAATTTCCAATTATTATTAATTTTAGAAAAATATTATTAACATTAGTCGGTTATAGTAAATGGATATTTTCCTAAAAACTATTATTTTATCGAATTTAAATGGAGTAATTTCCGCATCCGTTAAGCATACCATTTTATAATTTGTGTTAGCTAATAATATATTGACGACAATACATAATAAAATACATAAAATTAATGTCTGTCATAACTAATTTTAATCGATGATGCATGAATAATCACTTAATAAATAACGTAAGCAATGCAGTCCTTATCGAATTTAAATCAAAATAAACTTTCTAACAAGCTAGAATTTTAGATCAACAATTCGATAATAAAATTAAGTACTATCACAAAATTCTTTGGTCCCATAGTTGACTATAAACTAGACTTTGGTGAAAATATAAATAATCCAATAATAATAATAATAATAATAAAATAATAATAATAATTGGGGAGTAAAATTCGGACCGGCAACCTCCTCACAGTGCACCCCGGACAGGGAACGGTAACCCTCTCTGATAAATGTCGGCCATGGATCCTCAGGACTAACCATCCTAGGGACTCATTTCCTCTGGTTTTCGACCGCAACAGAGGACAGGCCCCTCACAATCGACCCTAGTCGGATGGGGGTCAGAGACAGGTGGGAGGGGCCTTACCAGACGGTCTCGATGATGATGACGAACGCAACGAAAATGGACGCTTTAGGTGGACGGAGGGATTGAAGGATGACCTTCCTAACTGCTTCGAGAGTAGCGAACCTGAGCGCAGGGGGTACATGGCGCGAATACACCAGTTGCACAATATGCACCCGGAGTACCGCGCCTTCTCTCAGCAACATCTGAGAGATCAAGTATCCTTCCTGCGCAGAACCGGGTTTGTAAGGGCACCTCGTCAGCGTGCACTTCCACCGCAGCAGACACCAGCTGAAGGCCTGGTTTCCTCGAACATTCGGTCACGGAAAGTGGACAGTCCGTCGATCGCCGAGGATATCGATTTCCGCCCGAGGTGGTTTGCTAGAAATAGAAAATGATATTTCATTTGTGTCCGCTACATGTTCGTGCTGTGTGTATTGCGAGCAGAAACCCAGAAAATAAATAGGTACTTATAAAAATGGACCCAAATAAATTGGTTGCGCTGTTATTGTTGGAAGAAGAGAAGATCAAGACCAAGAAGACCAAATCTTTATAGCTTTTACCGCCAACACTCTATAACGGTGGATGCTGCCTCACCTAGTCTATTAAGACTTCATCACCTTCAAATGAGAATTTTTCACTCATTATTACAATTTGTTTATTATAATAAAATGTCTCCGCACACTGAAGTCCAGCTGAGCGATTCCGCTGTAATCGAACCCGATAGATATGAACCGACCAGCCGCGACAGGTCTGCGGAGCGGAGTGGAGCCGCTCAGAAAAGCGGATTCGAGAAAACCAGCCTCATTAAAATACACTGGTTGGATAAGATCGTCAAATCGCGACGGTCGACGGACTGCCCGCTTTCCGCGACCGAATGTTCGAGGAAAACAGGCCTTGACCTAACCTAACCTAACCTTAACACCAGGGTTAACCCAAAGCCACAAGACCTGGCACGAATCAACTCGTTGATCAATGAGGAACTTCCAGGTGATGCCAACATATGGCAAATCAACAGTGCCGTTTACGCCGGACTGGTTTGTCGAAGGGCGAACTGTGCTAATCCAATCCCCAAAAAGGGGATCTGTCTGACCCAAAAAATTACAGACCAATTTCCTGCTACAATTTATTTACTCGTATTTACCAGGATGTTTAGGTCTGCTGATCCGGTCTACCAACAGATAAACGAACAGCGTGGTGCCAAGAAGGGCCTGGCCTGGCAGGTTGTAAGGAAAACCTGCCGATAGACCGCTGGAGTCTTGCGGTACCAGCAGCACTAGTGAGATGTACTCACTTACATATACTTCGTCGGCCATCTTGTTTTTATGTTTATTTTTATATAAAATAATAAAAAGTCATGGTGATAAATAATAGGAACATAAGAATATCATAAAATATTAAAATGTACAAAAGCTGTTATACATAAATCTTTAATAAACCATTTAATTTAAACATTCTATTACATTTTATGATTATACAACTATAAATTGGTGACCCCGACGTGATTCAATTTATAGTTGTATAATAATAAATATAGTTGTATATAATAAAATGTAATAGAAGGTTTAAATTAAATAGTTTATTAAAGATTTATGTATATTTGTACATTTTAATATTTTTTAAATTCTTATGTTGTTATTATTTATCACCATGACTTTTTATTATTTTATATAAAAATAAACATAAAACAAGATGGCCGACGAAGTATATATAAGTGAGTACGCCACAGCCACCCAGCAACCGGAGGCATAAGCTCACCCATCTATTTTATATGAATGGACCTTAAACTCTATACCTCCTGAGAGCGGGCAATTGGAATGGAGTTTGGGTTGGACAAATGCGCAGTCGTCCACCTCAAGAGAGGACGATGCGGGGAATTCCCCGAAGATGCGCAGCTCGCGGGCCGAAGCATCCTACGACATCTGGATGCCGGAGAGACCTACATAATATACCTGGATGTGGATAACTACATGCAGGGCTTAAAAGCTATTAATATTATATACAACTACAGCAAAGCACAAACTACAGCGGTGTGAATATCAAGCAAGGCGAGTAGGCGGTTAACTAAACGGCTACAGGCTAGTAGCTAGGCAAACACCAAAAAACATACAAATATCAAAACAGGTTATTTATAGGTTACAGACTTGGCTTATTGCGCATCATTAACGAGTCGAGTTATGGAATTTAATAGGATACTCCTCTCAGGCCTGGGTCTCGGGTACTGAAATAATAAGGTATGATTAATACGGTAATAGGTCACGCCCTATATGCTTATACTGGATACAATGGACTGGCAGACATCACTAGCAAGAAAGAAAGTTCGGATTAGTGATAAGTTACGTCACATACGTATACACCATATAGGATGTCGCACGCTCGTATATGGCGTAGACCAGTAGCTAGCTTACAATCAGCTGGAAAGAAACAAATTTACCAGAAGCTCCGTTCCGGACACCAACAGTGGACTGAAAGAAAGTTATAGTTAGTAGTAGTAAGCTACGTCACGTTCGTATACGTTATATAGGAGGTCGTACTCTCGTATACGGGTGTTTCCTGAGTGACTGGCCATACGCTAGTGGGAAGTAGAAAACCCCGAGGCGGTCTCAGATGGACCCTTATTTTATCCCCTAATGCCCTTCGTTTTTGATATACAGCATGTTTTCTATTTTTTGCCGAAATTTCGATCGGCCATATTTTTTTAATGGCTTCACCGAATTGAACCAAATTTGGCAAATATGTTTTACTAATAGATGTCTACATCATTCAATAAACAAAAGAAAAAAATAACAGTGCCGTGGTCAAAAATTTTTTAGTCGGGGTAGTTACCTAAAAACATCATTCTGTATATGGATTTTGGCAATTTTCAAAGCCAATTCTAAAAGTGGCCTAATAGTGTACCTAAATCGCGTATTTAGTTTTTTTGGCACATTTTTAATCGATCGAGAATTGGCAGCTAAGTTTCACGATAAACCCATTCAAGAAATAAATACGTGTCCTCTTGTGACAAAAGCTTCACTAATAGACATGGACGACTATAATATTGTGCGAAAAGATAATTAGCAATAAATGAAGCAGTTGTAGTACAACTACAACTACTCCATTTATTGCTAATTATCTTTTCTGGAAAAATTTTTAATACATTTCACCTCAAAAAATAAAGTTAAATTGAACTGTTATTTATTAATCCTCATTTATATAAGAACAGAAAATCTATAGTGTTGATTACTTGTAAATTGAATGAAAAAGTTCCTTTTCCAAGTATTTTAAAGTATTTTTCAAGTGAGTAATTCTTTCAGCTCTGCTTATTCTTCACGTACTTATTACATACAGATAGAAATATTAAGAAATTACAAAAATCATGTAAGCCTTGATAAACATTCGCCACAGAGAGAATAGCAAAATATACCCATTATACATATGACAGGTATACCTGTCAAAAATATTAGTTATTGTTTGATACAACAGTGAAAGTGTTTTTTAATCAAACATGCCGGAAAGATTTTCCAATGAAGAGTACGCTGACATTATTTTTATTTATGGATTTTGCAATAAATTCGAGGGCTGCCGTTAGAGAATATCATAGACGATTCCCTAATCATCTAAAACAGCATGGAAAGTTTCCTTCAACTCCATTGCAACGTGAACGTCCTGTTAGACAGGAAGTAAATGAAGAAAATGAAATTGCAGAGATGGTGCTACAAAATCCTTCAATTAGTACCCGAAGGGTAAGCGCAGTTACAGGAATCCCTCATGTAAGAGTTTGGAAAACTTAAAAAACCGAACATTTGTATCCATTTCATTTACAAATCGTTAAAAGACTTGAACAAGGAGATGAACATTTACGAATAGCGTTTTGTCGTTGGATATTAAATCATAGGAGAACAATGTTGAGAGTTTTATTTACAGATGAGTCCCAATTTACTAAAGACGGTATTAATAATTGCAGAAATTTCCATTTATGGGCAGAGGAAAATCCCCACGGTATTTCAAAAAAAAAATCGCAATACAAATTTTACATAAATGTTTGGTGTGGACTAATAGATGACAATTTAATTGGGCCACATTTCTTTGACGGTACGTTGAATGGCGATATGTATTTAAATTTTCTGCGACATACATTGCCACAATTATTACAAGGCATTAATATTAGAGGAATACATTACCAACACGATGGTGCAGCTTCGCATTACCTAAGAGAGGTGGGGCAACATTTAAATGATCATTACCCCAATCGGTGGATTGGTCGTAATGGCCCAATTTCATGGCCTGCAAGGTCCCCAGACTTGACTCCAGTGGATTACTTTTTATGGGGTTATTTAAAACAAAAAGTATATGCTACCGAATTTACAACAAGAGATGAATTAAGAGAACGCATAGAACAAGAATGCACTGAATTAAGACATAATCCGCGCATGATCAGATATGCTATAAATAATTTACAGTTACGTGCAAGAAAATGTATTGAGGTTGGTGGTGGACATTTCGAAAATTTGTTGTAATTTTTGCTTTGTATTATTTTTGTTCATTAAGTTTTAGATGTGTTATTCTAATTTGTGTATTAATTGTATTTGTTCAAAATTTGTTTATTTGTTTAATTTAATTTTAGATATATTATATTATTTTTGTATTATTGCTCATATTGTGTACTTATTCTAGCAAAATTCGTTTGTGCTTTTTAATATTTTTTCTTGCGAAAATAAAAAATACTGCGGAAATTTTAAAGAAGAGTCCAGCTCTGATATTTAATAAATAATTGTATTTTAAGTTAAATTCTAACCACAGACTGCAGTAAAATAAAATATTTTCACACACTATTAAGTCGTTCATGTATATTGGTGACGTTTTTGTCACAGGAGGACACGTATTTATTTCTAGAATGGGTTTATCGTGAAACTTAGCTGCCAATTCTCGATCGATTAAAAATGTGCCAAAAAAGCTAAATACGCGATTTAGGTACACTATTAGGGCACTTTTAGAATTGCCTTTGAAAATTGCCAAAATCCATATACAGGGTGATGTTTTTAGATAACTACCCCGACTAAAAAATTTTTGACCACGGCACTGTTATTTTTTTCTTTTGTTTATTGAATGATGTAGACATCTATTAGTGAAACATATCTGCCAAATTTGGTTCAATTCGGTGAAGCCATTAAAAAAATATGGCCGATCGAAATTTTGGCAAAAAATAGAAAACATGCTGTATATTAAAAATGAAGGGCATTAGGGGAAATACCCTGTATAACGTAGATCGGCGGCTGACAAGTACTCAAAGCTGGAAAGAAATATGATTACAGGATTCTCGGGTGGCAGCAACGGACTGAAAGCAAAGTATGATTAATACAGTAAGCTACGCCACGTACGTATACGTTATATAGGAGGTCGTACTCTCGTATATAACATAGACCGGTGGCTGGCTTACAATCAGTTGGAAAGAAACACAGGGAGATTACTGGAACGGATGATGAACTGCGACCGACTAAAAGAAAACAGGAATTAATACTTTATGATAGCCAAGTCCTCACTTACAATCTCCACCTGTATACCTTACTTACTTTTGCTTCCTTAGGCACGTCTGGTCAGGAACAGCAGCGGACGGGTACTGAAGGTAGTTGTGTCGGATTCGGTATATCAATTATCAATACTCTGTAAAATATCAGAGTAGTAGGGATGAACGCAAAATAAGCAGCGCAGTGAATAAAATGCATCACGGCTGGATTTTGCCGAAATTCAGGTCCTGGTTAACTTACTTTACGTTGGGTACGCCTGCTTGCTTTCGACGACAGCTCTTGACTGACTTCAGCTCTCTTGGATTCGGAATATTAGTCTTCTATAACATGGCGGAGTGGTAGGGTTAAGCGTAATGTCGCAGCGCAGTGAACAAATGCGTCCCCGCGAGGATCAGACGTAGTGCAGGGTTTCAACTGCTAGAGCGCCGCATCGACATGTCTACATTCGCTGGCTGTTACGCTTCCATAGGTATTGCCGGGGAGATATCGGCGTGGTATATTATTTGTTTGTGCTTTCATTAATTACGGATTTACTGATTACTTAATAATAACAGGACAGTTTCTATTATAAAAAAAAATAATTAACTGGTTACAGGTGATAATAATATCAAAATGCGGAAAACAATAACTTAATTATATACGGGGTGTATCGAATAACGTTATATTGAACAGGAATTAGTAACGAAAAAGTCACTTCGTTACAAAATAGAAAATTATATTTATTTTTAAGTGAAAGGCTGTTTTATGTAAAAGATGTTGACAGTATGTGCATTTCTGATCTTATCCGAACTTTGTCGCAGAAGTCATTTTTATTTTCTGCCTAAAAAACTCATAAATTTGTAAGTTCTCAACTGTTATTTGTGAATATGCAAATATAAAATAATAAAATTATTAAAACACGAAATTAATAATTAATTTCACCATATTATGTCGTCACTAAAATCTTGATATGAAGGGTTTCTTTCATAAATTTTTTTAATTATTAAAAAAATGTATGTTTAACAGAAACCCTTCATATCAAGATTTTAGTGACGACATAATATGTTGAAACGTACCGACCGAGGGGTTGTTTGATCATTTAGAAACGAGGATCCAGATTTATACAGCCAAGGTACAATAATTAGTATAATTCAGACGCTTACCGGGAGTTGAGTCTTGTGAGGAATGTGCTTAGGCAAAGACAACCCATTGTTGGAGACGATTAAGTTGAACGTATTGCTAACTATTTAAGAAAATCCCGTGACTTTAACATGGTCTTACAACAATGTCAGTTATACTGTCCTGAAAGTATGTCAAAAAGAATGGATGAATGTTTACAAGATGCAGATGCATCAGGAATTAACAATATTCTTCAACAATAATCATAATATAAGAAACATATTTTATTTTTCTTTAAGATCTCATACTATGTTTGATTATATTATTTATATATGTTAGATTCAGATTTACTGGACGAACAACTATTGTGCCAACAAGTAGGAACATTTACTATGCGGTAACCATTTGTCAATATTTAGACGAAATTCTCTCCAATAGGTGAATTGAAAGAAGAGGTTCAATTGAATGCCCAGCAAAATTTTCCGATCTTACTCTATTCTATGGGTATTTCAAAAGTAAGGTTTACACAGCAGCAGCGGATTAAATATCTGCAGGCAAATCTCACCTGAAATGTTATAAAATATTAATTTCCCATCCCTTCCCATCTTTTCCCTTCCGTTCGATTCCATGCCCTTCCATCCCTTTCCGTTCCCTTATGTCCCCGTTCATTCTCATCTCTTCCCTTTCCGTTACGCTTCAAGCGGAAGTTATTCTGTGGTCCGAAAGTGCAAAAATTAGGAATATGATGTTTTTCTACAAAACAACCCCTCTTACCAACCCGGCACCAAACAATTTTTGCACGAACAAGTTGTAAGTATATGACAATTTTTCATAGTCAAATAAATCATCATGAACACAATGTGCTCACGAAGTAATAAGATAGCAATAATATTTGGTGATACCTATCTGAAAATTTACAGAGTTCCACGCGTAATTTATTCCTGAGAAATATAACGTGTAATACTTTTCCAGTACGCAGTCAAAGAAAATTATTTGAAACATGTGGAACTGTTTTCTTGCTTCTTATCGTATATTATAGTTAGTTGCTGTATTATTGACTCTTTATGCATTTGTAGTGTGTATGAAAATTTATAGTTATAAATCTATTGTAAATGTAAAAAATTACGTGATGAAATTTTTCATTTTCAATTTAAATCCTACCTTATTTGCACCGTATTTCAGTTAAATCAGGTTCACTGCTGGGGAATCTTTAAAGATAGCGTGTTAAGGAGCAATTAATCTGTTGAAATTATCCGGTTTTATAACAGGGTAAGGGTAAGTTAAGCAATGTTGTAAATCGTTTGCTGTAAAAAGAAAATAATAGAACATTCTGGAATCTGGAGCCGTACAACAACATGAATATTGGAAATTTCTAAATATGGCTAACTAATTAAACATTACGACGACTAATAGTATTGATTTCATATTAAGCTTGTTAGAAATTAAATGAAATTACTTTTTAATAAAAAACATACAAGGACGTGTGGAATATTACGTAGGGAGCGGTTTTTAAAAAACAAGTACAAAAACGATTTTCATAAACTCGTATCCTCGGGTCGCTTGGTAATTATACTTCTATACCAGGTTCGATTCTTTTGGTAATCAGAGTGTCCCAATATACCCGCCAACCCCTTAAGGTGCTGATTCTACGTATAAATATAGTAAGAAAACTTCAAACAAACTTTTTTCCGAAAATGCTTCCTAAACGAGATAGCAGATGCAGATGGCTACCAAATGTAGATTTTTAATGATTATCTCGGAAATACTTTGAGACAACTTTCTGAAACTTTGTTCACGATTCTGCATTATTGCGGCTTACTTGCTACACTACTAACCAAAATTTAGTTCATTCATAGATAGAGGAACAAGGGATAGTTTCCTTCCATTTTTTTTTTTTTTTAGTTAACATTTTTAGTTTTTTAAGACTATTATGATTTCCCAGATAATATTACATAAAGAGGCTCTCTTTACAGTTAGACGTACTGCAAACCGATGACAAGAACTTCAAACGATTCCAAACGAAATATTGACGATTCGTTTCATTATGACCATTAACAAAAATAATACTTCGTTTTTTTTTTTTTTTCGATAAAGAAAACTACCAAACACCGTTTTACTGATAATTAGCTATTAGTGACAAAAATAGTTCCAGTTCCAGTTCATACAAACATGTTTGAAAATGTCTTCTACGGCAGTGAAGTACTTAAATTTGATTAAAAAGTATCTGTTTGTGTAAAAATAATTAATTATTAAAGGAAATTTTTAATTAAAATTAAAGGAAATTTTATATATGGTCCCATGCAAAATAGTCAATTGGTTTTAAATACGTTTATCGAGGAGGCCAACGGATTGTCAATCATAATAAAGTATTAAAAAACTAATAATCTTAACTAAAAAAATAGAAATAAAAATAAGGAGAGACGGGTATCTATCCATCGTTTTTCGGGGACCTATTGATGAAATAAAATTTCGTTAGTGCTGTTCAAAATAAGCCTTAATAATGCAAAATCGATATTCATTATAAATCTATATTTAGCAGCCATCTTCAGAGGGCCGTGGCTCCTTTAGAAAGTATTTTCGGGAAAAAGTATATATGAAGTTTTCTTACTATAATTGTACATAGAATCAGCACCTTAATTGGAATGCGGGTATTTTGGGACACTTATAGTCTTTCTATTTCCAATTGAAACAGTCGGTCTGATGACCAGGCTCATCGTATTACAAAGCGCTGTCTGCGCTGAAATAACATCGAAGTTGTTCTTGAATAAACTTACGAAACCCGTATGCATACTTTGAAAGAAACTTACTTAGGAAAATATAACAAATTGATTAAAAAACTATATACGACAGTGCTCAGCTAAAATAACAAAAAATGTAAAACAATAAAAAAGGGTAGGTACAGGGTTATTCATTATAAATTACCCACCCCTTATCAGCGTTATTATTACCTATAGAAAAAAAAGTTTTAAATAAAAGTTGTGTGGTTATGACTGAATTTTGTTAAAATGCCATTAAAAGTACAGTGGCGTCCAGATATCAGGGGATACAAAAAAATAATAAATTTTTTTAAATGGGTTACCCTGTATATTATTACATTTTTGAAATGATCCTTTTTTCCTGATTTCAAAAATATACCATATGTTACCCCCACCATATACCGTTTTTGAGTTATTAAATGTCGAATATCTTAGTTAAACTAGTTACTGTAAATATGGAAAAGTTAACATTATTAATGTGAGCTATGAAAATGACACTGTAAACCATTTTGATAATTTCATTAAAGAAATGTCATTTATCAAACATAAGAGTTGTCATTTTCATAGCTCATTTTAACAATGTTAACTTTTCCATATTTACAGTAACTAGTTTAACTAAGA
Organism: Rhagium mordax; assembly: GCA_963680705.1. NCBI lineage: Eukaryota > Metazoa > Arthropoda > Insecta > Coleoptera > Cerambycidae > Rhagium > Rhagium mordax. Next base: position 36,242,895 of record OY796661.1, on the reverse strand, counting down.
TATTCGACATTTAATAACTCAAAAACGGTATATGGTGGGGGTAACATATGGTATATTTTTGAAATCAGGAAAAAAGGATCATTCCAAAAATGTAATAATATACAGGGTATCCCATTTAAAAAAATGTATTATTTTTTTGTATCCCCTGAAATCTGCACGCCACTGTACTTTTGATGGCATTTTAACAAAATTCAGTCATAACCACAGAACTTCTATTTAAAACTTTTTTTTCTATAGGCAATAATAACGCTGATAAGGGGTGGGTAATTTATAATGAATAACCCTGTACATAATGTTAAACTGATTTCTTCTATAAATAATAATTATTGAAATTTCTCTAAAATTACGAAACTGCAAAAATATTACTATACTATAATAAAATGTATCAATTATTGTATATAAAAATAAATAAATATAAAACGTCGGCTTGTTTTAAGTTCTTATCGGCACTATAAAGATGTGGTCTACTTTAAGTACGTAATACCGTTGATTGAAATATTTATTTCAATCAACGGTAATACTAATAAAATAAAAACAAAAATGCCAAGAAACATTCGCTTATCACCAAATAACAATCCCAGAGAATCCAATACCTTACCTATATTGTGTTGCAAAATAAATCAAGAATGAAATATGGTCGCTGGTGTTATCCACATCACTTACATAAGATAGGCATTATACCATCCAATCTCTGTGAACTACGCGATAAAATTGGTGACCTAGACCACATTTTTTAAATGCCAAAAATATACTCGAGAAACCAGTATTAAAATTTGATTGAACTTAAAATAGAAACCCCCTTTAATTCCACCTCTTGGCATTAAACCAAAAAACGGTTATAGACAATTTAATTTCATTTTTAAACGATGTAAAAATTAATATTTAGAATAGTTTTAGCTTTATAACCCATACATGTCACCCCTCTACTGTCTATTAACCCGTTTATCCGTGGTCACTAAATGTGTGTCTTGTCTTGATAAAAACCATGATCGACCCCTGGACGAAAAGCGTGTGCCCCTGTTTTCATCCTCTTGTCAAAAACAATTCTAGATTTTGTCATTTTGTCGGTTAGATAAGCTTTAGACATATTCATATAATAAATTAGTGTCTGGCTGTGGGTCAACCGCCATAATGCCATTAAACAAAAAAAAAATGTTATTATTTATTTTAACAACTGCTTAAAATACTTAAATTTTGTTTTGACGAGAAAGAGAAAAATGTGTCCACTTACCTAATCATTTTAGAGCATGCATTTGAATATTAAATTGAATATATCTCGAAAACGGTGCCTCCGATCGCAGTTACACAGGAGGACATTTCCTTCGTGAAAAACTGACAATTCACAATTCAAAACTCAAACAAGGTGTAATTTTTACCCCCGACCCCTACAGCTTGATTTGTACCTCATTTTGTTAGGCTTGGAAAATTTAGTGGATGCGTGCAAAATTTCATCACTTTAACAGTTTCGGAAATAATAAATAAAAATCGTCCTCAGGGGACCATATTTAGGGGCCCGCATCTATCTTAGGAAGCATTGTGGTAAGTTTGGTCCAATCGATTTATTTTGACATCGGGAATATGTGGTTTCTTTTTGTGCACTTATTTCTGGAACATCCTGTATTACCGCTAAGAGAAGAGAGTTTTAATTATAATAAACAAAGTAGCTGAGTTTGTTCTAGTACATATAGTGTATGTTCCAAACTTAAATATAATTTAGGCACAATAGCACTTGAAAAACTATAATTTTTAAACAAAATATGAAATGCTTCTCAAAAATTTCCAGTTAAGCCGAAAGTTGTACTATAGTTGAATTTATTCTTTTAAAAAAAATAGATTCTAGTTTTATACCTAGTTTTTGCTTCAAATAATTTTTTCTAAGCAAAGAATTTTAATATACCTATTCGTTTCTCTTAGAATTATTTTATTTCTTCGTGGAAAAACGTAAACAAATATTATTTCTTACTATTTTATACCTCTTCATTGAGTCAATTTATATGCAACTCTTTAGCATCATAATTTATTTCCCTTATTAAACTATTGACACCGACAGAGAAATTAGTTAAGTACCATCATCACAATATTCATAAATAAATAATGATGGCAAAATGAAAAATTATGAATAATTTCAAATTGAATGACCTCTTAGACGCAGACAATAGCAAGTATATTAAACTTACTTTGCATCTCAGAGGTCATTGATCATATCAATTTAATACAGAGGAAAGATTATAATGGTCACGGTGCCTAATAAAGGTTAAAAGTAACTTAATAAAAATTATAATTTTCACAAGTAACTTTTTCCCATCTAAACAAATTTGATAATAACAAGCAAACAATAAATACTTCCTTAACGGCTAAAAATTGTGTGTATTCATACTGCAAATTCACGGCCCTCGCCGATCCTTAATGATCCGTTTTTGGATAACATTGAACTGAGAGGAACTTATAGGGTTACTAAGATTTATTCAAATATCTTTAAGCATTTCTATGTTATCACGAAGCAGACAGACAGACGCGTCAACGGACCGATATTTTTAAAAACATGGTCTATGTTTTTGTATCACTTATGGTGTATACCTTTTGAGTAAATGACCTGCACGTTCATGAATCACAATATGATCATTTAAGTTGAGTTGGAGTAGTGTTTTTATTTATAAATAAAATTTTGACGAGTGAAAGTTTCATATCAAGAATATTATTTAATATCTACTAAAAATTGTAATGGGAATAAGTTACATACACGCGGTTACTGATAATATGCAACTAGTTTTTCGAAAGACAGGTTAAGAGGGCTCTGGAGGCATACTAATAATGAATTGCAAATCACTCTGAAATTATAAATAATTTCGAAACTTGGTTTTTACTATAGCATTTCTAAATAATCTGTCGGCATGCAGGATGATGAGAGAAAAACACAACAAAAAAAAAAAAAAAAACATACTTATATATTTTCGAGTTTTGAAAAATTATTTTCGATCATCCTGACAAAGTATTACTAAAATCTACATTGTGTCAACTCTAATTTTGCCCCCCTTCTATTTCCTTATTTGTAAAGATATTTAAAAATTTTGGCCTTATCAGACATTTTCCGAATGTTTCAAATATAATATTCAAAATTACCTAGCGGCAATACATACAGGGTGGTGAGAAAAAAGTTGTTTTTTTTTAATGGAATATCCTGTATATTTCTTGACAGGTGTACTCTTTGGGCTGATTTCAAAAATCTATAACTCCCTTGAGTTTAGATCAAAATAGGTCGAGATATTCAAGGATAAACATGAGAAATATTTGTTTTCACACTTTCGAGGTGACTTGGCATTCTAACTCAATTGTTGACTTTTAGCTGTCAAAATAATTGACTATGAATGTTATTGTGAATGTAATTTTTACATTATTCATATTGTTTATATGTTTATATCGTATTGTTGTATAACTTGTATATAATTAAGGGGCAAAATGGGACATTCTGTAGAAGAAAGATGTGCAATGGTCGAAATTTATCTTTTGTGTAATAAAAATCAAGCTGCAGCATGTAGGGAATTTGTTAGAAGATTCCCCAGACTTCGGTTCCCTGCAAAACACATTTTCAAAAATGTATACAGAATGCGAAAGTTCCCATCTTGACATAGCCAGCCTCAAAATATATACGACGTGAAGTGCCGCTGCCTAGAAACAAGTGCTTTACTGCTCGTACATGTCCGTCCTTGGTCGCCGTATGCTAGCGTCTCGAACTGTTTACACATTAGAAACAAAACTAAGCGGCAAATTTAGGTCCTATGTCAAGATGAGGACTTTCGCATTCTGTATAATAATCTTCGAGCAAATCATGGTGGTTTTTGTTTTGTATTTTGTTAAATTATGTGAAGTTTATTTTTCTGTTAATTGTTATTTTTATATTTTTTGAAAAATCTTTTCTTTGTTAATAGAATACATGTTTGATCTTAAAGAGATCTTTAAGTATTTGATATTTATTGCTAAGGAACATTATTTTGATAGCTAAAAGTCAACAATTACCTAAGTCAGAATGCCAAGCCACCTCGAAAGTGTGGAAATAAATATTTCTCATGTTTATCCATGAATATCTCGACCTATATTGATCTAAACTCAAGGGCGTTATATATTTTTGAAATCAGCTCAAGGTGTACTACAAACCTGTGAAGAAATATACAGGGTATTCCATTTAAAAAAACAACTTTTTTTCACCAACCTGTATGTATATTGGCGCTAGGTAATTTTGAATATTATATTTGAAAAATTCGGAAATTGTCTGATAAGGCTACTTTTCAAAATTTTAAAATATCTTCACAAATAAGGAAATAGCCGGGGGGGGGGGGGGGGCAAAATTAGAGTTGACACCCTGTCCATCCTTCCCTTTCTAGTAACACTGAAATACGGTGGGTCTACATGCACACTTGAAAAGAAATAATATCAGATATAGGACCGTCTGTGTTGAGTCGAGACAGGTATATTGACGTAAAGAGAGGTTAATATATCTACCGGTCAACCATAGAACTGATAAATACTGAGGACGTGTGTGATACATACAGCATGATGCAAATGTAAAACACGTCAATTTTAATTTTTGAAGGGCCATGTCATGATATACATCTAACAGACTTTACGTCACTGGTGTTGACGTAATTACACAATCGACGAATTTTTTAAATACAAACAGGGGTCATGAGACACCATATTTGAAAGGTCTCCTAATCGTCTATATCTAATGATATAATAGGATAAAATAGCAAAATAAATTTTACTATTCAGTCTGAATCCTCTAATGTCTTAAAAAGACATAAATACTCTTTTCAGAGCTTATTTGCAAACTATCTACATTTAACTGATAAAATGGTCAGTACTACGAATGTAGAAAGCAAATAATTTAATATTTGCAATAAGCCTCACCAGACGGATTAATCCAAAAAAGGACTCCTTCTGTTACCAGGCAGTACAAGTCACCATCCCATGGACCGGTTTCTGGCTTATTAGCCTTCATCAGCATGGTATAGGCAACCCATACTGCACGATATCAGAAGGACTCCAGGACTTGTCAACATCGAATGACATGAAGTCGGTAAGATGCAAATGTGGACCGTGGGGTCCTCTGGTGAAACTTATTGCAATGTGGATTTTGCCCAGACTGGGCTCGTATGATAGAAATGAAATCCCAAGAAGTCAGAAATCCATAGAGGTAAATTTTTAATAGGATAAAATAGCAAAATAAATTTTACTATTCAGTCTTAATCCTCTAATGTCTTAAAAAGACATAAATACTCTTTTCAGAGCTTATTTGCAAACTATCCATGGGATGGTGACTTGTACTGCCTGGTAACAGAAGGAGTCCTTTTTTGGATTAATCCGTCTGGTGAGGCTTATTGCAAATATTAAATTATTTGCTTTCTACATTCGTAGTACTGACCATTTTATCAGTTAAATGTAGATAGTTTGCAAATAAGCTCTGAAAAGAGTATTTATGTCTTTTTAAGACATTAGAGGATTAAGACTGAATAGTAAAATTTATTTTGCTATTTTATCCTATTAAAAATTTACCTCTATGGATTTCTGACTTCTTTGGATTTCATTTCTATCTAATGATATAATTATTCGTATTTTATTTCTACAGGGTCAACCAAAATAATATGTATTTACTCAAGTAGAATGAAATTACAATAAATGCTTATTCATTGAACTAAATTATGCTTCTACTCTACTATTTTTATTGGTTCAGAAAAAATAATACATTGACTGAAAAAATGTAAATATTCGAATAGTTATACCGTTGGATAGACGATTAGGATACTTTTCAAATGAGGTGTCTCATGACCCCTGTTTGTATTTAAAAAAATCACGTCAATTACGTCATTACGCCAACACTGTGACGTAACGTCTCTTACATGAATATCATGAAATGGCCTTTAAAAAATTAAAATGGATGTGTTTTAGGATTTTCTTCAAAAGTAGTCTATTTTTGAAATAATGAATTTATTCCATACATTTGCATCATCCTGTAGAGTGAAATATCATTAGTGATGACATGACGCGAGCTTCTCCGGAGCGCATTTAACCAGATGAATATTACCACAATTCTTCAAAACCTTACTTCAGTTACGTAATTTCTAATTAGTTGGGTGTAACTTTCTATTGGAATCTAGTTGTTTATCTGTGAGTTTACGTTGATATGATAGAAAGTGTTTTTAAATGTCTTTATACTATATTTGAAATGAGCATCGTGGACATTAACATTTGTGCTTTTATTTGTTTTAGCAGATATTTTGATGTAAAACAAATGAGCAATTAAGCTGTTCTAAAAAGCTAATTAGGTAAACAAGTTGCTCTTTACTTATCTACAAAAAATATGTTGTATTTGAGGAGAAAGTATTGCTTAGGTTTCTTAAAAATGATTCTTGTTTGTTTTTCATCAAAATAATCTTATATTCAAATATTATATCAGGACGCAATACCTCATACTACATGAAATTACAACTTGCCAAAGAACCAACTACTAATAACCAAAAACAACTTGACTGGAAATATAAATATACTGTAAACCTATACTTATACATGATTAGAGATTATACAACGACGAGTCGTCGGGTTGACAACGGTTCATTGCATTGCCGCTAATTAGATTACGCCGGTGTTCGTTGATGGGAATTCAAAATCAAAAATGTCTCAAATACATATTTTTGATTTTTCCAATTCTATCAAAATATGAAATTTAACAATTTAGCAAAAATAAAAAGTAACATAAATTTTGTTGTATCTACTATCTTTTTTGAGTTGCAACAAAGAATTTAAAAGGGTGAAATTTACACTATTAACCAAAAATTTATGTTATTATTATTTATTATTTATTTAAAGTTCCAGTATCTTTAGTTTGGCTGCATAATTATAGAACATCCTGTATATATTTTTTATTAAATAAGCATTTTCACAAATATTCGTGTTTCCTTTGAGACAATTTGTAAAATAATTTAAAAATAGTACAGGGTTATCCAACGAAAAGGCCCACCCTTATATTTTCTTTATTTTTCGAGTTAGGAAAAAATGTTTCAAATAAAAGTTGTAGTGAATCAAATGAACTCATTTAAAACCCCTGCAAAGAATATACAGGGTGTTCCATAAAAGCGGGACAAAACTAACTTACATTTTTTTAAATGGGACACCCTATATTTTTTTACATTTTTAAAATCTGTGTTTTTTTGTGATTTCAAAAATATATATATGTTGTATCTTATCTTTTACTGTTTTTTATTTATTGCAAATTTCGTGAACAATATTATTTAACCACCAGCATCTGCACGCGTATCAATCAGGTTAGCCATGGATGAAAAACAATTAATTTGACACTTATAGCCTTACAGAATAATTGAATAAATTCAAAAAGTAAACTTTTCATCCATGGCTAACCTGATTGATACGCATGCAGATGCTGGTGGTATAAATAATATTGTCACGAAATTTGTAATAAATAAAAAACAGGAAAAGATAAGATACAACATATATATATTTTTAAAATCGCAAAAAAACACAGATTTTAAAAATGTAAAAAAATATAGGGTGTTCCATTTAAAAAAATGTAAGTTAGGTTTGTCCCGCTTTTATGGAACACCCTGTATATTCTTTGCAGGAGTTTTAAATGAGTTCATATGATTCACTACAACTTTTATTTGAAACATTTTTTCCTAACTCGAAAAATAAAGAAAATATAAGGTTGGGCCTTTTCGTTGGATAACCCTGTACAACGTGTTAAGATTTGTACATTTCTTCTTATTTAAAATTTGTCTATTTTTAATTTGCTGGTCATATTTTAAAATGCATTATCCAAACAATCTATTAGTACAAATTGATGGAATTTTCTGTACAACAGCTGCCTTTAAAATTAGACCCTAGAAATGTGTTTGGCCTTATGATTTATTTCTGCCAGAAATATTCCATGAAGAAAATAATCTAGTCAAGTCAATTGGCAGCGGTTCTAATAATTATTAATAGTTGCAAAATTTTAACTAAAGTTGTATTTACTTGAATTTAATTCATTTTGGCGAATTAAGAAAAATATATGCAGGTTGAAAGCGGACCACCTCTGTAAAATGACTATTTTTGGTCCGATTTTATTCTTAAAATTTTCTTTGGTGTAATTTTAAACACGCATTGTCTAGTGTTCTCAATCACCGTCTTGTTGAAAAATAATACTATACGAGGCTTCAGATGGCACTGTCACTGTAATTTAAAATCGAGATTAAAATATTCTCAATAATATCAGAACTTTTACAAATTCTTCTATTTAATAATAATATTTTTTTAAACACGAAAATTAGAGAAATTTGTTTTTAAATTTCGACCCGTTGGTAATTTTTTCTTTACTTACCTGGTAATGATTTTTGCAAGTATCTTATATATTAATTTGCGGACGCACTGTACTTATATTATATATTATAATCCATGATTTCTATTGTTTCAGATCACTTAACAAAGAGACGACTAGTGTAGTAATTTATTCAAGGTAAGTTCTTGATTGGTTAGATTGGCCGGTTGAATTTCTTAGGAAAGCATTTTAATTTTCTAGTTTCGTTTTCAATTTCTTATTATGAAAAATTTCTGAAAATTTCGAAATTGAGATATATTACCTACCTACTTATATAAAATAATTTATTTTGAAGTCATTTATTGTTAATTACTGATTAAATATATTTAATTACATATAGGTATAAAGTAACAATCTAATATGCTAATGGTAGTCCTATTGACATCTAGAGAACTTCACTGGCTCTCTAATGAGGTAAATGATATTTAGACCCTGTACTTTTTCCTATATAAAATGGTTAAATTTTTTACATTATTATGACTTTAAATAATATTTGAATGCCGAGTTTTTCCCACTAACAATTAATTTTCTTACAAATTCTTGGTCAATTTGTGTCCAAATCTTTTCACGGCAAGAGTTTGAACCCTTCTACCCATACCATAAATGTCCAATTTAATCGAGATTTCTTGCTGTCCAACTCATTATTTAATACCCATTTCTTTAAGATAATTTTGATTTTTTTTAATAAATAATAATAAAATTAAGACATGTATAAACAAAGAGTCGTTTATTGTCACTCATAAATGGAATCTTCGTTGGAATAACTCCGACGAGCCATAGTACAATAAAATTTCTAGAAAATAACTACTAGTACAGTATAAAATATTAAACAACAAATTTGACAGCCCTGCCACTACTTCTTCTGACAGCAATTGTTTATATGGCCCTCTTAGAGTTAGTTAAATACAGAATTCTTACAAAATAATCAGTTGTAATTAGGTATAGGTAAATGTAATATACCCATATTACGTAGAATTTGATAAAATTAAAGAGATTAAATGTATCCATTTAAAAATTGGAAGATATTTGAAGTTTCTGAATTTAAAATTGTGACCACTTGTACTTACTCTGTATAATATTTAAATGTTTTAAATTATTTTTAAATAATCTACGGTTATGCTCATTACTTCCATAGTAAAAGATATGTAAATTTCTTGTATGGGTTATTTACATTAAGAATTTCTTTAGAGGTCTGCATATGTCAATTTTTTGGTGAAAATATTATATCTCAAAAACCATAAATTTTAGGTATAAGTTTTCTTATACAAGGTGACCCTAACAGACCATCGAATTCTGTGACCTATCAATACCGATAAGAAAAGTATGGGTGTTCCATTTAAAATAACATAGTTGTCAACCGCTTTCAGTATAACTGGCAGTTATAGAACTGTATGATTTGAAAAACAATATGTTGACAAAGAATGAGGCTAAATTGTGATTACTACTGGGTTTCAACAAAGGCACTAAGACACTCCACAGGTCGTTTTAAATTTTTTGGTAGAATGACAATATCAATATAATAATCTGTTAAGTCAACAAAAATTCCCCAGAGAGGTAAACCAGCATCATGCTAAGATTCTAGAATAATCAAGCTACAATCCAAAAAAAAAGAAGATTGAAATTGGGGAAGTAGTTCAGAAAATATTAAAGATTGAAGTTAAGGTCACTTTTAAAATACTCCATAATTTTTTCCATAAGTGTATTAATATTGATGTCCTATTCATGGTATAGCGAAGTGATTTTTTCCATCAAGGATTGCCTGGTTATTTTTGTAATATTTCCGTCACTTGGGCACGCCCTGTAGCCTCTGTTAGTATTTAAATCACTATTTAATTAAGTTATCTTTGAGTTGAAAAAACCGCTGGTAACCAAGCAGTAAATTAATTGATGCATTTTCGATAATCCCCGGTATAACTAAAATCCGTGAATTATTATAAATAATGACCGAGTCGGAGTAAAAATCATTAATTACTAAAACCTGTTAAAATATTAATCCGTGTCTGTTTTAATCCGGTTCTTTTTGCATTATAGTCTATAAATTGCAAGCAACCTGTTTCCGTTTACAGATGCTTCAAGTAACGGTTGTAAATTGCATAACACGCTCGAACTTACTAAGTAACGTCTTTAGTACGAGCCATATGTTCCAATTCAATAGCATCTTTAAGACGCATCCGAGATATGTCATCAAAGCAAGGAATAAAACTCGTGAGGAGCATCCAAAAAGGATATGTCTAATCTATCAGTAAACTTGTCATCTACCAGCACAACCATCTGGAAAATAAGCGCCGTTCCAATTATTAATTTCTCTGAAAATTGTCTTGGTAAGAATACACCGTGGTCCGCTATTATCCGTCCTTACCACTTTCAGTTAAGTATAGATATTCGGAATTTATATCATTTGTATCATCTCCTTGGGCAAGAAACCGTTTCTCCACTGTCAGCTACTCCGCTAGGGTTCTCATCCCGGTGAGTCAGAAAGTGCTGTTCCTTGCACTTAAAAATAAGGAACTAGCGACCGAAAATCCGTAATAAAAATTATTACATAGCTGGATGTTACTATTTGCAGATTGTAAGTTGCAAACAGCCCAGCAGGGTAAATACCATTACATTCCATTAGCTACTACAACTACTTTTCATAACTGCATGTTATACAGTATTAAATTAAACAACAAAATTCTAGTATCCAAAGTAAATATTAGTGTAGGTGATTTCGATACAGAATAGGCATTGGTTTGTGATGAAATAAGCAAATGTTTATTGGAACATGTAAAAAATAATTTATGAAAAATTACTTAACTAAAATAAATAAATGTCATCAGTTAACTTTTACTCAAATTACTGCAATAGTTTAAAAAAATCTAAAATATAACATTCCACATGCCTTTTTAATAAAGTATTGAATGTACCTTGATCAAATAAAAGAAATTTTGAGCTGCCTTTCACCGTCTGGGAATTATTTCTTTACGTATTCTCCGGTTTTCAAATCATATGCCCCTCGACAATTCTAGAACAACGATTTTGATATGCATAGGTATTTACATTTTTTGTAGATGAGTTGCTGATTAGCCTGATTTTAGGCAAACCTAAAACAGCATTCTTCTTTGATCGATTTCTTTGTCAAAATCTGCCACTGGCACTTTGATGAAAATTAGAACAAACAGAACAGAACTTACATTAATTTTAAGCAATTTACTATTTATTAAAAATGAGTGAGAAGCATTGACAATTTTGACCTAAGACAATGTAACGTTAAATTATACAGTAGGTACTAATTTGCCCTTAGTTAATTGCAGCTATAAATTATTCTCTGCATAAACTCTTCTTGAATTTATTTCGCTCATTCAGTGAGATAACAAACAGTAATCGAAAAATTGTACTATTTGGCTTTGTTTTCTAGTAAAAGTTTAAAATGGCAAATTTTTTAATCTACAGGGTGTTAAGAAAAAGTAGGTCATGCCTTTAACCACAGATTCTTTGGGCGAAAATAATGTGACTTTTATAATGTGATTTTTTATTTTGGAGCGTAGTTTTTTTTATACAGGGTGTTAAAGTTTACATTTTGAAAATTATTTTTATTAATAATTCTGTTACTGTTTAAGATTTTTACCCGAATTTTTGCACAGACTTTCATCTTATACAGATACACTTTTTGTGTAATTTTGGTCAAAAAAGTCAAAGCGCAAACGGGAAAAACGGGGGTTGTGTTACCCATTAACCCCCCCCCAACTTTTTCATGCGTACGCCTATGGTCTCTAGATATTTATTTTTAGATTAAACACTTCTTTCTCCAATTTTTTGTACTCCTACAAAATTTTGATTTAGGACTTGATTAACGAGATATTCCAGTAAATTCAGAATCATTTTCAATATTTCAGTTTCGGAATTTATTGTTTTTACTATTGTTGTTCGTAGTAATCCTGGGTTTTCTTTAAATCGACTACTTTTAGACAAAAAATGCTAGAGACTTTTTTGTTGTGCATAGTCAGAAAAGTTCAATAAAATAAAAATCTTAAAAGTGGCGTACACATTTTTGCTTAGGAAACCTAAATTAATACTTAGTTATCTATGCCACTAAGTTAGGTAAAATAAGCAAATAGAAACACTAATTTAAAGAAAATACTATAAAAAAAACATTGCTGTGTTTAAAATTAAACTTTTCATATTATTTACTTTAATTATTTATTAATTTTTGAATAATTTATCCAACGGGCGAATCCAGTTATTGTACATATGGTAAATAAAGCAGACAGCAAAAATACAGAAAATACAATTATTACTAAATGTATACTGCGACAGATTTGCCTATGATATAAAGAAAGTATTTCGGACAAAGAAGGTGGTAAAAGCTCAGTAGGTCAAGTGTGACATGTAACAAATAATAAAACAATATAAAAAAATTTTATTGCAAACATTTTTATTAGAAATGTATTTTTACAAAGTAACCTCATCATCAATCAACTATTTGAAATAATAAAACACTTACACAACTAAGACTAACTTTTTTCCTTTTGGCATCAGAAAGGATTTCTTATTACAGATTTTCTTATTAGATTTAAACTAATAGAAAATTGCTTATGTTTTGCAGATTTTTAAATTGACGTGCTTTATAAAAAAATAAAACAGTATTAAAAAATATTGGGTTACCTATTAGAACTCAGCAGGTTGGCTGCATACTGAACATTTAATATAATCTTAATTTGTTTGTTGATCTACCGCTTGTATTCTTCCTTAGTATATACACACTTCACCAGAATCTAGAAAAATAACACATTCAATATAATTAAATTGTAGGACATAATGCTAATTTCAATGCTTGTCAAGTTTCTAAAATAAAGAATTATTTCTAAAATAAGGAAATCCTGCCTCGGTTCTCATGGTCAAGGTTAATTTCATAAAGATAATTGTGGAGGAAGTCATTTTGATGAGAGGAGCTTTGATTCTGTTAAAAATAACCAAATATACTTCATTCAACTTTGAGCAACCCCCCCTCCTTCATATTTAAGGCTGCATTGATCGATTTTCAAAATATTTTTTGAGTATACCGAGTAAGTATTGCCTACAGAATAACTCGGTTATTACGAAAGTTACACTTATGAAATTTGAAAACATGTTAAAAAGTCAATAAAGCCAGAATGTAACACAATTGTGAACAAAATATTATTTCCTGTCTAACCGGAGGCCGGAGGCGACACTAACTTACTTATTTTAAATTGAATATCCTATATATTTTTACATTTTCTTATTCACCATAAGATTATAAATTCAGCGATATATCATAAGTTGGCATTCGATTGAAAAATGGTGTCTCAAATGTGGAAAAACTAAAAAACACAAGTTGACCCCCTGCGGAATTTTACTTTTGAGTCTTATTGAGTCTTATAGAAAGTAGGCGTTAGATTTGACGCAAAGGCATGTCACTCCATGTATGGAGAGTTCTTCAAAACTAGAGAAGCGTGCTTTTCTGTCAGATTTTGCATATTTTAAAGTTCATTGAAAATAATTAAACTTTGTGAATGAATTTTAAATGGGAACATATTTTGCACCTTAAGAAAGGGTATACTTTCAGCTTTCATGCATATATTATGTCTAGATTTGTTAAGCCCGATTGTTCGCAAAATCTAATTCTTCTGACAAATAATACGACATAGAGATGATTATTTTGAATAAATTTTATGAAGCATATATTTTATATTATTGTTAATTAAAGAAATACGTTGAAATTTCTGTCACAAACACCCTGTACATATCGAACTCAAATCTTTCATTTATGCATTTGAGACTCGCGTAAATTGATTATAGTATTAAATATTAAAATAAAATGCGTAATAATGATTTTTTAATATTAATTAACAAAATGAAAAGATAGTCTTGCTCTAAATGGAACACACTGTACATGCATAATTATTCCATATCATGTATCACGAAGACCTTCTATTAGCCGTTTCTAGAGAACTACGTATACTAGAATTCTGAAAATTTGTATACGGAGGTTTCTCACAATGTTCTATCGATTGACATTATGACGATATTTAATGTTTTTTTCACAGCCAGCCTGCCGTTAAGTGTCGAATTATATTCGTCTCTGTAATAATTATTATCAATTCTCTCAAAATCGGAGGGATTTAGTCGTAGGGAATGCTAATGCTAATGATAATGCCAATCGAAAGAGAATTAAATATTGCATCGAATAGCATTATAAAACACATTGTGCTCTATTTAAAATAAGTGAGTTATTGAACTTTGAATTGGACACAATTGACCGACCTTTTTAGACGCCCTGTATAACTTTCAAGAAATTTCGCATATTGCTCATATTTGAATATAGTTTAGTATTACTCTCGGTATTACTCATCTAAAATTTGAGCCTTCTAGATTAAGAAATAAAGTAGATAGAACCAATTAAGTTTAAGTATATTTTTCCACAATTTGTGAAAAAGTAGAAATATCTCGAAAAGTATTAAGTTTAAAAGACTTACCCGAAACTTCGATGTAGAATCCAAAAATGAAATAAAAAATACATTTGAAATAACTGAGTTGATGTCAACTTCCAGTAGAACCGGAAGTCCCATCTCAACAAAAATATTTTTAAACGATAGAATATTGTGAGCAATATTTGATAACTGCTGCTTGGGATTTCCATTGTCTCGTAGATATTTATATCACTACGTTTAGATTGCTTGGTATGGTTAAAGTCATATTTCTAACGCTGATAAAAACTTCCCGACAAAGGTGCACGTGCGGCGGCTCCATTGAATCGTTACAGAGGCCGCCTTTCTGCTTTGTAAGGGTGGCATTTTTTATCTGCGTTAGAAATATGACTTTAACTTTATCTGCAATCGTCTTCAGGTGAATACTGACGGAATTTCTACGCTTGGGTGACTTGCTGCATGCTTCTTCTTAATGTAAGCGGATTCTTTGAATTTTGTTTTAAACCAGTGTTCTTCTTGATGTAGGATTCTCGCCTCTGACCATCTGATGTTGTGATGCTCTCATCGATCGTGCTACTAGCATATGCAGCAAGAAGACTTGCTTAATTCCGAGATGAAAAATATGAAAAGGGATCTTCAGAGGAATGGCTACGCCAAGAAACATTTAAAGACGTTTTAAGAAAAAGGCAAACGCCTACTCCTAGCACGTTCAGCTCCAAGCTCTCAGGGCGAATTTTGTTTTTTTTAAGAATTACGTGTTGTATTAATTTGAACTTTTACGGAATTTATGTGAAAACTTTCACCCAACCTACACCCCAATTTGACAGGAAATTCTAGCAGGCCACAGCTTATAATTCCCCATATAAAATATACATAAATGTGTGCGTTAGCGATACACATGGTCAAAACAGAATATTAGTGGTGTGACTTTTTAGATACACCATGTTTTAACAAAGTGCATCGAAAAAGATACACTGGCGCTGAACGTGCTAGACAAGAAGTAGAAGTCGGACCCACACTACACATCCCAAAATTCAAAGGATCCGCCTACATTGAGAAGAAGCATACAGTAAGTCACCTAAGCGTAGAAATTCAGAAACCACTCATTGGACGGTTGCGTTTCAATCAACCGAGAAATACACGTAGCAATGCATCAACCAGTTTATAAATAGGAACGTAGCTAGGAATTTGTCAGTATTCACCTGAAGACGATTGCAGATACCAAGCAATCGAAACGTCTTGAAATAAAAATCTACAAGACACTGGAAGTCCGAAGCAGCAGTTATACTAGACTTCACTTTTCTACGGCAGATAAAAACTTACCGACAAAGGAACACGTGCGGCGGCTTGTTTGAATGTTAAAGAGGCCGCCTTTCTGCTTTGTAAATGCGGCATTTTTTCCCTGCTTAAGAAATATGAATTATAGTATATCAAGAATATTGTGAGTATATCTCGTAAAGAAATTTTCAGAATCCAGTGTATGTAGTTCTGTATAAAATGCTAATAGAAGATCTACGTGACACCCTAAATATAATTTGAGATCGACAAGAATATGTTCAATACCACCAATTTTTAGATATATGTCTGATTCGGATAATATTAATGTAATTTGATTTTTATGTTAGATGGAGTTGTCGATAAAGTTTCAACTGAACTGTTTACTAATTTAAATAAATTCTTTTGGAATGAAAACACTTTCTATTTTATATCATATTTAGAAATGATCCTAAAAATTAAAATGTATTGAAATTCACCATGACGCGCACTAGGAACATTGAAACTATTATGGAAGTTACATTTAGGCACTATAGAACAAAATAAGATCAAATAAAATAATAAAGGAAGTGGTCGATAATGTCAAAGGATTGATGAAAAATAATACAATACGATTAGGGAAAATACATTCAGATTTAGTTGTTTATAAAAACGGTTGAATGAGGAATATACAAATTTATCCAAATCTGAATAAGGATGTAATTGGCGTAGTAAAATCTGAATTCACTCATGAATACTTTTGTATATATTTCGTTTTTTGCCAAAATTGTCGTATGTAATATTACTACAAAATAACAAAATTCTACCTAAATCCACCAAACTAATTTCCAATAAGGTTGATGCGAGCTCCCTTACTTAATATTATTTTCATAAGTGACAACTACCGTGCCCAAATCTTAGCTTTCTATCAGCACAAGAAAGGAATGAATCAGTGGTAAATTGATGAATTGGGACCCACATTTATATAAGCATATAACTGATAACCGATATGCATGAAACATTTTACACAATGGCATAACGTAGATTTTAAATATTCGACTTTTTATAGATATATTATGTTAGTAATAAAGGTCGACAAAGGCCACTGAGAACAATTTTGGTGCATTGTATTACACTAAACTAACTCGACTAGTTGACATAATATGCAAGAAACTTCTTCTTTAAACTTACGAAGCAACTCACATGGTAGTTATTAGCAGGCCTGAGATGTATCTTGTAGATACCATAAGAAGTATTGTGGATCCATTAAAAATATGCCGACAGATATATCTGCCCTAGTGATTCCTCTTTCTTTTATGAGTCAAACATAGTGATTTACATGTTTTCATTTTATTTAGATATATAATATGGTAAAAGAGTAAACGAAGAAATAATATCATACATAAACCTGCCATGGCGTAAACATCTAAAGTTAAATATAATAAATGGGACTAACAAAAAAACAGTTTATTTGGCGTGTTTACTTTTTAAATTATTTTAAGTTCTACTCTGGTTTGTTGACTAAAAATCTACAGTAACTCGCTAAAGGGCTTTTCAGTTCAAAAAAGTTGTATTAGCCTTTTATCGGATGAGGCTGGAATATAACCATAAATATGCATTAGAGTATTTATACGGTCTGAACAAATGAAATAAAAAAATTCTTGTAGCTTATGGAGCATTGTAAATACATATTATGATAAAAATAGGTACTAGTATAAAAGTTATAAATCCACCGAAAAGAACTTTTATAATGTGAAATATATTCTCAGTTTATGTATGTCGTAAATACCATTCATTTGTCCCACGAGAATCGTGGCTATTTAAATAAAATAAATAATAAATAATAAAAATAATAATAACATTTTGTATCTAATATTTCAAAAATTTGAACACCCAGGACATCTGATAATTAAGCTACCGACATAATGAAAACCAGGCATGGGGATATAATAACGACGCTATCCCTAATCGAAATTTCTAATTCGTAAGGGTTGGAATTGGAGTATTATAACAGCTGGATTTATTCTTTAACTAGCAGCATTCGTAACAAAATTGACATTAATATATTTAAATAAAATATAAATATCAAAATGTGGATAATATTTATAATGGCTTTCGATCTATAAAGATGTAGTGAGCAAGATAATATTTCTCAAACAAAGAACATGCATATTATATTTTTTTAATGCACATTCTATGACGCCAAAGTTATCAATGTAGTAGTAATGACGCAATTAGGTATTTTTTTATTTATAACAATATGGCACCTCATTTCAAAATTGCCATTGAGACGAATTTCTAATTACTTTTATTGAATTATTAAAAAAGTGCAGCCGCTTTTTATCAGTTAGACGGGAGAAGTCAGTTGAAAAGTGATAACAATGTGCAGACTATTTAATAATAATAAAATAACGTTCAAACAACTACATTTTTTACATTTAATCAACTAAATTTTCGATATTGGTGAAATTTTTAGATTTCATTTTTATTTCTGTTAAAATATTGATCATCAAATAATCTCCCTTGGATGTTTCCCTTACGTGGGTCCATTAAATTATCGGCTATTTGAAGAAGGTATTGATATTCAGTTTAAGCAACCGCTGGTTTTCAGATTACGACCAAGAAGTCAGCGATGCATGCGCGGCTTGTCGCCCTGCCAAAAACACATTTCCCGTTCTACTGCTAGTGGCGTTTGCAGTTTGCCTTTAGACTGTATCTAGACTTCTACCCCAATAACAAAATGTTTAATACTAGTATTGAATCTGCAATTTTGCTGTACGTAAAATTTTTAACCCAATTCTTATTTAGATTGGGAACAATGCTATCTACTATGCTTTCAGAATACCTAATTAATAATAAAATAGCTTTTCCTTATGAAACCGTATAAAAGTATATAAGATTTTTGATATCGCTGTATAATAATGGATGGGTTACATTATTGTGTAAGCTGTTATGTTCTTACCGCATCTAATCTACGCTCTACACTGAAAGTGATAATATATTTAATAAATGATAATATATTTAATAAAAGTAATATTTTAATGTAAATGTAAATTTAATGAATGATTCCATAACATTTTCTATCCATCAAATAAACGTTGTACATGTCAACACGATACCAATATTCTAGTTATTCATTTTGATAAATTATCAATTTCAAGAAAGTATGCTTAATACAAAACAAAATCCGTTTTGCAATAATATGCAAGAAACTTCTTCTTTAAACTTACGAAGCAACTCACATGGTAGTTATTAGCAGGCCTGAGATGTATCTTGTAGATACCATAAGAAGTATTGTGGATCCATTAAAAATATGCCGACAGATATATCTGCCCTAGTGATTCCTCTTTCTTTTATGAGTCAAACATAGTGATTTACATGTTTTCATTTTATTTAGATATATATATATATATGGAATCATTCATATATATATATATATATGAATGATTCCATAACATTTTCTATCCATCAAATAAACGTTGTACATGTCAACACGATACCAATATTCTAGTTATTCATTTTGATAAATTATCAATTTCAAGAAAGTATGCTTAATACAAAACAAAATCCGTTGCACGTCATCACGCACAAGAGTCGTGTTTTGTTATTCAGCGTCTTACAGCTAAGATATTTCTTTTTCTTCACTAACTGACGACGTCATCAGGTGGTAAAGAAAAAAAACAAAATACGGCTCTTTTGCGTAATGACTTGCAACGGATTTTGTTTTGTATTAGGTATACAGATATTCACTGTATTTTAATCACCCCTTTTGTTATTATTGGAGATATAAAAAATAATTAGCTTTGTATAAAAGTTGTATGGTAGTGGAGTAGTATTATTATCAGAAGATTCCCGGTGTCAGTGCGAAACTAAAGAGAATTTTTTGTACTATACTAGATCTTCTCATAATAATAATAATAGAGAGATTTCGCCACTAGCATTGGTAAAAAATTCGCAAACTTAGCTCCGCACGGACATCTGGCATCTTCTCATAATAATACTTCTATAGCTTTATTTTTAAAATGTCATAAAAACAATTGCACGTATATGTCAAGTGCCTGTCAATATCATGAGATGACCTTTTTCTCCTGATTCTGAATTTATAATGTTGTATTATACAATACTTTTTAACATACCGTGCTAAAGTGCAAATATTGATATTTATTTCAAGGCAGTAAGCTATATAAGCTTGAAGATATATAAATCGATTATTTTTATTTAATCATGTGCAAATTATTATTATACATTGTATTAAAATTAACTTCTACGTACTCTTGGTGTAGATAATCTACCTCTGGCATAAATTGTATGAGGATAATTTTTGTCGTTTCAAAGTAAAATCATTGAATATTGACCCAACTAATATATTATAAAAAATTCCATATCAAACTTGGGTCAACTTTCTGCCAGATTTTCTTACATATTTAACTGTTCTCATTTTTTTGTTTCATTCTCATTTTTTTGTTTCATTCTCAAGAATATCAGTTTCACCTATTAAGAACTCTCAACCTGAAGAAAATGGATTAATTGGTAGGTACATTTAATTTTTTTCAAATAGAATTTCCATTAAATTCTTGAAGCGATTACGAAACTCTTTTTCGTTTTAGGTTTTCAGTAAATTCCTGTAGGGGTAATATTTTATAAGGCCTATATGTCGATACCTTTTTAAGGTTCTTTACATTAACATGTTTCTTCTCCACAACCAGAATTTGGTAAACAAATAAACAAATTTTTTAAGGTTTGTTTTATACTAAAACATTTACTTTTTTTATCTTTAAAATAAATCAACATTATCAATATCTCTCTTCACCTAGAATTTTCCGGGTTGTTAACAAAACATTTATAGAAAGCATTTTAATATCTATAGGACTTGGGGACAATCACCCAGTTTCTCCCTGTGTCTGTACACTTCCATGATAATCTCTTGCGGCTCAAGTTCAACAAACGAGAACATAATTCAACTTATATCCTAAGTGTGCGATAAAAATGACCCCTACAACTGCCATGGAGGTCAAACTCTGCATTACCTCTTTAAATCCATTTCCATTACGAACAGCTTTGAGGCTAAACAAAAGTTGTAAACTTGTGTCATATATAAGGTATGGTTACGGAAAATGCTCGCATATTGGAGGAAGATTTGCCTCTTAAAAGAATGGACATTCACCATAACGAGAGGAAATAATAATAAATAATAACTTAGGTACTATCTATTACTGTACTTACCTTAGAGCATTACCGATTGATATTAAGCATGCGTATCTTTATTTTAAGTGAAAAACTGAAGACGATATAGTTAAGAAAACTCGTCGGAAGAAATTCACAAATCAATTAACTGTAAATCAGACTACAATATATTATTTCAAAATTCAATTATAAGTTTCCCTATCATTTTATTATTGTTTTTATTATCTTCGGTTGCCCGATGCTAGACAGCTTCCGACATCTAACGGGGACCGCTATCAAAATTATCTTGAGTCACTCCTCACATCACGCAGGATTAGTGACTCTATAGATTCCAGACTCGTGTGCCCTAAGTAGATGGAGAGATCTGAGGTTGATTGCTTTCTGCATTTGATCTGTCAACCACTCTGCCGATTTTTGCCGGGCCAGCGTGATCTTCAATGCTGAGAGCAGCGTAGACTTTTTACCTTCCCAAGTACAGCGATTATCAGGTCTACCATCTTGATAGAATAACTCTAATTATGAAAAACGATGTTTGTAGAACTCATACTGCTTGCTCAAATTGTATGAGGCGTAGTGATGATTCAGCTAGATCTTTCTAATCGCAATTTAACTATTCTCTTTTTCTGCGTATCTCAACCGCAGAGCCGTAATAATTTCTCTGTATGGTTTAATATATAACTAGTATTTCTGAAACACTGTGTATAAAGAGATATATAATAATCATTCTGTATGGACTAATGACTAAATTTATACTGAAATTTTTTATTTTCTTTATTATAAATTATTTCATTTGAAGTTCGAATTTTGTATCTTCTACTATTCTTGTATGTATCTGCCTCTAAATATTACGCTTTATATAAAAGAAATATGCCACGTTCATTTTTGTACGTCTACCTTTGAACTTTTCTATTTTAACCTTTTGCTGATTTATTTTCTACCAAAGTGCCCGCTGCACCGGAACATAGATTAATTTGCTCACAACCAGTATCATAAACACTTTACATACACATCTTTTATGAAACTCTAGTAAAAAAATAAAATAGATTTTATAATAATTAATTTTTATGTGGTGTTTTTGGGTTGTAGGTCCTATTTAAAGAAAACACTTATTTTTAATTTTTTTTTAAAATAAGAGTTTTCTTTAAATAGGACCTACAACCCAAAAACACCACATAAATATAATATAGCTGGTCCAGAACCTTTGTTAAAAATAATAATTAATGTTGATAAAATACAAATCAATATAATATCTGATAATTCACACCGACTCGGTGGCGCCGTGGGCTAAGGCGTGAGTGACAGGCTACACTGCCTATCGAGTCCCGGTTCGAGACCGGACACCGGCAAATGGCAATGTCGGTGGGTATGGATGTTTGCCTGCGTTTTTTCAAATGTGTAGCCCCCTTCCGGACAGCCTTTGGCTTTGGATTTGGGGGTTGTCTAATATCTGTGGTGTGTTTATGTGTTTATGTTTATTGATATTAGATTTTCCACAGCAATTGAATAAATTGAAAATGACATGGGAGTCATAGAGAGATATCCCATCTCCTTTTTGTAACGCACATATAACATAAAAACATAATATTATGTACTCTCTCTTCTTGTACTATTGACCAAAATTGATCTATAAAAAAAAAGAAAAGTTTGTAAAATTAATAATTCAGTAACCTACAAAATATAGCGTTTTCAATATAATCGTTGAGCTAAATAATTATAATTTTAACAACAATTAACGGTATCTCTGATTCGAAAAGTTTTATTGGACATTTCCGATTTCGACTTCCATAATCACTAAACTACCGGGTAGATATATAAATCAATATATAGCTAAATAAACCCTTAGGTACTGATCGAAGTTGTCCTTTTTAAACAGATTAATCTTAAAACCCTCAGTT
Source organism: Rhagium mordax (assembly GCA_963680705.1). Taxonomy (NCBI): domain Eukaryota; kingdom Metazoa; phylum Arthropoda; class Insecta; order Coleoptera; family Cerambycidae; genus Rhagium; species Rhagium mordax. The sequence goes on along the minus strand of OY796661.1, from coordinate 36,219,769 downwards.
TACTGGCAGGTGAAAAACTAGGTCATGTACGGAGTAAAAAATTAATACTGCTTCGTTAGATGTACATTAAGCGATATTTATTGATTTTTTTTTTGTTGAGAAAACCATTTACTTTAAAAACATGTTTTATAGAAATAACTTTTGTATTTATTATCCATTTCAATATATGCACGATTTACAAAAACACGCTGTATATAAATTCACGAGATTACTTTTATACTGATAATAATAATAATAATAATAATAATAATGCGAAATGCGGACCGGCAACCTCCTCGCGGTGCACCCTGGACAGGGAGGGGCAACCCTCTCTGACAAATGTCGGACGTGGGATCTCAGGGCTAACCACCCTGTGATCCCAAACCCTCTGGTTCAAGACCATGACAGAGGACAGGCCCCTCACAATCGACCCCAGTCGGATGGGGGTCAGAGACAGGTGGGAGGGGCCTTACCGGACGGTCTCATTAATGACGAACTTGCTATTAGATAGATAGATAGATAAATAGCCATTTATTAATCCAATCGACCATTTACAATGATATAGGACAGGTCAGATAAAGATTTACAAAAAAAAAAACACAAATTAAATATAACAATAATAGAGAATAGAAAAAATATATATATATACACATATATACACACGCACATACATGCTCACGTACATATATACACATATATATACACATACATTATTATATATCAATTAAAATTTAAATATTCACTTATCGAATAAAAACTGTGAGTCACTAAAAATGTCTTTGTAGCTGAAAAAAATTTTTTTATATTATTAATATCTTTTATATCTGTATTTAATTTATTATATAAAACAGAGCCCATATAATAGGGATTTGATTTGTACATTTCAAGTCTGTGTGATGGATATTGCAAATTAAAACCATGTCGTGTAGCATAATTATGATGAGCATTTTGTAAAGTGAATTTATCCGGATTTTTCTTTACCATTGTTAAAATTTCTAGAATGTATAAGCATGGAAGTGTCAATATTCGTTCTTGTGCAAATGTTTCTCTACAAGATGCTCGATACCGTAAACCAAATATATAGCGTAGAGCTCTTTTTTGTAATATAAACACACGATTTGCCAAACTGGAATTACCCCAAAAAATTATTCCATATCTAATACGACTTTCAAAATTTGCGAAATAAAATGTTTTAATAGTAACCCTGTTGGAGATTTGAGAGAGACGCTTAATAGCAAAACAGCTACTTGCGCACTTATTACAAATATGATTAATGTGTGACTTCCAGTCTAAAGAATTGATGAATATACCTAATAATTTAAAATCTTTTACTTGCTGAATTGATTTATTTTCAAATCGGATGAGAGGACTGACAATGTAATTTGCACCTACAGGATGAAACTGCATAAAAAATGTTTTCTCCCTATTAATAATTAAATTATTTACTCCAAAGTATTTTGAAATGGATAACAGGTTCGCAGTTAAATCAGTTACGGCATAATCTAAATTTTTTGCACTTGTTACAAGTGTAACATCATCTGCAAATGCACAATGGAATGTTGTTAAATGTAGGTTTATATCATTTATGTACAATAAAAATAGTAAGGGCCCCAAAACACTACCTTGTGGTACACCCAAGCTAATATCAAGTTCGGTAGACCTTTCTCCAAAAAAATCTACAAATTGTTTTCTATTGGAGAGGTAAGATTTCAGAAGATTATTGCATTGACCGCGAAGACCATAACACTCCAACTTACTAAGAAGAAGGTCATGATCCACGCAGTCAAAAGCCTTTGAAAGGTCCACAAACATTGCAATGACTTTATTACCCATGTCCAAATTACGATACACATAGTCTAAGAAACTTAACAAAGCTGTATAGATGTTGAATGATTTTTTTGAAAACCGTGTTGACTGGGAGAAAATATTTTATTTACCTCCAAAAAGTTCACTATTCTGTTAAAAATAATTTTCTCAAAGATTTTTGAAAATACCGATAACAGAGATATAGGTCTGTAGTTTGATATATCGCGAGGGTCGCCTTTTTTAAACAAACAAATAACTTTTGATAATTTTAAAAAATCCGGAAAAATACCTAATGCAAAGCAAGCGTTTATAATGTTACATAAGGGTAACGCTAACAAATGACCACACTTTTTTATTATTGAAATAGAAATATCATCATGGCCAGTTGCATATGAATTTTTTAAATTATTTATTACATCAGTTAATTCAGGAATAGTTACATCTTTTAAGAAAATAGTTTCATTTATTACAGGAAAAATAGTCCTACTTCTTTTATTATGATCATTTATTGAAGTGATAGATTTTGGTAAGTCAATAAAATATGAGTTAAAGGTGTGTAACGGTTCCGTTTTGATTTAAGTAAATTCTCCATTTTCGGGATAAAATTTGCCATTATTTAGATTGCTCAAATATCTAAACCGTGTTTGATGGGTTGCCTATCCGAATCAAATTAAAGGTCGAGGACTATCTTCATTATAATAACCTAAATAATTAATAATCTTATCAATTAGTAGCCTTTCTCTTCCCTGATCAACAATAAACAAGAATAATGATAACAAAAGGGGACTATACCTGCTAAATTGCCGTTAGTTTTGTCGCGATTGTTAACTGATACGATTTAATAATCTGATTTTGTTTTATTTATTCACCTACTTTATGTCCGATTAAATTAATATAGGTAATAGTTTAGCATATATTCTCTCTTATTTTGGCTATTAATTTATTCATTTCTTACCGGTTTATTACAACTTCATGTATGTTTAGAATATAACCTCTCGCCGGCAAAACGACAAAACCACGCAAGATATTCAATCGGAATAAATGTGTCGGTGTTCCTCATCGTATTCTGTAAATATGCTTACCATCCACATTTAAATTTAAGAAAGTAAAGTGCCGCAACATTTCTTTATAAACAATTTTGCTATGATAATTCATATAAAACATTATTATTATTTGACAGAGATGACTGATCAGGGATAATGTTCGCCTACTGTCACTACTGTCACTAATGACAGAAATATCACCAACCTTTAGTAAAATGTGTGAAAGGATATATTCTCCATAGGCGCCGTCAGAGACTTTACAACTTCTAAATTTTGTTATCGTGAATTCGTAGCTATCTCACAAAAATAGATAGTTGTCCCTAATCAAAAATTATCTCTTCTACTGGAAAATTATGCTGATTCCCTCGAAATCTGAAATTGAATATTCAATACCCCTATTCTCAGCCCCAATGTCCCGATTATGACACTACCGAGAATTTGGCTATCTGTGAATTGGTAAGCTGGTAACTTTTATTACTAATTGTGTGGTATTTCTCGTGGGTTAACTCCAATTTGTTTTTTTGAATAGACCTGGAGACCTATGTAAAAAGATAAAAAAAAGCAGGGATAGACGTGGTGGAGACATATTGGCGAAAAGTACTTTCGGGGAAATTTTTCCTTACCTACTTGGGATTAAGTTATTTTCGCGTGAATTTATCTCGACTTTTCGTTTGTGGATTCCTGTGTTGTGGAATATTGGATTTTTATCGAAAAGTTGTGCCTTTTTGGGATTATTATACGCCTCCACAGACGTTTTTCTGGACTACCTGTAAGAAAAGAAACCCTCTTTGGTAGAGGTATGTACCTTTTCCTATAAATTGTCTCTGTTTGTTTAACTTTTACAGTAGGAAATCTAAGGGATGAATTTGATTTTTAGGGTTTCTTTCTTCCCTTATGGAATAATTCGCTTATGGAGTCTATTTTTTTTTCCATGAATATATTTTGAAAGTTTGGGAGTTCTTTTGGGACCTTTTACTGCAGCCCTATTGGAATTTGTGGCGTCCCCTTATCCAGCTGCCCTCGCAGATAAAGAGAGAGAGAACCATTCTACCCCATCGCAACGGTCCATATCCACCGAGACATTCTAACTAGGGGCACAATTTTGGTCAAGAATTAACAAAGGAATCGGAACCTCCAGATAAGTTGTGTTGTGCTGTGTTATTTCGTCAACAATTCGTAACAATAATTATTTTATTACCACCACCAATTGCCAGTACTATTTAGTGATTTTTTTTTTATTTATTTTAAATTTTAGTCAGATTCATTAGCATTCAGCAATCTTAGTGTTCAATTTAAGGGCGAATTTTACTAGTGTCTAATTTTTTTTTTGTAAAAACCTTTTATTATATTATTAAATAGTTAATATTCTTATTCTGCGATAATTTAAGACATTTCATGTTAACCAAAGATACGGATCCATATGCTTGGTCATCATACCCGCTGTACCTTATGGTAAACCTTCTGTTTAATAGTTACTAGTCACAAGGCTAAATTAAATAACGTTAAATATTAAGATTATATTTCTGATGTGACCTGGTACAAAGGTAGACATACTGTACAATAAACTTAAAATTGTCAGAGTCTAGTAATCATTAAATATTCGTTACAAACTTGTTTGCGAATTATATCATTTAATCACCTTTTTTTAATACTTTTTGAGGCTAGCTGATCTAAAACTATAGGTAGGTAATTCTTTTCGTGGTTCAGAGTTCTTATCAGTGCCAGCTATATACAGAGCCCTAATTATCTCAAACCCCGTGGCGCCCTCAAAATAAAATATATACCAAATTAACATTTTCACAATCGTGCCATACCACCTATTAGATAGGCACGGGGCTCTGGATATATTTGTAGTTTGTGCTAGCAATAAAAAAAGTAGGATACCCCTTTTGAGCTAGTCAGGGTATTTTATGCCAAACGGTTCTTTTTTGCATTTCTACACGACCCTGAGTTTTAACGTGGCATAAAAAGTGGCGCCCAACGTGTTTACATAAAAACTGACGCCTCGACGTTTTTATTTAGATGATATTTTTCCTAATTGATTTGTAGTTAATGAAAATTAATTTTTTTTGTCTATTACCTAAATGTACTGGTGGTTATTGGTCAAATCAGGTGTGCGTGTGAAGAATATAAAATATTTTATAAAATTTCTGTTACATTATTTCATTACACATGTTTTGATATAGTATGAGATTTTGTTTTTGGCTGTTTATCTTTTTTTAAGTTGCACATATTTTATTAATTTTTTTATGAACAGCGTCCATAAAAAAAAAAAAAAAAAACAAAACCTATCTTTCTTGTACGCTTTTAATTAATGCAACTACAATACTATATTGTTTTGAGGTGCCGATACACTTTATCACTGTGATATTTTTTTTGTTTTATCTATTTTTATGAAATATTGGTATGGTGGATATGTTCCGAAACCTTTTATAAAAAGGGAACAGTGATTTATTTTAACTTTTATATAGATATTCCGTCGTCTGTGTTTTTCGTTGATACCGGGTGCTTAAAATATTATTGGCAAGCGGACGCAATTTTTTTCTATAGGTATTTTTGAACGTGTGTTTCTTATTTAGTGATAAATATATGCACTATTATGCACTGCTAACATACATCCTAATATTTAGTTAAAATTTAATTACTGTTATACATGGTGTACAAAGTATAACATCACAACCTCAATATTTTTTTTTAGGTAATATTATTTTAGATAACTTTTAGGATTATTTTAGTACCTACTGATTTTAGATTTAGGTTTTAGGGAAGCAGTGATTGCGTTGTGAACCCCTTGTTCATTTCTTGGGATACACCTGATATAAATTTTAAGTACCTATGTATTTTGTTGATATATTTCGCGTTGTCGTAGTTAATATTTACAGTTAGTGTTATTCTATTTTGTTGATATATTTCGCGTTGTTGTAGTTAATATTTACTGTTAGTGTTAATCTTGGGTATTTTTTTAGATAACTTAGGATTTCGTTATTTGTGTTTAGGTTTAGGCTTTTGTTCCGATTTTTCTGTTTTTTTTCCGTCTTTCGAAGGAGAGGTGGGGGATTTGAATATTTTGCGGAACACATTTTTAGAAAATAGTAGCCGTTAGGGTATATTTTTTTACTTTCGGTCAGTAGCTAAAATGGAAATTAATCGATTGCGTAGTGATGAGTTAACTTGGGAGTTGACCATAAGAGCTTGTGAGGTTGGTTCCACGGTTGAACAAAAACGGGTACAACTAAGAGACGCTTTACAACGAAATATTCCAGATAATCCCAATGTTCAATTAGAGCCATCCGCAGAACTTAGTATTTGTAGCGCAAAATTAGACGAGTTAGTGGGTTATATACAGGAATTTGATGGGGAGAACCGACATAACGAGTTTAAGCGTATAAATAGTCGTTTATTGCATATTGAACGACGTTTAAACCGTGTAATGTCTCTTAGTCGTGAAATAGAACGAAAAAAGAGAGACTTATTATTTTTATTGTCGGGTGCTCTAGAGGCATTGGATGATGCAAATCATATCGCGAGTTTGTGCCAGCCCTGTTCAGGTCAAGCTGAGGCTGCAATGGATCCTGTCAATGCTTCTCATTCGGGACAAATCAGTACGTCTTTATTAGATTCACCAAATATTTTAACACAGCCAAATTCTGAAGTAACGGCTCATTCAAATAGTAATATTCGGTTGCAGGTATCGACAGAACCTCCAGTAGCTCAGTTAATCGACTTTGGAACAGAGGAGCATGTAAATACTCCTCCCATAAATTTTGATCGCGTTAGTAATAACACACAGCAATCCGCAAGGTTAGTCACTTGTAATGACAATTTTAGAGCGAATTTGGAAGCGTTTGAAACACGGAATCTTGCACAAATGTTAAATCAGCGTGCTTGCATGCAGTTGACTGATAGATTAAATCAAATAGCTTTACAACCAAATTATAACCAACCGTCGATTTCCCAGTTTCAAGCTCAGCCATTTCAACCCTCTCCGCATCAATTTACTGAACCTTCACGCCGCGTATCTTTTGCATCTGATGTTAATGGTCGTAATCAGGGACGGCCTCTCATTGAAAGCGTTTCTTCTAGTGTGGGAAATTATACATTTCGGAATTTGAATAGCACTGTCAACAATCATAATGTACTCAGCGGTAGGGAAGCTGATTTAACCAGTGAAGCCAATCGTAATCCTGCTGGTATATCTTATGGAATTGATCGTCGTGGTTGTTATGCGCATCAATCTGGAATTCCAGTCTATAAGTGGAATGTGTCTTATGATGGGAGTGGAAGCGTAACTTCTTTTATTGAGGAGGTGGAACAGCTAGCTGATTCGAGAAATATTTCCAAGGAGCAGCTGTTTCATTCTGTTTATGAAATATTAAGTGGAGACGCACGTGATTGGTATCTACCAAGGAAGCTAAGCTTCACCGATTGGGAGGATTTCAAAAATAGGTTGAGAGAAGCGTTTCTTCCACTAAATTATGAAGAAAATCTGTTAGATGATATCAAGAGACGAACTCAAGGATCGGATGAAAGGCTAATCTTGTATGTAACCAGGATGCAGAATTTGTTTAAGAAACTCGCTGAGAAGAGACCTTCCGAAGAAGAACAGGCTGCCATCATAAGAAGAAATCTGTTACCGAACCTCCAAACTGCTTTAGCGTTCCAAGATACTCGAACTATTGAAGAACTGTTGAATAAAGGGAAGGAAGCGGAGCAGATACAGTGGCAAGCGCAACAATACTGTCCTCCACCGACTCAACCTCGACTTGTTCACGAGACTCATTTATTCTACCGTCGGCCACACAACAACAGACCGGTGCCTGTTAGAGCTATTCAATCCCATAACAGCCAACCACTTGCCCAGTCTACTCTTTCTCAAGCTGTAGAACTTCCTCAACCCACGTCACCTACCCAATCGACTCAGAATTCTCAACCAGATCCGACTTCTCGACCCACAGGTGCGAGAACATTAGTCTGTTGGAACTGCAATCAGTCTGGTCACCGACTATCTCGTTGCCCTCAACCGTTGAAAGTAGCGTGTTATAGATGCGGTCAGTTGGGATACACTAATCGTAACTGCCCAACCTGCTCAAAAAATGTCAATCAGGGGAATTAGCTGGCCGAATAATCGCCCCTGCTTCGGAAATTTCGGCCTCCACATCTGTTAATACCCCCTACGCTGAAAGACACGCTCTTGTAAATTATATAATTTCTCACGCAGAAGGGGATCAACGACCTTATTTGGAAATAAGTATTTTAGGACATGCAATGCTTGGTTTATTGGATTCTGGAAGTAGTGCCACATTGGTTGGAAAACATGGCTTTGACGTTCTACGACAATTGGGACTAACTTTGGATGACACAAAGAAAATAAAGTGTTCTGTGGCTAATGGTCAGGTATGTTCGACTATTGGTGTTGTGAAAACTCCAGTGTGTCTAATGGGCAAGGTATGTGTCCTGGATATTTTGGTTGTTCCAGAACTTGCTAGTAGACTTATTTTAGGAGCAGATTTTTGGCTTTCGATGGATATTATACCGAATTTAAAAAGAAATGTTTGGCATTTTGGAGAAGATTCCTTAGTTGAAGTTGCCGGTATTATGGACGAAAGTAGTTTAACGGGAGAACAGCGACTTAGCTTGGATGCTTTGTTGGAGGAGAAATTTACCAAAATGGGAACTAATCTTGGGTACACCACTGTTGCAGATCATGAGATTATTCTGGAGGAGAAAACTGCTGCCATAAAGCAACGGTATTATCCTGTCTCACCGTTCAAACAGCAGATATTAGATCAAGAAATCAAGAAAATGTTGGAACTAGATGTTATAGAACCTTCCAAAAGTCCATGGTCATCTCCGGTTTTACTAGTTCCAAAGGAAGATAAGTCCTATAGATTCTGTGTGGACTATCGTGCACTCAATAAGGTAACTAAAAAGGATGCCTACCCTCTTCCATATGTGTCATCTATCCTAGACAGACTAAGGGGTGCACGCTATCTGAGTTCTATGGACATCAAGTCTGCTTATTGGCAAGTTGGCGTGAAGGAAGATTGCCGAGAGTATACTGCGTTTACAGTTCCGTCTCGAGGCCTATACCAATTTAAAAGGATGCCCTTTGGCTTGGCCAATGCCCCAGCGACTTGGCAGCGTTTAATAGATAGAGTGCTTGGTGTGGATCTGGAACCTTACGTTCTAGTTTACCTGGATGATATTATCATCATATCTCCAGATTTCGATACTCACTTAGATATCCTGGGTAAGGTTTTTGATAGGCTTACAGCAGCAGGTCTTACGCTAGGGAAGGAAAAATGTAAATTCTGTCTCCCCTCACTCCGTTATTTGGGATTTGTTGTCGACTCCAATGGTCTGCATGTAGATGTCGGGAAAGTGGAAGCGATACTGAAGGTTCAGCGACCTAGAAACGCAACAGAGATTCGTCGATTTTTAGGTATGGCAGGCTGGTACCGGAAATTCGTGCCAAATTTTTCGACGGTGACGAAACTGACCCATAAAAATGTTTCTTTTGTCTGGACTGAAGACTGTGAAGAATCGTTCAATTATGTCAAAAATTCACTTATTTCTGCACCCATACTCACCTGCCCTGACTTTTCAAGGCCATTCACCCTTCAGACGGATGCATCTGCGTATGGTTTGGGAGCTGTGTTGACCCAAGAATTTGAGGATGGAGAAAAGGTGATCTGTTTCTTGTCACTGACCCGACAGGAGCGTAACTACTCAACGACTGAGAGGGAGTGTTTAAGCGTCATCTGGTCCGTTGAGAAGCTACGTCACTATTTGGAAGGAACGCATTTCACCATCGTTACCGATCACGCTTCGCTGATCTGGCTTAACCGTCTCAAAGACCCTACCGGGAGATTAGCGAGATGGGCATTGCGATTACAGCCCTTTGATTATACCATTGTCCACCGACACGGAAAAGACAATATCGTCCCAGATTTCCTTTCCAGAAGTGTTCCAGTCTCCGTAGATGTAATTACTTTGGGTACAAATGTCATTGATGACTTTACCGACAGCTCAGATACTTGGTACAAGAAGATGATTGAGAAAATCCACAGTAGACCGAATAAATTTCCTCAATGGCGTGTGGAAAATAATATAATATATAAATATGTGAAATGTGTCATACCCGAACTGTCGACTGAAGCGGATTATTGGAAGATCGTAGTTCCTAAAGACAAGAGGAAAGAAATCCTAAGAAAACACCATGATGATGTCAGAGCTGGTCACGTAGGTATTTATAAAACTTATTGGAAGATCCATCACCGTTTCACCTGGCCTAAAATGCGCGCTGACGTTGCCCGTTATGTCAAGGCATGCCAGACTTGCGCTCAGCACAAACCGGAACAAAAGTGTGCTGCTGGTCTTATGGGATCCAGACCAAACATAGATAGGCCTTGGCAGATGATTAGCTTAGATTTCATGGGTCCTTATCCTAGGAGTAAGAGAGGTTATTCGTACCTATTGTCTGTCTGTGATTACTTCAGTAAATACTTGGTGCTCTGTCCGCTTCGAACCGCAACTTCCAAAGCTCTGTGTCAATTTGTGGAGGACAATATATTTTGTGTCTACGGTGTGCCTCAATTCCTCATCTGTGACAACGGTAAGCAAATGAGAAGCAAAGAATTTCAGGGTCTGTGTAACAAGTACAACACGAAACTGTCCTACACAGCAAATTACAACGCTAAAGCTGACCCCGTAGAGCGCTACAATAAAACAGTGAAGACTATGATATCTTGTTACCTGAAAGAAAACCACAAACAATGGGACGAAAACATTGCAGCTATCGGTTGTGCAGTGAGGACCTCTAAAAGTGAGACGACTGGCTTCACACCCTATTTTCTTAATTTCGGTAGGGAATATATTGGCGATGGATCCGAGTATAAATATCTTTTACAGGATCCTGATGGGAAACGCGATGGAGAGACGAATAAGCGAACTCTGGGCTTCCAAAAGTTATTCGAGTCCGTTAAGAAAAGGATAGATTCGGCTCAAGAAAGGAATAGGAAAGTCTATAACCTACGTAGAAGACCTGTACATTTTAAGGTGGGAGATCGTGTTTGGCGGAAGAATAAAATATTGTCCAATGCCATCAAGAACATCAACGCCAAACTAAGTCCAAAATTTATCGGTCCCTTTACAGTTAGCAGGAAAATAGGGAATTGGACATACGATTTGGTGGATGAAGGGGGAAAATCGACGGGTATATGGCACGTGCAGGATCTTAAGCCTACTTGGGATCCTCCGGACGACGACTAAATTGAGAGCTTTGCTTATTCTGTAAACTTTTATTTCTTATCGGTAAATTTTGATGAAATTTACCTCTTCCCAAGCAGAGGGGGAGTGTAACGGTTCCGTTTTGGTTTAAGTAAATTCTCCATTTTCGGGATAAAATTTGCCATTATTTAGATTGCTCAAATATCTAAACCGTGTTTGATGGGTTGCCTATCCGAATCAAATTAAAGGTCGAGGACTATCTTCATTATAATAACCTAAATAATTAATAATCTTATCAATTAGTAGCCTTTCTCTTCCCTGATCAACAATAAACAAGAATAATGATAACAAAAGGGGACTATACCTGCTAAATTGCCGTTAGTTTTGTCGCGATTGTTAACTGATACGATTTAATAATCTGATTTTGTTTTATTTATTCACCTACTTTATGTCCGATTAAATTAATATAGGTAATAGTTTAGCATATATTCTCTCTTATTTTGGCTATTAATTTATTCATTTCTTACCGGTTTATTACAACTTCATGTATGTTTAGAATATAACCTCTCGCCGGCAAAACGACAAAACCACGCAAGATATTCAATCGGAATAAATGTGTCGGTGTTCCTCATCGTATTCTGTAAATATGCTTACCATCCACATTTAAATTTAAGAAAGTAAAGTGCCGCAACATTTCTTTATAAACAATTTTGCTATGATAATTCATATAAAACATTATTATTATTTGACAGAGATGACTGATCAGGGATAATGTTCGCCTACTGTCACTACTGTCACTAATGACAGAAATATCACCAACCTTTAGTAAAATGTGTGAAAGGATATATTCTCCATAGGCGCCGTCAGAGACTTTACAACTTCTAAATTTTGTTATCGTGAATTCGTAGCTATCTCACAAAAATAGATAGTTGTCCCTAATCAAAAATTATCTCTTCTACTGGAAAATTATGCTGATTCCCTCGAAATCTGAAATTGAATATTCAATACCCCTATTCTCAGCCCCAATGTCCCGATTATGACACTACCGAGAATTTGGCTATCTGTGAATTGGTAAGCTGGTAACTTTTATTACTAATTGTGTGGTATTTCTCGTGGGTTAACTCCAATTTGTTTTTTTGAATAGACCTGGAGACCTATGTAAAAAGATAAAAAAAAGCAGGGATAGACGTGGTGGAGACATATTGGCGAAAAGTACTTTCGGGGAAATTTTTCCTTACCTACTTGGGATTAAGTTATTTTCGCGTGAATTTATCTCGACTTTTCGTTTGTGGATTCCTGTGTTGTGGAATATTGGATTTTTATCGAAAAGTTGTGCCTTTTTGGGATTATTATACGCCTCCACAGACGTTTTTCTGGACTACCTGTAAGAAAAGAAACCCTCTTTGGTAGAGGTATGTACCTTTTCCTATAAATTGTCTCTGTTTGTTTAACTTTTACAGTAGGAAATCTAAGGGATGAATTTGATTTTTAGGGTTTCTTTCTTCCCTTATGGAATAATTCGCTTATGGAGTCTATTTTTTTTTCCATGAATATATTTTGAAAGTTTGGGAGTTCTTTTGGGACCTTTTACTGCAGCCCTATTGGAATTTGTGGCGTCCCCTTATCCAGCTGCCCTCGCAGATAAAGAGAGAGAGAACCATTCTACCCCATCGCAACGGTCCATATCCACCGAGACATTCTAACTAGGGGCACAATTTTGGTCAAGAATTAACAAAGGAATCGGAACCTCCAGATAAGTTGTGTTGTGCTGTGTTATTTCGTCAACAATTCGTAACAATAATTATTTTATTACCACCACCAATTGCCAGTACTATTTAGTGATTTTTTTTTTATTTATTTTAAATTTTAGTCAGATTCATTAGCATTCAGCAATCTTAGTGTTCAATTTAAGGGCGAATTTTACTAGTGTCTAATTTTTTTTTTGTAAAAACCTTTTATTATATTATTAAATAGTTAATATTCTTATTCTGCGATAATTTAAGACATTTCATGTTAACCAAAGATACGGATCCATATGCTTGGTCATCATACCCGCTGTACCTTATGGTAAACCTTCTGTTTAATAGTTACTAGTCACAAGGCTAAATTAAATAACGTTAAATATTAAGATTATATTTCTGATGTGACCTGGTACAAAGGTAGACATACTGTACAATAAACTTAAAATTGTCAGAGTCTAGTAATCATTAAATATTCGTTACAAACTTGTTTGCGAATTATATCATTTAATCACCTTTTTTTAATACTTTTTGAGGCTAGCTGATCTAAAACTATAGGTAGGTAATTCTTTTCGTGGTTCAGAGTTCTTATCAGTGCCAGCTATATACAGAGCCCTAATTATCTCAAACCCCGTGGCGCCCTCAAAATAAAATATATACCAAATTAACATTTTCACAATCGTGCCATACCACCTATTAGATAGGCACGGGGCTCTGGATATATTTGTAGTTTGTGCTAGCAATAAAAAAAGTAGGATACCCCTTTTGAGCTAGTCAGGGTATTTTATGCCAAACGGTTCTTTTTTGCATTTCTACACGACCCTGAGTTTTAACGTGGCAGGTGTTTGCAATGTCTGCCTTGTCAGTGACTAAGTTACTGTTTATTATTATTTCTCTGTGCTTTTGTAAATCATTATTAGCACTTATATTATTATTTATTATTTTCCATACAGTTTTACACTTATTTTCAGAGTTTTGAATAATGTTATCGAAATGCAACCTTTTAGCTTGTCGAATTAGATGGCGATATAATTTTTTATATTTATTATAGTACTCAGGATCTACAAGACCCCTTTTTTGCATTTGATAAAGTTCTTTTAATTTTATTGAAGATACTCGTAACCCTGAAGTTAACCAGTGTTTCTTTTGTCTGGTATTTATATTTATCGTGATAAATGGAAAACAAATATTATAATAATGTTGCACAATGGTAATAAATGACGTAAATTTAATTTATTTTCCACAGTTTGCTCCTTAAATACATTTTGCCAAGTTTCAACTTCTAAAAATTGTTTGAATTTCTTAATATTTTTTTGAGAAAATGATCTTGATTTACTTTGTTGAACCGAGTCAGTACTAGATATTTGAAATGTAATTTTTTGGGCAGTATGATCAGAAAAACCTGTGTGAATAATATTTGCATACCGTACGCTATTATTAAAATTGGTAAATATGTAATCTATAGCTGTTTCAGAATTATGATATATTCTGGTTGGTTCTTCAAAAATTGATTTAATATAAAAAGAGTTTGCAAGATCTTTTAACACAGTTACATCAATATTTTCACAGAGGTAATTTATATTAAAATCTCCACAAACAATTATTCTGTTAATTTGACTTTTGCTAATGATCATGTTTAGAATTTCCTCTAATTTTCTAAAAAATAAATTAACATCAGAATCTGGTGTTCTATAAATACATAATATACAATATTTATTTTCACCGATATTTAATGTTACAGCAGCACACTCAAATATTTTATCAACACTTAAATTTACAATATCTGACATTTCAACTGTATTACAAGAATTTTTTGTTAATATCAATACACCACCATGTATATACTCTTTTCTACAATAAGAACTAACAATTTTATATCCTGGAATTTTCACATAGTTTATTTCACTTGATAAAACCCAGCTTTCAGTAATGCAAATTAAGTCAATATTTTCTGCCAATAAAAATATTTCTAATTCATCGAGTTTATTTTTTATACATTGTATATTTTGATGCACCACTGTCAACAAAGATTCTTTTTGTTTATTTAAATCACATGCTTTTGGTTGCTATATTGCACATGGACGCTTTAGGTGGACGGAGGGATTAAGGGATGACCTGCTTAACTGCTATGAGAGCAGCGAACCTGGGCGCAGGGGATACATGGCGCGATTACACCGGTTGTGGTGCGATATGCACCCGGAGTATCGCGCCTTCTCTCAGCAACATCTGAGAGACCAAGTATCCTTTTTGCGCCGAACAGGTTACGTAAGGGCACCTCGTCGGCATGAGGAAGTACCAGCCGCACTTCCACCGCGGCAAATTCCAGCTGACGAGGAACTTCCGCTTGAGTACACCGACGTCGCTTTAAGGACGAGGGTTAACCTTAACACCAGGGTTAACCCAAAGCCACAAGACCTGGCACGAATGGATTCGTTGATCAGTGAGGAGCTTCCAGAAGATGCCAACATCTGGCAGATCAACAGCGCGGTGTACGCTGCCGCAAAGCAACTCGTCCCACAACAGCGCCTGGCAAGCGCAGTTGATAGGGTCGAGAAAGCTAAGCGGCGCGTACAGAAGATCGAAGTTAAAATTCGATCAGCAAGGCAACACGCTTCTCGAATCCAGAGTGTGGTGGATTATATAGTCGCAGGTAGACCATTTACACCGAAGGTCCGGCGAGTGGCAGCCGGACTGAGACGCTAACACCACACTCTAAATCGCACAGTGCTGCAGACCATCAAGCAGCACTGTCTAAATAGGATTCGAGCGCTTATGGCTATTAAGAAAACTTTGGTCAGGCGAATGCGGAGTTTGGAACAAAACAAATTGTTTCAAATAAACCCGTCTCGCCTGTTCCAAGAGCCACAGCGTGTTGTCGAAAATCCGCCAACTGTTGATAATGTCGAAGCCTTCTGGAAAGGAATCTACGAAGTCGCGAGTCCATTCGATAATGACACTCCAGCTATAGCACACTTCGAAGCTCTCTGTCGTAGAGTCTTAGAAGAGCCAGACGAAGTGTGCCCGGCAATCAGTACGGAAGAGGTTCAACAAGCACTTGTTGGAACCAAGAACTTCGCTGCCCCGGGTCCAGATGGTATAAACAACTGGTGGTGGAAGAAGTTTCCTTCCACCCACCGCCATGTGGCCCGAGTTTTCAACTCATGGTTGAACGAGGGGCAGCAAATTCCGGACTGGTTTGTCGAGGGGCGAACTGTGCTAATCCCCAAAAAGGGGGATCTGTCTGACCCAAAAAATTATAGGCCGATTACCTGCCTCAACTCCTGCTACAAGTTATTTACTCGTATCTTGTATACCAGGATGTTGAGGTCTGTTGATCCGGTCTACCAACAGATAAACGAACAGCGTGGTGCCAAGAAGGGCCTGGCAGGTTGCAAGGAAAACCTGCTTATAGACCGCTGTATTACACAGGATTATGTGCAGTACAAGCGGAATCTGTCAATGGCCTGGATTGATTATCGCAAGGCATTTGATACAACATCCCACGAGCTTTTGTTACACTTGCTCGGATGTCTTGCGGTACCAGCACCACTAGTGAGATGCATCGAACAACTGTTGCCGCTTTGGAGAACTCGCTTCACCATAACATCCGGTGCCGAGCGAGTTTCGACAGAGTTGGTGACATTTAAGAGAGGAGTGTTTCAGGGTGACTCTTTGAGTCCGCTCCTCTTCTGCATCTCACTGCTGCCGCTATCTGTTGGACTCCGCCAAACCCGCGGGTATCAGTGTGGGCCACCCAGCAACCGGAGGCATAAGGTCACCCATATATTTTATATGGATGACCTTAAACTCTATACCTCCGGAGAGCGAGAACTTCAAAATGCTCTCAGGGTGGTCGAGGAATACACGCGGGCAATTGGAATGGAGTTTGGGTTGGACAAATGCGCAGTCGTCCACCTCAAGAGACGACGATGCGGGGAATTCCACGAAGATGCGCAGCTCGCAGACGGAAGCATCCTACGACATTTGGATGCCGGAGAGACCTACACATACCTGGGAGTGGAACAACGCCACATCCAGGACGTGAACCAAATAAAGGATTCTCTCCGTGGCAAGTACAGACACCGACTCCGAAAGATCTGGTCATCAGAACTTTCGGGGAAGAACAAGGTGTCTGCCACTAATATGCTTGCCGTTCCGATTCTGCTCTACTCCTTTGGCGTAGCCAAATGGGGAGTAGATGAGCTGCGTCAACTGGACAGGAATACCCGCAAGATGATGAATATTCATAGGAGTATTCATCCTAGATCGTCCGTTCCTCGTGTATACCTCCCACGTCAACGGGGGGGCCGAGGACTCTTGAGTCTGGAGTGCATGCATGGCAGAGTGGCACTGAGTATGGCATGTAATGTCATCAGGAGCTCGGACCCACTCCTACAGTTAGTGAGAGATCATGAAGCTGTGCGCTTTATTGTTTAGAGCAGCACAGAGGGCCGCAGAGAACTCGGTCTCGTGTTCGACTACAGGCGAGAAGGCCGGCGAGGTGACTCAGTCACTGAGCTTCCGCCTAATCGTCTGACAGCCCACATCAAAGATGCCGAACAGAGAAATCTGTTCAGGCAGCACGTCGATAAACCCCTGCACGGTGTTTTCTATAACAACATAGAAGCACTGGGTTTATCGACAGAGCTGACCTTCGCATTTTTAAGGTCAGCGGGGCTGAAGTCGGAGACCGAGGGATATATTGTGGCCTGCCAAGATGGTGTTATTAACACATTGGTCTATCGCAGCCGCGTGATGGGTGTAGAGGTACCTGATATCAACTGCAGGACCTGCCGTCAGGCGCCGGAGTCGCTCATGCATTTATTATCTGCATGCCCGATTTATGCGACTTCGGTCTACATCCAACGACATAACGCGGCTTTACGAGTGCTATACTACCATCTACGGCACTCGTACCAGATAGACCAAACACCAGTGCTGCCTTACGTCCCCGGAGATATCGAGTCCGTTGTCGAGAACGAGAAATGCCGGATTTACTGGAACTACTCGTTCCCGACCGTCAGGCGAATTCACGCCAATAAGCCTGACATAGTCCTCCTCGACCATCAGACCAAGGTGATGTATGTCATCGAGTTCTCAGCACCTGCTGAGACAAACATCGCCTTGAAGGAGGAGGAGAAACGGACTAAATACAGAGATCTCCGGTACGAGCTCCAAGTGCTATACCCAGGCTACTCTGTCAAAGTGGTCGTCCTGATAATCGGTGTACTCGGAGGTATAAAGCCCACGCTGCTCTCCGCATTGAAGACCATGCCTGCCTGCCAAACATCGGCAGAATGGTTGGCTGGTCAAATGCAGAAAGCGGTCATCCTGGGATCCCTTCGTCTACTTAGAGCACACGAGTCTGGAATCTACAGTGACTAACCCTGCGGGATGTGGGGAGTTGCTGTAGATTATTCGCTGGCGCTCTCTCTGTGTGGTGTCGGAGGCCACAGGGAGACTGTCCAGCACTTTCTTCCGGAAGCGGAAAAAAAAAAAAAAAAAATAAAAAATAAAGTGTATATTTGTTGCATTAGTCATAAAGTTTGCAGCACGGGCGAAGCGAGAGCTGCGATCATGCTGAGTGCAACAAATACACTTTGTTGTTGCACACAACATTTTTTCTACGATCGACTTAAATATATTTTTTGAAAAATTTTATTGAACAAAATATTACATTAACACAAAATATTCAAATGTCAAACTTATACAAACTAGAGAAATAAAATTGACACTGTCAAACACCATCCATAAAGAACAATGAATAAGCTTTCGTTGCCTAGTAACAAACTTATTTTGTGCACTAGTGCACTAGTATTACATTTTGCACTGTAAATAGTGCAAAAAGTTAATACTTTTTGCACGATTGTAGAAAAAAGACTTCTCTCTCTCTCTCTCTCAATACTCTAAGGGTTCCAGTAAAATAGGTGGATAAGCGTAATAGATGTAATTAACAAATTTTCAATTTGTTTCCCGATTATCAGGAATTTAAATGCAAAGTGTCTTTTATATTTTTGGTCGTTCAATTTACTTCATCTTCATTTAAATAATATAGAACCTGTGTAGAAGTACACTAATTACAAAGGCTTGAGGAACAAACTCATTCAGATTGGCTTAACCAAAGCACTTTATTATAAGGTTTGCGTTACGTATCTCCTATCTAGAAGTCGTTTACTCTTGTTTATTATTCCTCCCCTTACGCACTCCAATATTGTTTACAAATTACAATGTTGCATAAAATTAACATCAAATTTAACGGTTAAATATCTTACTTAATGTTTCCTCAAGCAAAAAGCATTCGGTTTCTTCTACTAAATGTGAACATTACCTTTAATGGAAATGAAATATCCCTTTAGCTTAGGAACAGTGGAACAGTATGCTTAGCTTGCAACGTGTTATGTTGGTATTTTTCCAAATTCCCTCGTTATGACATATTTCAATTAAATTAATATGAACATTTCAATTATTAAGAAATAAGGTAAATATTATATAAAATAAAATAATAAAAGTAGCATATACAGGGTGAATTTAAAATACCCTGAATATTTTTAATCGGTAATTTCTTATAGCATAATTAATGAATTCGCAGTGTTTTAATTTCAAAATTCTATAGTTAATGTTTCAACAAAAAAACCCTAAACTCGTCCCACTGGGGATACACTGACCGGTTAACTTGACATTGACTTGGTTACGAACAAATACCTCTACGCAGTATTCGCATTGTTTACCAAGTAAAACCAAAACTGAAATCTAAAACACTAGGAAAAATTCACACTCGACATCATGGATGCACAGGCTGAACTACGCCAACACAACAACACGATAGCTAAGAAGAGTGTGGGTACAGGCATTTATGTCGCTACACACATCAGCTGTTCTGCTCAGGAGCGTCGTGAATATTTAATAAATATTCAAAAATTTTTTTCTGGACTGTATTTTATTTATTTTACAAATGACTATTTTTAAGAATTTTTACGGTCCATAGAGCTTAACGGATTAAAATTATTCAGTGTATTTCAAATTCACCCTGTATATACATATAATAATAGTAATAATAATAATTTATTTCCATAAAGACTTTTACAAGTATTTGTATAATGTCAAAAATATTATAAAATCAATAAAATAAATATAAAATAATGCATAAATGAAATCCAAAAACGTCAGAAATCCATAGAGGTAAATATTTAATAAAATAAAATAGTAAAAGTAAATTTTACTATTTACGTCAACATGTGAGTCTAATTAACGTCTTAAAAAGACAGAATACTCTTTACAGAACTTCTTTGCAAATTCTACATTTAACTGATGAAAATCAAGTATAGTCTTTCTATTTCCAATTGAAACACATCAGTAAATATCGTCTTATGTATGCCGGTTACTCATCGACTCGACTGCAGTATACATATTGGTATCGAAAATTTATTCACGAACGATTTCGATGGTATTTCAGCGCAGACACCGCTTTGGAATGAAATGAGCCTGTTATAAACTCATCAGAGTGACTATTTCAATTGGAAATACTATACTACGAATGTATAAACCACATAATTTAATATTGTAATAAGCCCCACTATATGAATTAATCTAAAAGACTCCTCTGTTATCAGACAGCGCACGTCACCATCCCATGGACCGGTATTGTAAAATTAATAATTCAGTCAGACAAATCTCCTTTTTTATAAATAGGTACAACCATAGCAATTTTTAGTTCTTCTGGAAAGTAACCGTTTTCAAATGACGCATTTATGAGATGTGTTAAAGGCTCTACAATGTATTCAGCAATTTCTTTTAATAGGAAGTATGGAAATTCATGGGGCAGCGAGCAGAGGACTGACTTGACACACTTCGTATCGATACGAAAACTTAAGCGACAGTTGCCGCGGTCAGTACGTGGATGGGTGACTATCCACGGAAAGACGCGGTCTCGTTTCCCTACTTCTAGCGGCTTGTATATCAGCTATATCGCAGAAGCAATACAACTGTAGACGAGAGTTGTATTGAGGATATACCATCCTTCGGAGGGGATGTAAGGCAGTTGGTCCCTTGTACATTAGGCGAGTAAAAAATCCCTACTCTTAGTAAGATAAGAGGTTCGGCAAAATTTTCAGGTTGGGGGTTGCTCGTCTCCTGGTGTCGGTGATTGGCCCTGGTAGCGGAAATAGGTCGACCTTAAATAAGTGATTAAAAAAATGGAATTTCATCAGGACCACTAGATTTCTTATTTCCACATGATATTATTAAATTATATACCTCGTTAGTGGTTACCGGAATCAAGAAAATAGAGCATGTAATAAATTGAACATTAAAAATAGTCGTTGTGCATCGGCCTTATTAAATATGATAAAAGATATAGCAGAATCGATAAAGTAAATCGTTAAATGAATCAGCTGCATCCACCCTGTTAATTACTTTTTGACCTTGCCTCCAAACTGCAGGTAAAGACTCTTTAGTACGGATATTTTAATTTTCCTCAATAATTTTCCAAGCTGCCCTTGTTTTATTGTCAGTTTTTTGTATGAAACTATCATTATAAGTTTTTAGAAGTATTAATGTTGGCTTCATGTTTCTTTTTTAAAATTTTGTTTCTAACCATATGATTATAACTCTTTATTTTTTACTACTGTAACAAAGAAACAACAGTTAACAGTAGCTAAGGTTTACATCAATATAATATTGAAGATTTTTTCATTACAATAAAAAAATTTCTTAGTTAAGTTCTAGATACTTGATTTTTAATAAATTTTATATAATTTCACTTACTGTCTAGTCAAGACCTGATGATCATTAAACATCGTACAGATTATTAATTTTGAAAAATAGTGTTTTCCTCATATATTTAAAACTTACTATATTCTGCATTTATCTTATTTAACACACTATATTCAGAAAATAATGAAAATTAATATTCTGGGAACACACCTGCTGTTTGCAAATTACTGTGCAGTATCCACAATTTTGTACTAAGTAGGCATCTAACATTTAATAAATTATGATGAAGGAAATGGCGACGCTGTTTTCATTAGTCATTGCTAAATGAAAAGATAAAATATGGTGTCAGTTTGCCCCACCCTAACAAATAATGAAAAACATTTAGTGTATTCGACTCTGTTTTACTTCAGAATATCCATGTATGTAACTTTATATAAACCGGGTGATCATGAAAGTATTGCCTGCGGAATAACTTAATTGTTATGAAAGATAGACTCTTGAAATTTAAAACGTAGATAAAGTGAGAATTTGACATTATTGTGTGCAAAATACTACTTTTAGTATAACTAGAGGTAAAGCCAACATTCTTATTTTAAAGGAACACTATATATTTTTGCATTTACTTGTTCATGAAATTCAGGTTTCAGCAATATACGACAACAGTAAAACAGTTAGAAATCATGCATTGTTTAATAAAATTTCCATGTTGTATTATCTATCAATAGAATTAGATTTTACGAACATTCGGGCTTAAATGAAAGTATGCCATTTCCTGGTACAAAAAAATGTTTCATTTAAAATACGTTCACAAAATTTAATTACGAAGAACTGCGCAAAATCAAATCCAATATCTACTATTTTTCAGAATTAAATATAAAATCCCAGAGGAGCCTATTTGTGTTTTTAATTTTTTTACATTTTCGACGCCATAAAGGATATTCTATTTAATATAAGATAAATGGTGTTACTTAAAGAATACATTTATTTTATAGACAGAAAGACAGGGTCCCAACGGGTGGCAAACATGGGGGAGTTTTGGGTGATAATAGCGTAGATAAAAATAAACGCTCAGACAGGTCAATTTTATTTTGGAGGGGGAGCTGGTTTTAAAGGCTTCAATATCGTCTTCGAGAAGTGGGGTAAATAACCCCTAAAATTTGAATTGGGAAGAAGGGGCATATCGTGCATCATTGGAAAGCGTAATTAGGTGTATACCATCACCAATTAATTGGTTAGATATGGTCTTAGGACACCGTGCGCAAATTTTCGGAAGGGCTCAACAATACTGTTCTCATCCTTGAGTTACACTGATTAGTTTTCGAAATATGTTTGTAGGGGACACTTTTGACGTGCTTTATATACTGTGTATGACATTATTTTAAGGTAGGTTAGTGAGGCCTGTATTTGGCAACGCTGACACAGAGGGCAACAAAGTAAAAGAGGTGCATATTAGATAACCTACCGAATTTCTCGAGCAAAGGTGACGTGGATGGCATGTAATCAATGGGAGAAACTAACAGTTAGCCTCTGATATATATTAAATATTATTGTAACAAAAAATTAAAAATTCATATTGTCCATTTTAAACAATGGTTTTATAGATTTTTATTTTCTGTTGGAAACAATTTTTCTATACTTCAAACACCTTCGAACCCACATCATTGTAATCTTGCATAAATGGGTTTATTTTTTTTTTTTTTCCGGTTTCCCGAAGCTAATGCTGGACAGTCTCCCTGTGGCCTCCAATACCACACAAAAAGAGCGCCAGCGAATAATCTACAGCAACTCCCCACATCCCGCAGGGTTAGTCACTGTAGATTCCAGACTCGTGTGCCCTAAGTAGACGATGGGATCCCAGGATGACCGCTTTCTGCATTTGACCAGTCAACCATTCTGCCGATGTTTGGCAGGCAGGCATGGTGTTCAATGCGGAGAGCAGCGTGGGCTTCATATCTCCGAGTACACCGATTATCAGGACGATCATCTTGACAGAGTAGCCTGGGTATAGCACTTGGAGCTCGTACCGGAGATCTCTGTAAGTTTAGTCCGTTTCTCCTCCTCCGTCAAGGCGATGTTTGTCTCAGCAGGTGCTGAGAACTCGATGACATACATCACCTTGGTCTGATGGTCGAGGAGGACTATGTCAGGCTTATTGGCTTGAATTCGCCTGACGGTCGGGAACGAGTAGTTCCAGTAAATCCGGCATTTCTCGTTCTCGACAACGGACTCGATATCTCCGGGGACGTAAGGCAGCACTGGTGTTTGGTCTATCTGGTACGAGTGCCGTAGATGGTAGTATAGCACTCGTAAAGCCGCGTTATGTCGGTGGATGTAGACCGAAGTCGCATATATCGGACATGCAGATAATAAATGCATGAGCGACTCCGGCGCCTGACGGCAGGTCCTGCAGTTGATATCAGGAACCTCTACATCCATCACGCGACTCCGATAGACCAATGTGTTAATAACACCATCTTGGCAGGCCACAATGGATCCCTCGGTCTCCGACTTCAGCCCCGCTGACCTTAAGAATGCGAAGGTCAGCTCTGTCGATAAACCCAGTGCTTCTATGTTGTTAAAGAAAACACCGTGCAGGGGTTTATCGACGTGCTGCCTGAACAGATTGCTCTGTTCGGCAGCTTTAATGCGGGCTGTCAGACGATTCGGCGGAAGCTCAGTAACTGATTCTGCATCAGCACCTCGCCTGCCTCCTCGCCTGTAGTCGAACACGAGACCGAGTTCATCTGCGGCCCTCTGTGCTTCCTTAAACAATAAAGAGCCAACTCCCACGGTTTCATGATCTCTAACTAACCCTAGGAGCGGATCCGAGCTCCTTAGAATGTTACATGCCATACTCAGTGCTACTCTGCCATGCATACACTCCAGACTCAAGAGTCCTCGGCCCCCCCGTTGACGTGGGAGGTACACACGAGGAACGGACGATCTAGGATGAATACTCCTATGGATATTCATCATCTTGCGGGTATCCCTATCCAATTGGCGCAGCTCATCTACTCGCCATTTAACTACTCCAAAGGAGTAGAGCAGAATCGAAACGGCAAGCATATTAGTGGCAGACACCTTGTTCTTCCCCGAAACTTCAGAAGACCAAATCTTTCGGAGTCGGTGTCTGTACTTGCCACGGAGAGAATCCTTTATTTGGTTCACATCCTGGTGTGGCGTTGTTCCACACCCAGGTATGTGTAGGTCTCTCCGGCATCCAAATGTCGTATGATGCTTCCGTCTGCGAGCTGCGCATCTTCATGGAATTCCCCGCATCATCCTCTCTTGAGGTGGACGACTGCGCATTTGTCCAACCCAAACTCCATTCCAATTGCCCGCGTGTATTCCTCGACCACCCTGAGAGCATTTTGAAGTTCTCGCTCTCCGGAGGTATAGAGTTTAAGGTCATCCATATAAAATAGATGGGTGACCTTATGCCGCCGGTTGCTGGGTGGCCCACACTGATACCCGCGGGTTTGGCGGAGTCCAACAGACAGCGGCAGCAGTGAGATGTAGAAGAGGAGCGGACTCAAAGAGTCACCCTGAAACACTCCTCTCTTAAATGTCACCAACTCTGTCGAAACTCGCTCGGCACCGAATGTTATGGTGAAGCGAGTTCTCCTCAGAGCGGCAACAGTTGTTCAATGCCTCTCACTAGTGGTGCTGGTACCGCAAGACATCCGAGGAAGTGTAACAAAAGCTCATGGGATGTTGTATCAAACGCCTTGCGATAATCAATCCAGGCCATTGATAGATTCCGCTTGTATTGCACAGATTCCTGTGTAATACAGCGGTCTATCAGCAGGTTTTTCTTGCAACCTGCCAGACCCTTCTTGGCACCACGCTGTTCGTTTATAAATGGGTTTATTATTATTATCATTTTTTTTTTTTTTCCGTTTCGGAACGAAAGTGCTGGACAGTCTCCCTGTGGCCTCCGACACCACACAGAGAGAGCGCCAGCGAATAATCTACAGCAACTCCCCACATCCCGCAGGGTTAGTCACTGTAGATTCCAGACTCGTGTGCTCTAAGTAGACGAAGGGATCCCAGGATGACCGCTTTCTGCACTTGACAAGCCAACCATTCTGCCGATGTTTGGCAGACAGGCATGGCCTTCAATGCGGAGAGCAGCGTGGGCTTTATACCTCCGAGTACACCGATTATCAGGACGACCATTTTGACAGAGTAGCCTGGGTATAGCACTTGGAGCTCGTACCGGAGATCTCTGTATTTAGTCCGTTTCTCCTCCTCCTTCAAGGCGATGTTTGTCTCAGCAGGTGCTGAGAACTCGATGACATACATCACCTTGGTCTGATGGTCGAGGAGGACTATGTCAGGCTTATTGGCGTGAATTCGCCTGACGGTCGGGAACGAGTAGTTCCAGTAAATCCGGCATTTCTCGTTCTCGACAACGGACTCGATATCTCCGGGGACGTAAGGCAGCACTGGTGTTCGGTCTATTTGGTACGAGTGCCGTAGATGGTAGTATAGCACTCGTAAAGCCGCGTTATGTCGTTGGATGTAGACCGAAGTCGCATAAATCGGGCATGCAGATAATAAATGCATGAGCGACTCCGGCGCCTGCCGACAGGTCCTGCAGTTGATATCAGGTACCTCTACACCCATCACGCGACTGCGATAGACCAATGTGTTAATAACACCATCTTGGCAGGCCACAATATATCCCTCGGTCTCCGACTTCAGCCCCGCTGACCTTAAAAATGCGAAGGTCAGCTCTGTCGATAAACCCAGTGCTTCTATGTTGTTATAGAAAACACCGTGCAGGGGTTTATCGACGTGCTGCCTGAACAGATTTCTTTGTTCGGCAGCTTTGATGTGGGCTGTCAGACGATTAGGCGGAAGCTCAGTGACTGAGTCACCTCGCCGGCCTTCTCGCCCGTAGTCGAACACGAGACCGAGTTCATCTGCGGCCCTCTGTGCTGCCCTAAACAATAAAGCGCCAACTCCCACAGTTTCATGATCTCTCACTAACTGTAGGAGTGGGTCCGAGCTCCTGATGACGTTATATGCCAAACTCAGTGCCACTCTGCCATGCATGCACTCCAGACTCAAGAGTCCTCGGCCCCCCTGTTGACGTGGGTGGTACACACGAGGAACGGACGATCTAGGATGAATACTCCTATGAATATTCATCATCTTGCGGGTATTCCTGTCCAATTGACGCAGCTCATCTACTCCCCATTTGACTACGCCAAAGGAGTAGAGCAGAATCGGAACGGCAAGCATATTAGTGGCAGACACCTTGTTCTTCCCCGAAAGTTCTGATGACCAGATCTTTCGGAGTCGGTGTCTGTACTTGCCACGGAGAGAATCCTTTATTTGGTTCACATCCTGGATGTGGCGTTGTTCCACACCCAGGTATGTGTAGGTCTCTCCGGTATCCAAATGTCGTAGGATGCTTCCGTCTGCGAGCTGCGCATCTTCGTGGAATTCCCCGCATCGTCCTCTCTTGAGGTGGACGACTGCGCATTTGTCCAACCCAAACTCCATTCCAATTGCCCGCGTGTATTCCTCGACCACCCTGAGAGCATTTTGAAGTTCTCGCTCTCCGGAGGTATATAGTTTAAGGTCATCCATATAAAATAGATGGGTGACCTTATGCCTCCGGTTGCTGGGTGGCCCACACTGATACCCGCGGGTTTGGCGGAGTCCAACAGATAGCGGCAGCAGTGAGATGCAGAAGAGGAGCGGACTCAAAGAGTCACCCTGAAACACTCCTCTCTTAAATGTCACCAACTCTGTCGAAACTCGCTCGGCACCGGATGTTATGGTGAAGCGAGTTCTCCAAAGCGGCAACAGTTGTTCGATGCATCTCACTAGTGGTGCTGGTACCGCAAGACATCCGAGCAAGTGTAACAAAAGCTCGTGGGATGTTGTATCAAATGCCTTGCGATAATCAATCCAGGCCATTGACAGATTCCGCTTGTACTGCACAGAATCCTGTGTAATACAGCGGTCTATCAGCAGGTTTTCCTTGCAACCTGCCAGGCCCTTCTTGGCACCACGCTGTTCGTTTATCTGTTGGTAGACCGGATCAACAGACCTCAACATCCTGGTATACAAGATACGAGTAAATAACTTGTAGCAGGAGTTGAGGCAGGTAATCGGCCTATAATTTTTTGGGTCAGACAGATCCCCCTTTTTGGGGATTAGCACAGTTCGCCCCTCGACAAACCAGTCCGGAATTTGCTGCCCCTCGTTCAACCATGAGTTGAAAACTCGGGCCAGATGGCGGTGGGTGGAAGGAAACCTCTTCCACCACCAGTTGTTTATACCATCTGGACCCGGGGCAGCGAAGTTCTTGGTTCCAACAAGTGCTTGTTGAACCTCTTCCGTACTGATTGCCGGGCACACTTCGTCTGGCTCTTCTAAGACTCTACGACAGAGAGCCTCGAAGTGTGCTATAGCTGGAGTGTCATTATCGAATCTTCTGGAAGCTCCTCACTAATCAACGAATCCATTCGTGCCAGGTCTTGTGGCTTTGGGTTAACCCTGGTGTTAAGATTAACCCTCGTCCTTAAAGCGATATCGGTGTACTCAGGAGGATGTTCCTCGTCAGCTGGTATTTGCCGCGGTGAAAGTGCGGCAGGCACTTCCTCACGCTGACGAGGTGCCCTTACATAACCTGTTCTGCGCAGGAAGGATACTTGATCTCTCAGATGTTTTTGAGAGAAGGCGCGATACTCCGGGTGCATATCGCACCACAACCGGTGTAATCGCGCCATGTACCCCCTGCGCTCAGGCTCGCTGCTCTAGTAGCAGGTCAGCAAGTCATCCCT
Source organism: Rhagium mordax (assembly GCA_963680705.1). NCBI lineage: Eukaryota > Metazoa > Arthropoda > Insecta > Coleoptera > Cerambycidae > Rhagium > Rhagium mordax. The sequence continues at coordinate 36,191,458 of OY796661.1, read as the reverse complement.
TAGTTCCCTCGTCCACTGAAAGCGTCCATATTCATAGCGTACGTCGTCATTGTTGAGACCGTCCGGTGAGGCCCCTCCCATCTGTCTCTGACCCCCATCCGGTTGGGGTCGATTGTGAGGGGCCATTTCTGGGGTTTGTGGAACCAGAATAGGGGGGTGTCAGGGAGGTTAGCCCTGAAACCCCACGTCCGACATTTGTCAGAGAGGGTTACCCCTCTCTGTCCAGGGTGCACCGCGTGGAGGTTGCCGGTCCGGTTTCGCACCCCTTATTATCATTATTATTATTATTTTTTTTTTTTTTTTCGGTTGCCCGATGCTGGACAGTCTCTCCATGGCCTCCGACACCACACGGAGAAAGCGCCAGCGAATAATCTACAGCCACTCCCCACATCCCGCGGGGTTAGTGACTGTAGATTAAAGACTCGTGTGCCCTAAGTAGACGGAGGGAACCCAGGATGACCGCTTTCTGCATTTGACCAGCCAACCACTCTGCCGATTTTTGGCAGGCAGGCATGGTCTTCATTGCGGAGAGCAGCGTGGGCTTCATACCTCCGAGTACACCGATTATCAGGACGACCATCTTGACAGAGTAGCCTGGGTATAGCACTTGGAGCTCGTACCGGAGATCTCTGTATTTGGTCCGTTTCTCCTCCTCATTCAAGGCGATGTTTGTCTCAGCAGGCGCTGAGAACTCGATGACATACATCACCTTGGTCTGATGATCGAGGAGGACTATGTCAGGCTTATTGGCTCGAATTAGCCTGACGGTCGGGAACGAGTAGTTCCAGTAAATCCGTCATTTCTCGTTCTCGACAACGGACTCGATATCTCCGGGAATGTAAGGCAGCACTGGTGTTTGGTCTAACTCGTAGGAGTGCCGTAGATGGTAGTATAGCACTCGTAAAGCCGCGTTATGTCGGTGGATGTAGACCGAAGTCGCTATAACAGTCTTGCCGAGCTGTTTTTACTATTTATAAAAAGATATTTATTTTATACTTTGATAACCAGTTTTACTATAACATGGTTCTTTCAATATATCAATACTCGAATTAATTAGTCTCTAGACAGAATCACTACCCACAGAATATAGTACGAGCCCTCATTAACTTATCTATGTCTTACTCCTTTACTCATTATCGACCAGCCAGCTGTATTGGACACTGATGTCACTCACAAAACGTGTCGTGGGTTAGTAAGCACTTCAACCTGTTTATTCCATATTTTCTGATCAATGAAATTGCCAACTATATTGTCAATAAAACGAAAGAATCTCAAACACTTAAAATACTATTTATTTACAATTGAAAACTAAAAAAAGGTAAAAACAAAACAATAAAGGAAAAATCCGGGGAATAAGTCCCAGTACAAAATGAACAATTAAAACAAAACAATATCCAAATTCGTTCTAACTTAGAATGCTAATGTTGGCAGTGGCAAAAGTGAATATCTAGCTTAACGCGTGGATAACATTTACATGGGTTCAAAAATATCTCGCAAACCACGGTTAAACTATTATCACTAGGATTTCCAGAAAATAGACAAACGTTCTGGAATCCTCGAATAGTGGAAAATAGACAAACGTCCACTAATTCAATCAACAAAACAAAACAAAAATAAATGACTGACTCTACATATATTAACAAACAAACAAAATCAGAAAACACAGAACAATCACTACACTATCTTTACTTCTTTATTTCTTATTCGCGAAACTAGAGATGATGTTTTCGGTCGGAAGCTAGACAAAAAGTGGTTTAAAAAGCTGAAAGCTTTTAGCACATCAGGTTGTCGATTTGCCTGAAGGGCGGTTACACTTGAGGGGGTGGGTAAGTCATTAGGCGATTTACCCAATTGCACTCGTCCCCGACGGTACTTAAGTTCAACCCGACCTGTAGCGCTATCTGCCTGTTACGATGGAAAATTATTCTTATGGCACATTCCTTTACTATGTTAATAATTTACCATGGTATTAGAATCTTACTTAATTATCCTAACTATGATACAAATACAATTCATATTAAACTATTTCTATATAGCACCTGCATTCGCCACTACGAGCTAGGGAAACCCATTATCAATAAGTGTTCATTCCTGTAATTCCATTTCGGGACAAAACCTAGCTCAGGTGTATATAGATTCCTACCTATCTTAATATTACGCACATAACATATAATGGAATATCTCCTGAATTAACTACCTTACTTATGTTATTCAAAATAGTCTGTAGATAAGAGATAGACACCGAGATATGATTCCTGTTGACGGTTGATGACCTTTACTCGCGTATTCGATTGATTCACTACTTGTGATTGATGGGTTACGCGTCTTCCATGAAATACCCTAATAAAGCCATTAACTAAATTACGCTTGTTTAACCGACTTGCCTGTACTATATCCTCCGTGGCTCTTCAACGTATTTCAAACATGTGGTACCGATTTAGTTGTACCCGTAGGTTTTTCCAAAGAAATGTTTTGAACTTAACAATTGTTGGATATCCCTGGACCTCTGCAAATAAACGTTATGGCTCTTCTATGATGGTATATCTTAACTGCGGGTGGTAAACATATTTCATCATTTGGGCCTGACACGTACTAAATTTTTACAAGTCTGTTTTAAAAGAAATGCCCCTTTTACAATTCCACAATCAGTCACGTATTCTATTTACGAAACTTTTAACTTTAACAAAAAGAAACCATACCTACCGGGTGATATCTACATTTGTTACATTGCCCCCTCCTTAAATTGGAGCAATTTTCCCGAACATAAGTAAAATAATTGATTCAATCCCATTAAACTATACAAATGGACTTAAAGCTAAATTGTCTCTCATGGACCCTGACCACTAAGTGTTCTTTCGTTGTCGCTGCACTGACATAGATCTTCATCCTAGATGGTCCTGCTCGTCTCCTGGAGTCGTAAGCTGTTATCTTTCCTCCTGGATTGGTTGTTACTCCATGGTCACACAGAATGGATGTTTCTGCGTGATTCTCCTCCAGACCTGGGGATTGGGGAACCTTGGATTGGTGGTTGCATCTCGTCCTCGATACCATAATGTCGTCCGCCCTCTGGATTGACGCCTGCATCGCTCGTCACTGCTTCGCACGTCCTGGACCTCGCGGAATCGTCCTGATGTTGTGGGGTCGTCCTCACGGGATGTCCAGGGATGACAGATGGTTCCATCGGTGTGGCCTTCGGGGTCTCCATTCCTGGTGTCTCGTGAGCTCGGTGTCGTCCAACCTCCCTCCATGTGGCTCTTTGGTTCCTTGGCTTCGTCCTCTATGTCTCCGGCCACCCTGGTTATCTATAACATGTCAGAAAATATTAGTTTCCCGTGGTTACCCGCAATCATATACGACTCTTTCTTATCCTGAATTAATCCTGTGTCTTGTTCGCGTCATCTGGGCAAATACTCCTTCCACGTTCGTCCTCTGTCTTGACTGCGATTAGCTCCATCTTCATGTCCTACATGTCCACTGGATGCGGTTCTGCTACTTGGCGGGAATCGCATGTAGTTGACGAACTCGGTGCTCTGACGGGTATCCTAGAAAACTAATACACATATTCTCGGAAGGGGATCGGAGAGGATCTGGTGGTGGTATTCTCCATATGGTGGTAGTGTTCTACATACTACTGCTACTATATTCACTCAACTATTCAACTCAACTATTTACATGTAACTACAGTAACTACTTAAAACATTCTATTACTTTAAAAAAAATAACTCTAACATCACTTATTTCCCTGGGGCACAGGATACTACATCATGGCGTTGTCTCAATAGGTGACTGTTCACCTCTTTTCCAAGGTTGTCTCCAACGCAACGGTGTGTTACTATTTTCAAAAATATCACTATATAATCTTTTATCAGATTCCTCATTCGTGTCCGTTCGTAACCATGCAAGTGATCACTTGACATCCCTGAGCCGTAGGGTGTACCTATCAATCTATCCTGGACACAGACACCAAATTGATTTTTGTAATATGACATTAAATGGGCTGAGGTATTGAATTGTCTTAAGAATTCATGCGACTAAGCTTCTATTGTTATTGGATGAATGTGGTATGTAATATCTACCCTGCACTAAGCAGCATAAATAACTGTTATTGTGTGGAGGAGTAGTTCACAAATTATAGTGTCTGTAGAGACCGCGGTGCTTACAGAACCCTAACATTGGAACCATGAAAGTTAAAAAAAATATATATATCCAAGTCTTCACGAAATCGTACTAGGTATGGGTGTTTTAGAAACTATATTCCCAACCCCAGTCCTCTCGACTCGGCCAAGTTCTCGAGGTCGATTGTTGGAAGGTTTGCTATTGTTACCGGTGTAGTCGCTAAATTCTTTTGGGCTATTGTAACATCTCTTCGTAACCACAGTTCTAAGTATCATGTGTTACTACTATGGGTTCCTCACGCGGCTTGGGAGGCCTACCCCTGCTTTTTCTCACGCGGCTTGGGAGAAAAATCGACACGACACCGAACTGCGGATACTGACTTATTTTTAACGGATGGTGTCCCAAGATTTGTAGACTTATTTCCAACGTCGGTGTTCGGGTGGTACCATAAACCTAGAAGAGCTACCTTGGCCGACGCGGCTTGGCGACCTAGCTTCTTCAATACTGCAGAGTTCGGCTAATTCTCGCCGTGATCACACCGATCCTCCCGCTGAAAATAGCCACTGTTAAATACAGTGAACGCTACATCTCTTGCTGGATTATCGTTGTAATAATCTGTTGTCTTCGGATTAGATTTCACTTGTCAAGGCTAAACTATAACCACGTAAGTCCATCTCCTGTCACCGATATCTAGAATTAGCTTAAACTGCTCTACGGTATTCATGCCGATTATCCCATATGAACTAACATTTAGTTCATTTCCTCATATGATATTCCTGTGCATGATCCGTCTCAGCTTAAACTCTACCTCTGCAATGTCAACTGGCTTAAGATTGTCCCGATGCATGTCGCTCGTACCTTAACTTGCGACAGCGGCCAACTTAACCTCCGCACGCCTTACTTCTTAATTACCGATACCGCCACATCACAATCGATCAACCCTTTGGTACCTTAACTTTAACGTTCTTCGTTGTGCGTGGATGCTCTTTAACTTGACGGACACTAGTGCAGTCCTCAGTTGAATGCGAAGTTGCCTTAGCACAGTGAAAACATATCTTCCTTGGGTGATTCCGACATCCTCTGACCTGGTGTCCTTTTCCTCCACATCTTTTGCATATCAATTTCATATTTGGATATCTTGCCCTAAATTTCGTCTTCTCCATTCCATCTTCAGTCACATGAGTGACTCGTACATTTTTCCTGGGGAATCGGTTCCTTGATACACTCTTCGAAATTGTGGCTCTGGTACCCCTTGTTTCTTCGTTCCGTTGATTTTCGTATAAATTTCCCGGTAGTTGTCGTGATGCTACGTTCTCATATGATTCAGCTAGTGCTAATGCAGCTTCAACACAAAAAAAATCTCCCTGCTCCAAAATCCGATTTGCTAGCCTTAAGTCGATGCCTTGTAGAAATTGATCAACAATCAACTTGTCTCTGTAGTAACATTCCCTGACACTAGGGTCTTCGCCTGGGAAGGCCTTGTTCGACACTAATTTAAGCCTTTGCACATAGGCTCCCAGAGTCTCATCGAGTTGCTTAATACATCTACTTAATTCTCGCTTCCCTTCTTCTATATTGACTTTTCTTCCATAAATTCTTCTTAACCAGATCTTCATTTCTTGAACTGTTTTGGGTCGGTCCAACTTCCGCAATGCATAATAAGCTTCTTTGGCACCTTCCTTTAATTTCCTTACCATGTGATTAAAGGCTTCTGCTTCCGTCCAATGATGTTGTTCGGCTGCCATAAGTACAGCCTCTATGAATGCCTCGTTATGGGGTCCTCCCTCAAAACTGTCAATCGTATCGGATCCATTGATCAACTTTTCCAGATAACCAATATTCCGGTTGGGTTTCTCGGGTTCTTCGGATCCACTTGGTCTAGATGGTACTAGTTGCTCCAAACGTATTTGTTGCTGTTGAAGTTTTTGTTGCAGATCCTCCAGTTGTTGTCGCATTTGCTCTGATGAAAAGGTTGAAACGTTTTCCTTTCGCGTACCTGGTTGATCGTTCGTTGGTGGTGACTGTGATACAGTAGTTTTCGGCATTTTCTTTTGCGTGACCTTATTGCAATCTGAGATGATGGAGATGTACTTGTTTCCTTCTATATCCCTTTGGATATCTTTTGTTATAGTTGACGGAACGAATTATTTTCACGAATACCAACTTTCTCTTCACGTACAATCGTGACTTACTAGCGTGCTATGACTGGCATAAGACCACCTAGATTTCGCTTCCACCGCAATTAGACAACACTCGGTATATTTTATTGTTCCCCTTACAATTGAATTTGTGGTTTCCTCACGCGGCTTGGGAGGAAACCCTATGATTTTTCTCACGCGGCTTGGGACAAAAATCCTACAACTTCTAACTACCGTAGCAACTCATATACACTTAGAATACCTTAGGACTTTCTACTTGCTAGTATCTCTAAACAATAAACTTGTGGTTTCCTCACGCGGCTTGGGAGGTAAACCCTAATACTACTAACTACCTCAGTAAGTCCTATGTACCTAATACCTTTGCACCTCAATTGTATCTACTCAACAAATAAAATACCAACTACCTCCAAACGCCCTATTTCAATCCTATTGCCCAAACTGCAACATCAAAATTTACACAATTTACAACCATAAGGATATATACTCAAGCATGGGATAAAAGAAAAACGTATATAAGAAATATATGAAATTTCCAATTCTGAACCTGAAAAAAAAAACCTTTCTGCTTTACTCTAATAAAAACAACAAATACGCTTCCTTAAACTATTTCCGACGCGTTGAAAATATATTCCCTACTAACTTATACAATATTTGTTCAAAAAGAACCTCTAATTTGTTTGACAAAACAACGCAATCTTTCAATTCATATTTCCCGCTATCCATTAATTACTTTTTCTCAAAAACTCAACTTATTCATTAGAACACTTTCACAAATGCGCTATTTTGTCAACAAATAACCTAAACCTAATCTAAACAACAAAGAAATTCTTTGCTGGACTTTTCGCATAGCCCCGTACCAACAACATATATCTCTTTATTTACTTTCAATATTTAATTCATAAAACATTACTTAATCCTTTCTTTATAGTTTCTGTTCTATTTCCAAGTACCGTATATACTCACTAAATTACTTAACTTTTTACTTTTTCTTAGAACATGTACGTTTTATATACAGCACCTTTCTTTCAAAATGAGAATATAGTGAATTCAAAGCTTTTGGAAAATTAACCTTTCAGTACATTTGAGGGGAACGCAGGAAGACTTTTAATTCAGAAACCGCGTGACTCATTCTCTAACACTGTATTAATCGATACAAAACTATGGTCACTCGAAATTCCATCAACTTAAAAAAACAATACGAGACTCCTTACAAAAATCACGAAAACAAATACCCTAATAAAAAAAAATCACGAAAACAAATACCCTAATAAAAAAACAACCGTTACAGCAAATAAACGTGTGTATGAGAGAAAATAAAATCTGTCTTAATTACTGCATGACGTAATCACTATTAAACGGTTAAATAACAATTTGATATCACCAATTTAAACAAAATCAACTGAGATCAAGAACGTGTACCCATTAGACCAAAGTTGCCAAAAAAACAAAATATACTTCACATGAAAATGGTGACTATCTAAATCAGGTTCTTACAAACGGGGAAAAAATAAATAATAAAGTCGATATTCTGCTTAAATTACTACCGCGACTGACTATCTATTAAAATTTTTATTTTTTCTCATATCTTCCTTACAGATGAAAAATTCGTGAACCAATTAAAAAAAAAACTCAGCGAGTGTTACTTTATCCTGACTGTACCTTACTCATTACTTTACGTGTGTGTCACAATTTTTGTTTGTCTCTCTAATTAGTAAAAAAAAATATCCCTTTTCTTTAAAATCATCGCACGAAGACGCATCTCCGTCAAAAAAAATTACAAAAATTTAGAGCTAATTAACGCGTGACCATGCTGCAACTTCCTTACTTACAATTAGGTAGGTACCTGTCTCTATAAACATTAAGCTATATGATGCTAAAATGTATAATATCTCTTCCTTAAGTCAAAAAAAAAACAATTACTTTAATCCGCATCTCTACTTGTTCTATAATGAATATCATTTAACAAAGACAAACCCGAAATTCAGTTAAATTGCTTGAAGAGCTGCATCGAATACATACTGAAAATACTCTGTACAACTATTAAACTTATCCAGCCCAAAGTGTTTAACAAGGAGGTAAACCCTTTTCTTCTATATTTAAAAATGACTTTATATCTTCCAAAACGAAAAAAATTAAAATGTCTAAGGTATCGTATTTTAATTTCTTATTGCCTACTTGTTACTTTGCAATGAGATAACAAAAAAAAACTTTTGCTAAAACTAACTGTCCAAGTACGAACCAATTAAAATATCCAAAATTTTCTGCTACATTCCATTATTATCGCCTTAGCAGTAACGTGAATTTACAATTTACTTGACAAAAAAAAACTCTTCTAGACATACTAAATATAGTCATAATCGTACTACTCAGGTTTTCTTTAAAATTTCAAAGGTTTATCTCTATATTTCTGTATCTAATTGTGAACAATTTTATACTAACGTTAAATGTCTTCACATGACTCGATTTACTACAACAACAAAAATCTATCAACTGGGACCCCTCTGCATACTTTGCGCTTTATGCCAATTTTTTTTTCACATTTAGAATTACAAAATTACTATTACACAATAAAACGTCGCTAAACCAACTAATTTAGTGAATTTATACCACAAACTTACTCTTATAAAGAAAAATTAACCAAAAAAACAACGATTTCGCGTACGTAATATAATTATTAACCATTCCAACATAATGTATCTACCTAGATATTCTCTTTTAATCACTTTTGTACCTCACAAGTACCCCAATAAATCTACGGTTTTATACACAATATACTTAAACAGGTCCCCAATTATATTGCTATATTGATTTCTCAGGTACTTTATTATATCTTATAACACTTTCGCTAAAGTAATCGTTGACAGCAGGTAACAAATTTCTATTTCACTCTTTGCTCTGATTTACATAAATTTATCTAAAATTATCCCTAGTAAATCATCGTTTAACACTTCTAATACCTATCTTGCAATAACTTTTATTAAACAAAAATTATCTAATAATCATTAATATTCGCCTTTTCTCTCGAATGCACGCAACATTATCCACACTACAAATTTACATGATTCTACAACGTGAACAACTTTGAATTACACTAACACTAATAATTTTATGAATTCTTATTGTAGCAAAATTTCCGAACAAATAAGAAATAACAAAACGGACTCTAATTAACTAGTACTTCGCAACTTCTTTACAAATATTTACTGATGTTCGCTAATATTCTGTCGCTCAAATATTCTCTATTACATAACATGTTCCCTGGATAGAGTTGTCTAGAGCCAATTAACACATATCTAACTTTATTCATTAGTTTTACTGATTCTAGTTCTTTTTCTGAGAAAAGATGAATTTTTTGACATTCTAAAAATTATACGGACAAAATTAATAACTTGAATCTTAATTAGTTGTATAAATTTTATTCTTTTTCAAATCCTAATCTGACTGCGCCACTTTTTATAACAGTCTTGCCGAGCTGTTTTTACTATTTATAAAAAGATATTTATTTTATACTTTGATAACCAGTTTTACTATAACATGGTTCTTTCAATATATCAATACTCGAATTAATTAGTCTCTAGACAGAATCACTACCCACAGAATATAGTACGAGCCCTCATTAACTTATCTATGTCTTACTCCTTTACTCATTATCGACCAGCCAGCTGTATTGGACACTGATGTCACTCACAAAACGTGTCGTGGGTTAGTAAGCACTTCAACCTGTTTATTCCATATTTTCTGATCAATGAAATTGCCAACTATATTGTCAATAAAACGAAAGAATCTCAAACACTTAAAATACTATTTATTTACAATTGAAAACAAAAAAAAGGTAAAAACAAAACAATAAAGGAAAAATCCGGGGAATAAGTCCCAGTACAAAATGAACAATTAAAACAAAACAATATCCAAATTCGTTCTAACTTAGAATGCTAATGTTGGCAGTGGCAAAAGTGAATATCTAGCTTAACGCGTGGATAACATTTACATGGGTTCAAAAATATCTCGCAAACCACGGTTAAACTATTATCACTAGGATTTCCAGAAAATAGACAAACGTTCTGGAATCCTCGAATAGTGGAAAATAGACAAACGTCCACTAATTCAATCAACAAAACAAAACAAAAATAAATGACTGACTCTACATATATTAACAAACAAACAAAATCAGAAAACACAGAACAATCACTACACTATCTTTACTTCTTTATTTCTTATTCGCGAAACTAGAGATGATGTTTTCGGTCGGAAGCTAGACAAAAAGTGGTTTAAAAAGCTGAAAGCTTTTAGCACATCAGGTTGTCGATTTGCCTGAAGGGCGGTTACACTTGAGGGGGTGGGTAAGTCATTAGGCGATTTACCCAATTGCACTCGTCCCCGACGGTACTTAAGTTCAACCCGACCTGTAGCGCTATCTGCCTGTTACGATGGAAAATTATTCTTATGGCACATTCCTTTACTATGTTAATAATTTACCATGGTATTAGAATCTTACTTAATTATCCTAACTATGATACAAATACAATTCATATTAAACTATTTCTATATAGCACCTGCATTCGCCACTACGAGCTAGGGAAACCCATTATCAATAAGTGTTCATTCCTGTAATTCCATTTCGGGACAAAACCTAGCTCAGGTGTATATAGATTCCTACCTATCTTAATATTACGCATATAACATATAATGGAATATCTCCTGAATTAACTACCTTACTTATGTTATTCAAAATAGTCTGTAGATAAGAGATAGACACCGAGATATGATTCCTGTTGACGGTTGATGACCTTTACTCGCGTATTCGATTGATTCACTACTTGTGATTGATGGGTTACGCGTCTTCCATGAAATACCCTAATAAAGCCATTAACTAAATTACGCTTGTTTAACCGACTTGCCTGTACTATATCCTCCGTGGCTCTTCAACGTATTTCAAACATGTGGTACCGATTTAGTTGTACCCGTAGGTTTTTCCAAAGAAATGTTTTGAACTTAACAATTGTTGGATATCCCTGGACCTCTGCAAATAAACGTTATGGCTCTTCTATGATGGTATATCTTAACTGCGGGTGGTAAACATATTTCATCATTTGGGCCTGACACGTACTAAATTTTTACAAGTCTGTTTTAAAAGAAATGCCCCTTTTACAATTCCACAATCAGTCACGTATTCTATTTACGAAACTTTTAACTTTAACAAAAAGAAACCATACCTACCGGGTGATATCTACATTTGTTACATCGCATATATCGGACATGCAGATAATAAATGCATGAGCGACTCCGGCGCCTGACGGCAGGTCCTGCAGTTGATATCAGGGACCTCTACACCCATCACGCGACTCCGATAGACCAAGGTGTTAATAACACCATCTTGACAGGCCACAATGAATCCCTCGGTCTCCGACTTCAGCCCTGCTGACATTAAAAATGCGAAGGTCAGCTTTGTCGATAAACCCAGTGCTTCTATGTTGTTATAGAAAACACCGTGCAGGGGTTTATCGACGTGCTGCCTGAACAGAATGCTCTGTTCGGCAGCTTTAATGCGGGCTGTCAGACGATTCGGCGGAAGCTCAGTAACTGACTCTACATCAGCACCTCGCCGGCCTCCTCGTCTGTAGTCGAACACGAGACCGAGTTCATCTGCGGTCCTCTGTGCTGCCCTAAACAATAAAGCGCCAACTCCCACAGTTTCATGATTTCTCAGTAACTGTAGGAGTGGGTCCGAGCTCCTGATGACATTACATGCCATACTCAGTGCCACTCTGCCATGCATGCACTCCAGACTCAAGAGTCCTCGGCCCCCCCGTTGACGTGGGAGGTACACACGAGGAACGGACGACCTAGGATGAATACTCCTATGAATATTCATCATCTTGCGGGTATCCCTGTCCAATTGGCGCAGCTCATTTACTCGCCATTTAACTACTCCGAAGGAGTAGAGCGGAATTGGAACGGCAAGCATATTAGTGGCAGACACCTTGTTCTTCCCCGAAAGTTCAGAAAACCAAATCTTTCGGAGTCGGTGTCTGTACTTGCCACGGAGATAATCCTTTATTAGGTTCACATCCTGGATGTGGCGTTGTTCCACACCCAGGTATGTGTAGGTCTCTCCGGCATCCAAATGTCGTAGGATGCTTCCGTCTGCGAGCTGCGCATCTTCGTGGAATTCCCCGCATCGTCCTCTCTTGAGGTGGACGACTGCGCATTTGTCCAACCCAAACTCCATTCCAATTGCCCGCGTGTATTCCTCGACCACCCTGAGAGCATTTTGAAGTTCTCGCTCTCCGGAGGTATATAGTTTAAGGTCATCCATATAAAATAGATGGGTGACCTTATGCCTCCGGTTGCTGGGTGGCCCACACTGATACCCGCGGGTTTGGCGGAGTCCAACAGATAGCGGCAGCAGTGAGATGCAGAAGAGGAGCGTACTCAAAGAGTCACCCTGAAACACTCCTCTCTTAAATGTCACCAACTCTGTCGAAACTCGCTCGGCACCGGATGTTATGGTGAAGCGAGTTCTCCAAAGCGGCAACAGTTGTTCGATGCATCTCACTAGTGGTACTGGTACCGCAAGACATCCGAGCAAGTGTAACAAAAGCTCGTGGGATGTTGTATCAAATGCCTTGCGATAATCAATCCAGGCCATTGACAGATTCCGCATGTACTGCACAGAATCCTGTGTAATACAGCGGTCTATCAGCAGGTTTTCCTTGCAACCTGCCAGGCCCTTCTTGGCACCACGCTGTTCGTTTATCTGTTGGTAGACCGGATCAACAGACCTCAACATCCTGGTATACAAGATACGAGTAAATAACTTGTAGCAGGAGTTGAGGCAGGTAATCGGCCTATAATTTTTTGGGTCAGACAGATCCCCCTTTTTGGGGATTAGCACAGTTCGCCCCTCGACAAACCAGTCCGGAATTTGCTGCCCCTCGTTCAACCATGAGTTGAAAACTCGGGCCAGCGTGGGCTCCATACCTCCGAGTACACAGACTATCAGAACGACCATCTTGACAGAGTAGCCTGGGTATAGCACTTGGAGCTCGTACCGGAGATCTCTGTATTTGGTCCGTTTCTCCTCCTCCTTCAAGGCGATGTTTGTCTCAGCAGGCGCTGAGAACTCGATGACATACATCACCTTGGTCTGATGGTCGAGGAGGACTATATCAGGCTTATTGGCTCGAATTAGCCTGACGGTCGGGAACGAGTAGTTCCAGTAAATCCGGCATTTCTCGTTCTCGACAACGGACTCTATATCTCCGGGAATGTAAGGCAGCACTAGTGTTTGGTCTATCTCGTACGAGTGCCGTAGATGGTAGTATAGCACTCGTAAAGCCGCGTTATGTCGGTGGATGTAGGCCGAAGTCGCATTGTTATTATTATTATTATAATTTTTTTTTTATTTCGGTTTCCCGATGCTGGACAGTCTCTCCGTGGCCTCCGACACCACACGGTTAAAGCCATTTATGAGACAATGGCTGTCTCCGCGTTTCTTACTTCTTCACAAACATGATCGGTTATTACAGACACAGCATATACTAAAAACTATTCAGGTGAATGCCCGTTGTAATTCGTCTTTGAACAATTAAGCAATCGTTGATTATCTGAGATTCTTGTATTTTGGTATTTTATAAAAATTAAATTAAAGTTTTACGTCTGTCATAAAAATTTTCAATAACTTCTCTATGAATGATGGATCTTTATGTTTCAATTTGGGTACAACTAAAACACATATTACACTTTTTCCTACTTTTGCCATACTAGATTTCCAATAACACGCTATAGACATTAATGAAGATTCATTCCTTCTTTTAGCACTTAAAATCTCACATTCGCAATATGAAAATCATTTAGCTACAACTGGTAAATGTCGAAGTTACATTTTACAAATTCTTCTTCAATTTTACACTTTTAAATAAAATTAACAGTATACCTGGTGACCACGAGATGAAGTTAAAATAAGAAAGTTGATATCACTTCCGGCTAAATTGGAAGTAAAAAATAAGGCTACCAAGTATCAAAAGTTGCGCATTTAGATGTTATGCATCACCTATAAATTTAAAATGAATCGGTTTAATAACAAATAAGTTACAGAGTGTAACCTCATCTCGTGGTAACCCGGTATAAATAACATATTTACATCGGTCACCAACTTGTCATTTACCACAAACTCACTGGCGCTTGCGCAGCCTCACAATCAGTAACATAAAATAAATAAATACACCACATGTAATTACGACCCCCATTATCCCAGAAGGCTGAGCCTTGTGCGGGAGGGGGCTACACATTTAAAGACAAGGGACACACATCCAATATCCGTGTATAATGGAAAAATCCCTCTCACAGTATTTTCCATTGCCACGACCGGGATTCGAACCCGGGACTTTTGGGTGAGAGTCAGGTACTCTACCAGCTCGACCATCAGTCATAAAGATACATTCTCAATCAATTGTTAGCACCTCACTAGATTCTGGTGGTGACTCATAAATGTACTTCAAACTCCAATAGGTTGTAAGATGGGGAAAGCAAAACACAAACGAAAATGGTTGGAAATGTCCCTTCAGAGCAAACTCCATTAAAATAAGAATTTAATAATATTTTTATAGTTTTTCAAATAACAATGAAACAAAATTGACAGGAAAACTATTTAATTATTCAATTTATATATTTTTTTGCTGCCATCTACAACATAAAGGCCGAGGTTCTCTATAACATTTTTTAGTATTATTTCAAACCATAAAACTTGTTTGCTGCACCATGCAACGTATTTATTTTCAGTGAGTTTGGTTTAGTAATTCAACATTTTTTCAACTACTTAATAAAAAATCGGAATTTAAATATGTATGTATTTAATAGAGCCTAGCAGATTAGACAAGTATTTTTTTATTGAGGACATTACTTTTTTTATTATTTCAAAATTAGATGGTTCAAAGTTTACGAAATTCAACGACGTGGTAAAAAAAAAGAATAATCATTCTCAAGAGTTTTTAATAGTCCAGTACTAACTATTTTATCGATTTTTTTATAAAAGCCTATCAAAAAATTTATTAAATCCGATCAAGAATGCAGTAGATATTGTCAATTTACTAAGTCCTTTTTTTAAGCAAATGTTTTAAAGTAATATTGTTATAACTATATTCAATTATTATTTTATACTACTTCATATCTTATGTTAGATGTTCTTTGTTTACTTAATTCCATATAATGTTTATGCCGTATTCTTGGTTCTGCTGCTAGTTGACACGCTTGTTCTAAAACTCGGAAACCACTAGCAACAAAGCATTTGGTTTGTTAGTGATGAATCAAGAAAGGATTAGGTAAAATTGATAAAACACCCTGTATCTCGGTTATAAAGAGTGATAGACCCATTAATTATGGTTTAGGTTTATCCACAGTTAACGTATGTCTCTCTCCCAATGAAACACCCTGTATGAACTTTTCGTGATTTCACCCACACTTTGTTTTTTGTTTCTTTAATTAATTTTTCAGTAAAACATTCCTCTTCATTTCCCATCGTTTGGAACGCTACATGGACCGCGCTAAACGCCTACAGACCATGACAAGGTGTACAACGGTGTATTTGATTTCATGTGTCAAATCTGAACGCCACCGCCATCGCCACCGCCAACGCTCAATGTGTCCCGGTCTTTAGCTCGTTGGTGTTATTTATAGTGAGCATAGCGTTCTTCCACCAAGGTGTTAATTTCCAACCAGTTATTACGAATAGATGTTTTTATATCTTAAGCATTTTTCATTTCAATTTTAACGTTAATTTAGAGAACGAGAGGGAACATTGCAAACATGATTATGTTCCACATCTTCTTCACATTCCAGCTTATATTATTTTTTTGAGGACTTAACATGAACTAAAAATAAGACAAACACACACCAAAAACTTTCCTATGAGTGTGATGATGGAACAATTACTTACTTTTTAACAGTACTTACCTCGTCTTCCCCCATATAAGTATTTTATTATATACTTACGGTATGGCTGGATCTGCTGGCGTTTACAATTTGCGGAAGGGATGTAAAATTTAGAGTTCCGGGAGTTTTCAAAATGAACATATTAAAATTAAAGTTCTATACTCTACGAGAAGGTGGAAGTTTGACAGTATTTAAATGATGCAATAACATACGACAAAGCAGTGAAGTAATCATTTGATCACTTATTTTACAATTTACGTCTTACTTTATATTTCTGATACCTAATTGATTATAGTTTTTTTAATAAAAACTTATTTTGTTTGATGTCCTCAATTGTGTATACCGGGTGCCACAGGATACTGGCTCACCCCTATATTTCCTTTATTTTTTAACTTATCCATTTGAAATTTGGGACGCATAAACTACCGTTCAAAATGTATTTCTGCACATTACAAACACTATGGTACCACTTCCGGTTTATCCGGAAATTACCTCAACTTTCGATTTTCAAATGGAACACCCTGTATAATTTTTCTTTTCGTTTCACTAACAACTGTTTGCGAAGCCTCCAAAGTTGAACATATAACTTTTTTATCGAAAACTTTTTTTTTTCAAATGGGAAGGTGGTGGCTCATAGAGTTTGAAAAATTATAATTTTCTTTCTGATTTAATTGATATCTATTTCATATCTGTGCTATTTATTTTCAATTTTATTTCATTCGTTTAAAAGTATAAAATCCACTTTCAAAATAACTTTTATTGAACCTTAACATAGTTACCTTTGCACTACTACTTATACCTATTAAAAGACGATAGAAAGAACTTTGGAGGCTTCGCAAACAGTTGTTAGTGAAACGAAAAGAAAAATTATATTTTTCCTTTGAAGTTTACCTATCGTATAACGAATTTTGGAATTCCAAAGCACTCTAGACGGATTTCTTAAAATGCTTGAAAAAATTGAACATCGGCTCAAAAATTTGCGAAACTTACATGTTGGATGCAGAATGTTGCCCTGCATCCAAATATGTAAAAATATACAGGGTGTTCCATTTGTAAATCGAAAGTTGAGGTAATTTCCGGATAAACCGGAAGTGGTACCATAGTGTTTGTAATGTGCAGAAATACATTTTAAACGTTAGTTTATGCCCCCCAAATTTCAAATGGATAAGTTAAAAAATAAAGGAAATATAATGGTGAGCCAGTATCCTGTGGCACCCGGTATAGAGACTAACGACGTACCTTGCATATTTATTTTGTTATTTGCTACATTGCCTCAGATTTCTATTTGCCTTTTGATTGATTACTTCGAACAATTGCGGCTGTTACTCAACTGTTGCTGTCACTTATGTAGTTAATATGTCTCCAAGTTGTCAGTGATATGCATACGAATATACATGTCAATTTTACAGTCTACGTAACAATTGTAAATTGTAAGCCTCCATTTTTGTGACACATGGTATTTAGCTAAGTTCAAAGCAATAAGAATAACTTTGTATTTAGATTCTTCAACATTATAAATATCCATAGGTCGCTTGAACTATGGAGGGATAAATATAAAATACTACTTCCTACGTTAATTTTGATTTAGACTGCCAAAAATATTTATACAGTTCCCACAAAAATTATGGAGTAGGTATGTAAAGAAATTGATCAATTTTATGTACTCATATTTTCGTCAATATATAAGCAATTTCAGAAAATTTTTATATGCGGATTATTCATTTTTCTGCAAGTTAGTACCGCATATTCAGTTAAGCCGCAAGTGTTATTATACAGGAAAGCTCAAAAAATATTATGCCATGTAAAATTACTAAAATTTTAATTTCATCTGTAGCAATTGGGAGGCTATGTAAATATCTTTTATAAGTGTTACAATGACGGTACTCACTACGTAGAATAAAATTTCAATAACTCGTATCCTAAAAATTTTATTCAACAGCAAAAAACAATCAGTTACAAAAACTGGAATAATTACATTAAATAAATTAAACTATTAAAAGGTTAATAACGGGTATTTATCACAGTTTGACACCGGCATACTTAAAATTAAATTGTAAATTGACATTTGATCAATATGATCCGATATAAGTAATCTTAGCTGAATCAAAGTTTATGGTGGATTAAGTGCCGATATGAAACCATAATGCTCTATGGGGTTAAGGTCTGGGCTTCTGGCTAGCCAGTTCACTACAGTAATCCCAGTTTCTGCCAAATACTCCCTAACTACTTGGACAAAAAATACTAACGATTTGGGGTGGGATTTTTATGGCAAAAAACGGCCCTAGTCTTTATAGAACATTTTCCGGTACATCACGGAAATTCTAGAGCCCCACGTTGTAGATTTCGCTCCTGCTATTGGTGGCGATTAGTTTTATAGGAGGTCTGGTAAAATATTGATCAAATGTTAATTTGAAATTTAATTTTAAGTATGCCAAGCCGGTGTCAAACCGGTAATACCCGTTATTAATTTTGTATTAGTTTAATTTAAAATACACCACATGTAATTACGACCCCCTTTATCCCAGAAGGCTCTAGAAGAGCCTTGTGCGGGAGGGGGCCACACATTTAAAGCCCAGGGACCCACATCCAATATCCGTGTATAATGGAAAAATTCCTCTTACAGTATTTTCCATTGCCACGACCGGGATTCGAACCCGGGACTTTTGGGTGAGAGGCAGGTGCGCTACCATCTCGACCATCAGTCATGTTTCATATAAATTGTTTAATGTAATTACCTATTTAATGTAATACTGTCATTGTGATACTTTTGAAAGATATTTTCATAGCCCCCTAATTGCTACAGATGAAATTAAAATTTTAGTGATTATACATGACCTAATACTTTTTAAGTTTCCCTGTATACTAAAGTTTGCGGCTTAACCGAATATGCTGTACTAATTTGCAGAAGAAATGGATAAGCCGCATACACAAATTTACCAACTTCTTCCATAGAACTCTAGGACACTACGTTGCTAATGCGTTGATAATGAATATAATTTTATACTACATCGTTTAACAATTTTAAATAAAAACCCAAAAGCCCATTTTTGTGCACAATTGAATTCAAAAATTTATAATATGTAGTGTACCAGAATACATAAGTATATTTTTGCCGACGGACGTTATGTTATGCGGTACCAGGGACAGCTGGTGGGCGCACCATATAATGCTGCTACCATGGCTGTTACTTGATTTAATGTGAACAAATGCAGGAAGAAAATATAACAATATGACAGTGAAATTAATTGCAACACGAAATAGCAAATATGTCATGTAATTTCAGTCAATAAGCGATACTTAATAATTATAATCTATTTGAATGTAAAAGCTGAATGTTATTCATACAACAAATACTAATGATTAAAGAAACGAAGCTCTTGTTTGTGGATTGAAACGCTTTGTTCTCAAAAATCTGTCTTTTGAGAATTGTTAGAATATTGCTATAGCTTCATTAAGGAGTAAGCTATTCTTCGATACTAAATGACTTCTCTTGTAGGTGGCACCAGGTTTAATAAACTACTTTGGTAGTCAGTATACCAATTAAACCAAAATTATATTTTAACCTTGAACCTGAAACCAAAAGGAATTGAATTAAAAAATTAATACTGAATAACGTGAGTAGTTTCTGAAATATATGCATGGAACTTTATAATATAGTTAATGACCTACCTCACCTACTTATTTATTTATCTACATTGTCTTCATTATCCCATTCATCAAAATGGATAAGCTGATATATTTTTCAATAATTTTATTAAGTAGGTACTCCACGTCTGTGACTTTACATCTAACAAATGAAAATATTCAAGAATATGAGGTAATAAGTCCTAATGAATGAAAGAAAGAAAATTAAAGAATGCTACAAATAACTTTTAGATAATATTCCCATTAACAGTTAGTTATTAAATTAGTTTCAGAAACTTAAAAAATACAGAATAAAGACTTTAATACACAGTAAAGTTCTATTCGATTGTAACGCTAATAAAAAAGTAAACATTCCGTTTTTATTATTATCATATTCTTGAGCCTATTCTCAAAATTGATGTTTTAGTTTTTCATATTTTTTATAGACACAAATCAGTGACACGTATTGGCTTCTTTCCAGAGTTATGCGTAACATATTTGGCGTCAATAATTATATCTGTTGTGTTGACACAATTTTTGTTTAAATCTAAATAATGGAAGCAAAAATATTTATTTTGAAAATAATAAATGCAAAGCAAACAAAGCAATTTATTAAATGGCCTATGAAAGTTTGCATTGTGCATATTCTTAAAAGTAAAAGTATTTAAATAGTTTCAATAGTAAAGATTACGCTGAGGAATTAGAAAAAAAAAATGTAAAATAGGAAAGATTATTCATAACATAATCAATAATTATTAATCAATGATTTAAAAATAAGTATTTACATTTATTAAAACTTTTATGAATTTATTAAAATGTATCTATTTGTACAAGTTTTCCTTGATAAAAGAACTTATTATTCTAACTGGGCTGTACTTGTTATAAGTATGTAACCAGGCATTAGTTTGCCGTATACAGTGTCCCACCTTTCATGGAGTCACCCTCATATCTCGCTCATCTGATATCTGCATATTTTGAAATTTTGGTGGTGAATATATACCTATAAAGTGAATCTTGAAATGTCACCACATTTGACTTTAGTCAGTGGCATCCGATTCTAGGGTGAAAAAAGGAAGTCGATTTTCAAGAAATAAGTATTAACGATTTTTTTAGAAAAAAAACTTAAGACATTCTTAATCGGCACCTTTAAAAACCCATTTGTATAAGATTATATCGTAGTGCAATCAAAAGTGTTTGAGATAAAAATAATTTTGATTTGTAAAACGGAATTTCAAATAAAATAAATTGATTCTTCATTTCTTTGTTACATATAAATTAAACGGCGTACCTACCACAGCATTTAATGTATTTAACAAAAAGGATACAATACAGTAATTTATTTATTTTTGTTAAAATAGTCCACCTTCTTCGCAACGTAATGGTCATTCCAAGTACTCGCCAAAGTTTTGTGAGGTTGACAACCACGGTATAACTAAAATAAAGTATAGCGGTATAGATTAATCCGTAATCTGAAGTATTTTCATTATAATACCTGAAGTAATCTGAGTGTGCTTGTAATAGCCTCGGAAACAACTCTTGTTAGCACTATGTAATATATTGACCATTGGCTTTCCATTCGACCCAAGGCATTCTCCATCTCAGTATTACAATAGTTAATAAATCTTAGGCACAGTTTTATTGTCACTGCTAAGGTATTGTGCATAAAACGGCTGGCTTGTAAATAAAGCTGAAACAAAAAGACATGACCTTCAGACGACACATAACGAAATTAAATCGGTAATTTCCCAATAACTCGCATATTAATGTTTTACTTCTTACCTAGCCATAAAGACAGAAGTTAAGGGAATTAATTGAATATGTGGAACATTCGTTTGTTTATAGGCTTGTTCTGGTTCAAATTTTTCGCAGTCCTAGAACCGTCCCCGTCTTGCGCAATTTAAAAAATTACCAATTTTAAAACACAGCGCATGGCTGTTTCTTCATTGCGCATGACGGGAACTGATCCAGAACTGTTCTAACCAGAACCAGAACACGCCTTATATTTGTGCTTTTCGAACTGTCAGTTGATGGTACATAATTTCTGTCGAATTTAGTCGTTGGTTATCTGTGGCATAGCTGATGTTTTGAAGTATCGCCTTAGAGAGTCGTGGCGCTGTCTAATGTATAGTGACGTTAGTCACGGTCGGAAATTGTTAGATAATAAATATCGATGAGATGTGAGTGTCATGGGATTGTCTTTTTGAATATGATACTTGGTTTATTCTTAATAGGCTTTGTAATATATCTTTGGCGAAATACGCTTGATTTTATATAAGAACCCGGTGGCATATTCACATCCTTTACAGTCGTACGGAAATGGCAGTATTTGGCGCAATCTCATTGGCCGTTTCAAGGCCACGACTTGGCACGGACGCAAAATGTCACATTTAAAAACATATTTGGCTTTAATCTAATAAAAAAATCCCTTTATCAGGGGAATAACACACATATCTAACCTGACTCCGGCTATCGCCTCCGGCTTCTAACTCGCAATAGACCTCATGTCATGCCTGATGCATTTAATAAAAAAAAAATTCCTTTAATCTAATAAAAAAAATTCCTTTATCAGGAGAATAACACACATATCTAACCTGCCTCCGGCTATCGCCTCCGGCTTCTAACTCGCAATAGACCTCATGTCATGCCTGATGCATTTAATAAAAAAAAATTCCTTTAATCTAATGAAAAAAAAATCCTTTTTCAGGGGAATAACACACATATCTAACCTGCCTCCGGCTGTCGCCTCCGGCTTCTAACTCGCAATAGACCTCATGTCATGCCTGATGCATTTAATAAAAAAAAAACAAGAACGTGTGGGATTTGAACCCGGAACCTTCTGCTTGCCAAGCCGAGCTCGTGTCCGCTAAGCCATTACACCACTAACGAATTGCGAGTAAAGAAGGAATAAGTTCAGTTAGGTTTGGTTAAATGTGACATTTGGCCTTGAAACGGCCAATGAGATTGCGCCGAATATTGCCATTTCCGTACGACTGTAGAATGTTAATATGCAACCCGGTGGTTGGTTGTGTCAAGTTAACTCGTGAAAACTCTGCTTGGAGTCACAGACAGTTCCACAAGTACGAAGTGAGGAGCGTAGTCTTGGCTGACAATTCGACATTCTGACAGATACCATTTCCTTCATTTCATTTTCTTGATCCAGGCGATAGTGTGACAAGCTTTTTCTTATCAGGTAATTTATTTCCAATCGTTGGGATTATTGTTGGAAAGCATAGAAAATATAGTGGTAATTTGTTATTGATTAAATCACACTTTCACATTAGGGCAAAGGCCTATATGGTATAGGAACCCCAGGATCTCGCTTCAGCCCGCCCAAGTTATACAGGTATGAATATGTCAGATTGTCAACTACAATTACGTTCACTTACTTATTATCGGGGATTATAATACGTTCTCTTTGTAGGGCTGCTTTGCTTTGAAGTTGCTGTTTTGCTGTGAAAGAGCTGTTTTTGCTTTGAAATTGCTATTTTGCTTCGAAATTGCTGTTTGCTTCGACGTTGCTTTGACACTGCTGTTTTACTTTGACGCTGCTGTGCTGTTTTGCTTGTATTCTGCGTGATTTTATGCTGTTTTGATGGTGCATTGTTTCTACACTGTTTGACGCTGTTTGACACCGCTTGGACGCTGTTTTGCTCTGCTTGGTGGCTGTAATTGTTCGATTTGAAGCTGTTGGAAGCTGTGTACTCTGTTCTGCTGGCTTGTCTACGACTCTACGACGTCCCGACGCCCTGGATTGAAGACCAGATAAGTACCTGTCAGTCATATTTGTAATATTCATACCATTCATGGTTAGTTGTGACGCCTACTAGTCACACGTAACGTTTTTAGCATAATATTACCCTTCAGGTTAACCAATAGCAATAAGATTCTCCACTCAGGGAGATATATATACACCTAGTTAGTAAGTAACATTCTGTACACCATAGCGATCACCTACGGTTTTTTTTTAGCTACGTAGTGTGTTATTTTCTTTACAACTTTAACATATAGGTTCTCTAATATCCCTCTGGGAGAATATTTCGTGTATAATCTAAGCTATATCTACCTTCACCAGTGTGAATTTGATAGTTGAGATTATATTAATATTTTTTTTTATTAAGTGTCTTTTACTACCTCCATCCACTGAACAAACCCACACCTACACCCACTGAGCTAGCCAGTGTCTCTTCCGCACTTTTAATTTTATTCAGGCTACCCACCGGAAGGGGCACTTTAAACACTTAAATTTTTATTACAATTTCACATTAAGAGGCTGCCGAACTAGATCTATTTTTCTAACAACTAGTCTTCCACCAGGCCATTGCCTAGTAATATCTTGTTCACAATAACTTGTACTAGTTTCAACCGATTTTACAACAAATTATTTATTTTTTTTAGGCAAAAAATTTTAATTCGTATTTACCTACCATTTTACCTAACATATAATCTTTAATAAAGACCTAAGAAAACAAAATAATAACTTTTGTTTGTTTTCATCGCTTACTTAAATTGTTATTGAAGATTATCTGTTAGAAAAATGGTAGGTATGCACGAATTAGAATTTTTGCCTTATTAAAAAAATTGTTATTTTATTGAAGAAGAAAAACACAAAAGTCTTGTTCCCACAAATTTCTTTTTTATTGCAACCGGTTTCGTAATCAATTATTACATCACATCATCAGGCCACAAGACTACAAATAGGAAAACTTAGGTAAAAAACTATAACAATACAATACATTTAATATAATAATTAAAGATTTTCATAAAATGTAGATAGTTAAAATTTAATTAAACAAGTAAAACCATTATGATAATATCAGATATTGTTTTTTATATATAAAAAAATATGTTTGTAAATAAGATAAAAAAGTTATTAACAAAAGATACTAAAGAAATAAAGTCAAATGAAATTGTAAATAGTTAATAAGTTAAAATAGAAACAATATACTTACATTTCTATAAATACCAAAGGTTTGTCAAAATTAGCATTAATGAAAAATTTGTCCAATTTTTTAGAAAACTAATAAATTTTATGTAAAAATACATGTAATTGAATTTATTTATTGACAAAATGTTAACCTCGATTGCAGGATAAAAAATAATCACATACTTCGTTTCCATTTAAATCGAATATCAAAATGGGTAATCTAATATGGGGAACCCTGTACATCTACTGAATTTCTTTTCGACGACATGCTTTATTCAAGATTTTAAAAAACATTTTTTTGGAAATCAATAATTATTGACACCATAATTTTATTAAAATATCGATGTCCAATTTTTAATGATCACAATTAATAATTACTTTATTCTTATTTATACATATACTGGTCATCTGCTGAATGACAAAAAAAAATCAGGAGAACGTGTAACCTTTCTTCGTTATGACGGAAGTTAGGAGAAGGTTACTGTGACGCCTGAGGGGCGGCGGTGCTTTTTAGGACGGTGTCTTGGGCGCCAGTTTCTGTTTAGAGTGCAGGAACACCACTTTGCTCTATTAGCAGGATAATAGAGGCTTCAGGTAACTGCAGTGAAGACACGGTTAAGCCAGGGGTCTAATTAACCTATAAAGAAAACTCAGAATTTCGGATTAAAAACAGAACAAGCTTTATTCAAGTTATATTACAATTAATTTAATATAATTACGGTAAAAATAAAGCACAAATATAAACACAAGTATTTACAGCAAAACTTAAAGCAGGCAGGCTAGGCAAAACTAAAAGCGGCAAACTACGGTTAAAAAGCGGAAAAAGCAGCAAGCAAATAATACGGTGAGAGCGAGTAAGTAAATATACGGTAAAGCGATTAAACGGAAAGCGTGCGGCAGGTAAAAAGCTCTATCTACAAAAGTTACTAACAAAAGCTCGGATGGCAATCTATAAATATGTCTTACTCTCTCTAGCAGCGGAGCTTCCTCTTGGTTCGGTGCGGACTTCTTCTCGGACTGGCAGTCTGGACTGGAGCGGGCGCATCGCCAACTGAATTTTAAACGGCCGGTTTGTTAGTTTTATAGCCGGTTGAACGAAAAGCTGACTTGTAGCATCTTACACCTATGTTGGCGTACTGTCGGCTGGCACTGCAGGTTCGCTGCAGCCCCTGCATTTTCTTGTATAAGGAGTGATCGGATCAACACCGGGATTATTGCATTCGTTGCGGCATAATTTAAAAATGTATAAACGGAAAAGACGCGGTTCAGAACACTTAATTTTGAAGTAAATTAATAATTGTTAAATTTTACCAGCCTGTTTTATACATTTAAAATTATATTTTATTTAAAACTAACAATATTTCCCTGCTAAAATTCACTTCGTTACAAACGTATAGATTTGATTAGATTATTACTACGTGATATCATGGTTATGTCAAATCAGAAATTAAAATAGTTTAGGAAAGAAATGTGACATACACATAACATCTTTGCATTTATTGAATAATGTCAATATTACTCTAAATGGTGGCTAGCTCTCTTTCTGTAGACTCGATCACAGCCTGCGAAGGATTAGGTTGAATCTTTATCTCCAACATTGACAATAATAATATTATGTCAGTATGCGTTATGATTTCAACAGTTCCTCAGAAGTTGCATATAGCAATTTGTCAAGATTTTGTGGATTGTTTCGATACACCTGATTTTCAGGTCAGGGAACAGGAGGAAATCGGAAACAGCCAAATCTGAAGAACTAAATTTTGATTCACCTGTCGTTGTAAAATTCTTCCAAGGAGTTTATTGTGGTATGTGAATATTTCCCGTTGTAATTTATTTTATAGGGGGGAAAATGAGACCCTCTTTTAATTAATTAAAGATTAGTTTGTCTGTTGCTCAACCTCCTTAAATATTGAGAGGGATCATTTCCATGATACTTCCAACCAGGGCATGAAACCGGTTTAAAACCGGTTTAAAAACCGATTAAAACCGATCAAATTGTAACCGAAACCGTTAATTAATGCTGGACTAAAACCGGTTGTAACGAAGTGATTTTTCCGTCAAGGATTGCCTGTTTTTTTTTGTAATAATTCCGACACTTGGGTACACCTTGTACCCTCTGTTAGTATTTAAGTTATGTTAACATTGAGTTGTAAAAGCCGCTGGTAACCAAGCAGTAAATTAATTGATTTATTTGCGATAATCCCCGGTATAACTAAAATCCGTGAATTATTATAAATAATGACCGAGTCGGAAATAAAAATCATTTTAACATTACACTGAACATTTTTTGACAGTTCTAACAACCAATTAAATTTCGATATTTCTTGTCATGTGACACAAATCACCCAATCATTTCAACATTACACTGATAACACCATCCAGGAAAATTTTCAATCACTATGACAACAAAATTACTTAACTTATAAACTTTTAAAAAATAAATAATAATTGTTTTGTTGTGTTGCGACATTTTGATTTTATTTTTTCAAAAAATTTTCTGACCGAATATCCCTCAGAATGCCTCATAATTTTATGACAACCTCAAGCAAGTTGCTTGGTAATATTACCAAGAAATTGTCCAGTCCAATTGACAAGACAATCATCTTTCGACTCTCTGGACAAGAAACCGTATCTCCACTGTCAGCTGCCCCTCTAGCGTTCTCACCCCGGTGAGCCAGAAAGTGCTGTTCCTTGCACTTTAAAATAAGGAACTGACGCCCGAGAATACGTAAAATTATTACAAAGCTGAATGTGACTGTTTGCAGACGGTAAGGTGCAAACAACCCAGCAAGGTAAATAAAGCCATTACACGGTTTTAAACCAGTTTTCCAAATTTACAAACCGGTAACCTATGTTTTATAACGGTTTTTCAAATTTTTTAATGTTACAAAAAATTAGTAACTAGGTACTTAATACCTACCCAAAAAATAATTTTCGACGAACGGAACACCATTTTACATGACTTTTTGCTTCCCGCACCTTTAATAATATGTTTATGCAAACGAAAATATATAAAAAACAAAAACAAGTATCCCTGTTTCCTTCTCCCACTTTGATGTGGAGTTACATGTTACTGTTCGGTGTAATATTAGTTTTTTGTTTTTTTTATTTAACTTTGAACAGTTTTATTTTAGCAAGGAGATTGACAAATGCAGCGTGCAGGTTATAGTAGAGTGGAAATTCGGTTTGAATTATTTCTTGTCATTTTATGTTGTATTTCGTTATCATTGCCTATTACGTTATTAGGTTAGGTTAGGTTAGGTTAGGTTAGGTTATTATTATTTATTAATACACAAAGTCCAAAGGGTTTGTTATTTTAATTTTATTTTATTGTCAATAAATTGTTAATTTAGGTGAATACGTTTACAAAAAATATTAAAAGTAGATAGGTACCTACTTGACACATCTACAAAAGCAATTACAACACATTATCCGTGAAGTGTAATCTTTCGGCACAGATGATTTGTTGTTGCTTTTGATGTATAGAAACGCTTAGACTGAACTGTCCCAAGTGAATTCGGATAAAGTAGGTATACCAAATCAAAACAAAAAAATATATATACTGACATAGTCATTCGATACAAAATTTTGTAAAAAACCGGTTGAACCGAAAAAATAACGGTTACCGGAAACGAAAAATTATTAACTGGTTTTAACCGGTAACGGAAACCGATATTGCACTAACCGGTAAAATACCGGTAACCCAACAGAAAATAATAACAGTTTCATGCCCTGCTTCCAGCACTTCAGATTGTGTTCTGTTCTTGTACCTACTAAATTTGAACGCCTTCCTTTAAATAGCGCCTGATACTTGGAAATTACTTACTGTATAATGATTTTAAAGTTCACATCAAAGCGCTTCAGTGCGAATAAGTTACTATTAATATTATTTATGAACACATTTCTAAATTTTCAAAAAACTAGTAATCTATTCAACTAAAACTTTCAGTAGTAAATAGTCGAATCAAAAATATATTAGTGGAAAATTCAGTAATAGTGTATTTATTAATCTCTAAGTAATTGGTAATAAAAATATTGTACGCAAAATTTTATGGAAAATAAAAACTGATTTGATACGAGTGAAAATATTTGCCCACAGTTTCATTTGAATAATTAAGAACTGATATTGGCCGTTCTGTGCTTTAACTAAATAGATCTTGATAGCGAGTAAAACACTACATAACCCATTTTTTAAATTAATTTAAAAATATATCAACATTTTAAATGTAGTACGCCATGTAAGTATAGAATAAACCGTTTACTAACATTGAACTTAACCGAAACTGGATAAAAGTTGATTCATAATTATCGTAATTTTTATATTTTCTTAAATTATTTAGAAATAGGAAAATAAGATAGGGACATAGAAATTATCTCTAATGCTTAAATACTTATTTCAATAAAAATTACATATTTAAAAATAATAATACTTGTATTACTACTCTTATGATGTCACAGAAAGCACAATAGTTAAAGCGAAAGTATTACGCAGTCTAAAATTACTGTCTATATCAGAGTCAGTGCAAATACTTGGCACCCTACTAACTTGGCATTGGAATAACTAAACTTGACCCACTTTGACTAAACCAATGGCTTAGTAGAACACAATGGATCTTTGGATATTCGGACATCCTGTATAGATAAAAAGTAACTACATTTTCCTGGCGATAAATTATACAGAGTTTTCGGTAACTGGATTGAGACATTATTTGTATTTATGGGTACTGTGATGGGAACATGGGAGCTGCATGCAGGGATACAATGTAAGATAAATCGACTCTAGTTTTTTTTTACGTTGTAATAACTTTTATGAAAATTTGTTTCCTTTATTGTTATCATTACAATATCATTGAATGAAATTAATAATAATTAACAACGCCCGATATGAAAAAAAGTTACTCTTTGTTTTATGCTTAGAATTCGATTTTACATATGACATTTCATTTTGGCAATCCAGTTACCAAACACCTTGTATATTGCAGAAACAAACAAGTCATTAATTATTATGTGAGTTGTTTTAGTTCGTTGTTAACTAGTTTACTTAAGAAATGATTGCATTTTTTGTTATCTTAGCGCTGCCGGCAAGTGTAGTGGGATATTTTTTTTACACAGATTTATATAATTTTATTTTGATTTTGGCTCTTAGATCGTTTAGGGTTCCAGCAAGTCTCGTTGGGAACTGTAGTTTGTATTCCTCAAATTGTGTGATAAAGTTTTATCGTATCCAGTATAAGAAGAGAGAAAGTATAAAATCGCTTAACTTTTATTAAATCCTAGATAAGAGATATAAACTCAATGATAATAATTCAAACTCAGTTATATTTTTTGTATATTGTGACAGTAACGAATTGCGAAACAGACTTTATAAAATTAATAAACTAGTTTAATACTGAAATATATCATATTATCAAAACTTGTATAGGTACCTAAATTTTTCATTTAAAAATTTATAATTTTGCATATAAAATTTAAAAAAAAATAATATAATATAAGTTTTACCAGTCGCAAATATTGGTACATATAAGAATAAAAGGAATTCTTTAAATATTGGATAAGCCAGATCAGTTGAAATATATCCTATTATCAAAACTAGTGTAGGTACCTAAATTTTTCATTTAAAAATTTATAATTTTGCATATAAAATTTAAAAAAAAGTAATATATCAGTTTTACCAGTCGCAAATATTGGTACATATAAGAATAAAAGGAATTCTTTAAATATTGGATAAACCAGATCAGTTCACTTTCTTGTGCATACAAAAATCAATTAGATTTAACAAATTGAAGTATTACATAATAGGGTGTCGTATTTTCCAAGCATGTTTCCAATTTTGCGATCATTTATAGGTTGTAATCACCTTGGTCGAGTATTATATTATGTTGGCAACAAATAGAATAGTACGCGAGATTACTCCACCATCATTTCTGGGAGAATTAAATTTTCGTCAGTTATTGATATAGGTATTACGTGCAAACTCAATCGTATTTATCTAATTTAGCATGGTAGGTATATGAAGCTGCATATTATACATACACGTGTGGCAACTCAGTTGTTTCGGATACATTTCAGTAAGTTGCACGCATCTCCCCTGAAAGGAACCGGTCGACGGTCGACGCTCCGTCTCGGACAGCTCGTACTAACGTGATTATGGGGCGGAGTTGAAATTGTTAGGGGAGTTGGTGCAACTTACTGAACTGTATCCGAAACAACTGAGTGGCCAGACGTGTATTAAAGAATGAGGGAGAAGCGCGAATGATTTTCTTCCACGAGTAAGTTTTAAAATATTATGAAAACTTAAATTATAAGCTAGAGTTTTCTGGTGGAACAACTGCACACCAAACGAGAATCATTATTTACTTAGTTAGAGAGAGAAGCGGATCATTGAAGTTTACTACCAGAAGCAAAACAAAATAAAAAAAAAATTTGCTTCTATGCCTGCGGAGAATGTATCATTTTAATATATTTTATTGAGGGAAGCATGGATTCTGTTTCAGCGGTAAGTATACTTTGTCCTGCATGTTGATGACGAAAGATAAAGGAAATATTACATCCGGGTAATATATAATATGACGGAGTGTAATGTTATAACAATTTTTGTTATACAATTTTAATTGGCATTTTTACAATTATTTGTCCAATGTATATTTTTTCTGGTCATAATATTCCTCAGTTGAAAGTCATCGCTTAACCCTATACGAATTGGAAAATATAGCAGCGATAATATTATTAACTACTTCTGTGATTTTTACTAGTTTATTTACTTGTCTTCTATACAAATTCTTTGTAATTCTATATATTATGTGAATAAAGTTATTATTACTATTAATATTATTTATCTTCTTTTGAGAATTTTGAATAAAGATCAGTTACGAAATTAAAATTGCTCTATCAACGTACAGGGTAGTTCCATGTATTTTGACACCTACCTACAGTAGCCTTTCTTTTTACAAATATGAAAATTTTAAAAACAAAAATTCTAGATTTCTATTGGTGAATAAAAGTAAAACAAAATGGCGTCAGAAAGTAGAGAAAAAGACACACAACTTATGTTTTTTTTTTAAATGGAACACCCTGTACATTTTGCATATTTTGAAAGATCTTTTTTCAATAAGGGAAATAAAAAATAATTGTAATAATTTGGTCAGGGTGAAATCACACATATTCGAAATTATACTAAAGTAGATTTTTATAAATGTAATGGATACATACAGTGTGTTGCACTTAAGAGTGAAACACCCTTATAACTTTTTTCGTTTTTATCCGATTTAAACCAAATTTTACTCAAAGATAGAGCACGTTAGGATCAACTTATGGCCCAAAAGCCATTTTCCCCTTACTAATGCAAAGCCACCTATGATATAAAAATAAACGGGGAAAATCAAAAAAACATATTAGGCATTTTTTTACCAAAAATTTTATTAATGAAAGTTGTTCACAATTGTTCAAAACCTTAAGTCCAAAATTTAATCAAAATCAAAAAATATTAATATTTTGTTTAAATGTTAATTGTGGCATTTCATAAATTATTTCTCTTCCTTTTCTTTTTTGGGATTTATTACCACATTCCTTGGATAGGAATCTCAAGGAATGTGGTAATAAATCCCAAAAAAGAAAAGGAAGAGAAATTAATATTTTATTTGAAAAAATTCTTAATCTGAAAATCATTATTATTTTGGCATTTGTGCATGTAGTATGTACAGGGTGTCCAGCTTAAAGGTGTTTCCCCTTTTATTTTCGCTATTCTCAACATATTTTTGCCATTAAAAAACTTTTCTTGATAAGTTTTTAATGAACTTTTTGGATCTGCAATAACATCCTCTCTACGTCAACAAAATACAGGGCGCTTAAATTTTTTTTTTTTTAATATGACGATCTTATATTTATTATATATTTCGATAGACCCTTTCAAGCTGAATTCAAAAATATATAACACTTATACATAATATATTTATTTCACAAATAACTTTATAATAAAGATAACAAACACAAAAATTTTTTTTAAGGCCCTATAGTTGACGTAGAGAAGATGTTATTATAGATCCAAAAAGGTCATTAAAAACTGATCAAGAAAAGTTTTTGAATGGCAAAAATATGTTGAGAATAGCTAAAATAAAGGGGGAAACACCTTTAGGCTGGACACCCTGTACATTGTACAACCATACTAACAGCATGATAAACTGTTTATAGAAACTACATAGATAACGATATACTTCATAAAAATGTTACTTTCTTCAAATGTAAAAATTTCGATGGTAATCGTTCTTAAGAGTGACAAAACCATTGCTTTAATGAATAAAGAATACATATTACGCGCATTTTTCGACAGACTCTGTTATTAAAAACGTTAACTGGAAATTGTTATAAAGTAGACGAAAAGTGAAATACTAATTTAATTTTGTGCAGTTTCACCAAAATTACCTAAATAATTAAGCAACATTTATATGTTTATAAAACAAGTTAGTTATTTGGAAAGAAATAAAGTTGAAACCGCTTTCCTTTCTTTAACTCAACATTTATAATTTTCTAAAAATGTACGTTGAAATATATGACTCTTTTAAATTATTCATACATACACAAATTTACATACTTAGCCAGGGTGTTTCATTTATTTTCGTACAGCTTGTTACTATTAAACTGATATGATATAACAGAAAGGTGTAAAAAGGCGAGAGTTTTCCTATTTTCTAAAAGTTATAAAAAGGACATTATTTAGATTGTTTATATATAGCAAGATATAAAACATTGAGATATTTAAAATTAATATCTAAATTTCATATTTAAGTAATTGTCTTGATTGATTATCCAATATATTATGTATTTTATACAATTCAAAATTTAGACTTCAAAATTTGTATTTAGGCTTTATTTTAGATTATAAACAACTTTGTTTTATAAACATTTTGTCAAAAATAATAAATAATGGTACTACTCTCTTGAGGCATTTTCATGTTTTCTTAATTTATTAACACCCGGTACATCTTATCTAAGAATTTTATATGGTAAACTAAATTTTTAGATAAGCAGAATTTTTTATAAAGAGTGACTTTTCGTCGTACAATCAATAATAAAGATTTTTTTCCTCTTGTCAACTACATCCGGGGACACACTGTAGTTTCAGTGTTTAAGTGAATTGATTATCTTTTGTTAATTAATATATCGTCGGTGATATGACAATACCTCCTATCTGGCTTTTTTATCGAAAATCAGATTTTAACGTTAACTTAGTTCTAGCATTATTGCGCATGTACTGGTAATTTCTCGTAAATGACAAAAATTTCTAAACTGAGTTTGGAAGAGAATTTCAATACCTCCTATCTAAAACTCATAATTTACTGTTCACAATACCTCCTATCTGCAGCACATGTAATGGTGAAATTTAACCTAACAAACTGGTAAGTCCTTTTATTTGTTTCTTGCTTATATTTCACGCTGTATTTTTATAAAATTGATTCAGTTAATAAACAATACCGTTATCTACCCTTTAAGCTGAAAAGTTAATGATAAATTATTTCAGAATAATATAAACAATATCAATTGTGTACTTGTTGTAGATAGGAGGTATTACATTGACAGAAATTCAGTTATCATTGGTCATATAGGAGGTATTACAATAATTGTTTCTTTTTTGTTACAGTAAAAATAATGGATAATACACGAATTAAAAAAAATTTAAAATTGGCATTAGCCTCGCAACAAGATACTAATGTTGAAATTAATAATGATTGCATTGAAGATATTCCAATAATATTCGATAACTCGTAAGATATCGATAATATCCTTATAAACACTACTGACTGTAACTTACAAATTCATTCCATAACTGAAAATACACATGAGCCTCTATTTGAAAATATCGCGGATGGCGGAAATTTAAATATCTCTCCGATTCAGGAGGATGGAGGCGATTTATCTGATGAGAGAGATTGTGACTATGAACAGGAAGAATCAGAAGGAAGTGAGTCTGAAATGGAAAATGACGAACAAGGACAAGTACGTGATGGGGCTTCAGAAGAGCTGCCAGAAGAATATGGAAACCTCAACGAGGGTCGAAAAAGAAGGTCTGTAGTACAAAAGAACGAGTGGAAAAGAAATAAAAGCCAGCAACTGAGAATGAAGGGAAAAGAATACATAGGCTATAGTCGCGGAAGAGACAAAATAGTGAAACAGAATGTAATGAGAGGAGCACGAGTAATGGGCGCAACATGCACTTCAAAAATGTGTGTGAAGTCTGCTTCAAGAAAATGCAATTTGTTTACAGAGGAAAGTAGAAAGAAAATTTTTGAAAGTTTTTGGAACGATCTTAACTGGGATCAGAGAAAAGTATACGTCTGTTCTCATGTTACAAGAGTGGCTACAAAAAGAAAAACAAAACAAGAAGAATTATCTAGAAGAGAAGGAACATTACGATACAGTTTAAGTAGCAACACAGAACAGCTTCCAGTTTGCAGATCAATGTTTTTAAATACTGTTGGACTTCGGTCATTTTCTGTGCAAAGTTGGGTGAAACAAAGTACTTGTGGAATGAGTATGAATAAAGAAGATTTAAATAAAAGTCGAGTGGACAGAAGCTACAGAGTTCATGCCTTCGACAATGCAAAACGCTTTCTAATAAATTTTCTCCTGGAATTACCTAAACAGCCGTCTCATTACGTGCGTAAAGATACGAATAAGCTCTATTTGGAGCAGCAGTTTGTTTCTTTTAAACTACTTTTTGATCTTTACAAAAGTACATGCAATGAGAAAAATCAACAGAGCCTTGGAAGAATGACATTTGCAAAACATTTTAAAGAACAAAACCTGGCCTTATTCTCCCCTAAAAAAGATCAATGTGACATGTGTCTTGAACATGAACATGGGAACATTGATGCAGAAAAATGGAACAGACACATCGAAAATAAAAAGAAAATCCGATCAGAAAAAGAAGGAGATGTTGAGAGAGCCAAGCGGGGTGAAATAATATTATTAACCATGGATCTACAAGCCGTAAAGCCAGCACCTTATTTAAATGCTACAGCTATTTACTTCAAAACAAAACTCAGTTGTCACAACTTTACGGTATACGATATTGCAACTCGTCAAACAACATGCTATTGGTTTACGGAAGTTGATACCGACTTGAGTGCCTCTACTTTTGTAAGTTGTATCACTGATTACCTTTTAAGACATTGCGTACCGAAAAGTCTACCAGTCGTCATTTACAGCGACGGCTGTACTTTTCAAAATAGAAATGCTTTGATGGCAAATGGGCTTTTAAATTTCTCCATGCTCCACGGAACTATTATTACGCAAAAATATTTGGAACGGGGTCACACTCAGATGGAGGTGGACTCCGTTCATAGTTGCATTGAGCGGAAATTAAAAAATAGAAAGATTATCTAAGCGCAACCGAAGAAGCCCGAAAGAATCCAGAACCGTATGAAACTATTAAACTAGAATACGACTTCTTTTTGGATTACTCAAAACCGGAACATCATCGCTTTAAAACAATACGACCTGGAAAAAAAACGTTAGACCCAACTGTAACGGACCTTAAAGCATTAAGATACAGCCCTAATGGTGATTTGCGTGTAAAACTAGACATTGTAAATGACTGGGTTGAGCTTCCTGTAAGATCTAAACTTATTCCACCAATTGAAAATTATCCGAGATTACACCAAGCACCTCTCAAGATATCAAAAAAGAAATTTGGCCACTTACAAGATCTAAAAAGTGTTATTTCCAAAGATTGTCATCCTTTTTATGATTCTCTCACTTACGATAAGAATTAATAAGTCTATCGAGTTTTTTCAAATGCTACGAATGATAATAATTTATTTTTTCCAATATCAAAAAAATGCTTACGTTTCTCATAGTTTTAAGTAGTTTAGTAGTTCAGTTGTCAAGTTTGTACAATTAATGGTATTTTTTCATTAAACCCGTTAATCTGCTACTGTATTATTATTTGTAATTTCTTCTATCTACCACATATTTGAAAATGAATAACTCCTATGTGCACTATTACAATTATAGTTTAAAAAAATATGAAATTTCACCTGAATTTATAAACACCCTTCATTACTACATGAAATAAATGTATTCCTCTCTCAATAAATTTAAACGTTCTTGAATTAAAGAGTTTTATGCTCACCCTGTAAAATGTGACCTTCTGCAGATAGGAGGTATTGTCATATCACCGACGATATATACATGTATCATATGGTTGATCTGTAAATATTTTTATCGGTTTCAGGATATTAATCCTTTGATTACATATGCAAAAGTAGGCTGGTAAATAAGTCATAACTAAAGTTGTATAGTTATATTTATTGCTTGTACGGTAATATTACAATACAGATCTGTCAATAACTGTCAACAGATGAAATAATAAATAATGAAACTATAGGACTATTTATTAATACAAACAGACAGAAAACTCCAAACAATAATAATTAAATACTGAAATCCAACTGAAATGTATTTTCAGGCAATCCATGGTCCATTTTTATGTAGCCGTTGTGACATTAAAAATGTAAACATTTATGTAATATGAAAAAAGATAACAAATAAAAACAAACAAAATATAACTTTAACCATGGCGACAAATCAACCCATACAGACTTGGCCAACTAATGAAATGAAAACGTTATTAATAAGAGAATATCAAAAGGTAATATCTATTATTAATGTCTTTATTTTCTTAGATGTCTTAAAATCCTCGCTCTAAGAGCTCGAATTTTAAACCGACATCTGCGGCAGTTATTATAGTCATAACATTCCTAGATATGTTAATAGCTAATAATTGTCAACATTTTTCTACGTCAATCCGATAATAAAAGTTCTTATACATTTTAATCAATTAATTTAATCATTAAATTAAAGATGGCCGCCAGTAAAGAGTCGTTAGCCGCAGAGCTAGACAAATTAAAGAAAACTGAGATTATAGAGCTAATTATATCTCAAAAGTTACCCGCAAAGGCATCCACAAGTGATATACTAAGTGATTTAAAAAGTAAACTTGGGTTAATATCTAAAAGTGCAGTGGAAACTGAAAACGATATATTCTTGGACTCAAATGACTACACAAGTGATGTAAGTTTCTGTGCAAAAAAAAGTTGTGTACAAAGAAAAATTAGAGAGGAAGTGTATAAAATTAAAGTGCAATCCCAAACTGAAATAGTGAAACATCTAGGAAAAAGAATCTGTGACCTAGAAGAAATAATTGCGTTGCTAAAAAACGATAATAACAGGCAAGGTAAAAACGATCAGTCTTCATATCAAATACAGCAGGCAAAGCCATCTATAAGCCAAACGCAAAATAATCTTAATAATATTAAAAAATCGACAATTGCTCCATCTATAAATGAGAAGCAAGAAATCAATAAAAATCCTAAATATATTCCAAATGACGAAAAAAGGAAACCAGCTGTAATAAACAAAAACAATATCGACAAAAACCCTATCACATTATCACAAGTAAATAATGCTATAAAGGACGCGCAACAAAATGTTGAACAATACAAAAACAATCCACAAAGAAAAAATGTACGATATAATCAACGAAGACGTACCTAAACTGGGGTATCTACACTTGTATAGGCTAGATCCGTCCACCTCACCTGAAAATATTAAAGAAGGCTTAACTGTGACGGCACCTCATATACACCATTCGAATGCAAACTTTTGCATAAGACGGAAAAAACATGTTCCATGATAGTATCATTTCCAATTAATTACGTAAGAGAAGTATATGATCCAGACATATGGCCTGATGGCTCTGTTATCAACAGATACAAATTCCGATCCGAAGGCCCAGGGGGAAATTTCAGGAATCAAGCCTCAGAAAATCAACCCTCGTAAAACAAGACAACCCTGAGAAGATCACATACGATTTTCCTAAGGACGCGAAGAACTTCACATAAACATTCAGAGTATGCCAAATAAAATCAACATTTTAGAATTGTTCTGTCAGGAAAATAATACGACATTCATATGCTTAAGTGAGCACTGGATGTGCAAATTACAATTTGGAAACACACAGATCGCAGGTTACAAAGGAGTTTCCAGCTACTGTCGCAAAAACACTACACATGGTGGAACTGCAATATATGCAAGAAATGATATAGTAAGTTACATAAAAAATATAAACCATATATCAAATATGTCTATTGAATCCTGCTTTGAATGCGCCGCCATTGAATTTAACAACACATTATGCATTATCTCGATATACGCTGCGCAGCTCCTAGCGGTAACTTTGACGAGTTCCTAAATAAATTGACAAAGATACTTGATAATGTCTCCGTAAAATATCCCCTCTTAATTCTGTGTGGAGATCTTAATGTTGACTTTTTAAATATCTCATAACAGCGTACAAAATTGCTGTTTGATTTAATTGAATCATTTAAACTCCGCTCTATACTGAAAGAACCAACAAGAATTGCAAAATATGGTGACAAAATCACTACAAGCGGAATAGATTACAATAACCAACTTACCTGAAAATGTATACCACAAAATAATAGAGCCAGGTATGTCAGATCATTTCGGACAAATCTTAACATGGAGTAATACAGAGGTAAGTCACTGCCAAAAAAAGTCAGAAATAATTACTCGAAAATATAAATTTCAGAATTTAAAACAATCTTTTCCGACACACGAAATGTTGAATTTCATAATAAATTTAGAAATATTGATGATATGTTTAATAACTTTATAACTCATTTTAAATGGTGCTTCGATGTAGCATTTCCGAAACAAAAAATTAAACCAACTTTATATTTTCGCCAACATTAAAGCAAAAATTGAACGATTTAGAAGTCTTAAATTGGTTACGAAAGTCCATACCCAATGATTTCCTCAGCAGCCAATTTAAAATGTCAAAAAAGCAACTAAATAAAGAAATTGAATACGAAAAAAGAACTACTATGCTAAAAAAATTAATACGTCAAATAATAAAACAAAAACGCTCTGGTCCATAACGAATGAAAAACTTGGCAAATCAAAACGCAAACAAACAGAATTAGACATTAAAATTCAGGATAACATTATATCAGATAACAAAGAAATTAGTAATCTATTCGGCGATTATTTTGCAAACTCTGTAAAAAATCAGGTCGATAAACTTAACCTTCCAAAAAATATGTGCAGTACCGTGAATAAACAACTTTATGTCAATGTTTTTTATTCCAGTAACACAACTTGAAGTTAAAAATATAATTTTGCAGTTAAAAAATAAAGACATGGATGAAATTCCTGCAAAAATACTATCAGTATGCTGTGATGAGATATCCTATTATCTTACAGAAATCATTAATGCGTTCGTACAACTTGGACAATTCCCCACAGAATTAAAGATATCAAAAATTATACTTACCTGTTTTTAAAAAGGGTGATCCGCTTTCTATAGAAAACTACAGGGGAATATGTCTACTAAGTACATTTTCAAAAATTATAGAAAGAGCTTTATACGATAACATAATCAAGTACCTAAATGTTAATGATATCTTATCACCCAGTCAACATGGGCTCCGGCAGAATTATTCAATAGAAACC
This sequence comes from Rhagium mordax, assembly GCA_963680705.1. Classification (NCBI taxonomy): domain Eukaryota; kingdom Metazoa; phylum Arthropoda; class Insecta; order Coleoptera; family Cerambycidae; genus Rhagium; species Rhagium mordax. The sequence goes on along the minus strand of OY796661.1, from coordinate 36,151,174 downwards.
GCATCTATAGATATCTAATACAATACATTTATGAAAATATTGATGCTAAAAAATACGTTATGGGAATATTGTTTGACTTTTCAAGAGCATTTGAAACAATTAATCCCAATTTCCTAGCACTAAAAATAGAAAAAATGGGGATTCGTGGACCTGTAAACCAATGGATAGTATCATACATAACAAATCGTTCACTAAAAGTCAAAATAGATTATGAATATTCAAATAGTTATAACATTGAACTAGAAACCCCGCAAGGGGGTGTGCTAGGCCCATTACTGTTCCTGTTATACATAAATGACCTGCCCTCTTATATAAAGGAGGGTAGGGTATTTATGTACGCAGACGACACAACCATTGTTGTCACAGCAAAATCATACGATGAAGTTAAACAAAAAGTTACTTCTGTCATAAATACTTTTAATGAATGGTGTAGGAATAATCACCTAATAAATAACCTAAATAAAACAGTACTAATTGAATTTAAAACAAAATACAATCAACGTAGCGAGTTTGAATTCGACATCAATAATACTCGTAAAAACACGAGCTCTAGCACGAAATTCCTAGGTACACAAGTTGACTACAAACTAGATTTTAATGAAAATATAAATAATATATGCAATAAATTAAACAAAATATACTTTGCCTTTACAATATTAAGATCAAATTTTCACCAAAAATTTTTAATCAATATGTATTATGCATATGTATATCCTATTCTAACTTGTAACATCATCATATGGGGCCAGCAACCGATATCAATAGAATATTTGTAACACAGAAACGAATTCTGCGGTTAATTTTTAACCTTGGTTATAATGACTCTTGCAGAGAAATTTTTAAATGTAACAGCATAATAACTGTTTCTTGCATATATATCTATAAATTACTTTGCTATGTATTTTTAAACTTTAACGATTTTAAAAAAAAACAAAGAATTCCATCAATATCCAACCCGAAAAAATTAAAATATACACATAGATAACTTTAATTACATGCAGTATAAAAAATCACCAAAATATGCTGGTAGCCACTTTTTTAATCTGCTTCCTGTCAATATAAAAAATTCAATGACTCATAAAAATTTTAAAACTAACCTAAAGAATTATCTTACTGGACACTGTTTTTACTCACTAAATGAATATATCGAAAAACAATTACTTAGATTTAAGATTTTATCTATACAAATGTTTTGTATATACAAAAATTTGTTTTGTGTATGTAATGTTTAGTGATTTGTTATATATACTATTTTGACTTGTCTTATATCTGTACTGACAATGCAGCAACAAAAGGCCAAATAAAGAATTTGAATTTGAATTTGAATTGTCCTGAAATAGATACCTTTTCTTGCCACAACCTCAAAATATATGAATGATAACGGTAGCACGGTCCTGCTTGAAGCATTGAATAAAGAGAATTACGACATATGGAGAATTCAAATAGAGGCGTTCTTAACGAAAAACAAGATTTGGAAGGACGTCAGTGGAGAGATTCCAAAACCGGCGATACAGATAAATGAAGGGGAGGATTCGACAACAGCAATCAAAGCATGGGAAGAAACAGACAAGATAACACGGTCAGATGTTATTTTACCCATTGTACCAAAGAAATTTGAAAACTTTAGGTGCGCTATCGAGTCACGCGACGCATTTCCAGAAAATCAGAATATGATGCGCGCAAGGAAAATTCATACGAAGAAATGCAGAATGCCGAAATTTCAAAGAACCGAACCTCGGACCGAACAGATGTAATACTCACACAAACAAAATAAGAAGAATACTGATAACTGGGATGGTACCAAAGACGAATTCAAGTTTGAATGTCACCATTTCAGAAAAGCGGGACATAAGGCTGCAAATTGCTACGTGGCGATGGCTAAATCCAAATTTGAAAAAGCAGAAACGGCTCAAAAGGCAGAATCAATTACCTATTACGCTTCTCTGGGGATGTCGGACAATCTATCAGCTTTTTCAACTGAAAACGCTACAAGCAATATATGGTTCTTGGACAGTGGGTGCACTGCACAGATTTGCAGAAACAAGGAAAGATTTGAAAAACTAGAAGCAGAAAGCGGAGTTTTGAACCTAGCTAGGCATCACGTCGACAAATATTACTGCAAAAGGTAAAATCACTTTATCAACAAAAGTAGGAACAGAACAGAAAATTTTCAATTTGACAGAAACTTTACATGTGCCCGATTTGCGTGTAAATTTGATGTCTGTTAGTAAAATTACTGATAGAGGTTGCGATGTCATCTTCAAGAAAGATTCAGCTATGGTAATCGATCCAAAAGGCAATACTCAAATTATTGCGAATCGAATTGGAGGATTGTACCAAGTACAAGAAGATGTGTCACACGTATGTGGAAAGGCAACTACATTTATCGAACCTTTGTCAAAAATTGAGGAATGGCATCAGCGTTTTGGACATTTGAATGTATAAGACAACCTAGAGAAGAAGATTAATGAAGTTGCATGAGGTATGAAGTTCAAAGATGGAAAGATGCCACAATGCAAAATTTGCCTACGTGGAAAATTGCCGAGAATTCTCTTTCAACGAAAATCTACAAGATTGAGTTGATAGAAATAATTCATACAGCTTTGTGCGGACCCTATGAGGACGGAGTCTAACGGAAAATCTAAATATTTCGTGACATTTATCGACGATTACTCTAGATGGTGCGAAATTCGTTTTATTAGAAATGATGAATTCATTTTATAAGGATGATGTGTTCCAAGCTTTCAAAGACTACAAAATTCTGGTAGAAACAAACGGGACAGAAAATTAAAAGCCTGTAATCAGACAATGGCAAAGAATTTTGTAATAAACAATTTGATGATTACCTGAAAGAATTAATGGAATTAAAAGAAGACTTACCATCACTCATACGCCAGAGCAAAATGGAATAGCTGAACGAAAGAATCGTACGCTAGTCGAAATGGCAAGATTCATGCTGATTCAATCAGGTTTATCTCCATCATTCTGGGTGAAAGCTGTAGCGGCCGCAATATACATAAAAATTAAAAATGATACTTGGGAAATTGTGAATCATTCAAGAAATCGCGATGTAATTGGTTCTCGTTTTGTATTGGGAAACAAACATAATGGTGATGGTACACTGAAAAGACGAAAAGCGAGAATAGTAGCTAAAGGTTTCACGCAAAGACCAGGAATTGATTTTCATGATATATACTCGATTGTGATCGATACAATTAATCACTGCATTTGCAGCTCACCATTACATGAAGATTCATCAATTGGACATAACGTTGGCCTATCTGAATGGCATCATTGAAGAGGAAATATATATGGAAACTCCAGAGATGATGAAAGAAACATTGGAAGCATTATTAACTAACAAGAACGAAGAAACGGAAATTCAGAGCAAAGCAAATGCAGCAAAATGTGTACCGGTATTTAAAAGGTAGATGATAAGCTGAAAAGGTTTGAAGATGCTGACAGGGTCAACTGTATAATAGACAGACGTTCCTATACAGGATATATTTTTATTTTGAGTGGAGCAACCAGCAGCTGGGAATCCAGAATGCTACGAATGGTTGTACTGTCATCCACTGAAGCGGAAGTACCTGGGATTGACAGAATCTGCGAAAGAAGCAATTCTACTCCTGAAAATGTAATATGAATCTATTGCGTCAAAAGTGTCATAATATTTTTTCGGCAACCGCCCTGGAAGTACCCACTTCCCAGACGTTTTTGCTTTGAGAAAATAGAACTTTTCCGAACTAGGCCGGGAAGCACGTATTTCCCGAACTAGGCCGGAAATAATTACCATTTTATTAGCAATTTTATTGTTAATATTAATTTAAATAAGACTACAAAATTCTGGTGGAAACAAACGGGACAGAAAATTAAAAGCCTGTAATCAGACAATGGCAAAGAATTTTGTAATAAACAATTTGATGATTACCTGAAAGAATTAATGGAATTAAAAGAAGACTTACCATCACTCATACGCCAGAGCAAAATGGAATAGCTGAACGAAAGAATCGTACGCTAGTCGAAATGGCAAGATTCATGCTGATTCAATCAGGTTTATCTCCATCATTCTGGGTGAAAGCTGTATCGGCCGCAATATACATAAAAATTAAAAATGATACTTGGGAAATTGTGAATCATTCAAGAAATCGCGATGTAATTGGTTCTCGTTTTGTATTGGGAAACAAACATAATGGTGATGGTACACTGAAAAGACGAAAAGCGAGAATAGTAGCTAAAGGTTTCACGCAAAGACCAGGAATTGATTTTCATGATATATACTCGATTGTGATCGATACAATTAATCACTGCATTTGCAGCTCACCATTACATGAAGATTCATCAATTGGACATAACGTTGGCCTATCTGAATGGCATCATTGAAGAGGAAATATATATGGAAACTCCAGAGATGATGAAAGAAACATTGGAAGCATTATTAACTAACAAGAACGAAGAAACGGAAATTCAGAGCAAAGCAAATGCAGCAAAATGTGTACCACGGTATTTAAAAGGTAGATGATAAGCTGAAAAGGTTTGTAGATGCTGACAGGGTCAACTGTATAATACACAGACGTTCCTATACAGGATATATTTTTATTTTGAGTGGAGCAGCCAGCAGCTCGGAATCCAGAATGCTACGAATGGTTGTACAGTCATCCACTGAAGCGGAAGTACCTGGGATTGACAGAATCTGCGAAAGAAGCAATTCTACTCTTGAAAATGTAATATGAATCTATTGCGTCAAAAGTGTCATAATATTTTTTCGGCAACCGCCCTGGAAGTACCCACTTCCCAGACGTTTTTGCTTTGAGAAAATAGAACTTTTCCGAACTAGGCCGGGAAGCACGTATTTCCCGAACTAGGCCGGAAATAATTACCATTTTATTAGCAATTTTATTGTTAATATTAATTTAAATAAGAATTAAAATGTTCCTAATTGTGTTCCACAAATAAATATAAAGAAATGTATTTTATTGATTTGTTATTCCACACGGTTGCCGAAAAAATAGTGTACGAAACACGCCCGGAAACTGTTTTTTTTTTTTTGGACTACCAGGCTTCCGAATTCGCCTACGGGTCGTCCTAGAATCTTGTCTACTCGTCCAAAAGTATTTTCCGGACTTGTTACATATGTAAATTCTATTTGCGTCTCCGGCGCTGGCGCCGTCCATATTTATTACGCCACTTGTGCCAGCTGAAAATTTAAGAGCAGAAGAATTATAGTATATATTAGTCTGCTGCAAACCCCGATGTAGAAGATGAAGCGCATTGGTAGACATTTTGTTAAAACAATATTCAGTTTTGGATAAATATATTTATTTCTTATTCATTGTTTGAAAAATATCTATATTGCTTATATTTATTTAATAGTATTGTCAATGCGGTAACCTTGGTCGTATTTACTTAAGTGTAATTCTACAAACACAAATGAACTGATAAAAATTAACTTAACAATAATTATTCAAGTAAAATGCAGCACACATATGGATATTCTGTGTAACTACACGATGTTTTTACGACAGTGTTGAAAAGTTAATGGAAATCATTCAATAATAATAATTATTGACTGATGGATGCAATCCTAAGTTTCCTTATTTTATACAACGTGCTTTAGAAAGTGGGACTTTAATTTTACCACATAATTTCATTTATAATAAGATATATTGATTTGATTTTTTATTTGAATTTTTTTAATTTGTATTTCATTTAATGTTTCTTATGCTTTTTTCTTTTTTAATGTTTATTTTTTATGTTTATTTAGAGTGTAAGGAAGTGTTGTTAATCAACTTTGTTGACACATTTTCCTTTTCGGAATAATGTCCTTGTGCTTTTCCTCAATAAACTTATTATTTTTTTTTTTTTTTTTTTTTTTTTTTTTCCGTTTCCGGAAGAAACTGCTGGACAGTCTCCCTGTGGCCTCCGACACCACACAGAGAGAGCGCCAGCGAATAATCTACAGCAACTCCCCACATCCCGCAGGGTTAGTCACTGTAGATTCCAGACTCATGTGCCCTAAATAGACGAAGGGATCCCAGGATGACCGCTTTCTGCATTTGACCAGCCAACCATTCTGCCGATGTTTGGCAGGCAGGCATGGTCTTCAATGCGGAGAGCAGCGTGGGCTTCATACCTCCGAGTACACCGATTATCAGGACGACCATTTTGACAGAGTAGCCTGGGTATAGCACTTGGAGCTCGTACCGGAGATATCTGTATTTAGTCCGTTTCTCCTCCTCCTTCAAGGCGATGTTTGTCTCAGCAGGTGCTGAGAACTCGATGACATACATCACCTTGGTCTGATGGTCGAGGAGGACTATGTCAGGCTTATTCGCGTGAATTCGCCTGACGGTCGGGAACGAGTAGTTCCAGTAGATCCGGCATTTCTCGTTCTCGACAACGGACTCGATATCTCCGGGGACGTAAGGCAGCACTGGTGTTTGGTCTATCTGGTACGAGTGCCGTAGATGGTAGTATAGCACTCGTAAAGCCGCGTTATGTCGTTGGATGTAGACCGAAGTCGCATAAATCGGGCATGCAGATAATAAATGCATGAGCGACTCCGGCGCCTGACGGCAGGTCCTGCAGTTGATATCAGGTACCTCTACACCCATCACGCGACTCCGATAGACCAATGTGTTAATAACACCATCTTGGCAGGCCACAATGAATCCCTCGGTCTCCGACTTCAGCCCCGCTGACCTTAAAAATGCGAAGGTCAGCTCTGTCGATAAACCCAGTGCTTCTATGTTGTTATAGAAAACACCGTGCAGGGGTTTATCGACGTGCTGCCTGAACAGATTCCTCTGTTCGGCAGCTTTAATTTGGGCTGTCAGACGATTCGGCGGAAGCTCAGTAACTGATTCTGCATCAGCACCTCGCCTGCCTCCTCGCCTGTAGTCGAACACGAGACCGAGTTCATCTGCGGCCCTCTGTGCTGCCTTAAACAATAAAGCGCCACCTCCCACGGTTTCATGATCTCTCACTAACCGTAGGAGCAGATCCGAGCTCCTTAGGATGTTACATGCCATACTCAGTGCTACTCTGCCATGCATACACTCCAGACTCAAGAGTCCTCGGCCCCCCCGTTGACGTGGGAGGTACACACGAGGAACGGACGACCTAGGATGAATACTCCTATGAATATTCACCATCTTGCGGGTATCCCTGACCAATTGGCGCAGCTCATCTACTCGCCATTTAACTACTCCGAAGGAGTAGACCAGAATCGGAACGGCAAGCATATTAGTGGCAGACACCTTGTTCTTCCCCGAAAGTTCTGATGACCAGATCTTTCGGAGTCGGTGTCTGTACTTGCCACGGAGAGAATCCTTTATTTGGTTAACATCCTGGATGTGACGTTGTTCCACACCCAGGTATGTGTAGGTCTCTCCGGCATCCAAATGTCGTAGGATGCTTCCGTCTGCGAGCTGCGCATCTTCGTGGAATTCCCCGCATCGTCCTCTCTTGAGGTGGACGACTGCGTATTTGTCCAACCCAAACTCCATTCCAATTGCCCGCGTGTATTCCTCGACCACCCTGAGAGCATTTTGAAGTTCTCGCTCTCCGGAGGTATAGAGTTTAAGGTCATCCATATAAAATAGATGGGTGACCTTATGCCTCCGGTTGCTGGGTGGCCCACACTGATACCCGCGGGTTTGGCGGAGTCCAACAGACAGCGGCAGCAGTGAGATGCAGATTATTATTATTATTTTTTTTTTTTTTTTTTTTTTTTTTTCCGTTTCCGGAAGAAATTGCTGGACAGTCTCCCTGTGGCCTCCGACACCACACAGAGAGAGCGCCAGCGAATAATCTACAGCAACTCCCCACATCCCGCAGGGTTAGTCACTGTAGATTCCAGACTCATGTGCCCTAAGTAGACGAAGGGATCCCAGGATGACCGCTTTCTGCATTTGACCAGCCAACCATTCTGCCGATGTTTGGCAGGCAGGCATGGTCTTCAATGCGGAGAGCAGCGTGGGCTTCATACCTCCGAGTACACCGATTATCAGGACGACCATTTTGACAGAGTAGCCTGGGTATAGCACTTGGAGCTCGTACCGGAGATCTCTGTATTTAGTCCGTTTCTCCTCCTCCTTCAAGGCGATGTTTGTCTCAGCAGGTGCTGAGAACTCGATGACATACATCACCTTGGTCTGATGGTCGAGGAGGACTATGTCAGGCTTATTGGCGTGAATTCGCCTGACGGTCGGGAACGAGTAGTTCCAGTAAATCCGGCATTTCTCGTTCTCGACAACGGACTCGATATCTCCGGGGACGTAAGGCAGCACTGGTGTTTGGTCTATCTGATACGAGTGCCGTAGATGGTAGTATAGCACTCGTAAAGCCGCGTTATGTCGTTGGATGTAGACCGAAGTCGCATAAATCGGGCATGCAGATAATAAATGCATGAGCGACTCCGGCGCCTGACGGCAAGTCCTGCAGTTGATATCAGGTACCTCTACACCCATCACGCGACTGCGATAGACCAATGTGTTAATAACACCATCTTGGCAGGCCACAATGTATCCCTCGGTCTCCGACTTCAGCCCCGCTGACCTTAAAAATGCGAAGGTCAGCTCTGTCGATAAACCCAGTGCTTCTATGTTGTTATAGAAAACACCGTGCAGGGGTTTATCGACGTGCTGCCTGAACAGATTTCTCTGTTCGGCAGCTTTGATGTGGGCTGTCAGACGATTAGGCGGAAGCTCAGTGACTGAGTCACCTCGCCGGCCTTCTCGCCTGTAGTCGAACACGAGACCGAGTTCATCTGCGGCCCTCTGTGCTGCCCTAAACAATAAAGCGCCAACTCCCACAGCTTCATGATCTCTCACTAACTGTAGGAGTGGGTCCGAGCTCCTGATGACATTACATGCCATACTCAGTGCCACTCTGCCATGCATGCACTCCAGACTCAAGAGTCCTCGGCCCCCCCGTTGACGTGGGAGGTACACACGAGGAACGGACGATCTAGGATGAATACTCCTATGAATATTCATCATCTTGCGGGTATTCCTGTCCAATTGACGCAGCTCATCTACTCCCCATTTGACTACACCAAAGGAGTAGAGCAGAATCGGAACGGCAAGCATATTAGTGGCAGACACCTTGTTCTTCCCCGAAAGTTCTGATGACCAGATCTTTCGGAGTCGGTGTCTGTACTTGCCACGGAGAGAATCCTTTATTTGGTTCACATCCTGGATGTGGCGTTGTTCCACACCCAGGTATGTGTAGGTCTCTCCGGCATCCAAATGTCGTAGGATGCTTCCGTCTGCGAGCTGCGCATCTTCGTGGAATTCCCCGCATCGTCCTCTCTTGAGGTGGACGACTGCGCATTTGTCCAACCCAAACTCCATTCCAATTGCCCGCGTGTATTCCTCGACCACCCTGAGAGCATTTTGAAGTTCTCGCTCTCCGGAGGTATAGAGTTTAAGGTCATCCATATAAAATAGATGGGTGACCTTATGCCTCCGGTTGCTGGGTGGCCCACACTGATACCCGCGGGTTTGGCGGAGTCCAACAGATAGCGGCAGCAGTGAGATGCAGAAGAGGAGCGGACTCAAAGAGTCACCCTGAAACACTCCTCTCTTAAATGTCACCAACTCTGTCGAAACTCGCTCGGCACCGGATGTTATGGTGAAGCGAGTTTTCCAAAGCGGCAACAGTTGTTCGATGCATCTCACTAGTGGTGCTGGTACCGCAAGACATCCGAGCAAATGTAACAAAAGCTCGTGGGATGTTGTATCAAATGCCTTGCGATAATCAATCCAGGCCATTGACAGATTCCGCTTGTACTGCACAGAATCCTGTGTAATACAGCGGTCTATCAGCAGGTTTTCCTTGCAACCTGCCAGGCCCTTCTTGGCACCACGCTGTTCGTTTATCTGCTGGTAGACCGGATCAACAGACCTCAACATCCTGGTATACAAGATACGAGTAAATAACTTGTAGCAGGAGTTGAGGCAGGTAATCGGCCTATAATTTTTTGGGTCAGACAGATCCCCCTTTTTGGGGATTAGCACAGTTCGCCCCTCGACAAACCAGTCCGGAATTTGCTGCCCCTCGTTCAACCATGAGTTGAAAACTCGGGCCAGATGGCGGTGGGTGGAAGGGAACTTCTTCCACCACCAGTTGTTTATACCATCTGGACCCGGGGCAGCGAAGTTCTTGGTTCCAACAAGTGCTTGTTGAACCTCTTCCGTACTGATTGCCGGGCACACTTCGTCTGGCTCTTCTAAGACTCTACGACAGAGAGCCTCGAAGTGTGCTATAGCTGGAGTGTCATTATCGAATGGACTCGCGACTTCGTAGATTCCTTTCCAGAAGGCTTCGACATTATCAACAGTTGGCGGATTTTCGACAACACGCTGTGGCTCTTGGAACAGGCGAGACGGGTTTGTTTGAAACAATTTGTTTTGTTCCAAACTCCGCATTCGCCTGACCAAAGTTTTCTTAATAGCCATAAGCGCTCGAATCCTATCTAGACAGTGCTGCTTGATGGTCTGCAGCACTGTGCGATTTAGAGTGTGGTGTTGGCGTCTCAGTCCGGCTGCCACTCGCCGGACCTTCGGTGTAAATGGTCTACCTGCGACTATATAATCCACCACACTCTGGTGTTATTGGGGGGCGGCTTAACTAAATAGGCCACGTGCGCTAGGCAGGGTTCAATCCCCACCTAAATATCGGGTCGCAGGTATTAACCCGGTACAACCCCAAAACAAAATTTTAGTGTTTTACGTGCAGTGTCTCCGAGCGCACTTTAAATTGAAGGGAGACCTCACACGGCCGACTAGTCAGGTCCGTGGGGTGGGTTTTCCTAAAAAAATGGGGTGATTTGGAGGCAATAAAATAATGCAATAAATCAACTACGAGCACAATTTAATAATTTGACGGGCACAGAAAATGGTCGAAACCTATAGATGCACATGCAAGAGTGCAGGATCTTTACAGGAGCTGAAGGCTCAATAAAAGGACCGTTCGTGTGATCACACGCCTGGTTTCACAGGTGTTATTTAGTTTATACACATCTTACATTGCCCTAAGTAATTGAAATCTCACTTAATTAATATACCCCAAAATTCTTAATTAATAAATCCCTAATAAACTTAATATCTACATAAATACCACACAATTACTATTCTGGTTGATTTTCTTAGCCAGCTTCGCACCCAGGAGTTCCAATCCAGGTAACGATGTTGAGTTCAAAGTCAGCTGACAGGTAAAAGTGAGGCAAGGACGAACAGCAGGCACAGCAACGATACTCAAAATCCCAGAGACCACCGCAAGGCAACCAGTATAATACACAGCCAGGCCCAAAGCAATCCTAACAGCAACACAGGAACCCCAGAGCAACAATAATAACATGAACAGGAACGATAACATAAGAGTAACTCAGTAGCAATGCTGTAGCAGCGTCGTAACAGCGTCTTAATAGCGTCTAGCGTCTAGCAGCGTCCAGCGGTGTCGAGCAGTCACGTAGCACAGCCTTAGCAGCCCTACAAATAATTATTACTCTAGTAACTTCCTACCTTGCCTAATTTGCAAAGTGACACAACAGATGTCGAACATACCTTAGGTTTCGGGTGAGCTGAAAGTGTCTGACGTTGTCGTCGTCAGTGGCTTGATTATCTATTTCGAATATGGAAAGAACACCTAGGAAGAAGAAAACGAGGGTCAATTTCAGTTTTATGCCCCAAGAAGACACCAAAAAAAAAAACCCAGCTTATGTACTCACCGCTTTGAACATGTGAAAATATCCGGATTAACCGTCGAATTTACAGGATGCTTCACCAAAAGGTCCCAATAATTTCGATTATCTCGAATGATTTGTAACAAATCCCCTAAAGGGCAATTACTTCACCAAAATTGCAAAATTTTACAAACCACGAGTCGCACGTGTTCACGGTTTTCCAAGCCAAGCCAAAAAGAAAGAGATTCCAGGAATTCGGGGAACTGCGTTGGTTTCGGCTCCCTAGTTCGTTCTGCCGTCCGCTCAGAGTTACCCGAGAGTACCTCCAGAGCAAATCGGTACTGTTTTATTTTAACCAATGATATGAATTTCACAGAAAACGTGATTTACATAACCCTGACACACAAACCCAACTAAAACCACCAAAATCACGACATGTGCTTCCCTGTCAACCCTTCACAATACATCTCTACAACTCCACGGTTTGACAGTCGCAACGAACAGAGTCCCTGCATATCGAACCAACGAACGTACCGCGGTCGGGATACACTACCAACATGAAACATGACAGGTAACCTGTTTGTTTACTTCAGCTACAAACAAACATAAAGTGCATGATAAATACTGTTCCAGTGGCCAAAGTGAGGTAAGTCTACATAGTTATTGCTAGTACAGTTGAGCATTATATTCGTATCTGTTTTGCAAGCCCTCAAGCTCGTTGACAGATGAAATTATTTAATAAATATCCTATCTTGCAGTATTCCAGACGATGTCTAGTGGTGTTACCAGCCAAAAGTGGAATATAATTACCCAGTACAAGACAATTATCACCCTGATATCGCAGAAACACCGCAGAGGAAGACTTTACCAACGAAATATCCAGGAACGACTGCAAATAAATGCCCTTTTTAACCACTATCGAACTTCCATTATCCTAATCAGGTGAGCCCTCTATTTTTGCAAGATGATTTTTCAATACTAATAGTTGAACCTATTTTTGTAGATAAGAGCTACAGACTGAAGAGTGATACCTCTATTTTCCCAAGATTGGAAGCAGCGTGACAATGATTTCGACCCTGCCGAAGGCTATTTATTTACAATATACCTTTTTTTATGTATCGTTATACAATAAACTAAGAATAGACCTTACCGCTTAGTTTATTTGCTAGTAAATTTGCCACTGAAACGTTAACCTACGAAGCACCACGAGAAAATATCTTAGTGTGGAATTAAATTGTAACAACACCCCCCCTACCTAAAGAAAATTACCCCGGAATTTTCTCCAGAATGAGCTAAACAATTGGCGTTAGAGACTAGCCTAATTCGCTATCCTAATCCTAATCCTATGAGGCTAAAAAGCATCACAATAACCCGCCTCCGGCTATTATTGCGCTATACAAAAAACAAAAACTGGACTTAAAAGGCATGGGTAGCCGGTCCTACAACCACCCATATAGCCAAGGCGATGACGGCGGGATTTCTCCCTAAGTCGGCCACGACGACGACCCTTCCGAACGGCAGCTGGCAAGAGACCACGGCAGAACATCGGACCGGCACACACAACAGTGTTAACCAGGCCTCGACCTGGCTAACCAAACCGGTGACCTGCTGTGTGTTTGGTCCAATCCGACGCTCCAGGCACCCTCCGCCAGCTTCACATTGAAGTGAGCCGCCGAAATGCCGCCGCCCCTGGTCCACCCAGAGTCCCTCTTTGTCGACGAAAGTGGCCGTATAGAGGACTTCTACCTCCCGCAGGTGAATGCCGCGGTGACAGTATTCACAAACCCCTGTCACAGGGCTAAATCCCACAAAAAGAAGGTCCAAAAAAACGACGAAACAAAAAAAATACCAAAACAAATATCTGCCATAACAATTATCCCAAAGTTCGAATACCAAGACACTGATCCCTAAACTATGCAATCAAACCTACCAAAACGTAATCACCTAACAACCCTAAACGGCTACGCCATCCCGAGGATCTAGCTTTAGATCCTTGATATGCCATTCGCCTCTACTCTTACCATCCGAGTCTTGTAGCTCATAACGAACAGACGATAACTTTTTGATTATCCTAAAAGGACCTACAAACTTAGGAGCAAGTTTTGCGGTAAACTGGTTCGCCGCATTAGAGAGAACGTGATTTCTCCGCCATACCTTGTCGCCTATCGCAAACTGTATCGGTCTCCTCCGCAAATCATAACGTGGTTTAGCGCGTTCGTAAGCACGGTCTAGTCGTCTCCTTACGTCTTTGAATAGAGCTTCGAAAGCTTCTGCTCGATTCGGCGCTGCCGGCTGATCCGCGCGAAGAGGATGGTCATGAATCTTACCGGAGATAATATGCTCTCTGCCAAAAGTGATGAAAAATGGAGTGGCTCCCGTAGCTTCATGTTTTTGTGTACGAATTGCACAACCGACTTTAGGTAACAGTTTACACCATTGCTTTTGATTATCCGACACGTACGCGGTCAACATGGTTTTGAGGACGCTGTGCATCCGCTCAACTGGATTCGCTTGCGCATGGTATAACGGATTGAACGAAATTCTCGTCTTGTACGACTCGCACATTGTCGTAAACAGTTTACTCCTAAATTGTACGCCATTATCGCATATAATGTACTCTGGTACACCGAATATGAGAAATACATTCTCCTCAATCAATCTCGCAACACTTGCAGCAGTAGCGCTACGCAAAGGGAATAACAACGGGAACTTACTAAAATAATCTAACACGGTCAAGATATGAGTATAACCTTGGACAGATCGTGGTAGTGGACCCACGAGATCGCAACTTATCACCTGAAACGGTTTTGTGACCGGGGCTCGCTGACCCATAAGACCAGCTGGAGCTCGTCTCTCAGGTTTGCAGGCAACACACACTTGACAGTTCCGAACATATTTCGCAATGTCGGCGCGCATTTTCGGCCAATAATACCGCAATTTTACCCTTTCGTAAGTTTTATGCACTCCTGCATGTCCCGAAGTTTCGACATCATGATTATCACGAATGATGCCCATACGTTTATGTTTAGGTATCACAATTTTCCAAGACTCGGTAACGTCTGACAAATCTGGGTAGGTTGGAGGGCAATGTTTTAACAACTGTGAGTCTGCAACTCTCCACTGTGGGTACCTTAGAGGATGATCATGAACTGACTTCACCATGTTAGAATACCACTTATCTACCGGCTCGTTTATTAAGGCATTAACCTTAATATCGTTTTCCTCGGATGTTTGAGGAACTGAACGGGACAAGAGGTCCGGGACAACATGGTCCTTCCCCTTTCTATGTACAATATCATAGTCGAATTGCTGCAGGCGGACCGCCCAACGCGCTAATCTCCCAGTGGGTTCTTTCAAATTATTTAACCAAAGAAGACTCGCATGGTCCGTCACGACCGTAAATTTAAACCCCTGTAGATACGCACGTAAGCGTTCCACTGCCCAAAGCACCGCAAGACATTCCCTTTCCGTTACAGAATAGTTACGCTCGGCACGGGTTAAAGTCCGACTCAGATAACATATTACCCGTTCTCCATCCGAATGATGCTGGGATAAAACTGCCCCAATTCCGTACGCTGAGGCATCCGTTTGGACAAAAAAGGGTAGAGTAAAGTCCGGACAACTTAAAATCGGCGCCGTTACTAACGAATTTTTAATAGCCTGAAAAGAGAGTTCGCATTCTTCCGACCAACACCAGCGCGTATTTTTACGTAACAGGTTTGTCATTGGAGCTATCGTGGTAGAGAAGTCCGGTATGAACCTCCGATACCATGAAGCCGTTCCAATTATTTGTCGAACTTCCGAAACATTACGAGGCGAAGGTACGTTTAAAATCGCGCTCACCTTCTCTGGATCGACGTGCAAACCTTGCTTGTCCACAACATAACCTAAGTACCGCAGTTCGTCTCGGCAGAATTTACACTTATCACGGGAAAGAGTTAACCCAGCTTTTAAAAGACGGTCAAAAATTTCGGTCAGAATTTTGGTATGCAGCTCAAACGTCGGTGTGACTACAATAATATCGTCTAAATAAACGAATACATACGGCTCTAGTTCCGGACCTAAGACTTTATCGATTAGCCGCATCCAAGTTGCTGGCGCATTAGTTAACCCAAATGGCATACATTTAAACTGAAACAGCCCCCTTCCAGGTACTGTAAATGCCGTATATTCTCGAGAGTTTTGAGCTACAGGAACTTGATGGTATGCCGACTTAATATCTAATGAACTAAGATATCGCGCGTTCCCTAACTTACTTAAAATATCAGAAACATAAGGAATAGGATAGGCATCCTTCTTACTAGTTTGGTTCAACTTGCGATAATCGACGCAAAATCGATACCTCCCATCCTTCTTCGAAACTAATAAAATCGGGCTTGACCACGCGGAATTAGACCGCTCTATGACGTCATTATCTAACATAGACTGCAATTCCTCATCGATGTGTTTTTGTACCGCCGGGGACACCGGGTAGTATCTCTGCTTTATAGGTTCCGAATCCGTTATTATGCGATGTTCAATAAGAGAAGTCCGACCCAATTTAGTACCTATCTGATTAAAATACCCTTGGACTACCGAATCCAATTCTAACTGTTGCGCCGGAGTAAGTCCTTCTTTTGATAACACCGAATTGATATTAACACACGGTTCGTCCGTATCGAAAGTCCAACAGCCTTTTCTTAGGTTAGGCACCAGACCCATGTCTACCCAAAAGTCCACCCCTAAGATAAGAGAGTGATTGACTTCGGGAACTATCAGTACCTCAATGACCCTGACTCTATCTATCAGTTGAATAGGAACGTTACATCGACCTACAATTTCACATGACTGATTATTCGCAACCGTGCAATGAGTAGTTTTCAAGTTGGTGAACATTTTTAAACCTAACTCGCGAAGTAATTTCCACCCAGCAAGACCCGCAACAGTTCTAGATGCCCCTGAATCTAGAAGTCCTTTGACCTCCCTACCTAATATTTTTATATCCAAATAAGGGCGTTCATCTGAACCAGTGTGGCCTAAAATAAAGTCTAAGACAGGTTTTGTGCGTACCATTAAGTCGTGTCTAATACTTTGTTGAACCGAGACTACTTTACCCGAACTCACATATCGGTCCTTCTGTGATTCGGGTTGGCATTTCCCGAACACGATGGACAAGTTGAAATCGTGACATTCGCCTTACCACATTTAAAGCAGTGCCGGTGGCGTGGACGATCACAGTTGCGAGACACGTGACCACTCCGTTGGCAATTCCAACAAGTGACTTCGCGGCGTGGAGTCGACGAAAGATTTACTGTCGCTACTGAATTTTCCGTTACATCGGCTTCCAATGTCGTGACTCTAGTCGAAGAACGTGAATAATTAAAAGCTAAGGTCGGTTCTAACAAGTTTCGATAGTTCGTTGGCGGTGGTGGTATGTTCCTCGTATGAAGATAAGTTTCCTCCAAGTTACAACAGGCATTTACCAAAGAATCAATGCTACGGATAGGTTCTCGGACCCATTGAGATGCCAAATGCATTTGTAAATAAGGCAGTAATCTCTCACGAATTAGTTGAACCCGTTCACCCTCATCGGGTTTTCGCGATAACCGATTAAAATAATTCTCCATGACTGCAATATATACGACAACAGATTCTGTACCACCCTGCGTGCGCTTTTTCAGTTCATCCCATATTTCCCTCTCGTGATGATATGGCAAAAAGGCAGACTTCAGCCTCCTCACCAATTCGTCCCAAGAGCAAACTTTATCTTTAATAAATGACCTATACCAAATCAAAGCATCGCCCCTAAAAAGTTCTGCTGCAGCTCTTAATAATTGCGCTTTCGTAGCTCCTCTAGAAACCCGTAATTCTTCCAGTCTCTCTAGAAAGTTAAACACGCTACCTTTCCCGTCAAAATACACGTCCCACTTACTAATAGCTATTGGCTTAGATGAAGCCTGATCACACGAATCCGAAAAACTACCATGACCAGAAGGCGCTGTAGTTTGTAAGCGATGAAATCTATTGGTAAGGTTGACAACCGAATCAAACTCTTCCCTATATCTCAAGTCCTCTGAAAAACTTCCACTGACCTTTGATATACCTTGGTGAATAGCTGGTATGCTGGTATTGTCACGGGGTCGGTTTAAAACATTCGAAGGTTCGCGAACTAAATTCTCATCAGATGTCGCACAAGTCGGTGAACTTGACATTACTTGAGGAGTGGTACTAAAAGTTACTCGAGTCCTGCGTGGTTCAATTTGAATTAAGTCTCCGGTATCTGGTTGGCTACAACCAGCTTGGTTTTCCTCTAATGATTCCTGTTGACTATTCAAGTTAGTTTTATGCGAGTATGAATCATGTACTACACGAGGCAACAAAGGATTATCCGTATCTATCAATGAATATTCCGCATTATTTTCGAGTGACCGTCCGGGTTCAGCTTGTAACGACAATTGTTCCCGTGGAGGCTGTCCTCCCACCAAATTTTCCAATGTATCTACTAATCGCAAACACCGAGTTACTAAGTTCAATTTCGCTACATTCTGCTCTTCATTTCCCTCCACTAATCTAGAGAGGCGACTATGAACATGAAGTAACCGTGAATAAATGCGAGAATGTTCATTTTTTTTATTTGATTCATCAAAATTGTCTATATCATTCGCGAGTTGATCCAGTTTATTACCACAAATTTCTATCTCCCCATTAATATCCGTATCACGAAGTAAAAATGAAGATGAAAACCCAGAACGCTCACATCTGAATACTCCTCGTAGAGTACTACGCTTCTCAGCTACCGTACCTTCGGAAGATAAGCCCCTTATATTTAATTCATACGACAGTTCGTCTCCCAATAACCGATTTATGTCCATCTTATTCTAATTAATACTTCAATCACAATAATACTAAAATTTCAAATATACACAATTCCCAGCAGTACAATAACTTTTAAAACCAACAACCAAAACCCAATCTAATTCAGTGGCTCAGTTAGACTCCGTTTGATTACTCAACTCAATTATGATCTACCGTACATAAAATATACACAAGAGGCGAAAGAAAACAATTAAATGTCCCCCCCCCTTCATAAAAATGTGCCTTAGCACTCAAACGTCGGCAAAAAAAATCTTACCTAAAATACAACAATTATTTACTAGATCTATTAACATGTACTACCTCCAATGTCTGTAAAAAAATGTAATCCTATCACAAGTTACCGCTCACTGTTGCTTATCACAACCAACCAAGTAATTGCATGTATTTAATCCGTATTACTACTTTTAAAATATATTTAACTGTAAAATGTGTGCGAAAATTCGACACAATATTGAATTGAACTTAATTAAGTTAAAATTTTGAAGTACAGTGCTCACCCTGTATCTAAAAATTTATATTTTGCCTCCAAAATGTAAGAAAATCAACCCCAAACACCATCAAGTAGGTTGGGCGCCATTGTTATTGGGGGGCGGCTTAGCTAAATAGGCCACGTGCGCTAGGCAGGGTTCAATCCCCACCTAAATATCGGGTCGCAGGTATTAACCCGGTACAACCCCAAAACAAAATTTTAGTGTTTTACGTGCAGTGTCTCCGAGCGCACTTTAAATTGAAGGGAGACCTCACACGGCCGACTAGTCAGGTCCGTGGGGTGGGTTTTCCTAAAAAAATGGGGTGATTTGGAGGCAATAAAATAATGCAATAAATCAACTACGAGCACAATTTAATAATTTGACGGGCACAGAAAATGGTCGAAACCTATAGATGCACATGCAAGAGTGCAGGATCTTTACAGGAGCTGAAGGCTCAATAAAAGGACCGTTCGTGTGATCACACGCCTGGTTTCACAGGTGTTATTTAGTTTATACACATCTTACATTGCCCTAAGTAATTAATAAATAATAATAATAAATAAGCCAAAGCAATCCTAACAGCAACACAGGAACCCCAGAGCAACAATAATAACATGAACAGGAACGATAACATAAGAGTAACTCAGTAGCAATGCTGTAGCAGCGTCGTAACAGCGTCTTAATAGCGTCTAGCGTCTAGCAGCGTCCAGCGGTGTCGAGCAGTCACGTAGCACAGCCTTAGCAGCCCTACAAATAATTATTACTCTAGTAACTTCCTACCTTGCCTAATTTGCAAAGTGACACAACAGATGTCGAACATACCTTAGGTTTCGGGTGAGCTGAAAGTGTCTGACGTTGTCGTCGTCAGTGGCTTGATTATCTATTTCGAATATGGAAAGAACACCTAGGAAGAAGAAAACGAGGGTCAATTTCAGTTTTATGCCCCAAGAAGACACAAAAAAAAAAAACCCAGCTTATGTACTCACCGCTTTGAACATGTGAAAATATCCGGATTAACCGTCGAATTTACAGGATGCTTCACCAAAAGGTCCCAATAATTTCGATTATCTCGAATGATTTGTAACAAATCCCCTAAAGGGCAATTACTTCACCAAAATTGCAAAATTTTACAAACCACGAGTCGCACGTGTTCACGGTTTTCCAAGCCAAGCCAAAAAGAAAGAGATTCCAGGAATTCGGGGAACTGCGTTGGTTTCGGCTCCCTAGTTCGTTCTGCCGTCCGCTCAGAGTTACCCGAGAGTACCTCCAGAGCAAATCGGTACTGTTTTATTTTAACCAATGATATGAATTTCACAGAAAACGTGATTTACATAACCCTGACACACAAACCCAACTAAAACCACCAAAATCACGACATGTGCTTCCCTGTCAACCCTTCACAATACATCTTTACAACTCCACGGTTTGACAGTCGCAACGAACAGAGTCCCTGCATATCGAACCAACGAACGTACCGCGGTCGGGATACACTACCAACATGAAACATGACAGGTAACCTGTTTGTTTACTTCAGCTACAAACAAACATAAAGTGCATGATAAATACTGTTCCAGTGGCCAAAGTGAGGTAAGTCTACATAGTTATTGCTAGTACAGTTGAGCATTATATTCGTATCTGTTTTGCAAGCCCTCAAGCTCGTTGACAGATGAAATTATTTAATAAATATCCTATCTTGCAGTATTCCAGACGATGTCTAGTGGTGTTACCAGCCAAAAGTGGAATATAATTACCCAGTACAAGACAATTATCACCCTGATATCGCAGAAACACCGCAGAGGAAGACTTTACCAACGAAATATCCAGGAACGACTGCAAATAAATGCCCTTTTTAACCACTATCGAACTTCCATTATCCTAATCAGGTGAGCCCTCTATTTTTGCAAGATGATTTTTCAATACTAATAGTTGAACCTATTTTTGTAGATAAGAGCTACAGACTGAAGAGTGATACCTCTATTTTCCCAAGATTGGAAGCAGCGTGACAATGATTTCGACCCTGCCGAAGGCTATTTATTTACAATATACCTTTTTTTATGTATCGTTATACAATAAACTAAGAATAGACCTTACCGCTTAGTTTATTTGCTAGTAAATTTGCCACTGAAACGTTAACCTACGAAGCACCACGAGAAAATATCTTAGTGTGGAATTAAATTGTAACACTGGATTCGAGAAGCGTGTTGCCTTGCTGATCGAATTTTAGCTTCGATCTTCTGTACGCGCCGCTTAGCTTTCTCGACCCTATCAACTGCGCTTGCCAGGCGCTGTTGTGGGACGAGTTGCTTGGCGGCAGCGTACACCGCGCTGTTGATCTGCCAGATGTTGGCATCTTCTGGAAGCTCCTCACTGATCAACGAGTCCATTCGTGCCAGGTCTTGTGGCTTAGGGTTAACCCTGGTGTTAAGGTTAACCCTCGTCCTTAAATCGACATCGGTGTACTGTGGAGGATGACCCTCGTCAGCAGGTATTTGCCGCGGTGGAAGTGCGGCAGGCACTTCCTCACGCTGACGAGGTGCCCTTACGTAACCTGTTCGGCGCAGGAAGGATACTTGGTCTCTCAGATGTTGCTGAGAGAAGGCGCGACACTCCGGGTGCATATCGCACCACAACCGGTGTAATCGCGCCATGTATCCCCTGCGTCCAGGTTCGCTGCTCTCATAGCAGTTAAGCAGGTCATCCCTCAATCCCTCCGTCCACCTAAAGCGTCCATTTCCATTGCGTATGTCGTCATCATTGAGACCGTCCGGTAAGGCCCCTCCCACCTGTCTCTGACCCCCATCCGACTGGGGTCGATTGTGAGGGGCCTGTCCTCTGTCTCGGTCGAAAACCAGAGGAAAAGAGTCCCCAGGATGGTTAGCCCTGAGGACCCACGTCCGACATTTGTCAAGGAGGGTTGCCCCTCCCTCTCCAGGGTGCACCGCGAGGAGGTTGCCGGTCCGCATTTCGCACCCCTTATTATTATTATTATTATTATTATTATTTTTTCCGTTTCAGTTTCCGGAAGAAATTGCTGGACAGTCTCCCTGTGGCCTCCGACACCACACAGAGAGAGCGCCAGCGAATAATCTACAGCAACTCCCCACATCCCGCAGGGTTAGTCACTGTAGATTCCAGACTCATGTGCCCTAAGTAGACGAAGAGATCCCAGGATGACCGCTTTCTGCATTTGACCAGCCAACCATTCTGCCGATGTTTGGCAGGCAGGCATGGTCTTCAATGCGGAGAGCAGCTTGGGCTTCATACCTCCGAGTACACCGATTATCAGGACGACCATTTTGACAGAGTAGCCTGGGTATAGCACTTGGAGCTCGTACCGGAGATCTCTGTATTTAGTCCGTTTCTCCTCCTCCTTCAAGGCGATGTTTGTCTCAGCAGGTGCTGAGAACTCGATGACATACATCACCTTGGTCTGATGGTCGAGGAGGACTATGTCAGGCTTATTGGCGTGAATTCGCCTGACGGTCGGGAACGAGTAGTTCCAGTAAATCCGGCATTTCTCGTTCTCGACAACGGACTCGATATCTCCGGGGACGTAAGGCAGCACTGGTGTTTGGTCTATCTGGTACGAGTGCCGTAGATGGTAGTATAGCACTCGTAAAGCCGCGTTATGTCGTTGGATGTAGACCGAAGTCGCATAAATCGGGCATGCAGATAATAAATGCATGAGCGACTCCGGCGCCTGACGGCAGGTCCTGCAGTTGATATCAGGTACCTCTACACCCATCACGCGACTGCGATAGACCAATGTGTTAATAACACCATCTTGGCAGGCCACAATGTATCCCTCGGTCTCC
The DNA here is from genome assembly GCA_963680705.1 of Rhagium mordax. Classification (NCBI taxonomy): domain Eukaryota; kingdom Metazoa; phylum Arthropoda; class Insecta; order Coleoptera; family Cerambycidae; genus Rhagium; species Rhagium mordax. The sequence goes on along the minus strand of OY796661.1, from coordinate 36,128,345 downwards.
GACTTCAGCCCCGCTGACCTTAAAAATGCGAAGGTCAGCTCTGTCGATAAACCCAGTGCTTCTATGTTGTTATAGAAAACACCGTGCAGGGGTTTATCGACGTGCTGCCTGAACAGATTTCTCTGTTCGGCAGCTTTGATGTGGGCTGTCAGACGATTAGGCGGAAGCTCAGTGACTGAGTCACCTCGCCGGCCTTCTCGCCTGTGGTCGAACACGAGACCGAGTTCATCTGCGGCCCTTTGTGCTGCCCTAAACAATAAAGCGCCAACTCCCACAGCTTCATGATCTCTCACTAACTGTAGGAGTGGGTCCGAGCTCCTGATGACATTACATGCCATACTCAGTGCCACTCTGCCATGCATGCACTCCAGACTCAAGAGTCCTCGGCCCCCCCGTTGACGTGGGAGGTACACACGAGGAACGGACGATCTAGGATGAATACTCCTATGAATATTCATCATCTTGCGGGTATTCCTGTCCAATTGACGCAGCTCATCTACTCCCCATTTGACTACGCCAAAGGAGTAGAGCAGAATCGGAACGGCAAGCATATTAGTGGCAGACACCTTGTTCTTCCCCGAAAGTTCTGATGACCAGATCTTTCGGAGTCGGTGTCTGTACTTGCCACGGAGAGAATCCTTTATTTGGTTCACATCCTGGATGTGGCGTTGTTCCACACCCAGGTATGTGTAGGTCTCTCCGGCATCCAAATGTCGTAGGATGCTTCCGTCTGCGAGCTGCGCATCTTCGTGGAATTCCCCGCATCGTCCTCTCTTGAGGTGGACGACTGCGCATTTGTCCAACCCAAACTCCATTCCAATTGCCCGCGTGTATTCCTCGACCACCCTGAGAGCATTTTGAAGTTCTCGCTCTCCGGAGGTATAGAGTTTAAGGTCATCCATATAAAATAGATGGGTGACCTTATGCCTCCGGTTGCTGGGTGGCCCACACTGATACCCGCGGGTTTGGCGGAGTCCAACAGATAGCGGCAGCAGTGAGATGCAGAAGAGGAGCGGACTCAAAGAGTCACCCTGAAACACTCCTCTCTTAAATGTCACCAACTCTGTCGACACTCGCTCGGCACCGGATGTTATGGTGAAGCGAGTTCTCCAAAGCGGCAACAGTTGTTCGATGCATCTCACTAGTGGTGCTGGTACCGCAAGACATCCGAGCAAGTGTAACAAAAGCTCGTGGGATGTTGTATCAAATGCCTTGCGATAATCAATCCAGGCCATTGACAGATTCCGCTTGTACTGCACAGAATCCTGTGTAATACAGCGGTCTATCAGCAGGTTTTCCTTGCAACCTGCCAGGCCCTTCTTGGCACCACGCTGTTCGTTTATCTGCTGGTAGACCGGATCAACAGACCTCAACATCCTGGTATACAAGATACGAGTAAATAACTTGTAGCAGGAGTTGAGGCAGGTAATCGGCCTATAATTTTTTGGGTCAGACAGATCCCCCTTTTTGGGGATTAGCACAGTTCGCCCCTCGACAAACCAGTCCGGAATTTGCTGCCCCTCGTTCAACCATGAGTTGAAAACTCGGGCCAGATGGCGGTGGGTGGAAGGGAACTTCTTCCACCACCAGTTGTTTATACCATCTGGACCCGGGGCAGCGAAGTTCTTGGTTCCAACAAGTGCTTGTTGAACCTCTTCCGTACTGATTGCCGGGCACACTTCGTCTGGCTCTTCTAAGACTCTATGACAGAGAGCCTCGAAGTGTGCTATAGCTGGAGTGTCATTATCGAATGGACTCGCGACTTCGTAGATTCCTTTCCAGAAGGCTTCGACATTATCAACAGTTGGCGGATTTTCGACAACACGCTGTGGCTCTTGGAACAGGCGAGACGGGTTTGTTTGAAACAATTTGTTTTGTTCCAAACACCGCATTCGCCTGACCAAAGTTTTCTTAATAGCCATAAGCGCTCGAATCCTATCTAGACAGTGCTGCTTGATGGTCTGCAGCACTGTGCGATTTAGAGTGTGGTGTTGGCGTCTCAGTCCGGCTGCCACTCGCCGGACCTTCGGTGTAAATGGTCTACCTGCGACTATATAATCCACCACACTCTGGATTCGAGAAGCGTGTTGCCTTGCTGATCGAATTTTAGCTTCGATCTTCTGTACGCGCCGCTTAGCTTTCTCGACCCTATCAACTGCGCTTGCCAGGCGCTGTTGTGGGACGAGTTGCTTGGCGGCAGCGTACACCGCGCTGTTGATCTGCCAGATGTTGGCATCTTCTGGAAGCTCCTCACTGATCAACGAGTCCATTCGTGCCAGGTCTTGTGGCTTAGGGTTAACCCTGGTGTTAAGGTTAACCCTCGTCCTTAAATCGACATCGGTGTACTGTGGAGGATGACCCTCGTCAGCAGGTATTTGCCGCGGTGGAAGTGCGGCAGGCACTTCCTCACGCTGACGAGGTGCCCTTACGTAACCTGTTCGGCGCAGGAAGGATACTTGGTCTCTCAGATGTTGTTGAGAGAAGGCGCGATACTCCGGGTGCATATCGCACCACAACCGGCGTAATCGCGCCATGTATCCCCTACGCCCAGGCTCGCTGCTCTCATAGCAGGTCAGCAAGTCATCCCTCAGTTCCCCTGTCCACTTAAAGCGTCCGTGTGCAATAGCAGGTTCGTCATCGTTGAGACCATCTGGTATGGCCCCTCCCATCTGTCTCTGACCCCCATCCGAGTGGGGTCGATTGTGAGGGGCCTGTCCTCTGTTGTGGTCGAAAACCAGAGGGCTTGGGATTAAAGGATGGTTAGCCCTGTAATCCCACGTCCGACATTAGCCAGAGAGGGTTGCCCCTCCCTGCCCAGGGTGCACCGCGAGGAGGTTGCCGGTCCGAATTTTGCACCCCCTTATTATTATTATTTTTTTTTTTTTTTTTTTTCGGTTTCCCGAACCTAATGCTGGACAGTCTCCCTGTGGCCTCCGACACCACACAGAGAGAGCGCCAGCGAATAATCTACAGCAACTCCCCACATCCCGTAGGGTTAGTCACTGTAGATTCCAGACTCGTGTGCCCTAAGTAGACGAAGGGATCCCAGGATGACCGCTTTCTGCATTTGACCAGCCAACCATTCTGCCGATGTTTGGCAGGCAGGCATGGTCTTCAATGCGGAGAGCAGCGTGGGCTTCATACCTCCGAGTACACCGATTATCAGGACGACCATCTTGACAGAGTAGCCTGGATATAGCACTTGGAGCTCGTACCGGAGATCTCTGTATTTAGTCCGTTTCTCCTCCTCCTTCAAGGCGATGTTTGTCTCAGCAGGTGCTGAGAACTCGATGACATACATCACCTTGGTCTGATGGTCGAGGAGGACTATGTCAGGCTTATTGGCTTGAATTCGCCTGACGGTCGGGAACGAGTAGTTCCAGTAAATCCGGCATTTCTCGTTCTCGACAACGGACTCGATATCTCCGGGGATATAAGGCAGCACTGGTGTTTGGTCTATCTTGTACGAGTGCCGAAGATGGTAGTATAGCACTCGTAAAGCCGCGTTATGTCGGCGGATGTAGGCTGAAGTCGCATAAATCGGACATGCAGATAATAGATGCATGAGCGACTCCGGCGCCTGACGGCAGGTCCTGCAGTTGATATCAGGAACCTCTACACCCATCACGCGACTCCGATAGACCATTGTGTTAATAACACCATCTTGGCAGGCCACAATGAATCCCTCGGTCTCCGACTTCAGCCCCGCTGACCTTAAAAATGCGAAGGTCAGCTCCGTCGATAAACCCAGTGCTTCTATGTTGTTATAGAAAACACCGTGCAGGGGTTTATCGACGTGCTGCCTGAACAGATTCCTCTGTTCGGCAGCTTTAATTTGGGCTGTCAGACGATTCGGCGGAAGCTCAGTAACTGATTCTGCATCAGCACCTCGCCTGCCTCCTCGCCTGTAGTCGAACACGAGACCGAGTTCATCTGCGGCCCCCTGTGCTGCCTTAAACAATAAAGCGCCAACTCCCACGGTTTCATGATCTCTCACTAATCGTAGGAGCGGATCCGAGCTCCTGAGGATGTTGCATGCCATACTCAGTGCTACTCTGCCATGCATACACTCCAGACTCAAGAGTCCTCGGCCCCCCCGTTGACGTGGGAGGTACACACGAGGTACGGACGATCTAGGATGAATACTCCTATGGATATTCATCATCTTGCGGGTATCCCTGTCCAATTGGCGCAGCTCATCTACTCGCCATTTAACTACTCCAAAGGAGTAGAGCAGAATCGGAACGGCAAGCATATTAGTGGCAGACACCTTGTTCTTCCCCGAAAGTTCAGAAGACCAAATCTTTCGGAGTCGGTGTCTGTACTTGCCACGGAGAGACTCCTTTATTTGGTTCACATCCTGGATGTGGCGTTGTTCCACACCCAGGTATGTGTAGGTCTCTCCGGCATCCAAATGTCGTAGGATGCTTCCGTCTGCGAGCTGCGCATCTTCGTGGAATTCCCCGCATCGTCCTCTCTTGAGGTGGACGACTGCGCATTTGTCCAACCCAAACTCCATTCCAATTGCCCGCGTGTATTCCTCGACCACCCTGAGAGCATTTTGAAGTTCTCGCTCTCCGGAGGTATAGAGTTTAAGGTCATCCATATAAAATAGATGGGTGACCTTATGCCTCCGGTTGCTGGGTGGCCCACACTGATACCCGCGGGTTTGGCGGAGTCCAACAGATAGCGGCAGCAGTGAGATGCAGAAGAGGAGCGGACTCAAAGAGTCACCCTGAAACACTCCTCTCTTAAATGTCACCAACTCTGTCGGAACTCGCTCGGCACCGGATGTTATGGTGAAGCGAGTTCTCCAAAGCGGTAACAGTTGTTCGATGCATCTCACTAGTGCTGATTATTATTATTATTATTATTATTATTATTATTATTATTATTATTATTATTATTATTATTAAGGGGAAATAAAATTAGAGAAGTAATTAAATAATAGCAAAAACCGCGTTAATTTGGTTAATATGCAAAATATTGAGAAGGATTATGAAGAATCTTTCATCAGGTTTATGTTCTCGCATGTGTGTATAATAAAATAAACACATCATCGCGTAACCCGGGCAGTATGAAATTTCAAGAAAAACGGCTTGTTATGAACAGGACACATATCAAAGTTTTCAATTGTGAATATCTCCTGTATTATGGAACTTATATTGAAGTTTTCAATTGTGAATATCTCCTGTATTATGGAACTTAGTAATACTCCACTTTTAAAAGGAAGTCCTACTTTGGACAACATCCTGCATTTAAAATGTGTATTAGTAAAGGAATACTTATGAATGTTAACTTTTTATTAATTGTTATCTATAAATACGGCAAACTTTTATTTAAATCAATACCGACTCGGTAGCGCAGCGGGCTAGAGCATGAGTGACAGCCAAGGGTCTGGTCACACCGCCTGTCGTGGCTGTGTTCGAACCCCGTTACCGGCACTGGCAATGTAGGTGGGTATGGATGTTTGTCTGCGTTTTTCAAATGTGTAACCCCCTTTCGGACAGCCTTGGCTTTGGATTTGGGGGGTTGTCTAATTTCTGTGGCGTGTTTATGTTTATGTTTTATAATACATATTTTCGCTACTACTTCACACATGAGGATAAAAAGCAGCAAAAGTTTTGTTGTGCTTATAAGTAGAATATAGAGTTATAAAGTATTACCCTTCCACGCAATTGGCTCTTTCAGAGTCTTCAGGGATAAACGGGATCGTATTTCCTATGGTGTCAATTAATTATTATGAATCCTTCAAACTTGTATGATCTGTAAGTTACTGTTCTAACGTTCCAGAGCAGTATTTAATATTGTTAGCATATTAAAATTGTTTTGTTTTAATAGTTTAATTGTGGAATGATGTGTGAACCAGATGACGTAACGTATGCTTAACATTCTGTTGAAAAAATATGAAAATACATATTTAAACTGTAGTATAGAAGAAATCATAGTATTAAAGTTGACCTATTGCTGGTCACCACTTCAAATATAAACTATTAATAATATGTATAATGTGTCTCTCTTTTTATAAATCTACCTTCATCTCCTTAATCTTATTTGTTTTTAAGGGTGAATATTTTGATGCAGTCAAACTGATTTCAATGACAAACGTACGCGTTCTGGTTTAGGCAAAAATATAATATTTTTGTGCACAATTTAATATTATTTAATTATTTAGCATTATTATAAATATCTGTGTCTGAATTTGAAATAACACTGTTTTAAAGGTTCTCCTAATATTAGTGTGTAAAAATTGAATTTACTAACTCTAGTACTTATAGATACTCATACTTAAAAACTATAAAAGGTAGTAAACATCCGCCTATGTTAATAGTACTAGTTAGATGGCTCCTCGATTCTTCTTCATCTATCATATGTTTTTCTACTGCAAGGAATATTTATTTCATCGATATAAAGACAAACGTATTTTTAATTTTGCCTAGTACTTAATTACTTTAGAGTCGATGACGATTCTGCTGGAACCTAATGTATTTATATTGACCATAACGCACATTATGTAAAGTCATAGATGGAAGGGACTGGCACTTTGGTCAAATTGAAGTGCAAACTTAATTTCTATGTGATAAAGCTCTACGTTGTTAAAACGCAAAAATAGAGAAAATTCTCACAGGAACACTTAATGTTTCAAAGAAGTATACATTTTCAGAAATTAATAATACATGCATTACTATGACGGGCTTGATAAATAATTGTATTAATGGCATTGTCGGCACGACTGTAATAGTGCTCGCAGATTTATTTACCCGATGTTCATGGGCAAAATATTTTGACATTACTTAAACACATAATAAACAAGCGCAATAATGTGTATAACCCATCATCGTACTCACTGATTTGCCCCTCTCAAAACATTTTAATAATGTTGTACATTTACCAATAAGTACCAATCGATCATTTGAAGATATCCGTGAAATATATTTTATTTTATGCACCGAAGAAAAATGTTTCAGCATCAGTCGTTTCTGAAATTACGTGCTCCGAGATTCGACTAGTAATAAATAAAACATAGTTTACGAATGACTAATATTAATTAGCTAGGTACTAGAAGAATGACAAAAGCAACATATATGTACACATTTTTTCAACATAAAACGTCTTTCTAAAATTATTTTTGCGGAAAACAACCATATCATAAACTTCTAAAAATGCCAATCAAAAATAATAGGCGGAAAATTGAATTATCCAAGAAAGAAAAAGATAAAACGCTTACTCGACTTACTCGACAGAAAATTAACTAAATTACTGAAAAAGTGGACTCTCATATGTTCGTCCAGTTATTAAATTACTCAATTTATATAAAACTACAATTTGTATTTACAGGATGTATTTAGTAAAATTATTTCCGTTCTAAAAATAGACCTTTATTGTCTGATATTATTTACAAATGACCTCAATGACAATTTATTCAATGCTATGCTATATCTGCCAAATCGACTACAAAAATAACACTCGGATCAAGACAAAGTACTGTACACGTGTCACAATCCTAAAATTACACTCAGACTATTTCGTGTATATAAATTGTAGCTAGGTATACTTAGAAACAATTTTTAAAAAAATTATATATAAAAAAATAATAGCCAAAACTTGTGTATTTTTTAAGGTAAATAATGCATAATTTTAATTTAAATACAATATTAGTGATTCTACTAAAGGAATTTATATAAACAGAGTTGTGTATTGCATTGCAGATAGTTTCTTCGTTATTTTCAAATTGTAATGTTAACTCTGTACATCATTATATTGACATAATATTTTATGAAAGTAATATAATTACTTTTTTAACTATACAGGGTGTTCTGAAAAACACTAGCAAAAATTCAGGGGCTGATAGAATTTCAAAAAATATTACAATTTGTTCCTATGAACCATGGGCGTATCTTTTTGCGTTTTCAAGATACAGGGCGTTAAAAATAAATAATTTTTTTAAATCTAGTTTCGGTCCTATCTTCCACAAAATTCGACCAAATGAGCTGAAATTTTGCTGTGTGGGGTTTCTGGAGATGCTAAATGCTCTCGTGTTATTAATTTTTGGCAAAGTCGGAAGTCTGAGCAGAATAGCATAGATATTATGCAGATTTGCGCATGTAAGTCGTATCGTGTGGACGCTCTCTTCGCGGTTTGTTCAGTTTTTAACTACCACATAAACAGTATATACCTACCGGCTCTTCTAGCCCGGCAATTAAATAAATAAAACTACCTGATTTGATTTAGGTAAATTTTTGTAAAAAGATATGTCGAGTATTTTGCATGATTTTATGATTGAAGTTGTCTAATTATATAAAAGGTTTCCATGCCTAAGCATATCAAATCAAAGGAGTACAGTGATCATGACAAAAAAGGCACGCATATGAAATTTTGACGTTTCCTGTTTTCTCCTTTCTTTTAACATTTCAACAAACTGCCAAAATACACCACAATGACACTTTCTCCATGACTAAACAGCAAAATTGTCAATTACATAGATGCGGGAAAATTGCCAATTGGCAATTTTAAGGTGATAATATAGACGCACTGAGTTTGCAATGATTTATTCAAAACGATTTACTTGCAAATCAAACGATAAATCGTTGAGTATTGACGGGGCTTAAAACATGTTACTTATTAGGTATGTTATTAAATAACATCTAATAAAAGTGCTATTTATCTGATGTTCACAGGTAATATATTTTTTTATAATGAACGTACATTATGAAAAAATACACTCAGTCCCAAAAAAGTGACGCATTTGATTTTTGACCTAACTTTTTTTCTTTTTTTTTTAAACCATTTTTTATTTTTTTTAATTTATTGGTAAATAATTCCTTTGTCTTTTAAAAAATAAAGAGGTGGAAACGTATTTCATTGTAGGATCACATTGCTTTTGAAAAAGCAATTGCTGTTGCCATATCAATTAATAATAATAATAATAATCAAATGAACAAAATTCACAGGGATTCCCGCAAACCGCAGACACGTGTTTCGGACTTATTGGTCCTCATCAGTACGGTGTAGCTAAGTTCAAAGATGTGACTTAGAAGTATCAAAAGGAAACAGTTAATTCGAAAGACATTGACAGAAATTAAGTGCAATTAAAGAAGTTTTAGAGACTAAAATTACACAAAATGCCTCAAATAAATCCTGAACAAGTTTATAATTTTGTGTTTAATAAAAATGTTTTTTAAAATTCGTATCAGTTTATTTCACTATAAAACCGGCAAATTCAGAAAGTTGGTAATACGCAAGGTTTCAGCAAAATAGCTATAATTCGGACAATTTTAGAGATAAATCTATGAATAAAAACACAAAATGTTTATTAAAAAATGGTTCATCGAATGCAGAATGAATAATTTTTCCATGAATGCGAGAATAATCCACAGGGTGTTTTGAAAACCTGTGAAAAAACTTAGGTTTAAAATTCTCCATTAATTTCCATGAAATATGGAAGAACTCACCATTGCTTCCAATCCGACTCATAGAGAATGAATTTTGCTATAAACTGAGAAAACAAATGTTCAAATCGGTCCACCGGTTTAAGAACTAAAGAACTTTAATTACCCGAAAAATCGAGTGCGTCACTTTTTATGGAACTGAGTGTATATTACCAGTGAACAACTAGTCCAATCATTAGAGACATAAAAAAGGTGTTTTGGTGCAAAAGGTTGAGGAGTTTTGAAACTTGGCAGGAGTGTAGACTTGGGTGCCCTAAGTATGACTCTAAGGCCCTCCGCACATTAAGCTACTAAAAAGAAACTAAATTAGAAACATAAATCACAAACTAGTTACAAAGTATGAATCGCACACGACGCTACTGAAAGTTCTTCTACTAGTCTTAAATTCAATGATTGTTCTGCCATTTTCACCGTTTTGCGTAGTTGTTTACAAAAGAACAAAAGAAACTAGAAATTAATCGCCAAGTGACTCTGCATGTCGGGTTGAGAGTGACTGATTACCGACGCGTTACAAACCGGTTACCAACTAGTAGCGTTGTGTGCGGAGGCTCATTGAAATACATGGGCAGTGACTAATAAGTAACTGCTAGGTGATTTAAGTTTGTAACTTGTTTCTTTTTAGTAGCTTAATGTGCGGAGGGCCTAAGTTTGCGACCTCGAGCGACCGCCGCTCACGCCGCCATCTTGGAAGAATGGCGCTCAAAACTAGTTTTTGGCATGCAACTCCGTTCCTGTAAGTTTTAGAGAAAAAGTTTATAATTGAAAGTTGGAGAGGACAAAATTTGTACACATTTTTTCCTCAGACTAATACTTTCCAAGTTACAGGGCCGAACAGTAGGCCAATTTTTTTTAAACCGCAGAAACGAGGCATTAGCGCGCTACTTTTTACCAATTATCTGCCAATTAGCATATCAAAAGTAGTGTAATGTAGTAAATAATAAAAATCAATGCTTCTATCAACTCGTTTCCACACCACCTATGAGGTAAAGTTGAGGGGCGCGTTTTTTTTTAAGTGTGTCATATAAAACAAAAAGATATTTTAAAAATTGTATTTCAAATATTTTGATTGATAATAATTAAGATGGCTCCGGAGGCATACTAATAAGGAATTGCAAATCACTCTGAAATTGTAAATTATTTCGAAATTTGATTTTCACTATAGTATTTCTAAAAACTGTCAGTATGCAGGATGATGAGAGAAAAGACACAAGAAATACATTAAAATATGCATTTTGGTATCTACATTGAAGTTGTACAATTCCTTATTTGCCAATTAATAGTCCTTTTTATAACTTGCCAGTATCTTAGTATTCAATACCCATTCCAACAAATCAAGGACGTCATCAGCTTCATATGGGTTCTCGGGGTCTGAATCCGCTACCAAATCTGAAATGTTTTCACATTCTGTCCCATTACAATAGAGACACAGCATGCAAATGCAATTAGTGGTTGTGACACCACCTCTGCTCTCTTTAACCAAGGAAGATTAAAGTTCCTCAGTCTGCTGGATAAAAACGACTCGTTGCTTGACAGTATAGCAATCTTCCAGGACCTCGAAGCAGATGTGGATGCTCTCGCTGCAGCTGGTGAAGCGGTCTTATTGGCAGTGTACGGCGGCTTGTCTGCAAAGGACACATTAAATTCACTTCGCTACCAAAATTTTGTGAAGTCTGTGTCTAAGAACAAATTTAATCTCGCGTCTCTGCCACCCACAAGAGATGCTGCAAGATAGCAATGCCTGCGAGCGTACCACCAAGCCGCGATGTGGTGTGGCAGTGAAAAAGATCCTGAGCAATATGGCAGAAAACGAGGCATGGATTAGATGCTGTTCGCGCTACGTCAGAAGCAGACCCGGATACCATTTTAAAATCGATATCCTGTAAATGTAAGAAAGGCTGTGCAGGTGACCATAATGAATGAATTTTGTGGTGAGTTAGAAAAAAAAAATTTTTAATAATTTGTTTTTAGACGTTTTGAATTTTATGATTTTAAATCCAATATTCATCATGTATTAAAGAAAGTCCAATGAATTTAATAATAGCGTTTAGAGATGAAACATCAATATAAGTATATCAATTTGGATATGTTTGTTGTTATTATGCTTGTATAAAGCCTAAACAAAGTCATTTATAAACAATGCATATCAAGCAAAGAAAGAGAATTGTAAAATAAAAGCGAGTGGATGTCGGAAAACCGGCTTAAAGTGTTCGGTGCTGTGTCTCTATTGCAATGGGAAAACATTACAGATTTGGTAGCGGATTCAGACCCCGAAGACCCATATGAGGCTGATGACGTTCTTGAATCGTTGGAGTGGGTATTGGAGGAGACGGGAGGTGAACAGGATTCTAAAGATAGTGAATATAGTGAACCAGGGACATCGCGTAGTGCAAAACGACAGAAAACGCGCATGTAAGTTTGGACTGTGGATTAGGCCTACCGGGATACCACATTTAAAAAAACGCGCCCATCATAGGTGGTGTGGAAACGAGTTGATAGAGGCAATGATTTTTATTACTTTACTGCATGAAACTACTGTTGGTACGATAATTGGCAGATAATTGGTAAAAAGTAGCTGTAACTCGGAAAGTATTAGTCTGAGGGAAAAAATGTATAGAAGCAATTGTGTATCAAATTTTATCCTCTCCAACTTTCAATCAGAGAACTTTTTCTCTAAAACCTACAGTAACGGAGTTACATGCCAAAAACTGGTTTTGGGCGCAATTTTTCCAAGATGGCGGCGCGAGCGGCGGTCGCAAGAGGTCGCAAACTTAGAGTCATACTTAAGGTCCCCAAGTCTACAATCCTGCTAAATTTCAAAACTCCTCAACCTTTTGCACCACAAAAGTACCTAATGATTGGACTAAACAGATAAATCGTACTTTTATTAGATGTTATATTTACAATAAAACATGTTTTTTTTAAATCGGCATTAAAGTACCTCAAAATCGTCATTAAAGTGATAGAAATAGTCATTAAAGTAATTCATTATTGTGCGATTTTTGTAGTTGGCCGAGGCTGGCCGAGGTGACAGATAAACGTAAACATTAATTTTTTATTGCTTGTAATAATAATTGTGTTATAACAAAAGGTAAATAAATACAGTTTTTTACATCAGAATTGTATTATCACTATTATAATTATTGCTAAAAATAATGGTTTTCTTATAAAAAATTATTCCGACTTGACATTTCAAAATAATTATGACATTTCCCAATGTCACTTGAAATTTTAAATAATTATGACATTTCTTAATGTCACTGAAAATTATTAGCGTTAATTAATCTTAATTTCATAGTTTTTGGATTTAAAAAAAAATGTAATATGCACCTCGGCATTAAAGTTCCATTTTATCACTCATGTGGTTTATTTGCCTCGGCCCTACGGGCCTCGTCAACTAGACTCCACATTCATGATAAAAAGATTAACTTTAATGCCTTGATACATAAATAACTATTATTTATCTTCAATAAAACAGGTCTGTGTAGTTTTTTTTTGAGATGTAGTAATGGAATCTATTTTATGCGCTAAAACTGAATTCAACTGCAGAATTTGCGTAGAACGTCAAATTTTTTAGTAGACAGGGTAATGTTGTCCAAAAATAAGGTATTTTACCATTTTATCTCATTTGTCTCGAAAGCTGGACGTAATATACATATTCTGCTGCTGCTACAAAATTTGATGTCAGCGCACAAAAATACATGGAAAGCTGCTACTATATCGTAAATTACCCGCAATTTTGCAGGCCTGTACAGTGTATAATCATAATCTAATTGTCAACTACCGCCAGGAGAATCGAGATTGTGCGTTTATTTAAGACAACTAAGCTATTACGCAGACAGGCCAACAAATCAATAAATCTGTTGAAGTTGCTGTTTTTGGGGAAAGTTGCATTGCATAACAATCAGTCATTAAGCAAGTCTACAGTCACAAGTGAGTCTTTGACACTTGTTTTCAACTTTGCCTATTATTTCTTTCTGTTGTATAAAACCCTTAGAACCGTAAGAAAAGATATTTCAATAAAATTTGAAACCCGGCGACCGGCTCCAGTGCTCAGAAATGCTGAACTTTATCATTTCTTTTAGAGTTCAAGAGTTTGTTCATAACAAATATCTTCTTGATATATTTTCGTATTAAAATCTTATTATGAAAAGAACCATCTTATAACGTCAGAAATAGTATTCTTAATTGCATACTGATGCAGTTCCCAGGCACCTCAAGGCCAGTTTTGGTGGCGTGTAAACGTCGTGATTTTTCTTGAATATTTGATAGCATTTTATACCATTTTATACCATGCATTGCCATAAAATTCATTGAATGTGTAATTCACTCCCAGAAAAAAATTTACCTCCATTGCGACGTTCTGTTGGAATTTTTTACCGCTGTTGTACTAAGTTTGAACCCTTAGTAAAACACTCTATTAGACACCCAGATAAATCTTGCTATTTGGGTACAATCCACCAGACTCGTAACGACTACCCTATCACGCTATTGAGTCACACGGAGTATTATATCATGCAAAATGAATGGCTCTAAAATTGCTTTCGAACATACTTAGTATTTCTTTTCTTTTTTTGTGGATGGGGCAAGAATACTGTGAAATTTGAATACATTTGACAAAACGACTGACGTTAACGAAGAAATGCGCCTCACTTCTTATATTTGTTGGCATGTCACAGTGATTTTATAAAAAAACAACGACATTGAACTAATAATAACAAACTTAAGGTTCATCCCATCTATATTTTTCTCTTTGCACTAATTTTGCAAGGCAGTGTTTACTTATTAATTTATTTGGTACAATTGCTTTCTTTATTTGTAAACTGGAACTGAAAATTTGATATTAAATTTCTTTTCTTCACATCCATATTGACTTTCCTGTTGTGTTAAATTTATATTATATCTTGGTAAATATAAAATTACTAATATACGTGTATGCATAATATACAGTAAAGACCGAGGAGGTTCGAACATGGGTATTAGTTTGCGCGATTTACTTGTGCCAGTTGTAGGCAAGCGGACGACACAGTGGTAGGAATCGTGGATCTCCGCGCTGTAGCCGATGGCTCTCGCGTCTACTGTTCCTTGTTTGGATTCTTTTATAATAATTTTTATTTTTTATTACACCTGCCAACACTCGAGGTGCAGCGACAATTAATTTTAATTTTATGTTGTAGAATCTCATTTTTGTTGCGAAAAAACAAACAATGGAAATATCTAAATGTGTTTTGAGATTGTTTTAAAATTACAATAATTAATCCTATCTAGGATGAATTATTGAAGTTAGAAAAATTTCGAAACGTAAATCAAATTTCTTTCAGACATGACATCCCAACACGGTTAAGGCTTAAACACAATGAAAAAAATAAGAGATAAAAAATAAGAAATAAAGAATATGGAATAGAATTAACAAATAATGATATCCGAAAAGCAAGGAACAATTTGAAAAGTTGAATTTTAAATCGAATAAAAACTAATATATTATCAAATTAGGGAAGTGGTACCCGTGTGAGTCCATAATACTAAGATTAAGGGTGAAACAATCAGTCCTTTTCTCACAAACTCTTTATTCAAAAAAGCTACCGGTTTCGTGGTACTAAAGTATTACCACATCTTCAGGCAACAATACTACAAAAAAAGAAATGTGAAAACATTAATGTGGTAATACTTTAGTATTAAATACCACGAAACCGGTAGCTTTTTTGAATAAAGAGTTTGTGAGAAAAGGACCGATTGTTTCACCCTTAATCTTAGTAATATATTATCGATTATCGAGCATTGTGTATTTAAAACTTGGAATAATTATTTATCTTATTTCTTATTCCATTTTCTTATCTCTTATTTTTTTCATTGTGTTTAAGTAAGCCTTTAATGAGATACTAACAACAGTGCTGACTGCTGAGCGAGCAGTGAGTGGCCACAGCGCACTGCTGCCCTTCTCCTAATGTACAAATTTCGAACTGAGGCGAGTTGTCGGCCACTCGCCACTCGTATATTCGTCCCAACCCCTGTCGTGTTCGAAGCATCCTGGACTTATCTGTATAACAATTACAAACTAGTTTTAATTTCCCAATGTCTTATTTTTATTATTAATCAATCAATTTTTACTTAATTGTGATGTGTGAGTATTTTGTCGATCTTTACTATGAAATAAATATTATTATGTAGTAGTACGATATAACACTAGTTTATTTTTATTGCTTAAATCTGTATTTTCACTTAGGTACTTAATGGAACTATTAAACATATTTATTTTTATATTTACGACATGTTAACACGCAGAACATTATTCAGAGCCATAAAACCGAAAATATAAAATATTTACTCTGTTATTGTACTAAATTAATGTGATTTTAAATATTTTTTATCCTTTACCGTGGTTAAACATTTCATAAATTAAATAATTGTTGATAGCAATTTCTATTTGTTATTGTTTAGAATTCTAATAACGTAAATTAACAATATAAATTAGCTAATTATACATACTGAAAATGAACATCCAAATTATTGTTAGACATATAAATTATAATTCAAAAACAGGCATTTAATAAATTGATTCTGGGAAATAATCCTTTTTATATAAGTGTGGTGTGGAAAACAGACATATTGGTGTATTTGTAAAGTGAACATACCTTATGGCTGTCATACGTAAAAGACTCGGTAAAAGATTTATAAAATATAAAAAGTGAGACTTTGTTACAACGTTGCAACAAACCTACTTCATGTGCATAATAATATCAGCAACTTGCACTTCGCAAGGAAAGCACAATCAACTTAGATTGTTCTGAAAGTAATTTATTTTAAAAATAATTTCTACATTTTCAATATGACAATTTATAAATATTGTATAATGTCAAAAAACTATTTTTTGATTTACATCGTGTACAACGAGAAGCTTTATAATCCTAGAAATTTAAATAAAATAGATTGTAATTAAGAAACGAAATATATAAGGTTGTTTATAATAATAAAATTGGTCAACGGAATAATTCAATTACAGGACACTAAACATAATGATAGCAAGTAGGTTTCTCTAATTTTGCCACAATTATCCACTTCTCACGTGAACACATCAAGGAAAATAATTTAGCTCAAGAAAGCACTCAAGGTCAGAAGCGAAGAACACAATATTGTATATTTAGATATTCTCTTAAAGAAAAAAAAAGTACCTTTATTAATATTAACGAATATAGTTTCTCTAAATGACAGATGTAGTCCAATCATTAGACATAAAAAAGGTGTTTTGGTGCAAAAGGTTGAGGAGTTTTGAAACTTGGCTGGAGTGTAGACTTGGGGGCCCTAAGTATGACTCTAAGTTTGCGACCTCGAGCTACCGCCGCCGCCGTCTTGGAAGAATGGCATGCAACTCCATTCCTGCAGATTGAGAAAAAGTTTCTTATAGAAAGTTGGTGAGGACAAAATTTGATACAAAATTGCTTCTATAAATTTTTTACGTGAAAGTTGAATGGTGTTCAGTTGCCTATTTGAAATTCTCAAACTTGTATTTTAATCGTTTCCGCGACGCCCAACTTTTGTTTTTCTTATGGACGCCTGACTTTTTTTGAGGAAATTGGTTTGGCATCATCTTGTTACAAAGTCTAACCATATTTTTTGATAGATGGGTCTGCACTAGTGTTATTATCACTCACTCGTAGGTACAGCAAAGTAGGCCATGAGAAACAATGAACTGTTCTAGAAGTGTCATCGCTAGTAGAACTGTCAAATTATCTTGTTTAAAATTTGCCTTGGTTACATTATTCAATAATAAAATAAATGCAGAATAGTTTAAAAAGGAAAAACAAAGATTGGGCGTCGCGGCTCTTAACAGTTGAGAGGATAAAAATACAAATTTAATAATTTTAAATAGGCAACTGAACATCATTCAACTTTCATTTAAATTTAGTTTTTCTAATATTATCATTTGCGTGTTATTGGCAATAATTAAAAATGACGATTTGCACTATTTTCAGGATATCTCTGAAACTATTGAACATTTTTATAGTTTGTAAAAGGCACCTTAACAAATTTTAAAATGTACAACTTTTCTTTCATTTAACCGACCTTCTATCTCTTATGGTTTAGGAGTTACCCATACAATCCCATTGAAAAAGTGGACACCCTGTATGGAAGAATCCAAATTGGTGTATCAATGTATCAAATAAATTACAGTGGAATTTAATATTAAAGAAAAGGTATTGTTATAAAAATTAATAGACGGAAGTAAACATAAACAATAATTTGACATTGACACATTAGTCAACAAGTGTATTATGCAAGTATGGTTATGTAATATAGGAAGGTTTAGTTTACTACATCTATTGGTGATTCGTGAAATTTATAAACAGAAATCTAATTGTGTATTTAGTAAATAATTTTAATAGGTAAGATAGATAGATAGTTATAAGTAATTTTATTTAAATATTTGATTCAATCATTCAACTAAAATATTAAAGGTTTATTGTTGATTTATTTAATAAAACAAAGAAATATAATAAAGAGTTAAGCTTCCTGTTATATCGATTGCAGAACTGGCTGCATATCCTTGAGATAAGAAAGTACTGAATTTATATTGTTTAAATGTTAATTGTGGCATTTCATAAATTATTTCTCTTTTGGATAGGAATCTCAAGCAATGTGGTAATAAATCCCAAAAAAGAAAAGGAAGAGAAATAATTACTGAATTTATATTAATTTACATAAATTAAAATTTATAAAATAATACATTAGAGTAATATATAATATGTCTATGTATAGAGGTATAGAAACATTTATATGAAAATTGCAGTGCTGGAAAGATGCCTTCTGAGTAAGCTTAATACGAAGCTTCCCTATTGATTTTTCTTTTCCCATCTCACCAGTGCAGTGAATGTGGGACACATTCAGATTTCCTCTCATATTCGCTTCTAATGAAACTTGTTACCTTAGCGAAGATAAAATAAATTTACACTGACAAATAAGTGAATGAATGACATTATTATGAAGTTATGCAGTGAAATTTGGCTCTCAGTCTCAAGAATTAGGATTGAGTTCTACGTGAATTCTTTCAGACAGATCCATTACCTAATGTTAATTAGTTCATTATCTTATATATATTCAGAATAAGATAATGAAATAATTATCATGATGAAACAAGAATAAAAATAATTAAGAAAAAATTAATTAATTTTCATATTCAACTAATTTAAATATGAGATATTATCGATAAATATTATAGGATTATTTCAAATTCAAGATCATGGTTATTAAACTTCCATCCGGAAATAATAAGGGAGTTAAATACATACACATGTCAGGATGTTCAAGTCAAAAATGATTTATCACATTTGTAGCGAAAGTGATTGATTGATCCTCAGTCAATTATTCATAACAAACCGTTTACATGATTACAATTCATTATTTCTATCTCATGTACCGTATACACCATCATTAATTAAAGAGGTAATGAATAGGTGATAAAAAATAATATAGCGAGTAAGAGATATAATGGCATACGTTCCAGCTTTTTTATATTACATGAATAACGAATATACATTTCAATTTATTCTCTCAACTGGTACATCACACATGTATGGTCGAAGTATAGGTTTTGTAACAGTTTTTCCTTTTTAAGCAGACGTGGATTTAATTAAAATATCATCTAGTAAACTTTGTTAGAAATTTGGAATTTTGGAAATAGTAATTGACACCAGGAGCAACAAGCTTACGTCAAACTCTTATGGCAATCCTCCTTTCACGGATAATGCGCATCCAATAGTATAAGTGAGTAGGCTTACCTACAGCAAAATATTGGTAGCATACAATAATTAATTAATTAATTGCTTTAGATATTTCATTTTCTTGAAAAACAAGTTGGAAGCACAATAATTGATCCTAGAATGGGAGTTATAATACAGCATTTTCGGTCATCTTAAACTTTTAAAAATAGTGTTAGGTATTAATATTTATGTAAAATAACTTGTGCCAATTTTTTTAAAATGCTTTCGTAACTGTCTCTCACGTTATCCAAGTAACCGCTGGAAAATAGGATTTTATGTTTGCTAATGAATGACGATTCATAGAGTTTATTGTGGGAACCACATATAGTACATTGACAGATCCTGCCTCATCTGAAACAAACCACAAATAAATTATTAATTTTCTTCAGCATGAATTCGAACGAACAATCTTGACAGCCAAGTAAGTAACAAAATATTTAGTCACTCCGCTACCATGTCAAGAAAACAGTTAAATATACGTATACATTGTTTAGAAACACCCGTTAATTTATTTGATTACTATTGTGTTTCCTTTAAACTATTATACAGGGTGCATCACGGTTAGTGGCCTGCTACACGTTTTAGAAAAACTCCAACTGCAAATTTGATGCTGAAAATTTAGGGAAAGTGTGTTTCCCGGAAGTTGATATCAACTTTATTACGGCTTAAAAATAATTAAAATATCTGCGGAAGATATCCACTGAACATAACCGATCGCTAGTTGAGATACGGAATGTACCCTCACAGCTGATTCAGTGAACCATCTGAAGTCTGTCGACAGTCATTGATAATACAGTTCTCTCAACCTTACCAACAATTAATTATTATAGAAATGAAATCCAAAGAAGTCAGAAATCCATAGAGGTTAATTTTTAGTAGGATAAAATAGCAAAATAAATTTTACTATTCAGTCTTAATCCTCTAATGTCTTAAAAAGACATAAATACTCTTTTCAGAGCTTATTTGCAAACTATCTACATTTAACTGATAAAATGGTCAGTACTACGAATGTAGAAAGCAAATAATTTAATATTTGCAATAAGCCTCACCCGACGGATTAATCCAAAAAAGGACTCCTTCTGTTACCAGGCAGTACAAGTCCACCCCATGGACCGGTTTCTGGCTTATTAGCCTTCATCAGCATGGTATAGGCAACCCATACTGCATGATATCAGAAGGACTCCAGATCTTGTCAACATCGATCGACATGAAGTCGGTAAGATGCAAATGTGGACAGTGGGGCCCTCTGGTGAAACTTATTAATTATTATTCGTTTGGAATAACATTGATAAATAAGTATGCTGTGTAAATATTAACCTTTAGAAATTGTTTTAAAAAACAAGTTACTTTTATAAATAGTCCATCGCATCGATATACTCAATGGTCCAAAAATATAGGGTTTTTTTTAGTGTAACATAGTGAGTTGGCAACTCTGCTAGATTTATACTAGCTATGTCATATGTGTTTTTTGTTAATGGAATACTTTATAAAACGCGTTGAAAATGAGGGAATTTCTCTCTTTTGTTCATCAACTAATGAACCGATAGTTTCGTTGTATGATAATTGTGGTAAAAGCACTTTTGGTTGGTTTCGGCTAGTTTCCGGAATATAACGCAATTTCCACATGTTTGGTTAGTTTAATACATTTTAGATTAAACTTACTTTCGATTTATTCGGATTTTTGTAAGAAGCTAATCGTCCAGAATAATCTGGGTAAGTTCTAGTAGTTTTTTTTTGTCTTTTGAAAGACCACGTGTTTTATAGGTTAACTGTAAAAATAATTTTGATGTAATGTATTTTAGACGATTTTGGTACGGTGAAATTTGAGCGATACCACCCGCTCGTACTGACAATTGAGTATTTTTGGACTGTAATTGGATTTTTTGGACTTTGGATATTTTTGGCGATTTTAGGGGACTTGATTTTGGTATATTATTTTACATTAAAGATAAGCCAAGTAGCTATTTTATTATTGAATACCTTTGTGAACATCATATTATGCAGTAACTAAGACCTGAGACGAATACTATATCCAACGAGGACTGTAGTTCTTTCAGAAGGCTAGGCGTAACGAAGTAATCTTGTTTCTGGACCCGATTAACTCTCATTAAGTTAAGTTGATTTTCGTACATTTGTTTTTTGAATTTCAGCTGTTATATTGTATTAGTTGCTTGTAACTGTGTTAATAATATTTTTTTCCTTACAGATATTTGTCTTGATCTATTTTAATTATTTAATTATTGTTAATACAGACTATATTATTGTATTTTAAAATCTACCCTAGACTAATTGTTATTTTAAAATCTTTATTTTTTTGTTGGTAATTATCCTAGCTAAATTGTTAATAAACGTTTATATAATTTTTTTAAAACACGACTTTTATTGCTCTCGAATAAGGATTAGTAATTCCCTGGACCTCACTTTATACGATTTTAGATCGTAACAACTTACTTATTTTAAATGGCATGCGTTATTTTTTATGCAGGATTCGAATTATATTCAATAATTTAAGGTAGCTTTCAATATCATTCTCTATCTAAAAAAACAATAGAGATCTTTCGATTTTAATAATATCTGATGGAAAACTATCTCATAGTTGAAAATTGATAATCTTCGCTATGGTAAATGCCAATAACCAATTTTCGTCAAGTCTATGGGAGATGTAGCTTATGTGGGCTCAAACTACAAATGTCCCAAAATATACAGGGTGCCCAGAAAATAATGCCCAACTTGGAAAATTTCGACCTCAATTAAATCTTATTTCAAATGAAACATACTGTATGTTATAATCCCATTCACGTCCCTTTTTTATAACATTCTAACCTATAATATGTGCATTCCTTATAGCTAAAATGTACTGGGTAATTGGGTATTGGGTTATTTCAAGTTATTTAGAAAAATGGTTAAATTAACATCAATATCCAAGACTGGTTTGTTGCAACAAACTTAATCAAAACAATTCAAAAACTGAGACAATAATTTTATGCCTAAGTAATTCAGCTATGAAAAATGCCAAAGATAATGTCAAATTTTTTGGTATATACTCGGGTATATATCTTGATAGCAAATTATCGTGGAAAAAACATGTTGTTTCTTTGTAAAAAAATTTCGAAAAATATATATCTCCTTAGAAACTTTGTAAATAATGTATCTCAAAAAGTACTGATTACAGCATACCATGGTCTTATAAGTTCTTCTTTATCCTATGCTATTTTGGTTTGGGGGCATTCCAGTCATAGTTTCTATGTTTTTGCTCTTCAAAGAAAAGCTATACGAATCGTGTATGGTCTAAAATATAGAGAAGATTGTAGACAGGCTTTTAAGATATTACATATACTAACTTTACCGAGCTCATATATATTGCAATGCCTTTTTTATATCAAAGAGAATCAAAGTAAATATACCTCACATAATGAAATTCACAGATATTCTACAAGATGTAACAAAAATATCTTACAAGATTTTTACGCATTTCCAGAATATCGTACAGGGACTAATGATTATGCAGTAAGACCATTTACCTGCAAGCATCAGACAACTTGACTATGACCCATTTAGGAATACTATCATATCTTTTTTAATAACTAACGCTTTTTATTCTTTTGAAGAATATTTTTCGTCAAATTTTAGCGACAATACTTACTATAGTAATGTTCGTTTTTATGAGACTATTTTTGTTTTATTGCATATACCTAGGGACCCACTTTTAATTATTTTATTTCATCCCGTCCGGAAAATACAACATTACCTTATCATATGCGGCCGGGAAGTGATGTATTACGGTACTAGATACTGTAATGTACCGGAAGCCACCAGAAATTCATTACGAACCAATCACAAACTGTTATTATACCTCTTGACAGTTATTTGACATATAACAATTAACCTTAAATTAAAAAATAGTGTCAAAACTGTCAAATGTCAAATGATCTAAGAAAATAAACAAGTTTAAAATTTTACAAATAAGCAATTAATTACGGGATGAAATAAAATATTATTCGATACACGTCCGTCAGGTGTTGTTCCTGTCTCGTTTAGATTTTCTGGACTTGGCTAGTTTTTATTGTTAGTATTTAGTATTTATTATTCTTAGCTTTATTATTGCCAGTTTTTACTATTGCTGTTGTATATTATACAATTTCTTGTTCTGCGTTTCTTGACTTGTGTAAATACTATTTTTGTATAAGACATCAATAAACATCTATATCTATACATTTATAATACCGACAATATTGGTTTTAAACAGTGTCAAAGTATTGTTATAAATTAAATCAAAATAATTACTCCAATGTGTGAATTTGTTGATTATTTGAAATTAATTTCTATACATGGGGAATGCAATAGAATTGTTAGTAGAACATGCAGAAGGTTCAACGAATTAAATCCTAATCTGTCTCCTATGAATGCAAAGAAATTCAGAGGAATTAAGGCTAATTTCTTACAATTTGGTAGTTCAGCCACAAATAGTGTTACAACCTAGGTGGAAAGCTTTTTATTTCTGTCAAGGGCTAAGATATTAATGTGGATTAAAGTGTCCCTGTTTATATGGTCCATTAGAAGTTCAGATGTTACCCCACTTGATTTTTATCTTTGGGGAAAGATGAAACGCAAAGTGTATGAGACACTTGTAAATATATGAGAAGAATTGGAAATTAGATTAAGAAGGACGTTTGACGAACTAGACGCAAACGAAGTTTGGCCAGCAACCACTAACGGTCTTATGATTTGAAGATTAAACTATTTATACATTAATGCACAGCATATCGAGCAGTTGTTATTAGTTTAGCGGGTTTACATATAATCAATCAGAATTGTACTAAACTTAAAGAGTTATAAAAGGGCTGTGAAAAAATTTCTTAATCATAAGGTATCATGAAAATACCGTAGACCTGTGCACAAAGCCGGCAAGTACAGACCTAGAGAAATGCAGAACATTCATTCATGATATTTCAATTCAATGTTTTTGTTCTGAATGTGGGGGTACAGATTTTATATAGGTTTGTATTTTATGAATCTATATGCACAGATCTGTAAATATAGATGTGTAAAATAGCTCTACACTACATCAATGATACTTAACTTGTCCTTGTCTCGAACTATGAAATTTATGTTCCGAATTTTCTCTATTTATCTACTAACGGTCGAAAACTATTTTATAATATACACGTTTTATTCGAATTTAATTTAATAAGTAGGTAAGTGCATCGTAAAGTTTTTAAAGCTGTCTGTAGGACGTTATTCTTTTTTCATGTTAGAGGACCCTAAGGAGATGCGATATCTACACTTAAAATGCTAAACGGTGCGAAAGTCTCTATGGAAGATGTTTCGGTTACACAGGTTATACATTTTTTATATCGTAGGACGTATTTATGTGTAAAGTTATTGTTGTTTTTAAGGGAGATACACCCCAGCATTAATTGTGGTTCTAAGAGTAATTTATGTCTATCTTTCTGTCATTCGTAGTCGACTAAGAACGGTAGGTGTTAAACAATAATGAACTATCAATGGTTGTTAATGTAGTATAAAGTACGCTTTATTTTTGTTTCATTTGGCTTAATTATTAATATATAGTCATTAACTTTAAGTTTTCAGTGTTTCTAGACATTTATTGCTATTAAAATTATAACTTTTATTAAATGCAAGGGCTGCTAGAGAATTTGTTGTCTGCTACAATATGCTTAATATTTTTCAGATCGAATTGTATTTTACTAATCGAAATCTTTAATATGGTACAGAAGATTTTATGTAACTTTGGTAAACTTTTTAAGAAAATCTTCACATGTGTATAACTTCCTTCCATGATAAAACTTAACTAAAATTAATAGGTTGCGCATTTCGTTGTGAATGCACTGGACCGGGATTGCCAAGTAAATGTAATTGACAGTTTCAATTCCTATGGCAAAAATTGGATTCATTTTAGATTTTCTTAAACGCTTTAAATCTGACCTTGGAAAAGAAATTATATAAGATTCCGTTGTACGATGGCCGGCGTGCTTTATATTATTTACTGGAACATTGAAGCTAATGTTCATTAATATACTCACAATCTCTTTTTTGTTGTTTTTTAACATCGTATGTGTATTAAAGTTTGTCAGAGTATATGATAGTAGAATAATTGATGGTAGAATAGCACTTAACCCAGGATACGAATAAACAAGTTTTTCGTGCAATTTTACACATGCAAAGTACAATACTGTACAGTTTATCTGTATCCATGATTTGTTCTCTTTATACATTTCAGAACATTGAGTTATATAAAACTTACTCATTCCTCATACAATTGGAGCCATTTGAAAATTTTCATCGAATATTTTTTTATTTAGAATGAAATTTTGATACTCACATAATTAAATTATTGCAAATACCTACAAAAATCTAAAATATATTATGGGAACTTAAGAAAATTCAGAAACGTCTCTATTTAAATTACTTAAGGTCAGCGAGTCTTATCGCATTATTGGAAACGAACTGACGACATATCCTCAGGTTTAATAGTACCTTCTTTAATAAACCGTCTTTTAAAACCTGCATTATTTTATTTAACAACTCCAAAAAGAAATTTATTAAAATCTACACTTATCTATAGATATTACTGAAACCTTGGTATTTTTAATTGTATTAATTGTTAATATTTCATAATAATGTACTTTGAATCCGACTTGAAATCTAATTAATACTATTTATCTATTACCTGCTTTTCGTCATTTGTAATGCTTATTCGCTACTTTAGCTTAGCAATATACAGTGAGAAAACTTTAATTGGAATATATTCTGCAAAATACTCTAAAACTTCAATTTTATATTTCTTGTCCCATTTTAGCGGCAATATTCTTCACATGCATGGAGAGGTACAACGACCTCTTTTAAACGCCAGAGTATGGCAAGTGACGCATCGAGTGAAATAAAATATATTTTCTATTTTCCAAATGTTCCAAGGGGTTAACTAAAGAAATAGAATCAAACTAATGATAATGCGCTTGCATATGTGTGTTTGTGTGGAAATGTGAATGTGGTCTTACGATTATAGTTTATGAATATACTGAGCTTTGAGCTAATGCTTAATGATTTAGTAATTTTGGATTTATGGATTTCAGATTTATGAGTCTTGGGTTTATCGCCTTAGTGGTTTTAGATTTATGGGTTATTGGATCGATAAAGGATTCGAGTTTAGGTGCTTGGTGTTTCAGCACACTGGGTTTAAGTAGTTTGTACTCTAGGCTTCGTGTTTCAGGCTTAAGAACTTAGAGTTTAAAGGTTTCGAGATTAAACGCTTGCTGTTAAAGTGCTTGGGATTAGGCAGCTATAATTTACTATACAACACTCCATTTACGCTATTTGTTGGAAACTTCTTACGGATTTCTAATTCTTCCGGAATCTCTAAAGAAAATCATGATTATTTTCACATTATGCCTATTTTACACATAATATAATCATAGACCTCAAATTTTACTTGCCAGTCGAAACTGAGCAATCGTAATTTTTTTACATCTTTACTGTGTAATAAAAATCAGTAAAAACAGCAACTCCTACGATTTCTCCACATTTCTGGCCATTATAATGGTCATATTCATATTCAACACACCCAAAAACATAAAAGAGAAAGTCCATTTAAGTGCCGCGCGTGTGTCAAATTTTGAAAATCCACCTTTACACAACTTGTTCCAATCATTCTAAAACGTTCTGAATACGAAATTTAGCATTTAAATCAATCATGCAATCAGAATTTGATACATAATCTGCGTGGAGAGCTGGTCAGGTTACATCAATCGTGATTTGAATTATTTTGAGAAGTTTTCCTTTCAATAAATGATTAGTTGACGTTGACCAAGTTTATAGTCTTAAATTTATATAGTTAAATGATGCGTTTTAACTGCTTAAATAATCATCCAGACTTGACAGCCATTTATTTTTGTAGGTTCTTGTTAATATTTTTAACTTTTTTATTTGGAAACTGATAAATTGTGAGTGAAATTCTGTCAGTTGGACAAAAGGAAATTCCGAAAAATTGGAAAATGTCTTCAACTATACATATATTTATAGCACAATTATTTGATAACAGTCGAAGCAACTCCTCGACTTTCTCGTACTATTTTAAAAGTAATTAATTTGTTGGATCCATTTTCACAACAACTCACTTCCTACAAAAGAAAAATTGGATGCGTGGAAGTGGTTTTTGCCAAACGTTAGCAACTAGTAGTTGCAGCTGCTACCGAAATCATACCATTAGGCAGATGAGAAAGTAAAAATTAAAAAATTAATTAATACCTACATAAAGAAATGAGTTGTATTAATTTATTGTATAATATACTTATCTTTTTTACAATTCTCTTTCTTTGCGTGATACGTATTGTTTATAAATTACTTTATTTATACAAGCATAATAATACCAAACATATCCAATTTGACATACTTACATTGATGTTTCATCTCTAAACATACAATTATAAATTCTATTGGACTTTTTTAATACAATACATGATAAAAATTGGATTAAAAATTACAAGATTCAAAGCGTCTAATTATAAATTATTGAAATAAAAATTGTTTAACTCACCACAAAACTCATTCGTTATGGTTAACAATAAAAAAAAACGATGTCCTCAAGATGTACATGTACAGTCGGCGCCATCCAAATGTGAACGGCAAAATTGTATAGTGTAATTTACACTTTAAATCATAGTCGCCGTAAAATTTGAAAATAGTTGTCAAATATATTTGTCATAATTTGTCAAAAGCAAAAGTAAAGATAACTATGCCAAGACATTTAACTGAAGCGCAAAAAGCGAGGGCTATAGCTAAATTGGAAGAAAATAAGTCTTTGAGTGAAGTGGCTGCTGATTTAAATGTTGGTAAAAGTTGTATACTTTATATAAAAAAATGCGCTGGCAAGAAGAACAAAAACTGCAAAGATCTATAAGGCAAGGTATAGGGAAGGTCTCCAATGAGATTAAAGACAATGCTCTGGTCGAAACATTATTCTCAGGGTCTTTCAGAATAGCACAAAGATGTCTTAAGTTATCTGGCCTGACGAATTGCTGATTTTTAAATATAGATATTAGTTTTTACCATTTTTATTTTATTAATGCTTTTCTGAATTATAAATTATTAGGTATGTGTTGAAATATATTAATTATTGTTAATACGCTATAGTTTGTGTAATTTTATTTCTCACAATCGTTAAACATGAATTAATTAAAGGAATAATTAATATTAACCATCTTCCACTAACATGTAGGTAATATTAGTTAATTATTTTGCTAACTTCTTTTATATTATTCGTATCGGCCTTCGTCCTTCCAATTATTATAATGGTAACAGAAAATAATAAAAGTAATATTATTTTTTGTCAATATATCCTCTCTGTGTTACGCCACTAAACAAAGTCTGACTTACTACAATGAAATTCAGAAGAAAATTCCATGACAACCAAAATGCGTTCACATTTGGGTGGCGCCGACTGTACTATTACGAGCAATAAATTTTCGACGGTTCATTTTAGCTTTGTAAATAGGAGAAAACGCAGTGGCGACGGATGTCACTCTATTTTGTTAATGACTGTCAGTGTCACTTTATATTGATTGTCTCATTAAGTATTTTTTAAATTTTAAAACATGCCGAACCACAAGCTTACAGAGGTAGAATTTAGGGATTTTAATGGGGATAAATTAAAAGCTAAATAGTCCTTGCAACGTGTGGCAGATGAGTTACATTGTCACAAAACAACAATATTTTACTTAAAGCGCAAGTGAACACATAAATCTAAATCTAGCTCGTATGCCGGGTTCTGGTCTTCCGCGTCTTCTAATGTGGAAGATGCTGCTTTGGTGGAATATAACACAAATAATCATCTCTTTTCGACAGCAGTAAAGGGAAGAAACACATTTTTCAGCATCTAATTCAACTGCCCATAGAGGCCGTAAAAGAATTCAGCAACATTGGCTATTAAATTTTACATATTGCTAATTTTATGTTAGATTTAGTGTTGTATTTTTTCGCTTCAGCTTCAGGATTGTCATCTACGTTTAGTGCTACTGGAAGGTATTTGTAATTCGGCTGCATAGCCCTAAATATTGTAGATAATACTGTAGTTATTGGCAAAAAGATACAACACTAAAATCTCGAAACCTTGACAGTTGCGCCTCTTTATTATTATTTACCTAATGGTTATATAGAGATTTGATAAATAAATTTAATGTTTCCTTTATAGATTTCTCTTTTGATATGTCAATGTATTTTGTCAAAGATTTTATAAAATGTCAAATATGACTTTAAAACCATTTTTACAAAGACCAATTTTACAAAAACCAGTATCACTTGATTAAATATCGTTGAAAATTTTTTGCTCCCAATAGTACATATTCTTTCGCTATCACACTAGCTCATCAGTTATGAATAGAATTTTTGATATATTAGTGTGTTTTCTCGTCCTCCTGATGAGCTAGTGTGATAGCGAAAGAACATGTAGGTACGTCTTCTTGAGGACAACGTTTGTTTGATTGATAACATGATAACCATAACAAATAAATTTTGTGGTGAGTTAAAAAATTTGTATTTCAATAATTTATTTGTAGACGTTTTGAACCTTGTAATTTTTAATCCAATTTGTATCACGTATTAAAAAAGTCCAGTAGATTTTATAATTGTATGTTTAGAGATGAAACATCAATATAAGTACCTATGTCAAATTGGAAATGTTTGTTATTATTATGCTTGTACAAAGTCTAAATAAAGTCATTTATAAATACTAATCTTATCATATTTTACACCCAGTCTTGTTTTATTAAGTTGAATCATTATTCTTAATGGTTTTAATATTTTCTCTATGCTGTTAGAACTTAATTCATCTTTATTCGAACGGAAATGATAGAATTTAAAATATCCTAATTTTAGTATGTACAGGGTGATTGGTTATAAATGCCACCCCTCCTTAACTTCTTTATTTTTGAGCTTAGAAAAAAATTCTCAAATAAAAGTTGTACAAGCTGATCTGAGGTTTGTAAGGGTGCTACACAAATTTATACGGGGTGTTTGAAGAAAGCGTGACCGACCAATGTTATGTTTTTTTATTGGAACACCCTGTATATTATTGGATTTTAGAAATCTACGACTTATTGCGCTTCTAGCAATATAAATATGTTGTATACTGAATCCAATCCTTTCCAAGATATATTGCTATAAATGAGTCATAAGTAGAATTAAGTTAGCCATGAAAAAATAACAACCATTGTGCATCATTTGTTGTCAGTGCAATGTGTGTCATATTAAGTTGAAAATGGGCTTGCCTGACGAAAAGGAACGAAAACTTTATGAAATTTATGTAAAGAGCAGATACAACATGCACGAAGCTCAGCGTGAGTATGCCAACTTATGGCTCATTTATAGCAATATATCTTGGAAAGATTTGGATTCAGTATACAACATATTTATATTGCTACAAGCGCAATAAGTCGTAGATTTAGAAAATCCAATAATATACAGGGTGTTCCAATAAAAAAACAAAACATTGGTCGGTCATGCTTTCTTCGAACACCCTGTATAAATTTGTGTAGCACCCTTACAAACCTCAGATCAGCTTGTACAACTTTTGTTTGAGACTTTTTTTTCTAAATTCAAAAATAAAGGAGTTAAGGAGGGGTGGCATTTATAACCAATCACCCTGTACTTATTTCATGTTCTTAGTAAATTAATTCAAAGTTCTTTGTTATTTTTATCCTATTAGAGAGTCGCGGAGATGGACTTAAATCTGATGATGAATTGAATTATTTCAAATAATCGACTTTACTAAAAAAAACAGTGTAATGTTTTGATTAATTAAATCCGAAAAATAAAGACATGATTATGTGGAATTCCTATGTTTAAGATGTATATGCGTAAATACATAAACAAAGTTGGTATTTTCAACTTCACAATATTTATCGAAAACGTTCGCTATATCCCTTGTAAACCCTGTGATTAAAAATTCACAGAATTACAAGCGACCGACATTTCCCTTAAATTGCGTCCTAAGCCTCAAATTCAATTTTACCCTCATTTTGTTCCACAGCTCCTCATTGATTTTTTATAAAACAAGTGATCTGATACCTTCAAAATCACGAGTGAGGCTTAAAACTTTGACATTTTGCTACTAAATAAATAAAACTGTTTTTGTAAGAGGATAAACCGTCGGATGTGTATAAAGGCTGCCACATGCAGTTTACATATCATTAAATTCTCTCAAACTCAAGTCTGTAACATAACTAACTGTGTATATTTTCTTAGGATAAGAGAATGTTGCAACATACCTATTATATAAACTACTTGACGTAAAATCAAAAAATATAAACATGTGTACTTATTTTGTAATATTAGTAAACTCATATTATTCAAATATTTTGTCCAGTTTACCTCCTGCGCAGCTACAGTCACAACAATAACTACGCGTCTGACACGACTTTAACTATTCAACATAATTAATACTCTTTTTGAATAACATTAACGTTTACAAATTTTGCCAAGGATTCTGCATATTTTACCCCATGCCATGCCTCATAGGATTATAGAGAACAATGTCCTTGTCAATATCTATTATTTATCAAATGGAATACTCATTTACTTACTATGCAAAAAATTGGCTACACCCTATTCCAGTTTGCAAATAGAATAATAAGAGTTTATTATTGACGTGGGTGAGAGATAAGTCCCTCTGGTGGTCAGAGCATCGAAGATGTCTTAGTGACAGAAGCGACTTGCAGAAGCAAGTACCGAGAGAGCGGCGACTCCTAGTCTTGCTGGACTAAACTGCTAAATAGGATTACAGAAAAAAATTACACAGCGGATAAACACCCCGTGTGCAGATCGGGGTGACAACCAGAGGAATATACTTATCTCTCACCCACGTTTGTTTTGCTTAGTGTGCCTAGACTGGTTTGGTTTGCCATTATTATTTGTCATTTGAAATTCCTATGGCATACTGATGAGAACATAAGTTTGAAAGAGGTAATATTTGGGTGACACAAATTATCTTGGCTTCAATCAGGATTTGTGGGTGTAATCCAATGCAGGTCGAGGTTTTGCCCGCTGTGTAGTTGTTTCCTGCAATCCTGTTTAGCAGAGTTTACCATTGTTGAAGCAATGGACCGCATTAGTGTGACGTCACATAATTATGCAACCGTACATACTACTGTCATGACAGACGGGTTGCATTCAATCTCACCGGAAATTGACTCTTAATGCTTAAATAGTCTTTCAACATACAGAAATACTATAAAATTCCCGACAATGTTTTAGTACTATATGTTATAGTCCTTATGGACAATGCAATACGGCCCAGATTCCAGCATCACAATTTCGGCTATAAACTTATATGACAGTAGAAGTGGGGGTCGTGGCGTCACAAGATGATTGTATAAAGAAAATAAGTTACTATTACAACTTTCAGAAATTAGATAATAAATGAGATAAGTTAAGTGTGTTATACTAATTGCATTAGTTACTGAATAGAATCACGATTTCATTCGTTGGCACAGGCATGGAAAAAATATATAATAATTCAGTATTTCGGGGAAAAGTACCTACTTACTCGAGAGGTTACAATATGGAAGCATACCAGATTTAGTCACTTCTAGTGGTTCTAGAGTGGAACGTGAATGCAGAAGAGTATGTCTGCAAGATTGTGTATTCAGAAGTAAGACTCCATTTTCCAGTAATATAATAATTTCATTTTACTGCAATGACGAGGAGCTTTCTACAGGGTGGTGAAGTAAACGCTTTTCATGGTCCTTAAGATTATTGGAACTTTATTCTCGGCTGTTTCTGCAGATCACCATTCTTTGTGCAAAATTGTCAATAACATTTTGACACAATTGCGGTTCAATTTTACCAATAACAACGAATGTTGTGCTTCAGATCATTAATAGTCTGGGAATTGTTTGCATATATTTTTTCCATGACAAAATCCCAAAGAAAACAATCTAGATGGGTTAGAACGCACGATCTTACAGGCCAGTTGATGTCACCATGTCGAAAAATGAGACATGACGCGGCCATCAGGAAAACGTGTTCATAAAAAGCCAACTGTCCCTCGCCATGTGATATGTGGTGTCATCTTTCTAAAAAAACATATCATCAACATCCATATTCTAATTGGAGCCATATAAGTTTCTTAACATATTGTGGTAGCTGATTAATGATTAGATTAATGACCTGCAGCAAAATATTCGTCCAGTT
Source organism: Rhagium mordax (assembly GCA_963680705.1). NCBI lineage: Eukaryota > Metazoa > Arthropoda > Insecta > Coleoptera > Cerambycidae > Rhagium > Rhagium mordax. The sequence goes on along the minus strand of OY796661.1, from coordinate 36,094,939 downwards.
ATTGGAAAAGTTGAACCGCAATTATGTCAAAATATAAATGACAATTTTGCCAAAGGGGCCATTTGGAGAATATTACTTTTAAAACATAACTCCTATGTCTCTATCTATCTATCTATCTATCTACTGTTCTATTATAAGTTAAATTTAACAAACATGTTATTTTTCAAAAATTCTTATTTTTATTTAAAAAGCAAATTCCGAAGTACCTATTGGGACAACTTTCAGCATTTATTAAAACAATTTCAGAAAGCTTTGGACAGAATAGCCCATCTAGTTCGATGCAAGTTTCCAAAATGGGAGTAAGTAAGATCGTAAGGTACACTAACCCACTATACTTACATTTTTAATAACATATATTTATCGAAAAATCATTAAATTAACGAGTGTTTGGCGTGCATTTTCTTTTCTATATAACATAATATACACACCTCAATCCATGAAAATTAATTTGTCAACGTTACTAATTAAACAGAACCGATAAGTACTGCTAGATAATAGTAAATTAATGAAAATCAAAGTCCTAACAATTTGAAAAATAACAAGACACTCGGAGGCATTGTTGCCAACATTCGTCATGCTATATAAACTTGGCTAGTAGATATGAGTTTTGGAATATTTGGTTATATTTTTAGTTCACACAAGTTTAAAATTATACGTTATTTGTCTATTTATAAACCACAAACTTTAATAATATTCATGGTCAACTTTTTTAAGTATGTAGCTATACATCAATAATAAAACTGTAAACAAAAGCTTAATTAAATTTCACTATTAATATAACACTTACACAAATATGTGTTAATCGTAATTCAAATTGAATTCGTTATTATGAATCAACTAGAGCCAAAAATCAAATGTAATAATTTATTTAATTTTCAGATTCATAAAGAAGTATTAATAATCCGAAATCTGGAACTCCTATATCATCCCGAGCGGTAATAAAAGAAAAAAATGTCAGCAGATATATCGCAAGAAATAAAAATAAAATAGTCCAGGTCAGCAGTGAAAATAACTACGAAATTTAAAATTTTATCTAACTGGTTGAAAACAGTCGACATTCATATATTATTGTGTTCAGTGCAGTTGTCGTGATCCAAAAGCGTGTGCTGTGTGATAGTTGTGAAAACAGTTACAACTCTGTGAAACCTGAACTTCCCAATTTATGGATAAAGTTACCAGAAATTGCTCCCCATAGGCTTAATCTAGTAAGTTTCAGATTTAATTAATGATAACCTTTGTTTTAACTGCTTTTTTACCTCCTTGACAATATTATTTTGCGTAGTGTAATTAATTAACGTTTACACTATACCATACCTGAATTCGATTTTCATTACGAATTACTTTGGATTGTCCACACTTACTATAAGTATTTGCCACACTAAATTAGTTAATTAAAAACGGATAATATTAATTATCAGTTCACGAATTACTTCACGATTTTTAATAAATAACCCTAAAACTTAACGCATTATTTAAACATTTCCAAATCAAGTGATTATATTTTAAGCATTATGCTACGAAAGCCGTCAATTATATTTGTAATCTATTAATACTTATATATATATTTAAATTTGATTGTAAATAATAAACAAGTTCGTTAATTTTTTACAAAACATTCAAAATACTGGTTCAAGTGAAGTGACTCAAAGTAGAAATGTGAATTATTATAATTGAATTAATTTGCAGCATTTGTATCTACTTAGTAATTATATTTAATTGATTCAACTAATAAACAATCTTGTTTCAGATAAAGGCACGTTCTGTCTCATCACGATATATTTTGTTTACAAACATATCCTATTTATAGTAACAAATAATTGTTTTCAATATTTTATTGGTTTTATTTTCAAAATTATAGGTTTAAAAAAAATTTAACGATAATTAACTTCCATTTAAGGTATAGTTTAGTTAAATATGAATAGAATATCAAGAGTTAATATAAAATTTGAAAATATATCTTTCACAAAAGGAATGTGAACATACAAAATTAAAAATAGTAAAATAATATACGCTCTTGCAAGTAAACATAAACATAAACACTCCACAGAAATTAGACAACCCCCAGATCTAAAGCCAAGGCTGTCCGGAAAGGGGTTACACAGACAAACATCCATACTTACCGACATTGCCAGTGCCGATGCTGGGTCACGAACCTAGTCAGGATAGGCAGGGTGACCAGAGCCGTGCACATAATTCCTTCAGATGACATTTTGCACGAGCACAATACGGTACTTTACACAACATCCTTATGTTATACAATTTTGAATGGGATAATAAAAGAACTAATGAATTTTACCAGTCGTAGGCATTACCTAACCACGCGATAGTGCATTATCATTTGGTGTATTTTTTCTTCAATTTATATAGCTGCACATTTGATTCTCATAAAAAAGTTTCGTATTCAATTCCCAGTAGTGATAGTAAAATTAACTGAAAGAGATTACTTCTACTATACACGGATACTGGATGTGTCCGTTGTATCTCCTACATTACAATTTTAGTTTAGGGATACAGAGGGTTGACCTTAGTGAATAAAAAAAATGTTAGAAATGAAATCTAAAGAAGTCAGAAAAGTTCACGGAGGTCCACGGTACACATTTGCATCTCACCGACTTAATGTCGATCGAGATTATCAAGAACTGGACTTCCTGTTGTTCGCAGTGTGCATTACCTGTACCATGCTGATGAAGCCTAATAAGCCAGAAACCGGTCCATGAGATGGTGATGTACGCTTCCTATAACAGAGAAGTCCTTTCGGATTAATCCTTCTGGCTTTCTACATTCGTAGTGTTGATTTTTATCAGTCACATGTAGAGATTTTTGTAAATAAGCTCTGTAAAGAGTTTTCATGTCTTTTAAAGACATAGAGGATTTATAAGACTCGCATTTGACGTAAATAGTAAAATTTATTTTACTTATTTTAGTTTTATATTATTAAAAAAAAATGTTAATTAAAACATATCTATCAGTTTGTCTCTCAGTCTATATACTAGATAAGTTGAGTGATGTTTGAAATATTTCAATCAAATTTGGTAGGTGTATTCATGCGTATCTCAGGACGAATTTATTGTCTTTATGGATAAGAAACATGTGACCCTGTTCTATTCCCTTAGTTATCTTTCTCAAATATTAGTTACTGGTTTTTGCTTTCGTTTTTAGGTTAGACATAGGAATATAAATTTTGATAAGCTGATTGTAATATTAGTTTAAAAAATCTCAGGACGAGTTTATAGTTGACCAAAATAACAAGTGAAAGGGTGGCGAGGGACGAACAAAATTAAAATTTCTTCAGTAGCTCAAAAGTCTAAAAAACAGATTTTTTTAAACATCTGTCCATTATATTTTTGCTATGATAACATAAAAAACGTTAAGAAATATTTTGATGAAATTTGGTACAGTTATGAATTTGCTTGATTCTGCAAAACTGATCAGTTAATGTGGTGACGGTGGGACTGAGGGATGTGGTTATTCTTCTTTGATAACCTGCACAGGTCTTGAATTATAAAAACATAATATTTTGCAAATCCATATTTTGTAAAACAGGCTGTTTCGTAAATATTGTTTGTTTTGTACAATTGTTTTAAATAATAATTCTTGTCAGGGACCAATAATTAAGTTAAAAACAATGATGGCAAGAGTAAAACTATAGTACCAACAGTTGCCACAAATATTGCGATAAGAAATCTCTCTTACTATAAGCTTGGCCCTTTAGGTTTATATCTTAATATTCTTAAAGTAAACACAGATTCACTTGCAATTTTTTATTTTAATTTTATTAGAGTCAGCAGAAGAACGTCTCAAAAATAGCTACATAAATTTTGATGACTTAAGTCAATATGGTGCTTGAATTTTATAATAGAAAATACCCTGGTGAAATTTTTTGCTATGTTACTTATAGGCACTATTTTTAAATGAAAATTTATTGAACGGCGATTCCAATATTTTAGACATTTATAATTAGAAACCTATTTTACGCTTATCACCATACTATGGGGAAAAACAACAAAATAACTCTGCTGGATACCTGGACATTCTGGAATGGAGGGCAATGAAATTGCTGATGCTCTAGGCAGAAAAGGTGCAGGATCACAATTAATTTTTCCAGAACCTGTACTCGGCATATCGTCAAGTAGGTACTGCCAAAACAGCAATGTCAGCCTGGGCCGAGAGTAAAACACTCCAGCACTGGCAGGGCTAAGCTACCAGGATTAGTCCATTCAAAGGCGTTCATACCGTATCCCTCAAAATCAAGACGTAAGAACCGAACCTAAAGACTTTAATTGGCTTGTACACTGGGCACTGCAGACATCACTTACTCAGAATTAATTGAACTGGTGGAAAACGCTGAATGCCGTCTGTGTCTGGAGGATGATAAAAAGGCAGAGCACATTTTATGTACATGTCCTGCGGCAAGAATCCGGTTCTCATTATTTGGCAAAGAAAAACTTCTGCTGGAGGACCTGTACTGAATCTCACCCAATAAGGTATAAAGTATTAGTTTTATCAAGAGACTGAACCTATTGGGTAAAATATAATTTGGTGTGAGCCACAATAGACCGAGTGGTCGCGGTGGAGGGTCTGATTAACAGCCCACTCACAGATATACCATATACCATACTATTAGTTAATACTTCTGTCAATAACCAAACTAGCGAAAACATTTTTGTACAAGTTGAAATTTTCCATACCTAGTTTAATTTATGTTCCTTTTACATGTTTGTCCAATTTGATAATCTTAACAGATTTTGTTCTTAAGTATCTTTTTTAAACAATGTTAAGTGGCATTATTGAATTATTGATTTAGTAGCTCCGTTTAAATTTTATCCTCGGTGTTTTTATCATCTCCGCTACCTTATTATTTCACAGTATTACTGAACTACCAAATTAACTTGAGATATCTTATGATTTATACCAGAGAGATTGAATAGAATAGAGGTATAATGCACATTGTCGCTATGTGATTTGCTTTGTATACTACATAAAAGTGGATTTATGGACTTGCAGAGAGACGGGGAACTGTTGGCCCACTTTCACAATGGCGGGTGATATTTTGGTACCTACGACACCAGTATTTACTTTAAAATAAACCGACAGCGGTGTAGCACAAACAATGAATTAAGTGGCAGGTTCATATGATTATCAAGTTGGACCCTCTACCTTGGATTTCTTACCAGAACGGCCTCTCGGCGGTATTTTTTCGTTTGGAAATAGTGTTTGAAGTTTCGTGTTTTTGCAATTTTCGCAATTTGAAAAATCATAAGGGTGGATTTAGGACCAGGGTAATTCTGCCAGGTTGTCGATATCCGGTTTGTACGTATATACCGGGTGTTAAAGGTTTGAGTAAGATTACTTTAACATGAGGTAGATTAAGCATACCTAAGTACAACAAAAAAATGTTACATGGTGAGTTTGTCGCTGCGTTAAAAAGTCACTCTCAACAATCTCCAACACAACTTAACATCTAGAAGCACGTCGAACAGCTTATTTCATTTTGTCTCGTCGAAATATGTATAGCCGAAAACCATATTATTATGTAAGTTCAAATTTTGTCGTTTTTTGCAATTTACAAAGACAGGGGTGATATGAAATGAAGCAAAATATGAATGCTCGACTTATTTCAATGTCTGATCCAACGATATGTCACACGGTTAGCTGCGTTTAATAGTTTGCGATTAATCTATATCGGTATTTGTAATAATTGTTAGGAATCACTTTTCATCTTCACGAAGATATTTTAAATTATTTTAGTTTTAGCAATAAAAATGTTTTTAAGGAAAATAAATTTGTATAATATACTATTTTAGTTTTAATTGTGAAAAGGATTCTTGTTGATGCCTTTCTTATTTTTATTTTTAAATACTGATAACACGATTTTATTTTTTGAAAATGTTTTGTGTTGATGAAATAACTATTTAATACTTTGCAACAAATTTAATTTTTAACGTCCTAAATTTCACAAGGTTTGTGTTCTATTTCATAATTTTCAATGTCTCCTCCGGTTGCATCTTTGCAAAGAACTATGAATTTTAACATTGGAAACGTTTTTGTTTTCGTATATGGGGTCGAAAATCAGTTTCATGCTGCATATTATGAATCATGACTTATAGAAACAGTGGCAACAACAGAGTAACCAATTTTTGATTGGTTGTCTAAATCACGTGGTACCGGCAGTCATGTTATTATTTTTTTATAGGCGTCTTCGTGTCGGAAAATCCCAAAGGCTATATCTCGATGCGATCCTTTGAGTATTTAAAAAGTTATTAGCGTTTCAATACCCCCATGTCGAAAAGTTTTGTAAAATTTGCGAAATTGTCAAAACTTTAAAATTTTTCGTTAACGTCACAAATGTCCGAGCAAATGTCACTTTTTAGTTCGGATCTGCGGACCTCAAAATCGCAGCTGAACCGCACAATTCACGATGTACTTTCAAGTTGGACTTTCGAGCTTGGATTTCTTGCCAAAACGGTGGCCCGGCGGCCTGTTTTCGTTTGGAAATAAGGTTTAAAATTTTCGTGTTTTCGCAAAATTCGCCAAAAAATCCATAGTGAGTTCAATATTATTATTATTATTTGTGGCGATTTCAATATTAATTTTCACACACATGATAAAAATTATATAGAAATTAAGGATACTTTGGAGTCGTACTGCATAAAACCGACTATTATGTCACCTACTAGATTAAACAACTGTTTAGATAATATATGTGTAAATCTAGATTCCAGTCTTTACATTAGCAGGGTAATTAATAATGACATGGGTGATCATAATGCCCAAATGATAACGCTAACATTAAATGTAGAAAGTAAACCTGAGTCAATCAAATATAGAGCAGTTAACAATTCAAATAATGTCAATCACTTTTTAACTCTGCTCACAAAAGAAGAATGGAAAGACACTATGAATCCTAACTACAATGCTAATGAAAAGTTCAATATTTTTCTTGAAACCTTCCTTCATTATTTTGAACTAGCTTTTCCTCTTAAGAGCAAAAAATCGAATTCGCACAAAAAAATTAATAATGAATGGATTACACCCGGCCTAAAAGTTTCTGAACAGCGGATGAAAGAATTGTATGAACTAATGCTGACAGGAGATAAGACAGTAAAATTACATTATAAGAAATACAAGAAAATTTACAGAAAATTACTAAATAAGGCAAAAAAGATGTACTACGATTCACTTTTAATAAACTCAAATAATAAATCAAAAACAGCGTGGAAAATCATTAAACCAAGTAAAAACCAAAATAAAACAGAATATAAATTAGAGAAACCTGACAACTCAATAATTGTCAGTGATCCCGTTTATGTGTCAAATCAATACAATAATTTTTTTAATAACATTTCGTCACTATTGAATGCAAACATTACAGAAAATATTTCTCCCAGCCCTCCGTTTGAAACTAATCCTCACTCGTTCTATTTTGAACCAGTTAGTGAAATTTATGTACTAAATATTATTAAACAATTAAAAAATTCCAACTCTACTGGAGATGATAACATAATAGGCCAGTCATTTAATACATTCTAGTTCGCAAAAAATCCGGTAATTATGAATTTTTGATATGTTGTTAGGATTCATATCAGCTGCATAAAACCCAGTTTGCAGCTTCGAAAGACTTGTGCTCGCTGCGTGGTGGGGGAAAAACCACGATATTTTTTGACATTTTTTAGTTTTTGGGTTATAACTCGTAAATAATGGATCCTACGTAAAAAAATAATCTTAGCTTTTTTCAGTCCGATAAAATTTCCCTCATTTAGAGACTAAGTGCAGCTTTGTACGACCAATAGGTTTTGAGATACAGGACTTCAAAAACTTGATTTTTTTTCTTTCCAGCAAAACATCAACTATACAGGGGGGTCCGAAGTTTACCTGACAAACTTCGGCAGGTGATAGAGGGCCTTAAAATAAGTGGAAAAGTTCCTATCAACTTATGTCCGTAGGTGATTGCTAACAAAGATACAGGGTGTTAAAGTTTTTTGAAAAACAAACCATTTCTTTATTAACTCTAAAATTATGAAAGCTATTGACTTGAAATTTTAGGGGCGGCGATGTTTTTTAAGCCTCTATTGTTTTATGAAATCTTGCCTTTGTACTGCTTCCAGTGGCGCCGTTACGGGGTGGGGGAGTTAAATTTTTCGCCGAATCTATGTAACACCACTGTGTTGTACAGTTGATTTTGAGATTTTCCGAATCTCTGCTCAATTTGGAAGAAAGAAGGTATCTTTTAATTTATTCGTACAACGCTTACTTTTCGAGTAAAACGGCCAAAAACCACTCTCCAAGGGGATGAAAAATATGTTTCGTGCTACAAATGAGAAAACCCGTGTTATCTCTCGTTTTTGAGTATGCTGGGAAAGAGAAAAATATTACCAAGTCACCTCAACCCCCGCGAGCCTTTCGAATGGACACAAACTACCCCTTTGACTAGCGGATTTTTGAAGTAAGTGAAGTAAGTTAAATCATCAACATTTTTATTGACGCATAAAATTACTTATTTACTATATGTAAATATAAATCATTTTCAACATTTGTTAAGGTGACTTGGTAATATTTTTCTCTTGCCCAGCATACTCAAAAACGAGAGATAACGCGGGTTTTCCCGTTTGTAGCATGAAACACATTTTTCACCCCATTGGAGGGTGGTTTTTGACCGTTCGGAGGGTTGGTTCGCCTCAGGGAGCAGAACCAATATTACCATCAGCATCCCCAAAAACGGAGGGTGACATAAGTTTTGCCGGTGGAAGACGTACAATACGCGATTCGCCCCCCTTGGAGGTGGTTTTTGGCCGTTTGGGGGGTAGGACCAACTCAGGGAGCAGAAAAAACATCACCATCGTGTTCAGCATCCTCAAAAATGGGGGGAGGCGGTAGTTCGGTCGACTCCCCAAATTCGTGTATGTTCGTCCGACTCACAGAATGCACTAAAAACGTCGTCGGTTCCTTTGGGTGTTTGTTTTATTTGTCGTACTACAGTCGAAGAAGGTAAAGTGACAATTGTGCAAAGACGTTAAAACGCTAATTGAAGTGAATGAAAAACGTGGACTTGTCCAGAGGAAACAATTTTTGAGCAACAGAAAGAAAAAAAATCAAGCTTTTGAAGTCCTGTATCTCAAAACCTATTGGTCGTACAAAACTGCACTTAGTCTCTAAATGAAGGAAATTTTATCGGATTGAAAAAAGCTAAGATTATTTTTTTACGTAGGATCCATTATTTACGAGTTATAACCCAAAAACTAAAAAATGTCAAAAAATATCGTGGTTTTTCCCCCACCACGCAGCGAGCACAAGTCTTTCGAACCTGCAAACTTGGTTTTATGCAGCTGATATGAATCCTAACAACATATCAAAAATTCATAATTACCGGATTTTTTGCGAACTTTCCTTTTATTTTTGTTTAAGATGACTGGCCTATAAGTACAAATCTGTTAAAAAAATGTATGTATCAAATTGTTAAACCCTTAACTCAAATAATAAACTGTTCACTTAATGAAGGCATATTTCCTGAAAAACCGAAAACAGCAAAAATTTTACCACTACATAAATCTGGCGACAAAACTAAATTGGAAAATTTTAGACCTATATCCTTACTAAGTTCCTTCTCAAAAATTAAAAAAAAAATTGTATTGCAAAGAATTGTAAGTTTTTTTGACAAACATAAACTTTTTAATAATTTCCAGTTCGGTTTTCGTAAAGGTTTGTCAACTGTAAGTGCCATAACAGAGTTTCTAAATATGTTATATAAAAATCTGGATGAGAAAAAGAAAACTATAGGCATTTTCATAGATCTGAGCAAAGCATTCGACTTAGTAGATCATGAGATTCTTTTAAATAAACTCGAAAGATATGGGATACGAGGAATACCTCTAATATGGTTCACTAGCTATTTGCAGAACAGAATGCAGTATGTTGACATCAGTGGACATAAATCTAGTTTACTGCCATCTATCATTGGTGTACCACAAGGCTCTATATTAGGTCCACTATTATATATCATTTACGTAAATGATTTTCCTGTGCCAAATTCAATTATGTATGCTGATGACACCACTATTCTCACATCAGAGGTAAACCTAATTTCTGCCGTTAGGATAGCTAATTTGCAAGTAGAAGAAGCTCAGAACTGGTTTATACAGAATAAGTTAATACTAAATAACAAAAAATCAGTAGCATTAAGATTTAGTTTAGCTAAAAGACCACTCGATCAGAGCCTATTGATTTGGTCGAAAAGTGGTAGCCTTAAGCAAGAAAATGAAACTAAATTCTTAGGTATTCATATCTCAGCAAATTGCACTTGGACAACTCATATTGAGGAAATATGCAGAAAGATCGCGCCAGTATGCTATGTAATAAATCAGTTGAGAAAAGTGATTGACAAATCGGTATTGTTAATGTATTGTCATGCTCATTTCCATTCAGTAATTTCTTATGGCATTATAAGTTGGGGTATTTCACACGAAAGTTTAAGACTTTTTAAACTGCAAAAACGGGCCATCAGATATATCATGGGAGTGAGAAAACGGGATAGTTGCAGGGAATTATTTAAAGTATTGAGTGTGCTACCTCTGCCATGTATATTTCATTTATCATTTGTTGGTTTATGCGAAGTCCAAATTAAGTAGTTTTAAAACTTTAAACGAAAATCACTCCTATTTCACGAGAAATAATCTGGTCATGGAAATACCCTCTCATAATCTGGAAACATACAAGAAAAGTCCAAAATATCTAGCTATTACTGTCTATAATAAACTACCAAATAATTATAAAATATATTTAAATAAGTATAAAACCACGATCAGACAATTTCTTTTAACAAAATCATCTAAACGAGTATCTTGAGGATACATAATAATTGATTAAGTATAATTATTTCTCGATTCTGTTTTAGTATCTAAGAATTTTAACCAAGAGTATGTAACTCTACATAAAATTTTTATCATTTGTCACTGTACTGTCTTTATACAATTTTTTTACACATTCTTTGTATATATATTGTTTCTCTTTTATACATTTTATTTTATTTTATATTTAATTTTATTTTATATTTAATTTTAAAGTGACTTACCACATATACAAAACTATGTGTCAACAAATGGTGAATAAATTATTATTATTATTATTATTATTAATAGATTGCACCTTATAGTCGATCGAGCGAAATTTAATGATTTCTTAATATCGGTCCTAGGACGGAACCGATTACAGTTTCGGACTCGGGACGACTTCAGGACCCCGAAACAATTTTCAGTTTCTTGATAGCGGCATTCCTTCACTTTGACATTTAATTGTATTAAGTGTACAAAGTAAATTTTAGAACAGAAAACAGAAAACTAATTATAATACCATATAAAGCGGATCTGTATGCGTGTGTTGACTATCGTAGTGACGTCACGCCCAAACAAATCATGGCGGTTAGCGTTTTCGCGCGAAACTTAACAATTGAAATTAAAATGCCGTTTTAGACTATTTAACAATTTCATTAAAAAAAAAAAAAATTCGGGTGGATCATTACTAACCATATAAACTATTTAAGACACTTTCCGAAAAACCGTAAAATACCCTATTATATTCAATTTAAATATAATTGAAAACTAGTCATTTTTGTTACTTATCGTACCTAATGCATTTGTGAGAAATACCATGCAAACGAATTTTATTGCTTTGAACTCTGGAAAAGTTAGGGACGAAATGCATGGTTGTATAGCAGCAAATTGCAGTAACTGAGCAAAAAAGGGCTTTTTAATGAAACGCTTCCCCAGGGTGCCAGCAAGGAGAAAATAATGGTTTATCAAAATGAGAAGAGATAGTTGGAAACCAACAGATTATTCTTGTTTATGTGAGGTAGATATATTTTATGTACCTACAGTTTATTTTTATAATTAAATGAATATTTAAACTTTGCTCTTAGTAAGGGAAATGGCATGCAAATTCGACGATGAAAGGTTCCAGTCTAACGGTGGTAAATCGAAGAGACCATATAAATACAAAAGTTTTAATATTATATTATATCACAATACAAGTGAAGAAAGTAAGAATTTTACTCACACGTGTGCATTTTGCACACGAGGCGTCAGCCGAGTGCGCAAAAGCACACAAGTGAGCGAATTCGTTTCTTCAGCAGTGTTGTATAATAGTATTTTGTTTAATCCTACCATTAAAATGTTAAAGAGTTATTAAATTTTGCAAAAGGTACTTTAGTTTATGGTTTTGTATGAAGTGCAAAACAACGTAGATGGCAGGTTGCGTTGCTATGGTTCGTGTAAATATAAACATTTGTAGTTGGCAAGAAAATTATTGACCTAACGCGTGATGAACATTTTTTATAAAATTGTGAAATAATGGAAGTAAATGATGATATTACTGTGCCAGCAGACATTCTAAAAGAAGTAATGCTGCTACGTTTCATATATTGCTCAAACTCAAAAAAATTTACAAACAAAAAAGTTGCAGTAATTTTTACCCCCCACCCCTACAGCTTGACCCACCCTTGGTAAAAATTTTGAGATGATATTTGCCTCATTTTGTTAGGCTTAGAATGTTTAGTGGATGTGCAAAATTTCATTACTTTAACTTGAATAGTTTCGGAGATAATAAATAAAAACCGTCTTCAGGGGCCCACATTTAGGGGCCTGTAGCTCATTTAGGAAGCATTTTGGTATAGAGGTAAGTTTGGTCCAATCGATTTATTTTGACCTCGGGAATATGTGATTTCTTTTTGTACAATTATTAATGAAACACCCTGTATACATAGCCGAAAACTAACTAATGTGGCCCACACCCAAGCTACTTTTGCGGCGTTTTGGCAGCCGCATGTGTGTGTGCAGAAATGGCGGAAAATCGGCGATTTGGACAACACGAACATTTCATTTCTGCTTTTATCGAATTATTTAAGCAAAAAAAGTATTTATGGATGATAAAAGGTAAAGAATATTCTAATACAATTATTAAGAATAAAGCTTCGGATGTAATTTTAGTTCATTCAAGAGATATTTGTGGGATAATAATTGATCTTTTTTCAGCAACAACTCTTTCACCCATGAACGACGCTTTTTGGACTTGTTAATCTTTTCTGCTTGAGCAACATTTTCAGACATTTTCAATACTATTCCGTTAATGAGTAGCTCACTACTGGGACGCTTGTGAGTGGTGAAATTGTACAAGCGTTTTCGATGCTGGCGACAACTTAAAATTTTGTAGTGTTTCGGAATTTACAAAGACAGGGGTGATTTGAAATGAAACAAAATAATATGTATGCAAAAGTGATGTTTAGCAGGGTTCAATAATAAAAATAAATGAATAAATGAATAGTGCCATACCCTAAAAAAGAAACATGATGCAGCTACGGACACGTGTTTTGGAGTTATTGCTCCTCATCAGCGTAGCGTAGCTTGAATAATGAATCCGTATGAATAGGATCAGAAATAATAACTAATAACGGTAAGAAAGTAGCAGCACACAGTACTCAATTTTTTGTTCGTGCACCATGTGCCATTTTATGGCCTCAAATAATAACAGTCAGCACAAAGAGCTCTATGCGCACTGCTCAATTTCCACCCAGGCACATACAAATAAAAAAGTGATGTTTAGCATACGGATTCATTATTCAAGCTACGCTACGCTGATGAGGAGCAATAACTCCGAAACACGTGTCCGTAGCTGCATCATGTTTCTATTTCAGGGTATATGGCACTATTCATTTATTCATTTATAATATGTATGCTCGACTCATCTATTAATCTCCTCTCATATCCAACAATATGTCACAGGATTACAGTATAGTAAAAATGCACGGAAATTCATAAAATAAGCAAGAAAATTGCGAAGTCTTTGTAACTCTATACTTATTATTTATGTAATTTGATGGTGGATTTTTATTGCATCCAGTTATAAGGCAGACAAATAAAACTTATAAAGACATTTGTGCGACGTATGTTAACTACGTGAAAACCAAATTTAGGCAAAATTCAGTAATTGTAACCCTCCCTCAATAAAAGTTTTTGTCAAATGATATAAACGAAATCCGAAATGGCTTGGCAATAAAAGAAATCCACAAGAGTGGATAGAAGGAAATTATCGGCTCTTACAACCTGTGACAACACTTTTTGTGGCAACAGCAGAATCAATATTGCAGCGTATCTCCTGCAACCGCAACATAAATTGTCAGGGAGTAGGTACAATGTCTAAATTCATACATGGATAAAATTATCGAGGATCTAAACGATGCAGAAGATTTAGATGCTATCTACTCCGATCTTCTTTGGTTACAAAGTGTGTTTCATTCAATATAATATAAAATTTTAGACTACTCGAAAATCCGCACTTATTCAATGATTACGTACTTTTTCATTTTGCAGATTACACTCACAGACAAACAAGCAGAAAATAAAGGAAACGTAAAATTGGTAAAAATAATTTAATAAAAAGGTAAAAAATTAATATTTCTCTATAAATGAAAATATAATAAGTAATTCTTATTTTTTGAAAATTTCTCGTGGTTCAATTGACAATTTTTATTATGCATTTGAGAACTTAGTTCATCCCACTGTTTTTCAAGTAGGCGGCTCCCACACACCTCTTGCGGTTCGGGACTCTTCAGTTTCTTGAAATATATGTATTTTTAAACGTATAATTATGTCAAGTTTCAACGTATTCGCTATGTTCCTGTTTATTTTGCACACTTTGTCTGTACTAGCTGAGTTTAATAGTTTGTGATTAATCGATATCGGTATTTGTAATTGTTAGCAATCACTTTTCATCATCATGAACTTATTTTAAATTATTTTAGTTTGAACATTAAAAATGTTTGTTAGTGAAAAAAATTTGTATAATACCATTTTAGTTTTAATTGTGAAAATGTTTTTGTGGGTGTTTTTATTAATAAAATAACTTTTTATTTTAATTTTCAAATAAAAATACTGATAATACGATTTTTCTTTTTGAAAATGTCTTGTGTTAATGAAATACCTATTTACTACTTTGCAACAAATTTTCATTTTTATCACATCCGAAATTTCACAAGATTTGCGTTCTACTTCGTCATTTCCAATGTCTACCGGAGGAGACATCTGTGAGACATCTGTGCGAAGGACTGTGAATTTTTTGGTGTTACTAATATGTTGTTTATTTGCGTAACATGATACTGGATAACTTTGAGCAACAATACAAACTCATTTTATCCGTATTAAAATATGGTCGGATGATTTCAAAATTTATAATATATAATGATTTGCCAATTATAAAGTTGGTAATATAAAAATTTTAAAGTCAATCTCATATAGTGGATGCAGTCTCTAGGGGATCAGATATTCTTTCGTTCTTAAATCAATAAGTTTTAAAGGAATCAAATGGCATAGAAGATACTCAGAATAATTTAAATGCTTTAAATAAAGAAATTAAAAACATAATGTGCACAAGAACAAGGTAATAGTATTAACACAAGAACTGACATAAATTCCCTAACATGGAAGAAGTCACACACGAAGAAGTAAAAATCAAATTATTATTATTCAGAAAAGCAACGATCGAGTGCAAGTTACAGCTAATGTAGGAAAAGTGGAAAATGATTCAACTTAGTTATAGTTTTATAGTTTTCATGTTGTGTATATAATAATAATACAGAAGTTGCATAGTTTTTTAACGAGTATTAAGTATATCTCTAATTCAAGAAGGCGACTATTACGTTAAAATCTTTCAAGTAACACCAGTAATAGAGATATACTTAATACGCTTTAAAAAACTATGTAACTTCTGTATTATTATTGTACCTATACACAATATGAAAACTATAAAACTATAATATTAGTTTTTATTAAAAATGCTGAAAACGTCAATTTGATTAAAAAAGTTTTTTACTGGTCTACAGAAATTTTATTGGCCCACTCAGAAATACCATGGCTGTCTTCTATACACAGGGATACGCTGTTTCCAGGACAAAACATTTTTTTTCTACTAGTAGGAGAGCCCTCGACCAAAATTTCGAGTTATCACGATATGGGTAATTTCACGAAAAATGTTTAGTTCGAGTCAAAAGAAACAAGTTTTATTTATAAAGGGAAGTCCCAGGATGTTGCGGAAAGGGTGAAAATAAGTTTTCAATCGGTAAAAGAAAAATTACGGTGATCAGGCAGACTCACTCTCATTTCGTGTTAGATTTTTATGTATTTTGCCGCCTCAAAGGCTTTTTCCCGGCGAGTGTCGGCGCGTGTTGTCGTATTTAATAGGCGTCTTCGTGGCAGGAAAATCTTTTAGGCTATATTTCATAGCGATCCTTCGAGTATTAAGAAAGTTATTAACGTTTCAATACCCCCATTTCGCAGGATTGTGTAAAATTTGTGAGATTAGAAAGTGCCCGCTTCAGGAAATTTGAAAATTTTAACCCAACTTTAAAATTTTCATCAAAACTTCAAATTTCCACTTTTTTGTTCGCTCCTACTACCTCGAAAATCACAGCGAGACCATGCGATTTACGATCTACTTAGTTCTAAGGTGGACCCTCTACATTGGATTTCTTACCAAAACGGCGGCCCGGCGGCGATTTTTCGTTTGGAAGTAACGTTTAAAGATTTCGTGTTTTCGTAATTTTTTCAACTTTTCAAATTTCTCCAAACACGAGTCCATTCTGAGCTTAATAACTCGTGCCTCCTTCGAGACAGACCGGCGGCGTATTGCCTTTGGATCTAGAGGATCCGGACTCGAACGCCGGGGTAAGAAGAAGGAAAAATGAAGAACTCTTTTTTTTAGATCCATCTCCGATATTAGCCGAGATATCAATTTTTTAAAAAGGTAATAATTTTTAATGATTGAGTAAATTTCCACGTATAGTATATGTATATTATATCACGAATCTTGTTATCCGTAATGACTCAAAAACAATTGTCTTATTTAACCTGTAGCTCTTTAGCACATCTGAGAGTGTTGTAACAGAAAGGTCATGAAAATTTTATATGATTTTGAACATTAATGCAGTTTAAGTATTTTGTGATTTATTTACAAGCATGTCTTTCACAATAATGGACACATTTTAATTATCCGCAGTATCAACTCCAGACATTGACCGATTGTTTTATTGCATTTAAATGAAATGCATTTAAATAGGTTTTTGTTGACAATGATTGAAATTTATCTGTGGAATATTTCGAAATTACGTTAATTATACATTCTGTTAACAGACATAATCTTGATTAATACTTATTTTCTTTGTCTGTTCATAATTGTGTTTTAATTATTTACCGTGTCATTAACAGCATAACCTTGATTTTACCAGTAATTCGCTAAATATCACTTAGATGGGTATTACAAAAAAAGTATTAAATTTTTAAATAATATAGAGAAAGTTTTTTGCCGTTCGCCCCAATAGAGAAGCATGATGCAGCTACGGACACGGGTTTTGAAATTATTGCTCTTCATCAGCGTATCTGTGAATAGGATAGATACATTTTTTCCTTTCACTTTCTCTATTTTATTTAACGTCCCCAAAATCTTTTTTTTAAATAAATTTGTTCTTTTCAACTGATATTAAAAATTCGTTACATATTTTATTGTAATGGGAAAAAAATGAAACTGTCAGTGTTCAGGAGTTCTAAGAGTATTAAGAAAAACTTTTAATTTTTATGTATTTCAATTAATAAAAACCGTAAAAGTTTTGTCAAAAAGTAGTTACATAAAATGTGCAAAACGTAATACCTATTTATATTTTTTAAGAAAAATAATATCATACATGTTTGGAAGAAAGAAAAGGTTTTTTATTACAAAAAGTATTAATGTACATTATGTTAAAAAAATTAACATCACACTGGTGTTTGAATAATATCTATATGAGTTTATCAATGTTTTTCTAATTTTTTTTACCTGATATATTATTTCATTTTTTTTATTACGCTATATTAATGCGTATGTTGAAATGTTTGGAACATTGGAACACACACGGTGAACAATAAAGATATTTTCATTTCTACCAAATACGCACACCGACTTTTTCTGGGCAGTTATAGGAAAATTAAAGACAAACAAAATGATGATTTATAATTTACAAGTATTATATAGTAAAATAAATAAAAAGTTGCAGCTTGCAGTCAGGAACAAAACAACAGGGAATTACAGTTGCGTTATTATTAGTTTTTAATTTTAAATTAAGGACACAGCACGTGGCACAATTAAACGCAAATCGCAAATTTATTTGGAAGATAGTGAAGATACAATATTATATTTATATTTGATTAAACGATCAGAGATAAAACGAGTCCAATGACAAATGACAGACCACGACCTACGACAAGTCCTGTTTTAACTTTTAAAATTAAAATGTAACCAGGATTGCCCCAAGTGTGGCGGCCTCCTATAGTAGGGGATTTAATAACAAGTTAGCCATATGAATCAGACATCCAGTTTATATTGAGAAATTCGTGGGCCTGATCCATGACTGTCACTCATGCTCTAGCCTGCTACGCCACCGAGTCTGCAACATGCAATCTTTCTTTAAATTAAATCCCTATATCGTCTAGTATGTAAGAAACAGGGGAATATTATTGATGTGCAGATAAAATAAATGAACCTGTTTTAAATCATTACCAAAGTAAGTTAATTTGGTTCGATTGCATGAAAAGAAGATTTGTGAATATTTATTGGATGTTAAATTGGTAAATCTTTAAAGGTGAGACTCAAGGAGTCCAACGATTGGAAAGAATCGTATTAGTGACTATATGGATATTAGGTACCTACAGCGATAGAAGTTTTGTAGAGACAGAAGAATCTCGAGAGAAGATGGAAAATTTAGGCAATAAGAGCTTTAGCATAATGCCACAAGGGAAATATCGTGATTGGTATGTTTTTATTATTATTCGATTTTCATTTTGAATTGATTCTCGCAAATTTTAGCAATCGAATTACTTGGCTTATTTCCAAATGAACTACATCGGGAACAAATGCGATTCACTTTAATAAATTATTTCATTTAATTTACTTTAATAAATCGGGATAACAGGACTGTAATAATATAATAATATATTAGCTTAAAGGAAAGAACATTTTTTAGTTCAAAACTTGTGTATTTATTCAATAATATTTAGCATTAGTCTTTAGAACTAATTGCCCGTATAATTATTTCTATACAAAACGGAGCAAAAAACCCTTTTATTGAATAATAAAGTAATGGCTATAATTTTCAGCAAAATCAATATTGAAAATAATCATCTGATTTTATTTTAGGTGTTATTTTAGTTTTAAGTATTATTCGAGGTATTTTTTAACTAACTTTAAGATGTTAAACACAATTCGTACGATAAAAGTCTCATACAACGTACATAAGACCAACCTTGTTTGTAGCAAACTATCAAACTACAGTACATTATTGTAATAATAGCAAAAGATTTTCGCACATGGTCATTCTGAGATTAAAATTATTTCAAGTTTTCTTTAAACCGAGAAGGGAACTGTTCAGTTTAATGCATAGCTCATAGGTCTATATTGTAAAAAATTTAAATATTTGTAGAAGTTTCAACCAAATAAATACAATAAGAAATAAGTATTTAATAATTAAATTGCATGAAATGATTAAATTTTAAAATAAAGGAAAATAATATTTCCTACAAATAATACTCAATTATAACTAATTGAAGGCCATCAGTTCGGAGACAATTTCATAAACCTGGCAAGATATTACCCCTGGAAATAGAAGAGAAATTTTGCGCAGCCCTATGCAAACTAATCCCTAATCATTTAATTTCTAACCAGTCGGTAGGATTTGTTACAGCTCCAAGGGGAGGTCTGTTTTCCAATCAAATGGCGTAAGTTTTTGGCCTATTGCATTTATTACACATTTAATTATTAAACGTACTCATAATCGTACAATATTAACTCTAGATGTGCAATGGGTATAAGTGGGAGAGGGCGCGAAATAGCCCACCCAAAGTGCAACCATACAAACAGTAATATTAATATTGAGATATGCGGCACCACAATACTGAGATATGCAATGGCACTACAAAGTCCACTCACAGGATATCAACAGCGGTCATTATACCTAACACCGAACTAATCATTATCAAGTTTGTCATCAAACAGGTATCACCATTAGATACTACAATAACACCCCTGTACTGAGTGTGCAATCGCATCAAAGGAGAATAACTCAAGACATCCACTCCAGACACAGGCATTTGTTTATCAGGAGCGTACAATGACACCAAAGGGCAATCACAAGAGATGGCCGCTCCAGGTACTAACAAAGACAAACTTTTACGAATGCAGGACAGAAATTGTGCATTATTAATTTTAATGAAATTATAAAATTACTCATTAAAATAATCAAGGGGACTGGGAATGATCAGTATTAACTCACCCTTCATTAAAACAATTTAGAATACACACAATCCAACACACTTAATCACGCAAAATATAAGTAGAATAAAAAGTGTCGCAATTATTAAAATAAATAAAATTCGCGTAAACGGCTACTAACGAGCCCTTGATAGCCAAAAGTCTTTTATACTAACAACTTTGGCTTTATCCTTATAATAAAAAAATTGTATTTAGTGTATCAGCTTTGTCGATGTTTGAATTTGTATTTATTAGAAAAACTATCCCAAATAACTGTTATTGAAATGTGTATCATATAAGTTGCATTTTATATTCTTGGCTACCGAAGAAAACCACTTCAGCCACTGTATATCTCTACTGAGTTCATGTTTCAGTTGCAACTGCTGAAAATATTACAGGGAATAGTTGCGCACATGTCCTGATTTTAACGAGCTCTGCTTCATCCTAGGGTCAGTCTCTCTCTTTTTCAGGTTCTTTTCAAATAAGTAAGTTTTCATCCGTTTCTTCAACAATTTATTTTAGCCAATTGATTTACAATTATTAATTATTTTTAACTAAACTAACTAAATAGGTACTCTAATTCTTACTTCTTCCAAAATTATTCTCTTATTATTCTCGTTGCCATCGCCACCCCTGCTTCTCCTGTTTTCCGCAATGGTCACCTTACTTTTGCACTAAATTGTAGTTCTATAAGGGCGGCGTTTTACATGATCTAGAGAGAGAATACCTATACTAAACTTCTAAATTCATAAAAATTATATTTGCTGTGTTTATAGTCTCCTTTCAAGAAAAGCAATTCATAAAAAATACAATTTTATTGTTTTTATTAAACTATTAATTGTGTCAAAAATGTACTATATACAGGAAATCAGCAAATTCTTAGATATTAGGGTTTATTGGTGTATTTGGTCATTTCTATCCTATACGTTTTACAGTATTTCTTTAATAAGATTAGAAGCATTTCGTAATTACTTCTAATGAATTTGATTCTTATTATTACTAACCGAGAGCAATAAAATTAGATTTTTATTTAAGCAAATAATAGAAAATATGTGGAAAAATAGTAATACGTTAATAATTAACATGTTTTCTTATGTTTTGTTTTCATTTGATATTCGGGATATTAATTAGCAACTTTCGCAAACTCAGTTAATTAATTGGATCCATCCAACTAAATTCGTTTATTCGAGTTTTCCTACTCAACTTTAATACGTTTCAGGAAAAACACAAACAGCGGATGCTTTATTTGTCAGTTGGAATAGTTTCTGGTTTCCAAAATATCTAACT
The DNA here is from genome assembly GCA_963680705.1 of Rhagium mordax. Classification (NCBI taxonomy): domain Eukaryota; kingdom Metazoa; phylum Arthropoda; class Insecta; order Coleoptera; family Cerambycidae; genus Rhagium; species Rhagium mordax. Next base: position 36,073,339 of record OY796661.1, on the reverse strand, counting down.
CAGTTTTATTACATTTAGCTTTTTATCATTTTATTTTGTTTTGTCTCATACCACTCACATCCGCGATACAAATATTAAAATAAAAAATAATAAATAAAATTGTGAATTGCACACGATTGCATTAACTGTAATATGTGTTTTGGGAAATGTAAATTTCTCAAATACTCTGAAGTATAATAAATATCTCGGAATAATTAACTCTGTCAAGCTCTGACTGATTTTATATTCAAACTGGAATTTATCCTGCATTGAAAAGAAATATAAGCACTTGAAATTGTCTAAGTTAGTATCAACAAATAATTTCCTTATATAAATATAGTGTTCATATATACTTTTGGAACAAAGAAACAAATTAAATTTATGATTCTTATAATTTTCTGTTCCGCGTGCAAACTTTAAATCAAGATTTATTTATCTAGTCGTTTATATAAAAATGAATGAAAATCACATGTTATACTATGGAAGTATCCCGCGATAAGAAGCATTATTACAATAATAAGTTTATTAACTCAAATAATCCTCGCGACCCATGGAAAACATTAAATGATTTGTTAAACAAAAAAAGTCATCGAAATGACAAAATAATTTTAGAAGTAGGAGATAACTTACTGACTGATCAAAACTTAGTAGCTGAAGAATTTGTAAATTACTTTAGTAGTGTAGGTGAAAAAATTGCATATGACATATCAAAGAGACATCCTAATTGCATACTTACTCTAAACTTCTCATCCTTATCGTCCATATATTTAGATAAAACAAACAAATCTGAAATAATAACTGCCATAGGCTCATTAAAAAATGATTGTGTCCCAGGTTATGATGAGATAAGTAACAAATTCTTAAAAATATGCCATATGGAAATAGTAGACATGTTGGTAGACCTAATCAATATGTCATTTGAAACAGGCAAATTCCCTAATGCCTTAAAAATAGCTAAGCCCTCTCTATAAATCATCCGGAAAAAAAACTCAGCCATCTAATTTTCGCCCAATATCTGTACTGCCAGCGGTTTAAAAAATATTTGAAAGAATACTTCATAACAGGTTATTAAATTATTTAGAAAAGATTGAATTTCTTAGCGATTTTCAATATGGATTTAGAAAAAAGAAAAATACTCAAATCGCCGCATTAGATATTATCACCAATATTCAACAACAAATAGATAAAGGCAATTTAACATCCGGAGTTTTCATAGATCTGCAAAAAGCATTCGACACAGTACATATACCTACATTAATACATAAATTGGAGAAAGTGGGAGTGAGAGGAAAAACTTTAGATTTATTTGTCTCGTATCTCTCTGGTCGCAAACAATTTGTGCAGCTAAATGAAACAAAAAGCAACATAGTTGACATAAATTATGGCGTTCCACAAGGCTCAATTTTAGGACCGCTGTTGTTTAATATCTATATTAATGATATCACTAAAATAAATTTTGAAGGTGACATACGACTATATGCTGACGACACTAGTTGATAGTTTAATTACTAATATGCAGAGAGATTTAACTAAACTTGATTTATGGTTGAGAAATAATAAACTTTCTTTTAATATAGAAAAAACAAAATATATTATTATGGCATCGAGACAGAAAAACATACCAACAACGAATTTATATTTAAACAATCACAAAATTGAGAAAGTCAACAATATTAAATATTTAGGATTAATTATATATTCACATTTAAATTGGAAGGAGCATATACAGTATGTTATTAAAAAAATTAATCCCATGGTTGCAATGTTCAAACAAATGTCATACATCTTAACGGATAGTACTCGGAAAAGTCTATATTTTGCACATATACACTCTAGGTTAATTTATATGTTGCCTGTTTGGGGCGCTACAACAAAAACAAATCTTGATTTTCTACAAATTGTACAAAATAGAGCAATTAGGCGATTATATGACTTTGCAAGAACTGATTCAAACGAATTTATATATAATAAATGTAAATTTCTCAATTTGAAGCAATTATTGAAGTACGAATCTGTAATAACTGTTTATAAAATATTTAATTGTAGGTTGATATCTAATTTAACATTAACACAAAATTTCAGCATATATTTGTATAATACACGTCAAAGAAATAATTTCGTACTGGAACCATTCAATTCTTTATATGGTAAAAATAGTTTTTTGTATTACGCATTAAAATTATATAATCTACTGCCAAGCCAAATAAAATCATGCACCACTTTACTCTCATTTAAAAAATACGTTAAAATTTTCTTTTTATAGTTGATGTAACTGCTATAATAGAACATTAGTTTGAATGTATTTTCTTGTCCTTTTTCTGTATTTACTTTTTATACTTATTACTTATTGAATTCGTCTTGCATCAATTTTGTGTACTGCTAATTAGACCTTTTTTATAGAATAGGATATTTATTTTAGTATATTATGTATTTGTCTAGCATATTGTATATACAATAGCTGCGTTAACAGCTATGGATGCTTTATTGCTTGATTTTGTATTCTTTTTTATCTTTGTTCCATTGTGTATTATGTATAGTGCAAAATATTCCCCTGTATCGTGCCTTTGTAGCAACTTTGGGGTTAATAAAGCTATAATAATAATAATTATTAAAAAACATACCGGATTTACCACCAAGAGTTTTCCTCGATCACTCACCCCCGTTACTTAATATTTTCAATTATTACCCTTTTATTGATTTTTTATTTGTGAAGATATTTTAAAATGTAGCCTTATCAGACATTTTCCAAATTTCTCAAATATAATATTCAAAATTACCTAGCGCCAATACATATAGGGTGGTGAAAAAAGTTGTTTTTATTTTAAATGGAATACCCTGTATATTTCTTGACAGGTTTGTAGTGCACTTTGAGCTGATTTAAAAAATGTATAACTCCCTTGAGTTTAGATCAAAATAGGTCGAGATATTCAAGGATAAACATGAGAAATATTTTTGTTTTTACACTTTCGAGGTGACTTGGCATTCTGACATAATTGTTGAGCTAAATTAAGCTCTTTATTTACTACTAAAAACGTGAAAAGTTTTACCAAAATCGGCCAAATATTTGAAAAAATTATGTTTTTGTAAATTAACTTTAACACGCTGTCTCGAAAATGAAGCTTTAACACATACAAGTTCATATGAACTTTCCTTTTTATTGCCTGAGGCACCCTGTATATAACTTGGTAAAATATTTCTATTTCTTCCTGTCCTTTGCTAACATCCTCCATGCACTATTTTTCCTTTATATCCTCCAATACAGCCTCGCTCCATTTCCTCCTCGGTCTGCCTCTCTTTTTCCTTCGTGTGCCTATTTTCCAGCCTACATATTTTATACTTCTGTCGTCCTTCATTCTTTCGAGAAGGCCTAGCTACTGGAGACGACTCTTTGAAAATATATATGCAAGTTTGCTATGTCCCGCTTTTAGGGAACACCCTATATATTCCAAGATATCTCCGTAAAAAAATTAATAAAATTCCATACAACTTTTATTTGAAACTTTTAACTGAAAAATTTAAAAATTATAGGGGTGTCAATTCTCGTGTGATACCCTGTACCTACATTTATAATTCTATCTAATTTTTGTTTTCTTGCTCCCTTACTATGTGTTTGCTTATCACTTTCGTTTTTTTGCAGCCTAGCTACCATGTTTTTTTTCCATTTCTATGATCTTTTTCATTTCCATCGCCTGGTATCTGTTCCTTTATCGTATTCGTTTTCTATCTTATTTAGTTTTTTTGTCCCTTTGTTTTAGGGTCAACGAGGATAAGTGTGGCCGGGGTGTTAGTGTGGCCGGAGGGCCGGATGCCCTTAGATTTCCCTCTCATTTGTTCCTCGGTGCTGTCTCCATCTGGTGACCAAATAATAATTAATTTATTAAATTATACAAACTGATGTCAGTAGATACCTGAAATTATCATATTATCATAATAAGATCTACATTACAATGCACCGCAATAGGAGCAGCGTGTACATTTTATGTGAAGAAATCAGAACAAATTAAATCCTGTTGGATTTAACCTCCGCGTATCGGAAATCATCGTATTTTGAGTCGACTCCTATCAATGAAAGAAAATCAACTGGACACTTTAAATTTTTTAAAATCACGATGACTCATACTGGTTTAAGCTATTTCTTTTCCTAATTTAACTTCTCCCATAAAGACGAATATTCTTTGGATATGTGCTGTTTCTAGGTATCTATCAGTCCATTTATCTATTTAGAGGACTGAAACAAAACATTCGCCACAATCATTAACAAAAATTTACACGTCATTATTTAAGTATTTAAAAGGTCTTAGTATGCCCTAGCTTTTTGTTAGGTATGTTTTAATAAAAGTACCCGGACTCTAGTAGTATTCCTGACAGAGAAGTCATTTATACATTTTTCATTGTTAAAAAATTAAATGTAAAATTATGACGAGTATGACTAATGGAATATAAACTGTTTGTAAAAATTGAGTCGATTTGAGTCATGATATATGGTTTTAGTATCATGGATTTGAATTAGTGCAGAATGGTGCAGTTTACATCTCAGGAGTACTAGCTTGAAGGAAAATATTAATATATTTAACATAAGTTGCCATTGGTTTTTAATTGATTTCAAGGCATTGCTTTTCACTCAGGCATATTGAACTTATTTTGAATTCTATTGACACATTAAATATGAAATTACTTTCTAAGAGATAACAAATATTAAAAACCGATTAGATGTTGACCAAAGTATTTTACAAAAATAACACTCAATACAATAATTTAATATATCGACAAATCAGTTTGGTAAATGAATGCCTTCCTTTTACTGCTACAAATTTCATAAGAGCATAATTTGATAGTTTACTAGATGCATATATTTGATATATTCATTATAATATGGTCGAGATGGTAGGGTCTGCCTCTCACCCAAAAGTCCCGGGTTCGATTCCCGGTCATGACAATGGAAAATAGAGGGATTTTTCCATTATACATGGATATTGGATGTGTGTCCCTTGTCTTTAAGTGTATAGCCTCCTTCCGCACAAGGCACTTCTAGCGCCTTCTGGGATAAAGGGGATCGTAATTGCATGTGGTGTTTGTTACATGTGGTGTTATTAAGGACAGAAGATAATATGGGTAGCTTAATATTTCTTCTTTGCACCCTACACCGTTAAAGTTGACTAGAAAATAATACAGGATACTCGAGTGTGGGGTCTTTATTGTTATATATATTGAAATGTCAATTAAAGAGTAGTAAAAGTAAGATACTTTATAAATAAGAAGATATTTGAAAAATATAGCACGCAGATTTGTGTCAGGATTATTGGGAATGTCTATTAAAACTGGAAGGAAAACTGGTTATGCTCTTTATAAAATCTGCTCGCCGAACATTCTAGTGACATTCTCCGTACGCTAAAAAAATATCGAGAAGTGTATTATTGATTTAAATGTAAACGCCGCACCTCAAATCATAACTGGAATCACCAAACTTGAAGGAATAGCCACAGCCTTCTTTAGGCTGTGGAATAGCTTATCGTGCAATTCACAATTATTTACCTAATTTAACTAAATTGCGGTTAGTTAAAGTGTGTGAAGGAACACGATTGAAATAAAACGTTGAAATATTTTCACATTTAGTATTTAAGTTATTAAACTTTTATTAGGCAAACAGTTTAATTATGGTAACTACTATTCAGTGTTAAAAGTTCAATATTGTTTATATTTTAGACACACCTTTTTATATGTTGTCATGGTTAATGAGTTAAGTTTAATAATTTAAAAAAATGAAAAACCAATCGATCCGCTGAACAAACTCAAGGATTTAATAAAATTACTCATTCCAAGAGTCATTCCTCTATTAGAGACTATTAATCAAAGCCACAATTTGGAATAAATAAAGTTTAGGCTATAGTAGATCATTACGCGATCGATGCTTTCCTTTGCTCTCTTGGCAGTATTTGGGAAAGCATAACAACGCTTGACTCGTAGTTTTAGGTCAATCATATGTGACTATTCTATGTTTCATTATCATGATCATGACACACTTCAAAACGAATGACTCATTTCAAAGTCTGGTTCAGATGTACTACAGGTACGTAGTAATGGAAAGTTGTTTATTATTCCTGTTACATCGAATTTCTGGTTATGACAGGTCGTAATTCACTGGGAAATGCACTTATTTCAAAATTTGTCAAGGCTACAAACAATATTAAAGCAAAAACTAATTTTAGCAGGGTAAAATAAAATTGGCTTCATCCCAAATCGGTTGCAGCAATGTTGTCATTCATTCGCCGCCGAGCGAAATATTCATCAGCAACCAACTTCCATTAAAATATATATATACATACTGAGTCGATAGTTCTGTAAAATAGATATACAGATAACGAAAATGCTGACCTTGTGAATGTGAATATTGCCGCTTAGTTTAGTTCAGTTAGATTGCGTGTGCAGACAATGCTCGTAAACTATGCATAAGCCGTCACTTAAAATTGGAATCTATGTATTTTCGTTTCTGCAAACCAATAACCAAATATACCTACCTGTAATTCTTTTTTTTACAAAAACTACCCTATAATTTATTTAAATATTTATTGCAGTTGGAGTTGCAATGAGAAATGAAATATCGCAGCTGAATATAAACAGGTCTAGTCGAGCTCACGGCGACGAAAGACGAGTAGTAAAATGCATGTTTCTGCGCAGCAGCCCTTCACATCGTATATATTTTAAGATTCTCAATGTAAAGGCGTGCACCTCCGTTATCTGGATAATGAATTTCATATTAGTATTTGGGTGTTATTTGATATTAATAACTTTTAAAAAGATGAACTTTACCAAATTGATTAGGTATGTTTATTTAAAAAATTCAGTGCAATATTATGCTGGTGGGTCAAACAATCAATTATTGTATTTATTTTCTTGTTTAATCAAGTTTTCAGAGAGGCCTAGATAAATTAGTTAATTACTATACCTTTAACCTCGTTACGAAGGACATTCATTAATTTTTCTATCGTACAAACATTAATTAAAAATTATGAATTAAACTCATCGAGTGTTGTGTGTTTACCATGTTAAAATTTAATCTGGTTTTCGGGTCATCCTTTAAAGATTGACAATCTATTTTTATCCATTCTGTATTGACATGTTACGCCTCATTTAAAAATAAGTTAAATGACCCAACTTAAAATTAAATCTATAATCAGATTTGGCAACATCAAGTAATGATATTAAAATTATATATTTCTTTAAATTATTACATTTTAAGTGTTCTAATTTGAAATTCTTTACATGCATTGAACACTAAATATGTTGAAATAGACGGAATAGTTGTGTACGTACTAGAATTTTGAAGAATAACAGCAACAGACACGTGTCGTCTTTCTTGTGTCAAGTCTCTTCTGGTTAATTTATTAAATTATGGACGATTTTATGAAAAGAGAATTATTAGTGTTTATGAGATAGAACATGAAAATCGAAAGTTGTTTCTTATATTAAATGTCTCTTGTACTTAGTGTTAGCACAAAAAATTAGCTTGTTTACCTAATTGGAAAAAAGTATCGTAAACCTGACCCGATATAATTTAAAAGTGTGGGGCGAAAATATGGTTTGCAGCCTTTTTCATCTAAATAGGAAACCAAAGGAATCAAAGAAATGTTGGCAGTGGATTTTGCCCTTCATCACAATCATAGAAGAATCAATTTAGTTTAAGGAGGTGACTATGTAAACCAGGAGGTTTGAACAAATTCAGAATCTTAAATTGTTTAATCATTTATTGTTAATACAAGTGTTAAAATAGCTCTATTTCGATATTATTACCAATTTTGTAAATCTAACTAATCAACTATTTAACGATCACTTTGCAATTGCACTTTGTAGATGTTTGTGATTACAAATATTTAAATTATTTACCAAATGAAATTATTTTGTCAGAACGCATTAACCTGAGATCACCAGCAAGTAAAATGGTTAATCCTTTGTACAAGAGATTCTATAGGAATTTTATGAGACATTATAATTTCTTTCTAAATGATCAGTGAGCACAACTTATATATTCTAATTTAATTGAAATGTAATTTATTAATCTATGGAATGTACATTTTCCTCCTGAGCGTGAAGTTTAGTGCACAAAGCACAGCAAGAGCAACGAGAACAGTAATTACAGAGAAAAAATTTACTTTCTGCACAGGAAGTTGAAAATCCTTTCTTCTACGAGTATTACCTGCACCAGCAACAGGAAGGAATTATAAATCACAAAAATACCTCATATTATCATTTAACCAAATTATGTTTGTTTTAAACAAATTCTTTGTGCATGTTTTAAAATTAGTTTGCTAATATCGGCTCCAACCTAGAAATCGTCATAATCAGGTAATATGTATATAATGTATATTGATATATGTAATTTGTTTTAAATAACTTTGAAAATAATGTTAGTCCTGTCCCCAAGGCATAACCCCGTAAAAAAAATGTTGTCCAGAGAAACGGATTTCAAATTTGTATTTTAGGTTCATTAAAGAAGTGATTTAACTTGGGTAGACATCACGAATTTGGCGCGACTGTTTTTTGTGCGCATTTAAAAAAAAATGGCGGATGATTTCAGTATTATTTTGTATTTCAGGAACTATAAAGCCTACAGACTTCAATCTGGTGTCAAAATCTAGGTATTAAGGGTCAAAGAATACAATAGTGGCAGAATTGAACCCTTCAGATTCACCCTTCCACCATTTTACAAGATGGCGTTTCAAATTTTATGTAACCCTCTACAACATTTATAGATTTTGTGTTTGTTCCAGGTTTCCCCTTGATGTAATTACTTGAACATGGGTGATACAGGCGGCAGTAAAGCGTCTCTAACTTCTGTGTTACTAAAAACCAAATATGAAGAGTCCTTCGATAAAACAAAATGCTTAATATGTCAATTTAACACGAATGAAACAGTAACATCAAGTGAAAATGGACAGAAGAGAATCCGAGATGCCGCTGAAATAAGGAAAGATGATGTTCACAAACGATTGAAACTAATGACTGAAGATGACAGAGTAGTTTATCACTGTAACAACAAGTGCTACAAATCATATACACTGAAAAAAACCTTGGATAAAATCAACCAAAAAACACCTCAATGTAGTAAAGAGCCAGAGTCTTTTGCAGAAGATGCTACAGTTGAGGACCAAGGCCATCTACTTAGAAGATCGTTGACTTCTGCGCGTCCACCCCCATCAGCTCATTTGAAACCTGAAGACCTTCCGTGTGTTATATGTGGTTCAGCCAGAATAAAGGTCAAAGGGACGGACGACAGGAAAAAATACAGAATATGCGAGTCCAAAAGAGCAAACACATTTTTATCAGCAGCTAGTTATTTCGGAGACGAAGTGTTTAGTCGAGTAGCTGATTTAAGCAGTGATACGAGTGTATTTGCAGCTGATTTGTATTCTTACCCGAACTGTATGCGTATATATATTCGGAAGTATGAGTGTGCCATAAATTCGCAACCACATTCTCGTCAATCCTCGGATAAATTTACACTTTTTGAAAGGACTAACGAAATTTTAGAGCCTCTTCTGATTGCAGGCTATGGGTTCACACTCACTGACATTAAACAATTAATGGCTAATATTGATGATACAGTGCTGATTCATAACAATGAAGTTAAGATTTTCTTGGTTAGATTTTATAATGATAAAATTCGATTTTGTGAGTCCAAGAAAGAAGAAGAAAGAATGAGCCACTTATGGTCTTCTCGGCTGACCTAACTCCTGAAGTTCTCGCTGCAAAAATACGCTCACAAGACACAGTAAAATTAGCAGGTACAATGCAGGCAATTAGCAGGTACAATGCAATGGCATTGTTACTGATTCCCATGATTTTTGTAGATCTGAGACATCGCAGAATTTGTCATTAAGTCCAAAGTCGCAGTCTTTCAAACAGTTTCTTAAGATTGTACAAAAATGTCCTGACAGCCTTTAGACTAACGAAAGGTTCAGCAGAGGCTACATATAGGCTGGCATCTACAAATAGGAGTGAAATGAGAATAGATCTCACTGGACTTAGATCCAGAAAGAATGAGGCGTGAGAGGCGTTTGGGCGGCTGCGGCTAGGAAGAAATGGGCTCCATTGACTGCAATCAATTAATCAGTCATCAGAAGTTCAGGAAGATTTGAAGTGAAAGCAGTTGCAGTAAGAAGAATGTAAAAATACTGCGAGCTACTTACCAAACACAGGACTCCCCCATTATCTATACTAGGTAGTATATTGCACGACTACAGAAAGTATTGGGTGATACCACTTAAATTTCAATTATTATCGAATCTGTTAAAACAACGACTTTTCATAACTATATGTTATAAAACTGAAGAACGCCTAGATTTCAACATATCCAACGCGGAAGACGACCCTAAAGTTCCTCTACAAAACATCAACTTCAGTCTTAGAATTAACGGCTTGTGCATGTTCTTAAAAATTTAGATTTAGCCCTGATGAACGAGGAAAATCTAAACATTAAAAAATTTTGTCACAGGGGAATATTTCTTAAAGCTTGTTGAAATATCATAGTTACACAACCCTTAAAATTTTAATCGGAAAATGAGGTACGTGGGTTGAACAATATTTCTTATACCTACAATGTCAAATTTGACAAACATAATGTACAGATAACGCGTTACGCTATTTTCTCTAAAGTGTGGAGGATAAACTTTTGGTTCAGAAGCCGGACTGACGTAGTTTTCTTCGAGAAATCCGATGCCGCTAAGAAACAAACAATTGAGCATCAAAAAAAAAATTATTGCCGAAAAACCAATTTTATTAAAAAATTCAAAATGGAGTATATTTGTATTTTTTGGTTGACTATTAAATTCTATTAAAAAAATTCATGTAAATATTAAATATCACTTCCAGTTTACACCGAAATGACGTTCCTTTTTTATTTATAAAAAATAAAATCACAAGTTTGTAAACATAAGAGTAAGACGATCGCGTAAAATCCCTTTCCGAAATATACCTATATCTATTATCTATCTAGTTGCAGTTATCGATATACGAATTATTTTTCAACTAAAGTCCCTCTACTTTACACCTAATGGTCTAATTCACATCTCTTTCATCCTTGATTCATTCGTCTTATTTTACAAATGCCAATTATGAGCTACGTGACTTAACGCTTTTTATAAAATATTTGTTATAATCATTTTATTTATTAAAATTGCATCGTAACTTGGATTTTGTCTGTTTCGTTTAAATAAGTCAATATAATTCCACGGTTTCGTTCATTTAGTCTGTTGAAGATAGGAAACAAGTGAGATGATGTTGTGGTTTGGCATCTAGAGTACAAGTTCTAAATAGTATGTAATTTGTAGAGTTTGAATGCGTTCCAGTATCTTAATAGTTAAAGTATATGGTATGTCAGCGTTGTGGCTAACAGATTTTACGACTAACGAGTGATAAGTGTTAACAATGCCGCTGTTGAAATTCGTACAGAAAGACATTCATGTTGCTTTGCCTTAGTTACATTTTGATAATATATTTAGTTTGAAAATCCTTTAATGTTTCATGACTGATGGTCGAGATGGTAGAGTACCTGCCTCTCACCCAAAAGTCCCGGGTTAGAATCCCGGTCGTGGCAATGGAAAATACTGTGAGAGGGATTTTTCCATTATACACGGATATTGGATGTGTGTCCCTTGTCTTTAAATGTGTAGCCCCCTCCCGCACAAGGCTCAGCCTTCTGGGATAAAGGGGTCGTAATTACATGTGGTGTATTTATTTATTTATTTATAATACACTTCGCACAAAAATTATGGAATATGTAAAAAAATAGATTAACTTTACGGGTTCAAATTTTCCTCAATATTTAAGCAATTTCAGTAAATTTTTATATTCGAATTATTCATTTCTTCTGCAAGTTAGTACTGCATATTCGGTTAAGTCGCAAGTGTTGTTATACAGGAAAACTCAAAAAAAGTATTAGGACATATAAAATCACTAAAATTTTAATATCACCTGTAGAGATTAGGAGGCTATGTGTGTTACAATGACAGTGTTTTCTACTGTATTCACTGGTAGAATAAAATTTCAATAACTCGTATCCTTAAAATTTTATTCAACAGCAAAAAACAACCAGTAACAAAAACTGGAATAATTACTTTAAATAAATTAAACTAATACAAGGTTAATAACGAGTATTTGTCAGTTTGACACCGGTTTGGTATCCTGAAAATTAAATTAACATTTGATCAATATTTGGCCAGACCTCCGATAAAATTATAATGAGAATTTTTTGTCCGGTGGAGGGTTTTGGTGAAATAATTTAGTGTAATTTAATACATTTTTAAAGAGCATTCTTTAAAAATTTATTAAATTACACTAAATTATTTCATCAAAACCCTCCACCGGACAAAAAATTCGAAATACCATTTTATATTTGCATATTCGACCTGCACCTTCTGTTAAATTTTCTTAACTTATTTTCTATTATTTTCCATGTAATTAACTTTCAAAAATCAAAGTTACATTATTTTTTTTGGGAAAACCGTTTAATTTTCGACACATTCTGTATAAGACTTTTTGTTCTTTTTAGGCCAATGTATAACCTGTTAAAGTAAGGGTACTTATACTTAATACACCCTAGGTATATGTACAAAGCCATAGAAATCCTTTTTGGTTTTTTTCAGACTTCTCTAATCCTTTAGCAATGTTAATTCTGGTGTCATGATTACTTTCAAATAGCCATTCAGTCAACTTTAACAGAATTTCTGTTAGATATTTTAGATATTTTATACCCCGGGCAATAGCCTTCCTGATGGAAGACTAGTTGTTAGAAAAAGAGATCTAGTTCGGCAGCGTCTTAATGTGAAATTGTAATAAAAATTTGAGTGTTTAAAGTGCCCCTTCCGGTGGGTAGCCTGATTAAAATTAAAAGTGCGGAAGAGATACTGGCTAGCTCACCAACCAACCAATATAACATTAACGAACAAATTACTTAAAGTGTTAATGTTATATTGGTTCTTGCAGCCCCATAGATGGTAGTAACCGATTACCGAAACGTTGGCCTTTAAATTGATGTTTTAGTCAGTAATAAAAATTATTGTCCAAATTGTTTGTGATTATTCACCTTAGTATTATTATACCAATTAGTGGACGTTATTTAAATTACCTATAATAGGGTATGCGCATATGCGAGATTTTTAAGCAAAATTGGTTATAAAAGATAGTTAACGCTATAAAAAAATGAATAACAATAAAATTTTATCAACAATGTACCCTATATTTATGTATTTGTTAATTAAAATTCATATTATTTTTAAGTTTACGACCACTGGCCGAGAACAAACGATGGAATTCGAATCTCACCGTGCTGGGCGTGACGTTAATCACTGGTTATTTTGACAGAACTTTAGAGAATCTTTTATGTTCGCCGTTGTGTAATATGTCATACTGTTTACATGTAGATACTGTAGATTCAATGTGCGATTTCCGTGTTAAATATTAACATTTTTCACGGAAAAGTGAGTGGAACAGATTTTGTAAAAGCCCAGAGAGATAATTTGACCAATGTTGCTCTCTTTGTTGCTGTACTACTTTTAAGTGGAAGGCGCCTTTTTCTACCAGTTTGACAATCAAAATACATGATCTTTTAAATGTATGCAACTACCCATTAATTTAAACATCATATAGTTTTCTAAATCTTCCTCTAATTGAAAGAAAAAGGAAAATACATAACCTAAAATTGTGTGATTTTAAAAAGGTACAAAATCGCACTTACGTTGAAATGATCCTCACATACAAAACCTTTAGAGTGTTTTCTGATATATCAGTTTCACTCCTTCTCATGGTACGTAACCATAATTTTCGTTTTTTCTTTAATTTAGCGCTTGATCGTATATTGGTAATGGTGTTTTTCTAATGGACGATAGGCACTGAGGTATTTAACAGTACCTTGGATGCTTAATATCAATAATATCCTTGTTTTCCATTGTAAAATGCTGCATTAAACGCTATTTTAACAAGTTTTACACAACATCAAACATCAAACATTAAATGGAAATGCCAGTGTCTGACGTCACAACACCACAGCATTATCATATTGGGAATAATCAATTTTTGTTAATTTTTTTGGATAATGAGTTACATTTTAGCCGTTTTTTATTATTGCGATAGCCATTTAGTAAGTTAATTTACAAAATTACATTTAATTCAAAAATCATGCGCATACGTTATTGAATAATACATATTTTTCATCTAATATATTATATTATTCACCATTATGTAGAATATACAGTATATTCACTTTTCAACCAAAGCACTTTGTGAGTGAATAGGAGAGAATAAAGCGAGAGCGCTAACATTCTGAGATCGACATGCAGTCACGCATGTGTAGTGCTCTCGCTTTACTGCTATCTCCTATTCACTCACAAACTGCTTTGGTTCAAAAGTGAATATACTGTATATTATTGTTTTCACTCCACAATAAACTGTACAACTAGTACAAAATTCTAGTAATTTCCGGGAGTTACTTCGGTGACTTGAGAGGAGGTTAAGAAAACATTTTAAGAAAACATTTGTTTAATACCGAATGTATATGTATAATAGATTTTGGGAAATTTAAAAAATTTTCCGACAATAAAAATTAACTTTCGTTAATCGACCCTGTCCATATAATTAAAACTAGGTCCTGCTGCATTTGTCTTACATACTGTGTTTGCGATGGAAGCAGCATGCTGTGCCCTTTAGGAAAATACAGGAAAGAACTGACGGACTAGTATTTATTACTAAATATTTATTTATAGATTTATAAAAAGATCTAAATATTTTATGCTTGGCAGATTTAGCACAGGAATGATAAATTTGAGCAACTTAGCATGTCTTACTTTCTGCCTTTTATGATTTTTTAGCTATTATGGCACAGAAGGAAGCTATGTTGTTAGGGAAAAAATATTGTATTTGTTTGACTAATATTGATGAATCAAGACGAAAACGTTTTAGTTAAAAGGGAAATAACGAACTACGTCTTGAATTTCTTAGATATATACTTTTAGGAGGAAAATAAAAAGGCAATTTGTTAATAGGCAAAAACATTTCCGGGCAAGCATTCGTTTCCAATAATATTCTCATATTGTGTAAAGTTTACTTTAGATTTTTTTACAATTTCCTTTCTTTTTTACAAGCAATAATAACAAAACACATCCAATTTAATATATTTATATTGATGCTTCACTTCTAACCACACAAATATAAAATCCATTGGACTTTTTTAACTACATGATAAAAATTGGATTAAAATTAGAAAATCAAAACTTCTAACAAACAAATTATAGAAATTAAATATAATATATAACTCACCACAAATTCATTCATTATGGTTACCAATCAAAAACCGATATCCCCAAGAAAATATACATGAAAATTATTAATGTCAAACGCAAGTAAGAGTGAGTTTTTCAAGTTCCCGTTAGATGTTTTATATACACGTCTGGCAACTCAGTTGTTTCGAATACAGTTCAGTAAGTTGCACCAACTCCCCTAACAATTTCGACTCCGCCCCACAATCACGTTAGTACGAGCTGTCCGGGACGGCGCGTCAACCGTCGACCGGTTCCTTTCAGGGGAGATGCGTGCAACTTACTGAATTGTATCCGAAACAACTAAGTTGCCACACGTGTATACTTACGTACTCCCCTGAAGAGTCCCAATAAGGACGAAAGAGCATTATCCCTATATCTTCTTGGTTTTACAAGACATGTACAACAAGTGATGTTGTCTTTTGCTTTCATAGTCTACTTTGTGAATCATTATTTTTTTCGCAGAATTTCGATAAAACGCGGTACCTATTCACTTTAAAAACTTATAAAACCATCACTATTTGCTTTAAAACCATCACTCTGCATAATTTCCATGACAAATATGGAATTTTCGGAAAGGGGAAATAATGGGCTTACCAACTGAAAAATATACAGGGCGTTACATTTAAAATAACAAATTTGCCCTATCCCCAAAAATAGCTATGTTATTTCCGGTTAAACTGGAAGTGAGCAAAAAAAGACGGATATTCAGAAAAAAACTCATCAAAATTAGAAGAAGACTGGCAAAAACCGCATTCCAATATCTCGACTAGTTCAAAAGTTATACAGGTTCAAAAAGGGTCAAAATAAAATGGGCACCCGGTATTTGGTGAAAATCAATAAGCTGATTTTTTGTC
The DNA here is from genome assembly GCA_963680705.1 of Rhagium mordax. Classification (NCBI taxonomy): domain Eukaryota; kingdom Metazoa; phylum Arthropoda; class Insecta; order Coleoptera; family Cerambycidae; genus Rhagium; species Rhagium mordax. The sequence continues at coordinate 36,057,198 of OY796661.1, read as the reverse complement.
CCCATTATAATTGTATTTTAGATTTCCGAAAAATTGTGATGAAATAATTTGGAAACATCCTGACATCGGCGCGCCATACTTCTGAGCCAGATCATTAATAATTTGTTGTGGTATGTTTTCCTTCCTCCCGTATTGTTACGGCAAGTTCCTCCAATGTTTAGCGCGCGCGTTTTCTCTTGATCGTACATGCAACTTAAAGAAGACCACACGTGTATTCTTTCCAAAACTCCTGAACAATTTGATGACATCTCTATAATTAGTGACTGATGGTCGAGATGGTAGCGCACCTGCCTCTCACGCAAAAATCCCGGGTTCGATTCCCGGTCGTGGCAATGGAAAATACTGTGAGAGGGGTTTTTCCATTATACACGGATATTGGATGTATGTCCCGTGTTTTTAAAAGTGTAGCCCCCTACCGCACAAGGCTCTTCTAGAGCCTTCTCGGATAAAGGGGGTCGTCATTACATGTGGTGTATTTATTTATTATTATTATTTATTTAATAAAAAATAATTGACGAAATAAATAATTTATTATTATTATTATTATTATTTTTTTTCCGTTTCCGGAAGAAACTGCTGGACAGTCTCCCTGTGGCCTCCGACACCACACAGAGAGAGCGCCAGCGAATAATCTACAGTAACTCCCCATATCCCGCAGGGTTAGTCACTGTAGATTCCAGACTCATGTGCCCTAAGTAGACGAAGGGATCCCAGGATGACCGCTTTCTGCATTTGACCAGCCAACCATTCTGCCGATGTTTGGCAGGCAGGCATGGTCTTCAATGCGGAGAGCAGCGTGGGCTTCATACCTCCGAGTACACCGATTATCAGGACGACCATTTTGACAGAGTAGCCTGGGTATACCACTTGGAGCTCGTACCGGAGATCTCTGTATTTAGTCCGTTTCTCCTCCTCCTTCAAGGCGATGTTTGTCTCAGCAGGTGCTGAGAACTCGATGACATACATCACCTTGGTCTGATGGTCGAGGAGGACAATGTCAGGCTTATTCGCGTGAATTCGCCTGACGGTCGGGAACGAGTAGTTCCAGTAGATCCGGCATTTCTCGTTCTCGACAACGGACTCGATATCTCCGGGGACGTAAGGCAGCACTGGTGTTTGGTCTATCTGGTACGAGTGCCGTAGATGGTAGTATAGCACTCGTAAAGCCGCGTTATGTCGTTGGATGTAGACCGAAGTCGCATAAATCGGGCATGTAGATAATAAATGCATGAGCGACTCCGGCGCCTGACGGCAGGTCCTGCAGTTGATATCAGGTACCTCTACACCCATCACGCGACTCCGATAGACCAATGTGTTAATAACACCATCTTGGCAGGCCACAATGAATCCCTCGGTCTCCGACTTCAGCCCCGCTGACCTTAAAAATGCGAAGGTCGGCTCTGTCGATAAACCCAGTGCTTCTATGTTGTTATAGAAAACACCGTGCAGGGGTTTATCGACGTGCTGCCTGAACAGATTCCTCTGTTCGGCAGCTTTAATTTGGGCTGTCAGACGATTCGGCGGAAGCTCAGTAACTGATTCTGCATCAGCACCTCGCCTGCCTCCTCGCCTGTAGTCGAACACGAGACCGAGTTCATCTGCGGCCCTCTGTGCTGCCTTAAACAATAAAGCGCCAACTCCCACGGTTTCATGATCTCTCACTAACCGTAGGAGCGGATCCGAGCTCCTTAGGATGTTACATGCCATACTCAGTGCTACTCTGCCATGCATACACTCCAGACTCAAGAGTCCTCGGCCCCCCCGTTGACGTGGAAGGTACACACGAGGAACGGACGACCTAGGATGAATACTCCTATGAATATTCATCATCTTGCGGGTATCCCTGTCCAATTTGCGCAGCTCATCTACTTGCCACTTAACTACTCCGAAGGAGTAGAGCAGAATCGGAACGGCAAGCATATTAGTGGCAGACACCTTGTTCTTCCCCGAAAGTTCAGAAGACCAAATCTTTCGGAGTCGGTGTCTGTACTTGCCACGGAGAGAATCCTTTATTAGGTTCACATCCTGGATGTGGCGTTGTTCCACACCCAGGTATGTGTAGGTCTCTCCGGCATCCAAATGTCGTAGGATTCTTCCGTCTGCGAGCTGCGCATCTTCGTGGAATTCCCCGCATCGTCCTCTCTTGAGGTGGACGACTGCGCATTTGTCCAACCCAAACTCCATTCCAATTGCCCGCGTGTATTCCTCGACCACCCTGAGAGCATTTTGAAGTTCTCGCTCTCCGGAGGTATAGAGTTTAAGGTCATCCATATAAAATAGATGGGTGACCTCCGGTTGCTGGGTGGCCCACACTGATACCCGCGGGTTTGGCGGAGTCCAACAGATAGCGGCAGCAGTGAGATGCAGAAGAGGAGCGGACTCAAAGAGTCACCCTGAAACACTCCTCTCTTAAATGTCACCAACTCTGTCGAAACTCGCTCGGCACCGGATGTTATGGTGAAGCGAGTTCTCCAAAGCGGCAACAGTTGTTCGATGCATCTCACTAGTGGTGCTGGTACCGCAAGACATCCGAGCAAGTGTAACAAAAGCTCGTGGGATGTTGTATCAAATGCCTTGCGATAATCAATCCAGGCCATTGACAGATTCCGCTTGTACTGCACAGAATCCTGTGTAATACAGCGGTCTATCAGCAGGTTTTCCTTGCAACCTGCCAGGCCCTTCTTGGCACCACGCTGTTCGTTTATCTGTTGGTAGACCGGATCAACAGACCTCAACATCCTGGTATACAAGATACGAGTAAATAACTTGTAGCAGGAGTTGATGAAGGTAATCGGCCTATAATTTTTTGGGTCAGACAGATCCCCCTTTTTGGGGATTAGCACAGTTCGTCCCTCGACAAACCAGTCCGGAATTTTTTTTTTTTTTTTTTTTTTTTTTTTTTTTTTTTCGGTTTCCCGAACCTACTCCCTGTGGCCTCCGACACCACACAGAGAGAGCGCCAGCGAATAATCTACAGCAACTCCCCACATCCCGCAGGGTTAGTCACTGTAGATTCCAGACTCGTGTGCCCTAAGTAGACGGAGGGATCCCAGGATGACCGCTTTCTGCATTTGACCAGCCAACCATTCTGCCGATGTTTGGCAGGCAGGCATGGTCTTTAATGCGGAGAGCAGCGTGGGCTTCATACCTCCGAGTACACCGATTATCAGGACGACCATCTTGACAGAGTAGCCTGGGTATAGCACTTGGAGCTCGTACCGGAGATCTCTGTATTTAGTCCGTTTCTCCTCCTCCTTCAAGGCGATGTTTGTCTCAGCAGGTGCTGAGAACTCGATGACATACATCACCTTGGTCTGATGGTCGAGGAGGACTATGTCAGGCTTATTCGCGTGAATTCGCCTGACGGTCGGGAACGAGTAGTTCCAGTAGATCCGGCATTTCTCGTTCTCGACAACGGACTCGATATCTCCGGGGACGTAAGGCAGCACTGGTGTTTGGTCTATCTGGTACGAGTGCCGTAGATGGTAGTATAGCACTCGTAAAGCCGCGTTATGTCGTTGGATGTAGACCGAAGTCGCATAAATCGGGCATGTAGATAATAAATGCATGAGCGACTCCGGCGCCTGACGGCAGGTCCTGCAGTTGATATCAGGTACCTCTACACCCATCACGCGACTCCGATAGACCAATGTGTTAATAACACCATCTTGGCAGGCCACAATGAATCCCTCGGTCTCCGACTTCAGCCCCGCTGACCTTAAAAATGCGAAGGTCGGCTCTGTCGATAAACCCAGTGCTTCTATGTTGTTATAGAAAACACTGTGCAGGGGTTTATCGACGTGCTGCCTGAACAGATTCCTCTGTTCGGCAGCTTTAATTTGGGCTGTCAGACGATTCGGCGGAAGCTCAGTAACTGATTCTGCATCAGCACCTCGCCTGCCTCCTCGCCTGTAGTCGAACACGAGACCGAGTTCATCTGCGGCCCTCTGTGCTGCCTTAAACAATAAAGCGCCAACTCCCATGGTTTCATGATCTCTCACTAACCGTAGGAGCGGATCCGAGCTCCTTAGGATGTTACATGCCATACTCAGTGCTACTCTGCCATGCATACACTCCAGACTCAAGAGTCCTCGGCCCCCCCGTTGACGTGGAAGGTACACACGAGGAACGGACGACCTAGGATGAATACTCCTATGAATATTCATCATCTTGCGGGTATCCCTGTCCAATTGGCGCAGCTCATCTACTTGCCATTTAACTACTCCGAAGGAGTAGAGCAGAATCGGAACGGCAAGCATATTAGTGGCAGACACCTTGTTCTTCCCCGAAAGTTCAGAAGACCAAATCTTTCGGAGTCGGTGTCTGTACTTGCCACGGAGAGAATCCTTTATTAGGTTCACATCCTGGATGTGGCGTTGTTCCACACCCAGGTATGTGTAGGTCTCTCCGGCATCCAAATGTCGTAGGATTCTTCCGTCTGCGAGCTGCGCATCTTCGTGGAATTCCCCGCATCGTCCTCTCTTGAGGTGGACGACTGCGCATTTGTCCAACCCAAACTCCATTCCAATTGCCCGCGTGTATTCCTCGACCACCCTGAGAGCATTTTGAAGTTCTCGCTCTCCGGAGGTATAGAGTTTAAGGTCATCCATATAAAATAGATGGGTGACCTCCGGTTGCTGGGTGGCCCACACTGATACCCGCGGGTTTGGCGGAGTCCAACAGATAGCGGCAGCAGTAAGATGCAGAAGAGGAGCGGACTCAAAGAGTCACCCTGAAACACTCCTCTCTTAAATGTCACCAACTCTGTCGAAACTCGCTCGGCACCGGATGTTATGGTGAAGCGAGTTCTCCAAAGCGGCAACAGTTGTTCGATGCATCTCACTAGTGGTGCTGGTACCGCAAGACATCCGAGCAAGTGTAACAAAAGCTCGTGGGATGTTGTATCAAATGCCTTGCGATAATCAATCCAGGCCATTGACAGATTCCGCTTGTACTGCACAGAATCCTGTGTAATACAGCGGTCTATCAGCAGGTTTTCCTTGCAACCTGCCAGGCCCTTCTTGGCACCACGCTGTTCGTTTATCTGTTGGTAGACCGGATCAACAGACCTCAACATCCTGGTATACAAGATACGAGTAAATAACTTGTAGCAGGAGTTGAGGCAGGTAATCGGCCTATAATTTTTTGGGTCAGACAGATCCCCCTTTTTTTTGGGGATTAGCACAGTTCGTCCCTCGACAAACCAGTCCATAATTTTTTTTTTTTTTTTTTTTTTTTTTTTTTTTTTTCGGTTTCCCGAACCTACTCCCTGTGGCCTCCGACACCACACAGAGAGAGCGCCAGCGAATAATCTACAGCAACTCCCCACATCCCGCAGGGTTAGTCACTGTAGATTCCAGACTCGTGTGCCCTAAGTAGACGGAGGGATCCCAGGATGACCGCTTTCTGCATTTGACCAGCCAACCATTCTGCCGATGTTTGGCAGGCAGGCATGGTCTTTAATGCGGAGAGCAGCGTGGGCTTCATACCTCCGAGTACACCGATTATCAGGACGACCATCTTGACAGAGTAGCCTGGGTATAGCACTTGGAGCTCGTACCGGAGATCTCTGTATTTAGTCCGTTTCTCCTCCTCCTTCAAGGCGATGTTTGTCTCAGCAGGTGCTGAGAACTCGATGACATACATCACCTTGGTCTGATGGTCGAGGAGGACTATGTCAGGCTTATTGGCTTGAATTCGCCTGACGGTCGGGAACGAGTAGTTCCAGTAAATCCGGCATTTCTCGTTCTCGACAACGGACTCGATATCTCCGGGGATATAAGGCAGCACTGGTGTTTGGTCTATCTTGTACGAGTGCCGAAGATGGTAGTATAGCACTCGTAGAGCCGCGTTATGTCGTTGGATGTAGGCCGAAGTCGCATAAATCGGACATGCAGATAATAGATGCATGAGCGACTCCGGCGCCTGACGGCAGGTCCTGCAGTTGATATCAGGAACCTCTACACCCATCACGCGACTCCGATAGACCAATGTGTTAATAACACCATCTTGGCAGGCCACAATGAATCCCTCGGTCTCCGACTTCAACCCCGCTGACCTTAAGAATGCGAAGGTCAGCTCTGTCGATAAACCCAGTGCTTCTATGTTGTTAAAGAAAACACCGTGCAGGGGCTTATCGACGTGCTGCCTGAACAGATTCCTCTGTTCGGCAGTTTTAATTTGGGCTGTCAGACGATTCGGCGGAAGCTCAGTAACTGATTCTGCATCAGCACCTCGCCTGCCTCCTCGCCTGTAGTCGAACACGAGACCGAGTTCATCTGCGGCCCTCTGTGCTGCCTTAAACAATAAAGCGCCAACTCCCACGGTTTCATGATCTCTCACTAACCGTAGGAGCGGATCCGAGCTCCTTAGGATGTTACATGCCATACTTAGTGCTACTCTGCCATGCATACACTCCAGACTCAAGAGTCCTCGGCCCCCCCGTTGACGTGGGAGGTACACACGAGTAACGGACGATCTAGGATGAATACTCCTATGGACATTCATCATTTTGCGGGTATCCCTGTCCAATTGGCGCAGCTCATCTACTCGCCATTTAACTACTCCAAAGGAGTAGAGCAGAATCGGAACGGCAAGCATATTAGTGGCAGACACCTTGTTCTTCCCCGAAAGTTCAGAAGACCAAATCTTTCGGAGTCGGTGTCTGTACTTGCCACGGAGAGAATCCTTTATTTGGTTCACATCCTGGATGTGACGTTGTTCCACACCCAGGTATGTGTAGGTCTCTCCGGCATCCAAATGTCGTAGGATGCTTCCGTCTGCGAGCTGCGCATCTTCGTGGAATTCCCCGCATCGTCCTCTCTTGAGGTGGACGACTGCGCATTTGTCCAACCCAAACTCCATTCCAATTGCCCGCGTGTATTCCTCGACCACCCTGAGAGCATTTTGAAGTTCTCGCTCTCCGGAGGTATAGAGTTTAAGGTCATCCATATAAAATAGATGGGTGACCTTATGCCTTCCGGAATATTATTATTTTTTTTTTTTTTTTTTTTTTTTTTTTTTTTTTTTTTTTTCCGTTTCCGGAAGAAATTGCTGGACAGTCTCCCTGTGGCCTCCGACACCACACAGAGAGAGCGCCAGCGAATAATCTACAGCAACTCCCCACATCCCGCAGGGTTAGTCACTGTAGATTCCAGACTCATGTGCCCTAAGTAGACGAAGGGATCCCAGGATGACCGCTTTCTGCATTTGACCAGCCAACCATTCTGCCGATGTTTGGCAGGCAGGCATGGTCTTCAATGCGGAGAGCAGCGTGGGCTTCATACCTCCGAGTACACCGATTATCAGGACGACCATTTTGACAGAGTAGCCTGGGTATAGCACTTGGAGCTCGTACCGGAGATCTCTGTATTTAGTCCGTTTCTCCTCCTCCTTCAAGGCGATGTTTGTCTCAGCAGGTGCTGAGAACTCGATGACATACATCACCTTGGTCTGATGGTCGAGGAGGACTATGTCAGGCTTATTGGCGTGAATTCGCCTGACGGTCGGGAACGAGTAGTTCCAGTAAATCCGGCATTTCTCGTTCTCGACAACGGACTCGATATCTCCGGGGACGTAAGGCAGCACTGGTGTTTGGTCTATCTGGTACGAGTGCCGTAGATGGTAGTATAGCACTCGTAAAGCCGCGTTATGTCGTTGGATGTAGACCGAAGTCGCATAAATCGGGCATGCAGATAATAAATGCATGAGCGACTCCGGCGCCTGACGGCAGGTCCTGCAGTTGATATCAGGTACCTCTACACCCATCACGCGACTGCGATAGACCAATGTGTTAATAACACCATCTTGGCAGGCCACAATGTATCCCTCGGTCTCCGACTTTAGCCCCGCTGACCTTAAAAATGCGAAGGTCAGCTCTGTCGATAAACCCAGTGCTTCTATGCTGTTATAGAAAACACCGTGCAGGGGTTTATCGACGTGCTGCCTGAACAGATTTCTCTGTTCGGCAGCTTTGATGTGGGCTGTCAGACGATTAGGCGGAAGCTCAGTGACTGAGTCACCTCGCCGGCCTTCTCGCCTGTGGTCGAACACGAGACCGAGTTCATCTGCGGCCCTCTGTGCTACCCTAAACAATAAAGCGCCAACTCCCACAGTTTCATGATCTCTCACTAACTGTAGGAGTGGGTCCGAGCTCCTGATGACATTACATGCCATACTCAGTGCCACTCTGCCATGCATGCACTCCAGACTCAAGAGTCCTCGGCCCCCCCGTTGACGTGGGAGGTACACACGAGGAACGGACGATCTAGGATGAATACTCCTATGAATATTCATCATCTTGCGGGTATTCCTGTCCAATTGACGCAGCTCATCTACTCCCCATTTGACTACGCCAAAGGAGTAGAGCAGAATCGGAACGGCAAGCATATTAGTGGCAGACACCTTGTTCTTCCCCGAAAGTTCTGATGACCAGATCTTTCGGAGTCGGTGTCTGTACTTGCCACGGAGAGAATCCTTTATTTGGTTCACATCCTGGATGTGGCGTTGTTCCACACCCAGGTATGTGTAGGTCTCTCCGGCATCCAAATGTCGTAGGATGCTTCCATCTGCGAGCTGCGCATCTTCGTGGAATTCCCCGCATCGTCCTCTCTTGAGGTGGACGACTGCGCATTTGTCCAACCCAAACTCCATTCCAATTGCCCGCGTGTATTCCTCGACCACCCTGAGAGCATTTTGAAGTTCTCGCTCTCCGGAGGTATACAGTTTAAGGTCATCCATATAAAATAGATGGGTGACCTTATGCCTCCGGTTGCTGGGTGGCCCACACTGATACCCGCGGGTTTGGCGGAGTCCAACAGATAGCGGCAGCAGTGAGATGCAGAAGAGGAGCGGACTCAAAGAGTCACCCTGAAACACTCCTCTCTTAAATGTCACCAACTCTGTCGAAACTCGCTCGGCACCGGATGTTATGGTGAAGCGAGTTCTCCAAAGCGGCAACAGTTGTTCGATGCATCTCACTAGTGGTGCTGGTACCGCAAGACATCCGAGCAAGTGTAACAAAAGCTCGTGGGATGTTGTATCAAATGCCTTGCGATAATCAATCCAGGCCATTGACAGATTCCGCTTGTACTGCACAGAATCCTGTGTAATACAGCGGTCTATCAGCAGGTTTTCCTTGCAACCTGCCAGGCCCTTCTTGGCACCACGCTGTTCGTTTACCTGTTGGTAGACCGGATCAACAGACCTCAACATCCTGGTATACAAGATACGAGTAAATAACTTGTAGCAGGAGTTGAGGCAGGTAATCGGTCTATAATTTTTTGGGTCAGACAGATCCCCCTTTTTGGGGATTAGCACAGTTCGCCCCTCGACAAACCAGTCCGGAATTTGCTGCCCCTCGTTCAACCATGAGTTGAAAACTCGGGCCAGATGGCGGTGGGTGGAAGGAAACTTCTTCCACCACCAGTTGTTTATACCATCTGGACCCGGGGCAGCGAAGTTCTTGGTTCCAACAAGTGCTTGTTGAACCTCTTCCGTACTGATTGCCGGGCACACTTCTTCTGGCTCTTCTAAGACTCTACGACAGAGAGCCTCGAAGTGTGCTATAGCTGGAGTGTCATTATCGAATGGACTCGCGACTTCGTAGATTCCTTTCCAGAAGGCTTCGACATTATCAACAGTTGGCGGATTTTCGACAAATAAAATAGATGGGTGACCTTATGCCTTCCGGAATATTATTATTTTTTTTTTTTTTTTTTTTTTTTTTTTTTTTTTTTTTTTTTTTTTTTTTTTTTTTTTTTTTTTTTCGGTTTCCCGAACCTAATGCTGGACAGTCTCCCTGTGGCCTCCGACACCACACAGACAGAGCGCCAGCGAATAATCTACAGCAACTCCCCACATCCCGCAGGGTTAGTCACTGTAGATTCCAGACTCGTGTGCCCTAAGTAGACGAAGGGATCCCAGGATGACCGCTTTCTGCATTTGACCAGCCAACCATTCTGCCGATGTTTGGCAGGCAGGCATGGTCTTCAATGCGGAGAGCAGCGTGGGCTTCATACCTCCGAGTACACCGATTATCAGGACGACCATCTTGACAGAGTAGCCTGGATATAGCACTTGGAGCTCGTACCGTAGATCTCTGTATTTAGTCCGTTTCTCCTCCTCCTTCAAGGCGATGTTTGTCTCAGCAGGTGCTGAGAACTCGATGACATACATCACCTTGGTCTGATGGTCGAGGAGGACTATGTCAGGCTTATTGGCTTGAATTCGCCTGACGGTCGGGAACGAGTAGTTCCAGTAAATCCGGCATTTCTCGTTCTCGACAACGGACTCGATATCTCCGGGGATATAAGGCAGCACTGGTGTTTGGTCTATCTTGTACGAGTGCCGAAGATGGTAGTATAGCACTCGTAAAGCCGCGTTATGTCGGCGGATGTAGGCCGAAGTCGCATAAATCGGACATGCAGATAATAGATGCATGAGCGACTCCGGCGCCTGACGGCAGGTCCTGCAGTTGATATCAGGAACCTCTACACCCATCACGCGACTCCGATAGACCAATGTGTTAATAACACCATCTTGGCAGGCCACAATGAATCCCTCGGTCTCCGACTTCAGCCCCGCTGACCTTAAAAATGCGAAGGTGAGCTCCGTCGATAAACCCAGTGCTTCTATGTTGTTATAGAAAACACCGTGCAGGGGTTTATCGACGTGCTGCCTGAACAGATTCCTCTGTTCGGCAGCTTTAATTTGGGCTGTCAGACGATTCGGCGGAAGCTCAGTAACTGATTCTGCATCAGCACCTCGCCTGCCTCCTCGCCTGTAGTCGAACACGAGACCGAGTTCATCTGCGGCCCTCTGTGCTGCCTTAAACAATAAAGCGCCAACTCCCACGGTTTCATGATCTCTCACTAATCGTAGGAGCGGATCCGAGCTCCTGAGGATGTTGCATGCCATACTCAGTGCTACTCTGCCATGCATACACTCCAGACTCAAGAGTCCTCGGCCCCCCCGTTGACGTGGGAGGTACACACGAGGTACGGACGATCTAGGATGAATACTCCTATGGATATTCATCATCTTGCGGGTATCCCTGTCCAATTGGCGCAGCTCATCTACTCGCCATTTAACTACTCCAAAGGAGTAGAGCAGAATCGGAACGGCAAGCATATTAGTGGCAGACACCTTGTTCTTCCCCGAAAGTTCAAAAGACCAAATCTTTCGGAGTCGGTGTCTGTACTTGCCACGGAGAGAATCCTTTATTTGGTTCACATCCTGGATGTGGCGTTGTTCCACACCCAGGTATGTGTAGGTCTCTCCGGCATCCAAATGTCGTAGGATGCTTCCGTCTGCGAGCTGCGCATCTTCGTGGAATTCCCCGCATCGTCCTCTCTTGAGGTGGACGACTGCGCATTTGTCCAACCCAAACTCCATTCCAATTGCCCGCGTGTATTCCTCGACCACCCTGAGAGCATTTTGAAGTTCTCGCTCTCCGGAGGTATAGAGTTTAAGGTCATCCATATAAAATAGATGGGTGACCTTATGCCTCCGGTTGCTGGGTGGCCCACACTGATACCCGCGGGTTTGGCGGAGTCCAACAGATAGCGGCAGCAGTGAGATGCAGAAGAGGAGCGGACTCAAAGAGTCACCCTGAAACACTCCTCTCTTAAATGTCACCAACTCTGTCGAAACTCGCTCGGCACCGGATGTTATGGTGAAGCGAGTTCTCCAAAGCGGTAACAGTTGTTCGATGCATCTCACTAGTGGTGCTGGTACCGCAAGACATCCGAGCAAGTGTAACAAAAGCTCGTGGGATGTTGTATCAAATGCCTTGCGATAATCAATCCAGGCCATTGACAGATTCCGCTTGTACTGCACAGAATCCTGTGTAATACAGCGGTCTATCAGCAGGTTTTCCTTGCAACCTGCCAGGCCCTTCTTGGCACCACGCTGTTCGTTTATCTGTTGGTAGACCGGATCAACAGACCTCAACATCCTGGTATACAAGATACGAGTAAATAACTTGTAGCAGGAGTTGAGGCAGGTAATCGGCCTATAATTTTTTGGGTCAGACAGATCCCCCTTTTTGGGGATTAGCACAGTTCGCCCCTCGACAAACCAGTCCGGAATTTGCTGCCCCTCGTTCAACCATGAGTTGAAAACTCGGGCCAGATGGCGGTGGGTGGAAGGAAACTTCTTCCACCACCAGTTGTTTATACCATCTGGACCCGGGGCAGCGAAGTTCTTGGTTCCAACAAGTGCTTGTTGAACCTCTTCCGTACTGATTGCCGGGCACACTTCGTCTGGCTCTTCTAAGACTCTACGACAGAGAGCCTCGAAGTGTGCTATAGCTGGAGTGTCATTATCGAATGGACTCGCGACTTCGTAGATTCCTTTCCAGAAGGCTTCGACATTATCAACAGTTGGCGGATTTTCGACAACACGCTGTGGCTCTTGGAACAGGCGAGACGGGTTTGTTTGAAACAATTTGTTTTGTTCCAAACTCCGCATTCGCCTGACCAAAGTTTTCTTAATAGCCATAAGCGCTCGAATCCTATCTAGACAGTGCTGCTTGATGGTCTGCAGCACTGTGCGATTTAGAGTGTGGTGTTGGCGTCTCAGTCCGGCTGCCACTCGCCGGACCTTCGGTGTAAATGGTCTACCTGCGACTATATAATCCACCACACTCTGGATTCGAGAAGCGTGTTGCCTTGCTGATCGAATTTTAGCTTCGATCTTCTGTACGCGCCGCTTAGCTTTCTCGACCCTATCAACTGCGCTTTATTATTATTATTATTATTATTATTATTATTATTATTATTATTATTATTATTATTATTATTATTATTATTATTATTATTATTATTATTAATCTCATTATTAATAACAGTGTTATCATGGTAATCTACTGCAATGTTACTCAGGCAACAAATGGTCGTTCAATGTATATATGACTGATGGTCGAGATGGTAGAGTACCTGCCTCTCACCCAAAAGTCCTTGGAAAAATACTGTGAGAGGGATTTTTCCATTATACGTAACTCTTCCTTCTTACTTTCTTCTCTTTTTCTTCTGCTGTTTAGTCATAAAGAGTAGTTTATTTATTATTTATAAAACCCATTAATTTTAGCTTAAGATAGGCCTTGTTATCAGTAACCTCTGTACTGTATTTAAGGTCATAAATAAATGAAATAAATAAAAAAAAAAATTAAAAAAAAATATACGGATATTGGATGTGTGTCCCTTGTCTTTAAATGTGTAGCCCCCTCCCGCACAAGGCTCAGCCTTCTGGGATAAAGGGGGTCGTAATTACATGTGGTGTATTTATAATGGGGGCATATTTACTTGAAATTTACAGGGTTTTAGAAAAAAATATCATGAACGAAGAGGGGTGTCAAAAATTGAGAAATTAGTTTTTTCCTTATAAAGATGAGACCAGAAAAATGCCAATCAAGAAAATTAATTTTTTTTTTGTGGAAACCCAGTACTTAGAAAATTTGGTTAAAAAACATACTTTTCTTTTACCCCCTGTAGACAGTGAAATGTTTGAAACCAAAAAGATCAGAATAAACAGGCTTGTGTTCAGAATTAAATTATCTTTAAAATTGATTCCCAAATTATTTGACTCCATAGTTAACCTAAAAATTATTTGGGTCAGCTTCAATCGTCCAGCATTTATTAGATATTATATATAAAATATATTAAATCGTCTTTAAAATTTCAATTTATGTAATTTTTTTTACAAGGATAAATACGTATATTTTTTGTTTCGTCATAAGATAGAAGAATAATAATTGTTAATGGTAAATCTATTTATTGAGATATTTTCATATGCGACCAACTCGCTAGGGGTAATTATGGGATATAACATAATTTACAAGTGAGCGAATACCGGAACAAAATAATAACGAAAATTAATTAAAATGATAAATGGCAGTCGTGCCTTGCCACTTGCAATCGAGTTCATAAAAACGTTTTTTCTGGCACAAAAAAATTAGACCATTACCGACATATTGATTATTCAAAGTCGAAAACTGCTGTCTGTATCATTTTTCATTTTAATAGCGATTACAATAAAGAAAACTAGTTTAGAATAAATTGTTCAATAAATTAGTATCCAGAACTATTCATTAAAGAATTATAGTTAAAAAAAATATATTTTAAAGAATTATAGACCTATTTTATGTTTTTTCATCTCACTGTCGCCTATCCGGAGGTGAAGAATTTAATCCAATAGAATTTGTTTTTAGCCATGGTCATTCTGTATCAGTCAAGTTTGCCTCACCCCGTGAATAATTAGTTCCAATTATGCATAGGTAATAATTTTGCACAAATTTTGTGCAATTTTTCTCGCTTCCTCTTGAATTTTGCAATCTCAATTTTGGAAGAATGCAGATGCCAATTTCAAGTTTCAACTCCAAGATTGTGACACCTAATTAGGTCTTATTATTCAGGGGGGACAGGCAAACTAGACTTACCCGAAAATATACAGTTTTGTAATATAACCTTGGGTACATCTTCATTCATGATAGTACTCTACATACAGTAAGGCGCTAAGCACTAAGCGCATAGGAAAATCCTATGCACTTATGTACATGTGCAATATGGCTCAGAATAGCGCCATATAAATAGTGGGGTGACCATCGAGTGTGCCCGCGATCGCGATCGGCGCGATCACCTTACCACCGATGTAGAGAGATGTTATTTACTTTGTAGGACTGGTCGCAGTCGCCAAAGACATTGGCATGCCCCCACTATTTAATTATAACCGCGCTATTCTGAACCTTATGCACATGTACATAAATACATAGGATTTTCCTAACAGCTTAGTGCTCAGCGCCTTACTGTATAGGTTCCTCCTAAGAATCGAATGCTGTTGTAGAATATTACGCCTTAAGTCAGATCAACTCACTAGATTTCAATAAACTAAGTAGGTATCTAAAAGGTATCTAAAAAATATGGGGTGAAAATAATCTAAAACGTAAGTAAAAAATGTAAAATGTAACAAAAATTGAACAAACATCGTCTGTCGACCACAAGTCCTCGATATCTAAGTTTTTGTTAACTGTGTATTAACACTTATGTGTTTGTTTTAGTCAGTTTAGATGCACAGATACTTATTGATCAAGATCTACCAACCTGATTTAACGAAATGGTAAATATATTTCACTTTCTTAAATAATAATAATATATTTCTTGAAACATACATACATGTGTAAGTAAGGTATATACATTTTATTTCAGTCACAGAAGCTATTCAATAGCTTTTACGTGACGCGACGAGATTAACGAAATTTTAGTTTAAGTAGAGTTAATTATGTTTTACGGATAACTTTTGAGAGTACAAGGACATGAAATATATTACAGTTCCTATATAGGAATACAATTATATATGCGAAGGGAACACATAACCAAATTTCGATCCAATAGACTTTTTCCTGTGGGAGCATCTAAAGTTGCACTATGCGTTTATTGAAAATGTCGAATGATTTGGACCATACTTGACACTTTTGAAAATGTTCGGCGGTAAGTGAGACGGCGAGTAACTGGAGGTAGATGGAATATTCGCGGCACTATTAAAACAAGGTATAAACAAACTTGCAACACCCCTGTGCACACCATTCAGGGCCAACCTGGCCCTAGGATACGTATCAACTGGTTGGGGGAAGGTAAATGTGGTATTTATACCAAAACCAGGACGTGAGACCTACGCCCACGCCAAATCCTTCCGACCTATCAGCAACATCCTTTCTCCTGAAAACCATGGAGAAATTGGTGGATAGGCATATCAGGGACGATGATATGAATTCAAAACCTCTACATCGAAAATGCCTACCAAACAGGAAAATCACGTAAGCTAGCCATTCACTCACAGAATAAGAAGGGCACTGGATAGCCAGGAAACGACCATAGGAACCTTTCTGGACATTGAGGGAGCTTCTTACAACACATTATTCGACTCTATAAGCAAAGCAGTGAAGAAACGCGGACTCGAAAAATCGAAAACAAGATGGATCGACTCGGCACTCAGAACAAGAAAACTACTAACTGGGCTAGGCTCCATGACAGGGGAGATGTCAATAACCAAAGGATGTCCCTATTGTGTTGTCTGGTTATTGATGAACTCCTAGTACAATTGGAACAGCAAGGAATATATGCGCAGGAATATGCAGACGACGTCACCATCTTGGCAACAGGAAAATTTGAGGACGTCACATCAGAAATGGCAAAGAGCCCTTAAAACGGTAGATAAAAGGTGCACTCAAGAAGGTCTATCCGTAAATCCAGGAAAGACCACTGTGGTGACCCTATGGGACTACAGACGCATGGTGGGCAAGAACTGGGACTACAACTAAGAATTGGCTATACCAATGGGTTATGGTACCTACGCCTCCCTGATCTGGTGGCATAAAGCTGGAAAAGGAGAGTTGTTGAGGAAACTAAACGAGTTACACAGACTTGCATGCCTAGGGATAACGGGAGCAATGACAACAACGCCCACCGCAGCTATGGAAGCGCTGCTCTGCCTACCTCCACTACACTTAGTAGTAGAGAGTGAGACATTGTTAGCGACTTACAGGCTAAGAACCAACGGGTATGAGACCTTTCCAAGGAAAGAATATCATACAGAAATAGCCCGACAGTTAGAAAAAAATCAACTACTTGAAATGCAGTCAGACAGAATCAGCACAAATTACAACTTCACAAAAACCTTCAGGGTAATTATACTTGATTGCGTAGATGAGGAAAAAAAACTGATGCGAAGCCACTCAAACGATACGATATATGGTATAATGACGGATCAAAAACGTCATGTAGCACAGGAGCCGGAATGGGCTCATTTCGTGATATTTGCTTTTTAATTTATTTTAGCATTTTCCGTAAGTATTTCATCCTCTAAGTATATAGTGAAAAAATTAGATCGCTGGCGTTAATATTAACTATTTGATTTCAAATTCGTAACATATTTGAAACGGCTATGACGTCACACCACCCGACTCCACTGGTTCTATGAGTTATGCGGATATATGGTATTTAGATTTCGCTGTACCAAGGACGAAGCACTTAAAAGATGAACGAAATTACCACTTCCGCCGTGGGTATAGAACTGCCGCCGGTATGAAACTATAGGAAACAAGCTAGCGGCCGACCGCTGCGATTGGTGTGACGTCACAGCGCTCTATTTTCATTATTTATTTTGAGGGAGAAGCAGTTGAAAAAAAAGTTTAATATTTTGCACATTTACTAATTACAAGGTGTACTTTCGGAATATGAATTAAAAAAATTTTCCGAAATGAGCCCATTGCGGGAGATCAACCAAGGTCAGATTTCAGCCTGAACCTGGGTAGCACTTCAACTGTGTTCTAAGCAAAAGTCACAGCCATATAGGCCTATGCGCAAGACGGTTGTCATTTACTAACCGAAGAACCCGCATTATTACTGACAGCTAGGCAGCTCTTAAAGCTCTTGGAGGCAGTAGAAATACGTTCTAAAGCAATAAAAGACTGCCTGAAACCCCTGGCGAAACTGGCAGAATACAACAATGTACAATTGGAGTGGACGCGAGGAGGAGGAGGAAATTCAGGTAATGAGAAAGCGGACAGGCTGGCCAAAGAAGGCGCAAGAACAGCCTTAATGGGACCCGAACCGACTTGCGGGATTGCATACAGCACCGCAAAAGGCGCGGTAAATAAACTATTAAGAAAGAAACACTACTTGCATTGGACAGGGGCACCAGGAATGAGGCAATCATGTATATTCATTAGTGATTCGTCCAAATCAAAGACTAACAAATTGCTGAAGCTGAGTAGAAAACAACTAAGATGTGCAGTGGGCATCCTAACTCCACTGCACTGCACACTGAATAAAAATCTCACCAACATAAAGGTGAAGGACGTTCCGGACTGCAGAATGTGTGGTAAAGAAAAGAAAACACCTTCACAAGTAAGATTGCACACTTCGGGGAATCATCAGTGACACCGGAAGAGATAGCCATCGACCGTATACTCGCTTTTGTGGGAGGAACGGGTCTCATAAAATAGGGAAACTATGGGGTATAATAAGCTTAAGCTACAGTACAGGTGGTCAAAAACCTCAAACCGTAAGGAAAAAAAAATAAAAAGAAACGTTAAGTATAGCAGCTGACAATATTCTAATAGAAGTTACATCAATGGGAACTTACTGAAATAATTGCTCTCTAGACAAAATATATCATGGAAGTGCTGGTACTTTAAAAGTGATGACAGCGCTGCCATTATTTGTTTCTCCATTTTCACGAACCTAATATTATATTAAATTGCTAATCAGATAAAATCGGGAACAAAAACCCATTTATATCTATGATATAAATCAGAGGTGCTGCTAACTATATTAATTTAATAAAACTTTCAGGTATTAATTCGAATTTTTGTTTATTGTACGCTAGGGAAAATCTGGCCATATGTTTAGAATCAGCAAGAAAATTATTTGTTTCTGTTTTTCCCCTATAGGGATGATAGTAGCAAACTGCGCAGTTTACAAGTTATCTCTCTTGAGACTAATTTATTTATAAATTTTGTTGGAGTTTGCCATTTCAGATATTAATCACATATTAAGCAGATTATAAGGACGAGTTGGAAATTATATTATTCCCGTTAACGTTATTACATGTTATTTTCTCTATACACATAATAATCAATCATTATTATATTACAATGCTGCTGGTCAGGCGACCTCAAACAAATTTTTTTATATCTTGTTTACAACACCATTCAGTACTTTAATTATTTTGTTGACTATTAAATAGTAGTTTTGTATTACACGTTGTCATTATTTGGGTGAGTATTTTGCAACTATTTGTAATTCATGTACTAAAATATTTACCGACTTGGTAGCGCAGCCTATCTTAAATGGGTTCGAACCCCGGCACCGGCATTGGCAAAGTCGGTGGGTATGAATGCGTTTTTCAAATGTGTAACCCTCTTCCGAACAGCCTTGACTTTGGATTTGGAGGCTGTCCATTTCTGTGGTGTGTTTATGTTCATGTTATGTTATGTTATGTTTATGCTATGTTATATTGTGTTTAGTAACTTACTCAATTTTGGAGAAAACCTTCCGACATAGTACATTATTTTGGATTAGTGTGAAGTTATCCACGAATTTCCAGCAACGGCATCTGACGTAGAGACAATTTCACTTAGGATAGAATCGCGCAATATGTACTACTGGCTGCGTGGCTGCTAGGCTCTAGTTCCGTGTTCCGTCACTAGGAGGGCGAGTAGTTTCCTTCCTCGCTTCTGGTCCCTCAAATAGTGAGCAAGATACATAATAGGAAAACAATTTTGAAAATGTGTTTTAAATTTCTAGACGAAACTTGACGAATTATAAAGAGAAAACAAGGTAGCAAAATAGGCCGGCGGGACTTTTAATTTTAATTAAATTATTTTAGATTTTATAAAAAAATTATCTCGGAAGTTTATAGCTCATAAAACTATTATACCTATAAAAACAATAAAATATTTTGTTCAGTCGTTTAAGTAAAGTTGTAAATTAATATTTTGCAAAAATTTTACGGTATTTTGATTTGTTCGGAAAATATGTCGTTGGTTGATGGATTGATAAATTTGGCAGATTAATATTCGAAATGTCCCAAGCAGTTAGTATTGTATTCGTGAAAAATTGCCCTAAAAGATTTCCTCGGATTTCTACGTTTCAGGTGATATTGATTTCATCGGACTGTTTGACTGAATTTTGGCGCTATAACTTAAAAACATTTGGGAGGCATACTAAGAATAATATTGCGTATTATACTAATATTTCAAAATTACTGGTAACCCGTAGGAGAAACATAATTATTTTTTTTTAAATTTTGAAATCATATACATACAATATATTCATTTGCTTTGGCATTGCGATCACGAAATTTGGTACACATATGAAGAATAATATTGGGTATTATCATCCTATTGATTCAAAATTACTGCTACCCCCGTAGAGAGTAGATGATATTTTTTTTTTTTTGGATACATAAAGTACATTATATTATGTAAGTTGCTTTAGCATTGCGATCACGACTTGAAATTTGGTACACATATAAAGAATGACATTGCGTATTATCCTCTTGATTCAAAATTACCGCTAGCCCCGTAGGGGAGAGTTGATGATTTTTTATTTTTTTTTTGACACATATAGTATATTTTATTATGTAAGTTGCTTTGGCATTGCGATCACGACTTGAAATTTGGTACACATATAAAGAACGACATTGCGTATTATCCTCTTGATTCAAAATTACCGCTAGCCCCGTAGGGGAGAGTTGATGATTTTTTATTTTTTTTTTGATACATATAGTATATTATATTATGTAAGTTGCTTTGGCATTGCGATCACGACTTGAAATTTGGTACACATATAAAGAATGACATTGCGTATTATCCTCTGGATTCCAAATTACCGCTAGCCCCGTAGGGGAGAGTTGATGATATTTTATTTTTTTTTGGATACATAAAGTACATTATATTATGCAAGTTGCTTTGGCATTGCGATCACGACTTGAAATTTGGTGCACATATAAAAAATGATATTGCGTATTATCCTCTGGATTCAAAATTACCGCTAGCCCCGTAGGGGAGAGTTGATGATTTTTTTTTTTTTTTTGATACATATAGTATATTATATTATGTAAGTTGCTTTGGCATTGCGATCTCGACTTGAAATTTGGTACACATATAAGGAATGACATTGCGTATTATCCTCTGGATTCAAAATTACCGCTAGCCCCGTAGGGGAGAGTTGATGATTTTTTATTTTTATTTTTATACATATAGTACATTATATTATGTAAGTTGCTTTGGCATTGCGATCACGACTTGAAATTTGGTACACATATAAAGAATGACATTGCGTATTATCCTCTGGATTCAAAATTACCGCTAGCCCCGTAGAGGAGAGTTGATGATTTTTTATTTTTTTTTTGGATACATATAGTACATTATATTATGCAAGTTGCTTTGGCATTGCGATCACGACTTGAAATTTGGTACACATATAAAGAATGATATTGCGTATTATCCTCTGGATCCAAAATTACCGCTAGCCCCGTAGGGGAGAGTTGATGATATTTTTTTTTTTTTTTGATACATATAGTATATTATATTATGTAAGTTGCTTTGGCATTGCGATCTCGACTTCAAATTTGGTACACATATAAGGAATGACATTGCGTATTATCCTCTGGATTCAAAATTACCGCTAGCCCCGTAGGGGAGAGTTGATGATTTTTTATTTTTATTTTTATACATATAGTACATTATATTATGTAAGTTGCTTTGGCATTGCGATCACGACTTGAAATTTGGTACACATATAAAGAATGACATTGCGTATTATCCTCTGGATTCAAAATTACCGCTAGCCCCGTAGAGGAGAGTTGATGATTTTTTAATTTTTTTTGGATACATATAGTACATTATATTATGCAAGTTGCTTTGGCATTGCGATCACGACTTGAAATTTGGTACACATATAAAGAATGATATTGCGTATTATCCTCTGGATCCAAAATTACCGCTAGCCCCGTAGGGGAGAGTTGATGATATTTTATTTATTTTGGATACATAAAGTACATTATTTTATGCAAGTTGCTTTGGCATTGCGATCACAACTTGAAATTTGGTACACATATAATGAATGACATTGCGTATTATCCTCTGGATTCAAAATTACCGCTAGCCCCGTAGGGGAGAGTTGATGATTTTTTATTTTTTTTGGATACATAAAGTTCATTATATTATGCAACATGCAACATATTATGCAACATGCTATAATAACTGAGACTTGCCAACTCAGACTGATATTTGATGATAATCAGTGAACTAAGCCCCTTTCCAGGAACGTACACTGCGATGCACATAAATGTGGTACATTTTAATTTATCAATGTAAATCTGGCTCAACCTGTCAAATTTGACATTATAAGATCCCTCAAGATACTTATAACATGAATACTGGAGAGGTTGCAATTCTGACGTGTCTGATTTGATTATTAACCTACAAAGCTCTTAAATGACAGTTTGCATCAGTCACACTCAGGAAGATCGCAATGCCAAAGCAACTTGCATAATGTAATGTACTTTATGTATCAAAAAAAAATAAAAAAAAATCACCAACTCTCCCCTACGGGGCTAGCGGTAATTTTGAATCAAGAGGATAATACGCAATATCATTCTTTATATGTGCACCAAATTTCAAGTCGTGATCGCAATGCCAAAGCAACTTGCATAATATAATGTACTATATGTATCCAAAAAAAAAAAAAAAATCATTAACTCTCCCCACGGGACTAGCGGTAATTTTGAATCAAGAGGATAATACGCAATATCATTCTTTATATGTGCACCAAATTTCAAGTCGTGATCGCAATGCCAAAGCAACTTGCATAATATAATGTACTATATGTATCCAAAAAAAAAAAAAAAAAATCATTAACTCTCCCCACGGTACTAGCGGTAATTTTGAATCAAGAGGTTAATACGCAATATCATTCTTTATATGTGCACCAAATTTCAAGTCGTGATCGCAGTGCCAAAGCAACTTGCATAATATAATGTACTTTATGTATCAAAAAAATATATATATATCAACTCTCCCCTACGGAACTAGCGGTAATTTTGAATCAAGAGGATAATACGCAATATCATTCTTTATATGTGCACCAAATTTCAAGTCGTGTACGCAATGCCAAAGCAACTTGCTTAATATAATGTACTATATGTATCCAAAAAAAAAAAAAATCATCAACTCTCCCCTACGGGACTAGCGGTAATTTTGAATCCATAGGATAATACGCAATGTCATTCTTTATATGTGTACCAAATTTCAAGTCGTGATCGCAATGCCAAAGCAACTTGCATAATATAATGTACTTTATGTATCCAAAAAAAAATAAAATATCATCAACTCTCCCCTACGGGGCTAGCGGTAATTTTGAATCCAGAGGATAATAATACGCAATATCATTCTTTATATGTGCACCAAATTTCAAGTCGTGATCGGAATGCCAAAGCAACTTGCATAATATAATGTACTTTATGTATCCAAAAAAAAATAAAATTTCATCAACTCTCCCCTACGGGGCTAGCGGTAATTTTGAATCCAGAGGATAATACGCAATATCATTCTTTATATGTGCACCAAATTTCAAGTCGTGATCGCAATGCCAAAGCAACTTGCATAATATAATGTACTTTATGTATCCAAAAAAAATAAAATATCATCAACTCTCCCCTACGGGGCTAGCGGTAATTTTGAATCCAGAGGATAATACGCAATGTCATTCTTTATATGTGTACCAAATTTCAAGTCGTGATCGCAATGCCAAAGCAACTTGCATAATATAATGTACTTTATGTTTCCAAAAAAAAAAAAAAAAATCATCAACTCTCCCCTACGGGACTAGCGGTAATTTTGAATCAAGAGGGTAATACGCAATGTCATTCTTTATACGTTTACCAAATTTCAAGTCGTGATCGCAATGCCAAAGCAACTTGCATAATATAATGACGTCCGTGAAGTTGGCCCGCCTCTTTTAGAAATTCAATATTTTTTTTATTGTAAAGGATTGTGCTACGTTTGTGGTGTATGGCACACTTTATGTATTAAAAAAAAAAAAATATATCATCAACTCTCCCCTACGGGACTAGCGGTAATTTTGAATCAAGAGGATAATACGCAATGTCATTCTTTATATGTGCACCAAATTTCAAGTCGTGATCGCAATGCCAAAGCAACTTGCATAATATAATGTACTTTATGTATCCAAAAAAAAATAAAATATAATCAACTCTCCCCTACGGGGCTAGCGGTAATTTTGGATCCAGAGGATAATACGCAATGTCATTCTTTATATGTGTACCAAATTTCAAGTCGTGATCGCAATGCCAAAGCAACTTACATAATATAATGTACTTTATGTATCCAAAAAAAAATAAAATATCATCTACTCTCTACGGGGGTAGCAGTAATTTTGAATCAATAGGATGATAATACCCAATATTATTCTTCATAATATGTGTACCAAATTTCGTGATCGCAATGCCAAAGCAAATGAATATACCTATTGTATGTATATGATTTCAAAATTAAAAAAAAAATCATTATGTTTCTCCTACGGGTTAGCAGTAATTTTGAAATAGTAGTATAATACGCAATATTGTTCTTAGTATGCCTCCCAAATGTTTTTAAATTATAGCGCCAAAATTCTGTCAAACAGTCCGATGAAATCAATATCACCTGAAACGTAGAAATCCGAGGAAATCGTTTAGGGTAATTTTTCACGAATACAATACTAACTGCGTGGGACATTTCGAATAAAAAACTGCCAAATTTATCAATCCATCAACCAACGACATATTTTCTGAACAAATCAAAATACAGTAAAATTTTTGCAAAATGTTAATTTACAACTTTACTTAAACGACTGAACAAAATATTTTATTGTTTTTATAGGTATAATAGTTTTATGAGCTATAAACTTCCGAGATAATTTTTTTATAAAATCTAAAATAATTTAATTAAAATTAATAGTCCCGCCGGCCTATTTTGCTACCTTGTTTTCTCTTTATAATTCGTCGAGTTTCGTCTAGAAATTTATAACACATTTTCAAAATTGTTTCCCTATTATGTATCTTGCTCACTATGGAGGGACCAGAAGCGAGGAAGGAACCTACTCGTCCTCCTAGTGACGGAACACGGAACTAGAGCCTAGCAGCCACGCAGCCAGTAGTACATATTGCGCGATTCTATCCTAAGTGAAATTGTCTCGACGTCAGAAGCCGTTGCTGGAAATTCGTGGATAACTTCACACTAATTTATTTTGGAACCTTTAATCTTAATATCTATGTGACTATAAATGTGATTATGAGAGCTGTAAATAGTTTTTAGTCAGCACTCAATAAGAGATGAATTACCAATGATTGTAATTAGTAGTTACGAATTAGTCACCAAATAATGATAAAATGAGACATTTGAAATAATCAACATTACAGAATAATGCAGGTATAATCTATATATTAACCACTGTATTTAATTATTAATTATTCTATAGTGATACAGTTAAAAATTAATTATTATTAATAGATCGACTGCAAATAATCGTAAAGTAGTTACTAAATAATAAATAAGGTGAAAGTATTAAAATTACACGTGTGGATAATCAATAAATAGTTAGTAAAGCGGCAGACTAATAAAAATTGACTATTAAATTTCTGGTCGTATTGAGGGAATCTAATTTTATTATTATTTTTTTAAATATTATTTTCTGTATTAGTTTTCACAGTTCCATCACATCGACTGGTAAATTTTCGTTAACTTTTTCCTTAGCATATCCTCCTTTTACACCATTGTTAGTTTGCAAAAATGTTCACAAATTAATCTTTACCGTGCAAATAACCACTTAAAGATATTGAACCCAACCGATTGTGGAATTTGGTTTGCGTTTTTAAATCAGTTCCATAATTTTTTTTAACCATCAATAGGTTGAATCAGAAAAAATTTTACCCCAGTCAAATTAGACAAAATTAGGGCGATCGGTGGAAAAAATTCCCAGAGATTTGGAATTTTTTTTAAACGCTTCCTTTACACTTGAGTAGAGATATATCAAAAGTCCCCGAGGGTGGGGGGTGAGCTCGAGGAGGGGAGGGGGGTTAAAGGTACCATTTTTCAGTTTTTTGTTTATATCTCGGAAACGATTACTCCTATCGATTTTTACCTTCTTACCAAAATTAAAGCTAACATAGTTTACTACAAATGGTTCGCCGCATTTTTATCGTAGGACTAACCTTAAGCGAGCTACGGGCTTCTGAAGTTTGGATTCTACATAAATTGCATTAAAAATCCTTCCAAACACATTTCATTAGTAAATATATGGTAAGTATTTATATTTATGGAAATAGTGTATGTAGACCAACTAAACTGGCCTGCCTGAAAAGGGGGACTCTTTTTTCTCCCGCGGATGAGGGAATATTGCTCTACAGGGCGACAATTTGGCAACGCAGTCAGGTGGGGTATAGGATCAACCTTCTCAGTGATATTCAATCAATATGTGACTTACTTAAAAAAACACTATGGTGAATACTGCACAGTCGCACCACCGTCACCACCGCATCAGTCGACATTGATTCCACCGAAGATATGGTAGTGACGACTCAGCAACAACACTCATTAGGTAATGAAAAAAATAAGGACAGATTCAAAAGTATGCTGTTTCGGAAAACGATTGCAGAGGGTTTAGAAGTTAGACAGGCTGATGCTGATGCCGGATACAACTATTGTACGGTGCGCTTTGGAGAAAGCAGAATGTGGATTGTTCACCGCTTGTCATTGGCGAGGATGTGGATTTGCTGGTCCTGCTGATCGCTTTAGCTCCAAAGGAACGAGAGATACAGTTTTTCAAACCTGGGAATGGGAATGAGGAAAGCAAAAGTTATTACCCTCCAAGAAATTGCAGGAACTTGACTTTGCCAAGAGCATTTTGTTTATTCACGGTTTTAGCGACTGCTATACAATTTTCCGAAAAGGTAAGTCAATAATTGCTTAATTCCTCATGAGGGACAGCATCCTACATTTGATCTCCAACGTATTTTATACAAAGACTTCAACAACTGGGGAAGTTGCAAACGCCGGGGAACAGATGTTCCTAGCAATGTATAACACCAGAGAAACAGACCTACCTGGACAAACAGCGTTACGCAGCATTTCTAAAATCCAGCACAAGGTTGAAGTCAGACTTCCCCTCTCTACCACCAACTGAAGGCTCTGCACTGCAACACTTATACAGAGTCTATTTGCAAGTTCAAGATTGGCTGGACAACAAACTGGAACCTACTGATTGGGTTTGGACGAAAGGAGCAGATGGAGATCTTCAACCCTTGACAATTTTAGATCAACCTGCCCCAGCTGCCATCCTTTCAGCAATATTCTGGGCTATACCAAAGGTTGTGGGGCATGTTGTGGATGCCGCAAAGCAGGTATCCATTGCTCTTCAATATGCGGTAACTGTGAGGGCGCGTGCACTAACGGCCCTCCAGTTGAAGACGACAATTCAGCAAATGAGGATGACCCGGAAGACTTGATACCCTCCGATGAACTGTTGGACCCAATACATTCCCTCCCGCACAAGACTTTCAGAGTCTTCAGGGATAAAGGGGGTCGTGCTATTTATTCAATTTACTAAGTTTTATTCAAATCATCTCTATTAAATCATCTATCTATTAATATTGTACTGAACAAGACTGTAATTCGGTATCCAATGTTTAGGTTGAAGAGAAAATGCAGCATATGAGGACGACTCTGAAGACTTCATGGACCCCCATGACCCAACACCCTGCTCTAATGAAGTGTTGGACCCAATAAATTCAATTTACTGTCAGTTTTTTTCAAATCACAATACTAATTCTGTTTTAAATGCGGATAAAGCACATTTTTTGAAATGATGTTTCTTTTGTCGCCCTATAACTCGCTTATGGTTAGTCCTACGGAAAATGCATAGAACCATTTCTGTAGGAAATTTTGTCAGCTTTAATTGTGGTAAGGGGGCAAAAACCGATAGGAGTGATCGTTTCCGAGATATAAGCGAAAAACTTAAAAATGGTACCTTTAACCCGCCTCCCCTCCTCGAGCTCACCCCCCACCCTCGGGGACTTTTGATATATGTCTACCCAAGTGTAAAGAAAGCGTTTAAAAAAATTTACAACTCTCTGGGAATTTTTTCCACCGATTTGTCTAATTTGACTGGGTTATTTACCGAAATCGGCGGAATATGTTTTTCAATTTCCTTTATTTTCTTATTTCGAATTTACTACGGCACACTTCTGAACATTTCCCAGACAATATATATAAAAAATATTTATATTTAAAGAAGAATGACCTTTACGCCTGTGACGTCATAGAAATAGTTAAAGGTTTTTTTTTTCATGAAATATAAATAAACTAAAATAAAAACACGTATGTTCTTCTTTTAGCATCGGTAATCAGTACAGATTGTACAACAATCTACAGAACAGTTTGATACGCATTGGTCTTCACTTAGTAAAATTCTTGCAGATTCTTTAATTTTTCTATTTTCACTGTCCGGTTCTTTTACTAAAATTTTTGCTTCAACACAAAAGTAAAATCTTGAATTGCATTCATTGAATTTCAATGAAGTAAAAAATAATTAGTTTTCGACTTTGTCATAGACTACAGATATTGTGTTAATATTCGCTGCAGAATTTAGGACATAAGAATGTGATAGAAATGCACACTAAATGCATCACAGAAGAATAATTAATTTTATAGACCGTATCGTATGGTAGTTCGTGAAAAACACATTTTGTTAGGGATACGTTGTCTAACAACGGTATTATAAGAGAGTGTTCTTGAAAGGCAAGTCCCATTTTATTGGTGAAAGAGAAAACTAATGACTTTAGAACATGCATAGATTATCGCATGTTAAACGCCATCACTATTAGGGATAAATATCCGTTACCATTCATCGATCGATAATAAATATTTTATTGGACTTGACCCTGCATCAAGATTTTTTCAAATACCAATGTCATGATTCGATAGAAGAGACCATATTTTTGACACCTAATGCTCATTACGAGTTTAAAGAAAATTATAAAAATAATTAACAATGGTACCCCTAACAATTATTGTATTCGTTACTTGAAAGATTTCAGAATTTCTTAGATGCTTAGATTAGGGGAAAAAATGTTCTGCGATAGTGCATGCTTGAAAATCATTTTCATTTTAAGTAAAATGCATTTGAGGATTGAGGGAAATCAAAGAATCTTTCTTAACCTGAAGTACTACAATGACGTTATTTCCGTGCAATTAATGAAGAATATTGTGTTTCTACATACAGTGTGTCCACGGATGGACGCATGAATAGGTGCAAATGACAAAAAATTTTCGAATTGTACATTACTCTTCTGGATTTAGCCCCTGCTTCGTCTAAAACTAAGAAGTGTCAAATATGAGTGAAATCGCTCGTATACGGGGAAGATATGCCCAAATACAAATTTTCAAAAAGTTTGGCCTGTCTTGATGAACTCGTAATTTTTTCTCAATTTTATTTTTATTTTAAAAAATAAATAAAAATCAAGTACCTATGTAGTTAACCATAACAGAATTATTATTATTATTATTATTCTGATCATAAATTGTTAATAAAGTAATGAAAAAAAGAATGCATAATAAAGGTAGTTTAATAAACTTCATAAAAATAAATGTTTTTTAAAGTTGGCCGATTTTCCTTAAATTTTGCAACCCACCATAAATCTTTATTCTGAACAACTTTTTTAATACAATTTTGTTGTATCTTCAAAAGTAAAGGTAGTTTATTCTAGTGCATTTTTTAAAATATGTCGCTAGAACACCCCGTATACGAGCGATTTCACTCATATTTGGCACTTCTTAGTTTTAGACGAAGTAGGGGCTAAATCCAGAAGAGTAATGTCCAATTAGAAAATTTTTTGTCATTTACACCTATTCATGCATCCATCCGTGGACACACTGTATATATACAGTGTGTCTCACTTTTCAACACTACACCCCAATATCTAGGCCATTTGTTGATCGATTTAGATCAAATTTCTTTTCTTTCAGATTGTGTTTAAAAAGTTATTAATAAAAAATGTTTTCAAACTTAAATACGCCTACTATATGATCAAAAGAAATTGGCAAAAATTAGGAATTTATATTAGCGATTGAGATAGGGTTTTTGTTTTTACAGATTCTTGTTCAGCATGACCTAAAACGCCTGTATACCAAATTTCGTTAAAAAATATTCATTCCTTCACAAAAAAGTAATAAAAATCTAAGAATAATCACCCTACTATTCCAATTATTTATTGACGGATATTTACATAACTTGGTAGTCGGGTGATATAATGACGCTAATTAAGCATTAGGACCCTTTTTTAGAAAATATCAAATAACTCAACTTTTATTATTTTTTATTATTGAAATCTTAGATTTTTATTAAATATATTCTATGGAAGCTGAGTATTGTGTCTTGTCAAGAATTGTTAAAAATTTTAAACAAATGTTTACTTTTCAGGCATTTCCTATCTTGTTAAAATTTGTGAACTAATCAAAATTGCTACTTTGTAATTTATATCATAATTTACATTGTCCTAAAATACAAGTACTAATCCATTCTCTTCATAAACATTTAAACGTTGCTCGGTTTAGTAATGATTTCAGTACATTTTGGTTACTAAAGGTGTATTACTATCAGTTAATTATCTATTACAGGATTATTGTTATTAAAACATTTAATGTCAATCTGTTAAATTTTGACAATTATTAATTATTGTTTGTTGATGTGATGATAAAAAATTCATGAAACTGGTGTCACATAAAACATAAATCAATAGGAAGAGAAATAGGCATTTGTTTCATTTCGCATTTAGCGTTTAGGTTATATTTACAAAGCATACTCTGAATAAAATTGTCAACTAGATATTGTCTAAAAGTTATTTGTTGCATCGTTCAATTTATCAACAATTGTTCAATATGGAAAATGATTTTTAGTGGAACATTTAAACAGATTTGTTTTTGTTTCGGGAATTGTTTATCGTGAGTATAATTTAAAGTTGATGTTAATAATAAAGCGCCAGATATATTCTAGTAATTTTATCTTTATAATGGCGAATAATTCTTGCAAAATTTAGGTAGTAAAGGTGAACGAAAATATATTTAAAACGTGATTTAAAAGCCATTAATGTAACAACCATAGTTTTATCAGCTACTTTTAATAATAGAAAATATTTAACTTAACCAAAAATAAAACCAAAGGACAACAATCTGTAGCAAAGTTATAAATTTCTCCCAGGTTAATCAGGAAGATATACAATTTCTGAAGGGAACATGAAACTTTTCTAATTTGACATCAAACTTCCTTTTTGTTCGGGGTTATTTGGAAATCCTTCAAGACCAAAGCTAAACATAGGGTTGCCTCATTTATTATTAATTTCCAGAAATTAAGTGAGAGAAATTCTATCATGTATGATTAATTTCAATATGAAAATTAATAATTTCCAATCAAAACATGTTGATCAAATTATTTGCTTTTAATTAAATTTAACTTGGAACTTAATAATAATTATTTATTTATTTACTTTAAACAAAAATACAATAGTACAATATAAATTACAGTATAATGGAATATAATAACAATAACACTAATTATGAAATATATATTTAAGAAATAGATAATAGCTGAATTCGCTGAAACCTGTGGTCGTATTGGCTTATAAGAAACAATTTCCGAATTGAAAAAATTAACTTGAAATATGTGAAATATGTGAAAATGATTTAAATGTTTTAAATAATTTCCTGAACGTAAATGTGTGTAATTGTAATGTATTGCCCGAAAGAGATCTAAGGCATCGATAATTTTCTCTCCCATATAAGTCCAAAGCAAATCACAAATAAATTTTATTTTCGTATGGGACAGAATTTAACCAGGCCTATGGTTAAACCAAGTAAGTAGGTTACCGTCCGTATTCGAGAATTGTTCTGCTACCCCTTAAAGTTATCCGAATATGCTGGCCCACATGTCTGTTTTATAATGAAGTGAGATCATCCAGTATTTCAAAAAAATCCTAACCTTGAAAACTACATATAGGTATCCTTAGTTCCTTAGTCATATATTTTATGTCTGTAGCTCTCATAATCAGAAAGGTCATATTATAGATATACGGATGTCCCAATATTCCGTCTACGTTGAGTTACTACAAGTTCTCAATAGCAAGTTGCCTCGTCTAGCCGCTAGAGGGCGTCAAAATTGACATCAAATTCAAAATAACTTCGGAATGTATGGTTTTATTGCAATTTCGTATGTTTTTGGGTAACACTACAGCTTCAATTCATGTTGTATCATAAAGACAAGTTTATTCCTAAAAATATTGCTCTCTTATATAATTTATGTATTCCTAACAGTTTTGGCCATCAATATAGCCAGGGAAAAATCCTAACAACATTGCATACATTTTCTTTGTTATTATTTGGGATTTACGGCCACACTTCTGAACATTACTCAGATAATCTGAAAAATATCTGGATTATTTTAAAGATTAAGTTTCCGAAACGTCTGCCAAACATCATTGTTTTTATTTTATTTTAATTATATTTTATGTCAAAAAACCAACCTTTAACTGTTCCTTTGACGTAAAGTCACAGGCGTAAAGGTTATTTTTTAAAATAATCCAGATATTTTTCAGATTATCTGGGTAATGTTCAGAAGTGTGGCCGCAAATCCCAAATAATAACAGAAAGAAAATACTGAAAGATGCCACAAATAACTTTTAGACAATACTTGTATACATGTTTTCTATGCCTCAAATTTTTCGGGTTATTCTGCTGTTCTGGTTCTTTTGTAACAACCTGTATATAACATACAAAATATATAAGTTAATAAAGCGTAGATACTAGATGTATTAATAATGTATTAGGAAATTTCTTATCGTTATATAGAAAAAATATGAGAAAACAGTGAAAAAATACATGGAAAATTATTATACATATAGGTAATATCTCGGGTAATATAAAAATTTTCAACTTATTTTTGCACTATTACACTAAAATCAAAAGTAAAGTTAACTTTAGTACTAGAAATATATCTAGAGTTACAATAGTTACATGTTGTTATAATAAATAATAACAATTCAATGATAAATATAGAATCAACTTTTAAAATTCATACGAGTTTTGAGCTCATCTAAAATTGTATTAAGTATATATTATAGCAGAAAAATATAGAAATGATGCATCGTGCATTAACGTTTTATGTATGGAAACTTGAAAGATTCTGTCAACACAAGGTAGTTGAATATCATGTAATGAAGCACATACTAATCTCTCACTTAAATACTGAAATATATACTAAAATCTTAGGTGCATGCAATTCCCATTTTCGCTGTCTTGTTGAACCATTAATACTGAAGCTTTGGCAGTCCGTATTACTTAGTAACTATGAGGCCATGGGTCATCTACTGCATCAACATGTTCAACGATAAATATAGAATAAGGGAATCACTAAGTTTGGATTTAGTTGATATAGAAAATAAGTAGGTATTATATTTCTGAAATTATATAAAATCTTTAGTTAGGTAAATAATTCTTATTGTCGCGGATCTCCGGAAAGTAAGATAAAGTTGTTTGAGACTGATGAATTAATAACAACATTGATCTGAGAACTACAAGAGTTTAAATTTAGATGAAGAATATAATCAGATAGGATTCAGAGCTGATGTACTGCAATACTATATATGGAAGCAAATTTCTTTCAGTCTTTGTATAAAAGAGAATGATGCGAATTAATTCATAGGTCCACAAATAATTTATTCTTACACTTATCGAACATATATTATATGGAACATAATAGGTAGATCGATGAATTGATAACTAGTTCTAACTACAGAACCTTCTGGTGGGTTAAGTTGAATCCACTAATAAAATATTTTATTTGTATCTTTATCCTGCACTTAAATGCCTTTTAATTAATGATCCTGGTACATATTCTCGAAAACATTATTAATGTTGAATGGGTGGGGGAAAATGCTCGTGACACATTTATATTAAATTATCGTCAGAGAAAGCTGTAAACTGTAAAAATTAAAGTAGTTCCAATAATCGTTAATGACTCATTACTAATCGAAATTGGTATGAAATCTAATATATTAGAGGATATTAATCACTATGTCTATTCCAAGTAGTTCATGTAATCGCTCACTGACGTTTTGTGTTGTATTAATAACTTAATAGATGGCAGCATATACTTTTTAGAATATTATACATTAAAATGAGTAACTGCTACTACATATTTTTAATATTAATAAAACTGTTTGTTCTAATAATTTATAATTATAATAAAATACGTTAATGATTACCAGATGATACAGTTTCTATCTTATAGTATTTAACAATGAGCCGGATTGTTAAAATATAAACTTGATTGTGATGGTATCTGACGATCAATATCGCTTGAATTTAATTAAATTAAATTTAATGGATACACTTAGACATTCTTCTTTTATTGCTGAACGAATCGTTAACTGTAAGAGTAATATTTGCAGCACTAATAACATGGATCCCTTTAGTTGCAATCTTCGAAAATAAGTCTCAAAGAGAAATCCAATAACTATATAGACTTGTTTGATGTTACTATATAGAAATTTTCTTTTAAGTTGAATCGCTAAAGTGAGTCCGATTTAATGGCATTCCCATTCAACTGATATAAATGAAGCCTGTAGATTTATGTAATATATCTATAATTTGTACTGAACTCGAGTTGATAGATACCTTTAAAGATTTTAGAAAGATTTATGAAGGTATAGCTACGATTGATGAGACTAATTTGTTGTCATATATCGAGTTGACACGTCTATAGTAACTACTGAAAGTTACCTATCTTATATTGAATATTTTACAAAGTATGTTGGAATTTTTTTCGTTATGGAAATGAATCCGCTTCATATCCCACGCCATTCTTTCTTCTGTTTCTTGATAACTTCAGTTACACAATTTTCATTGCCGTATCTGTTAAGAGGCATCTCACGTAAAATGAAAGAAAATATGAAAATTCGCGAAATAAAGATAATTATTATTCTCTGGAGATTCGAAATGGGTAATTGTAATCAAAACTTAGGGAATCTCATATTCATTAATTTCACTTGAAATGGTTTTTGTTCCTGAGTTTGAATGAAACTTTTTTATACGATAATAAATATTAAATCAATTGCTGGTCTTATAAAGTTATGACAATCACTGCATATTTTATTGTAATGAGTAATAAGTTTAAGGTAGATAGTGAATGTTTCAATTAAATTTGAAGTTTAATTCTTGTTATAGGATCTGGTAAATTTTCTATTTTTTATTGTTGTACCAATATAATCGGTGACATTTAAGGAAACGTTATATATTTCGCAGGCAAATTATTATTTTAGGCGAATAGCGTTTGTCTAGACAAATTCTAATACTTGGCAAATGGCTTAAAAAAATAATTTCTGCCAGCGACATATTATACATAATATAATTAATTGTTGGAAATATCTTTAAACTGATATTTATCCTCGTATTTATCATATTCAATGTCATGTCAAAAATATTCAATGGAAGTAGGTAATTGACATTTAAATGTGGGAATATATCAGCAAATCGGATTTGTACATGCAGAAAAAAATTCAGAAAAAACCGTTTCCTTTGATGTCACGTGAGTTGAAGATAAACGATTTGCTTTATGAAAATATAACAAAAGTTTATGAAAAAATATTTAAGCAAATAGTTATTACTTTCATAATATGTAACAATAAAAACCCCACAATCAATATATTATGTCTTATGAAATCTATATTAAGCACTTACAATAAGAACGTAGAGATTTATACAGATGGGTCAATAATCGATGGTCGGTCAGGCCGCGCATTTTACGTTTCAAACACCAAACAAACATAAATATCGCCTTCACGATTATTGCTCAATATTTACAGCTGAGGTCTTTGCTATTGAATGTGCCTTAACGTGGATTAATGAAAATAATATCGGAGACACTACAATTATTTCCTATTCAAGATCTGTTTTGCAAGTTATTGACAACTTTAGTCTAAAAATTATAAGAATGCCACAATATGTAATTTTAAAACTCTCCTAAACAGTCCTAACCAAAAACAGACAACAGTAACATTTATCTGGACAAAGGGCCATGTTGGAATAATAGGAAATGAGATTGTAGACCAGGCGGCTAAAGAGGCCACCAAACTTCTTGAAATTTGCACGGTACCACCAAATAATGACATTATTCAAACTCAAAAACAAAACATTAGAAAAAAATGGGAAAAAACATGGATAGAATATGTTAAGTCTAAAAAGAACCCCTACTCCCTAAATTCATCCTTCACTCCCCAAATCTATTCCGCATATATCGGAATTCTCAGTCTCCAAATTATACTCCTCAACAATTACTCGTCTTAAATTGAACCATGGATGTTTCCCAACACATCTTTTTAAAATAGGGATTAAAAACAACCCATACTGCTCATGTGACAATTCCGCCCTGGGCGACTTGAATCATATTTTCTTTGCTTGCACCAATCACTCATATATAACAGAGGGATTTGAAAACCATTTGAAAGCTCTAGATGTTCAATTTCCTACGAATATTGTTTCACTTTTAAGTTCGGAAAATAAAAATATTTATGATGCTATTGTAGCTTTCTTACGGAAGGCTGCAGTAGCAATATGAAGTATATCTTAATCTCCTGAATACATGGATCTTCTGTGGTTAATGGAAACTTCCGAAGCCAAACCTCTTTCTCACACACATACTGAAAGATCTAAATATTTTAGTGCTAAGAGACCTAAAAAAGTATTCCTTAGAAGTAGGTAAAAAAATGACAAACACGTTCATAGTCAGTCAAACCTACTCATATCATATTTTTAATAAACTTTTGTTTATATGCATGATATAACATGCTTGCATAAAAATTCCTCCACCTTCGTTTTCAAGATTTGGTGACCACGTTTACATTATTGAAATTTGACTCGTTTATGTAGTCTTTCCAACAAAATTTATCAAAATATATCAAAGATCGAATCAACCAAGGAAATTACATAATGAGATATTTAACATCTTCTCTAGCAGAGAAAGGTTGCCAGTATCAGAAAGAGATGCTGGCGGCGTTCGTATTATAATATACCAAACACACCTATGCCCGACGGTAAATAAATTTCAGACATGTAATAAAGACAGTGTATAAATCCTACATATCGATGCCTACGTTCGCTCCTAATAAAAAGCGTGATTTAATATATAAGGACACGTGAAATTGGAAATCCTTAGGCTAGTAATTTAAGAAAGTAACTGCAAAATCTGTAACGATCGAAGCTGTCGGTAGATTTTTGTCTGTCTGCCTTTTTTCCTTACTATGCCATACTGAGAAGTACTTAAATAAAATTTGCTATGTATCGGTCATAAAATTGCAAATCCAAATGACTTGGGAAGATTATTGGTAGTACTTTAATGTAAAATTGGTACAAATAATAAACGAATTAAGATAGAATTATCAAAGTTCGTTAAAGATGGCCAAAAACGGCATTTTTGGACAACTTTACTCCGTTTAACTGGCAGATTCGATGTCAGCGCACCAAAAATATGGGAACCCACTACTAGATCTCAAAAAAATACCTCCATTTTGGCATGCCTATGAAATTCTAACATAGTTTCCAGGTTTATTTCATAGGTAAAAGAACATATAGACACAAATATATGCAGCATTTTTTATCTTTAACATTTGGATTATTTGGTATATTTCCTATAAAATTTATTACTGTTATTTTTCAAGCCTGTCATGATGAACTGTGGTGTTCTTTTATTCAGACGATTCTGATTTATATCCTGATGGGACCAAGCCGATGATATATGGTGCAACAGCTAGACCGATCTCAATATCTCAAGATCTATGATAGTTAGAAGTTTGATAAAGATTGTTCCATTTGAAAATATCGTATTGGTGCACACTGTATACTACTGTCATTTCCAGTCATAAACTATTTTATCTAGTTTAGTTAAGTTTCTGCATCAATTCATAGAACTCGAAATATCGAAGTTAGACGTACCATTATCTCACCTTGTGCATTGGAAGAACTCGTCCGCTTAAGTCACCATTTTTTAAACGGGTTGTAAACAGAAAATTTTGTGTAACCGTGTTAAATTGTAAACTGTTGATCTTTTTGATCTTTTATGTGTTTATGCTATTTGTTATACAAATCAGGGTTCGACCCTGTTTCAGAAAGACGAGTCCCATAATTTTTTTGTAAAAGTTCAGTTGGACAATAAACATTTTATTTTATTTTATTTTTTTTATTTATTTATTACAAATATTTCAAGTACTACTAAATGCAGATTTGGCGACATTTTCAGGTTAGAGGTGCATGGGTTACTATCTACTGGCGGTTTAGTAGCAAAAATAGTTAAAAAATGGTAATAAAATATATAAATTAAAAAAATTTCATAACACCTTTATTTACAGATCATTATTCAACTATTAGTTCAAGAGCTGTTTATACATGTTTACCTCATGTTCTCAAGTATAACAACCCGACCGACAACACTTATTTTAAAAACATTTTGCATTCAATATTATATCTTACAGGTAATGATAATGTTTATACGTGTAATATATTAATTAATATGTAGGTATAGATCCAAAAATTATTTTTTATGCACTTTGCTTAAAGCAAAAGAAACACAGATTTTACAAAGAAATAAAAGGGTCGTGTTACCTCTATCTACGCCACTGGTGATATTTTTAACATATATTTTAAAAATTTACACCTGTATCTCAGAAACTACATGCCTATGAAAATAAGTTCGTAACGCAAAAACTACTTATTTTTTTAAACTCTATCGAATCCTCAATTATCTGTATTTTGAACGGTTACACCCTGTATAATAAAAAATAATAAAACTATTTACTTTATTGGAGTGATACATTAATCTTTTGAGAAAGACATGAACCAATGAAATATAATATACATTAGAGTGAGTGAAGATATCAGATTCCACCGAATGAAAAAACTACACGCTTAACTCATCTTTTGTTTTTACGGATCTGAAATATTTATTCCATTTGTTTACTTTTTATCGAGTTCCCAGTGAAAAAGAAATCCAAATAGAAAACATAAATCGTTTATTCTAACTGAAAGAATAACATGCACATTATATCGCTGTTATGAGAAAATGAATCTATTGCATGTGTATTATTACAAAATATGGTTGGTTATAGCTGGTGTTTGTTTCATATTAATGAAAATGTGAGAAGGTAGACTATCATGTTCAAGCAAAAGAATAATGCGACAGTCTCTATTCATGGTACGTGTTTTGGTTTCATTATTTTATAACAAGAGTTTACATGACGATTAAATCGTCAGTTCTGGAAACAAAGATATTCATTTTAAAGCAAAACCACAGTGGGCGTTATTGCACAGAAGCATGCAATGTTTTACCATATACCTGGTACATTTATAAAAATAGATGATATGTTTTAAAGCATTTATAAATATTATAGTCCAATCACATTAAGGTTTTTATCCCTTCTTTTCTTTCGACCTCAGATATTTTGAACAATTATAAAAACAAAAGAAAACTACTTATTCATCGTACGATGAAAACTATACGATAGGAAAAAACCAATGCATAGATACCTTTTTGGCAGAACATAAAATTCTTGAAAATAGGGTTCTGAGCGCAAGTTTTTCGTCATTCTTGGGTAGTATTATCATGATTTTTGTCAATCACTTATAATGCAATTAATAATTGAAAAAAGAAGTTCGAGAAAATCTGTTGCGCATTGAAAAGTGCTTTTGAG
This sequence comes from Rhagium mordax, assembly GCA_963680705.1. Taxonomy (NCBI): domain Eukaryota; kingdom Metazoa; phylum Arthropoda; class Insecta; order Coleoptera; family Cerambycidae; genus Rhagium; species Rhagium mordax. Next base: position 36,017,850 of record OY796661.1, on the reverse strand, counting down.
GGCCACAGATGGCCTGTGATTTTTTTAAACGTTTTAATGATTGCATTTTAAATGACTAAAAACAAACAAAACTGGGAGTTAGATTTTTTTAGGATTCAGCGGCCGGCAAAAACTTAACAGTCAATAGTATAATTTTATTAACAATTACTTTAGAACATTTTATACCCCACCAAAAATAATTTTTTGTATATAAGAAACTAAATCGTGCCATATACCCCAAAAAATGAAACTAGTGCAGCTACGGACACGTGTTTCGGAGTTATTGCTCCTCGTTAGCGAAGCGTAGCTTAATGGATCCGTGTGGATAGGATAATTTTTTGTTCATTTCGCTTGATTTTCAAGATATTGACGGAAATGAATAAAGGTTTAGACTTATAAGTAATAAAACAATTTTTTTTTAAATACTTAGCTAAATATTAATTTTTATTTTAATATTTTCTGGCTTTGGATTTAATTCCACGATTTATAACTTGCAATTATTTTAATAAAATGGACAATGACGAATTCTAAAGCGTTTTTAGTAATTTTATGTTCAATTTATTCCATGTTTATTACTTACAAATAAAATGTCAACATGTATAAAGCCTAAATAAAGTCATTTATAAACAATGCATATCAAGCAAAGAAAGAGTAGAGAATTGTAAAAAAAATTAATATATAAAATTGAGAGTATTTTTTTAATGGATTAAGTATGAAAGTCGAATAAAATTGCATATTTTCTTCTTAACGGAATCAGGATATTCAATTTAAAATAAGAAAATTGGTCACTTTCGATTTGATGGAAAGTAGTATTTTCAGATTCTGGCTTTAATCCATTATCTACGTTCCAAACTTCAGTTTCAGTATATCTTTCTAATAATCAAATTATTCTGTAGACAGTACTTTTGTGTTCATTAAACTTATTTCTGGGAATCACACCAAATTCTAAAAAAATAAATAGAAATAATAAATATACTTGAAAATTGAAAGTATTACATTATTCCTTTGTTTAAAAAAGATAAACCAGAATTACTTAGAAACTGCAGAGCTATCAGTCTTTGTCCCAGTCATAGATTAAATAAGTATAAGAGATATATCACCCTATTGTTAGAATGCAAATGGATATTATACGGAACTTATGTATTCGAATAGTAGATGGCGCATCTTAAAGTGTATTTTTCTACGTATATTTATAGCTAAAGATTTATATTAGAGCTTTGGGCGTTTTCGCCATTATGTTTTAAACATATTCTTCAACAAAATGATATCAATAGTCAGAAAAGATTAGATTTTTGGTAATTTTGGGTGCGCCATCTACTTTTCGAATGCACAAGGTCCATATAATATTCATTTGCATTCTAACAATGGGATGGTTTATCTTATACTTATTTAATCTATGTCCCAGTACTTTAAAGATAGTTGAAGTAATAATTAAATCAACCAATTAATTGCTTTATGGCAAGTAAACTCTCGTTACCAAATCAACATGATTTGACCAAGCAGAAAAGTTTAGACGCTATACTTGGGGAGTTTATATATGCAATAACTGCGGCATTAAATCAATCGCAGTGTGCTTTGTACAATTTGTGAACTATTAGTTATTTTTTTACCAAAACTTGACAGAGTTCTTACATTCTAATGTATTGAAGAATATCATCAAGCCAGATATTTCGAAACATTTCGAAACTTTTCCAAGTTATTTCAAGGGATATTTATTATTTTAATAAAAACTTATAACATCATGTGTGGAATGGACGTTCTGGCTTTAATGAAAGGGCGTGTCTGTTTGTTAAATTTAACACTTTCAGATTGTTTTAGCGAGGTCCTTTAAATTCAAGGGAGATTTCCGATAAATTCTTTTAACCTCAAAAATGGTGGTATTTTTGAAAAAAGAATGTTTTATAGTTCCTGTCAAAATATTTTATTTCTTTTTAAGCGCATTCATCAAATACTTATAAGAGATAATTAAATTTAGATTATTCAGAAACGAATGTCTCCAGAATTGAAATGTGTCTTTAAACTGAAATGTGTGCAGTATGACACCACAATGTAATTTAAATGTACAAAAATTGATTCATTTACTATAATTGCATCTGAATTTTGTACGTTTTACTATATTTTGGTTAACTGAGATTAATCTTAAATAATTGTGTGTTTTATGTGACAAAGATCTTGAGATTGAGTAGGTTCGTTTTTGCGATATATAATTGACTCTATTTTTATTGTAGAACACTGCGCAAAGAAAATTTTTTCCATAAACATCCTTGAGGGCATATCATTTGATTGGTGTTTAAGAGGGTAAATTTTTTTGTTTCACAAACCTAATAAAAATTATAACTTTTTATAGATAAATCTCTTTTAATTCTCTTCCACTCCTCGCCATCTCCTCTATTCATATCATTCTCTCAATTTTTAAAAAATGTGCTCTTAAAATAAATTAGAAATCACTTACTGTAAAAATACTATGAATAATGACAAAGGACCTATCCTCACTATGAGAAGAACTTTAGTTTTAGTTATCCTCCGATGATGTCAACTTGATTGACAACATACATATTCAGTGAAATGGTATCAACTGTATCAGTATAAAATTTACTGAGGTTTACTTTGCTTTTCGACAAATTTTATTTTCACACTATAAATATTGTAAAAATTATTTAACAAAACATAATTTCGTCTAATAATAATTTATTGAGTATATCATTTACTATAACTACCTGTTAAATAGGTCACGATTTAATTTTGAACTGCTCGGCATATCAAATCTCATCTTGGCATAGGTTATTGCTACATTATGCAATACATTCTGCAAATATTTTGATTTCACAATACGAAGGACTTGTTTAGGTTATTGGTAATCATCCATATATTGGAAAATAACCAATACTTCCTATTTATGGCGACATTCAATAACAGCTAATGGTTATTGGTAGAATTTACAACTGCTTTTTGAGCTTTAATTGGCAATTGTTCATAAAACACGGATTTAATAGCATTCCTCTAAACCATTGACTAATGCATGAGAAATTAAAGTTAAAATATACTAACGTACGTGTAATTGCACCTTTATCAGTTTTATTGCCGCTTTAAGTTGAACTCATTAATAGAAATAGCATTAACAAATGCATCCAACTTTAACCAAGTATATGACTGGTATTCAAGATATAAAAGCAAAAGATTTTCAAACTTGAACATAAAAGTACGTTTCCTGGAATATATTATTATAAAAACAATTGTTTTGATAAACTGCAATGTTTTAGAGTAAGTTGAACCATATAAGCTTAATTTTTTCAATTTTCTTAAAAAGTAAAATAGTAAACACAAAGCAAAGCAAAATATTAATTTCTGAACATTGTAATATAGACATCAATTGCTTATAAACTGCAGATTACTACATATGTTAAGTTAGGATATCGATTCGCTGCATTAAAGTATTTTATTTCTTCTAGAGATTATATACAGGGTGTTCCAGTTTTTTGTAGCAGGACTTTAACAGTCGATAGACATTTAAAAATTATTAAAAAAAGTTCATATAAACATAGGTTGAGAAATGCTTAGTTTTCGAGATTCAGGGTGTTAAAGTTTGAAAATAAATGTGGGTTTATATTTATATTTCCAGAATGCTAAGAAGTATCGAATCCAAACTTACCAATTCTTTACATACAATTTAGAGGCCTATTTTAGAATAACAAACTACTACTTTACTTAACCATGGGCGTAGATATATGGATTTACTAAGGCTCTTTTTTACAGAAAAGTAGTACGCCACTGATATTTTCCCATATTTCCAGTTTAATTCAATAAAGCAAGAAAAAACAAAAATTTAATGTATCTTGGCACTTTTTGATATGACAAGCCGTTGTTCAGAAAATTTATATTTAATAGTTTGATGCACGCCTCTGGACGAATTTTAGACAAACTTGAAGTCGCTCAGAATTTCACCAAATTTGATAGTACGAAAAGTCTTTTAAAAAGAAAGAATGAAACATCACTAATGATGCTTGTAATGAAGTAAGTAACACATCGCTAATGATGCTTGTAATGAAGTAAGACAATTTTACATGTTGCTAGCTTTTGTGTTTGTTTTTCTAATAATTTATTTTAGTTAGACCGGTGCGTTTTAATACATTTGTGTTATAAAAATTTTGATTTACATGATACCGACTGTGTCTCTACTAAATCAGTGTTGCTAGACGAAGTCTGGCTACCGATTCTCCAAAAAGAAGTACGTGACGGAAATATCAAAATAAATTAGAATTCTTTATCTAGTGATCTATGCATTAATTAATAATCAGTGTCAGGTGTCAAAGTGATCTTTTTTGACAAGTCCATTTTTTGTAATCACAGTTGAAAAAGGACCTAGACTTTGGTTCGAAACGTTCTGTTAAGATAAGTTATTGTTTTATAATTGTTTTTTACATATCATATAAATATATATATCTATATATTATATAATATACATTTTGTTATATTTTCTAGTGTAAAATACTAGAAAACCACTGATACAAATTTTAGATAACAATATTGTATTTATATTCATTTAGAACTATATACAGTGGTTTTCTGGGGCAAACTGTTGAGGTTTGCCTTTGATACTACACTTTTATTTTGACATATTTTGGCAATTTTCTTATTTCTATTTATTTTTTTAGAATTTGGCGTGATTCCCAGAATTAAGTTCAATGAATATTAACTATCCGCCACAAATAAACTACAAACAATATGATAATAAACTTTTACAATAAATATTTTAAATGTTTCATTCTTTCTTTTTAAGAGACTTTTCGCACCATCAAATTTGGTGAAATTCTGAGCGACAAGTTTGTCTAAAATTCGTCCAGAGGCGTGCATCAAAAGATTAAATGTAAATTCTCTGAACAACGGCTTGTCATATCAAAAAGTGCCAAGAGACATTAAATTTTTGTTTTTTCTTGCTTTATTGAATTAAACTTAAAATTAAAAATTTAATTAAAAAAGAGGCTTAGTAAATCCATATATCTACGCCCATGGTTAAGTAAAGTAGTAGTTTGTTATTCTAAAATAGGCCTCTAAATTGTATGTAAAGAATTGGTAAGTTTGGATTCGATACTTCTTAGCATTCTGGAAATATAAATATAAATCCATATTTATTTTCAAACTTTAACACCCTGTATCTCGAAAACTAAGCATTTCTCAACCTATGTTTATGTGAACTTTTTTTAATAATTTTCAAATGTCTATCGACTGTTAAAGTCCTGCTACAAAAAACTGGAACACCCTGTATAAAAGAGTTTTAAACATCTCTGCATGATACCAACTTGATTGGCAAAACGCACATCGCCTGCCAGTGGTAGTGCTTTAGTGTTTAAGAAAACTCCATCAGTGCTACCGTAACATTAAAATATTCCAGCCCTCGTAAGGATATACCGGGTGGCCACGAGTCAATGTACGCCCCCAATTTTTTGGTTGTTTTTGAATTTAAAAATTTCTTCTTTGGTAAACGTGAATAAGATAAAAGTGGGCTATTTTTAGACTAACAGGAACAAAAATATCACTTCCGGTTGAACCGGAAGTGACATCAACTTTTTTTTCTTAAATGCAATGACCATGTTTTTTGTGGTGTTTTATAAAACATGAAATCCTAACTGCAGCAGTTTTTTCCAATTTCAAAAATTCCAAAAAATAAGTGAGATACGAACGATTTTTTATTTTTTACAAAATGGCCGCGTCAGATGAATGCGATGTAAGAAAATTACCAAGTAGGCTATGGTAATTATTAGCAAGGTAGTAAGCTTGTCTGTAAAGAATAAAATAGTTATTTAAATTACTGATAGATACGACTATTTTTAGGTTTTTCTCAAAAAATGGAATTTAATTTTTATTTTCATTTCCGTAGGGGTCCTATGGAAAATTTTTAAATGGGACCGTACTATTTTTTTTATTATTCGGACATAGTGATTCATAAGCTTTAATTTTTTCGCCAATAATCATTTCTTAACGAGATCCTTTGTAATAATAAAAGTGTTTTTAAAATTCGTGCTTACCTTTTAAATACACTTTTATTATTACAAAGGATCTCGATAAGAAATTATTGTCGGCGAAAAAATTTAAGCTTATGAATCATTATGTCCGAATAATAAAAAAAAATAGTACGGTCCCTTTTAAAAATTTTCCATAGGACCCCTACGGAAATGAAAATGAAAATTAAATTCCGTTTTTTGGGAAAAACCTAAAAATAGTCGTATCTATCAGTAATTTAAATAACTATTTTATTCTTTACATACAAGCTTACTACCTTGCTAATAATTACCATAGCCTACTTAGTAATTTTCTTAATCGCATTCATCTGACGCGGCCATTTTGTAAAAAATAAGAAATTGTTCGTATCTCACTTATTTTTTGGAATTTTTGAAATTGGAAACAACTGCTGCAGTTAGAATTTCATGTTTTATAAAACACCACAAAAAAACATGGTCATTCCATTAAAAAAAAAGTTGATGTCATTTCCGGTTCAACCGGAAGTGATATTTTTGTTCCTGTTAGTCTAAAAATAGCCCACTTTTGTCTTATTCACGTTTACCAAAATCGAAATTTTTAAATTCAAAAACAACCAAAAAATTGGGGGCGTACATTGACTCGTGGCCACCCGGTATATAGGTCAAATAAATAAATGTCTATTCCTCTGAATAGGTATTATTGTTTAAATAAATAGACATTCATTTTCGCTTCCAAAGAAAATTGTCAGTGTTAGTGGTTTAGTGTTTGTGAAAACGCCGTCAGTGCCACCGTAACATTAAAAGTTCCAGCCCTCGGCCTCGTAAGGATATATAGATCAAATAAGTAAATGTCTATTTCTCTAAATATTATTGTTTAAAGAAATAGACATTAAAGATAGAAGGTAAATGCAAAATAGAATCTGGAAATACTTTTCAAAATTGTTTCTTGTCTGCATCTGCTTAGTAACTTTAACTCTGCTGCAAGGATTTCATTATTTCCCATACTATTTCTGTAATATGTAAATGAAATCTCGACCTGGTTTCAGTATTAAAATATATTTCTTTGCACAGACGACCATAAAATGCATTCTCTGTTCGTTTTCAATCCATTCTTTTTACTATTGTGTAAAAAATAAAGAAACATACAGTGTTTCAAAGATTAAAGATTTAAGGGTTATTTTTTACAATAAAATGACTCTTAGTAATACATATATTGAAAACTTAATAAACAGCCATTGTAGACAATTTGCTTGTGATAAAAAAATTATTTTTTTTAAATCGGCATTAAAGTACCTCAAATTCGTCATTAAAATGATAGAAATAGTCATTAAAGTAATCCATTATTGTACGATTTTTGTAGTTGGCCGAGGTGACAGATAAACGTAAACATTAATTTTTTATTGATTTGAGACAATAATTGTGTTGTAGTAAAAGGTAAATAAATACAGTTTTTTTAATTTAGAATTGTATTATCACTATTATAAATGCTAATAATAATGATTTTTTTTTTTAAATTATTCCGAATTGACATTTAAAAATAATTATGACATTTTCTAATGTCACTTGAATTTGCAAATAATTATGACATTTCTTAATGTCACTAAAAATTATTTAAAAGATAGAGTTAATTAATCTTAATTTCACAGTTTCTTGATTTAAAAAAAAATGTAATACGCACCTAGGCATTAAAGTTGCTTTTTATCACTCATGTGGTTTATTAACTAAACTCCACATTCATGATAAAAAATTGAACTTATGCCTTGATACATAAATAACTATTATTATACTTACTTCTAAAGAAAACTTAGTTTTTTGCTCCTTAGACGTATAATTGTTTTAAATAGATTTTTTAGATACCTATATAAATTTTAATATGAATAGTTATTAATACGGTATTCATAAAAAAATGTCGAACTATTAGTTTTTGCAGATTTACAATAATCTTCAATTTGCTGAATAGTCTTATTGACTCTAATATTCTAAGATTTATTAATGTTAATTTAATGGATCCAATAATTTATTCTTTAATAAATTTTGAAAAACATATTATGGTCAGATGTCGTATCCATACAAAATTCTTCTTAAACTGTAATTATTTACAAATATTTTATTGTTTGTGACATTGTTTTAATTATTGAAGAAAGAACTATTTGTGATCACTACCAGAGTGCGATAGAGAATTTCTCTTCATACTTCATTATCGTTATTATTGTCATTTAAAATTATTTTACATGATAATGTATTTTAGTTATTTCAATAAATGTACGTTATATACTTTTATTGAGCAATATTAGTGAAGCAGGAGTGAAAGAATGGTATGGCTTCCTATGATAGGGATGATCCACATTCTAATCAGTTTCGTGTTTAATTTTTAACAACGTCGTACAAAACGTTAATTTAATTTATATTTTTCATTGATTATAATCAATATAGCCCAGCCAAATTAGACAAATTGAGGGGGAAAATCCAAGAGTTTTGAAAATAGATATGGTTGTTCGTTGGTACCTACAGTACAACATACTAATATTCCTGGAGGGAGGGAGGCGAGCGGGGGTGGGGGAGCTGTTTAAAGGAGACTTTTCCTCGATTTTTGCTTACATCTCCATAACTATCAACCCTACGGGAAATATATGCATATACAAAATTAAAATTTTCTACAAAGAAAGTCCTATTCATTTTTCCTCGCAGGAGTGATCTTTCAAAGTTATAGGGTACAAAAAAATATAGGCATATAAAAAATGCCTTTATTGGCATTTCTTAAGTAAATTTACAAAAAATGTGGTGTATTTGAACGAAATTATGATAATTACCGACACCATATTTATATTATACCTACATATTAAACTAAGTAAAATCACATTGTTTTTGTCGAAACTCAAAGGTTTTCGGCTACGTTTTCATCGAACTCATTGTGTTTTGGTGCAGCTTCTCTTCCAATTGCCACATACTGAAGTGCGCATGTTATCCCAGCCTTACGACATCCGTATCGAACCCCACAATCGGCTGTACATTTGCAAAATATGGTTTTTATGATTGAATCAGGAGTTGCAGGGCCATTGGTGTTGGTAGGTTCGAGGGTTTCATCCACGCCTCGTTTCCATCCCCAGGCCTCAAGTGTCAGCTGGTTGCCCAACCATATTTGTACTTGCAGAAAGACTCTGTATGCATGCTGCTGGGCAGAGCCTCTTGTTGGTGCTAAAGACCCTAGATCTGATTTCAACTTATTAGCAGATCTTAAGAAAGTTATGTTTGTTCAAGTCTGTTTGACGAGCATTGTACATTTTTAAAAACACCCGCTCACCCGCTTGTAAAACCGCCTCAGGTGTTGAGTGGTTAAAATAACACCTTCGATGGCTATGGGGCTTACATTTTTCTCAAACAATTTCACAAACAATGCTTTGCCTTTCCTATAGATGGATGAAAGGATGTCGCACCCACTGAACCCATAAATGAAGAGAATGCTTTTTGCAAAGCCCAGCTTCTGTAACTCCAGGGAGGAATATGGTTTAGTCTCCACTTTCCCTCTACCTAGTTTAACGAAGAGTATATTTCTTTTTGGTGGAGCTAATGAAATCAAAAAGACCAGCAAATCAATGTCTTGGCCTATTATTGCTACCTTGTCCTCAGAAGTGGAAATACCAATAAAGGTATATTTATGTGCCTATGTTTTTGTACCCTACAACTTTGATAGTATCACTCCTACGAGAAAAATGAATATTACTTTCTTTGTATTTTAATTTTGAATATGGATACATTTTCCGTAAGGTTGATAGTAACGGAGATATAAGCAAAAATGCAAAAATCTACGAAAGGTCTCCTTTAAACAGCTCCTTACTCCCCGCTCGCCCCCTACCCTCCAGGACTTTTAGTATGTTGTACTGTAGGTACCAACCAATAACCATAGAAATTTTCAAAACTCTTGGATTTTTTCCCATAGATTGCCATCTTTTGTCTAATTTGAATGGGCTAATACTACGTTATTATAGTATTTACTATAATGCATTTATAAAATAATAATTTGTTTAATAAATAAATAAATATTAAATTACGTTTTAGTGAAGTGTGTCAACACAAAAATTATTCATCAAATCAAAATCAAGCATTCCTTTGTCGTTTATTAACTTGTTTAAAATGTCATTCTAAACTGATTTCCTATTCTCCTATTCCTCATAATTAAGTGGCAATTTGCCTATTTGAACAATATTTAAGAAAAGTAGTTTATTTAATTACCTTTGTACGATGTTAATGTAGTATAAGATTTCGTTTGTATCAAATTTTTTTTAACATTTTTTTTCTAAGCATTTTTCTTGAATCCTGATTTAAAGCATGCCCATAACATAGAGTCCAAGTCAAAGAGAGAAGAAAAGCAGTAAGTTTTTATCATTTTTTATTTTATCGAATATATTGCCGCAACGAAGTAGAATAATATAATTATTTTTCGCTGCATACAATGCAGTCACAAGAATGCAAAGCATTAATTTACGTCATCCAAGGACGGAAGCAGAAGCCTACATTCATGCCAACAGAACGTTCATGGATATGGACAACATGCCCCGAAGTCCAGTCGCACTCGACTGCGTTTTGATGTGCATGTACGGAAACCATTCATAATGCGGGTGACGCGCCAGGAAAATTCCATCTTTCCACAATTTTTTAGAAAGAATGATGAAATTCTGCTTAACATATTTTTGTTTTTATGTTTCACGATTGCGAGAGACGCTGTTTAGAAAGAAAAATAATTTACACGTGGCTCGATTTGTCATAGGAGATGGATTAATAGATTTCTAGATTCAGTTCGTATAGATGGGCACTTATAGGAAGAGGACACTTATCTGAGCAGAAACTGTCTCCAAAACCTACATACGACTTTGGCGAGTCAGAAAATCGTTTTTCAGTCTAAATTGAACCGAAGTCTGTACATAAATAAAATACACTACATGTAATTACGACTTAATCCTTCGTCAAACCCATTATTAAATTTATGGTTCTTTGTTCTTCCGAGGAAGTACATTTCTTTCGAACATCGATTACCATCCTGCCGCGATGAGACTGGGCGCTGTTGTTGAGATCGGTGTGAGGGTATTGTTGCTTCGTATAAGTATATAGATATTTTTATGCACAACTTGACCAGTTAAAGGCAGGTGCCTCTTCAGTGGGAATGTCTTCTTTTACGACTTATTTGACGAATAATGGACAAACCCTGTTGAGCATTGAATTATTTCTTTCATTTTAACCTTAGTCTTTTAGGTTAGAATTAATTGATCCATTGAGCTATTGTACCGTACGTTTAACAGTGTCCTTAATATGCATCTCGGCGAGTTGGAAATCCACAAAAATAATTTCTGACTGCGGAAATCCAATATTGATCGTAACAAGAAATCTTGCTGTGTTCGAAAAGCTCGTGGTATAGAGTCGCGCCTACGCTAGGATCGACCGGACTAACTTAGTAATATGGAGCCAGTTTGCTCCCTCATCTTTTACTGGCAACAGTCCGTAGAATATAGGATAAGCTAATAAAGTAAGCTAACGTAGAATGGCTTATCCAATCTCATTTGTATTTGACTTATTCGTGATGTGATATTGTCAATGAACAAAATACTTTAGCTAAGTTTCGGATGTACCATCTAAATCAAAAAACGGTTTGTAAGTTTGCCTTCTTTTAGTCTTAATCCCAGGTTCGGTTTGGCTCTCTAGAGCGATAAGAAAATTTTGGTTCAATTCAAACAGAGTAACAGTAACGGACGATCAAAAGTCGGATTATCATATTAAACGAGAATGAAGATCTTGCAGTCCAGAACGGATTTTCTGAATTTGTCCATTAGTCATTGACACTTGGAAGGATGATTCTTCAACCAGTGTATTTTAAACGGGTAAACAAAGACTGCTTTTATCTAGTTACACATTGTCTTGTAAATTTGTTGATATTCTAGCCTAATATCAAAATCAGTCATATTAAAAGTTCACTCAGCAGTAAGTAAGAACATTTCTTGTAAGTGGATACTGTTAATTTTTTTAAATGTTGCGTATATTTAGTCGAATCACCCAACATCTCTATAAGTTTGATATTTGATCATTTCATTAACCACTAGACCGATTTAAATAATTTTATTAGTAACCTGTTTATGAAATTATAAATTCAAAACACTTTGTTAGGCGCCATATTTTATTATCTACTCTATTTCAACCTAATCGGTTGTATATATACATTTGCAAACGAGAAGTTATATCTTGAAAACATTTATAGGTTAATCACAGTTTCTAGGCATAGGATGGCGAACTCATTGGTCAGGTTCTCTATATAAAATAACGTATACATCTATTAATTATATATGTCAAACTTCGTCTCGTATATCAAAAACAGTTATGGTCTGTACATGCAAATATATCAACATACTAATTATTTTTTTTAAATGTTTCTTTATTTTAAATTTGGTACTCCCAGAAAAATATTTTCTCTTAAATTTGTCGTATGGATGATCACAATACATATATAACGTGATTAAAGAGTAATTAAGAAGAGAAATCTTGGATAAATTATATCAAAATATAATAATAATAATAATAAATTGTCTTTATTTGAACCAATAAAATACAATATTTACCAAATAGATAATTCTCGTGCGAAGTGTCAGTGGGAACTGCTTTTCAACTTAACCCTGTATGTAGATAGGTATACATAAAAAAACAAGTATAAACATTCGTATATAAAATTAAAAAAATAAAAATAAGATAAGATAGGTACAATAAAAATGATTCGCAGAAAAACTAATGCATCAGCGGTAGCGGTATAACTGAAGAAAGAAAATGTTCAAGAAGCTAGACATGCGATATAAAAGACAAGGAAAAAGACACATGTATTCGATAGTATATTATATTTTACAAAAGGTATCTCTTAAAGTTTAGTATGGTGTATGTTTTAAAATCTGTTGGCAAGGAATTATACTTATACTCGAGTAAACTTTAACTTGGCGTGTGGATGAGTTGGTATTGTGCGTATTATTGTATTTTCTCTTGCACACAAAATTGAAACAATGGCCCAAAACCATTGTTTACGTATAAACATACGTGAACAATGTTTTTGGGTTATTGCTTTAACTTTGTGTGCAAGAGAAAATGAAATAATATGCACAATATCAACTCATCCACACGCCAAGTTAAAGTTTACTCGACTATATTTGCAGGCTTGATAAATAAAAGTTCTGGAGTACAAGGCAGTGGCATGACGAGGAATTTCTAGGAGGCGCGAATGACGTGGCTTAAATTTCGATGAATCTTTGTGAAGTTTCTGTAATTTGACGTATAAATAAACTGGAGTACACGTTTGTAAAATTTTATGAGGCAAACATAATAGATGCAGTTTCCGAGTGTTTTCGAGCCTCAAAAAACCTTTACTTTGAATTAATTCACTTATTCCGCTTTCATATTTTCTAACACCGTATGCAAACCTGAAACAACTATTTTGTATCCTCTGTAAACGCATTGAGTCAATATTTATTGAGTCAATATTTATTGATTTATTGAATAACTAATAAACCAATTAGTTTATAACTACTAATAACTATAAATTATTACCTACTCGAATATTATACTAACTATATACAACCAATTCATGTTTAAATGTAATTTATATTCTCTCAGCTATTGCATAATTTTCCTTGAAGATTAAGCTATTTTCTCGTCACTGACGCCCAACATCAATTTCAAGAAAATTACTTCGGTTAATTACTTTATAATTGAGATCTGGAATTTCACAAACTCTCACTCTAAATTAATAAATATATAGCTAATTCTCTATAGTTGCGTAGCAGGTAAACCCTAAATGATCCCGAAGGCGACTATTATCATTAATTACCATGCCATTTGCTAACTTGAGAATTGTAACTTCAAGAGGATCATACTTGGAAGAAAAGCGAGACGAGAGTATAAATTAGTGCTTAAAAATTTGAACAGGTTACTATATAAACACTCAAAATGCGATTCATTTTACCAATGTAGCAAACTGACTAATCTCATGACTTGTTTAGAACCCTTTACTGTTTGTTAATGACTCTTATGATTTAAGACTGGCTCAATAATTATTGCTAATGAAAAAGTCATGTTCTTGTTTTTTCGATAAAGCACTTATTTTCTCAACATAATATATATTATTATTGACATGCTTTAAAAGCTCTGATTTATTAAAAATTAATAGATGCTTACATAGAAATATATTTTATTGTAGGAAAATACTTGTTTGGCTTTAACTTAGAAATTCTTGGATTGAATTTCTCCAGAACATCTCGTGATTCTCAAACTATAGTGTTAATAATATATAATTATTTTACATGTTATTTTTCTAAAAGTGAGAAAATTTAAATTTGAATAACACACAGAAGTCTGACAGTTTACAAATTCATTATGTCATTGATCATTTGAATAAATAAAAATTTTACAAATGCTTCTGCTATTCTAGCCACATCCTAGATTATAAACGATAACACAACCACTTCAACTTTTACTGAATATTTTAATTATTGTTAAACCATCATGCTCATTCTGATGACTCCATTATCAATGTTGTTAAATTTAATGCAATAAACTACACGAAAATTTACCGGTGGGCAAATCGTACCACAACATTATTTGAAAGTTATCTAAAATCTATCTCTTAAAATAAATAAAAACATATTTAACAGACGATTCAAATATAGGGTAAATCGAGGATAGATGACAAACATTTTTTTAAATGAACATAAAGCGTCTATGACATTAAAAATAAAGGAAACAAATTTAGATCACAAACAGACAATGTATTACCTTAAATAGGATGTAAAAATGTAAATTTTGGTAAAAACGAGCTTTGTTTTTTCTCACAGTTGCGCCATCTCACCTTTTGTGTATAGTAGAGATGGCGCAGTGTATTAGGTGTGATGGCGCATTCACTTTTAACCGATTTAAAAAACAGAGGTGATTGTAGAAACTTCACAAACTCAATGTTAAAATATTTAATGGAATATATTGGATAGTATTAACAAATATAAAAAGGTACCTATTATTCTAGTTACACTTCGTTAACAAAGGAAGAGCTATTCTGGGGCAAAACAAAACTATTTAAATAAAACTCAACACAAAACAATAACAAAAACTGAAATAATTTGTAGCAGCTAACTAGTTTTCTTCGCTAAAGTTTTCCCACACAAGTCACAAAAATCGAAGATCTTGGCGCAGTCTTTGTGCAACCACCGGTTGCATTTCAAACACTTAATCCAGTCTTCCTTCTTTTTTGTTTGACTATATTCTTCTCTACATCCTACACAAATGTCTTATTCATCTTCACAGCTTGAAGAATCGTTACAAATAACTGTCAGTTCATTATCTTCATCTGACGACTCGGGTCCAAGCGTTTTAGTTTAAACATCTTTGTTTTTTCTTCGGCGTCGCAAAGTACCCCCAGGGACACCAAATTCGCGACTTGCTTGGCGAATACCCATTTCTTCTCTATCTATAGCAGTAATTGCTGAAGATAATTGTTCTATTGTCCATTCACCTCTACTAACGTTCCTTCTCTCTTGTATTCTGTTGGCATGCCTGTAAAAAATAATTATAACTCTCCTTATTTATAGATGCGTCAACTTACCTTACTTCGTAAGGAGAGATGACGCACCAAATTTTAACGAACGTCGCTGCAGAAACAAGCTGAATTAAGGTTATGAGTACGTAAAAATCACTTAGCTGCAATAAAGAACTAAAGTACATAATAAAAATACGATTTAACATACCTGTATACTCTCTGACTGTGGGCGATACAAAAATTTTCAGTGATGACAGCAGTAAATTAGTCTAAATACACCCACTAAAAAACTTCAAAACAAGCCGCAAACATATACAATACAATTATTCTTCGATAGTGCAAAGCAATATGGCAAAGTGTTGCCAGATCTAATGCATTAGTATTATTTTTACGGGAACCATGTGTGCGCAATCTCACCTAACGCGCCAACTCTCGTCGATTTACCTACAGCGTGTCCAGGCGGGAGCTTACACGATCCATATCTCGGTAACTACTGAACAATTTTTGTGAAATTATGTGTATAGTAAACAGTTTATGACCTTTCTAACTAAAATATTTTGACAGTTCTATCATTTCCGGTTATACCGGAAGCAGATATCAACTTTGTTATTTTAAATAGAACATCCATCTATTTATTATCTGATTGATAGGTTGCTGAATTCTAAGGTCACTTCGTATAACAAATCCTATACCTAAAATGTATAGTTTTTGAGATATTAACAATTTTACCAAAATATTGAGCCCCTAAAAAAATGTTTCCTGTGAATAACCCATACAAGAAATTAAATTATCTTTTACTGTGGAAGTAGTTAACATAGCCGTAGATTATTTAAAAATAATTTAAAAAATTCAAATGTTATACAGTGTACAAGTACAGAAATGACCACAACTTTAAATTTAGAAACATCAAATATCTCTTTGGTACTTTAGTAAAGTCGCTATCTGTTACAGAGACATTGTATGTCCTAAACAGTTAGTAGCAACTGACCACTAGAGGGATGTTTTTCCCCTCCGCTGTTATCAAATATCTTCCATTTTTTAAATGGATATCCCCAATTTTTTTTATTGTATCAAATGCTACGGCTAAAAATATAGATAGTTTACTTTTACTGCCCTATACCTAACAACAACGGTTTTTAAGATATTTAGGTAGGTACGTTCAGAAAATCCAATTATTTTGTAAAATTTTTTTATTTAACTAACTTTAAGAGGGCCGTGACAACAATTGTTTCCAAAAGAAGTATACTCGTCAAAATTTGCTTCGGGATTCTTCGGGACACCTTAAAATTGACCAAGATTTATAAAGCTGTAAAACTGTCAACAATGTATGAATTTGTGTCTAGTTTTTAGCGTTTCAAGGGAAATTTAATTGACTTTTATCTTATCGACTTAACTTTAAGATAAAGTTACTGAAACATGTTTATATACAGAGTGTTAAACAAATGCCCATTCTTTCAGGCACAGTGTTAACCAAACACCCTGTATATTAGAATATTATAAAATTTGTTTGTCTTATGTGTCTGCTTTAAAATATTTTTTGAATATTGCTCTTATTTTTTTTGTAGAAAAAGATACAGAGGTTTTAGTAAAATGTTACATTTTCACAATAAAATAAGGGATGGATTTGATTACTTATATTTATGTATATCGTGATTGACCACACAGAGCACGTATTGTAAACGAGTATTTTGTACCAAGAGGGTAACCTCCGCGTGTGGTAGCCTGCATTATCATCAGATTTAAACTCCACAGAGTAAATTTGGGATGCTCTACAGAGACGAATATCTAGTCGAAATCATTAACCTGATACATTGCGGGGACTTGTAGAAGAGTGGAACCAAATTCCAAAATGAGATAATAAATAATTTGGCTCAGAGGATTCCACAACGTTGCAGAGAATTAATAACATCCAGAGGTGTCCCAACTCATTGCTAATTACGGTTAAGTTTTAAAGTTTTATATTGTTAAATAAAAGATATTAATGTTAATGTGTGTTCTCATGATTATGAAAATATAAAAGATTGAGATTTTTTATTTTATTGTGAAAATGTAATATTTCATTAAAAACTCTGTGCCTTAGGAGCAAAATTCAAAAATGTCTTAAAGCAGACACATAAGATGACCAAATTTTATAAAATTCTAATATACAGGGTGTTTAGTTAACACTATGCACAAGATAAAAATTTATTGAAAAAACAGGCATTTGTTTAACACCCTGTTTTTGTAACTTTATCTTAAAGTTAAATAAGTAAGATTAAAGCCAATTAAATTTCCATTGAAACGCTAAAAACCCGGCACAAATCCAAACATGTTTTACAGTTTTACAGCGTTATTAATCTGGGTCAATTTTAAGGTGTCCCGAAGCAAATTTTGACGAGTATAGTAGCAGGGCTGTCAAATTAGTTGTTCAATATTTTATAGTGTATTAGTAGTTACTTTCTATAAATTTTATTGTATTACGGTTCGTCTGGGTTATACCAACTTTAATTAATCTTATAATATCTTGAAAACCGTTGTAGTTAGGTATAGGGAACTAAATGTAAACTATTTATATTTTTAGTCGTAATATTTGATAAAACGAAAAAAAATGGGGGTTTCCATTTAAGAAATGGAAGACATTTGATGTTTCTGAATTCGAAGTTATGACCGCTTTTGCACTTACCCTGTATAATATTTAAATTTTTTAAATTATTTTGAAATAATCTACAGCTATGCTGAATACTTCCACAGTAAAAGATAATTAGATTTATTTTATGGGTTATTCACAGAAAGAATTTTTTTGGGTCTGGAGGTGTCAATTTTTTTATAAAAATGTCAATATCTCAAAAACTATAAATTTTAGATACCCATAAGGTTTGTGACAAAGTGACCTTAGAATAATGTGGCGTATCAATATTTATAATAAAAATATGGGTGTTCTATTTAAAATGACAAAGTTGACATCTGCTTCCGGTATAACCGGAAGTGATAGAACTGTAAAATTATGTTTAAAAAAAAGGACATACAATGTTTACTATACACAAAAATTAGTTCAGTGGTTTTCGAGATATGGATCGTGTAAGGGCCTGGAAGCACTGTATGTATACAGGGTGGTCTACAACAAGTGTGCCAAACTTCAGAGGCCGCTAATTTATAAAAAAAAAATAGACTTCCTTTAATTATCGTCGTGTAAGGATATATTTTGCAAAATATCCTACGTCATTAATATTTGACAAAAACGTTTTTAAAACTTTCCTGTTTATTTATTTATTTATTTATGTATCACAGTGTATTGTGTATTATAGGTAGGCAACAGCCATGTACTGGCAACGCCTTTGTGGACTTGAAGTCTGCCCGTAGTAAAACAAATACTCTGTGAGTGTAGTTTAATGCATTTTGGCCACATTCAGATTAATTTATTTTTGTGGTATTTCTTCCCTTTGTTTATTTAATTACCCCTCACCCCTCAAAACTACCCCAATAAAGCAAACTATTAAATATGAAATTTGTAAATTTATCCGCCTACATCGAAGTCGTAATGTATGAAAATTTTATTTTCTTAGTCACCACCATATTGAACTTATAATCGACAAATCCATCATCCCCCTTCAAGAAGATGTAGCGCCCTTATTATGCGTTTTAGGACATATGTTTATTAACGAAAATGCATTTATTTTTTGATAAAATAGCTGCCTCTGAGGATTGGCACACTTGTAGTAGATCACCCTGTATTATGTTAATACAAAATTATTTAAGTGTGACTTGGGTAAATTAGAACATAGCTGACTGCAGATTACCATTTTGCTTGTAAGGTAATAAATTGTTATACGTTATATGTATGCAAGAGCATACTTAGTATAAATATTGTCCTCTCCTTTATATTTTATTTTGCATGCTGTTTTAAATATGAATAAAGACATAATTATTTCTATTATTATTATAAATTCCTGAATAATTTTCTGATAATACCGAAATATGTTACAATTTTCAACATTTAAACCATCAACAATTTATATCATTACCTACTGGCTAATACATTTCGATAATTTTAAAATTATATACAATAAAATATTTTATTATATTATATTGTAATATTATTCAACATGCTACGTAAATAAATAAAGTTAAAAATAAAATATTTACAAAAACATGCATTCAAAAAAATAAAAATAACTAAACATGCAAAACAAGCATTCAATAAATAAATAATAAATACCAAGAAATAAAAATCTATTCTAAAATACACAAAAATAGCAAATTAAAACTAAAATAGAACTAAAAGATATTCATATTCAAAACACCATGCAATCGTAAAAAGTAGAAGGTTTTATTTGATAAAAAAGGTACACCAGAAATGAAAAATGCTTACAAATTATCACTCTAAAAGAAATAATACTCCTGGTACAAAGTTATTAAAAATCAGCAAAAAGGGACACAGGATATCCAGACTAATAATCTCTTGTAAAAACATCAAGCTTAGAATCTTCTCCGAAGGTGTATCGCACCTAAAAATTCAAATAAATTACATTATGTACAGAACTTAGGTTAAATAGTTGTTAATTGTTAAGAAATAGATAAGGGAAATGTTATTAGTTACAGAAAAAGAGTTAAAATTAATAAAAAAAATCATAAAACCTATAAAGGATGTCACAAGGTGATAAGAAAAATCAAAAATCAGTTATTTGTATAATTTAAGTGGAAAATTGTTATATAATAAGGTAGTTTAAGGTGAAAGACTAAAACATAGTGAATGTGAACGTTAAAAAACCAGTGCAACGCGAGTGAGACTAAAAATTCAAGTGAGGCTACTCAACAACGGAACGTAGAAAGGTCATGTCAACGTAACAACAGGGAATGCATATCAATGGAATACAAATAATTTTAAACACATTGTTTCTTTTGATATTAGTGGACTGTAAACACTTTGTTTGAATATATAAAAGTACTGGTTATGTATTTTATAGCTTTATTCAATTTATGTCACAATTCTTCTTTGACATTATTCTTATTAATTTTTATTGTTTTTTATTAACTATGGTTACAAATCATACACAATATGAACATATTCAAAGTAAATATAAAGGGTAGGCTTTAACATAATCGCCCCCTTGAAAGTTAAATATCTTTCAAAAAATCTATAATTATTATATAAATCATAAATCATTTAAAATATTAAAAATCTATAGGAAGAGCACACAATTTAGTTACAGAATTCATCTTAGCGTTAGCGCACTGTACTGTAGCCACTCGTACTATGTTGTCTAAACCAGGATGCAACTCCACAACTCGTCCAGTTAACCACTTGGAAGGTGGTAAGTTTTCCTCCTTGATTAGAACTAAAGAACCTTCTTTTAATAGGGATGGATAATTTTTCTTCCATTTCTGTCTAATTTGAAGTTCAGATATGTATTCTTTGCTCCATCTCACCCAGAAATTCTGCAGTAAAGCTTGTAAACGTTGATATATAGATAATCTATTTTCTGGAATGTGTAGCATACTTGGATCTGGTATCGAATTAATGCTGCGTCCAATTAAAAAATGTGATGGAGTAAGAGGAGATGGATCAGCAGGATCAGTAGATAATGGACATATAGGGCGTGAATTTAAAACGGATTCAACCTGTGTCAATACTGTGTAGAATTCTTCATATGTGAGCAATGCGTTACCTAAAATTCTCTTTAAATGAGACTTAGTTGACTTGACACCTGCTTCCCAAAGACCTCCAAAGTGAGGGGACTTTGGTGGTATAAAATGCCATGAAATACTATATTTAGACAATGTATCTGTCAAATTACGTTCAAATGAATCAGAAGCCAAAAAATCGCCAAGCTCCTTTAATTTAGACTGAGCACCAACAAAATTTGTACCATTGTCGGAGTAAATGTGGGTAGGTTTGCCTCTTCTAGAAGCAAATCTTCGAAGACACGACAAAAAGTTTTCTGTGCTTAGGTCTGTTACTAATTCTAAATGGATAGCTTTTGTACAAAAACAAATAAATAATGCTATATATGCTTTCGTTAATTTATAACCACGTGACTTTTTTATCTTTAATAAGAATGGGACCGGCATAATCCAGCCCTGTGTTCTCGAATGGATATGATATGGACGTTCGTGTTTTCGGTAATGACCCTAACAAATGATCAGTATTTTTTGGCTTTGCTTTAAAACAAATTACACAATCATGTACAATTTTTCTGGTCATATTTCGTCCAGAGATAGGCCAGTAATTTTGTCTTAAAGAAGCTAGAAGTGCTTGAGAACCACAATGTAAATCTCGCTCGTGTTCAAATCGTGCTATTAAGACAGTTAAATCATGATGAGGTGGCAAAACGATAGGATGTTTTTGACTATAGTTAAAATCTGAGTTTTGCAATCGTCCGCCTACTCTAATAATTCCTTTATTATCAATAAATGGAGTTAATGATAGTAGTTTAGATTTAGAACTGACTCTGTCAGATTTTAATAAAGAATCAAGTTCATTAGAAAATATTTCATGTTGAGCGGTTTTAATAAGGTTTAAAAGCGATTCTTGCAACTCGACTGTTGAGAGATAACCTAATCTCTTTACATTAGGATTCCTTGAATTGAATAAAAATCTAGTACAGTAAGCTTGTACCCTTTGCAATTTTATTAAAGAAGAAAAACGCTTAAATAAAAGAAAATCAGATACTTTAGCAACAAATGAAATATTAATATTACGCATTTCAGGCAAGTCTGTATAGTCAACCTTTTTATTACATGTTTGAGACGGCCATTTGGATATATCTTGCATAAGCCAACATGGACCATGCCACCATAACAAAGAATTTCGTAGTTTTGCAGGAGAAACGCCACGAGAAATCAAATCAGCGGGATTTTCGTCAGTACTAACATGCCTCCAATCTTCAATATTTGTTAGTTCCTGTATTTCAGCTACACGATTAGCAACAAATGTTTTCCATTTTTGTGGAGAGGCCCTAATCCAGCTTAATGTAATCATAGAATCTGACCAATAAAAACATTTATTGAAATTAATACCTGTAGAATCCACAGTTTTTTTAGCCAAATTTGCCAACAAAACAGCTGCGCAAAGTTCCAGGCGAGGTAAAGTAAAACTCTTTAGTGGAGCTACACGTGATTTTGCGCATATCAGTTTAACTGCAACATTATTGTGTTGATCTACACATTTAATATATATACATGATCCAAAACAGTTTTCAGATGCATCTGCGAATCCATGCATTTCAATTATGAGATAATTTTTTAATAAAGCAAATCTCGGAATTATTATATTATTCAATTCTTTAATATAATTCCTGAAAAGAATCCATCTTGAATTTAAATCAAGGGGAATGGATTCATCCCAGGACAATTTATATTGCCAAAGTTTTTGAATTATTAATTTCGCTATGATAGTGATAGGTGCAAGAAGACCTAGGGGGTCAAAAATCTGAGCTGTCAGAGACAATATTGTTCGTTTAGTCACATGCGGTTGCTTATTACTTCCTATAGAAAATTGAAAAGTATCCACCTTGGGATTCCAAAGTATACCTAAGGTTTTAGTTTCAGCATCAGCTTTTGCAAATTGGTGTATTTCTTCTGAATTAAGCAACATATTATCAAATATTTTAGGTTCATTTGATAGCCACTTACGTAGTTGAAAACCTCCACCTTCTAGAATTTGTGTCACTTGCTTTTGAATAGTTTCAGTTTCTTCAATCGTGTCGCTGCCTGTGATTAAATCATCAACATAAAAGTCACTAGATATAATTTTACTTGCCATTGGAAATTCTTTCTGATTTTCTATAGCCAACTGTTTGAGACATCTGGTGGATAAATACATCGCTGAAGCCGTACCATAAGTAATAGTTCTGAGTTCAAAGCACTCTAACGTATGTGTAGGGTCCTCCCTCCAGAAGATTCTGTGTAATCTTTGATCCTCCTGTTTTAATAGAACTTGCCTATACATTTTAGCAACATCAGCGGTAATTACATAAGCATGTAGTCTGAAACGTAATATAATTGCAAATAAATCGTCTTGTATTGTAGGACCAATCTTTTGAACATCATTTAGTGAAATATTGGTGTTAGTTTTGCAGGAACCATCAAAAACCACACGAACCTTGAACTTGTTTCCCTTATTACACAATGATGAGGAAGATAGTATTTCGTATTTGAGTCTAATAAATCTTCATGAATTTTTACCATATGATTCAATTCTTCGTACTCTTGCATAAAATGTATATATTCAGAACGCAAAATGGGATTTTTTTGTAATTTCTTCTCAATATTGTAAAAACGTTTTAAGGCAGTAGCCCTAGAATCGCCTAATTTTTTAAAATTATCTTTCTTTGGAATGGAAACAATAAAACGTCCAAATTTATCTCTTGCTGTTGTTTTAATAAAGTGTTCTTCTACTTCTTGTTCTTCCTTGGTAAAATAAATATTTTTTATTTCACATTTCTCTAATGACCAAAACTTCTCCACTTTATCTTCTAAGGAATAGTTCATTTCTTTGCTAAAAAGACTAATAGATGTGCTTGGTTGATCCTCTAATGTTGATAAAGTACCCGCTATTATCCATCCTAAACACGTCTTCTGCAAAGTTGGTAGATTTTTTCCTAAATGTATTTGTCCCACACATAAAAGGTTCCAAAATATCGATGCACCAAGTAATAGGTCGATCTTACCTGTTCTATTAAACTTTGGATCAGCCAGTCTGATATTTTGCGGAATATTTAAAATAGACGAATCATAAGATATTGAAGGCAAATTTTCTGTTATTTTTCCAATTACAAGAAAAGGTAGCGTTACACTAAATTCATTATGAATAGAATATATTTTTGCATTAGTTTTATATTTTAAGTTAAAAATGCCTTGATTTATTCCGGATATAACTGACTCTATTTTTGATTTACTCAATTTTAACTGTTCAACTAAATCACTAGTCATAAAATTTGACTGCGAACCAAGTCAAGAAGGGCTCTGCAATTATGCATTTTTCCATCACTACCTGTAATTTTTACCCATGCTGTAGATAATAAAATTTGATTTGTTTTTTGTTGAAATACTGAATGGTTGACGACTGAAGCGTGATTGTTAGAATCTGAAAAATACTGACTAGGTTCTTGATCATTTAGCTGAACGTTTGAATTTATTTCAGAGGTAACTAAAGTATTTTTGGAATTGTTTACAATATGTAATAAAGTATTATGCTTTTTCTTGCAAACTGCACACAATTTCGGATTTGTACAATCTTTATAAACATGATTCTTTTTTAGGCAATTTATACATAAACCTAACTTTCTTATCTCAGAAATTCGTGCATTGATAGGCAAGCTTAAAAATTTTTCACAATTATAAATATTGTGGGACTCCTTGCAATACAAACAGTAAAAAAACGTTGAAGCATGGCATGATGAGTTATGCTCCCTTTTTACCTTGAAATTAGTCTTTTGTTCTGTTCCGTAATCTGACAGATTTAAACTTTCCAAAAATTCACAACGTTGTGTTAAAAATGAAAACATTTCGTCCATTGTAGGATATATATCCGCGATTTTATATGCTTTCCATTCCCGCCTGGAAACTGGATCTAATTTATTTGTTATAAAATGAATCAAAATAATATCCCAATGCTTGGTAGGATGACCTAAATTTTCCAATGCTCTAAAATGCCTTAATACATCATCTAGTAACTGTCTTAACGCAATATGCGACTCCTTAGTAATCGGTTGCAATAAATTTTCAAAAAGACCCCGAACATGATTGTCTGTGATCAATCTTTTATTTTCATATCGTTCACGTAACAGACTCCATGCAACAGAATAATTTTTGTCACACACCTCCAATGATCGAATTATGCCAGCAGCTTCATCTCTTAATGACGACCTCAGATAGTAGAACTTTTGAGTACTAGTGAGGGTATTATTAGAGTGTATTATCGCATTAAAAATGTCATAGAATTCCAGCCACTGTTCATAATTACCATCAAAGGACGGCAAATTAATAGTAGGCAATTTAATATTAGGAGCGTTTCCATTAGATATATTACTGGTATTTAGATTATTAACTTCGGAAACATTTTGAGAAAATTTACCAATAAAATATCTGACAGATTCGGTTATGTTGAAATAAATTGATTCAAATTGTTCTCTTTCTACATGATCCAAGTCACCTTGTGACATCAAATCAATTTCTGACTGAATATTTTCAAACTGATCCCATAATGGCTCTATTTTTTTTAATCTGGCTTCTAAAACATTAATAATAGTTTCATTGACATCATTATCTTTTACTGAATTAAAATGATTGGAAAGTCTTGTTAATTGGGCTTTAATTGTACCTCTTTTTGTTATCAAATGTCCAAGCTCAGACATTCTCTACACAGTAAAAACACAAATCAAATACGTTTCAATTATTGCAAGTCCAGATCTCTTATCTGGAATACTAGATATCTTCTCTGATATATAAAACTTCTAAATCGGTAAGAACTTACTGAAAATATTTTTGTTTAAATTCTCTTTCCTAATACTGCACAACCAACTTGTTTCTGCTTTCGGTTTGAATATGACTTCAGCGATGTATAATGTACACTCACTGTCAGGTAGTCTTGAGTTTCTTCTGCTGCTAGACTGCTACGTTAACTATACAACGAAGACGAACTTAAGAAATTGCTGTATATTAATCCGGCTCGCTGGACCAATGTTTCTTTTGATATTAGTGGACTGTAAACACTTTGTTTGAATATATAAAAGTACTGGTTATGTATTTTATAGCTTTATTCAATTTATGTCACAATTCTTCTTTGACATTATTCTTATTAATTTTTATTGTTTTTTATTAACTATGGTTACAAATCATACACAATATGAACATATTCAAAGTAAATATAAAGGGTAGGCTTTAACACACATAAAAACCAGCTCAGAACAGCCAGCAAATGAGTATAAAAATAAAAAGTTCAAGAAAATACTTACAAAAAAGTCATATGAAAGGTCCAGCTTGCCATGACATAAGAATGTTCTGGAAATTTTCCACCAAGCAACGAGAAAAATAAACGAAGGTTGTTGACTCCTGAATTTGAAAGCAACCGCACGTTCGAACGTCAGTCCTAAAATAATTAAGAAAATATCAAAAATAAAACATTAAATCTATTGAAAGAATACGTCAGATGGACAAGTAAGTTTGTAATTTAAGATAAAACCATAAATTTACGTACCTGTGAGCTGCAAATAAATCCAAATCAAAGATAAAAGTCCAGCAGTTTCTGGCAAATTTTGCAAGCCAAATTTAAGTCACAGCAACCTAAGGGGGAAGCAGAAATTGTGAAGTGTGAACTTCACTAAAATTTGCAAAACAACGGCCATTCTGATTCAAGTTTGGCAGATAAAGTAAATCGTACACAATCTGTGGCGAAACTACAAACTAATAAAAGTGAACGTTAAAATTTTAAAATAAGAAAATTTGTACAATCATAAAATCGGAAATTCACGGAAATTGGACAATTTAGTTGTAAAAGGTTGAACCACAAGATTTGTTCATTTAAAATAAGTTAGCTCAGGTAATTTAAGGAAAACCTTGTTATTTCATTAATAAAAGTATAACTGAAATTCTTACACAGAGCGACATCTTTTATTCAAGAGCAGAATCAAAATATAATTACAGTAAACTAATTTCATAGCACAATAATTGTCAAAATTTCAATCAGACCCATAGATTTCAATTACAGTAGGTTACTAATAACATACAAAATTCAATATCATAGATTTTTATTAAAACTTTTACAATTTAAAACATAAAATAATTCAAAGTAAGTTTCCCAAAGTCTCGAACGAAGTCAAGCCCTGAAATAAAACAGACAAGGAGTAAAAAGACTCCAAATAAGCATTTTTCATTTTTAAAGTACAGAGTGTTATTTATTTATGAAGCAGATGCTGTCAAAGCAGGTAAGAACCAATAAAATATCTTAAATGTGTATGAATGCAAACTAAAAGTACAATTTCTATAAACAAACTAAAAATACAATTGCCACATTAGAGGATTAGTACTAACAAACTTCGACGTAAATAGTAAAATTTACTTTTACTATTTTATCTTATTAA
This sequence comes from Rhagium mordax, assembly GCA_963680705.1. Taxonomy (NCBI): domain Eukaryota; kingdom Metazoa; phylum Arthropoda; class Insecta; order Coleoptera; family Cerambycidae; genus Rhagium; species Rhagium mordax. Next base: position 35,990,287 of record OY796661.1, on the reverse strand, counting down.
AAATTTACACCTCTATGGATTTCTGACTTCTTTGGATTTCATTTCTTAAATTAAATTATTTTTTCACGTTCTTAATTTATATTTTTACATAAACGAGTCGTTAATATCCTCCTAATGATTTCTAGTAAGAATGAAAGAGCATGTATGTACGGGGTGTTCAACGTAACTTGCTACCCCCATAATTTCCTTGTTTATAAGGTAATAAAAAAATAAAAAAATTTTCTTTTTGCATTTTTCACATACTTTTTAAATATGTTGTCGGATCATAAGTAGGTATGGCGATACTTGAGACAGGGCTCCGCTGCACCCCCAAAATGGGGCCCCCGGCCTCCGTAGGGCTCCGCTGCGCACCCTCTAGAATGGGCCCCCAGAATATGTATTGCGGGTTGCATAACACCCCCATAGTAAGATACGAACCCTCCTTTTTAACCTTACTTTTTGCGAGCCCCAAAAATTGCATTGTTAGTATTTTTAAATATTGAAAAAAAAAGTTGTTGAGTGCAGCGAGATTCGAACCGCCGACCTATGGGTTGGTACGAAGACGTCTTACATGTTTAGCTACAGCGTAACTAGTTTACGAGTGTAATTGTGTATTCGAGCCTGAGCCAAACGGCTAAGTAGAAAATTACCGCACTGGAAAAAAACGTGCGCGATAGAAAAAAACATGACGGTGCGTTAGGTATGAGAAAAAAACATGACTGCGCAGTAGATATGAGAAAAAAACATGGCTGCGTAGCAGGTATGAGAAAAAAAACAATTTCCGGTCTTCTGAAATACATGATGTGGGGTATCAAATGAATCATCTCAATGTCTAGAGTACTAATTTAACAAAATTTTCATTCTAAGTGTGAAAAAGGGGGTTTGGGGCTTGATAATTGAATTTAAAGTATATAAATATGTTCCCCAACTCGAAACATGCTAGAATCTGTCATAAAATAACAACTTCTGGTCTTTACTTCCGGTCTTCTGAAATACATGATGTGGGGTATCAAATGAATCATCTCAATGTCTAGAATACTAATTTAACAAAATTTTCATTCTAAGTGTGAAAAAGGGGGTTTGGGGCTTGATAATTGAATTTAAAGTATATAGATATGTTCCCCAACTCGAAACATGCTAGAATCCGTCATAAAATAACAACTTCCGGTCTCTACTTCCGGTCTTCTGAAATGCATGATGTGGGGTATCAAATGAATCATCTCAATGTCTAGAGTACTAATTTAACAAAATTTTCATTCTAAAATGTGAAAAAGGGGCTTTGGGGCTTGATAATAGAATTTAAAGTATATAGATATGTTCTCCAACTCGAAACATGCTAGAATCCATCATAAAATAACAACTTACACTAATGAAGCTCAAAGATGGCGTCAGATGTTGAAACTGCAGGCAATTAAGCTTTCAATATATATTTCAAAAATGAGTAGTACTGTTTATTATTTCTAACGAATTTCTAATAAGTTTTGATTATTGTCAGACAGCAAAACGTTCGTGTACAAAAAAAATAAATTATTTCTAATTTGAACTGATGACTTTTTGGTTTCTCGCGCTGGACAGTCAACAATTTAGATGCTCGTGCGTATATACCTGGCTCTTTTGTGGTGACAGCCCCTTTTGTACGGGGGTCTAACGGACACCTAGACGGTACTTGACCCCATGCAGAGGTGCGATTGACGAGCCGAACTGTCGACTTTTTATACCACTCAATCAGAGACGGTAACCAGTGCGTGAAATATAATCATAAAGAACATCAGCCAAACTATCAACTCAAATAGTTCATGTTTTTTAGGAAAATTTAAATTATTTTAAACTGCTGAAGTTTTTAACCCGATAGACCACCTACCATGGTATGAACCATCGAATCGGAACTATGCCATCAGAGTGCCAAGGGTAAAGCTTCTAGGAATAAAAAATAATAGATTTTGCCAAAATTTTTAAGAATATTGCTTCTGCGTACAAAAACGACAACGTATTGAATATTTCATTAGGTGCATACATTATAATTCGCAAATATAAAAAAAATAATATAGTACGTAAAGCTCATTGGTAATATTTTTGTTTTAAATACGTTGAAGACGGGATTACTTACCCCAATATACTTACCAACTCCTTGTAGAAAGATAGTAAGAGGAATTTGTATTGACGGAAGAAAAATCTGCAATCAAAATATCATTCTTAAACTTCATTCATGTCCTGTCTACTCGCATAATCGATATTAATAGTCGTTGCTTTATTATAAAATTAGCTAGAAAGTATATATTGCATACCTAGTATGTATAATAAATAATAACCGGTCAACCCTCCATATCATGGCCCCCGCTACAGACTGCAGGTAGTTAGCTTTCTGTGCTGCGGGCGCGCTACTTATTCTTTTACCGAAATTCAAAAAACAAGAACAACCACCCAGAGAGACGCACTTAATGTTAGTGGCGCGATTTCTGGAACACAAGGGCATATATTGAGCGCGTAGACGACAGAGTCTTAGAAAATAAACAGGTTAAGACAGGCAGTAGACATCGATGTGTTATCCGCTGTTGCCATAAAATATGAAATAAAAATCTAAATTATTTTAATAATAATAATTAACGTCAACATAACATGTCGTGTGCCTACAGAATAAATATAAAGTGGTATTTCTTTTTATTTTTGTATGTGTAATGTGTATAGGTACCTATTTTTATTTCTAATCTCCTGTGAATATTTATATTAATGTTTTTCAATTTCATTATTTTTTGTATTTTTAATTTTCCTGAACAAATGATTTTTAATCAAAAACTAAACCGAAAAAATTAGTACTACTAACCTGATGTAAGTACCTATATTAAAATAGTAAGAACATCTCCGCATATAACTCAAGACATGTAACAAGAAAATAGATATGTAATTACCAAAGTAACATTTTCCACAAGTCTAGTTAAAGGCCGCAGATAATGCAAAAGAAAGAAAGAACCAATCCTAAAACTTTTAGAAATAACATTTTTAATAGTATCGAGTATTAAAACATAAATGTATTATTTTAAAAAGGTACCTAGATACCAATGGCTTCTAGCATAGATCTTAGACCTATGAAAATAGGTCCTATAATCAAGAGAGGTGAGAGGGGCATGCCAAGGGCTGTCCGTTAAGATTTTTTATTATGAGTTATGAGGGTGGAGCTATGAAATTTTAAAGATGTCCGACATGTAAACAGCTATAGTCGTAATTAGATGTGAGTATGTCATACCTGTAGTCTATTGCTATAAAAAAAATTATTTAATTAATTAAATACTGATTAAATCGTTATTCCGTATTAGCAGATAAAATTCCTTATATTGGCGTGTCGAAATGTAATTTCTATTTCCTGTAGTACCTAACACGTCCGAAAAATGCATAAGCAGACAGTAAATTTGAATGGTTTTTTTTTTTTTTTTAGGCGATGCGCTTTGAATTAAACGGGCGATGAGGATGACGTAATTGCTTTTTATTTATTACAATTGAACATATGATAAAATGAAGTTCTTGTAGTAGGTACACCATACCTGTATACTAGTCTATTGTTATAAGAATTAGGTATTGAATTATTTAATTACCAAATAAAATTGTTTATTATATGGCATATTAGTAGATAAACTCTGTATGAAATATCTACATGTCGGAGAGATACTTAATTTTCAGAAACCAGCAACTTGCACATAGTATAAATAAAACAATATATCTAAAATGCATTTGATGGGTTTTAATGCTATAGAGGAGATTTAGAGGGTAATAAAAGGCATTCATCATTCAATTTGATGTAAAATGCTTCTTCTGATGGTAATTATATGCAATAATAGATGATTGTTTTATCAATCAATGGATGATTCTAATATATTATTTTTAAGTATTTAATAAAATTAACGGTAGGTAGTTATTTTTAAGCGTTCAATTGTAAAGTAATAGATCGTTTTTTGATATATTAGATGTTAAATGTATTTGTAATTCATAATGCATGAAATACTCAGATGTACACATCACGATGTAAGCAAGTTGAAACTAGCCCAATAATTTAAGCTGACGTCATATTTAGACGAATTCAAACAAGTAGATTTCACAACGATCCATGCATGACCGCAATATTAAATTTTAGCTCTACTAGGTACATAATATGCGAATAATTGAATACCTGAATTATTATAAGAAAATATGACTGCTTATCAATCAATGACTTGTTCTAATATAGTTTAGATGCTTTAATTGCTAAACGATAACGAAAGAATCATCTGTATGAAATGCCTATAATGGGCGAGTACTCATTAAAAAATAAACACAGACTTGTGAACCGACGTGTGACATTCCTCAAATTTTTGCATACTATGCAAGGTTGCACCATGACCTATATACGACTGCGATCTAATTTGACGTAATATCTGAACAATCAGTGATTAGTGTATCAAAAAAAAAAAAAAAAAAAAAAAAAAAGAAGTAGGTAATTAATATTAAAGGTATCTGTAGTAGTAAGTAGATATATTACACCTTTTTTTTTATCATAATCGGGTTTTAGATGGTGTGAAGTACATAAGATTTGATAGACATAATATATACGGAGGGGTTTTATACAAGCACAATTCACGAACATTGTAACTAGTTTTAATGTATAAAAATACTATATACGAGGCGCTATACGAAGACATTTAGCATGCTTTATTTACAAAACTAGTTGATGTGAAGATCTATCTATCTAAATAGCAATAATACATAATTATCCTAGACCATCAGACCAAGGTGATGAATGTCATCGAGTTCTCCGAGCATGTTGAAACAGAAATCTTCTTGAAGAACGATGGAAAACGAGCCGAATACTGTGATTCTCGAACACGAGGACCAAGTGATATTCCCAGACTACTCTATTAAGATGCCAGAAGCTATATGAATTTTGTACGTAATTTACAAAAATTGAAAGAAGACATTCATACAAGTTTTTTTTTACATAAGTTGAAAAATGTCCACATCTAACAATCGAAAGATGATTCATTTCGATGAGGAGGAAAAACTTAAAATACCTATATTATTTATAATACTAGGCATCTGCTTACGGGAATGCTTGAAAAGTGATTGGATGCAAGAAGTGACTGATCGAATAAGACTTCAAATGAGAATTTTACGCTGTGCCGAAATAATAAATCCAGAAATTATGCATTATATCACAAGTTATTATATGTATCCTTTTTTTTATGTAACATATAACATGTATTGAATAAAGAAATATGAATTATAATAGACATAACGAGTTCTATTACATGTCCACTGACTCTCGTATGAAAATTTTTTTGATAACCCCATGATAACAATTACATGTACATGTAGTATAATTAGATGTTAATTATGTGCAATAATAGATAACTGTTTTATCAATCAATAGCAGGTTCTAATACATTATTTCAATTATTTAATTACCGATTAAGTCATAAAAAATATGGTCACTTATCAATCAATTATGCGTTCTGAGATATTCTTAAGAGTTCAATTGTATGCAATAAATCAATTTTTCTATATTAAATGTATATTTTTAGTTTATAATTCGCGAAATACTCAGATGTATCACAATATTACAATAAACACATTAATACTAATTAAATAATTAATCTGACGTCATATAAAATTTCAACGAATTTAATAAGATTTCGCCACAGCTCGTATACGAATGTAATATTAATTTTAGTTCTACTAGATATGCAAATAATTTATAATTATATGAAGAGCTCCTAAAGTCTAGAGCCATCAAATAACTTCCAAAATTATTTTTTCGACTGTACTTCATAGAAGGCAAGATATCTGACGAAGATGAGTATAAACTATTCATTTAAATAAAGTATGGATAGGCATCGTCTTTTCAAAAGAATGTTCCTCAAGAATCATGAAATCAAGGTATATTTATACCCCTTTTTATCACGTGTCGGTTTTTAGGAAGGTAGACGGCATAAGAATTGATAAAAAATAATATACTGAGGGGCTTTATACAAGCACAATTCATGAAGTTTTAATAGAAATAATATATCAAACGCTATAACTATAGATTCTCTGAATTTTAATGTATAAACATACTATATACGAGGCGCCATACGAGGGTAATTAGCGTACTAAGATATGCCTTATGCACACGCTTTGTTTACAAAACTAGTTGATGTGAAGATCTATCTATATAAATAATAATAATACATAGTTCTCCTGGGCCATCAGATCAAAGTGATGTATGTCATCGAGTTCTCAGTGCATGTTGAAACGGGAACCGTCTTGAAGGATAATGGAAAACGAACCAAATATCCTCGAACACGAGATCCAAAGTGTTATACCCAGGCTACTCAGTCAAGATGGATGTTCTAATATCCGTGGTACTCAAAGGTATAAAACCAGCACGCCGTTCTACGCATTGAAAGTGAGTCTAGTACATCAAAACATCAACAGAGCGGACGGCAAGCCAAATACAGAAAGCAATCAACCTGGAGAGTCTACCTCTGTTAGCTTAGAGGTACACCACTCTGGCATCTACAGCCACTAACCCTGCGAGGTGGGGAGAGGTAGATTATTCACGGATGTTGTCTCCGTAAGGAGTCTGAGCCCATGAGGAGACTGTCCAGCATAGAGGAACCGGAGAAAAATAATAATTTAAATATATAAATACATATTTTCGTTCGCAGCAAAAATAGCATGTTATAGTGTTTCAAGATCTTCATTCAAGCGTTATTAACTTAATATTATTAATAAATAAAAATCAGATATTAATTAAATACATATCATTTAAGTATGTAATATATTATGCGAGAACAATAGCTTAAATGCCTACTGGAAATCATAATTTTTTGATGTAATAAAGTACATTTCATGAGTGCATAGTATAAATACAGACTTGAACAGCAGAACCGTATAAAATATCGAGAAATTTTTACTAACACACTGCATTCCTCAAAAATATGTTAAATATGAAAAAGAAAACGGTGGTGATCTAATTTACATATATTGTAATAATAAACAATTTCAATATACACCATTGAAGCATGCGTAACAGTGTTTTATTTCTCAAAGAAATTGGCACATGCCTAGTAAAAATCTTAGTAGAACCGACTTAGGCATTAATGTGGTTAAGATATATACATCTCTCTTCTTATTTTTCACTGAATAATTTGACTTATTGTTTATAATTAAACGTCGATTCTCTTAAGATTTGAAACCATTATATAACTTTCAAAATAATGTTTCCAATTGTATTTCACAGAAGGGTAGATACCCATGGAAGACAAGTACCTATAAACTATTCATTTAAATAAAGTACGTAACAAATATTGTGATTCCCGAGCATGAGCTCCAAGTACTATACTTAGACTACTACATCAAAATGTCACTCTTAATAACCGAGGTACTCGCAGAGCTGATGCAGTTCTACATATTGAATACCATCCTAACCGATCAAACATCGTCAGAGTGGATTGTAAGTCAAATGCAGAAAGCGGTCAACCGGGGAGATCCTACCCTGTTAACTTAGAGGTACACGACTCTGGTATCTACAGACACTAACCCTTCAAGATTTAGGACGGCGGTTGTAGATTATCCACGGGAGTTCTTTCCGTAAGGTGACTATGCTCAAGAGGAGACCGTCCAGCATCAAGAAACCAGAGCGAAATAATAATAATTTAAATAAATATAAATACATATGTAATTTCTTTCGCAGCGGAAAAAAAAAACACCATGTAATAGTGTTTCAAGATTTCCATTCAAACGTTATTAAATTAAGAGGGTGCCTCGATTTTAAAAAAAATAATGTTAAGGACGATAAAAGCTTATAGAAAGCCGGTCATAAGCTGACAGAAATCGATTAATAGGATGATAAAACTGAACAAATCTGATAGATATCGGCTCATAAGATGATAAAAAGCTGATAGAGGTGATAAGAAAGTCGGTCATAAATTGATAGAAATATGTTCATAAGATGATGAAAAGTCTATAAAAATGGGTAAACGTCGATAGAAAGCGGCTTGTAAGAAGATAAAACTTGTAAAAGAGGATAGAAAGCAATCCAGAAGATGATAGAAAGTTGATAGAACTCGACTCAAGCCGATAAAAACGTCTATAGAAAGGCATTTTACGATAGGTTTGATAGGAAGACTGATAGAGATCGGCTCATAAGATGATAAAAAGCTGGTAGAGCTGATAGAAAGGGTTAGATTGGACGCGTCCAATCTAACCTATCGTAAAATGTCTTCCTATAGACGTTTTTATCGTCATATGAGTCGAATTCTATCAACTTTCTATCAGCTTATGGACAGCTTTCTATTCTCTGTTACAAGTTTTATCCTCTTACAAGCCTCTTTCTGTCAACTTTTTTCTGTTTTATAGGATTCTTATCATCTTATGAACATTTTTTTTCTATCAATCTGCGTCCGACTCTATCAGATTTATCAATTTTTTTTTCATCTTATTTATTTATTTATTTATTTATTTATTTATTTCCATACACGAACCCAACAGAATTTACATTCCACTTACAGGGCCGGGATAACATATAGTGACACATTACATTTATAAACTAAGAGAAAGTAGAAATAAAAATTATACTAACTAAACTACAATTATCAAATTATATATTGAGAAATTAATAAATAACTGACTTAATTTGACTTAACCTAGTATTAAAAATATCTACATCATTCTCAATAGCTTCATAAGTACGGCAAACAGTATATAATGGAGAAAACATTAGAATATTTGAATGGGTATTAGGAAAATAGAACATTGACGTGAATCTAGTTAACCTGGTAGGTGCCCTAAAGTTGATTTTTTCAAGCAATTGGGGACAGTCAATCATATTGTTTAAAAGCTTGTATAAGAGTATTACACCTTGCATTTTCCTACGCTGCTCCATAGAACTGTAGGAAAAACGATTATGATTCGGTTTCTATAGGTTAATGATGATTTTCTATCCGCTTTTATACGTTTTATGTTCTTATGAAAGGCTTTCTATCGACTTATCCGTTTTATAGACTTTTCATCATCTTATGAACATATTTCTATCAATTTATGACAAACTTTCTATCAGCTCTACCAGCTTTTTATCATCTTATGAGCCGATCTCTATCAGTCTTCCTATCAAACCTATCGTAAAATGCCTTTCTATAGACGTTTTTATCGGCTTGAGTCGAGTTCTATCAACTTTCTATCATCTTCTGGATTGCTTTCTATCCTCTTTTACAAGTTTTATCTTCTTACAAGCCGCTTTCTATCGACGTTTACCCATTTTTATAGACTTTTCATCATCTTATGAACATATTTCTATCAATTTATGACCGACTTTCTTATCACCTCTATCAGCTTTTTATCATCTTATGAGCCGATATCTATCAGATTTGTTCAGTTTTATCATCCTATTAATCGATTTCTGTCAGCTTATGACCGGCTTTCTATAAGCTTTTATCGTCCTTAACATTATTTTTTTTAAAATCGAGGCACCCTCTTAATTTAATAACGTTTGAATGGAAATCTTGAAACACTATTACATGGTGTTTTTTTTTTCCGCTGCGAAAGAAATTACATATGTATTTATATTTATTTAAATTATTATTATTTCGCTCTGGTTTCTTGATGCTGGACGGTCTCCTCTTGAGCATAGTCACCTTACGGAAAGAACTCCCGTGGATAATCTACAACCGCCGTCCTAAATCTTGAAGGGTTAGTGTCTGTAGATACCAGAGTCGTGTACCTCTAAGTTAACAGGGTAGGATCTCCCCGGTTGACCGCTTTCTGCATTTGACTTACAATCCACTCTGACGATGTTTGATCGGTTAGGATGGTATTCAATATGTAGAACTGCATCAGCTCTGCGAGTACCTCGGTTATTAAGAGTGACATTTTGATGTAGTAGTCTAAGTATAGTACTTGGAGCTCATGCTCGGGAATCACAATATTTGTTACGTACTTTATTTAAATGAATAGTTTATAGGTACTTGTCTTCCATGGGTATCTACCCTTCTGTGAAATACAACTGGAAACATTATTTTGAAAGTTATATAATGGTTTCAAATCTTAAGAGAATCGACGTTTAATTATAAACAATAAGTCAAATTATTCAGTGAAAAATAAGAAGAGAGATGTATATATCTTAACCACATTAATGCCTAAGTCGGTTCTACTAAGATTTTTACTAGGAATGTGCCAATTTCTTTGAGAAATAAAACACTGTTACGCATGCTTCAATGGTGTATATTGAAATTGTTTATTATTACAATATATGTAAATTAGATCACCACCGTTTTCTTTTTCATATTTAACATATTTTTGAGGAATGCAGTGTATTAGTAAAAATTTCTCGATATTTTATACGGTTCTGCTGTTCAAGTCTGTATTTATACTATGCACTCATGAAATGTACTTTATTACATCAAAAAATTATGATTTCCAGTAGGCATTTAAGCTATTGTTCTCGCATAATATATTACATACTTAAATGATATGTATTTAATTAATATCTGATTTTTATTTATTAATAATATTAAGTTAATAACGCTTGAATGAAGATCTTGAAACACTATAACATGCTATTTTTGCTGCGAACGAAAATATGTATTTATATATTTAAATTATTATTTTTCTCCGGTTCCTCTATGCTGGACAGTCTCCTCATGGGCTCAGACTCCTTACGGAGACAACATCCGTGAATAATCTACCTCTCCCCACCTCGCAGGGTTAGTGGCTGTAGATGCCAGAGTGGTGTACCTCTAAGCTAACAGAGGTAGACTCTCCAGGTTGATTGCTTTCTGTATTTGGCTTGCCGTCCGCTCTGTTGATGTTTTGATGTACTAGACTCACTTTCAATGCGTAGAACGGCGTGCTGGTTTTATACCTTTGAGTACCACGGATATTAGAACATCCATCTTGACTGAGTAGCCTGGGTATAACACTTTGGATCTCGTGTTCGAGGATATTTGGTTCGTTTTCCATTATCCTTCAAGACGGTTCCCGTTTCAACATGCACTGAGAACTCGATGACATACATCACTTTGATCTGATGGCCCAGGAGAACTATGTATTATTATTATTTATATAGATAGATCTTCACATCAACTAGTTTTGTAAACAAAGCGTGTGCATAAGGCATATCTTAGTACGCTAATTACCCTCGTATGGCGCCTCGTATATAGTATGTTTATACATTAAAATTCAGAGAATCTATAGTTATAGCGTTTGATATATTATTTCTATTAAAACTTCATGAATTGTGCTTGTATAAAGCCCCTCAGTATATTATTTTTTATCAATTCTTATGCCGTCTACCTTCCTAAAAACCGACACGTGATAAAAAGGGGTATAAATATACCTTGATTTCATGATTCTTGAGGAACATTCTTTTGAAAAGACGATGCCTATCCATACTTTATTTAAATGAATAGTTTATACTCATCTTCGTCAGATATCTTGCCTTCTATGAAGTACAGTCGAAAAAATAATTTTGGAAGTTATTTGATGGCTCTAGACTTTAGGAGCTCTTCATATAATTATAAATTATTTGCATATCTAGTAGAACTAAAATTAATATTACATTCGTATACGAGCTGTGGCGAAATCTTATTAAATTCGTTGAAATTTTATATGACGTCAGATTAATTATTTAATTAGTATTAATGTGTTTATTGTAATATTGTGATACATCTGAGTATTTCGCGAATTATAAACTAAAAATATACATTTAATATAGAAAAATTGATTTATTGCATACAATTGAACTCTTAAGAATATCTCAGAACGCATAATTGATTGATAAGTGACCATATTTTTTATGACTTAATCGGTAATTAAATAATTGAAATAATGTATTAGAACCTGCTATTGATTGATAAAACAGTTATCTATTATTGCACATAATTAACATCTAATTATACTACATGTACATGTAATTGTTATCATGGGGTTATCAAAAAAATTTTCATACGAGAGTCAGTGGACATGTAATAGAACTCGTTATGTCTATTATAATTCATATTTCTTTATTCAATACATGTTATATGTTACATAAAAAAAAGGATACATATAATAACTTGTGATATAATGCATAATTTCTGGATTTATTATTTCGGCACAGCGTAAAATTCTCATTTGAAGTCTTATTCGATCAGTCACTTCTTGCATCCAATCACTTTTCAAGCATTCCCGTAAGCAGATGCCTAGTATTATAAATAATATAGGTATTTTAAGTTTTTCCTCCTCATCGAAATGAATCATCTTTCGATTGTTAGATGTGGACATTTTTCAACTTATGTAAAAAAAAACTTGTATGAATGTCTTCTTTCAATTTTTGTAAATTACGTACAAAATTCATATAGCTTCTGGCATCTTAATAGAGTAGTCTGGGAATATCACTTGGTCCTCGTGTTCGAGAATCACAGTATTCGGCTCGTTTTCCATCGTTCTTCAAGAAGATTTCTGTTTCAACATGCTCGGAGAACTCGATGACATTCATCACCTTGGTCTGATGGTCTAGGATAATTATGTATTATTGCTATTTAGATAGATAGATCTTCACATCAACTAGTTTTGTAAATAAAGCATGCTAAATGTCTTCGTATAGCGCCTCGTATATAGTATTTTTATACATTAAAACTAGTTACAATGTTCGTGAATTGTGCTTGTATAAAACCCCTCCGTATATATTATGTCTATCAAATCTTATGTACTTCACACCATCTAAAACCCGATTATGATAAAAAAAAAGGTGTAATATATCTACTTACTACTACAGATACCTTTAATATTAATTACCTACTTCTTTTTTTTTTTTTTTTTTTTTTTTTTTGATACACTAATCACTGATTGTTCAGATATTACGTCAAATTAGATCGCAGTCGTATATAGGTCATGGTGCAACCTTGCATAGTATGCAAAAATTTGAGGAATGTCACACGTCGGTTCACAAGTCTGTGTTTATTTTTTAATGAGTACTCGCCCATTATAGGCATTTCATACAGATGATTCTTTCGTTATCGTTTAGCAATTAAAGCATCTAAACTATATTAGAACAAGTCATTGATTGATAAGCAGTCATATTTTCTTATAATAATTCAGGTATTCAATTATTCGCATATTATGTACCTAGTAGAGCTAAAATTTAATATTGCGGTCATGCATGGATCGTTGTGAAATCTACTTGTTTGAATTCGTCTAAATATGACGTCAGCTTAAATTATTGGGCTAGTTTCAACTTGCTTACATCGTGATGTGTACATCTGAGTATTTCATGCATTATGAATTACAAATACATTTAACATCTAATATATCAAAAAACGATCTATTACTTTACAATTGAACGCTTAAAAATAACTACCTACCGTTAATTTTATTAAATACTTAAAAATAATATATTAGAATCATCCATTGATTGATAAAACAATCATCTATTATTGCATATAATTACCATCAGAAGAAGCATTTTACATCAAATTGAATGATGAATGCCTTTTATTACCCTCTAAATCTCCTCTATAGCATTAAAACCCATCAAATGCATTTTAGATATATTGTTTTATTTATACTATGTGCAAGTTGCTGGTTTCTGAAAATTAAGTATCTCTCCGACATGTAGATATTTCATACAGAGTTTATCTACTAATATGCCATATAATAAACAATTTTATTTGGTAATTAAATAATTCAATACCTAATTCTTATAACAATAGACTAGTATACAGGTATGGTGTACCTACTACAAGAACTTCATTTTATCATATGTTCAATTGTAATAAATAAAAAGCAATTACGTCATCCTCATCGCCCGTTTAATTCAAAGCGCATCGCCTAAAAAAAAAAAAAAAACCATTCAAATTTACTGTCTGCTTATGCATTTTTCGGACGTGTTAGGTACTACAGGAAATAGAAATTACATTTCGACACGCCAATATAAGGAATTTTATCTGCTAATACGGAATAACGATTTAATCAGTATTTAATTAATTAAATAATTTTTTTTATAGCAATAGACTACAGGTATGACATACTCACATCTAATTACGACTATAGCTGTTTACATGTCGGACATCTTTAAAATTTCATAGCTCCACCCTCATAACTCATAATAAAAAATCTTAACGGACAGCCCTTGGCATGCCCCTCTCACCTCTCTTGATTATAGGACCTATTTTCATAGGTCTAAGATCTATGCTAGAAGCCATTGGTATCTAGGTACCTTTTTAAAATAATACATTTATGTTTTAATACTCGATACTATTAAAAATGTTATTTCTAAAAGTTTTAGGATTGGTTCTTTCTTTCTTTTGCATTATCTGCGGCCTTTAACTAGACTTGTGGAAAATGTTACTTTGGTAATTACATATCTATTTTCTTGTTACATGTCTTGAGTTATATGCGGAGATGTTCTTACTATTTTAATATAGGTACTTACATCAGGTTAGTAGTACTAATTTTTTCGGTTTAGTTTTTGATTAAAAATCATTTGTTCAGGAAAATTAAAAATACAAAAAATAATGAAATTGAAAAACATTAATATAAATATTCACAGGAGATTAGAAATAAAAATAGGTACCTATACACATTACACATACAAAAATAAAAAGAAATACCACTTTATATTTATTCTGTAGGCACACGACATGTTATGTTGACGTTAATTATTATTATTAAAATAATTTAGATTTTTATTTCATATTTTATGGCAACAGCGGATAACACATCGATGTCTACTGCCTGTCTTAACCTGTTTATTTTCTAAGACTCTGTCGTCTACGCGCTCAATATATGCCCTTGTGTTCCAGAAATCGCGCCACTAACATTAAGTGCGTCTCTCTGGGTGGTTGTTCTTGTTTTTTGAATTTCGGTAAAAGAATAAGTAGCGCGCCCGCAGCACAGAAAGCTAACTACCTGCAGTCTGTAGCGGGGGCCATGATATGGAGGGTTGACCGGTTATTATTTATTATACATACTAGGTATGCAATATATACTTTCTAGCTAATTTTATAATAAAGCAACGACTATTAATATCGATTATGCGAGTAGACAGGACATGAATGAAGTTTAAGAATGATATTTTGATTGCAGATTTTTCTTCCGTCAATACAAATTCCTCTTACTATCTTTCTACAAGGAGTTGGTAAGTATATTGGGGTAAGTAATCCCGTCTTCAACGTATTTAAAACAAAAATATTACCAATGAGCTTTACGTACTATATTATTTTTTTTATATTTGCGAATTATAATGTATGCACCTAATGAAATATTCAATACGTTGTCGTTTTTGTACGCAGAAGCAATATTCTTAAAAATTTTGGCAAAATCTATTATTTTTTATTCCTAGAAGCTTTACCCTTGGCACTCTGATGGCATAGTTCCGATTCGATGGTTCATACCATGGTAGGTGGTCTATCGGGTTAAAAACTTCAGCAGTTTAAAATAATTTAAATTTTCCTAAAAAACATGAACTATTTGAGTTGATAGTTTGGCTGATGTTCTTTATGATTATATTTCACGCACTGGTTACCGTCTCTGATTGAGTGGTATAAAAAGTCGACAGTTCGGCTCGTCAATCGCACCTCTGCATGGGGTCAAGTACCGTCTAGGTGTCCGTTAGACCCCCGTACAAAAGGGGCTGTCACCACAAAAGAGCCAGGTATATACGCACGAGCATCTAAATTGTTGACTGTCCAGCGCGAGAAACCAAAAAGTCATCAGTTCAAATTAGAAATAATTTATTTTTTTTGTACACGAACGTTTTGCTGTCTGACAATAATCAAAACTTATTAGAAATTCGTTAGAAATAATAAACAGTACTACTCATTTTTGAAATATATATTGAAAGCTTAATTGCCTGCAGTTTCAACATCTGACGCCATCTTTGAGCTTCATTAGTGTAAGTTGTTATTTTATGATGGATTCTAGCATGTTTCGAGTTGGAGAACATATCTATATACTTTAAATTCTATTATCAAGCCCCAAAGCCCCTTTTTCACATTTTAGAATGAAAATTTTGTTAAATTAGTACTCTAGACATTGAGATGATTCATTTGATACCCCACATCATGCATTTCAGAAGACCGGAAGTAGAGACCGGAAGTTGTTATTTTATGACGGATTCTAGCATGTTTCGAGTTGGGGAACATATCTATATACTTTAAATTCAATTATCAAGCCCCAAACCCCCTTTTTCACACTTAGAATGAAAATTTTGTTAAATTAGTATTCTAGACATTGAGATGATTCATTTGATACCCCACATCATGTATTTCAGAAGACCGGAAGTAAAGACCAGAAGTTGTTATTTTATGACAGATTCTAGCATGTTTCGAGTTGGGGAACATATTTATATACTTTAAATTCAATTATCAAGCCCCAAACCCCCTTTTTCACACTTAGAATGAAAATTTTGTTAAATTAGTACTCTAGACATTGAGATGATTCATTTGATACCCCACATCATGTATTTCAGAAGACCGGAAATTGTTTTTTTTCTCATACCTGCTACGCAGCCATGTTTTTTTCTCATATCTACTGCGCAGTCATGTTTTTTTCTCATACCTAACGCACCGTCATGTTTTTTTCTATCGCGCACGTTTTTTTCCAGTGCGGTAATTTTCTACTTAGCCGTTTGGCTCAGGCTCGAATACACAATTACACTCGTAAACTAGTTACGCTGTAGCTAAACATGTAAGACGTCTTCGTACCAACCCATAGGTCGGCGGTTCGAATCTCGCTGCACTCAACAACTTTTTTTTTCAATATTTAAAAATACTAACAATGCAATTTTTGGGGCTCGCAAAAAGTAAGGTTAAAAAGGAGGGTTCGTATCTTACTATGGGGGTGTTATGCAACCCGCAATACATATTCTGGGGGCCCATTCTAGAGGGTGCGCAGCGGAGCCCTACGGAGGCCGGGGGCCCCATTTTGGGGGTGCAGCGGAGCCCTGTCTCAAGTATCGCCATACCTACTATCATATCTCGTCTTCTTCAAATAATGATTGTTATAAAGATAAAATAAATATAATTCATCCGTTATTGCAAACAGTTTTTTTATTAATAACTTCCTTAATATTACTCAAAATATACAAGTATTATATATTTTTGAAATCAGAAGAATAGGCAAATCCAAAAATGTAAAAATATGATATTGAAGGATTCGATAACACATTTAAAAAGTACCTGAAAATCGCAATAAAATGAAATTTTCAATTTTTTTATTACCTTATAAAATAAGGAAATTATGGGGGATAGCAAGTTACGTTGAACACTCTTGTACATCGATATCGTTTTTTGACTGGTAGTTGTAACGAATGAATTTTGTGGCAAGTATAATAATTTTTAACTTCAATATTTTTTGCTTTGAACACAAATTTTGTAATTTAATTCAGTATTTTATTAACATAATAATATATGTAGTTGTAAAAAGTAGTTGTTTTTATAGTCGACGATAATTATTGCGCTTTAAAGATTCCATCCATTTTTACTTCCAACAGATTTTATATTTGTATGTTGAGAAGTGGAACAATATATATAATATATATATATCAAATTAAATCAAATCAAATCAAAATAGGTTTTATTGCGATAATAAAAATATTACACAAAAGGAAGGCGATTAGGAATTACCTATCTACCATCGTCTCCCTAAAATTAGTAAACAATACAAATCAAAACATAATTGAGCATTGCAAAAAATTTTAAGACAATTAAGAAAAGAAAAAACACAAGGTGGATAAATAAACTAATTACAAAATTATAAATATAACATATTATTATTATAAACATACTAAATCTAATCATTTAAATATAGGTTACAGTAAATTTATATGTATTAATTTATGATTAAACGAACTTACCTTAAGTGAAGTTCGATCATAATTATATGACCGCTCTTCTACTACATGATCTCATTGGTAGTACCTCTTTTCCTACTCATGTGCAGCACGTATATTGAAAGCAAGCGCAAATCTGTCGTCGATACGTTAGGCATGGGTGACTCGACCGATTGTGCTTTTGTAATGTCATTATCTTGAAAGCACTGGATCTCTAAATTGCAAAAGGGTTAGGGTAAAATCTAAATATTTTGGGTGGGTTCGATCATGTAGTAGAAGAGCGGTCATATAATTATGATCGAACTTCACTTAAGGTAAGTCCGTTTAATCATAAATTATATTTCCCGCTCTTCTACTACATGATCTCATTGGTAGATGTTTAAAGAATTCTGCGATTTAGAAATGCCAGTAGAAATTTATTGTGAACAGAATCGAACAATTAAATGTAATAAAACATCTACGTATACAAGGTAGTAGTAATAACATCTTATTAGGTACAATGGTATAACTAAAAAAATTAATGAGAAGCTACTTAATCGATTTTAGAATACTCTCAGCGAAACATAAATTGTCGTTAATTTGACAATTATAAAATTTTGCAAGAACTGAAGAGTTTTCTGTCCAACCTGCAATTCCCCTAATTTCATCTATATTAACCCCAGCGCGACTAGCTGCGGAAGTACTCGCATATGTCTTGTCGAATGCACCTTGAACAGGCTTATTAACGCCACTATTAGTTAACATGTCTTTAATCCATTTACTGAGGATTTGGCTAATGACTTTTCCATAAGGTTTTCTAACCAAATAAATAAGGAAGAATTTAATCTTAGATTGGCAGTTTTCTCGATATATTGAGATATTGCACTTGCCATGCAAAGTTTGATATTTTCGCTAAAGAAGTGTAAAAAGAGCAAGGGTTGAAAATAATTTGGATTAGAATTCTTAATGAGATCTGGTATTAAAATCTGAATTCATTACTGTTCTGAACAATATCGAAAATTTTAATATTAGAAAATGTTTAAATCCTATGAGTGGTAGTGAGTGCTAACAAAATTAGTAACTTCTTCCTAGTATTTCTACTTTTTACTGACAATTGTTCATTACTACCCTAATTAAGTAATATAGCGCAATACAACAGACGGGTTCCAGGTATAATTATAGGTACTTTGGTTTAGTTGGTCGAAACCTAAAAACTCCTTTAAGGAATCTTTTAATAAGAGGATCAGAATCAACCACAGGTCCCATTATCATATATTTAGAGAATTGTATGACATTCTCTGATCAAATGAATACGATAAATATGCCACTGCATTTCTAACAAATTTTGTAAAAAGATCTAAACATCTAAAATTGCAAAAAATTCCACCATTGCAATGAAAGAGATTTAAGTGAAACATCTATTGCTTGTGATGGTATTCCCTGTCGTTCAAATGCTTGGCGCATAATCATCCTACCTTCAGTGAAAGATTTATCCATAATGGATGGGGTTGCCTGTCAACGGAAAGATTAATCATATTCAGACTCCAACATTATTCTGTTTACACATTTGGACAAAAACAGAGTACCAAGGCTGAGTTGGCCAAGAAGAGACGGCTAAAATTCCTTCAGCTTCGTAGTGACGAATGTTTTCGAGAAATTATAAAATTATAGAAAATGGGGGAAAGGCGCAAAAACTAAATTCCGTCAAAACAATGTGAAAACGTCAACAATTATGCAATCTGGATTTATCAGCCAGGAACAGTATTGGACGCACTTTTTATTTATTCTGGATGCGAATAAGTCAATCGGAGACATGCCAAAGATTTGAGTTATTCTCTTAAAAGCAAAATTGTTTAACTCATATTCAGTCTTGGGTCTCAAGGATCTCGAAGCATAATCCGCCTCAACATTTTCCTTGGAAGATATATAAGGAGTGAAAATCCAAATATGACGTTCTTCACCAGCCCCACATATCCAGGAAAGTTGTGCTAACTCATAAAACTGTACTCCCCCGATCCTATTGATTTAAGAAATTACGATAGTGTTGTCTATGCGAAGTAATATATGACAATGACTTGCGTTCTTTGCAAAACATTTTAAAGAGAAAAATGCCCCAAGAAACTCTAAATAATTAATATGAAAGTGACCTTCGTCTGGCGACCGAATTCCCTGAGAGCTTTCATTTTAACAAAAAATGTCCCAACCTCTGTTGGATGCATCAGAAATAATTTTCAAAAAGACATTAGCATCTTAATGCGAAAGGAACAAATTCTTAGGTTATCAATCCACCACTTAAGGCAAGGTCTTATTAACGGTTTAATAGTCATTTCCGCATTGAAACAATTATTTGCAGCTCTTAACGCTAAAAATGTTCCCTCTCTAAAGGCTTTGCATAGGCAAAAGTATACCTACTTTATTGCGTGACAGGCGGCTACTAATGAACCCAGTAATTTTGCGTAACATTGAATTTTACAGTAACATGTTTTGTACAATGTACAGATTTAATTAGGTTTTTCCTCTTTTCTTGGGACAAATCAATTCTCAAATTACTAGAATTTATCATGAAACCCAAATACAAATCTACAAGTCTGAGAAGGGGTAAGACGGTTTTTTTTTTTAAATTTATAACAAACTCTAGCTTTTCTAGGCATTTAACAGCAAATTTAATGTTATTACAACACTCCTCATATGAAATACCAAGAAGCAAGAAATCATCCAGGTAAACAACTGCTAAAAAAAAAACCGATGACCTCATGTGAGTCACAACGGGTTTCATAATCTTCGTGATACGAAAGGGGCAAATGACAGCCCAAATGGCAATGCTTGAAACTCGTAAAAAATTAAGTTGAAGTGGAAACGTAAATATTTACGGGACCAACTGCGGATAGAAACTAATAAATAGGCATGTTTCAAGTCTACAGACGCCATGTAGCAACCTGGGGAAACAAGCTTAGTCGTCACTTAGTTTTCCATTTTATATTATAATTTATAATTATAATATTCAGAAATATTAAATTTAAAGTCAAACGATTGGAACCGTCCGATTTCTTGACTAAAAAAGAATTGCAGAAATAAACTGATCTCTAGTCTTACGATACATGGTTTCAGCTCCAAGCTCGACCAATTTTTTAACACAACTTAGTATTTCTTTAAATTCCCCTGGAGACCAAGCTTGCTCTCTAGGTAATTTATACTGCACGGGTTTGCGTGCACAAAGAACCTGATAACCAGATATACTCCTAAGGATAACCGAGTCATTTGTAATTTTTTGCCATTGAGACTGAAAAAAAAATATCTTAGACTCCCTCCCAGCATGACGACTTACTAATAACGCTTTTACGCCTTCTTGTATTTCGAGTTGTTTCTATTCTTTGTTCCAATGTAGGATGTTTTCTATTTCTTATTCCTCGAACTGTTGTATCGAGATTTCTGATGTCTGCCCTGACGAGAGTGCCGCTGAAAGGCTTGTCGGGGCAGACTCCTGGAGTTTAAATGGCCTCCCGACTGTTGAGAAGAGATGGGTATTATTATTTTCTTTGGGAGAATCGTATTAGATTTCAGATCAGCTGATGACTTCAGAAACATTCTAAGTTTCGATATTCTCTACCCCAAGTCTTCTCCAAATAAAAAGGTGACGCGTTAGCCATTGCTTCTTGAAGTGGTTTATCAAATGTTAATGAAACTCCTATTAGAGTTCGACACGCGATTGATTGTGTGTGATGAACACCACATAACAATCTAGCATGATCGCAATATGATCATTATCACTCTTTAATTATTGAGATAATGCTCCCCCTGGAGCTATTAAACTAATACCAACTGATTGTTGATTTCACAAAGCCTGACATCACATTGAGTCACTGAATCCGGAAGAATTGCTTTAATTTCCAGATTCAATTCAGGAGTGGTTAAAAAATGTAATTTCCAACGTCTCCAATGTGGAAGTGTGTTGTATAGATAAACTTCGCCCTTAAATAAAGGCGTTTATTATTAGATATTATTGTTATACTTACAAATATTATTCTGTTTTTCCTCTAGTCCCGATTGAAGAATCTTCTTCCAAATCTCAATCAGAGATATTAGACTCTATTTAAACTTGTAGACGACTCAAATTTATTAATAATTAATGAATAAAATGCGACGATTATCCAGCTGAATAACTACTAAAATGCTGACATATATGACGAGTATGCACCTAGCTAGGGCAGCACTCAAATCAAATTCACATGAATACAACAAACACGTACACTAGTACCAGCTGGTCTAGGTTATGTATATTAAATTCCTTGATTATCGAGCTCGATAACTTCAGGATTCCCTGGAGAAAAACTCAGACGACCAACTTGGTCTAGGAGGTAACCCCTCTAATGAACTCGACCTAGAATACGATAATCGGGATTCTGTTGGAGAGCGGCGAGAACGAGAACCAGAATGCGTTGTTGAACGGGACTGGAAACGATTATGTTTCCGTCTGTACTGCTTTAGTTGCCTCTCGAGTTTCCGCAGCTTCCTGGTAAGAGTTCCTGGACTTTTATGTCGACCCATTGCACAATAAGTCACAATATTGTTGTTAAATCTTGATCACAAATTATGACAAACACGCTGACACGAGCACGAAAAAAGTAATGACATTACAAACGCACAATCGGTCGAGTCACCCATGCCTAACGTATCGACGACAGATTTGCGCTTGCTTTCAATATACGTGCTGCACATGAGTAGGAAAAGAGGTACTACCAATGAGATCATGTAGTAGAAGAGCGGGAAATATAATTCATTGATTTTCTTTTTCTTTTAAACTGACCAAGTGATAAATTAAGATTACTAGCAACTTTATTTAACAAAACAGGAGCAATATATCAAAAACATCCTTCAAATTTGCGCTTGCTTTCAATATACGTGCTGCACATGAGTAGGAAAAGAGGTACTACCAATGAGATCATGTAGTAGAAGAGCGGGAAATATAATTCATTGATTTTCTTTTTCTTTTAAACTGACCAAGTGATAAATTAAGATTACTAGCAACTTTATTTAACAAAACAGGAGCAATATATCAAAAACATCCTTCAAATTTTTTAGAGACATGTTGTGGTATTGTATATGTATCGTTTCTTATATTCACAGAATGTATATCTGATCTTTTAGAAATCCAATTTAGTAAATAACTAGGTGTATTATATTTCAACAACTTATATAAAAATATTGTAATTAAATATTCTATTCTTTTCTGAATATTTGGTTCGTTCAGATTTCTGAGATAGGGTGTTATTTGTTCTCTATATGGCACACAACATACGAACCATGCATGCATTCTGTATGCGTTGTAATCTATTCGGGTTATATTGAGGAAGAAAATGATAATACACTGAGCAGCAATATTCAATATGGGGATAGATTAATGATTTGACTAATCTTAGTTTAACAGTTTGACTTAATTGATATTTGAACTTATAAAGAGCTTTTAACTTAAAGAACGAGCATTTAAAAACATAATCAACATGATAATTGAAAGATAGATTACCATCAACCATGACCCCTAAATTTTTCGCAGATCTTACCCAGGCAATATCATTATTGTTTATGGTATGGTATTGAAAATTTCTTTCTATTAAGTCTCTGTGACTTTCTGGCCCTACACTTAATGCCACCATTTTCTTTGGGTTCAACCTTAAGCCATCGTTCAGAATAGTTATTGATGTTCTGTAAATCAGCGTTTATATACTCTATAGCTTTTTTAGCATCAATGGGAATGAAAAATACATCTGAATATTATCAGCATAGAGGTGAACCCGACAATGTGTGAGTACTTTGGGAATATCGAAAATAAAAATTGAAAAAAGTATAGGCACCAATATGCTACCCTGTGGTACCCCTGAAGAAGTTACCCTTAACGAGGAACATTGAGGACCATTATTAACAACTTTTTGAGCCCTATCTGTTAAGTAGCTTACTATCCATTTTAAAGCAGATTCGTGAAAACCTATATATTTCAATTTGGCTTCAAGAAGATTAAAGTTTACAAGATCAAATGCCTGGCTTTGATCTAACAAAACAAGAACAGATGACAGAGATTTATCGGATGCATAGGCTAGGTCATTTATAACACTTAATAAAGCTGTATTAGTGCCATGCTTCTGTCTAAAGCCAGATTGAATTTCTGGTAAAATAGCGTTATCTTTTAAGTAAGACTTTATTTGGAATGACACGATTTTTTCTAACAGTTTAGAGAACGTAGGCAATATATTTATTGGTCTCAAGTCATTAAAGGCGGATGGGGGTATTACTTTTGGTACTGGAAGGACATTAGCTATTTTCCATAGATCTGGTAAAACTCCTTGTGTAAGTGAATCATTAAATATACTTTTAACATACTGCAATATGGCATAATAATAGTGATATTTCTTTGTTATTATTCTGCTTGTATAAAATCTTAACAAACTTATTTATAAATAATACTTACCAACCAAATAAAATAGAGTAATTTGTAAAAATAATTATATTGACAAAATATTTTGTTTTTTCGCCGTTATTTGTGTACTATTTTCGCGTAATATTGCACATCGCAGATCTATAACTTCAATTTCATAAATACGTCTCAAATCGGTCTCAAGGTGTCATAACAATCACCACCAGACATACATGCCGACAAACAGATATATATAAAAAAACATGGCCTTTGAAGTTATAAAATTTGTAGTTCCGGCAGACAATCCCGCTTTCAAAAGCAGTTGTGCATACCGGTGCGAATTAGTTTCCTATAATCAAAAATAAATCCTTCAATTTCATATTATTTTTTCACCGAACTGTTGACGCGCTAATAGAGGAGGCACACAATTGGAAGTGAATACTTTAATAAAATTCAATGTAAATATACTAAAATTTGTAAAGTTGTAAAATAACACAAGTGTATAATAAAAGATTTTTTACCAGTTAGTAGCTAATATTAGCACATACTTTGGCTTAATACCAACATATTATTATTCACTAGACGACACAATGTTAACGAAACCATTTTATATACTATAACTTGATGTAGCGAAACATTATTGATTACGATTATGTTTAATAATACATTGTACAGTATTAGTGCATTCTGTGAGTCAAGTATTTGGGGAGTCAACCAATCTATGGTGATGTTAGTTCTGCTCTCCGAGTGTTTTTCGAAAAAATGATCATATTGTAAGCAGAAAGCACGCATGTTTCTATTTTATTGATGAAATCGTTGTCTTCTTATGTTAGAAAATAAAAAGTACTGTTTGTGAAATTTCGCCCAATGACTTTTGTGTAAATGCTTAAAAATGTACTTAGTGGCAAGTGCAATAGATATTTGCATTTGGCTACTTTATACATTTTCAGTATGCAGGAGCGTATGGAAAAGACAAGTCTTCATTGATGTTCTGGAATTATTTGAAATAATTGGCTATTTTTATAATAATTTCTAATATACTGATACTGATATACACACACACAAGAAAAGTCTAAGGATATTTGTATAAACTCAAATAAGACCAAAAAAATTTTTGTAATCATTGAATTGTACTTCTAATGTACTTGCTAATTCATTTGCTCAGTCTGCTCAGTAAACATGATTGATGAAAAAACTAGAATTTCTATGCACTGTGAAATTATCTGGTAGTTTCGATTTCATGCTTTCGATGTTCTTTCTTGTTAAGTAGTTTCATTGAAAATATTGTGTTTTACAATGAAGCAACAACATTTACCTTAGACGGAATGAATTGAGCGGTAGGTCTTCTTCAAGCTCGCATGAGGCAAGTCGAAGTAGCTGAGTGGGTGTCATAAGTCGATTATGGTGGCGTTTTAGGATAACTGGAATACCAGCCGAACAATATCCAGGGCGTGGATGATCTACAACAGCAGTTATGGACAAATTTTTATTGTTAAATGCTAGAAGGCCCCTTACAGTTACAGCATCTGAGTTGGTTACGGAGTTGTAGCGAGCGCATAACGTTAACGTTGGCCGAGAGGATGTAAGACTGCCACTAAGACAATCTCCAATGTCGACCACTCAGATGTCCACCTCTCTCCAGAGATAATCGCGCTGCCAGATTATACTGGTCAAGAACAACAAAATGGGGATGCAAATGTTTGGGCTACAGTTCTAGTCACAGATAATCCAGATTTGGATATCATCCAGATTCTAGTCGGACATAAGTATGGAGACGATTTGGAAATGTGGAACGTTTAAGGCACGTTCAGGAAGTTCACACATACCGAGGCAGTACAGTAATGGTATGGGGCGGAATATTTATAGGCAGTAGAACCGAGCTCATTTTTCCAAATGGTTTTCTAATAGCTCAACAATATTTGGATAATATTGTTCAGCTCATTGTGAGCCCATTTGCTAGTGCCGTTGGTGAAAATTTCCACCTAATGCATTATAATGATCGTCTACATGTCGCACGTATTGTGATGAACTGGTTGACCAACGAGGGAATTGAAGTATATTATTGACCTTAATTCGATCGAGCATACAGGGTGAATACCAATAACTCATTTTAATTTTAAGGGATGGTAGGTCCCTTAATGGTATCATATACCAAAAATAGAAAATATATACCCTGTAATTTTCGAGAAAGAAAATAAATTAAAATACGTCAACATTTTCAGAACTTCGTAACTTACCTATCGCAACAGAAAATAAATCAGGATAGGTCTTTACCTCTGGCATTCACCTTGTTTTTTGCAATCATAAATTCACCAGTTTTTGCTGTCACTGTCAATTAACTTGTCACCGACCGCAAATTTATAACATTAGAACAGTGTCGGCCTGTCTTGCATTTATGATTTTTTTCCCTGTGTAATGTTGCAGGGGGTCGAATATGAAAGACCGTCGAACGGCGCCGGCGGCTTAACTTTATTAGACGTTTTTTGTCACGTTTTTTACGTTAGAACTTGGAGTCTGTGACTTCGATACAAGGCATGTTGTTCACCCCATAACTGGGTCAGTAGAGCGACGAAGCGGTACTCAAAAGTTTACCAGAATTTTACGTACGGTAGGTCAGTTTTTCAACTTTCTTTTTTATATTTTTTTTATTGGTAATTTGTGTTATAAATATCAACAGAACCCCCCTCTTAAAATTAAAATGAGTTATTGGTATTCACCCTGTTGGTGGGACATGCTTAGTAGAACTATTCCATAATATATAACAAATATTCACAATGCTTTTCGACTCCTGGAGCCTCTGACAACAAAATGGGCACGTTTACCCAAGCGGACATTGCCAACATCATTTTGCCTATGAACAATAGGTGTAGAGTTATGATAAGTCAATGTGGAGGTCATACCACGTATAATTTTTACTATTTTTCATTTTCGACAAATTTCTGTATGTTTTCTTAAAAAAAATGTTTTCTTAACCGCCTCTCAAGTTACCGAAGTATCCCCTGGAAAATCCTAGGATTTTGTGTTAGGTAAAGAGAGACGATGCCCTACAGTTTATTGTGGAGTCCGAACGTATAGCACAAAAGACTATGGTTTTCACTTCAGCTATTTTTTTGGAAATATTTTGTTCTTTTTATACAAAACATTAATTTTTGTGACATAGTAAACACTCCCTAATACTATATAATTTTTTTTCTTTTTCCTAACTAAATCAAGAAAAATACGTATATTTATAAAAATATCCCTAGATTTTTCTGATGTGATTATTGTTATCTTGTTCAGTCAACAAATTTTTTATAATAACTTTATTTGTGAGTAGCAAGTTTGTATTCTCTACAGGGAATTATAATACATACAAAATTTATATTCCTAATACATCGCTTAGTGGTTCTAATTACCCTAAGGGGACAAAAATGTTTCATTTCTATAATATGCTTTTTTATAAATGAAAAAATTATTTTTAAACTATTAATATTTTAATTAAAAATTTTCCGTATCTACTTATTTTATATACAAAAAATTGTTTGTCTGTTTAATTCTACGTTATTTCACTAATTTTTGAGATGACCCATTCACCAAATACTCATCAGTTTGTAAACAAGTCTCATTAAACTTACGTATTAAAACGAGGTGATTTTGATTTGCGTAACTTAAGTAAAACCAGTGAATATAGGAATGTAACCTATATTCAATGGTAAAACATAAGGAATACTAGTGTTTATGTAGGTGTCTGAATTTAAGCATTGGCAAACCTAAAATTGCATGTGTCCATTAAAGTAAAGACTTAAGACTTAAAATAGAATTTACAACTCAATATATGTAGGTATTATAGTATTATAATATGTTAAGATATATAAATTCTTCCAATTGGTTATTTATAAAGTTATACGTATATTATGTATATTAATGTCAAATCCATATTTATGAATTACGAAATATCACGAGAAACTCAGCGAATAATTTTATTAATAACCATTTAATATATTTTGTAAATTATAATAAATTACTGAATTATAATACGAAGTTGCAGAGGGAAATATTGGGTTCGTCTTGATTTTACGCAGATAGGCATAATTAACAGGCGGTAAAAAGTATCTTTATAAAACAAATCTAGACATTCATTAATGTAAGAAACAGAGTGGTGTTTTGTGCACTATGTTGGAGAAAAAGTAGTATGTGGGTTAGAAGAATATGAGTTTTAGACCGGTAATATATTAGACAGACCAAACCAGTGCGACAGTTTTTTACAGTGTTTGATATATGGAAAATAATATACTTGTGAATTCATGTAAACTGATATATTATACGTACATGCTTAAGTTATGCGTAAGTAATCATCATTATGATTGGCAATTCATTATAATAGCAGGTAAATGGGAAGTACCTAATGATCATGTTGGACTTGCATGTAGTTGATGCGGGATCAGCGTTTTTTAATTAACATATTAATAATTAATATGGTTTCATGGTCCTTGTCTGCCTATAGAAGTAGAAATGATGTGGTTAATTATGCACCGATATGGCTGTTAAATGAAATCATATCAATCTGATTTTTATTTTAGTTAAATGAGTTCCAAACCGAATTAGTGTTGTGGATTCATGTTGTAGAAGAAGATATGAAGTAAAACAATAGACCTATCCAGGTAATGCAAGCGAGAAAGATAAATACAGCGTACTATGTGTTAAATAAAGCAGTAGAGCCGTGCGTAGTTCGTTCTGCGCAACACAAGGGCAACTGTCCGGCCGAGAACCCTTGCATGTATTTGTGCATGTTTTTATATCTAATCTATTTTCATGGAAACGGTTAACTTTATTAAAAAATCATAGAACGACTTTTTTATAGCAGACAAAATTTCCTTTCGAACAATGTATAGCACAAACCATATGCTTTTTGTATAACGGCCCCAGATACGTTTTAATTACGGACAAATTAAAAAATGAATGAGTTTATTAAGATTCCTTAAATTTTGAACCACTCTTACGTCTAAACTATTAAAGATAGATATATGCCATCACTGACTTTCTTATAGAAAATTTAATTCTCTATAAATTTGTTTATATACATTTTCATCATATTTGTAACGGTTTTGGCAGCGTTTCGAGTCAAACATGCCGCAGTAAATCGATGCGTGGTTCGTTCTTAGCACCTGAAGAGGCACACGCTTGCCGTGGCTACCTGATTCTATTGAAATACAATGGTCCAGACTTGCAGCTGAGAATTGGACTCGAAACGCTGCCATACCATTACAGTTATGGCAAAATGCATATAAACAATTTTATGGAGAATCAAATTCCCTATAAAAAAGTCCGTGATGGCATATATCTATATTCAATAGTTTATACGTGAGAGCGGTTCAAAAGTTAAAGAGTCGTAAAAAAATGAATTAATTTTTAAATTAGCCCCTTAATTGAAACGTATCCGGGTCGTTATACAAAAAGAATATAGGTTGCGTTATACATCGTTGGAAAGGAAATTTTGTCTGCTATAAAAAAGTCATTCTATGATTTTTTTATAAAGTTAACCGTTTTCATGAAAATGGAAAAAATATAAGAAGGTGCACAAAAATCTATTTATTCTCCCCTCGACGCTGTTGCCCTTCTGTTGCGCACGCACCATACTGTGTGACGTATTTACCGCATCTCACCTGGATAGGTCTATTGTGCGCCGCTTAGAAAGTAGTCCTTAATTGTCAAACTTTGTTGTTTAAAAAACTATAATATGCGGTTTGTTTTCTTCTGCATTATGGTTTTAACTGTGAGGAAAACTTCATACAGATAGGGATCAGGTGAAATTTTAGATAACACAACTTTTGTATATCTGTAATGTATAATATTTATGTGTAACATAAAGAATAATTAATAAATAATGTTCTGATTCACATATAGCACAATAAAATATTTTATTTGTATTTTAAATCTGATAAAAGTTCCAAAGTTTTCGTTCGATGATTCTTATATTTGATTATAAAAGAACATTTTATTCAACATAAAGTTGTTTTAAGGAAAAAAAACTTTTTGAGTTAAAACCAGGTATTGATGATTTGTCACTGATAACGAGACGACTAGAGCTGTATTTTATTGGACTTTTTACTGAAATGTCATAAATTAATGAAAAATATTATTTTATTTCAATGAAAAAACTGAATACGAGATTCAACGATAGTTACTATTCATCATAGAAAAAAATAGCTAGATCCTAAATAATACATCATTATAAAATTATTTCTATATGTCGAAGCGTCTAAATTATTTCATTAATTTTTTTGCATCGTAAATGAATAAAATATCTTTTGGCCATAAGTTTTAGTGTTAACTTTGTCAGAGTTGTTTTTTAATAGTACGGAATTCAAATTTTGAAATAAAAATGTACAAGCGTCTTATCGACTTAGTTGTCGATGTTATCAGATAAGTTGATTACTTAAAAAGTTATTTCAGTGGATGTTAAGTTATGAACATTGTCATGGAAAAAATGGAGAATTAATAAATGTGTCTACTATTTGGTTGAAAAATCATTACCTATCATAGGTACAAATTAACAAATAAATAAAACTTCTATCTTCCTCTTCAATGAAGCAACGTTTCAAATTACTAATATATTATTTAATTTATATAAATCATATAAACCATTGGTTTTAATAATAGGTAGCCTATTTTTTATTGCCGTAGTTTAATTATAATGGAACATATACCAGGTTGTCTTTACCAATTTAAAATGGTAAAGTTTTAATGTCACTACTAATTTGACCAAAATGTAAAAAAGAGAACGGCTACTTTGAATAAATTATTTTTAATAAAAAATTATTTCAAAATAAAACGCGATTTCTTTTAGTTGTTTTTCGTTACTACTTTCATCGTGTCTTTTTGGCTGTTGTAAAACATCACACCATTGTGCTTAGACATTCCGCAAATAATCGCATATCCAACGTGTAACGGGGAAAATTGTATTCTTTAGTCTACATGCTTTGGGATTTCAGAATATCCCCAAGCGGAAATACTAACCCTGCATCGTTGAATTACATTTTTCATTGCCACCAAAAGCCTAGTGTGATGGAAATAGAAATATTCTTCTTATCTTTAAACCTACTATGGTATCCAGTACACATATCAACCAAAAATTTATTTTAAAGTGAATATTGTGTTATTTCTGTTTTTATGCTTTTAACATTTCAGACCTAAGAGTAGTTGAAAATAAAGCCACAACATAATATTTCGTTCCTATATTTATTTGACTGAACACCTCAACAATATTATAAAGAGCTCACAGGCGTCATTTAAGAATGATTCCTTATACAGCGTGTCCCACTTTTAATGCCCCCCCCTTCACAACTCAGTTATTAGTTATCCAATTTTAACCAAATTTGGATCGGTCTCAATGACCTTTGGTGTGATCTTTTTGAATTAAACAAAATTTATTTTTGTCAGTGGCGTGCATTTTTATTAAGAAAAAAGGGGTCGCTTTTTCGAGAAGTCATATTAGGCATTTTTTTACAGAAAAACTAATACAAAATTATTAATCAGCATGCTTTAGAACCCCCAAGCCGAAAATTTCACAACATTTTGATTAAGGGTTTCCGAATAACGGGCCCTGCAGTAAAAATACATTTTTTCAATCGCAAATAACTGATAACTTGAAAACGATTTGTGTTTCGAAAAAAAGTCATACGTCATTTTCAATTTAAATTAATTTACTCTATCTCCCCATGCCCTCAAAAGTTTCAAAAGCTGCAAGCAAAAATTTTTCATTGGACGATAAAAAAATATTTTAACCGGTCCTGTATTATTTGGGCATTAAGTGATAAAATATGATCTTATGTGATAATAAATCAATTTTATACCAAAAGAAAAACGGTTGCTCTGATATTAAATTAAACTATTTTTCGAAAAATAAACCGTTGTCAAGTTAATTATTTACGACTGCGGCATTTCAAACTTTTGAGCACATGATGTTATAGAGTAAATCAGTTTAAATTGAAAATGACGTATGACTTTTTTTCGAAACACAAACCGTTTTCAAGTTATCAGTTATTTACGACTGAAAAAATGTATTTTCACTGGAAACCCTTAATCAAAATGTAGTAAAATTTTGAACATGGGGGTTCCAAAGCATGCTGATTAATAATATTGCATTAGTTTTTCTGTAAAAAAATGCCTAATATTACTTCTAGAAAAATTTACCCCGTTTTTCTTAATAAAAATGCACGCCACTGACAAAAATAAGTTTTGTTTAATTCAAAAAGATCACACCAAATGCCGTTAATAGTAACCCAAATTTGGTTGAAATCGGATAACAAATAACTGAGTTGTGAAGGGGGAGTCATTAAAAGTGGGACACGCTGTATACTTATTATTATTTTAGGTAGGTAGGTACTAGAAGTCCTACGTATTCAAATTAAATAAATTTTCACATTAATAAAATAGAATTATATCAATTTAAAGAATTAAATATTTTCAAATGAATTAACCAGCTTGTTTTACTAACACAACCTTTTCTCTTAAATGTCGAAAAAATAAAGGACCAAAAGAATATTGAAAAAACCTTTCGCATGTTTTAATAATGTCAATATGATTGAAGTTCGGTATTTTAATATAATATTATATAGAAAATTCTTGCCAGGAAGTATTGTCACAACAGGCATATTGGCCTCGACAAAGAATTTCCACCTTCCATTTAAATATTTACCATAAAGTGAAAAGACGATATACCCTTCTCATGCATATTACTAAATAAATAATACTTTAAACTACCTATTATTCGAAAATCAATCGAAGCAACTACTTTACTCACAAATACTATGAGGTATAAAATTATACAGGGTGAGTTATTTTTTATATGTAAATGGTGAAAAAACATAAAATAAAAAGGTATTTTTAAAACAAAATTGAATGGTCCATCATAAATTTCAAGAAAAATCGAAAATTCCAGTTGATAAATAAGAAACTAAATCGTGCGATATACCCCAAAAGATGAAACTGGTGCAGCTATATGGCACGATTTAGTTTCTTATTTATTTATATTTGACCCCACGAATCCTATCTATTCCAGTTGATTGATATTTTTTAAATATAAAATATAAATAGTTTTTAAATGAAAGCACTCTTTATGGAAATATTAAATGATATATTTTTGAATTTATAACGCTTCGAGCAATTACAATAGCAATAGCAAACCTACTCAACTTGTTGCTTTTAGTCTGTTAAAATATATAAAATAAGTTTATGAACTTCCTTGATCTCATCGTGAAAATAATTATGATTGGGGATGATAATCAAAATGACACAGGTATAGGTATTCGATATTTCTAATATTTACTTCATCATCTCAACAATTTAAAATGCTTTATTATTATAATAAGTACGAAGGCGTAGAAGGGCCACAACAAAAAAAAATAATTTTAAAATGTATAATTCTGACTTTTATCTCAGAATTCTGACTTTTATCTCAGAATTCTGACTTAAAACTCAGAATTCTGACTTAAAACTCAGAATTCTGACTTTTATCTCAGAATTCTGAGTTTTATCTCAGAATTCTGACTTAAGACTCAGAATTCTGACTTTTATCTCAGAATTCTGACTTTTATCTCAGAATTCTGACTTTTATCTCAGAATTCTGACTTTTATCTCAGAATTCTGACTTGAGATGTATCTACAGGGCCCTGCAACAGTGCGTCGGGCTTCCATAGCCCCTGTACCATACAAGTTAGGAAATTCATTCTTAACTAAATGTGAAGGAGCACCACAGGAAAATATTTTCGAACGTACAGGGTGTCACATAAAATTGTGACGCCTGTCAGGCAAGTTTTTTTAAATGGAACACCCTATATATTTTACCATATTTTTACCTCATTCGCACCTAAAATATGAGAACATTCTAATGCTTCACTTGGAAGTAAAAAATTAAAAATGAAATATAAAGCAATTTACATCGCTAAAGAGAAACGCTCTCCATTTTTCCGAACGGAGATTTGAAAACAAAACAAGGTTCAAAACTTTTTGATGAAGGTCGTAGGATACCGTATCTAAAATTGTTTGTGTTCCATCAGGGCACTCGAAAAATAAATTCAAATTCCGAGTATTTTAAATTGGTTTATCTCAGTTTTTTCCAATGGAACACCCTGTATATTTTTACGTAGTAATATGCAGAATTTGAATGAAAACATTTTTTGTATAGGTGTTACTATTGAAATTTCTATCCGTTTTTAAGATAACTGGCAAATATTAAACATGGACTGATAGAACGACTTCCATTTAAAGAA
Source organism: Rhagium mordax (assembly GCA_963680705.1). Classification (NCBI taxonomy): domain Eukaryota; kingdom Metazoa; phylum Arthropoda; class Insecta; order Coleoptera; family Cerambycidae; genus Rhagium; species Rhagium mordax. The sequence continues at coordinate 35,955,861 of OY796661.1, read as the reverse complement.
AATTTTAATAAAACAACAGTACATTAAACTACAACTACATTAAATGTTCAAAGTGTCTTCTGTTTTGCTGTAAACATAAATTTATTCGTTCTCGAAAAGACTTTTCCACTTCCGTTAATATTCGAGGTAAAATATTTTCAAACGCATGTATTATTCTCTCCCGCATACTGATCTCGGTTGTCGGCGGCTCGTTGTATACGATGTCCTAGATATAATTCCATAAGAAAAAAAAAAAAATTAAAATCGCACCAAAAAGTCCGTGTTCTTGGCATATGTCTAACAACGAGCAAAGTATACGAATAAATTTATGTTTACAACAAAACTGAAGACACTTTGAACATTTAATGTAGTTGTCGTTTAATGTATCCACTGTTGCTTTATTAAAATTTTCTTTAAATGAAAGTCGTTCTATCAGTCCATGTTTAATATTTGCCAATTATCTCAAAAACGGATAGAAATTATAAAAAAAATGTTTTCATTCAAATTCTGCATATTACTACGTAAAAATATACAGGGTGTTCCATTTGAAAAAACTGGGATAAATCAATTTAAAATGCTCGGAATTTGAATTTATTTTTCGAGTGCCCTGTACATGATGGAACACAAACAATTTTAGATACGGTATCCTACGACCTTTATCAAAAAGTTTTCAACCTTGTTTTGTTTTCAAATCTCCGTTCGCAAAAATGGAGAGCGTTTCTCTTTAGCGATGTAAATTGCTTTATATTTCAATTTTAATTTTTTACTTCCAAGTGAAGCATTAGAATGTTCTCATATTTTAGGTGCGAATGAGGAACATTAAGGCCGTCTGAAATATGGTAAAATATATAGGGTGTTCCATTTAAAAAAACTTGTCTGACAGGCGTCTCAATTTTTTGTGACACCCTGTACGTTCGAAAATATTTTCCTGCGGTGCTCCTTCACATTTAGTTAAGAACTGTACTCGAATGAATTTCCTAACTTGTATGGTATAGGGGCTATGGAAGCCCGACGCACTGTTGCAGGACCCTGTATAACTCTAGTTTTACCATACAACGCTCTATTTTCTAATCTAAGTATTGGCTGAAGATAACACTTGAAGTATTGCAACCGTGATGTTCTAAATTTTTATTAAACGGCTTGGCTCCAACCTAAACAAATTTCTTCATATTTATTTGTCTAAAATAAGCCTTCTCCTACTAAAACTAAAAATACTGTCTACTAAAGAATTAGAAACTTTTTAAATAACTTTATTCTATAGACACGCAGGTTCAACATGAATAAAACAATTGCAAAAAATTAGTAAAATATTGAAAAAAAAAAAGAAATAAGATACTGCAAATATTGCTAGTTTGTAGTTTTTATTACATAAATCCAAAATGTACCGAAATGAAACTCCTCTAATTTTCTGCCTCATTTTACTGTTTACAACGTAGGTTTCTATTTTTTTAAATACAGGGTGATTCATTGGTAAGTGTACATACTTTACCTTTACTTTACCTACGTAGGTTACTTGGGCGATTCCACATCATCATCAATAATCCTTAATTACCAAGATACAGGGTGTTTTATTGATTTGCCTATTTTTGACTTGGGCCATAATTTTACAACCACTAGAAATAAAAAGCAAAATTTTAGAATCACTAGGTAGTCAAAGACTACTTATTACAAATTAAAATTTTTAAAATAATGTGTAAATCTGTTGGTTTTAATTGGATGGTTGAATACTTTTCTGGTTTTTTATTGATTAGAAAGTTTTTATTAACTCGTAGTCAATTATAAAGAAAAAACGCAATTTTGTTAAATTTCAATTTATCAAAAAAAGTGAATAGAGAAATGAGATGCACAATTTGAAAATTACTTTACTTTCCTTGTTTTTTATGCTCTTTTCAAATCTTAAAACAGATTTTGAAAACTTTCGACACAGGATTTTGATATTTAACATCGGCCCTTTTTTTCTGCCCGGCCCTGTATTTTGATTCCGCTAAATTGAGAAATCGGTAAGTATATCCGATTGAGTAAAACATACACACCAGATGTTGCTTTTTTATACCTAGTGGTTCTAAAACTATACGGTCCAAGACAAAAACAGACAAAATCAATAAAACACCCTATATCTTGGTAATTAAGGATTATTGATCCACTAACCATAAGTGATGTGGAATCGTCCAAGTAACTTACATATGCAGGTAAAGTATGTACACTTACCAATGAATCACCCTGTATTTAAAAAAATAAAAACTTACGTTCTAAGCAATAAAATGGGATAGAAAATTAGGGGAGTTTCATTTCGGTATATTTTGGATTTATGTAATAAATACTACAAACCAGCAATATTTGCAGTATCTTATTTCCGATTACGGACAGAATCATCTTTTTCTTCACTGTTTTACTAATTTTTTACAATACTTAATTGTTTTATTCATGTTGAACCTGTGTCTGTAAAATGAAGTGTATTAAAAAGCTTCTAATTCTTTAGGAGAGCATATTTTTAGTTTTCTTAGAAGAAGGCTTATTTTAGACAAATAAATATGAAGAAATTTGTATAGGTTGAAGACAAGCCGTTTAATAAAAATTTAGAACATCACAATACTTCAAGTGTTATCTTCAGCCAATACTTAGATTAGAAAATAGAGCGTTGTATGGTAAAACTAGAGTTATAGATACATCTCAAGAGTATGAAATCAGTGTCATAGCTGCGGCGTACAAATATACCGCAGATATTTTGTGTTCTATTTCAGAATTGTGAGATAAAAGTCAGAATTCTGAGATAAAAGTCAGAATTCTGAGATTTAAGTCAGAATTCTGAGATAAAAGTCAGAATTCTGAGATTTAAGTCAGAATTCTGAGATAAAAGTCAGAATTCTGAGATAAAAGTCAGAATTATACATTTTAATTTTTTTTTTTTTGTTGTGGCCCTTCTACGCCTTCGTAAATAAGTATAGTAAAAACAGATAAAACAATAAAATGATAACACAAACCACATGCAACTGAATGTTTTAAGTAAATTATCTCTTTTTATTTGTTAATATTTATTTGGTACCTACCTGTAGATATTATATTTTTGGTATGAATAAAATGACAATAATTAGCCTTATAAAAATGACAAAACCAAAACTACTTCTATGCTATTAAAGAAATAATAATAAATTATTGAAACAACCATAAAATACTAATTAAATTGCCCAATTGTCAAACGTGTTCAATTGTCGAGCACGTTCAATAGTCTTGTATCATTTCACCGCGTTCAGTTCTACGTCTAATGGCCGGTACCAAAATTCTTTGCTAAACTCTTTTCTTTCCTCCCTCATATTCGAACGTTAGCCATTGCGTAATTTTTGGATATCCCACAAGGCACAAAACGGTCCAATGAATAATGTTTTAAGATTATATAAATACTATTAAAATGATAATTAATTTAAAAAATGTATAACTCCCATAAGAAAAAAAAAAGGAAATGAACATTGCACCGTAATAATTTATTTACATACTTACTACTTAAAATCGAATAAAGCACAGAATGTTGCTGTAAGAATATTTCTACAGAATAACGGTTGTATGTCAAATATGCAAAATATGAGGAAAACTTTTTCAGTTCTTTTTTCAAAAGATATCTGAAAAATTAAACCAGATAATTTGTTATCGCTAAGGCCTTAGCAAGAAATATACGCAACTTTTCTCAACTAAGCAGACTCACAAGATAAACGAGGTCCCAACGTTGACAAAGTTAAAGCCGAGAACCCTATATAAATGTGATATATTTAAACAACTTATTAAACATGATTTACGTATCGCTTGCATGAAGTTATAGAACCATAAAGTATGCATTAATTTTAATACTCTAAATCATGAAAATACCATTTTGGTGTTACGACGGTGAGCCTCGTGAGACGTTAGACAGAATGGAGAAGAGGATTAGGGTTTGTTTTATGGAAGTATAAATTATTGTTTCAGAATTTATAAGTGAAAGCTTTAGCTTCAACTAAGGGCAGCAACGTGATGCAATTCTCTAACTAACGTCATGTCAATTTCGAAACAAAACAACTTCCACTAATTATTAATGTACAGGGCGTTCCAATATTAGCAATTAAACTATAGTATACAGAGGCAAAATAAAATGAAAATGTTCTATACCTAAATATTTAGTCAATAATGCAAGTTAAATGAGTTACAACCTCCCAAAGATAAAGTGAATCGAAATTCTCTTTAAATTATAATTCTAAACAACTATTCTTATTAACAGTATTTTATATCGTTAAAATTGAACGTAATTTACTCTTGCATAATTTTTAGATTTTTTAATTTTTTGAACACCCTGTACATGATATGTTAACTGGCTCAATGGCAATCATATTTTTAACAAAAGTAAAACTTTTTAGGAAGAAATATGAGAATAATAATAATAATAAACACCACAGGTAACGCGACCGCTTTTAACCCTGAAGGTCCCTAGAAAATTTTATGAGGTTATGTGTAATTGTGGTTGCCTGTCACATAATAACATAATATATAAAATTAATACTCATAATATGTATTTATAATTATTATCCATCATTATCACAAAACACTTTGTAAAGTGTAGAAACATTTATTTAAAATATAAAGTACATATAACTAATCATACGATTACTACCTACTAGTATTTTAAATATTCAATACTCTTATTTGTTAAAAACTTTATTATTATTTTTTATTTAAATTAATTTAATTATTTAATATGGTGTAGGCAAGCATAATATTACTTGCCATTTTTTAATTATCTTGGAGTCGACAAACTCATAAAACGTACATTTATACTTATATCAATTTTTCTTTTCAGATTCTTCCAATGTATAAATACAAGAACGGTAAGTTTAAACAAAAATATATAGTTATTTATATGAAGAGTGTCACAAATACAGTAATCAGAAGTACTTCAGAGGCGAATTAATTTATTTCTCAATCAATATCTAACGTTCAAATGTGTTAATAGCATCTAATTAAATTACACTAATTATTATCCAATTAAGATAATTGACATATAAGAAGTTAATTAATTAATGTCTTAATACTAATTAGTTGTTATGTATGTATAATAGCCAGCTCGGAAAAGCAGGCATTCCGAGCTGGCTTTTTGTTTAAACAAATTAATTCATTACTTCAGTCTAATCTCATTTAATTTTTTGTTTGTACTAGATGTAAAATGTATGTTCGAAGTGTTTAAAGAAGAAAAGTTTTCTAAAACATCCTATATATTTTTATTATATTATCATTATATCGATTGACAAATAACCGAGGTATAAGTACCTAAATAATAAAAAAATAAAAAAAAAATTCAAAACTTTCTTTTTTAAAAAAAGTCGTACTAAAAAGTAAAAAATAATTTCAATTTTTTTAAAACGTCAGAAAAACATGACATTTCTCTTAACTCATTTCATGACAATAAAGTTTGACATTTTGGACGGCTTAGCGTTGCCATAGCAGCGGAGGCAAAAGTACTTTTTCTTACGCTGTGGACGGAAGAAAAAGTAGGACTGATCGCTTACCTATAAATAACAGTATGTATATTAAATAATACAAAACTTATATGCTTTAATTATTAAGTAAAAAAAAAAACATAATTTAACTGTTTAAACATTATATTAAAAGAACAATTATTTAGTGTTACCCGAGAATAATAGATGTCAACTGGAATTACTGCAATTGTAGCATCATGATCTATTTTGCTTGCTTCAGAATGTTTATTAATACTTACAAATCGTGAAGACGCTCACAGTGCAATTTAAACTCACACTAATCAAATTAAGCAACGCACGTGTACAATAATTTCAAGGTATGTCTATTAAGAAAAGTCCCCTTATTTTGCGATTCTCTATCGCCTCTCAAAATTAATGTATTAAAATCTGGACCACTCTGTATAATCATTGTAGAGTCAGTCATTTATTTTTGTTTTTTTTGTAAATTGAATTAGTGGGTGTCTGTCCATTTTCCTAGTCGAGGATTCCAGAACGTTTGTCTATTTTCTGGAAATCCTAGTGATATATAGTTTAACCGTGGTTTGCCGGATATTTTTGAACCTATGTAAATGTAGTCCATGCGTTAAGCTAGATATCCACTTTTGCCATTGCCAACTAGCATTTTAATAATATAAAGAATTTGTATATTGTTCTATTTTAATACTACCTCTTGGACTGGGACTCATTCCCCGAATTTTCCATTTATTGTTTTGTCTTTCACCTTTTCATATTTATTCATTTGTAAATAAATAGTATTAAGTGTTTTGAGATCATTTTGTTTTATTGACAGTACTTATAGTTATATACAGTCCAGGATGCTTCGAACACGACAGGGATTGGGACGAATATACGAGTGGCCGACAACTCGCCTCAGTTCGAAATTTGTACATTAGGAGAAGGGTAGCAGTACGCTGTGGCCACTCACTGCTCGCTCAGCAGTCAGCACTGTTGTTAGTATCTCATAAAAGGCTTACTTAAAATGAAAAAAATAAGAGATAAGAAAATGGAATAGGAAATAAGATAAATAATGATTCCAAGTTTTAAATACACAATACTCGATAATCGATAATATATTAGTTCTTATTCGATTTAAAATTCAATTGTTCAAATTGTTCCTTGCTTTTCGGATATCATTATTTGTTAATTCTAATTCTTTATTTCTTATTTCTTATCTCTTATTTTTTTCATTGTGTTTAAGCCTTAACCGTGTTGGGATGTCATGTCTGAAAGAAATTTGATTTACGTTTCGAAATTTTTCTAACTTCAATAATTCTTCCTAGATAGGATTAATTATTGTAATTTTAAAAAAATCTCAAAACGCATTTAAATATTTCCATTGTTTGTTTTATCGCAACAATAATGTGATTCTACAACATAAAATTAAAATTAATTGTCGCTGCACCTCGAGTGTTGGCAGGTGTAATAAAAATTATTATAAAAGAATCCAAACAAGGAACAGTAGACGCGAGAGCCATCGGCTACAGCGCGGAGATCCACGATTCGCACCATTGTGTCCGCTTGCCTACAACGGGCACAAGTAAATCGCGCAAACTAATACCCATGTTCGAACCTCCTCGGTCTTTACTGTATACCTGTATATGTATAACTGGTTATCAAAGTACAAAAGTAAAGATTTTGTTATAAAAAGTAAAACAGCTCGGCAAGACTGTTATGTTATACTAGCACGTGTAAGCTGATCTGGTATAAATAAACTTCAGACGTCAATATTTGTGTGATTTAGGATCACTGAAACAGAAAGCAGTATGAGATTCTCGTTATTAGCTGTTCTGTAATTTAGCCGTATAAAATTGTTACTACGGCTAATAAAATGTTATTTTTTATTGTAATCAAACTTAAACGATTTCTAAACATAAAAAATAAAATAAATATATTAGGTTTTCCTGATAAGATATGTATTTCGGAATAGATAAAATAATAATATAATTATTTTTAAATGAGATAAAATTTTCCAATATACCTCAATGTGATCCAAGAAAATTCCCCAAACTGTATAAACCTGAATATTGTCTAACAACCTTAATTATTTAAAATAAGTAATACCATTTGACAGGTTTAAATACTGAGAATACTGTTAGTAAATATAACTATGCTGCATGGGACCCCTACAATAATGTCCATTTAAAACAATGAGAAACACCGCAAACACCTATAATAAACATTTTAATACATTGGACAGGGATGCCACAAACCGTTTCACTTTCGTAATATGCGCCGCTGAGACTTGAGTGTTTTGGTGCAAACTTGACCTTCAGTAGTATAAATTATTGTTGTGACAAAAACTAAAAAGCGATCATATCGAAATAGATGTACTTATTCTGTTTTGGCATTTGGCCATTAGCTATCCACCAGTAAGCCGGGAGTATTCTTTCTGTATTTTTTTGTGCAATTATACAATACATAAGCGTTTGACCTCTGGGCAGAGATTTCACCTACATTAAAAAAACATTGAAGTCGTGCCAGCATTCGATACATTATGCAAAGTGTCCTCATTTCTTTGTACATTGGCGCCTCTTGGTTAAGATTAATGCACGTATACCTAACTTTTTCACTGTTTTTCTTGATAAAATCACAAATCACAACAAGGTCATATAGAGTTTTTAAAGAAGACTAGGTAAAACTAGGTAGATGTTACATATTGATTTTCTATTTAAAAATGCATCAAACGAAGTGAGTCTCTTCATAAAATCTAGATGTATGACTCAATTAGCTTCATACCATGTATGGCACATCATTTAAAAAACAAATTTATAAGAAATTCATCTCTACTTTTTTAGTAGTTCTGAATTTGGGAAAATACCCTATTCTCTTCGTTAGGTTGTTGTAAATTAATTTGGTCTTCTAGAACAGCTGCAGTAAGTCCCTGTGGATGTTGGTCTCTCAATAGATGTGGATTTATGTCAAATCAATACTTATAGTTATACGTGTTCCCTTGTTTAAAGAAATTTCCTTTGTTTGAGCGTACCTAACGTCTTTTGTTTATCCATTACAACTGTAACAAATTCACTATTGGCATTTTTGGTTGATGTGTTTGTTTGCCACTAAAATTGCTTCCAGTGGAATTTTTCCATGAAGCTTATACTGAATATTGATTCTTTCTATAGTGCAGTGATGTAAACATTAGTGATTTATTACTCCGATTTTGAAAGAAGAAATAAACTTGCATTTTTATTATCAGGTTTCTCTCATAATATCTAACATTTATATCAGCAAGGCAGTGACATCTATCGTTATTTTTAATTCTTACAAGGCATAGAGTTTCATAACTGTTCGACTTAGTGATTTCTTATATATGTGTGTTACAAATAAGTTATAACAGATTTATTATATGTTCATTAGATTCAGTATCTATCAATAAGCTCACATTAACCTATTTTGCAACAACCCAACAATAACTAGAATATATGTTTCTTATTCCATTCTTCAATTTATTATAAAATTACCTTTCCAATAATGCGTCACATATAATTTGCATTTGAAATTGTAGAGAAGCTATTAAAACTAAGCATTTGATAAAACTGGTCTGATTTTACATAGAAATATATTTGTTGAAGTATTTAAATAAATTTAAAATAAAATTAAATATGCAGATATCTAGACCAGCATTGGATATTAATTAACTCTACGAGAGTTGTCAACTCAATATTTAAGTTAACCTCAACTCATACAGTAAGAGACGCGACTTAAATACCTCAGAGCCGAATTACCGTTTTTAAAAAACAAATTTTCCAAAAGTGGAATTTTATATTTTAAAATTTAATGCAAGCGACTATCATGAATGTTACATCAGAACTGAGATTATTTCTAACAAACTAGATGCACAAGGCATTTATGCAATATAAGCATTTTACAAAGAATAGATAAAAGTGTCACTGTTTTATATGTCTTATATAGGGAGGCCACAACATAACTCCTCCATCCTTAAATTGAGGCATATTTCATGGGGTGAAAAATGCCTGAGTGCTCGTCTGGGGTTGTTCACTCGTAGCTGGTTGCGGGTTTCCTACTCTTCTTCGTTGGATGAATTTGTAGGCGAAGTGGAGCCCAATGGAAATAAGGATAATATAGACTGGGATTATCCAATAATTTCTCCATGATTTTTCACTATGTAGAATTTCGACTGGTCCAAGTCTTCGTTGTTCTCTTTGAAGTTCATGAATTTTATCCAGTTGGACATCTTGTATGATTATTTTTGATGAGGTGGTCACCGCTGTCCTATGTGGGATATTGATTTCTGGTAGAAGCATCGGCTGACCGTTGGTTATAAGTTTTTCGTTGATATAATTGTAGTCATTGGTTTCGAATTGGCATCCAAGGGGAAGATTAATTAGGTAATTTCCTTCTAATGTCGTGAAGTCGGTACGTCCGCAAATTGTTCGGATTTTCGTCTGATTCGGGAATATGGCAATGTAATGTGATTCATCTATTTCTTGTATCACATTTCGTGTGAGTTGTACAGGTATTTGTTGGCAGCTTTCGTAGGTGGATTCCAGTTGTAATAATTGGAAAATACAATCTTCATTTTTCATTCCATACGTCAGGTTGTTATCAGGGCAGTAATAGTTGGGGTGCAATTCGATACAAGGCACCGATGTATATTGGTAGAAATTTTCATTCATTACCAGATAGGTATCTTTTGGAATAATTGTAGTAAGGTTTTGGGTAGGAATCGAGTACAGGTGATAATAAGAGAATGTTTCTGGGTGGACTATAGGAAAATGAATTACGAAAACAATTTTTGTTCCTGAATAATAAGCTTCAACTTCTAATAAGTCATAATATCGATGAGTATTATTAGAGATATGCGAAAAAATTAATTGATCAACAGAATAATATTTTAGAATGGTTTGTAAGATAGATTCAAGTTCGTCCACTTTTATTATACTATTATGAAGTGTACCTAGCCTAGCAAAGGTAATGGCATTTTCGATGTCACTTAATAATTGCAAAATTATGTTTAATATTAAACTAAGTTGATCTAGGACATTTCTAGTTTCTAAATAATCGTTAAACTGAAAAATAAATTTATTTAATTCAGTACGAATTTTATTTAGCCCAGAAGTTATTACTTCTTGGTTATTTTTAATTAATGTGACTATTGAAATTATCAATAATTTCGGTGGTGAGAGAGATTTCCTTGTTTAATTTTTGAACAATCTCTTTTTGATTGTTTTCTAAATCAGAGATAGCTTGATCATAGTGAGCAGCATCGTTTGCATCCAAGTTACCTGAAATACTTTTTATTATAGTACATAATCCGTTAATAAGACCACGCTTAACTCTTCCAGTGGGATTTAGGGCCGATACTTTCAGTCTGATTTAACCCTGATTAAGTTTAATCATTGATTAATTACCATGGAAACAATTGTCTCGACAATTATTTCCAAGGTAATTGATCAATGGTTAAACTTAATCAGGGATAAATCAGACTGAAAGTATCGGCCCTTAGTGAGTTGAATTTTTGTTCAGCTGAATTTAATTGATAATTTAGGGCTCTATTGAAATTGTCTAGTTCAAAGTAATAAGGATGACGTAAACCGTCTTTTATGGCAAGTGTGACATTTGCATATTGTTCTTTAAGTATTTTAATTTCGTTTCTAATGGGATCTAGGTCATAGTAGTGGATTAAGTATGTGTCTTAAATTTTATTTTAGCTGCACCCAATTTATAGGGAAGGACTCCCGGGTTCTTGTTGAGGTTGGTTATCATTACTTCTTGATGCATGACTGCTGGCATTGCCAGGATCAGGAGGATCAGGTGGTTCCTGCAACAATTTTCCTTTTTTAGGCTTGGGTCTTTTTATATTCTGTTTATGTAGAGTGTTATGAGTGGTTTTTACTTTTATGTTTTTATTTCGAACGACTTTCTCCTTGGTAAATCTTGGGTTTAATTTATTACGGGTTTTAGTGGTAATCTTTCTGTATACGTCTGAGTTGGGTTCGTAAGTGAGGGGGTCGTGTCGTTCTTGTCTTTTGTTATGACTTTCGATGGTATGGTCTTTTTGTTGAGCTAATTGTTCATTTTATAAATTTTTATAAATTTCTTTCGTTGTTTCGCGATGTTCTTGGATATAATTATTTATTAATTTTTGGTTAATGTCAATGTCGAATGGATCCTTAGTGTTTAGGTGTCCGTTTATAATGTCAATGGGTTTTTGTTTTGTAACCGAATGTGCAGAGTTGTTATAACCTAATATTGCATAAGGCATTTGATTTAAAATATCGATTTTACCTTTATTTTTATTTCTTATTACTCGTAGGTGTTCAATAATCGTGGAATGGAATCTTTCGATTGGACCATTGGATTGCGGGTTATTGACTGTTATATAATGAGTTTGAATTTGGTGGGTTTTAAAAAAATTCTTGAACTACGGAATTTTTCAGTTCAGTTCCGTTGTCCATAATCACTAATGATGGTAGGCCATGGTGTGTCATAAAAATTAAAAATGCTTTAACGATTTCAGTACCTAACATTCCTACAAGGGGATAAGCCTGAGCATATTTGGAAAAGGTGTCAATTATTGTCAAGAATTTTTGTCCTTGCGCTTGGAAAGTGTCAACGTGAACAATTTCAAGTGGTTAGATGGTGTGGGAGATATCATTAATTTTTGTTTAGGGGGGTTTCTATCATACTTACTTATTTGGCATATTTCGCAATTATTTATGTAATTTGTAATATCATTATTTATTCCGGGCCAGTAGAATGACCTTCTAATACGTGTTTCTGCTTCCGAGATGCCACGGTGGTTAGTTTTTCCCTCATGATAATCTTTTATAGTCTGTGTCTGGTCGTCTTGTTTTGTAATGTCTTGTAACACAGAGTTACATTTTACTAATTTGTATGCGGAATTTTTAAATGTCTTTCTCAAGATTTCGCAGATTTGCGGTACATATAACAGGTTATTAAAATGAATGGCATAAGTAAATTTTGGGTCTAAGTAATTTTTAAATAAATCAATGATATCATTTTCTAAGCGACTTGTTGAAATTTGAGCATAAAGTCGTTTTTTTGATGGAAATATTTGTCTAGATGCCGGTTTTGCGGGCGAGTGTAAAACAAAATCTATTTTTATTTGGTGGTCAAAAGAGTTTAGTGACCTTTCTGAAGTTGGCATGTCTTGTATTGGTTCTTCGTGACTTGTGTGTACTGTGTCTCCTTCTTCCGGGTTGACTTCGGTTTCTTCTGCAGATATTGTTTCTTCTGTGTCGACAGTGTGCTTCTTTGTGTGGATTGTCCTGCTTCTTCTTCTCTGACGTCATCCATTATGGGTTGTTCGCTGGCGTTTCCAATTATCGATAAGTTGTCGATGTTTTCTTCTCGTTGTTGAGGTCTTGTTAGAGATTCGTTGAACTCGTTCATGTATTGAAAAATGTCTTTGGTATGAATTTCGATACGAGATAGGGCGTCCGCATTGGTGTTATTTTTTCCCTTCTTGTATTCCACTTCGTAGTCGAACTCTTCTAGTTTCAGCCTCCAGCGAACTAGTCTTGAATTTGGTTCTTTTAGAGACATTAGCCATTTTAGGGGTTTGTGGTCAGTCACAATTTTAAATTTTCGTCCATATAAATACGGTCGGAAGTACTTCGTTGCCCATACGATTGCCAAAAGTTCTTTTTCAATCGTGCTAAAGTTCTGCTCCGAGTCGTTTAATGTTCTTGAGGCGAAAGCCACAGGTTTGTCCCTTCCTATTATTCCTTGCGATAATATTGCACCTACAGCTACATTACTCGCATCCGTAGTTAAAATAAAGTCTTTAGTAAAGTCCGGGTATTGAAGAATTGGTTCGTTGGTCAGTAATTTCTTACAGTCTTCAAAACATTTTATAAACTGGGGTGAATGTTCAATTTTTGCGTCCTTCTTTAAACAGAGCGTTAAAGGCTTTGTGATCCGCGCGAAGTCCTTTATAAACTTCCTGTAATAGCCTAGTAAACCGAGAAAACCCTTGATTTCTTTCGCTGTTTTAGGCAGCGGGAATTTTTCGATTGCAGCGATTTTGTCTGGGTTCGGTTTCACTCCTTCAGGTGTAACAATATGGCCAAGGTAAGCCACTTCTTTTTTCAGGAACTCCGATTTGTCTAGTTGTATCTTGAAGTTGGTATCCCTAAGACGTTGAAATATTTTCGATAAGTTAACTAGATGTTCTTGCAGAGATGTAGAGTATATAATAATGTCGTCTAGATACACCAAACAAATTTCATTTTGTAATCCACGTAAAATGTTGTCCATAACCCGTTGGAACGTTACTGGTGCATTCTTCAGACCAAATGGCATCCTGACCATCTCGTAATGCCCATTTTCGACGTTGAATGCAGTTTTCGGGATATCTTCGGGATTCATCTCTATTTGATGAAATCCGCTAGCCAAATCGAGTGTCGAAAAGTAATTGCACCTTCCTAATTTATCCAGAACGTCGGTTATATTAGGAAGTGGGTAGCGGTCATCTATAGTCTTCTCGTTCAACTTTCTGTAGTCAACGACGATTCTCCATTTTTTCTTGCCTGATGCATCGGCCTTCTTGGGAACAATCAAAATCGGCGATGACCATGGAGAGTTGCTTGGACGTATAATTTTTTGTTCCAACATTGAGTTTATTTGGCGTTCTACTTCGGGTTTATGCACAAAAGGATATCTGTACGATTTCGTGTACACCGGTAATTCCTCCTTTGTTTTTATACTATGTTTTATTTGATTAGTGAAAGATAGCGATTGATTTTCCGTATGAAAAATATCTGAATATTTTCTGCATAATTTAAGAATATGATGTTTTTCTTCCGCATTCATATGTGAAGTACGAATTAAGTTATTAACATCTAATTTTTTGTCGTCAGTAGGCGTCGTTACGTCTGCGTGATATAATTCATAATTATTTTTTTCAAAAGGTATAGTTTTGATTGGGTTTGTTAATGAGATAGTAATTTCTTTATCGGTTTTATTTGAAATTTCAACTAAAGCTAACCCGTTTTCTGCGGTTGACAATGTTTCGGGTATTTCACAGTTTTGCATCTGTTGGTGGGGGATAATTACGTCACCATTTTTTTGGTTAACTGGGATTTTAGTCATAGTTCGGGTATGTGGACTAATTTTTAGTTTTAATAAAATTTGTTGACCTGACGGTTGATAATGAATTGGAATTATGGATTTGGGAGTAACTAATCTTGAATTTACGAAGTCTAGTTTGGCATTCAAAAGCTTTAAATTGTCAAGTCCAATAAGTCCGTCATAAACGTTATGAAAATTAAACAGATAGAATTTTAAATTTTCATTTTGGTTAAATTCTGGAAAAATCGGAATTTCTGCACAATAGTCATGAGAAGATGTTTGAAAGATTGTGGATACACTAAATGGTTCATAAGAAATGTTGTTATAGTAATATTTCGAGGCAATTTCTGGATTTAAAAATGATTTAGTGCTACCTGTATCTATAAGAAGTTTTAAAGAGGGTTTTGAAATTTGAATGTATGGTAGCTCTTTTTTGTCTGTGGACATATGATTTTCTACTATGTCTCGTTCATTGGATTGAGATCCTCTTGAAAATTTTCATATTGTTCATCGTCGGGATAAGAATATTCATAGGTCTGTTCTTCGGTACTTTCAAAGTCGGGTGTTTCGTCATTTTGTTGGTTATCGTAATGTTCGGTAGTAAATAATTCATTCGAAACTGTATTGGGCCTTTGACCATTATTTCGGAAAGCATTATTTTGAAAAGAATTGTTTTGATAGGGTCTTTTAAATTGTGAGGTCGTATTTCGGGTCGATACGCTCATTGGAGTTGGTTCATTTTGTGAGGAATTGGGGTTAGGTTTCCAGACATTTTGGGGTTTGAAAAATACTTGAGTATTTGTCGGAAATCTTTGAGCTGGTGGATTTGGGTGTCTCTGAAAGTTCACAGGGCCACGAGGAAATCGTGAATTCTGTTGTTGTGGAAAGGTCATTGGTCTTGGTTGTACTGTCGTTTGTTGAAATGGGGAAGTAAAATAATTTTGCGAATGCGTTGGGTTATAATAATTTTGTGGTTGCTGAACTGTCGGTTTCCTAACTACAAAATTAGATTGATTTGATTTTTGAAGATATTTAATATTATCTTCCTCACCAATGTACTGTATTGCCTGGGCAAGAGTGGTTGGTCTCATTGCACGAATTGTAGCACCTAATGGTTCCTTTAAACCAGCTAAAAATGTTGTTAATGCCTGTTTAGTAAAGAATGTACGTTTGCATTGTCGTTCGGCAGCGTTGCAATGCAAATCGATGTAATTACAAATTGTATTTAACAAATGAATAATTTTTTCATGAAACTGATATGGAGTTTCATTTGGTTTTTGCCTTAAATTTACTAAATCTTGGTTTAAACAATTTTCATTCCTCTGATCACCGAAATTTTTCAATAGCGCATCTTTTATTTCGTCCCAATTATTAGCACCATGTATTGCAACAATATCCTCTGCTCGGTCTTCTAATTTATTTAAAATGCCGTTTATTAACAAAGTGTTTTGAAAATTGTCTCTATTTTGTATGTCAAAATAATGATTTAATAGTGACTCACAAACATTAATGAATCTATGTAATTTACTAGGACATCCATTAAAATTCGGAATAACGGATATGTTTTATATATCTAGCACTGGTACTGCCATTATAATTACTTTTAGTTAAAACTTAATTATTAGAATTCTTTAAATTATATTATTACTTAATTTATTGTTGAGAAAAAAAAATCTTACTATCTAACTCTAAATCCAAATTGTTTTCGCAAGTGGAATCAATGGACAGAGAGGAGTCTGACATGAACAAAAAAGTCTACTTACATCAGCGGTTGCATCGGCTGCTAATCCTTGATGTCGTCCTTTCGGTTAGCACCTGATATATTTTTTTTGAAGTTCACTTTTTCGTTGAAGAGTTGAAACTCACAGGATTGTCTATTATAGATTTCCCACGAAAAATCCGATCCGACTGCGCCACTTAAATACCTCAGAGCCGA
The DNA here is from genome assembly GCA_963680705.1 of Rhagium mordax. Classification (NCBI taxonomy): domain Eukaryota; kingdom Metazoa; phylum Arthropoda; class Insecta; order Coleoptera; family Cerambycidae; genus Rhagium; species Rhagium mordax. Next base: position 35,939,394 of record OY796661.1, on the reverse strand, counting down.
ATTACCGTTTTTAAAAAACAAATTTTCCAAAAGTGGAATTTTATATTTTAAAATTTAATGCAAGCGACTATCATGAATGTTACATCAGAACTGAGATTATTTCTAACAAACTAGATGCACAAGGCATTTATGCAATATAAGCATTTTACAAAGAATAGATAAAAGTGTCACTGTTTTATATGTCTTATATAGAGAGGCCACAACATTACTCGCGTAATATCAAACAGTTTGTGGCAAATATATTTCTTAATTAAAAATGCAGCTGATATGCGTATATGAGTAAACGATTAAACTGAGAGTTTTTGGAATTTTGGAAAGGGAACTATGAATTTTGCTTATATTCAAAATGGATTTCTCTATTATTATATTCGTATTATGTATTTCAACATATTTATTTATATTGGACTGCAGAAGATTTCAGTATAGTATGCATTCAATAAATTTTCAGGATCATCAGCTAATATGTCAATCAAACTAAAAGCGAAATTAATACTTCCATTACACTCAAGTTCTCGATGATATAAATACTGTTTAGCTATTGTTGGTTCTAACAGACTTTGTTAGATCTGACAACCAAACAAAAACGTTTATAATACCAATACGATGTTGAAATGTTTTAACATAATCAATCACTATTCCGTTATGTAGTAGGTACTTTTTATTAAACAGCGTCAATCCTTTTGATGTTATAAAGCAATGGGAGAAAATAATATCCATTACATTGAATTAAAAATAAATTTGGATTTTTTAGTTCATGTTTAAAGTATAAAAAAAAAACATAAAACACACCGCAGAAATTAGATAGTAACTTTTGTCATTACAGTTTACAATTCATTTTGTGACTCAAAAAGTTTAAATAATAAACAAAATAAATGATTTATACCAACCAAAAAAGCACATTATCGAAAAGGTACATACAAAATAGTGCATTATTTTTCTATATAAATATTCATTGACAATAATGAAACAAAGTTCAGAATTTTTAATCTTCTTAGTTCTTGCCATTGAATAAAGGAGTCGTTCACCATATCATTGGGTAAAAAATAATAAAGAGGCGCAACTGTCAAGGTTTCGAGAATTTAGTGTTGTATTTTTTTACCAATAATTTCATGAGTGTCGTCAATTTTAAGGGCTATACAGCATCATTACTGATACCTTCCCGTAGCACTAAAAATTGATGACAATCATGAAGTTATTGGCAAAGATATACAATACTAAAATCTCGAAACCTTGACAGTTGCATCTCTTTATTATTTTTTACTCAATGTCCATATTTAAATACTTCTTTTGTGTTGATCAGGCTAACTTACCAATATGTCAATCCAATCCATATTGTAATTCTTTAAACGAAACTCTGACATTGCAGATTTAAATTTTTTTAATATCTAAAAACAAGTAATCAAATTAAAATTAGCTGGAATCAGGCCACATTCATATTGTAACAATAATTATTTTCGTTTCGTCTTATTTGAAAACAAAACTTACTTTAGTTCTAAAATAGGCAATTGTATGCTTATGCACAAAATAATTGTAATTATTCCATTTTCTACAATACATCAAAACTTGAGGGATAAAAAGTTTTTAAATAATAACTAACTGCAACATATTACCACAATAATATAGTCAACGATAAAATAATTATTAATGGCTTTTCCTGTACAGGTAATTTAAAAATATCTTGCCTAATATACGTTCTAGACTTACTTTGTGTAATAGAATATACACTAATTACTGGGATCTGACGGGGGCTACGTAAAGCTGCAAAATAAAATATTTGATGTCCATTCACAAATTTTTTATTTTAACCAACAAAGAAAAAAATATAAAAATCACTTCAATATTTTATTCTAAGAGCGACACAAAACATCTTTTTACCTATGTATTTCAACTAAACAAAATTCATTCTGTAAGACTTAAAAACTTTCAATAATTGTATGACACTTCTAAAGCACACTTTTCTATTTTCCAAATAATATATAAAAATATATACAGCGTCGTCACACGTTTTTTGTAATTTCCAAATAAACAGGAAGTTGGATGCAGGATTCAGATTTATATTTATACGTAATAATGTAGGAGAGGCAACATGTTTTTGCCGATTCTTTAAATTTTAATATCTGCAAATTCGAATTTACCTAAAAAAATTGTTCAAAACTATATTTTAATTTTACCCAAACTTATACTTCTTAAAGACCTTTCCTGTATTAGTCTAGGAACACAAGACCGTTGACGCGCGTCTAAACGAGTGTTTCAGCATTATATGGATTGAAATGCAATTAGTAGTAGTAAGGTCCGGGACACACAAACGCGTACAGCTCAAAGGCAATGACCACTCTCTATCCTCGGAACACAACCCACCCCCTACCCAGAGGGTGGAAGCCACTCATTCTTTACATCTCCCTCCATAGTCGAATGTGGCGTGCCGATAGAACCGGGATCATACGTACAGCAGAATTTGTTAATCCACTAATGTTGATAAATAATTTTTATAGAAAAATTACATACACAAATAACGTATTTTTTTATATTCAAATCCTTTATGCTTGCCGCACTTCCACCGCGGCAAATACCTGCTGACGAGGGTCATCCTCCACAGTACACCGATGTCGATTTAAGGACGAGGGTTAACCTTAACACCAGGGTTAACCCTAAGCCACAAGACCTGGCACGAATGGACTCGTTGATCAGTGAGGAGCTTCCAGAAGATGCCAACATCTGGCAGATCAACAGCGCGGTGTACGCTGCCGCCAAGCAACTCGTCCCACAACAGCGCCTGGCAAGCGCAGTTGATAGGGTCGAGAAAGCTAAGCGGCGCGTACAGAAGATCGAAGCTAAAATTCGATCAGCAAGGCAACACGCTTCTCGAATCCAGAGTGTGGTGGATTATATAGTCGCAGGTAGACCATTTACACCGAAGGTCCGGCGAGTGGCAGCCGGACTGAGACGCCAACACCACACTCTAAATCGCACAGTGCTGCAGACCATCAAGCAGCACTGTCTAGATAGGATTCGAGCGCTTATGGCTATTAAGAAAACTTTGGTCAGGCGAATGCGGAGTTTGGAACAAAACAAATTGTTTCAAACAAACCCGTCTCGCCTGTTCCAAGAGCCACAGCGTGTTGTCGAAAATCCGCCAACTGTTGATAATGTCGAAGCCTTCTGGAAAGGAATCTACGAAGTCGCGAGTCCATTCGATAATGACACTCCAGCTATAGCACACTTCGAGGCTCTCTGTCGTAGAGTCTTAGAAGAGCCAAACGAAGTGTGCCCGGCAATCAGTACGGAAGAGGTTCAACAAGCACTTGTTGGAACCAAGAACTTCGCTGCCCCGGGTCCAGATGGTATAAACAACTGGTGGTGGAAGAAGTTCCCTTCCACCCACCGCCATCTGGCCCGAGTTTTCAACTCATGGTTGAACGAGGGGCAGCAAATTCCGGACTGGTTTGTCGAGGGGCGAACTGTGCTAATCCCCAAAAAGGGGGATCTGTCTGACCCAAAAAATTATAGGCCGATTACCTGCCTCAACTCCTGCTACAAGTTATTTACTCGTATCTTGTATACCAGGATGTTGAGGTCTGTTGATCCGGTCTACCAGCAGATAAACGAACAGCGTGGTGCCAAGAAGGGCCTGGCAGGTTGCAAGGAAAACCTGCTGATAGACCGCTGTATTACACAGGATTCTGTGCAATACAAGCGGAATCTATCAATGGCCTGGATTGATTATCGCAAGGCATTTGATACAACATCCCATGAGCTTTTATTACACTTGCTCGGATGTCTTGCGGTACCAGCACCACTAGTGAGATGCATTGAACAACTGTTGCCGCTCTGGAGAACTCGCTTCACCATAACATCCGGTGCCGAGCGAGTTTCGACAGAGTTGGTGACTTTCAAGAGAGGAGTGTTTCAGGGTGACTCTTTGAGTCCGCTCCTCTTCTGCATCTCACTGCTGCCGCTGTCTGTTGGACTCCGCCAAACCCGCGGGTATCAGTGTGGGCCACCCAGCAACCGGAGGCATAAGGTCACCCATCTATTTTATATGGATGACCTTAAACTCTACAGAGTGATTCACGTTGACCGCCTATTAGAAGTATCTCGAGAAAGAAAAAAGATATCGATTTGAAATTTTGGTTATTGTCCTAAGTAGGTAGGATCTATTTAATGAAAATATTTTCAAAATGGTGGCATTTCCGGTTGTACCGGAAGTTGACCCTAACTTTGTTATTTTAAATGAGATGCCCCCATGTTCAATTTTTTTTTAGATTCCTCGGAAAATTTAAAGGTCACTTCATTAAAGGTTCCCTATGTCTAAATGTATATTTTATGAGATATTAATTTTTTTCCCAAAATATTGACGGAATAGTTGTATAATGTAAAAATCAATATCTCAGTAACAATTAATGATAAGACGTTGAATTTTTTATTGAGGTAAGATAAGGAATTGGAGCTATCCATCATGTAATAAAATTGTCAAAATCTCAACTGCAAAGTTTCTAAAATTAACGATATCTATCTACCTCATAGAAACAGCAATAAGTCATTTTTTTTAAATGGAACCATATCTAATTAAATACACCAATCGATAGCGAGAAAAAATGCGCATCTAAGCATGTATCATGTTCCTATACCCAAAATGTATGATTCTTTAGATATTTGCGATTTTCTAATTTGATTGATGAAAATTGAAGAGTGCCGTATGAAAATTGAAGAGTATGCTTTGACTCTGACTGTGGACGAAACAAAATACAACAAATTCAACAAATAGGCTTGTTCTGATTCAAAATTTTCGCAGTCCTAAAACCGTTCCCGTCTTGCGCAATGTAAAAAATTACCAATTTAATACACAGCGCATGGTTGTTTCTTCATTGTGCATGACGGGGACTGATCCAGAACTGTTCTAATGAGAACCAGAACAAGCCTAATGTGGCAGCTAATATGTAACTCGTGTTATTGTTTTGGGTTTATTGATGGTAATTCAGGATACATTTCATTAAATGTTCTGCATGTTCTGCTAATTATTCTGTCACATTGTCCATGAATGTAAAATAAATGAAAAATATCTGAGTTTGAGTAATTATTTGCCATTTTCTCCACAATAAGACACAATACAGAATATTTATAATGAAAAACAATAACACGAGTTACGTATTAGCTGTCACATTTGTTTAATTTGTTGAATTTTGTTTCGTCCACAGTCAAAGTCAAAGCATACTCTTCAATTTTCGTCGATCAAATAGAAAATCACAAATATCTAAAGAATCATACATTTTGGGTATAGGAACATGATACATGTTTAGATGCGCATTTTTTCTCGCTATCGATTGGTGTATTTAATTAGATATGGTTCAATTTAAAAAAAATGACTTATTGCTGTTTCTATGAGGTCGATAGATATCGTTAATTTTAGAAACTTTGCAGTTGAGATTTTGACAATTTTATTACATGATGGATAGCTCCAATACCTCGTCTTACCTCAATAAAAAATTCAACGTATTTTCATTAATTGTTACTGAGATATTGTTCCTGAAGAGGGGTTGGAACCTTTGGTGTAGAACTTACACTTGGAGTAGTTTTCCACACACACCAAAACACTTTTGCACACACTCGACACGCGTTTCGCCAACCAAGTTGGCATCATCGGGAGATGATTAATCATCTCCCGATTGATTTTTACATTATACAACTATTCCGTCAATATTTTGGGAAAAAAATTAATATCTCAGAAAATATTCATTTTAGACATAGGGAACCTTTAATGAAGTGACCTTTAAATTTTCCGAGGAATCTAAAAAAAAATTGAAAATGGGGACATCTCATTTAAAATAACAAAGTTAAGGTCAACTTCCGGTATAACCAAAAATGCCACCATTTTGAAAATATCTTCATTAAATAGATCCTACCCACTTAGGACCATAACCAAAATTTCAAATCAATATCTTTTTTCTTTCTCGAGATACTTCTAATAGGCGGTCAACGTGAATCACCCTGTATACCTCCGGAGAGCGAGAACTTCAAAATGCTCTCAGGGTGGTCGAGGAATACACGCGGGCAATTGGAATGGAGTTTGGGTTGGACAAATGCGCAGTCGTCCACCTAAAGAGAGGACGATGCGGGGAATTCCACGAAGATGCGCAGCTCGCAGACGGAAGCATCCTACGACATTTGGATGCCGGGGAGACCTACACATACCTGGGTGTGGAACAACGCCACATCCAGGATGTGAACCAAATAAAGGATTCTCTCCGTGGCAAGTACAGACACCGACTCCGAAAGATCTGGTCATCAGAACTTTCGGGGAAGAACAAGGTGTCTGCCACTAATATGCTTGCCGTTCCGATTCTGGTCTACTCCTTCGGAGTAGTTAAATGGCGAGTAGATGAGCTGCTATTCATCCTAGGTCGTCCGTTCCTCGTGTGTACCTCCCACGTCAACGGGGGGGCCGAGGACTCTTGAGTCTGGAGTGTATGCATGGCAGAGTAGCACTGAGTATGGCATGTAACATCCTAAGGAGCTCGGATCCGCTCCTACGGTTTGTGAGAGATCATGAAACCGTGGGAGTTGGCGCTTTATTGTTTAAGGCAGCACAGAGGGCCGCAGATGAACTCGGTCTCGTGTTCGACTACAGGCGAGGAGGCAGGCGAGGTGCTGATGCAGAATCAGTTACTGAGCTTCCGCCGAATCGTCTGACAGCCCAAATTAAAGCTGCCAAACAGAGGAATCTGTTCAGGCAGCACGTCGATAAACCCCTGCACGGTGTTTTCTATAACAACATAGAAGCACTGGGTTTATCGACAGAGCTGACCTTCGCATTTTTAAGGTCAGCGGGGCTGAAGTCGGAGACCGAGGGATTCATTGTGGCCTGCCAAGATGGTGTTATTAACACATTGGTCTATCGGAGTCGCGTGATGGGTGTAGAGGTACCTGATATCAACTGCAGGACCTGCCGTCAGGCGCCGGAGTCGCTCATGCATTTATTATCTGCATGCCCGATATATGCGACTTCGGTCTACATCCACCGACATAACGCGGCTTTACGAGTGCTATACTACCATCTACGGCACTCGTACGAGATAGACCAAACACCAGTGCTGCCTTACGTCCCCGGAGATATCGAGTCCGTTGTCGAAAACGAGAAATGCCGGATCTACTGGAACTACTCGTTCCCGACCGTCAGGCGAATTCACGCGAATAAGCCTGACATAGTCCTCCTCGACCATCAGACCAAGGTGATGTATGTCATCGAGTTCTCAGCACCTGCTGAGACAAACATCGCCTTGAAGGAGGAGGAGAAACGGACTAAATACAGAGATCTCCGGTACGAGCTCCAAGTGCTATACCCAGGCTACTCTGTCAAAATGGTCGTCCTGATAATCGGTGTACTCGGAGGTATGAAGCCCACGCTGCTCTCCGCATTGAAGACCATGCCTGCCTGCCAAACATCGGCAGAATGGTTGGCTGGTCAAATGCAGAAAGCGGTCATCCTGGGATCCCTTCGTCTACTTAGGGCACATGAGTCTGGAATCTACAGTGACTAACCCTGCGGGATGTGGGGAGTTGCTGTAGATTATTCGCTGGCGCTCTCTCTGTGTGGTGTCGGAGGCCACAGGGAGACTGTCCAGCAGTTTCTTCCGGAAACGGGAAAAATAATAATAATAATAATAATAATAATAAATGCGGACCGGCAACCTCCTCGCGGTGCACCCTAGACAGGGAGGGGCAACCCTCTCTGACAAATGTCGGACGTGGGATTTCAGGGCTAACCACCCTGTAATCCCAAAACCTCTGGTTCTAGACCACTACAGAGGACAGGCCCCTCACAATCGACCCCATTCGGATGGGGGTCAAAGACAGGTGGGAGGGGCCTTACCGGACGGTCTTCACAATGACGACCCTGCAATTGTTCAAGGACGCTTTAGGTGGACGAGGGAACTACGGGATGACCTGCTCAACTGCCATGAGAGCAACGAACCTGCGCGCAGGGGATACATGGCGCGATTACACCGGTTTTGGTGCGATATGCACCCGGAGTATCGCGCCTTCTCTCAACAACATCTGAGAGATCAAGTATCCCGTAATCCTGCGCAGAACAGGTTACGTAAGGGCATCTCGTCAGCGTGAGGAAGTGCCTGCCGCACTTCCATCGCGGCAAATACCAGCTGACGAGGAACATCCTCCTGAGTACACCGATATCGCTTTAAGGACGAGGGTTAAACTTAACATCAGGGTTAACCCAAAGCCACAAGACCTGGCACGAATGGATTCGCTGATTAGTGAGGAACTTCCAGAAGATGCCAACATCTGGCAGATCAACAGCGCGGTGTACGCTGCCGCCAAGCAACTCGTCCCACAACAGCGCCTGGCAAGCGCAGTTGATAGGGTCGAGAAAGCTAAGCGGCGCGTACAGAAGATCGAAGCTAAAATTCGATCGGCAAGGCAACACGCTTCTCGAATCCAGAGTGTGGTGGATTATATAGTCGCAGGTAGACCATTTACACCGAAGGTCCGGCGTGTGACAGCCGGACTGAGACGCCAACACCACACTCTAAATCGCACAGTGCTGCAGACCATCAAGCAGCACTGTCTAGATAGGATTCGAGCGCTTATGGCTATTAAAAAAACTTTGGTCAGGCGAATGCGGAGTTTGGAACAAAACAAATTGTTTCAAACAAACCCGTCTCGCCTGTTCCAAGAGCCACAGCGTGTTGTCAAAAATCCGCCGACTGTTGATAATGTCGAAGCCTTCTGGAAAGGAATCTACGAAGTCGCGAGTCCATTCGATAACGACACTCCAGCTATAGCACACTTCGAGGCTCTCTGTCGTAGAGTCTTAGAAGAGCCAGACGAAGTGTGCCCGGCAATCGGTACGGAAGAGGTTCAACAAGCACTTGTTGGAACCAAGAACTTCGCTGCTCCGGGTCCAGATGGTATAAACAACTGGTGGTGGAAGAAGTTTCCTTCCACCCACCGCCATCTGGCCCGAATTTTCAACTCATGGTTGAACGAGGGGCAGCAAATTCCGGACTGGTTTGTCGAGGGGCGAACTGTGCTAATCCCCAAAAAGGGGATCTGTCTGACCCAAAAAATTATAGGCCGATTACCTACCTCAACTCCTGCTACAAGTTATTTACTCGTAACTTGTATACCAGGATGTTGAGGTCTGTTGATCCGGTCTACCAACAGATAAACGAACAGCGTGGTGCCAAGAAGGGCCTGGCAGGTTGCAAGGAAAACCTGCTGATAGACCGCTGTATTACACAGGATTCTGTGCAGTACAAGCGGAATCTCTCAATGGCCTGGATTGATTATCGCAAGGCATTTGATACAACATCCCACGAGCTTTTGTTACACTTGCTCGGATGTCTTGCGGTACCAGCACCACTAGTGAGATGCATCGAACAACTGTTGTCGCTTTGGAGAACTCGCTTCACCATAACATCCGGTGCCGAGCGAGTTTCGACAGAGTTGGTGACATTTAAGAGAGGAGTGTTTCAGGATGACTCTTTGAGTCCGCTCCTCTTCTGCATCTCACTACTGCCGCTATCTGTTGGACTCCGCCAAACCCGCGGGTATAAGTGTGGGCCACCCAGCAACCGGAGGCATAAGGTTACTCATCTGTTTTATATGGATGACCTTAAACTCTATACCTCCGGAGAGCGAGAATTTCAAAATGCTCTCAGGGTGGTCGAGGAATACACGCGGGCAATTGGAATGGAGTTTGGGTTGGACAAATGCGCAGTCGTCCACCTCAAGAGAGGACGATGCGGGGAATTCCACGAAGATGCGCAGCTCGCAGACGGAAGCATCCTACGACATATGGATGCCGGAGAGACCTACACATACCTGGGTGTGGAACAACGCCACATCCATGATGTGAACCAAATAAAGGATTCTCTCCGTGGCAAGTACAGACACCGACTCCGAAAGATTTGGTCTTCTGAACTTTCGGGGAAGAACAAGGTGTCTGCCACTAATATGCTTGCCGTTCCGATTCTGCTCTACTCCTTTGGAGTAGTTAAATGGCGAGTAGATGAGCTGCGCCAATTGGACAGGGATACCCGCAAGATGATGAATATCCATAGGAGTATTCATCCTAGATCGTCCGTTCCTCGTGTGTACCTCCCACGTCAACGGGGGGGCCGAGGAATCTTGAGTCTGAAGTGTATGCATGGCAGAGTGGCACTAAGTATGGCATGTAACATCCTAAGGAGCTCGGATCCGCCCCTACGGTTAGTGAGAGATCATGAAACCGTGGGAGTTTGCGCTATATTGTTTAAGGCAGCACAGATGGCCGTAGATGAACTCGGTCTCGTGTTCGACTACAGGCGAGGAGGCAGGCGAGGTGCTGATGCAGAATCAGTTACTGAGTTTCCGCCGAATCGTCTGACAGCCCAAATTAAAGCTGCCGAACAGAGGAATCTGTTCAGGCAACACGTCGATAAACCCCTGCACGGTGTTTTCTTTAACAACATAGAAGCACTGGGTTTATCGACAAAGCTGACCTTCGCATTTTTAAGGTCAGCAGGGCTGAAGTCGGAGACCGAGGGATTCATTGTGGCCTGTCAAGATGGTGTTATTAACACCTTGGTCTATCGGAGTCGCGTGATGGGTGTAGAGGTCCCTGATATTAACTGCAGGACCTGCCGTCAGGCGCCGGAGTCGCTCATGCATTTATTATCTGCATGTCCGATATATGCGACTTCGGTCTACATCCACCGACATAACGCGGCTTTACGAGTGCTATACTACCATCTACGGCACTCGTACGAGATAGACCAAACACCAAATGCAGAAAGCGGGCATCTACTTAGGGCACACGAGTCTGGAATCTACGGTCACTAACCCCGCGGGATGTGGAGAGTGGCTGTAGATTATTCGCTGGCGCTTTCTCCGTGTGGTGTCGGAGGCCATGGAGAGACTGTCCAGCATCGGGCAACCGAAAAAAAAAAAAATAATAATAATAATAATAATATGACTTTATTTCAGGCGGAGTCTAGCCTAAGCTACTCATAATTGATTGCTTTTTCAAAAGCAATGTGATTCTACAATGAAATAAATTTCCACCGCTTTATTTTTTGAAAGACAAAGGAATTACCTACCAATAAATAAAAAAAATAAAAAATCGGTCCACTGTTTAAAAAAAAAAAGAAAAAAAGTTAGGTCAAAAATCAAATGCGTCACTTTTTTGGAACTGAGTGTATTTAAAAACCTTGACAATTTCTATTGGTTTATATGCTATACAATTCTGCAGTGAGTATGACCACCCATAATGTGCATCATTTCTCAATACACGAAAAAGCAGGGTTCACGTAAAAACGTTATATCTCGGAAAGTACCAGCGATAAAACAGTGAACAAAAAAACAAAATGTTTATTGAGAAATGGTTCATCGAATGCAGAATGAATAATTTTTCCATGAATGCGAAAATAATCCACAGGGTGTTTTGAAAACCTGTGAAAAAACTTAGGTTTAAAATTCTCCATTAATTTCCATGAAATATGGAAGAACTCACCATTGCTTCCAATCCGGCTAATATAGAATGAATTTTGCTATAAACTGAGAAAAAAAATGTTCAAATCGGTCCACCGGTTTAAGAACTAAAGAACTTTAAAATTACCCGAAAAATCGAGTGCGTCACTTTTTATGGAACTGAGTGTATATAAATTACTGGTTTTGTTATTTGAACAGATTAACGGTAATATGTAATAACAGTGAGTCTAGAGACTGTAAATATGCATGGCGAAATATTGAAATCAAAATAAATTATTTTAAAAGAATAATTTTATTATATCATAATAATACTCAATCAAGATTGCAGTAAAGCTGATTAAAGCTGATTCAATGAATAATAACACATAAACATCAAATCGGAGCACTAGACGTCTTTATATACAGAGAACTAAATTAAATTTCTTTGCTAATACATATATACAATCTGTCCCTCTTTTCATGGAGCCACCCTCATATCAAGCTCATCTGATATTTGAATATTTTGAAATTTTGGTGGTGAATATACCTATTATACCTAGAAAGTGAGTCTTTAGATGTAGCCACATTTGAGTTTAGGCGTCCGATTCTAAGATGAAAAAAGAGGGTCGATTTAAAAAAAAAAGTATTAATAATTTTTTTAGAAAAAATTCATAAGTCTTTGTTAAACAGCACCTTTAGAACATCTTTTGTACAATATCACATCGTAATGGATTCAAAGGTGTTAGAGATAGGGGGTCAAGAAACGATTCTTTCAACTAAAAATAATTTTTATCTGTAAAAAATGAAAAAAATGTATTCTTTATTTTTTGTTCAGAATAATGTATTCTACTATGAGTTGATTTTACAACAAAATAATTAAGTATTTATTTAGTAAGCTAAAAATTTTAATTCGTAGGTACATACCTACCATTTTTCTAACAGATAAACTTCCATAAAGACCTGAGAAAACAAAAGAATAACTTCTGTTTTCATGGTTTCCTTGGGTCTTTATTGGAGATTATTTGTTATTATTATTGTTGATATGTACGAATTAGAATTCCTGTCTTATTAAATAAATCATTATTTTGTAAAATCAATTCAAACTAGTACAATAGATATATTATTCTGAACAAAATCGAAGAATCTTTTCATTTGAAAATCCGTTTTACAGATTGAAACTATTTTTAGTAAAAAAAAAATGGTTTTGTTTTCGCGGCCCCTATCTCAAACACCGTTGAACCCACTACGTTGTAATCTTGTACAAAGAGATTTTTAAAGGTGCTGAATAAACCACGTCTTACTAGTTTTTCCCCAAAAATATCGCTAATAGTTTTTTCTTAAAAATTGACCATCTTTTTCCGTGCTAGAATCGAACGCCTCCCACTAAACTCAAATGTGGTTACGTCCGAAGCCTCACTTTGTAGGTATATAATTACCACCAAAATGTAAAAATTTTCGGATATCAGATGAGCGAGATATGATGGTGGCACCATGTAAAGTGGGACACTGTATATATATTTCTCAGCGAGTAATAATAATATAAGTTGTTGAAGTTCGAAAAGTTATGATAAATTGGTGACAAGCAAACAGGATACAGTTTATTGCCAAGATAATTTATTAGTTTTATTCCAATATCAACTAAGAAACTTCCAAAGTAAATAATAACTTATTTTAAATTACTTTTCATCATTTGTCTAAATAACAGTAAGTTATATTTTGTGTAAAGATTTTGAAAACTTTAAACAATTAATTTAGTTAGACAGTTTTCTCTATATAAAGCAGTCAGCAACAATTATTCTGATTTCTAGCGATAATAACAAACAATTTTACTTAAGGCTCTCTATCAGATGCAAGTCTCGATTCTACCACACCCTGCACAGGTCAGTTTGACATGATGCAGTCAAACCGCAACTGCAGGTTGCAGCAGGTGCATATGTGTTTTCGCAAATTCGTGCAAGATGGCAGCACTTTTAAGGCATAGACATGCACTTTTTGTTTTTGAAATAAATTAAATTACAGCTCATACCAAGAGTTGGGGAAAATGAATTTAAAAGTTAGAAGCAATGAATAATGTCAGAATGTTAGTAAATTTGGCCAGAAAAAATATAAAATACAAAAAATAACTTTCCGACATTTTATATATATTTTAGGATAATCTGATAAAAATTGTATTCAAATCGGGTAAGTTTTAAACGAGATATTCGAAACTACGATTTAAGTGGGTATATAAGACTCTTAAGTATGTTGTCAATGGTAAGAAATTGGATAGAATAGAATTTATTTGTTAATTGAGTTTTCATTTTATGGGAAATAAATATTAATCATTAACTATTTTTGTGCATTTTCATTTGTCGGTTTTTTGATTTTACTTAGATACACAGAAAAATGTACCAACCAATTTATTCTTACAATTTATAATAATTCCTTCATTTCGATCTTATCAAAGTAATGAGTGATATTATTTATAAGTACTTCAATGTTTTAAAAACATCACTCACAACAACATTACTATTTCAATTGAGACTATTTTCCGTTTTAGTATGTGTTATTTATTTTATATGTAATCTACTAACTGACGCCATCTTGTGATACGATTTCTCACGATAGTTTTCCACCAGTCATCATTACTTTAATGATGGTACATAGCTCCTCTCATTATGGAGAAGCGAACACCTACATTAGACTAGGCATAAAATCTCGTAAGAGGCCTAGAAATCACTTCTAACGGCAAATCGTGTAACAATTGATTAACAGGTGAGTCCTTAGGTTTTTGGGGTCGCTGAATACGCCTAGGGGTGTTAACAGTTAAAATTTTTAGTCCTTATGCCTCAAATTCAAGATGGCGGCCAAATTTTTGGCCCTTAATTACAAAATAACTATTTCTTGGGCGATTTTGACAGGATCGATGTCGATATATATATATATGTTTTTGGGTATGCTGAACACGCCTATATCTGTTAAAACCTCAAATTCCCAATCCTTGCATGTTAAATACAAGATGGCGACTCGTTATAATTTTAAAATATCTAAAAACAAGCGCATACATATCAAATGCTTTAAAAGATGTTTGTTTTAATATGTTTCCGAGTAAGCTAAATACGTGTGTGGTGTGTGGTTGTTAACAATCAAAATTTTTGGGTTTTAATAATCAAATCCAAGATGGCGGACTCATTTAAAAATCAGTACACCCTGTTAATTTTGACTAGATTGGTATGGTTTTATGTTTTTGGGTAAGTAAATCAATCGTATGGGAACTAAAACTTTAAATTCCTAAGCCCCCTGTCCACATCCAAAATAGCTGCCAGGTCTCTACATGCAAACGTCTCAAGTAGAACTCGGTAATAATAATGATTAACATTCGATAAGAACAATGATTAACAGCCACAAGGACGTTTTGAATAGATTGATGAATTAAGAAATTACCTACTGTAGTGAGCCTCCACAAAAGTGTTACATGACACGCATGCATGCCTTGCGATGTACAATTCTGCCACAATTTCTGCGTGAATATGTATTCCATCTTCGTAGAAGGGGCTAACTGAGACCTGCTCTTCAACTGGCAAATAAAGCGGGCGAAGTTTCACCGAAAGAACCTGCTGAAGATGTTATCATTATGGCTTCACCAACAGTGCCTAAGTACCCAAAGGATGTTACACTATATAAATCCCCAAGCGCCACATAACTTGACCAGAGTGGATGAAGATCTCCATGAAGTATCTGGCGCATACCACAAAAGAGAGTAGAGCAGACAAAAGATAAAAACGGCGAGGCGACAAGCTTCTCGTATCTAATGTGTGAAGTACTATAATATGGAGATCAAGCATAAGGCCAGGAGCATAGCCGCCAATTTAAAGTTCGTCAATCGCACAGCTCATTAAATACATGTCTAATGTGTGAAGGACTATATGGAGATCAAGCATAAGGCCAGCACATAGCCGCCAATTTAAGGCTCGTCAATCACACATTATCATTAAATACAGGTATTAACCATCAAAGGGCATTGTCTCGACCGGATATTGTTAGTGGCTTCTAAAAGCCACTGCAGAAGCGGTAGAGAGGGCAAGCAGAAAATATACTAGTCCGCGCGCCTTTTCACCTCTTCGAGCCACCTCAGTCTATTGTGGAAAACCCACCGACTATAGATGAGGTAGAAACCTTGTGGAAATGCTTTATTTATTAAACTGAAGCTTTCAGTCAATCGAGATAGTACAGTTCTGACACACTTTGAAGCCGTTTGTGAAAGGCTTAAAGAACCACAAGTAATAAATTAAAAGTGTGGCATCGTTTAATTTTCTTTCTTTCCTTATTTGGGATTTACATTCTTGAATAGTTTCATACGCCATTGTGTTTTGCGTGTGAGAAGTTGTTAAATAAAGAAAATATATATCCAGTTTATCCAGGTCTGTATTTAAAGAAACTAAGTTAATGATGGTGTTGCAGCAATGAAACATCGTGAAGATAATTGGTGGCCACCTTATGGGTAAAGGAGAAAAACGTGATATGGAGAAGTGCTTTTACTTTTTCTATTTACTTAACATAATATTCCACAATTTTGCCCTAATTTAACCTTGTTTGTATCTCTTACGGTTTATGACATCCAATGATGAGACCCGAATTTGACTAACCCTGAATATTGACTGTCATTTTCATTGTAAGTTAGTAGTAATCACTAAGAGTTAGTATTATATTTAGTTGGTACTTAAAGTTCACAACATTAGTATTTAGAACAGAAGTGTTCATCTATGTCATATACAATAATGTCGTTTGTTTTATTTTCTTTTCGCGTGCTACGACTCTTATTTTTAATTTTGATTTTAAGTTTTTGAGGTATATATAAGATTTTCTTTAATAACATTAATATCGGCTTTAATATGCTCTTCCTTTTTGTCCACCTTTTGAAGTAGTATGTACAAATCTTCAGGCGATTTGCTAATTTTTATTTTAAGTTGCAATTTTCTATCAATGCTGCTGTTAAAGGATTTTATGTTTTTCAAATTTACCAAAAAAAACTGCCTCAATGTTTATCTTAGAAATTTAATTTCAATGTTCGTGTAAAAATATATTAATTATTAAAAGCTGATTTTTGGTAGAGATATGATGATGATAAACACTTAACGAAAACACGAGTATTTGACTTAGTCAGTATTAGTTTCAAGAAACGACAGGAAATAATGAAAATTAATAATATACTTTTGACAGGTAAAAGACTATGTAAAAACATTTCAGTACACACATTTTGCAAATATATGTTGCAAGAAATCGGCAATTTTTAGAACCTGTACACTACTGTACATACACTGTGTACACTTAACAGAAATTCCCTATTGAAGATTTTAAGTCTACACAAAGTATATTTCAAAGACACACCTAATGGTATGATGAACAAGTCTGTAAAATGTTCAGTAAACAAAGAAATCAGAAATCAAATAACATTAGCTTGGGAAAAAGACAAGCGATAAATCGAATTACGATATGATAGTATCCTTCAAAGACTCTTATAACAAAGTATGACATCAATCAAAAGTCCTTTGTTGATTATAATTTAATTTTAGGCAATATAAGAATCCTGTATTGCAAACCTTAAGAAACATTTTTGCGCTTTATTATATTAAGAAATTTGAAGATATAAAACTTATTTTCTTATACTCAAGCAAATATAATATAGTATACAAGGTGTTACCACATTCTAATTTTAACAATGATTAAGAGAAGATTGATGTAGGTAGCCACATTTCTCAATATTCAAAAATCTACCCTTACAGAGTTACATTGGCTAATGTGAGCTAGAAAAAAAACTATATTTTTACTAAAATAATCTTGCCATGTTCATTGTTTATTGTTTATCCAATTACGTGTTTAGTTTTTAACATTTGAATTAGTGGTATGAACACCCTTATCGGCCTTATCCTTCGAACTTTTTGATTGTTACGCCTAAGTCACGGCTAACTTTAAACGGAATGTGTCACAAATCTAAAAATATAAAGCACACCTTATAAATTAGACAATCTCCAAACCGAAATTCAAATCTCTCCAGATGGGGATTACAATTTGTAATAGATGCACAAAATAATATATTACCCCCTGACATTACCAGTTTCAGTTTCAGAGCCGGGGATCGAACCCAATCCACGATGAACTAGCTCATTAGCCACAATACATTTTCTCCTTGTGTAGGTACTTTGCAAAATTCCTTAATATGTAATCACTTTTACCCGAGTCAAAAATAATATAAAGCTAATTTTTGGTACAGATCATAATTGAGGGCTAAATAGTAATATACTAAAAGTCCTGGAGAATCCTCCTTCCGCAACCCCCTTTTTTCGCCCCCCAAACCCCCCCTTTTAATATTTTGGTGATTTTCTCAAAAACTATCCAATTTAAGAAAAAAATGTCAAGTGAGCATTTTTGAAGCTGACAAAATTTCCCTTCCAACGACGATACGCACATTTAGTGCGCGTCATATAAGTCATGTAATGTCAAAATTGGATCCAAACAATGTATGAATTTATAACATCTACTGATATAAACACGTGAAATTTTGTAAAATTGATCAAATAAACTGTATTTATTTATAAATAACCATTTGCAAGGTATGTACAAGACTATTTTATTTTTGTTTATAAATTTAAATCTTTATTATATTACGTTATATTATAACAGGTTCTAAAATACTGGTAAATCAATCATATACATACCTTTTTAGTGCTTAAATATTTTTATTTAATTAAATTATTATTTGGCTGAATGGACAAGCATCCGAAGCCAAAAAAAAAAAAAAAAAAAAAAAAAAAATTATTATCGCTTTTACTAAATTCAAACATTGTTTGCATCCAATTATCTGTCAGATGACGTTTTCACTAACTGAGCGTATTGCAAGCCCATATAGTACCACGTGGTACACACCAGTGGCGTATCAAAAGAAAGTCTGCCCCGAGATTAATTGAAATTTCTAGAAGGACACGTCGAATTTACTGATTTTAACCAAAAACTATAAGCTTGGAGAAAAATATCGTTACCAAATTTTTTGTAGGTGATAAAATTGCAAATCCATTGATGTATAGAACGACCCCCCCAGAACCAAAAATATTGAAACTGCTGTTTAATTTATACGTACATAACGTAAACATAAAATAAACTATTGAATTTAACATAACGTAAACATAAAGTAAACAACGTAAAAATAAATGTAAACCATAAAATACTATTTACACAGTCAAGCACAAACACCTTAGTAGTTTAAAACTTCGCCCTTTTGGAAGATCTGGGTCTCGCATCCAGTCTGGATTAGTGGGAGAGGGAGGGGGAGGAGAGACGAGGGTTTCTAGAGGTGGGAAGTTGGGTCACCACATCCTCGTCCTCCTCGTCCAGGGCGATAGGGGTGGCGTTGCTGCAACTTCGCCCTTGGTAAAAGGATAGGATAGAGCACTTGAACCCTGCCTTTCTGCAAGTGCACGACCCTAAGCACCCTTTCTTGCATTTGCAAACCACCATTTTAAGCAGGGTTTGAGGAGCGGGCTCTGCGTACATTGTGACTGGCATGAGACCTTGTTCGCTGGTAGCTCATCCCCAGTCACACGGGTTTTTGTCGACCCCCAAACATATATTTGCACCTGGTGATAGGTCCTCCAAGAATGATATTTTGCAGCCTCTGTGGTGGGGGGGAGGCGGCCAATTTTACAAATGCTGAGTATCGCAGGGTGTTCAGCGTTCCCTCGTCTTCTCCGTTTGGAGTTTGGATCAAGGAAAATGCTGGCGAGGTCTATCCAGTGGGTTTTATGTTTCCAAGGCACGCAAGAAAAAAGATACAGTAAAATAATTTTCAAAAGTGTTTGGCATATTCCATATAGAATCTGCGTCCCTAATTTAAATAGTTAAAACTAAATTAACGGCTTAAAAGTTTATAAAATACTATTGTTTTTCAAACAGAGGCAAAGGCAATGGCAAAGGCAAAGGCAAAGGCAAAGGCAAGGGCAAGGGCAAGGGCAAGGGCAAGGGCAAGGGCAAGGGCAAGGGCAAGGGCAAGGGCAAGGGCAAGGGCAAGGGCAAGGGCAAGGGCAAGGGCAAGGGCAAGGGCAAGGGCAAGGGCAAGGGCAAGGGCAAGGGCAAGGGCAAGGGCAAGGGCAAGGGCAAGGGCAAGGGCAAGGGCAAGGGCAAGGGCAAGGGCAAGGGCAAGGGCAAGGGCAAGGGCAAGGGCAAGGGCAAGGGCAAGGGCAAGGGCAAGGGCAAGGGCAAGGGCAAGGGCAAGGGCAAGGGCAAGGGCAAGGGCAAGGGCAAGGGCAAGGGCAAGGGCAAGGGCAAGGGCAAGGGCAAGGGCAAGGGCAAGGGCAAGGGCAAGGGCAAGGGCAAGGGCAAGGGCAAGGGCAAGGGCAAGGGCAAGGGCAAGGGCAAGGGCAAGGGCAAGGGCAAGGGCAAGGGCAAGGGCAAGGGCAAGGGCAAGGGCAAGGGCAAGGGCAAGGGCAAGGGCAAGGGCAAGGGCAAGGGCAAGGGCAAGGGCAAGGGCAAGGGCAAGGGCAAGGGCAAGGGCAAGGGCAAGGGCAAGGGCAAGGGCAAGGGCAGGGCAAGGGCAAGGGCAAGGGCAAGGGCAAGGGCAAGGGCAAGGGCAAGGGCAAGGGCAAGGGCAAGGGCAAGGGCAAGGGCAAGGGCAAGGGCAAGGGCAAGGGCAAGGGCAAGGGCAAGGGCAAAGGCAAAGGGCAAAGGCAAAGGTTATGACGCTAACAATAACAACAATTATTATAATTACAGTTACAACAACAGTAATGTTTCTATTTAAATTACTTCCTCCATTTTGTTCAAATCAAAGAAGATTATATTATGTAAGATTTCTCTTACGTTTATTATATTTGAACAGCGGCTGCAAAAACAAACGTGTCAGACTTACCCAATAACTTGACGCGGACAAGGATGTCCAGTTGTATTTCTGCACATTATTTTACACAGAAACACATATTCTTTGTTGTTACTCAACAATATTATCAAATCTACTGATAATATTAAGTAGTAGTTCCCATGTTTACTGAATTCGGTTCTGTAAAAATGTACGTAACAAATATCTGAAACTCATTGTTTGATGCAAACTTATATTATTGTTGTCCATTTTTGTGTGGCAATTAAGAAAATAAAAATAATAAAATTGTGTCTACTTACTTGCTTTTTATGTCTTTTTTCACATCACCCGAATCCTTCTATTGGATATGTTCTGATGTCTTAATAGAAGGAAACTTTTTCAATATCAAGTTTTTACTTAGGTATTATTTTTTAAAACAATCCAATAACTAATATATGCTTTATAATATATTTTTGTATAGTACTTGAATTAGTACTGTACAGAAATCGTAACAAAACAAACATTTTATTGCAATCCAGTGTCTAAAAAAATAATTTAAATCTCGTCCCTTGGGAAGAACATCATTATTTTAAATTGACTTGCGCTTAAAATTCCATTGTCTAGCCAAGTAAATGCAATTATGACAACGTAGAGATTGACGGAATGACATAAATAGATCCCACGTATTTGTATTAAAATTACAGTCCGAAATTATTTTGCTAATTAAAAAAAGTCAATATTTTTATATGTTAAATTTCACACAGATCTAATTATAAATTGTTTTTATTATATTCACAAATTATATTAAGTATAGTACTATATATTATACATACACATATTACTTCCTCACCAAAAGTGAGGAAGGTATGTATTCGTGAAAAAATTTTTGAAAATTTTTATTGCATTTCTGGACGAATCTCGACGAATTATGACGATACACAAAATTTCAGACAAAAAAAATTTTCTGTCTGTGTGTGTGTGTGTGTGTGTGTGTGTGTGTGTGTGTGTGTGTGTGTGTGTGTGTGTCTGTGTGTGTGTGTGTGTGTATCGCGATAGCAGCTACAGTTTTTAAGATAAAGCTTTCAAATTTGGTACACACGTTCTAGAGGCCAAGGAAAAGATTGAGTTCGTTGATGAGCAAAATCGGTCCACTGGAAGGGGGTCTACCGGACCCCAACATTTTTATTTCTAACTTTACAAAAAAAATTTTCGTGATGAAAGATTAGAAATAGGATCTAATATACAAATCCATTATAATATTGTGTCCAAATGTGGAAATAAACAAAATACGTCAAAAAAATCAAAATACGTCAAAATACAAAATACGTCATAAATTACTTTTATTATAAACTCCACCACACGGTGAGGAAGTTTTGATCCCAGAATTGGCAGCGGTTTTTTTTTACAAAATGTTTTTTGAATTCAGTAAATTAAAAAATTTATAATTTGGTTAAAATTAATTTTTCAGTTTTATCCCACACACCACCGTCATCGGCGTCGTCGGCATTTTATTTATTTACCAATATTGTCTACTACCGATCTTAAAGTAGTAACTTTCCGCACGCTGTAGAGTGCGTAAAGTTAAACTTTACGCACTAACTTTACGCACTAGTGCGTAAAGAGTTTTTACCTTACGCACTAGTGCGTGAAAAAGTAACATACTAAACAATTGCATACCTATTAGAGCACCTATAATAATCATATCTTATTTTAAAAACGTTAAATGTGGTTATTTAATTTTATGTAGTCCATTTATTTAATATCACGGTATTATTATAAAGGTTGATTCTCACTTACGCTACACTCAGCTCGGCGACGCGACACGACGCCGCGCTGCAAAGTGTCGTGACGCTGGGGGGTATTCTCATTACAGCGACCGACAGCGACGCGACACTACGCGCTGTTAGCAAAGAGCGAAGTCCACAGTTGACATTTGTTTATCTTTGAATTAAATTGGATTTTTTTCTTACAAATTTCTGTTTTTTTATCGAGTACTGATGATGACATACATATTCGTGTTAGTTATGTGCCAAATATTGTCTTTTCTTTGCTGATTATTGTAGTTTTTGTTCGTTAGATCGTAAAGTTCTAATAATTCAGCCACAAGGATGATTTATGCCTGCCTTTTCATCGGCCAAAGCAGATATTTTTAACAAAACAGCATGTGAACCGTATACAATCAGGATTGTACTGAACGACGCCGCGCGACATAACATAAAAAATGCTCACGGAACAATTCCAACGTTGCCGCGCGATGAAGCGACGCGTCGCCAACTGTAGTGTAGCGCAAGTGAGAACGTATCCATTTAAAACAATGCGATAATTACCTAGCGGCAAATTGCAGCGCTGCGTCGCGCCGCGTAGCCGAGCTGATTGTAGCGTAAGTGAGAATCAACCTTTAAACATACACCTAATTTGCAGTATTCTTTAACAATAATGATTGAATTTTGAAGTTTCATTTATATTCTTGACATTGACATTAGACAAAGAAATAATAGACATTGATTAATTTCACTCATTTAAAATTAAGTGGGCTTTACAGTATTGTGAATTTTAAATGACATATGAAGTTTTGACGTAATAGGTAAGTTTTGACGTTTTACATTATTATTAGAGAATTTAGATGCATTTCGGTAGTAGAAAAAATATTGTATACAATTCGTGCGAAAAGTGAGCTTTTTTCACATGGGATTGTCAAAAATTCCCATTCGTGAAAAAATCTCACCTTACGCACTTGTTGCATAAATAACCATTTTTTAAATTGGCAATAAAGAACCTCAAAGTCGCCATTAAAGTGATAGAAATAGTCATTAAAGTAATCCATTATTATACAATTATTGTAGTTGGCAGAGGTGACAGACAAACTTAAACATACATTTTTCATTGCTTGTGACTATAATTTATTGTGTTCTAATAAAAGGTAAATAAATTTAGTTTTTTTAATTCTGAATTGTATTATCACTCTTATAATTGCTAAAAATAATGGTTTTCTTACAAAAAATTATTCCGATTTGACATTTAAAAATAATTATGTCATTTCCTAATGTCACTTAAAATTTTAAATAATTATGACGTTCCTTAATGTCACTGAATATTATTTAAAAAATAGAGTTCATTAATATTAATTTCACAGTTTCTGGATTAAGAAAAATTTAATATGCACCTCGGCATTAGAGTTCATTTTTATCACTCATGAGGTTTATTTGCCTCGGCCCTACTAAACTCCACATTCATGATAAAAAGTTGAAATTTAATGCCTTGATACATAAATATAGTCGAGTAAACTTTAACTTGGCGTGTGGATGAGTTGATATTGTGCGTATTATTGTATTTTCTCTTGCACACAAAATTGAAGCAATGGCCCAAATCCATTGTTTACATATACATACGTGAACAATGTTTTTGGGTTATTGCTTTAACTTTGTGTGCAAGAGAAAATGAAATAGTATGCACAATATCAACTCATCCACACGCCAAGTTAAAGTTTACTAGACTTTAACTATTATTATAAGAACTCATATTATGCAACACGGAGAGAACCAGAAAACTGTTTTACTAATATACAAGCATAATGAGAAAATTTTAATTGGTATAATGGTATAATAATTGATCAATACAATAAATAAACACTGTTTGGTGATAGAAACTTTTTAGTGAGATTATTTATTGAATTTGGAATCGCAAATGAGATACATGTGAGTTTCGTGTATCCTTTGCATCAGTTTCAAGTATTTATCTATTATATTTATTTTTATTACATTGGCAATAACAAACAGTTTCCAATAATTATTGTCCCTATAATGCGAAATCAAGAAATTTGAAATGGAGATTATATGAAAATATAGTTTATTTTAATTATTGATCTCAACATTCTCAACGTCACTAGTCGAGAAATTCCAGTAACACCGAATCCGGTCAAGTTTTATGTCGACATGTCTAATTTATGTTTTAACACAATAATATACCTACCTACCTACTTAAAGGTAACACTCATTTAATTTTTTATGCAAGCTTGTTTTTATTATTCTGGAATCCTATTCTTTCGTCTGAAGATATCACTGAGAGCGTTGAAGGAAAATGTAATTTGAGACATAAGTATGATAGATCTGCATCTTTATGTTTATATTTTACTTGGCGTGGGTGATTTTAAGAAACAATTTTGATATAAATTAATTGTGAATACGAAAATATCTACCCATTAATTGTTATAATGGTAATTAAAGGGAAGCAAATATTCTGATAATTTCGTATTACGGAAGTAACGCTTTATAATTCAAATATATATATTTTTAAATTAGTTCAACAGCTATTAAATACTTGCCCAGTAAACATAGTGTCGTCATTTTCACGTCTTATTTTGGTAACTTTCTGATCGTGACGTCAAGTGACCAATAAAAGACGTCTTAAAGACGTTCCACCAGCTAACGTACCAGTAACGTGAAGAAAGTGACGTCTACCTAACGTTGTTTTAAGGAAATATATTATTAATGTAAAATTTTTTTATTTCAGAGGTAGGTACCTTTTAATTTCTATTTGATTTTTTTTTTTCATTTATGTTGATATTATTTGCTGCTTTCATTGTTTAAAGGTTTTTAATACCTATAAATCGTCATCGTCAGTCGACGTGATCTGATGATGAGGTATTGATATAGGATGTAGGTTACAACCCTTTTGCTAGACCTACCTAAATTTGACAAATTTCTTCAAATGAAAGAAAAAGATGTTGGCTGCAGCTGACCTTGGGATCCGCACCGCAAGATTCAGCCTGCGTGCAGTATTGCCAGACGTCTTTTGATACAGGAAAAACATTATTACAATGCTTATAATAGCAAAGAGGCACATAAAGTTGGTTTATTTAGTGTGAATAAAATTGACCACACACCGGATTTACACTTCTGCGTTTTATCAAAATCATCATTTAAATCATAAGCATCTGATAATTCTGTTTTTGCGATCTGGCAACGCTGATCGACAGTTGGTTAGCTGCGCCACAGAGTGCGCCTGCGCAGCGTGTGTTTGTTTTTGTTCATCGTAGCCATCGAAGGCGTCAAGTGGTTTTCACTGTTCTTTACAATTTTCCATAAACTTACTGTGCAAATAATATATATAAGTATATGCTTAAAATTATTGTGTGTTATCCGAAATGAAGTGCATGTAGTCATGCCATTCACAGCCATACAATTCAGTGAAGAGAAGGGCGGAACAATTGCTCTTGTTCATTCATCATGGCTGACTCCTCTTCAGCAGGAAGTGTTTTGGCCGTGAAATCCCAGATCCCAGGTAAAACTCCAGAATTTTTTGACAAAGGGAATCCCACCCGAGCATGAAAAATGGCAAATTTATTCCTAGTACTGGTAAGTAGTTTCGTTTTCATATATTAATATCAAGACAAATTAATATTAACCTCATTTTGTTTTTTAATCTCCAATCCCAACATTAAATCGTATTTTATCCTTTAACTATGTTTTAATTTAATTTTATAGGATTATGAAGATGCGAATACGAAATTAAAACGTTTGGAAGTGACTTCAGACGTCCAAACAGAGTCGGAGGAAAGTGGACGAAAAAGAAAGCGACTGGCACGAAAAAACTTTTATTATATTCTTCCCGAGATTCTTCCTGTAAGATATGTTTGTTATATGTTTATAATAAAATAAATTGTTGTTTTTGTTTTCGTATAGGGCGTTGAAAATCAGTTTCATGATGCATATTATGAAGCATGACTTATAGAAACAGTGGCGACAACAGAGTGACCAATTTTTGATTGGTTGTCTAAATCACGTGGTACTGGCAGTCATGTTATTATTTTTTTATAGGCGTCTTCTTGTCGAGAAAATCCCAACAGCTATATCTCGTTGCGATTCTTTGAATATTTAAAAAGTTATTAGCGTTTCAATACCCCATGTCGAAGAGTTTTGTAAATTTTGCGAAATTAAAAAGGCCGAATGCGCGCGCAGAACCTCCAAAATTTCATGCGCATGCAGGACTTGCCAAAACTTTAAAATTTTTCGTTAACGTCACAAATGTCACTTTTTAGTTAGGATCTGCTGACCTCAAAATCGCAGCTGAACCGCACAATTCACGATGTACTTTCAAGTTGGACTTTCGAGCTTGGATTTATTGCCAGAACGGCGGCCCGGCGGCCTGTTTTCGTTTGGAAATAAAGTTTAAAATTTTCGTGTTTTCGCAAAATTCGCCAAAAAATCCATAGTGTGTCCGATAGATTACACCTTATAGTCGATCCAGCGAAATTTAATGATTTCTTAATGTCGGTCCTAGGTCGGAATCGAGTACAGTTCCGGACTCGGGACGACTTCAGAACCCCGAAACAATTTTCTGTTTCTCGATAGTGTCTTTCCTTCACTTTGACATTTAATTGTATCGAGTATTGTATCCAAGTAAGAAACTGCATGTTTCAAGAGCAGGATTAAACAAATGTTTTTAGTTTCCTAGTAGGGGGTCGAAAATCAGTTTCATGGCAGAATGACGTAACGGTTGAGATTTCAGCGGTTTCAGAACGATATACGTCAAAATTACACTTTTTCGGTCACTTCTATTGAGCCTAAAATCAGAGCGTGACCGTGCAATTTACGATGTAGTTCTAAGTTAGACCATCTACCTTGGATTTCTTACCAAAACAGTCTCTCGGAAATTCGTTTGGAAATAGTATTTGAAGTTTTCGTGTTTTTGCAATTTTCTCAATTTTGTCAATGACTTGCAATTTGACAAATCATAGGGGTGGATCTATTAGGATCGGGGTTGATCTGGCAGGTTGCCGATATCTGATTTGTGCGTATTACCGAGTGTTAGAGGTTTGAGTGCCATTACTTTAACATGAGGTAGATTATGCAAAAGTAAACAAAAAGTATTAAGTACATGGGAATTTATCGCTGCGTTAGAAAAGTCAAGCCCAACAATCTCCAAGACAACTTAACATCGAGAAGCACGTCGAACAGCTTATTTCCTTTTGTCTCGCCGAAATATGTATAGCCGAAAACCATATGTAACTTAGAATTTTGTCGTTTTTCGCAATTTACAAACATAGCGGTGATTTGAAGCAAAATAAAATATGTATATGTTCAACTCCTCTCTCAATGCCTGATCCATTGATATGTCACACGGTTACAGTACAGGCAAAATGTACCGAAATTAATGAAATAAGCAAGAAAATTGCGAAATCTTTGTAACTCTATACTTATTATTTAAGTAATTTGAAGGTGGATTTTTATTGCATCCACATTTGTACGACGTATGTTAACTACGTGAAAACCAAATTTAGGCAAAATTCAGTAATCGTAGCCCTCCCTCAAGAAAAGTTTTTGTCAAATGACATAAACGAAATCCGATTCAATTCAATGTTGCCAACAATTCTTTAAAACAAAGGATTGTTTGTAAAACAAGCTGTAGATGATGTAGATTCACCTATTGTTAAAATAGCAATTGAAATATTAAATAATAGACGAATATTTGTACCTAGTTGATGAGGACGTTGATCTCCTTATTCTATTAGTCGCTTTAACTCCAGAAGAAAAAGATATATTTTTCATAAGGCCAGGAACAGGAAAAATTATATGGAAAATTCTTTCTTCGTCAGAAATCTAGAAATGACAAGAACGTATAAAAATAGTTATATACATTACTAGATGCAAAAGGTTACTTTAAGGAGTTAGGTGATTTTTGAATGGTCTAGGCGAAGCCGAGACCTTTCAAAAAACACAGAATACTTAAAAGGGCGAAAAAAATTATGGGATTTACTAATTTAAAACTAATTATTTCATGAAATTAATTGACGTTTTTAATAAATTTTATAGTTTAGGAGGCTGCCTGTGAAAATTATTTCCATGTCAACGAAATATTACACATTTTAATTTCTGGTGGTTTCAAACTAAAATAAACAAATACATATGTTTTGTGGAGATATAAATGGGAATATTGCTTGTGCCTTGTTTTACCCCAAGAAATCCAAAGCCAAGTCTTACACCGTGATGCAAACTTATGAAGTGTTTTTAAAATGGAGTAGGTAGGTACTACGTGCCGAAAAAAATGTTGGCGTTCTTCCTAGAAAGACCTTTCTTTATTAATACAAAATTGTTTAGTTGTATTAATTTGTTCAAATAGAACGAATTAATTTCGTTTAAAATTTTTTTTTTCTACTCTTCTGTCCTGGGTCCCTATTCTCGAAACAAGAGAATTTATTCTCATGAGAAAATGACGTCATTTTCTCTCTATAATAGTAATTCAACCAATAGTAAATGTTAACTTACGTCATATTGACTTCATTCTCTCATAGGAACACATTCCCTTGTTTCGAGAATAGGGACCCTGGCCGCATAAGTTTTACTTTCGTAGATACAACGCCTTAGCAACCAGGTAACTCGAATGTTTACTGTCGTTATCGCGCGTGTTGCTAGGGTTTCAAAGTTCATTTATATAGACGGTAGTAGAAAAATACAATTTTACTGACTCATGCCTTCAGTGGTTATGATACCACGTCTACAATATTTCAGAAAGAAAAATTAAAAGTCATCAAACTTCTTCAGAAATAAATGTTGTTGGTTAATGTAGTAAGAACTTTCAATGGCAAGAATTCAACCCCGTCACAAGTAAAACAGGCTGGTGAAACTCTTTTCCTACTTGTATACGGTGGAAAGGGAAAATCACAAATGTCTCACTCAACTCATACAGATTTGATCAATTCAAAAAATAACTGCAAAAACAAAAATCAAAGTTGAAATTATTACCACCAACTTCAGAGGCAGTCGCTTAATATTCTATATTATATAACTGATGGTCAAGATGGTAGAGTACCTGCCTCTCACCCAAAAGTCCCGGGTTCGAATCCCGGTCGTGGCAATGGAAAATACTGTGAGAGGGATTTTTCCATTATACACGGATATTGGATGTGTGTCCCTTGTCTTTAAATGTGTAGCCCCCTCCCGCACAAGGCTCCTAGAGCCTTCTGGGATAAAGGGGGTCGTAATTACATGTGGTGTATTTATTTATATTTATATTTATTTATTCATTACGAGTATTCTACAAAATTCAGAAATGGTTTCACAATGAAAAAATCCACAACAGTGGGGATAGAAGAAAATTAACGGCTCCTTACAAACTGTGACAACACTTTTTGTGCCAACAGCAGAATCAATATTGCAGCTTATCTCCTGCAACCGCAACAGAAAAGCAGGTTGAAGATGCTCACAAATTTACGGAAATTGTCAGGGAGAGCGATATATAAATAATTCATACATGGATAAAATTATCGAGGATCTAAACGACGCAGAAGATTTAGATGCTATCGATTCCGATCTTCTTTAGATACAAAGTGTGTTTCATTCAATATATATAAAATTTTGAACAACTCGATAATCCTCACTTGTACAGGGTGTTCACGCGAGAATTGAACCCCCCGCCTAGATCCTTCCCCTTTGACACAATTTGAAAAATAAAAATTCGTTCCCATACGATTTTTTCTGTAGTTTTCAAATATGTCCATCATAATTTCCTATATCTCGTCATATACAGAGTGTTGCATATTTTTTTGTCAACTTGTGTGACACCCTGTATCTAATTATCGTAGTTGGTGCAGTTTTTCATTCTGAACACAAATAAAAGTAAAAAATCTAACGGACTCAAGTCCGGACTTCGAGCTGGCCATGCTATAGGACCGCGGTTACCCATCCATTGACCATAGTATATTTAATTTCATAGAAAGTTAAAATAATGATGGCCTGTTAAAGCGCTATCGTAATATATCGGGCCGATTATTTGTTCATTGATAATTCCGCACCATACGCTGAAGACTACCCCAGCTTTAACCAGTGACGTAGACTGGTTAAAACTGGGGCATTCTTTCAGGGTATGGTGCGGAATTATCAATTATCAAATAATCGGCCCAATATATTACGATTCGTTATTTTAACTTTCAAAGAAATTAAATATACCAGTTACTGCAAGATATTCGCTTTCCAAGAAGATATGGCAACGTAATCTGGCAGCAAGACGGAGCACTTCCCACAATGTCTTTACCGGTGGTTAATTATTTAAATAATACATGGTCAATGGATGGGTAACCGCGGTCCTATATGGCTAGCTCGAAGTCCGGACTTGAGTCCGTTAGATTTTTTACTTTTATTTGTATTCAGAATGAAAAACTGCACCAACTACGATAATTAGATACAGGGTGTCACACAAGTTGACAAAAAAATATGCAACACTCTGTATATGACGAGATATAGGAAATTATGATAGACATATTTGAAAACTACGGAAAAAATCGTATAGGAACGAATTTTTATTTTTCAAATTGTGTCAAAGGGGAAGGATCTAGGCGGGGGGTTCAATTCTCGCGTGAACACCCTGTACAATGATTATGTACTTTTTCATTTTGCAGAATATACTTACAGATAAACAAGCAGAAAGTGAAGGAAACAAACGTAAAATTGATAAAAAAATTTAATGAAAAAGTCAAAAGTTGGTATTTCTCTATAAATGAATATAGGTATACTTATTTTTTGAAAATTTCTCATGGTTGAACAGCCAATTTTTATTATGCATGTGAAAAACCTAGTTCATCCCACGATTTTTCAAGTAGGCAGCTCCGACACACCCCTTACGGTTCGGGACTCTTAAGTTTCTTGAAACATAGGTATATATTTTTAAACGTATATGTCAAGTTTCAACGAATTCACTATGTTCTTGTTCAGTTTGGACACTTTTCCTATACTATTAGCTGCGTTTAATAGTTTGCGATTAAACGATATCGGTATTTGTAATTGTTAGGAATCACTTTTCATCTTCCCGAAATTATATTAAATTATTTCAGTTTTAACATTAAAAATGTTTGTTAGTGAAAAAAATGTGTATAATACCATTTTAGTTTTCATTATGAGAATGTTTTTGTTAATAAAATAACTTTTTATTTTAATTTCTAAATAAAACTACTGATAATAAGATTTTACTTTTTGAAAATGTTTTGTGTTAATGAAATAACTATTTACTACTTTGCAACAAATTTTCATTTTTATCACATCCGAAATATCACAAGATTTGCGTTCTACTTCGTCATTTCCAATGTCTCCTCCGGTTGCATCTTTGCGAAGGATTGTAAATTTTTTAGTACTATGGTGTAGGATTTAGTAAACAGTTTAATATGTTAGGGATGTAGGGACGGATATGTAGTTCAATAATCATTAATATACCAAATTACATGGGATAGTTACGCTTCCCGCGCGTCCCTATACTTAATTTGCTTTTTTGGTTTTTTCCGATTTATCAATTGCCATTTAAGATAAAGGCGGGTTTACATTGGTATAGTTACTAAGCCCAGTTACATGCACTTGTGGCTAGCCTGGCTAGCCTACTGTCGCATACACAAGACAGTGGATGTCTACACTTGAAAGTGTATTTTATGTGCACTAGTACCAGTAGTGCGGTCACATTGTCAGGATGAATCCTTTTCGTCGTCATGTCTCTCGTCGTTCTAGAATATTGCACAAGGGAAAATTAAGAAAAATATTTGTGCGAGTAATGCAAATTGCTATTGGAGAACTTATCAGTGAGATTAAAGAGGAAAATGGCTGTCCAAAAAGAATATGGGTCAGGGATTGGATCAACAGAAGGGATTCAAAAGGAACATCAGCACTTCTTCTTCTTCTTCTTCTTCTCCTGCTCCTTTTTCTTCTTCTCCTCCTTCGCCTTCTCCTTCTCCTTCACCTTCCCCTTCCCCTTCCCCTTCCCCTTCCCCTTCCCCTTCCCCTTCCCCTTCCCCTTCCCCTTCCCCTTCCCCTTCCCCTTCCCCTTCCCCTTATCCTTCTTCTTCTTCTTCTTCTTCTTCTTCTTCTTCTTCTTCTTCTTTGTTGTATCCCACAAACACTCATAATCGCGATAAAGTTCTACAAACTTTATAGTACTCCTTCGGACCACCTTTTCATTGTTAAATTTCTTTATAATCGAAATCACACTGTTTACTGTCAACGCAGATACTAGCGAGCAAATGTTTACATTGGTGTAGTAGACACGGCAGCCGGTAAACAGGTGCTGTGGACGTTGGTAGGGGAAGGACAGTGGCTTTGCAAGTGGTAAGTAAATAGCCTAGATAGCTATTCACTTTCCTGTCCTGATTACTTGTACCAGTACTAGTACAAGTACTTTCCTATGTGGTTTACATTAGGTTAGTTACTGTCTTGCAAGTTACTGGTGCAAGTAACTAACCCATTTACTATACCAATGTAAACCCGCCTTAACACAGTTGAAACCACATTTGTTTGTACTGATGGCGGTTTCATCATACTAGTATAGGGAGGACATTAATAGTTCCTCCATTTATCTAAGTGCAACAACTCACAAATAAATTTCAATTTACTTCAGGATAAAATCCAGTTATCGATCTTTACAACCAATTTATCAATGCATTTCTTTATTCGGTTATTGTGTTCTGAATGAGTTAACGAATTAACAAACGAACAGTTAAATAAATGAATGAACAAATGAATGCATAAATAAAGAAGTGACTAAAGAAATAATACAATAAATCAAAAGGAATCATTCGTGAAGTATGTAGTTATTAGAATTTAAAAATTACTGTCAATGCAATATGCTGAAGGAAAATATTGGAATATGCATTATAATAATATCCGTAGATCATGAAATAATTTCATATTATTGCCTATACCCAATATAACTCGGCCGTGGTGACTGAACTTTAACAGCACAAGGGAAATATTGCCTCTCTCCGATCTTAAATTGTGTGAGTCAATCACCATAAGAAGGGTTTCGATGGGTCAGTTTAACTGTTCATTCAGACCACTTCAGCGAAATTGAAATTGGCATGAATGCGAGAACACTTCTCTAAACCATTCAGTATAGAAGTTTTTCTCTTCTTTATTTCATTGTTTAACAGATAGAATGTTAACTGTGAATGTGAATATTTTGATATTGATGCTATGAGTCTGAAGACATATTCATTAAAATAGGCAAGGTTGTGATTCTACCGACAGATTTTTTTTTTCGAGTTTTGTCAACTAATCCTCACGGATAGCGTGATGGTAACATTTCACCAATTTCTATTCTAAATCTAAATGAGCTAAGTGTTATAGTAGGTTTTAGTTTTTTTTTGCTTTGTAACTTTGCTATTATTTTACTTGAGTAAGTGTGTGTGCATTTTTCTCTAATCATGCTTCTTATGTCAGTTATGGTATAACTTTCCTTCTTGAAAATTTTTATAATGCCATCTCAGCACTCATGCATTATAGTAAATTATGAAAATTAGTCGTTGTAAACAACCGTATTGAATTTTGCAAGCGAATTGTGAATATAGGCCGTAGGAAAAGAATTTTTATACCATTGTATTCGTCATTTGTCTTAGAAATTGACTGAGAGGGCATATACAAGGACTTAGACAGTGTTCGGGGAGTGTGGGGATCGAGTCACATCAAATGATGATATTTTATTTAAAAAAAATTAAATTGATGAGTTCTAATCATGATAAAATAGAATTAACATAAAGTATGTCCAACAATGGAGACCCAAAACGAAAAACTCTCTTTCCTTTACGGCTTGAAAAAAGTCAAACTTTATTAAAAAAATTCAGCTTGCCCCTATACCCCTAATACCGTACTCAAATTCTAGTTTACATATACAGGTGGTCGGAAATATCAAATAGGTAAAAAAGCATTTTTTTCTGTCTTAAAATTTAACAAAATACCCAAACTCCGTTTGTTTCAAATTTTTGTATATGGCGTGGGAGCTTGTGGACAGAGCCTTTTCCCATAAAATCATGAATAAGAAAGTTTGTTGTCTTAGGGCTCTTATCTGTGGACTCATCAACATTTGATGAAAATCTAAAATGCGATGACGGAGAGAACACAAAAGTTTTACACTTCAACTAAGAGTTAGAAGGGAATATATATAATCACACGACATCTAGGCAGATATTGGTTTATTACATGCATGAGTGACCCATTTGATAGCGGGTCATCTTTGTAAAGTGGCTATTTTTGGTCCGATTTTGATCAACTTTTTTTTAGATTATTTCTCATGGAAAACTGCATTTTATGGTAAATTGATAGATGTCTATCACAAAAATCAAGGCCTACTTTGCAATTTTTTTGGAGCGAAAATTCGAGAAATCATATTAGCGATTTTTTCACGTGAAAATTAAGTACGCCACTGTGTTCAGCGTCCCCTAAAATGGGTCTGTATCAAATTTCATCCAAAAATATTGCATATTAAAAATTGATATTATTACTTTTAAAAATTAGTTCACACCCACAAATGCATTGTGAACATCAAAGTAACTCATGAAATAGATGAATAAAAGCAAATCATGAACAAATTATTTTATTGAGACGATTATATGAACATTTCTGGGTATAAATTAATTTTTAAAAGTAATAATATCAATTTTTAACTTGCGATATTTTTGGATGAAATTTAATACATATAATATACAGGGTGGAACAAAAGTATCAAATAATGGCTTTAACTTTGTTATTTGCAAAGTTACAAAAAAATGTTCAATATAAAAGTTGTTTGGTTTTTTACCGTGCATGTTTTGAGTTTTTTAGTTTGTTGATATCTTCTTCTGGTTTGTTCCTATGGCAACCAAATTTTTCTTTTTAAATAGCACCCATAATTTTTTTTTGTCAGTTTGAAACAAGCATATTTTCTCTGTTCAGTCATAAAATTTTGCAATTTTTGGAAAAAAATAAGCGTGAATAAAAAATTTAATTTCACAACATCACAACACAAAAATTTAGTTGTTTGTTTGTAAAAATTTAATTGTCAAACTTCCATGGCATTCTTTACCAAAAGTAATGTTTGTGTTTTATAACTACATGACTTTTTCCATGGCATCCTTATTATTATGAGGCGACGAGTGAGTCGTAATAAATGTTTTTTTTCTCGCTTATTTTTTTTCAAAATATTGCAAAATTTTGTGACTGAATAGAGAAAAATATGCTTGTTTCAAATTAACAAAAAAAAAATATGGGTGCCATTTAAAAAGAAAAAGTTGGTTGCCATAGGAACAAACCAGAAGAAGATATCAACAAACTAAAAAACTAAGAAACATGCATGACAAAGAACCAAACAACTTTCATATTGAACATTTTTTTGTAACTTTGCAAATAACAAAGTTAAAGCCATTATTTGATACTTTTGTTCCACCCTGTATGTATATAATTTGAGTAGAGGTAATGATGATTTAGAAATCAACAAATGAAGATCGCAATACAAAGTAGAAATTGTTTAAATGTTAATTGTGGCATTTCATAAATTATTTCTCTTCCTTTTCTTTTTTGGGATTTATTACCACATTCCTTGAGATTCCTATCCAAAAAAAGTTGATTTATCTAAAAAATATTCAAATTAACCAGTTTAAAACTGGGAAATAACCTCTACGCCTTTGACGAAATGTCAGAGGATCAGTTAGAGGGTGTTTTTTGACAACTAATAAGAATTAAATTAATACAAAAATACCGCGCTGACGTTTCGGAAACTATATCCATTTCCTTTTTCAAAGTTTAGGCTTTAGATTTTTATGTTTTTTTTTTAGATTTTTGGTTAATTTGAATATTTTTTAGGTAAATCAAATTTTTTTGGATAGAAATCTCAAGGAATGTGGTAATAAATCCCAAAAAAGAAAAGGAATAGAAATAACGAAGTAGAAACTCAAGTAAACATTGTGGTATATTGAAAGTAAGCAAACACACACACAATGAAACATGAAAACACGGAACCACATATTTGCCAACCTCCAAATCTACGGTTGAATTCCAGAAGGTGATTGTATGCATTTTGAAAAACGTAAATACACATCAGTGACAGAGTTGAGGTGGGAACGTTGGAATCCAGCCATTGGTAGACAGTGTGACTGACCAGAATTTTTTGATATAAAATATAAAAGTGATGTAGTCTAATATGGTGATTTGTTACAAATATCAATCAACAATAATTGCAGATCCCCAGATAAATCCCTTCAAAGTAAACTGCGTTTTGTTAGAATGCTACTATACACTACTTTTTTGCAACGTGAATCGCTCCCAAAAATTATTTGGAATAATGTTTACGTTAACTTTTCTACATAAATTATACTGCGACTTTTTGAGGGTCGTCCAATATGTAGCACAGGACGTCGATTTTGTAGTATTTGTAGTTGTGCCCACTCATAGCATATAATCTCGATAGCAACATCGTGTCAAGTATCGGCAACGTAAATATACGTATTGTGGATGGATACTAGAAATGGTAGGAATCGTTAAGGTACGTTTAGATTGGTCACAAGTAGCTGATCTTGTATGAGATACTTGTTTATTTGACAAATCATGATACACATCCTCATACTTATGCCCACACATTTTGTGGGCGCAGTACAATGCGTTGATCTGTCCCTCATACATTGTGTATATGGTAATTCCAAGAAACTGCAACTGATAAGATGTATACGCATTATAGTCTATGCCTTCAAATCTAGTAAATGCACCTATAATCAAATCAAACCAGCGCAATCAACAATCATTCCACTGTCACCGCTCAACAAATAATTTATTTAAATTGCAGTAATAAAATTTAATACATATCTAAGTACATACCCTATATATTTAATAGTATAGCACTTAGTCTTTTAAGTGGTCAATAGCGGAAAACTTATGACGTATTAAAATTTTCCCGCGTAAAACAAATTCGATGTATTAAAATGTTAAATTTGTAAAATAGTAAAACTTAATTGATTTGAGGGTGCGTGTCCACTAACATAGTAAAACTGCAAAAAACTGATTCGTCGAAATATTTCTTATTACAAGAATGAGACAAAGTTATAAACAGTTTTCATATTACACAGCTGAATGAAAGAGAATAAAACATTATAAGGCAAATAAAAACCGATACACGTGACGCTGTTTGTTGGTCTTGTTATTTTTTTGTTTTCAATAATTCTACATTTTACATATCGACATGTTTTAGGTCAAACGCTGTAACCCACAAAAAGCTAACTTTTCAGTAGGCACTAAAAACGTGTTTGTTACTAAATTTACACTTGAATAAATCAGATAAATTGGTTTTAAGGAAGTATATTATTAATAAATAATTATGTATATTAAATATACGACAAAATTGTTCTGAGATGCCTAAAAAAAATAAAATAGGGTAGAAATGTGGGTTACAACATTTAGCCTGCATTAAATTGAAACGCTATGAGGGTTACACCGAGAAAAAAGGTGACTAGCTACAATTAAAATTTTAATATTGGTAAGTAAAAAGTTCATCAGTATATGGGACTACTCCACCACTTTTTGGTACAAGTAAAATAGCAATCCTGACACAAACTACTAATACGAATTAAACCATTTTAGAGGAAAAACTACTACTTTCCATTAGTAAACCAGTGTACTTATGACAAATGTAGGAATGTATTTATACTTAATAAAGTAGTCTCCGTCATTAGAGAACAGTATATTTACCATCATTAGCTTGGCATGTTTTAACAAAGAAACTGATTACTTGTGTCAAATAAATATTTTAAGAAGGTTTAGTAAAGTATTTCTCTATCATTAGTAAACAGTGTATTTATCGTCATTAGCTTGGCAAGTTTTAACAATGAAACTGACTACTTGCACCAAATAAATACTTTATTTAAGAAGGTTTAACTTACCTTAAAAAATCACTTGTAATAAATTGTTCTAGCAGTCATTTCTAGCTAATGAACTAATTAATATTCATCAATAAACAGTTAACTTGCCTTGATCAATATTTATGCTAGCTATTATTAAACAGTTTCATTAATATACAGGGTATGCCGTTTACCGGTCCTCTGTTTTTACTTTTAATGAGCAATAACTATATACAGGTCAAAAGAAAAGGCGATAAATCTTAAAACATGTTAATGAAAGTTGTATGCATGACGATAATAATTTCTTATTCTTAACATGGCAATTTTTCCCATTTTTGATATTAAAATTAAAAAAAAAATTGTTATACATAATAAAAAATTTAGAAAATTATCGTTATACACACTAATCCCTTTTAAAATTTATGATATAAAAGAAAAAAGGCAGATAATACTATCTATCTACTTTCATTTAATATGTAGGTACTAAAACACTTTTTAAATTAAAGCTTGATACAAATAATATATCTTGAAAAATTTATTTCAGAATGCAATACACATATTTTTTTGTTATTACAGGCATATTAACTTAACATAAGCATAGTAATGTTCATTCAACTCTACAGTTTTAAATTCCTTGCAAACAAAACATATTTTATTACACTTGGAGTAGTTTTCCACACACGTACATCAAAACACCTACGCCTACCAAGTTGGCATCATCGGGAGATGATTAAAACTCAATTCTGTTCCAAATAGAATGCGACTTTGAAAAATCGGTTCATGTTTTTATTAATACAGTGGTGTAACATGTTTTTTTATATGTATGTATAACTGGAGTAGTATATGGTCACCCAGGCCCCATTCGTTTGGCAATTTTTCATATTCCATGACTCCAAAGAGAGTTCTAATGCGAATTTCAAGTGATGCACAACACATATCATTAGGTACCTTACCACGCACGCACAATGGAACAAATGAACCGCGAACCGCATCATCGGGCAAAGATAAAGTCCCGAAGCGATTGTTATTCTCGCGAAAATAGCCGAAGACGGTTTTTTTTCTTTCAAGTTTAATGATTTTTAGTCACTGATTGCTTAATGGTAGGAAATTGTCTACTAACAGGAAAGATTTGCCTGCTTATTGCTAGTAAAAAAAAGTCATATGCAATATTTAATTACCACAAAGACATCAATGTCCGTGCATAAAACAACTGATGATTATTGAGAAGTAAACTATTAATGCAAGTGTTCATTTTATATTGGGGTTATTTATCTACTTATTACGGATTATTTGCTTCATGTCAGAACTTCTCCTTTATTTATTACAAGTACTATGCAATATTATTAGAGAACAAACTAGGCATTTGTCTTAATGAAAATTATGTCAGGATCACTGTTTACTTGGAACGTTTTTCTCGGTGTACACATCTTTAGAAATGTGGGATACAACATTTGACGTAATCGACGTTTGTGGTGGAATCGCCATTCTTAGAATAATTAATAACACTGTTTCTATACAGAAGGATTTTATTGAAACATGGTTATGACAACAACTTTTAAACAAAAATGTTCGATCAATCGGCATTCATTGTTGGGACTTTCTTTTCTTCCTTTTGGCATTTTCTGATGGTTCACCAATATCTGAAACTTCATCTTCCTCGTCTGTCTCTGGCAATTGATCTGGAATACCATCATCTTTTTCCATAGATAGGTATTCTTGCCAATAATTCTCGGGGATAATTTTTTTCTTTATCAATTTTAAGTCATTAAACTTTATGGTTGATATGGGTAACATTTGGTTATATAAAGTAGCAGGAGCTAGCTGTGCCTTATTTCGAGATGGTCTCACAGCGAAGGTAAAAAATTCATCATCGTTTGAATTTGTGTAGGAATAAGACCTTCTTAACTTTACTTATCTGTAGACTCTTACCAGAGTCAGTTTTCTTGAGGGTATCTGGAAACATCACTTCTTGAAGGGCCTTAAAATTTTTAAAGTCTCCAAATGACATTTTAATCACATTATACGGTAAACGACACCTAGCATTCCTAATCATTGTTGGCCATTCAGATGGGGCCCAATGGTCTTTCTTCTTATGGCTGTCTCGATAGTGGCATGGACAGAATCTGCTGGCATGTATGTATGTCCTGGTAAAAGATACGTAATGGAAATTGTCTCTATACATTCGGCCATGTTTTGTAGATACCATGACAAAGCGGTTAACACTTGCCTGTTTTTATTTTGTCCTGGACATGAATCGCAAAAGAGGGATACTGTTTTCACGGACTTACGACTATCTATTGTTTCCAGATAGTTACAGAGAATAGAACAAATTTCATTAGCGCCTCTCTTTGCATCCTGTTCTCCCCATAAGTAGCAATATACATTTTGCGTTCCCGATTCGTGGATAGTTTCGTTATAATACGAGTATTTTCGAAAATAATACAGCAGCATGTTGTCCCCATGTGGGGTATTTAGGACCTTCTGTAAATCAAAACTACAACATATAAAAGTAGGATCTTCTTTTGCTTTCAATTTTGATCTCTTAAGTGTATTTTTTTGCATTCCTCTTTCTCTTGTAAATGAATTGCAATCAAAGGATTATCTTCGTTTTGAGTTACTTTCCTTTCTCCTTCACATATTATGCACTTATCTTTTTTAATAATAATAATAATAATAATAATAATCATGTTTATTGAAGTAGGCCTAATATATAATACATACGATGAATAGTAATTGTGAATATAACATTGTTAATATAACATTTACATAATGCATAAGACTATAAAAATACAAACTATATCTCTTAAATATAACTTACTACTAATAATTTAATAAATCATCTTGTTCTAATGTGCTCATTAATTTTAGATTTAAATTCTTGAAGAGTTACTGAATTTTTTACAGAGATAGGGAGTTTATTATAATCATCTAAACCTTTATAAAACAACATTTTTGACGTATTAGCAAAATTTGCTCTAGATATATGTAAGTTATTACTACTCCTTGTTGAATAGTTATGTATTTGGAAGTTAAAAGTAATAAATTCTTGTAAATAATTTGTAGTTAAATTATTCAATACTGTAAAGATACAAATCATAGACACATAAAACAGTCTATCACGAACTGACATCCACTGTAATGTATTTAGCATAAGCGAGATATTAGTGTATCTATTACATTTTAAAATGATTCTCAAGCAACGATTTTGCAGTTTTTGAAGGGCTGCTATTTTAGTTTCATTAAAGGAATACATTAAAGTAGCACAGTAATCAAAGTGAGGTAATATGATTGTGTTGTAAATAGTTATTGCAGAATATGGAGATAAATTACAGGATACTCTAGAAAAGAAGTACATTTTCTTAGTTATTTTTTTGTATACATAATTAAAATGAGCGTTAAATGAAAGGCAATTATCCAACATAAAACCAGGGTACTTGAACTCAGTTACAAATTCAATTGTATTATTATTTATGCTAATTTTAATATTTTGAAAGTTAATGGTATTATACTTATTAGAAGTTGTTAATATCATGGCCTTAGTTTTTGCTACATTTAGTTTCAGTTTATTTGTATTATTTAAGTATTTCTGGATTTGGTCAAGAGATTTATTCATTTTTTTTATTGCAAAACTTATATTCTTACTGGATACCGACAAGAGAGTGTCATCTGCAAAAAGATGTATAAAGTCACATTCGTGATGTGCTATTATATCATTGATGTAAATTAAAAATAGCAGGGGTCCAAGCACACTCCCCTGAGGTATACCGTAATCATTAATTTTGGCTTCAGATAATTTATCATTAATTTTAGTCATTTGCTTCCTGTCTGATAAATAATCTTCTAACCAAGACAGAACTGTACCTTGAATACCATAACTCTCAAGCTTTTTTAATAATAAGGAGCGATCTATGGTTTCAAATGCCCTCTTTAAATCTAAAAAAACGACAATAACATATTCACCTTTGTCAATGTCTTGTTTCCATTTAGTTATGGATAGTTGTAATGCCGTTTCGCATCGTCTTTCGTGTTGGAAAATTTGTTAATGATAAAAATAGGCTAATTAAAGTTG
Organism: Rhagium mordax; assembly: GCA_963680705.1. Classification (NCBI taxonomy): domain Eukaryota; kingdom Metazoa; phylum Arthropoda; class Insecta; order Coleoptera; family Cerambycidae; genus Rhagium; species Rhagium mordax. Next base: position 35,897,427 of record OY796661.1, on the reverse strand, counting down.
TGTTAAAAAGTACAGAAGACGCGATTACAGTATTAAAAAATAAAAGGAGTATCAACATACCAAAAAATTCTTTTTAATGCAACCGATTTCGTGATCAAAGTACTTTCACCACACCATCAGGCCAAAATAAGCGTTGTTTAACAATTGTCATATATTTTAAATAAAAAAGAAAAGTAGTACTTAATAATAACTTCATTTTATAGAAATTCTTGTGGCCTGGTGATGTAATGGAAATAGGACTTTGATCATGAAACCGATTGCATTAAAAAGACTTTTGTGAAAAGAAGTGTTTTACTGTTCCTCATTAACAAAAATGTTTGAGTTTGTTGTTCATGGATCTTTTAAAAATTGTAAAAAACTTGTATTATGAAAAGCCGTTCAGCAAATAAGTAATATCCTATTTGACATTTAAAAGAAAATCAACCTAATTTTATTAATGATTTTCGGACAGCAGGTTTTAATTATTTCATTTCAACATCTTAATTACGTGTCGATCAGTAGGTGTGCACTATACAGGCTGATCCAGTTTTAAGTTCCGATATTTCGGCAATAGAATGTTCAGATACATTCATGAAATACTTCATCAGGATTTTTTTTCTATCTAGCGTGCTAGATTTTAATTTTAATATTTCTTAAATAACTTTCTTAAAATTAAAAATATCGCATTGAAAGTAAATATTCATTAAACTTAGTTCTGGGAATCACGCCAAATTCTAAAAAATAAATAGAGATAAGAAAATGGCCAAAATATGTCAAAATAAAGTGTAGTATCAAAGGCAAACCTCAACAGTTTGCCCCAGAAAACCACTGTATATCGTTCCAAAAGAATATAAATACAATATTGTTATCTAAAATTCGTATCAGTGGTTTTCTAGTATTTTATACTAGAAAATATAATAATAAAATGTATATTATATAATATATAGATATATATATATATATATATATATATATATATATATATATATATATATATATATATATATATATATATATATATATATATATATATATATATATATATATATATATATATATATATATATATATATATATATATATATATATGTATATATATATATATATATATATATATATGATATGTAAAAAAGAATTTTAAAACAATAACTTATCTTAACATAAGGTTTAGAACCAAAATCTAGGTTCTTTTTCAACTGTGATTACAAAAATGCTTTTCAAACAAGAAAATAAAGAAAGTAAATACATAATATAGCACATAATATACCAATATCTACCTTTTTAATGATTTGAGGTAAAATAGAAACGCCTCAGTGGCGTGCGGTGGCAAGGTGCTGATACCTTTTTTAAACAAAGTTAGATTATGCTTGTCAGTTGATTTCAAATAGATGCTTGTACAATTTTTACAATATTAGTGGTATGAGATTATTTACAAACAAAGAATATGCAGATATGCATTTCATATACGGATTTTGTGATGGTAGTGCTCAAGCAGCAGTTGAAGGATATCATGGGCGTTTTCTAGAGACGTCCATCAAGGCAAGTTTTTATTGATATACATTGCCAAGTTCGTTTATTTGGTTTGCGAAACCATGTAGATGGAAATAAAAACTTACATATAATATAATCCTCAGAGCATTTGATTCTACTTCTACTGTACTCGAAATTCTATGTTATACTGCTATAGCTGTAGATTAACATAGATTATTTTACTGGTCCTCTCCAATGGGCTCATTTCGGAAAAATTTTTTTATTCATATTCCGAAAGTACACCTTGTAATTAGTAAATGTGCAAAATATTAAATTTCTTTTTCAACTGCTTCTCCCTCAAAATAAATAATGAAAATAGAGCACTGTGACGTCACACCACTCGCTAGCTTGTTTTCTATAGTTTCATGATGTACATCCGTGCTTGCAAAAGGTCGGGTCGTTCTGAATTTTTTATATGTTGTTAGGACCTAAACCAATATTGAAAAACCAGATTTGCAATTTCCAAAGTGCTGTGCGAGCGGCGGTGTACCCAAGAAACCATGAATTTTTCGGACTTTTTTCAGTTTTTTCTCAATATCTCCGGGAAGGAAGGGTCTGACCGGTATAGTCACTCTACATACTTTTAAAGTAGACTAAATTTGCTACAATTTGAGACTAGGGCGAGCTCTATACATCCATTGGTTCCCAAGATACAGTTCTTCAAAAATAGGCCATTTTTTCCAAAAAGTGAAATTTTTTCGAAATGGTTACTTATTTTGTGAAATATCTTCTAAAATACGCATCCCACGTCAAATATTATATGTAATGAAGTTGTAGTAAATTTAATTCGCTTTCATTTGAGACCAGACTGGTACCTGTAGGCCCAGCAGTTCTCAACAGGGGATGCGCAAGGGCACAAAATCAACTCTGTACTCCGCCTTCACTCCTCTTTCCAGCCACACGCCGATAGATGCCAGCACTTACGTCGTTTTGGATGGTGGCTACCTCTTGCACAAGGTCATGTGGCAGCGGAAGAGCACAGTTAGAGCACTTTTGGTGCGTTATACCACCTACGTCCGTAACCACTTTGGGAATAACATCTTCATCGTTTTTGACGGCTACCCCGAAGATGCTACGAAAAAAAACACCAAAACGCTACGCAGCTCATTCCAGCTACGAATTAACGTTCGATGAATCCACACTAATTCAAATTGCTCAAGAGCATGTATTGGGCAATGAGAACAACAAGAGACGCCTAATAACTCTTCTTTGTGACGCCTTTGAGAAGGAGGGAGTAGAAGTGGTTGTTGCCGAAGAAGATGCGGATCGAGAGATCGTCATGACAGCGCTTTCAAAAAGAGCAGTAGCCGATCGGGTTGTCATAGTGGGAGAAGACGTCGACCTGCTCGTTCTTCTCAATGGTTTAGGCGCTGAAGAGACAAACGTCTACCTTCAGAAGAACACGAAGGGCGAAGCTGGTTGCTGTCATTTCTCTACGACCTCCTATAACCACCAGGACTCCCAGCGATCACCAGGGATCGTACTATTCACCCACGCTTCATCCGGGTGCGATACTACCTCAGCACTGTTTGGCCAAGGAAAAACCAAAATCACCACACTCCTGAGCAAGAGTGAACCACTTGCTGAGCAAGTGGAGGTCTTCCTTCGGCCAGACTCCACCCCACAAGCCGTGAGAGAAGCAGGCATCAAGTGCTTTGTGGCTTTATATGGAGGTGACATCGCGAGGGGTACTTTGGATTTCCTGAGGTATAAGACGTTTGTCACTTCAACGAGCATAAACCTCGCCCGTTTGCCACCGACGGAAGATGCCGCAGGCTACCATGCAGCAAGGTGCTACCTCCAAGTGCAGAAGTGACGGGGAGTCAACTTGAATCCCACTGATTGGGGGTGGAAGCTGTCTTCTCAGGGACTCACCCCTATCCCCACCACCATGGACCCCGCACCTCCTGCCCTTCTGCGAAAAATTTCTTGTAAATGCAAGAAAGGGTGCTCTGGGGCCTGCTCGTGCAGAAAGGCTGGGCTCTACTGCTCAGTCCTCTGCCAGTCATGCGGTGGCAAATTGTGCACTAACGTCCCGGATGTGGAGCTGCAAAGCTCGGACGATGAAGATGACCCGACTACAGACCGGGCGCCTCTCCCAGCGTCCATCACAGCCATCGAGACACCATCTTCGTGCGAGCCCAAGCCCGGGCCATCTAAGATAAAAAGATCGACATGATTATTAGCTTTCTTTTTTTGTGTAAATTATGTCCTTATAGTAGGTAAAATGATGTAACTGTTTAATAAATAAAACCATAAAAAGACGTGCGAACAGTTTATTTGCATTTCCCCCCAAAACCCACTTATGGTTATCTGCCGTTTCTGAGAGAACCGCTGGGTCTACAGGTACCAGTCTAGTCTCAAATGAAAGCGAATTAAATTTACTACAACTTCATTTCATATAATATTTGACGTGGGATGCGTATTTTAGAAGTAACCATTTCGAAAAAATTTCACTTTTTGGAAAAAATGGCCTATTTTTGAAGAACTGTATCTTGGGAACCAATGGCTGTATAGAGCTCGCCCTAGTCTCAAATTGTACCAAATTTAGTCTACTTTAAAAGTATGTAGAGTGACTATACCGGTCCGACCCTTCCTTCCCTGAGATATTGAGCAAAAACTGAAAAAAGTCCGAAAAATTCATGGTTTTTTGGGTACACCGCCGCTCGCACAGAACTTTGGAAATTGCAAATCTGGTTTTTTAATATTGGTTTAGGTCCTAACAACATATCAAAAATTCAGAACGACCCGACCTTTTGCAAGCACGACCCCCTTCTCATGTTTAACGTGACTGGCCTACGTTACTACACACACGGCGGCAAGTGGTAATTTGGTCATCTTTTAAGTGCTTCGTCCTTGGTACAGCGATATCTAAATACCATATATCCGCATAACTCATAGAACTAGTGGAGTCGGGTGGTGTGATGTCATAGCCGTTTCAAATATGTTTCGAATTTGAAATTAAATATTAGGGTTAATATTAACGCTAGCGATCTAATTTTTTCACTATATACTTAGAGGATGAAATACTTACGGAAAATGCTAAAATAAATTAAAAAGCAAATATCACGAAATGAGCCCATTAATTAATTATATTTGAGAGTTTCAGATTAATAAGGAATGTGGTAATAAATCCCAAACAAAGAAAAGGAAAGAAATAATTTATGAAATGCCACAAATAACATTTAAACAAAAGAATTTAAGTACTGTTTAATAAATTAATATCTAGTATCATTGAGAATTAAAATAAATTATCTATGCAAAATAAATCAATTAAGCAATTTCCTTAATTCAAAGTGGCGATTTTTTGGGCAAAGAAATTTAATTGCCTACGATCAAGTAGGTAGCTGACTGTTATAATAAACAAAGACAAAACTTAAAGCAAATGCAAATAATGGCCTGGCACTTCATTAATTATTTATAAGCTGATTCTTTTATATACTTTTAAAAAATTAAAATCTATGTTGACTTTGTAATTAAACGGTTAAATACTTTCATTTTAGATAAGCGTGAACGTTTAAAATAACTTTCAAACAAGGTTTGCATACGGAGTACTGAATTATTATCAATTTTGAATGGTAAATTATTCACATTGTTTGTTAAGATGATACAGATACAGGGTGTCCACATAGTGTGCGGAGACCAAATAAATATTTTGGTTAATAAAATAGACAAATCATTTTTCTTGCTGTCTAGTTTCTCAAGTCGTATAAAATAATGCCGATTGTGGGTGTCCCATTTTTTCTACGCATGCAGAAACTTTGTTTTTCTAATGATTTATGATCTATATAGGTACCTATAAAAAAACAGAGCCAAAAGCAACTTCTCTATAAATAATACGTTTTTTATAAAAAGTATTACGTTTTAGGGTAAGGTAAAACAAGTTGTAGAGCCATTCAATGGGACATAACAATATCCAAGGTGTAGGTACCATTTGAATTCACAAATTGATCTGTAATATACAAGGTGTGAATAAAATCGTGTCAAACATCTGAAACAGCAATTCTTGCTCAACAATTAGTCAACAAATATTTTTACTAATGGTTGATATAATCTAAGAATTTTATTAGATATTGTGAGTACCAAAAATTGAGGAAAAAAAACATATCGATTGAATATTTTAAAAACTGTCAATATTTTCATTTGAGACCTAATTTTTCTTGTCTTCAAATAAATTATAAAAAGTGTAGGTTCCACTAAGAAAAACAAAGTTAATATCTGCCCAGAAAAACACAACACACTGCATATGTATGTATATGTATAATTTAATGCATGTACCTAATGCGGCCCACACACAAGCTACTTGTGCGGCGTTTTGGCAGCTGGCGTTGTTGCCAGCGTCCAAAACGCATAGAAATGGCAAAACGCCTGTGTGTAAGTATTTACTGCCGCGCTGGCGACTCGCTGGGAAGCGCAGAACGCCGGACGCTAAGATCAGACTTGTTTGATTTCGGCGGCAGTAAAGCCAGTAAAACATTTAGAAAACGCATGTGTGTGTGTAGAAATGGCGGAAAATCGGCGATTTGTCCAATCCGAAAAATTTATTTCTGCTGCTATTGAGTTATTTAAGCAGAAAACATATTTATGTATGATAAAAAGTAAAGAATATTCTAATATAATTATTAAGAATAAAGCTTCGTATATAATTTTAGTTCATTCAAGATTTATATGGGATAATTGATCTTTTTTCAGCAACCACTCTTTCACCCATGAACGAGGCTTTTTGGACTTTCTCTTTCATCAATAATAATTAATATACTTGCTAATCTTTTCTGCTTGAGCGACATTTTCAATACTATTCCGTCAATGAGTCGCTCACTACTGGGACGCTTGTGTGTGATGAAATTGTAAAAGCATTTTCGACGCTGGCGGCAACGCCAGCTGCCAAAACGCCGCAAAAGTAGCTTGTGTATGGGCCGCATAACAGTTTGGTGCGATTTTTGAGCAGGCGGTTTGATCGGGCTCTATTTTTTGAGAACAATGAATGTGCTACGGTTAAAGTTAATGCACAATGCTACTGCCCGCTGCTAACAAATTTTTTTTGACCTAATATTAGGCGAAACGGACGATATTTATTTCCAGCAAGATAGCGCTATGAACCACATAAACTGGTAAACAAACAGCTTTGTTGGGCGAAAAATTTCCTAGACGTGTTATTTCGCGAAAAGCAGATATAAATTGGCCACCTAAACTTTTCCTTTGTGGTTACGTTAAGGATAAAGTCAATGTCAATAATCCCCAAACCATTCAAGCCCTCAAAAACAATATCGAGTTGTTATTCGGGAAATAGAGCCACAATAATGCGAAGATACGATGCAAAACATCCTGAGAAGGACTGCCGTACAAAAGCCTTAGGTAGCCATTCAGATTATCATTTAATCTTAGATTTCGTACTTTAAACTAAAATGAAAATATTTGCAAGTATTGTAGAATGATTTTAATAAAGACATTCAATTTTATTTTGTTACATTTATAGTTCTATATCAAATTTAATTAAAATTTTAGATATTGTAGTTTTAATAAACATGTAGAGAATACTTGCAAACGTGTTATTGGATCGTGTAATAAACATTTTGTTAATTCAAATAGAATTATCATAATTAATTATTCTAGAGTTAAATTGCAAATGATATAAATGAACGATTTGATTTAGTTTTGAGTAGTTTGTTTGATTACACTTAAATTAAAACGTTTATTTACTAGATAATAATTGGTCCATGATATCTATTATACTGAATTGTCAAATGCAGCGATTTAAAGTTCATATATTTTTATTTATCGATTGTGAAAAATATATTTGGGTACTGGTAAAGTATAATTCGAACATATTATTTTGTTAATAAAATTGAGTTATTAATCCTCTTATATATGGAATTGCATCGTTTGGTCCTTGGGCTAGGGAGCAAAATCAAAACGAAATAAATATATCTAAAATTAGGCATAGTGATCATTGATAGGGTGCTATAATGGCAGCTAAAAATTTCTTTGTTCACACACCTATGTCCATCCTGAGCAAGTAAGTAACCAAGAAATTCACAATTGGAATTCAATCTTTGTGTTAGATTCCTCGTTCATTGCAACCTAAGAGCGCAATGATAAAAATTTTATCCACATAAAAATAAAGGAAGAAAGTTACAAGATCTTCAATGTTGAACGAATTTATTGAAACTATACGTTTCAAATCAACTCAACCATTTACATTCGATCAGGTTGTTTTAAATCACGTTCTGATAAGATCATTATGATTTGCGGTTTTTCAAAGTTCAGATCCACAAAAACCCTAATAGCGCGGCATTTCATTTTGACAACGTAGATCATTACCTCATAACCGTTGGACGATCTGTATTTTACCTTAGAAAAGTACCTTGATTTCAAAAATGCAAAAAAAATGTGGTGTTCCATTTGAAAAAATGCAAGTTAGAACCATATCTCCTCTAAACGACTTTCATTTATTTTTCTGAATACATATTCTAAATGCTTTCAATAAACCCTACAACTTTTATAGAAAAAAATTATTTATAGCATCAAAAATAAAGAAGTTATTAGGGGTGGTCATTTTCGTTGGATATCCCTGTACGTCTGTTCTCAAAAAAAATTAAAATCCTTCTGCTACGTGACACTGATTATTTTGGTTTAACTGTAATCTAAGTTAATAGCTCGAGTTTTCTCCTTATTCCATGCCTTTTTCTTTGTTTACTTGTTTTTTGTTTGTTTGTTTGTTTGTTTGTTTGTTTGTTTGTTCTTTTTTGTTATTACCTGAATTGTACCAGACATTTAATTTGGTTTGTAATTTTTAGGTTGAGTGGAAGAGCAAATATTTTGAATGAAACCATCCATAGTGTTTGAACTCCGCCTTTTCCACAAAATTATCACCTTCGTGCTATGTTGGTTCATTTGTGAATTTATATATTTATGTGGAATAAAGACACTTTTCTTTTTTTCTGTTTCCCGATGCTAGGCAATCTCTCCGTGGCCTCCGACACCACATGGAGATAGCTCCAGCGAATAATCTACAGCCACTCCCCACATCCCGCAGGGTTAGTGACTGTAGATTCCAGACTCGTGTGCCCTAAATAGACGGAGGGATCCCAGGATGACCGCACTCTGCCGATTTTTGGCAGGCGGGCATGGTCTTCCGGAGAACAGCGAGGGCTTCATACCTCCGAGTACACCGATTATCAGGACGACCATCTTCACAGAGTATTATTATTTGTAATTTTATTATTTTATAATTACTTCGAAATAAATATTGTCTAAAAGTTATTTGTGAAATCGTTCAATTTTATTTCTTTTCTTATTTGGGATTTACTACCACATTTCTTAACATTTCCCAGACAATCTGAAAAATATCTGGATTAAAAAAAATTACCTTTCCGCCTGACTTTACGTTAAAGGAACAGTGGGTTGTTTTTTTAAATAAAATATGCATAAATTAAAATAAAAACAATGATGTTTCGCAAAAGTTTCGGAAACTTAATCTGTCTGCTTTCGCAATGCTTATATTAGAATCTTTTTAGTTTGTGTAATCAAATTATTCTGTAAGATTGCTGTACACTATGGTTACCGATCCTAAAAGAAGAACTTAGAACTTAGCAACTTGATTGTCTAATCTTGTCAACTTTTCTGTGAACGTAGTAAGTATCTATGGTTATGATATAAACATTAAAATTATGTAATTTCACGAATTACACAAACCAAAAAGATTCTTCTATAAACAATGCATACATCTACAAACAACTTTGCTATCTACTGTAAGCAAACTCTAGAAATGTTTTCGGAGGTAGCCAACATGTATACAATAATTTACAAACTGACTTTATCTGAATTCTTTGTTTTTGCTATTTCAATTTCATCTTATGATAACAAGGACATTATAATATAGTAATGGACTTAGCGTTTAACAATTTTAACCAATTTTGTTAACTTGTCTATTTCATGGATAATGTTTCTTGAAATATTTGTAGTTATTTGCTAAATGTTGACTCGGGCGGGATGTCCATAAAATCTCACATTATCAGATACGATATGATTTGAGTGCAAGAAAATGCAACGACAGTTTTTTTTATGATTTTGAAAATATAATATTATGTACTTATGTAAGTATAACGTTTTTCTCAAAAACTGTTTTCAATAAGTGTTTTCACTGGAAAGTTTATAACTTTGTTACCCAATTAGGAATTCCTGTAAAAGGATTGTCAATTTGTTAGAGTGATATGAAGGATTCAAGCAACTTTTACAATTGTTTGAGGAGATTAAATAATGCAAATAAAATAAAATACTTCTAGATGAAATAAAGCACTCATTAATATATTCTGTTTGAAATAAAGCATTGCACTACGTTTTCTATTACAAGCTGCTCTTCTATTACGAGAATTTTCTAACTTTAAATGTGTGTTGTAAACTACTATACATCTATATAATAGAATTATAAAAGTTTTCCTAAAGTACCTAGCACAATGGTACATAAAAGTTTTGATACGTTTTATTTGAACGGCAAAAGTTTATTAACTTTTATACTAGATAATATATTATGAAATATCAATAACAATATAGCTATATCGCTTACGTAATCTGAATAAGAATACAGTTTTATATTCATTTTTGATTTATTACCAAATATATGCCTATGTAATTTATCATAACGATTGTTTGCGATGTGCCTTTCTATAAAAAGTTTTAAGGTTTTTTATTTTATTAATAAAAAATTATTCATATACAAAGCATGTTGTACATTTTATAGGGTAAGAAAACAATATATTGTCTTCTTTTTATTCATAGTACTCCTTCAGAAATATTAGTGTTATGCAGCATGTAACTTTATTAATAACAATTTATTCTGAAAGATAGATACCAATAATTAAAGCCAAACAATAATGGTTCTAACGCTCAATAAAGAATAGCTATAAAGATAAGTCCAGGCTGCTTCGAACACGACAGGGATTGGGACGAATATACGAGTGGCCGACAACTCGCCTCAGTCCGAAATTTGTACATTAGGGCATGGCAGTGCGTTGTGGCCAGTGTGGCCACTCACTGCTTAGCCTCAGCAGTCAGCACGTAAGCAGACTGTTGTTAGTATCAATAGTACCTCATTAACCGATGTAGAACTCATGTCTGAAAGAAATTTGATTTACGTATTCAACGTTTCCAACGTTTCGAAATAATTCATGCTAGATAGGATTAATTATTGTAATTTAAAAAAAATCTCAAAACACATTTAAATGTGCCGCGATAGGCAAAACAATATAATCACGTTCTTTAAATGCAAATATCTCGAAAACGGCTAAACCAAATATCAACATATCATATATTTTTGAATTCAGATGAAAAAGATCTATTTGATTTTTTGAAAATATATAGGGTATTCCATTAGAAATTTACCAACTTGGTGTATTTTTTTAACTTTCCAATATCTATTCGTGATATTGCGCAACGCTTTCTGACGATTTAGGACAAACCCTACAACTTTTGTATTCAAAGTTTTTTTCTTATCTTTTATAATAAGCGAGGTAGACGCTCTCTAAATATATGGAATAACCCTGTACATGTGAATATCCGGAGACGGGAGCTCTTCAACGTTTTCTATTTTCTATTTCCATGGTAATGGTTTGAATAACCTTCCTCGAAACCATATTGCCACATAATAGGGGTATTTTTATATATTAAAACCAATATTTCTGTCTAAAATCGTAGGTGTCCAAAGCGTAAATTTGAAATAAATTGATTGACAAGTGCCGCAATATCACTGCTTCATCTTTTTATTTGTACAAGACCATTGCCGTTAAAATAAGATGAATTTGTGCGAAGCTTCATCGGGTGACTTAGGTTGTGGTTCAACATGTTGTATTGCAGCATTTCCCAGACTAATTATTAATGTTCCAAATTGTTCCTTTAGTTTTTAGTTGCCACACATAAATACCGGAGCTCACTTCGCTTCAAAAGAAAACCACTACTTCATAGTCGAAAGTCGAAACATCATACCTATGACGTTTACAGGGTGATCATTTATATTTATATAGAGGGTGGTCATTTATATTTTTGCACCACCTTAACTTTGTTATTTTTGGAAAAAGAAAAAAGTGTAAAGACAGAAGTTTTAGTTATTTTTGCGTAGATTTTAAATAAGATATCTGAAAAACAATTGAGTAACGCTAAAAACCTTATGACACAAACTTACTACTATAGTAACACGTTGTATGAAAAGTAAGTAGTTCAAAAACCACAAAAGATAAATATACAGTGTTAGATATTTTTGAAAATCTATTTTTATGCTCAATATATTCCGCAAAAACTACAGCATGTTATCAAACAAAAAGCACAAGTTTGCATTTTAATTTTTTTTATCGATACTCAATTGTTTTTCTGACATCGTATTTAAAATTTACGTAATACTAACTAAAACTTTTGACTTTACACTTTTATTTCCAAAGGTGGGGGATATATAAATGATCACCCTACATTCAAAATTCTGAACGCGGTAATAAACAAATTCCGAAAACTATTCTACGAGTTTTTCACTACATTTATCTACATTTACTCGGGTTTCAGTGACAACAGAAAATAAACATATTTCGATGCATTATTTACGCTACTTTATGCTGAGTATTTTTTAACATAATATCCAAATTATTGCACTACGATTAAAGTAGTTAAATCAACACTGTTAATTAAAAGATATTATTAGATACTCGCATATCTAATAAGTTTTTAATTAATTGACTACTCAGACTACTGTATAATCAAATTTAATATACTGTTAAACTTCATGCACATTTTAGAACATAAAAGGTTTTGATTTAATAAATATATGGCCAGTTGCCATTACGCATAATAATCAATGACAATTGAATCTAAAAATAAATTCGTACATAATAGGATGGCGCCGCGGCATTTTATTTGCAGAGTAAACAAGTATTATATGTCTATAAAATTATATTAGCATCAATCACATAGTTTCTGTTATAGTTTGCCAATAACGTGAATTTAAGAGATTCACAATTCAATGCCCGACAATTATTCCTTGCAGGAAATTTGGAGAGTAGCAGTTATTGGAATTGTTATGTTTAGATTACGGGTCTAAGATTGTAAATTACCAAGGTTAGTAGATAATTTAATCTGATTAAATATCTTTTAAGTTAATAAATGTATCGTCAAACAGTTATGAATGAGTTGCTTTTCTATTTGTAAATAAAATTAACTGTGTACCTAATAATGTTTCAAGTTAGATATTACAATATGTGTATACTTAGTTCTTGAGGTTTACATTTGCTGTGTTGCCGTATGGCCAAACCGACTTTCTTTTGACAACATTTGCGTCGTCAGGAAGCATTTTTTTATGTTTGAGGGTAACATATTTCTCTTTACAGGATAACTGCTACTTTTTTCATAAGTAGTGTAGTATTTTACATAAGGAGTGAAATTAAAAAAAGGTTCACATACACATACAACGGTTTTTTTTTGAGAAAGCTAATAACAAATATTTTATTTATATGAATAATAGAATTTTGGTACTCGCGAAACTTTCACTGCTTGCTTTACTCTCGTTACCTAACTCCTTATTTATTGGCCCTTTTTTTATAGCTTCGACTTGGCGGATTTAAACATAAATATACCAAGTTTCATCAAAAGAAACGTTTCCGAGTTGTTCTGAAAGTCGAAAATCCGCCGACTGTTGACAATGTCGAAGTGTTCTGGACAGGAATCTACAAAATCACGAGTCCATTCGATAATGACACGCAGTTATAGCTTATTTCGAGACTGTCCTAGAAGAGCCAGACGAAGTGTGCCCGGCAATCAGTACGGAAAAGGTTCAACAAGCACTTGTTGGAACCAAGAACTTGGCTGCCCCGGGTGGAAGTTCCCTTCCACTCACCGCCATCTGGCCTAAGTTTTCAATTCATGGTTGAACGAGGAGCAGCAAACCTACTGATAGACAGGATTCTGTGCAATGCAAGCGGAATCTATCAATGGCCTGGATTGATTATCGCAAGGCATTTGATGCAACATCCCATGAGTTATTGTTACACTTGCTCGGATATCTGACGGTACCAGCACCACTAGTGAAATGCATTGAACAATTGTTACCGCGTTGGAAAACTCGCTTCACCATAACAGACGATGCCGAGCGAGTTTCGACAGAGTTGATGACATGAAAGGAGTGTTTCAGGGTGACTCTTTGAGTCCGCTCTTCTGCATCTTGCTGCTGCTGTTATACGTTGGACTCTACCCAAACCCGCGGGTATCAGTGACCACCTGGTAACCGGAGGCATAAGGTCACCGATCTATTTTATATGGATGACCTTAAACTCTAGGCTTCTGGAGAGCGAGAATTTCAAAACACTCTAAGGGTGGTCGCGGAATACACGCGGGCAACTGAAATTGAGTTTGGGTTGGGCAAGTGAGCAGTCGTCCACCTCAGTAGAGGACGACGTGTAAGAATGGACTTGTTCCAAACTCTGCCCTTTGGCATATTCTTCTCTACATATATATATATTTGTTTTGTTCTTTGTATTCTTATACTGTGCCAATAAAAACCAATTTATTATTATATTATTATTATTAAATTCTACGAAGATGTGCAGCTCTATGACGGAAGAATCCTACGACACCTGGATGCCGGAGAGATATATGCGACTTCGGCCTACATCCACCGACATAACATGGCATTGTGTGTGCTATACTACTATCTACGGCACTTGTACGAGATAGACCAAACACCAGTGCTGCCTTACATTCCCGGAGATATCGAATCCGTTGTCGAGAACGAGAAATGCCGAATTTATTGGAACTACTCGTTCCCGACTGTCAGGCTAACTCGAGCCAATAAGCCTGACATAGTTCTCCACGACCATCCGATCCAGGTGATGTATGTCACCTAGTTCTCTGCACCTGCTGAGACAAACATCGCCTTAAAGGAGGAGGAGAAACGGAATGATACAGAGATCTCCGGTACGAGCTCCAAGTGCTATACCCAGGCTACTCTGTCAAGATGGTCGTCTCGATAATCGGTGTACACGGAGGTATGAAGCACATGCTACTCTCCGCATTGAAGACCATACCCGCCTGGAAAAAATTGGCAGAGTGGTTGGCTGGTCAAATGCAGAAAGCGGTCAGACTGGGATCGCTCCGTCTGCTTAGGGCACACGAGTTATCTACAAGCACTAACCCTGCGGGATGTGGGGAGTGGCTGTAGGTTATTAGCTGCCGCTCTCTTCGTGAGGTTTCGGAGGCCACGAAGAGGCTGTCCAGCATCGAGCAACCGGAAAAAAAAATAATTGGTTTTATTACTAACTAGATATAAACATAAATTTATAAACATGTATTACGGCGAAATTCGCGCTAAAGCACGCTCTTTCACTTAACCGTGTACAGGAATTTCTACAATCATTTTGATTTGAATATTTAATCGTGCCTTGAGCTATGTTCTAGTAATCTTTATTTCATACTTCACTCCAGCGTAAGAGGCCGCTAGGCGTTCGAGACTGCCTTAGGAGTTTTTCTGAATTTGCTATGGCGGTTTTTGCTATACAAATTTCTTTGGACAGATTTGGTAGTGAAAAGTAAAAAGTGTTGCTGTGAACGACTAATTGCTTGTAATGTTAAAGTTCTAATAGCCTTTTGGGCTAATAATAGTTCATATTGTTATTAACAATAAACACTGTTATCCCTGGTATTAGATAATCTACATGTACAAATCAAGTATTCGTTTATTCCTTAAATAAACTCGTTCCTATAACCTAAGTGGAATATTTTTCCGACCCCATTATATCAACACACCCTGTGCTTAAAAAGCATTCCGGTGCAACTTGGCGCCCAACTAGAGGCAAATATTCCTGGAACGAAGATTCGTCAAGAAAGATTTCCCAAAATTTGGACAATTGAACATCTATTGTGGAAGGAAAATGCAGCGCTCACCGGTAAACAGCGACCGAAATCTAACGTTAAGGAACCGGGAAATACCTAGAACAACCACAGATGGCCCACCAACAAATTCTACAGGAGCTATTCCGAAAACCATAAATCCATCTTTAGGGTCAATACCAATGCAGCAGCTGGGTAATATTCACGAAACTCCTCGCAGCAGACAACCAGGTAGAGACAATTTATCTTTTAATTTTAATACAGTTCCACAAAGAAAAAATGTAGTAGCCCATGATTCTGGTTCCATGGGAGAAAGGTACTTTCAGCCTCATGGAAATGTGGTGCCACCTCATGAACCACAACATTCTGTATACACTACCCAACCAAATTTAAGTAATATAAATTTACAAGATTATCTAGTATCCAATGATGTATTGTCTCAAAACGAGGCATCTGGATACACTAGGCAAACTAATTCAGAGGCAAATATAGGAGGAAGCATAAATCCAGTAAATTTTTCATTTCCGCCTCCAAATATAAATTCCAATAGTAATGGAACTAATCAAGAACTGTTTTCTGGAGCTACAACTAGGTTTCCTATAATGAATAATGATCAAGTGTCTAGTTTAGTTACTCAAATTGTGTCAACTATTGTACAAAATAATTCACTGACCAATACCAGAGATTTAAATAGCAATACCAATAGCAGAAACTTTTTACATTTTGAAGCAAATCGAAAATTACCAATTTTTGATAATTCTGAAAATATTCACCCTTTAGATTTTTTAGAACAAATTGAATATTGTTATAATTTAGAAAAGTTTACGTTTAAAGAATTTACAGCTATATTAAAAACTCAATTACAAGGATCCGCTTATTTGTGGGGACAGGCGTTTTTGCATAAATATTCCGATTTTAATTCATTTAAAAAGGCATTCATAGAACAGTTTTGGAACGACGATATTCAGGTTAAAGTAAAAAATTCTTTGCAATATGATACTTTTAAAGAAAATGAAAATTCATATGTAGAGCATTTTATAAAATATGTGGCAATGGCAAAATATTTACAGCCTGAATGCCCTGAAAAAACATTAATAAAAACTATTGGCAGACATTTTCCTGAACATATTTCTATAGTTTTAGTAGGGGTAACACGGTTAGATGATGCACTAGATCGGTTGAGACAAGCCGACTATTATCGGAAAGTTTCAAAACCGGTAACGACATCGTCAGGGTTTCAGAATCGTGATTACAGGAGTTCACGGGGTAACGAAAATTTTAGTCTTAATAATGAAAACCGTACAAAGGAGTTTACTAGTAAATTTTCTGCCAAAAAAGATTTTAGTCGGGCTGATAACCACAAAAAAAATAGCTCAAATTACTTTGGAAGGTAGTAATTCAAGTAACGTCGATCAATTTTCGGAAAACGAGGCTTCACCTCACGAACTTTAGGTCCGTGCGTGGGGGCAGTTTTAAATAGGGCCAATCATCCCTTAAATAATCCACGGGAAGATCTGCTTGAAGAATGTGAATATGAACATGAAACCCTAAATTCACGCACTCCTATAATTTTAATTAAACTTTATAATGTTGAGTTCCCGGCTTTAGTCGATAGTGGGAGCGAAATATGTGCTTTGAGTGAACAGGTATGGTCACAAATTTCAGAGTTCCACCATTTGATTCCTACATTTTCTTGTTCTGGAATCAAGGTGACTGGAGCATTTAAAAATAAACAACGGCGTATAAAAAAACAATCCTTAATAACCTCTTCAATTGAAAGTATCAATGTTTCTCATGAATTTTTGTTAATACCAGATTTGGCATATCCTCTAATATTAGGTGCAGATTTATTGAGACTTTTGCATGCAAAAATCGATCTCGGTACGGAAAACATTTTATTCAAAATAGAACAAACTTGGCTGGAAGTCCCTGAAATAAAGGTAACCCATGAATATTTGTATTCGGAACCGTTAGATTTAAAACCAATTAACGGAAAAAAAGTAGCGCTTATCTCGGGTACAGAATGCCAGTATTCACCCATCTCTGCAGAATTCGAAGAAGTGGTACAAAATTCAGTTATTGATACCGAACAAAAAAATTATTTCAAACTGTTGTTAGAAAAACATAAAAATCTTTTTTCGGATAAGCCCGGGTACGTTTCGAGTTACGTTCACCATATTAGACTTCGAGATAATAGCGAGTTTTGCCTTAAGCAATATCCGGTGCCGATCAATCATAAAGAAGCTATTCAAAAACAACTCGATTTGATGGAAGAGTGGGGAGTTATTTGCCGAATGGCTACCCCATATGTGTCACCAATAATGACTGCTTTAAAAAAAGATAACTCGGTTAGAATCTGTTTGGATGCGAGACATTTAAATAAGGTGATGGAGCGGGAATACGAAACTCCCCGTCCAGTAGAAGAAATTTTGCATTCTCTAAAAAAGATAGGGTACATGTCGACTCTAGACTGCACTCATGGTTACTGGGCTATTCCGTTGTCAAAAGATTCACAAAAATTTACAGGTTTTAAATTCGACGGAAAAACGTATTGTTTCCGTACTTTGCCATTCGGATTATCGTCAAGCGTCAGCGCTTTTACGCGTTGCATCACTAGTATATTAGGTTCTGACTTTAAATCCTTCGTAACTATTTATGTAGATGATATCCTCATAATATCTGAAACTTTTGACCAACATATGAAACATTTGAGTTTAGTTTTTACACGATTAAAAGAAGCGGGTTTTACATTGCGTTTGTCGAAATGTGCATTTTTTCGATCAGAGATGCCATTTTTGGGCTACATTTTAGATAAAAAAGGTTATCATCCAGATCCTGATCGAACACAAGCAATTGTTGATTATCGTATCCCAAAAAATGTTAAGGAACTACAAAGATTTTTAGGATTAGCCAATTTTGATCGGTCTTTCTGTGCGGATTTTTCAAGTATCGCCGCTCCGTTAAATTTGCTGTTACGAAAAAAAGTTCGGTGGAGATGGACGGATGTAGAACAACGGGCCTTCGAAAATCTAAAAAATAAATTAAAAGAAAGCACGTTGCTTTATCACCCTCGTGAGGAAATACCATACTGTCTGCAAACTGACGCTTCGGATACGGGAATTGGCGCACAATTATTTCAAATGGTTGAGGGTAAGCGGTGTGTCGTTGCTTGGGCAAGCAGATTATTGTTGGACAGAGAGAAAAGGTATCATATTTGTGAACGCGAGACCCTTGCTTTAGTTTGGTCATTACAGAAGTTTAGAATCTATTTATTAGGACGCCCGTTTACAGTCTACACTGATAACAGTGCCGTAGCTTATTTAGGAAGTTGCCGGCTTTTGTCAGCACGTATTGCGCGTTATGCTCTTGCGATTCAGGAATTTGATTTTACGTTAAAATATATACCAGGTACTCAAAATGTAATAGCCGACGCGTTATCTCGGTACTCTGCAGTTCGGCCACCGGCGCCCAGCAATCGTCTTTTTAAAATTCTACCTGTACTACGGTTCCCATCTGAAATTCAAACTATACTAAAAAATATTCGTAAGTATCAACAACAGGATGATAAACTATCAGATATCATAAATAATCTTCCAAATCAGAATGCATCCAGATTTCTTCTGCATAAAAATATTTTATATTTGCGTAGAAGTAATGATGACTTTTATTTGTTATGCATACCAAAATCATTAGCACCTAAAATTGTTGACGCTTATCATTGCCTGTTAGGTCATTTTGGATCATACAAAACTTGGAACGCCTTGAAAAATGAAGTTTGGTGGAACAATATGGCCAAAGATGTTAAAAAGGTAATTA
Organism: Rhagium mordax; assembly: GCA_963680705.1. Classification (NCBI taxonomy): domain Eukaryota; kingdom Metazoa; phylum Arthropoda; class Insecta; order Coleoptera; family Cerambycidae; genus Rhagium; species Rhagium mordax. The sequence continues at coordinate 35,878,242 of OY796661.1, read as the reverse complement.
GGACGTGTGATATTTGCCAAAAGGCGAAAATGACAGCGCTACCAAATCCGCCCCATAAAGCTATTATTCCTCAAACAAAAAATGTCTTGGTTGCCTTAGATTTATATGGACCATTACCCAAAAGTAGAGGGGGAGTTACGTTTATTTGCGTTCTTCTTGATGTGTTCACCAAATATGTAACTTGTTATCCTCTTAAAAAGGCGACTACTCATGCAATATTACATCGTTTAACTAGTGATTATTTTCCAAAAAAGGGTATTCCTGAAAACATTCTGACAGATCACGGGACCCAATTTACTGCCGCCAAATGGAAAGCTTCTCTGAATACATTAGGTATTAAAGTAATTTTTTCATCGGTCCGACACCCACAAGCTAATCCTTCGGAACGGGTAATGCGCGAACTAGGCAGGCTTTTCCGAACCTACTGCAATGATCAACACACCCGATGGGCTTATGAACTATCTAAATTTCAACTGTTTATCAACTCTCTAGTTCATGAATCCACGGGATTCAGTCCACAAGAATTGCAACTAGGCACGGAGCGTGTTAAGATTTTACCGCAGTCGCTACGTGGGCCTCCGACTGATCGGCCACCTATACCTTTGGAAAGAAAATTAATATTAGCTCGAGAAACCCTAGAAAGTAAGGCCGCCCGTCGTGCCATACGTCAACCAGCCCGTCCATATTATAATTTTCAACCAGGTGAATTGGTATTGCTAAAAAGTAATCCTGTATCGTCGGCAATCAAATCAGAAACTAAAAAGTTTTTATTGTTGTTTGAAGGGCCGTATATCATTAAAAAATCTATTAGTTTTGCTACTTATATTCTGATTGAGCCCACTACGAATCAAGAAAGGGGTTCTTTCCATGCTAGTCACCTGAAAAAGTATCATCAACCTATCGAACCTTAGAATCCATAAATCTTGGCTTTTTGGATCTAAGCTTGGCGGGGGCAAAGATGTACAGGAATTTCTACAATCATTTTGATTTGAATATTTAATCGTGCCTTGAGCTATGTTCTAGTAATCTTTATTTCATACTTCACTCCAGCGTAAGAGGCCGCTAGGCGTTCGAGACTGCCTTAGGAGTTTTTCTGAATTTGCTATCGCGGTTTTTGCTATACAAATTTCTTTGGACAGATTTGGTAGTGAAAAGTAAAAAGTGTTGCTGTGAACGACTAATTGCTTGTAATGTTAAAGTTCTAATAGCCTTTTGGGCTAATAATAGTTCATATTGTTATTAACAATAAACACTGTTATCCCTGGTATTAGGTGAGTCGAACATTTTTAATTTAACATTGGTTGTTGTTACTTAGTGTTAAGTATGTTATAATTTATTATTCTATAATATATTAATCGTATTGTGTATACCTATATATGTTTAGTTCGTCAAATATTATTGTTCTTTGGTCAACTAATGATAGTGTTAAATCTCAGTTATTGGGATACGTTAATTTCAGTTTAAATTATTTTGAAACATTTTTTTTTATGTCCGCTTGTCATATAAAAATACTAAATAAGATTTTCGCTTTTAGATAATCTACATGTACAAATCAAGTATTCGTTTATTCCTTAAATAAACTCGTTCCTATAACCTAAGTGGAATATTTTTCCGACCCCATTATATCAACACACCCTGTGCTTAAAAAGCATTCCGGTGCAACCGATTTGTGATATAGTTTGTAAAAGTAGAGTTAGTTTCTGTTTGTCCCTTGAATTTTATATTAATCTTTCAAGCAAATACTAAAATCTATCGAACTGTCAATGTTTCCTTAAAATGTTTTGCCTTAGATAAATACACAGGGGTTCAAATCAGCCAATCAACGAAGTAAACTATAAATTAAAGCGTTTTCTGTATTGCTTCAAAAATATGGTAGCTCACAAAAAACTGGTTATCGGGGATGAAAGGAAACAGGTCAGGAATAAGTAAGAGTATCACGAAGTTGGCGTTACGATTAGGGCAACTTTTGATACCTAAAAGTCAGAGAGTTATCAACGATTTTCAGAGTAACTTTTTTGTCACTGTTGCATTATTTGAGGGAATAGTTGAGAGAAATGAACTACTCGAAAGGTCTCAGCATGAATTTAATTTAATTTTAATTATGTCAAGTGCATTTAGTACATCCCTAAATGTAAGAAAAACTCGAGATCTTGCCCTATTTTAAAATGTTACCACCCCATTTCCCGTGTCCCTCAAAGGTTGGAAAGATGCCAGTAGTAGAAAACATACGGAAGTTTTCAACCGTTAAGTGTGCTGGCGTGGCAGAAGACAGGGAGCTTAACAGCAAAATAAGGCATTGAGTTAACTAACGATTGTACTAACGGATAAAATGTTAACAATCAATAGATAGCATTTTTAGTTCTTTATATATATATATATATCACAACTATATAGTGTTACGAATTGGGGATTAATTTTTGGTAGCAAAATACATAATATATTTATAAGATAATCTGTTGTTATTGTGAAGTGATCGTTTTTGCATGGCGTAAATCACAATCGGTTTAATTCGATAGCGCCGGCAGTCTAGTATTTTGGATATTTTGTATTTGAATTTGAAGAATAGAAACCGAATGAATAGTGAATATTTATAACAAGATTATACGGTTTGAACGACTTTCTCACTGGAATTCTAATTAAAGGCGATATAGTGCGTAATATATCTGGAGACATTGTTGTGGATTGTTTTTTGGGATAAGTTGTGATGAGTTTTCCTAATTTCCCTAATCTTCATGTAAGTGAACCATAATCAATATAAAAAAAAGTATTTAATCTACTATTCGGTTTTTGATTGGGTATTTTGGACGTTATTTTTTCTGGGGTAAATCCAAGCAGAAAATACAAAACTTCTTGTAAAGACCTACACTCTGCAGTTTCACTTTACAACCGGGAAGTAACTTAAAGAAAATGTTGTGATAATTGAACTAAGTGGCAGTATCCTTAAGGCATTTCATATACAGTATCCCACAAAATTTTATGTTTAACTTGGAAACAAAGATGGGTTTATAGTACGAAAAGCGTGAATTAAAACGAGAAAACAAACGGTGAATGTGTAACGCCCACACGGAGAGTGACAGCGGTAAAGACCGCAAATTAAAACACCTAAAAACTTGGGCAAAAAACGCCGCCAAACGAATTTAATAGACAATGCTGGGTCATATGCTATGTCAATGAAAGCATCAGTAAATATCGCTTTATGTATGCCGGTTACTCATGTGGTCGACTTGCATACATACGGTAAGTGATACCCTATTAAATTCGTTTGGCGGCGTTTTTTGCCCAAGTTTTTAGGTATTTCAATTTGAAATAGAATGGAGAGAGAGGCGTGTCTCTAGTGCTCTGATATCTGTCTTTATTTTATACTCATTACTGATATTCTCTGTTCTTGTTTTCAAGTTGAACATAAAATTTTGTGGGGTACTGTATAAATATTTCGAACAAACAGTCCAACGATTATAAGTACCACATATTGAAATTTCCCTGAAAAATGTGTTATTAATTTGAGTAGGTAATCAAATATCCGCAATTTACCGAAAAGTATATATTTTTAAATAGTTTTAAATAGATTGTCACCAATTACATTTTAGTAAATATAATTGTGACAGTGTAAAGATATTTGTGTAAAATTTAGATTCTTTGGAAGTTTGGAAGTTGAGGTTTTATCTATATTTAAAATGAGATTGTTTTTCTTACACCATTTTGAAAATCTTGTATTACTTTAGTTATTGATTTATGCAGGTCCTCAGCAGTCCATGCTGAAACTGCTACCGTTGTGTCATCCGCGAACATGGTAACACATGTAGATGTAAGGTAATTAGGTAATTCGTTGACGTACAAAATAAACATTGCACAGACCCCTGAGGTGCGCCTCTAGAAGTATTAGAATAATTTGAGGAATCGCCCCCAACTTGGACACATATTTTTCTATCTTTAAGATAGAACATTATCCATGATAACTTGCAACCTCTTATTCCTAAGGTAGAAAGTTTTTCTTAAAGGAATGAGTGTTCAATACAATCAAAAGCCTTTGATAGATCAAAGAAAACTCCAGCTACCATTTGCCCTGGATCAATGTTTTTATAAACATTTTCCATGAGTTGGTAAGCTGCAGTTTCTGTTTATCTTGTAACGATAATTTGGTAAATTACGGTTAAAACTGGTTTCTACCGGAGACAATTAAATGTAGCTATGTTATGCGCGCGTCGACGGCACTGAAACATTCTCGATCCTACAGCATTCCTCCTCCACCAGCTTTTTCCTATCTTCCGTACTGGTAAGTCGTAATTTTATGAATATCTAATTATTTTTCTCGGATGTAGAATTTTTCTGTATCTATCGTTATAAAGTATTATTTGCAATACGTAGCCTAGTAAATATTTAGCATGTTGGTTATTTATTACAGTCAAATGTGGTAAATATCGATTTAAATCGAATTTATCAATTGGGTGTGTTTGACGCCGGCATTTTAGCCAAATTTAGTGCTCTCCACGCGTGATTGATTTCATGCAAATATCTACACGTGGTGTCGTCTCGCAAGTTAACTTATGTTATTACCGTTCCTTATTATCTTTTGCAATTAAAATTTGCAATTATCGTTATTATCTTTATCGAGTTATTCATAAAATATATGCACTTACACAGATCTCTTTCGTTTGCGGAAGGTGGTAAAAAACTCTTCGAAATTAATAGTTTTCGCTTAACGGAAAATATTGGTTTTTATCTTATCGTATCAATTTGATTATTGTAATTTTTCGTAATTTAATTTAATATTTAAATTATTCCCTGCTATATCTTAATACGATTTGAATTAATTAAAATTCATAGTTATTATCTAATTGTCGTAATTTAATTGAATAAATTACAGCATTTCTTACCATTTCTTACTCTAATTGGGAGAATTAAATAAAACTTATTGTTTCTTATCGTTCTACAGTAAATAGTAGAAATTAACTTTAATTAGTAATCTAATTAAATTAGTTATAAAAATCAGAATACCTAACTTTTTACTTTCTTACTTATTGTATTATTTTGTGATTCACACATTTTCTATTTGTGAAAATATTGCGTTTTAGCAATATTAAAACTTAATTTTCTGAGTGTCTTATTGTGATTTGTCTATTTAATTACTGTTATTAAATTTAAATAATATAACAAATTTCTTTCTAACATAATTTCTTATTCAGAGGAATTATTTTTATTGCTTTAATCTTGTCTAAGTTATATCTAGAGTAATTTCTAAAATTTCATAGTTTCGAAATTATAATAATTAGTTTATTATAATTTATATCTTGAGTTATTTTTAAAATAAAATAATAAATTCATATCTTTGTAATTATAATAATTGATTTATTATAATTCATATCTTTGCTAAATTGTTTAGTCAACTTTTCTAGAGAAACTGGCCTTCAGTAAGTTTTTCCTAATTTTATCAGCCGTAAGCTAACTTGCATATTTCCAACTTTACTTTGTAAATTTTTGACACTGGTATATTTATGTTTTATTGAACGAGACCAAGAAGAGGATTCGACAGATTCAACTTTACCAGACCACATCAGACTGAAATCCAGATTATTCTATTATCTTATCCAGGATTGGTTACATCTTTCCCAGGTGCAGGTGAAGTCTAGCTAGACCCAGAAGATCAGTATACACCAGCATAGGCCATCTTGGCAAGGGAATAGATCATCGTGGAAATCCTTGGAAATTAAGGTCTGTAAGTCTGTGGTAGAACATATTTCCATCATCAGGTCTTCGGTTCCAGCGTAACAAATAATTGCCAGTAATTGTTCTTGTAAATGTAAGCCTTGCAGTTGATAAAATATTTTTCCTTTCATTCATTTTTTATTGTGATAGCCCTTCAGGCACTTATTTCCATTGTTTTGCCCTTCAGGTAAATATATATTTTTCATCATTGTTAAGAGTAATTTGTATTGTTAATATTTATTCTATTTGTTAATATACTATTTATTTGAGCTGAATCGTTTTATTTCTCTTGTTGTGAAAATCTGATATCATACAAATTGTTACTAATTTTTTAGTAGCTGGCGCCCAAAAATTATCTTAATTTATCTTAATTTTACTTGATAAATAATTCCTTAACTTTTAATCTCTTATAACTTGCAGTTTTAAATCTTACTAAGCTAGAAACTTAAAGTGCACTCTTCAAGTTCTTTTGTTAACAAATCAGGGTTTTAACCAAATTTAATAATAAGTTTGTTAATTTATTAAACACCATATTCTGACTCACGACCCACCGGAAAAATCTGAGCAGCCGACAGGTAAAATAAACTTTGAAACCCAGAAGCCCATAAGGCAAATTAGATTTATTCAGTCTGGGGTTACAATCTATTTGTCCAAAACCCACGTTGTCAGTTAATAGTAGTAGTAGTAGTATTTGCATTTTGGCATTGATTTTCATAAAAATCATTAGCTCAGCGCCATTGTCAGTTAATAATTTCCTATCTTTTAAAAACATTGTTAATCTGTTGTATAAAAGATGTTAAAAAATGTTTAAATGTTAATTGTGGCATTTCATAAATTATTTCTCTTCCTTTTCTTTTTTGGGATTTATTACCACATTCCTTGAGATTCCTGTCCAAAAAAATTCGATTTATCTAAAAAATATTCAAATTAACCAGTTTAAAACTGGGAAATAACCTCTACGCCTTTGACGTAATGTCAGAGGATCAGTTAGAGGGTGTTTTTTGACAACTAATAGGAATTAAATTAATACAAAAATACTGCGCTGACGTTTCGGAAACTATATCCGTTTCCTTTTTCAAAGTTTAGGCTTTAGATTTTTATGTAACGTGTAGAATAACACAGCATAAAATAAAAATTGTTTATATCATTTCCATAGATACTTACGATAGAAATGTTGAAAAATATACTAAATAATATTAATTTTATTGAGTTCTTCTCTCAACATTGGTAACCAAGTTGAACAAAATTCTACCGAACAATTTGATACGCATTTGTCTTCATTAAGTAAAATTATTGCAGATTCTTTGATTTTTCTTTTTTTGTTGTCTGCTTCTTTGGTCAAAATTTTTGCTGAATTTAAAAACATTTTTTATGAAATAAAAAATTATATTTTTCGGACATTGAAAATAGTGATTCATAAGTCTGTCTGTGATGCCGCCTCTTCTCAGTCTACAGTTGTCAGACACTGTTTATATACTATGTTAATAAAATCATTTTACAATACATGACTACAAAATAACCTCAAATGAACATTGCCAATTTACTAAAAAACACAAAATGTACGGAACGTATACAAGTTTAAGAAGCTTGCCAAGAATTTCTGTATTGAGTTTTGGTTCTTAATGAGATTTCCACTTGGCCCTCGAACAAAATGAAAATATGTTTCCTGAAAAAATGCCAACAATATTCCACAAATACATTACCAACAGTTTGTTTTTTTTTTGTAGGGTATTTCTTTTAAAGAGCTCTCCGTAAATTTATGCGTTAAATTTGTAAGAATTAATTATGGACCAGTAATAATTGTGGCGGTGGTACGATAACAGTACTTTTAGGAGGTAATCTTATAATAAATAATTATTGATTTCTTCTTATCTTCCCGCTATCTGCATTGAGCTACTAACTGTAGCCTGTACTTTCTGCCACTGAAAATCTGCACTGGGCGAGTAACATTCACTCGTAAAGTGAAAACTTCCTAGCCTCGAATGTATTTTAAAACACATTGTACACATAGATACAACATGTGCCCGCACACAAAGATTCCTTCTTTTAATGGTTCAAGTTGACAATAAAAAATAGAGTACAAAGACATTTTGATCCGATTGTTATTTTCCTTTTACCTTATTTCTTGGTCAATCTAACTTAATCCCCATAATGGAAAAAGGAAACAAACTATTATGCTTACTTCATCAAGTAAATATGAAATTCAATTTAAAGATTAAATATAGATATGTACTAAAGACGGCAATATGTCGGAAATAAGAAAATACTACCAAAAATAAACGAAACGTATTGCCTATAAGTCCTGCTTCCTATAATTTGTCATCTTTAGAAGGGTTTTTAAGGCTACAGTTATAGGTACCTACTTTAAAATTGAATATACTAATTAACATTTCTATAATATTACATCCATTACATTATGATGTAATTTGCGTAACTGTATATCAATATTAATAGTAGCACAGCACAATAGTCTATTAAAATATGACATACCATATTATTTTAAGATCCCGGATTAACATGCACAACATAATCCAATAATAATTGATGTTAATACTACTAACCAGAAGTAAACAAATGTCATATAGCGTTGATGGAAACCTTCGATTTTATGATCTATTGACAATACGCTCTCGGCAAATTGGTAGATCAATATCAATTTATTTTGAACGGGTTCGTATAGCTGGTTTGTGAAGTACCCCCATAGCGAACTAATACACTTTATATTGGCAATTAAATATAGTTCGCCATGTGTCCACAAATATCTTACACAATGTGCTGTAAATTATAACTACGTGTGAAACAACAATATAGATAATAAAATAAATAACAATATATACATAATAATAATATATAAGGATGTATCCTAGTTATAAGTATACAATTTATGCATAAATAACAAATATATAAAATATTGTACTTTATTTTTACAAATATTAATATTGTTTACATCAGAAAAATCTATACTTACACAATATTTTGATAAATAAGAGAATTGTGGTGTTAACCTCGGTTGATATGTGTATTGTATATTATCGATTTGGTTTTTAAAGACGTAAAATTTACAAATATATAATTTTACAACCTATTGTGACTAAGAACAAAATAAGAACGTATTCTCAGAATCAGTTTGTTAAACAACAATAATAAGAATATTACAATTAGACAGTATTACTTGAAAATAAAAGCAATAGCTCTAAAAAGGGCACAATCTTTCATATATCATTAGCACATACGTTTAAGTAGCGTTAACATGAGGGACCGCAACTGGATGTACGTACGCCAACCTCAATTAGATCAAGATGATGATCCAAGGCAGCAATCATGTTTCACCATCCGTCGATTATATATTATCCTACCTATGTCTTCATATATTCTAATGCATAATTTTTATTTGACAAATTGATATGTGTGCAATGTGCATTCTTTTTAAGGAATTGACTCCAGTCATTGATTAAAGAATGATTCATTCCTTAATCAATGCTCCAGTGGAGATCCATCGGTAGAAGATTTTATTTATGAATAATTCTTTATAAAATTTTGAGAAACCGTTGTTTAAATATGATATTTTCGCACAGCAGTCTTGAAGTGTGGCCTTAGGCAATCGATCATCATTATTAAACGTATGTTTAAAAAATCGTCCGGCTTGGTATGGTATACTCTTTTACGACAGTGAAGAAACCTTTTTTGTAAATTATGGTAAACAAGAATTATTTTCGTTACATTAATTAGAATTTGTAATATATACTCGTCAAAATTTGCTTCGGGACACCTTAAAATTGATCAAGATTTATAACACTGTAAAACTGTCAAAAATGTATGGATTTCTGCCGGGTTTTTAGCGTTTCAAGGGATTTAATTGGCTTTCATATTACCTATTTAACTCTAAGATAAAGTTACAAAAACATGTTTATATAGGGTGTCAAACAAATGCCTGTTTTTTCAGTCAATTTTTATCTTGAGCACAGCGTTAACCAAACATCCTGTATATTAGAATTTTATAAAATTAGTTTGTCTTATGTGTCTGCTTTAAAACATTTTATGAATTTTACTTCTATCTTTTTTGTAGAAAAAGATACAGCTAAAAGCGCTAAAAACCCGGCACGAATCCATACATTTTTGACAGTTTTACAGCGTTATAAATTTTGGTCAATTTTAAGGTGTCCCGAAGCAAATTTTGACGAATATATTTGAGGGGATACCAACTCCATACTCGAATTCAAAAAGTGGGCAAATATATGACATATAGTTGAAGGATAAGTAAGTGAGGGACTAAATCGTCTTGTTCTATGTGAGGGACTGGGATTGGCATTATGTCAGTAGAGAAGTCTATTTTCTCTCTTGGCAACTGCAACTACCTGCTACCTAAATCAGAATGATTATCAACAAATGTTACTGGTTTAATCGTAAACTAAATTGGAATCTTTGGAAAAAACATAAACAATGGTACATTTTTGATGATTTAATGATATGGACCAGATGATGCTACAATTTTCTATGGATAGTAAATTTCATTAGAGAAGCATAGTCAATAATATGGTTAGCTTTTGTTGTTGTTCACGTAACACATATTATTATACTGACAATTTATAATGCAAAGTGTAAGTGGTGAGCTTAGAAATAAAACAAAATAGGTCCCAACATTGAACATTGTGATTCTCTGGATTCTCTTCAAATCATCTGAAAGAGGAGGAGCCTACAAAGCCTTTGAACAATTTATTTGAATAAAATGATTTAATGCATTTGAAAGTTGGCCACGTATTTCAGTTGTTTCTAATTTAAGATGTAGCGTTATAGATACTGTGTCGAATGCCTAAGATATAAGACGGCAACAAGCTGGTGATAGTTGCATCCATATATTTACGAAAATTAGTGGTTGTAGATCAGCCAGGAGCAAAGCCATGGTGAAACGGCAGGGTCCATAAAAAAATTAATGAAGATTTAACAATAATTCTCTTCATGAATTTAGCTCAAATGCAAAAAAAATAATAATAATAAGATAAAATAGTAAAAATAAATTTTACTATTTACGTCTTAATCCTCTAATGTCTTAAAAGGACATAAATACTCTTTTCAGAGCTTATTTGCAAACTATTTACATTTAACTGATAAAATGGTCAGTACTACGAATGTAGAAAGCAAATAATTTAATATTGCAATAAGCCTCACCAGACGGATTAATCCAAAAAAGGACTCCCTCTGTTATCAGGCAGCGCACGTCACCATCCCATGGACCGGTTTCTGGCTTATTAGCCTTCATCAGCATGGTACAGGTAACGCACACTGCATGACATCAGAAGGTGTCCAGATCTTGTTAACATCGATCGACATGAAGTCGGTGAGATGCAAATGTGGACCGTGGGGCAGTGTGCGTTACCTGTACCATGCTGATGAAGGCTAATAAGCCAGAAACCGGTCCATGGGATGGTGACGTGCGCTGCCTGATAACAGAGGGAGTCCTTTTTTGAATTAATCCGTCTGGTGAGGCTTATTGCAATATTAAATTATTTGCTTTCTACATTCGTAGTACTGACCATTTTATCAGTTAAATGTAGATAGTTTGCAAATAAGCTCTGAAAAGAGTATTTATGTCTTTTTAAGACATTAGAGGATTAAGACGTAAATAGTAAAATTAATTTTTACTATTTTATCTTATTAAAAATTTACCTCTATGGATTTCTGACTTCTATGGATTTCATTTCTAAAATAATAATATTTAAAAAATATGCTGTATAATATATTTTTTCATAACATGTTTTTTAAACTAAAATATAGCTCACCGATTTTGGATTTGTATTTTGGATTTGCTCTAAGACCGCAATTTTAAAGCATTCTTAGTATACAGTAAAGACCGCGAGGAGGTTCGAACATGGGTATTAGTTTGCGCGATTTACTTGTGCCCGTTGTAGGCAAGCGGACACATTAGTGTGGGGAATCGTAGATCTCCGCGCTGTAGCCGATGGCTCTCGCGTCTACTGTTATTTGTTTGGATTCTTTTATAATCATTTTTATTACACCTGCAACACTCGAGGTGCAGCGACAATTAATTTTATGTTGTAGAATCACATTTTTGTTGAGAAAAAACAAACAATTGAAATATTTAAATGTGTTTTGAAATTTTTTTAAAATTACAATAATTAATCCTATCTAGGATGAATTATTGAAATTTCGAAACGTAAGTCAAATTTCTTTCAGACATGAGTTCTACATCCCAACAGGGTTAAGGCTTAAACACAGTGAAAAAAATAAGAGATAAGAAATAAGAAATAAAGAATATGGAATAAAATTAACAAATAATGATATCCGAAAAGCAAGGAACAATTTGAAAAGTTGAATTTTAAATCGAATAAGAACTAATATATTATCGATTATCGATTATCGAGTATTGTGTATTTAAAACTTGGAATAATTATTTATCTTATTTCTTATTCCATTTTCTTTTCTCTTATTTTTTTCATTGTGTTTAAGTAAGCCTTTAAGGTTGGGATTTTGTAGAGTGAGAGAGAAATATACGTATTTATTTTGGTTTATTATGATTAATGAAAAAAACAAATATGGTGTGATATTTATAAGAGTTTTAGGTTTTTAGTATTGTCCTAAAGATTTTAATAATACCAATTTCTAAATATAAATTCTTATTATAATGAAGTGGTGTGCTCTCAAAGTGAAAATAGTGTGGGATCTAGAAATAAAAGTGTCTGTCTTCGCTTTGAGAGCACACCACTTCATTATAATAAAAATTTATATTTAGAAATTGGTATTATTAAAATCTTTAGGACAATACTAAAAACTTAAAACTATTATAAATGTCACACCATATTTGTTTTTTTTATTAATCATAATAAACCAAAATAAATACGTTTATTTCTCTCTCACTCTACAAAATCCCAACTAACAACAGTGCTGACTGCTGAGCGAGTAGTGAGTGGCCACAGCGCACTGCCTCCCTTCTCCTAATGTACAAATTTCGAACTGAGGCGAGTTGTCGACCACTCGTATATTCGTCCCAATCCCTGTCGTGTTCGAAGCATCCTGGACTTACCTGTATATCTATTTTTCTGATACCTAATTATAATTTTTTGAGAATAAGAACTGTTCTTCTATTTGTGAAATGTAAGCATTAATATTAATAACTAACTTTAAGTTGGAATCATTTTATTCATTTATTAATCCTATTTAAATTTAAATTTCAATTATTTACTGAAATGGATGTTTGAAAACGATTATCAAAGAGATTTCAAGTTAATCTTTTTTTACAGATTACAAGTAAAGATTTTCGAGAGAGGAAAACTGTTTGTAAATAATTACTTAAATATTATTGGAAGTAGAGAAGAAACTTAATTAACCCTTTTAAATTTACCTTTGAATAACTTTAAACAGCACTTAATACAAGTAAAGGAAGTAATATCTGTGAACTACACGATACGAAACTAATATATACAGGGTTGCTTATTAGTGCGTCAGAGGTTCATATTGGCGTAATTAAAAGAATTAAAATTTGTTTTTACAAAAGGCGTGTAATGCCAAAATGGGCACATTTTAAAATTATTTTGAAATTTACCCAATGGTTACAGCAGAGCACGTCCGCAGTAATTTTCTTTAAATATAACACCCTATATATTTCGACATTTTTAAATTGAGCGTAAAATCGTTTTTCCAGTGACCTCCGAATTATTGATTATTATGTGTCACTACCGAGTTTTTAAAATAATTCGGCAATATGTAGCCAATTCAATATGTTTCAAGGAACACATTCTCAATTTTTTCAAGCGGAGTGCCCCTCATTTTATGTTATTCTTGAATTAACCGAATAATTAAATGCACTAATATGCAATAAGCAAAATATGTGCAAAAATATTGGGAAGATTTTAATGAAGATACATTAACTACTCGCTAGCTATTACCTACTTATTTGTTTTTATTTTTAATTATTTTTTTTCTGATTTCTTCCACATACAGAATATCAAAGATTTTTCTCGTATTTCTCTCACCTAAAAGTCCCGGGTTCGAATCCCGGTCGTGGCAATGGAAACACTGTGAGAGGGATTTTTCTATTATACACGGATATTGAATGTGTGTCCCTTGTCTTTAAATGTGTAGCCCCTCCCGCACAAGGCTCTTATAGAGCCTTCCGGGATAAAGGGGGTCGTAATTACATGTGGTGTTATTTATTATTATTATTTATACAAAATTATTTAACTCTAGCACTCTAGTGGGACTCTCTAGTGCCGGCGTAGATTTGTACAGTACAGAATCTGTGTCTACAGTTTACAAGATCCCACCTGCGTCCGCTGCAAGTAGGTTGCTCATTTATTTCGCATGTAAACCTGGTCCTATGTACTTACTTGGCTGCCGGTTACTCTGTATGTAGGTAGGTACGCTGACCAATTTATATCTATATATTTATTTTTTTAAATACCTACCACAAACAATTGAACATACAGGGCGATTCGGTAGCGCAGTGGGCTAGAGCATGAGTGACAGGCGTTCTGGTTACACTGCCTATCGTGACTCCCTTCCGGGCAGCCTTTGAGAATTTGGGGGCTGTCTAATTTCTGTGGTGTGTTTGTGTTTATTCATGAGGAATGTAACATACTATTATAGTAATTACCCACTAAACCAAATAACATCGCAAACTCGTGAATATGATATTATCATGGAGACTGTGACATCGTACTTTATGTAGGCAGCCACGCCACAATCACGTCACAGCAACGCTTAATGTCCGCAGGCAGCCACGTCCCAAAAGTGACCCTCTTAATTGCCACTTTATAGCCACTGCAAAATCACGCGAATGTGACAGAAATTTAGTAACAGAAATGATATTTATCAAACTAAGTTTTGTATATATTTCATGAAAATTTGTTACTATGTAACCACACAGTAATGATTAATATAAACAAATTATGCCATATTTATTTCACTTCAAGGTAACTGAATGGAATTGGTAATGAAACGAAAAAGAGACTACATTCTTGCTTAAATAATGACTTAATAGAGACTACTATTTTATTAAAATATAATCTATACTGCACCTTAGAATCATAGTAGTTATAAAATGTTACTTTTTCGGTGAATGTCATGTCGTGCCAATGATGTTTGTTTTTCGAAATGCCATCATCCCAGATCCTAGGACTGCCTAGGTTGGTGGAATCTCAAAAAAAATAGTATCAATGACCCAACGTAGCATTCACCGAAAGGAAGCCATCACTGATGGATGCCTTCCATCACCTGTTGTCATCTCACTCCTGTAATGTAGTTGATGTTTCACTGTTTACCTATATATACTTCATTAAAAAATCGAAGAAACAATAATTGTTTATACGTCTTCTCAATATTCTCATGAGAAATCGTAATGGACAATAAAATACCACATGAATTCATAAATATATTATATTAATTGAACGTAAAATTATAAAATTTACATAGTAACAAAATTTTTAGAATTAATTTTAAGATGGGAAATTTCACATCATAACCTCACAAATCCTTACTTGCACGTTTTGTAATCTTCTTTCTATAACCTCTTCCAACACTGTGTGACAGAAATGATTCCGACTCTGACGACTCCATTTCCACTAATTTATTTTCGTACTATCTAGCCATGGCATAATCATCTAAATAATTTTAAAATTTAAAATAGATAAAAACTTCGATTCTTTTCACTTAGCAAATTCTTTAGTTATCAGGCACGTATACGCTGTCCACGTCATTTCAGGATCAACCATTTTTTTCATGATATTCTGAACATTTTTTTGTGTTCTGGGAGGCCACCTGCACACAAGTTGCGATTCATTATAAAATATCCATTTTCTTGGAGCTATTGCCAATTCGTCTACCTTTTTTTTTCTAGCAAAAACTTACTACTGCATATTTACCCTAAACAATTAATAAGTATTAACAATTTTAAGTGTTCAAGTTAAAAAAAAATAACAACATTATAATGTACAATGCAGGGGTAGATTACATTGCAGACAACATTTTTATTTATCCATAATGTAATAATGGCATAACTATAGCGTCGGTTACGCTATAACATCTTGCCGTACTGTGTATGTGATTAGTGAAACACTTGCATTTTATATCTTTCAATTGTATCGCTTAAGTTTTTAATAGGTATCTATTGTATTTTTAAAAATACATCTTAATGAATAGCACAATGTAGGTACTAATTATATGATACCATAAGTTCCACATCCGCTTAATTTTTATTTAACGTCATAAAATAAAAAAAAAGTAATGAAGAAAAACGTTTGTTTACAATGGTGGCCATCTTATACTATTAGCATTACACTGGCTGACTATTTTTTAAGTTGATTTTCTGACTATCCGACATATATTTATTAAATATCAATTACAGTCTTATTGTTTTGGGCAGTCTAAAGTATAGGTTACTTGCTAAATTAATCGGATGCTTTTGCCTGCTAATAAGGGAAAACAGTATGTGAAAAAATTGATTGCTAATTACCTTCCTACTAATAGAAAACAACAAATAGGTACTTACTTAGTAATGAAAATTAAACAATGAAGTGAAATTATTAATAGTGCTAATATAAATGTACACACTGATACACACTAAAAAATACAAAATGTGGAAATGAAATAACCCCATCACTTCAAACAACACATAATGCTACTAAGAGAGACACGTGTGTCTCAGACAAAAGACAACAACGAACAGACGCCCAGCTTGGTTTGGCTTCCGTTTAATGTGATTGGCCACTGGCCGTATACTAACAAATGGCGGCAACCAATCACATTACTTTGCTATCTGTCAGTGTCACTGGCGCGAATATCAAAATAAGTGAATTAAGTACAATTATTGTAATTTGCATAGGGAGGACAGCGAGCGGAGGATTGAAAAAAATTGCATGGGTTTATTTAAAAGATACAACATAAAAATACATCAATAAAGTAGTTTTTCTCATTAATTAGTATTAACAATAAATTGTGAGATATATTCTTCTTAAGTACCATAATAAAACCATAATATTTATAGTAAATTTAATTAAACAACTGTAATATTTCGTGAGGGAGGCAAAGGCACTAGAAAGCGAATCAAATAGTTTTCCATATTTTTTTATTTATATCATCATTCGGTAAGTCGCTAATATACCTGCTTAATATCAAAGAAAAGTGAATGAATTTAAAGTCATATTTTAAGACTCACAAAGTAGTCGTCATCATGATTCTTAAATTAGCAATTTTACGGTTGTCAAATTAGTATGAGATTGGGACTCCAAAGTGATTAAGTTTTCAGTTGTTTACTGCGACTCATTGTTTAGTATGAGATCGTGACTAAAAATAAATGTGAGTGGTTTTTCTGTTTGACAATTCAACATTTATAAATTCGATATAAAAATGATGTGGCATTTGTGGACGTCTAATATCTCCACTAAAAAGTGAGTGACTATAATGTGGAAAATATAAACCATGGCATAATATGTCGTCACAACCAGGTATTACTGTGTCACTCACAAAAATTCACTAGAATGTGAGTGGCTACGAGGTGGTTGTGGCAGTTTGTGTTCACTGGGTAATAGTATATTATGTATCAAGTTTTATAAACGTCACGAGTGCTTAATAAAATGAGTGACTAACAAATTTATAAAACGAGTTGCATACTACACTTTTTCTACGACAGCAAATATCTAAATAAAAACTTGGAAATTATTTTATTATTTCATTTATTTTCATCAATAAACATGGTAACAGTACAGTCGAGTTATTTTGACAGATTGATGACAAGGAACACGGACAACTAACTTGATTTTTGCTATTGAAAAATCTAGAACTAAATTCACCCCATGACTAAAACGCACGAAGCCACGGCTTGTTAAGGTGTATTTAAAAGATCACTTAGCATCATTAGTGGAGCGAAATCGACCTAAGAATGTGTCGTTTATTTTTTTTTGCGTAGAACCAGATAAAACTCTGTAGATTTTGTAGAGTAGGTTATTTGGGACCTGTAATGGGCAATTACGATATTTTTCTGTGGTAAAGATATTTTTTATTTCGAAAAAACTTCAGAAATTGACTATTTCGAAAAGTCGTGTTTTTTAAATTTACATCCCCATATCTTCAAATCTAATTGAGCTATCGATTTGATTTTTTTTTAAATTCAAGTAATCCAAGCGCTTCCAATGGTGTTTCTGTTTCTATCGATTTTTGTTTATTATTTTCTTTAAATAACAATGAAGTTGTTATTTCTCTAAGAATGCACTCATATTTTCACTAATTGAAAAACTTTTTTATTTTTGTAAATTTTCATATACATGCAGTGAAGCAATTGAAGCCAAGATATGGGAGAAACTTTTGGAAAAAAAATTTTTCATCTAGGACTTTTTTATTTATGAATATGTTTGTGACGGGGCGCGTGACTACCGGTACCTAGACTGCGACCGCACTAGCGCTAAACATGATAATATGGTTGTGCTGTCGTAATATAATAGGGAATTCATGTACACCGTCGATATTGTCGTGTGTGATATAGTTTTCTGATGTTATTTTTAATATTTATTATTTATTTATAATGGAGTGTATTATATTATACAGCGTGTGTAAAAAGTATTGAAACATGACCATAACTTTTAAAATATTGATTGAATAAAAATACCCTTGGATAGGTCTATTTTTATTTTCAATTACGCAATTTTTGGAGCACTTTATAATTTCTAGTTCTACACACCCACTCCCCCAGCCACCCCAACTTTTCTTTTTCAAATAACAACCTACTCTTTGTGATTCCCCAAAAGAAAGGTATTTTAATAGACTATTCAACGCTGTAAAGAAATCCGATATCCGTAGATGCAATTGGCTTCCCAAACGCATGAAATACATTTTTTTCTAAGAAAAAGGAAAGATTAATAAAACTTTATTACTGAAAAAAATTAACAAATTATCTAATAAGATGTTCAAACTGAGCTCCGTTAACAGCTAGGCACTGTACAAGTCGCTGCTCAAAGTTTTGTAAACAGTTTTCGAATGCCGTTTGGGGTATTCGACCAATCTCCGCCCGTATTCTATCCTTTAGATCCTCCAAATTATTTGGTCTATTGTTATAGACGCAATCATTGATTAAGGAAGGAATGAATAAGATACGCGACTCCAATGTAAAGTGCGAGGCTAATTTTGGCAGCGAGATTCCCGGTAAGTTGCGAGCATTCCTGTGATTCACGTAGTATGCTTTTGATAAACCTGTGTCGTGTCTGGTTTTATATAATTTATAATCTAATGAAAACAAAAATTTAATGTTCAGATTGATTTTAGTTTAAAATTATGTGACGGTTAAAAGTCAAACAAACGTTGAGAAATAGCTGGCAGAGAGAACATACTACGTTAATAATGTTAATCTGGACATTAAATTTTTATTACTACTAGATTATTAATGATATAAAACCAGACACGACACAGATTTGTCAAAAGCATACTACGTAAATCACAGGAATGCCCGCAACTTACCGAGATCTCGCCGCCAAAATTGGCCTCGCACTTTACCATTGAAGTCGCGTATCTTATTCATTCCTTAATCAATGACGCAACCCTTTAAATGACCCCATAAAAAAAGTCGAGGGGTGTCAGGTCCGTAGATCTGGCTGGCCATTCGATTGGCCCTCTTCTGCCTATCCATCGGCCCGGAAACACCTCATTCAGGTACTGTCTTACATGCATGACATATTTAAAATTTTTAAATAAAAAAAATGTATTTCATGCGTTTGGGAAGCCAATTGCATCGACGGATTTCGGATTTCTTTACAGCGTTGAATAGTTTATTAAAATACCTTTCTGTTGGGGAATCACAAAGGGTAGGTTGCTATTTGAAAAAAAAGTTGGGGTGGCTGGAGGAGTGGGTGTGTAAAACTAGAAATTATAAAGTGCACCAAAAATTGCGTAATTGAAAATAAAAATCGACCTATCCAAGGGTTTTTTTATTCAGTCAATATTTTAAAAGTTATGGTCATGTTTCAATACTTTTTACACACGCTGTATAATACACTCCATTATAAATAAATAATAAATATTAAAAATAACATCAGAAAACTATATCACACACGACAATATCGACGGTGTACATGAATTCCCTATTATATTACGACAGCACAACCATATTATCATGTTTAGCGCTAGTGCGGTCGCAGTCTAGGTACCGGTAGTCACGCGCCCCGTCACAAACATATTCATAAATAAAAAAGTCCTAGATGAAAATTTTTTTTTTCAAAAACTTCATCCATATCTTGGCTTCAATTGCTTCACTCCATTTATATGAAAATTTACAAAAATAAAAAAGGTTTTCAATTAGTGAAAATATGAGTGCGTTCTTAGCGAAATAACAACTTCATTGTTATTTAAAGAAAATAGTAAACAAAAATCGATAGAAACAGAAATACCATTGGATGCGCTTGGATGTGTACTTGAATTTTTTTTAAAAATCAGATCGATAGCGCACTTAGATTTGAAGATATGGGGATGTAAATTTAAAAAAACGCGACTTTTCGAAATAGTCAATTTTTGAAGTTTTTTCGAAATAAAAAATATCTTTACCACAGAAAAATATCGTAAATAGCCATTCTCATGTAAAATTGATTACTTTATAAAACCTATAAGGTCTGATCTGGTTCTACGCAAATTTTTTTTTTCTCGAGAACGGAGAGACTTTTAAGGTGAATTTCGCTCCACTACTATGGAATCACATACGATAAATGGCATTTTAAAGATGGGAGTAGAAAAAATTAATTTAGGCAAGTTATAAACGGCCATTAAAAATGTATTTTTTCTTATTGTTGTGCAAAGTGATTTATAAGATTTACTAATATTTCTTGAGGTTTATTTAAACCACTTGCCAGAAGTAGTTTGTATTTTGGGTGGGTAGTAAATACACTACTAATTGTCAATTCATATCCATTCTCAAAATAGAAGATTGTGGATCCGGTGTATAGGTAATTTTTAAATTTTAGTAGGTACTAAATATTGAACAAGACTCATAAGTCACTCTATAGAATAATATAAAAGGTAATGTATTAGACGTTTTTAATTCGCCTATGCGAACTCTACTCATAACTATTTGCTATAACAATATGGTTGAGTGTAGCAGCCTTTGGTTGAACTCCGCCAAATAAAGACAATTTATTATTATTATTATTATTAATATTATAATGTCCCTTATTCACCATGTATAGCAGTTGGTACTGTTCAGTTTCACCAACTTAATAAAAAATTATTTCAAGAAAACGATAAATCGTCTTGTTTAAATACAAATTATACTGAAAGAAATGAAATCCAAAGAAGTCAGAAATCCATAGAGGTAAACTTTAATATTTAATAATAATATTATTATTATTATTATATTAACAAATTATACTGTTGGAATAAAACCAGTTGAAACGTGAACCTTACATTGCGACATATTATAACGCTGAATTTTGAAATGATGAATCGCTAGTGAACAAAATGTAACATTTATGAACTAGCACATATTAACAGATCATTAGATTTTGTATCATTTAATTCTAATACATTATATTATTTACCCTTACTTATATTATTATACAATTTATATAATAGTTATTATTCAAATATATACAATATACGAGATTGTATCTGTAGTATATAATTAAAGTAACCTAATAAGAAAATAATTCAATAATTTGCATCTATTTTATTTCTACTATATTTATTTGTTATTTAATGTTGGTAATGTATTAATCTTCCCATTAAAATGTCATTCTCAATATGCATATGTATCATAGATAAGAATTTTTAGAACTTAATGGTCTTAGGTTCAGTTTATAACAAAAAAATTGATTGTTACAGTGGTAATAATATCATAAGTATAGAAAAAAAATTAATAAGGTTTTCTCTAGTTATCGGTAACCTTGTCATTAATTCACCCGCAGATTAATTATATTAACCAATATTTTAATGCCAACTGGAACTTTTTTATAAATAAATCTTTATTACTTTATTAAACAACTGAACTTCACATGTTTGATATAATTAATCTTTAATTTGTCAGTGTTCGAGAAATAAATTAAAATGGAAATTTCCTGATATTGACATCACCAAATTCTTCTATGTAGGTACATTTAACTAACTCAATCAATTACTTGCTATTTAAATATGATTGGCATAACTTACACAATTTCTATATTGAAATATGATAAGAACAACTACGTTCTTCAAAACACATAAACACTAAAATTAAATGTTTTATTTAAAAAAAATTACACAGATGAATTTATTAGCTTCTACAATACTGGAAATACAACTACAATGATTTTATCCCACATTTCATTCGATATGGTGGGCCTCTTAAGCCATAATCAAGAAACAGGAAATCGATATGAATAAATTGCCATCAACCAAACTACTGAGATGTAAACTTATATTTAATACAAAGGGAAAACAGGTTGTATACACTCGATAGAATAATGGAAAAACTAGACAAATGTATTAAGCGTATAAAATTTAATCAAAATCAGTGCCAAGTACTTTCGACATCATGTCATCATCAGGGGCCACTCTACAAACAAATAAGTAACAATATAAATAACAACTATTACCTATATAAGTTGCTAAACTAATATGACATTATTTTGAAAGAATATTATTTATAATTGAATTACACAAAAAAATTTTTATATACAGCGTGTCCCACTTTTAATGGCCCCCCCTTCACAACTCAGTTATTAGTTATCCGATTTCAACCAAATTTGGGTTACTATTAACGGCATTTGGTGTGATCTTTTTGAATTAAACAAAACTTATTTTTGTCAGTGGCGTGCATTTTTATTAAGAAAAACGGGGTAAATTTTTCAAGAAGTCATATTAGGCATTTTTTTACAGAAAATCTGATGCAATATTATTAATCAGCATGCTTTGGAACCCCCATGTTCAAAATTTTACTACGTTTTGATTAGGGGTTTCCGAATAACGGGCCCAGTGAAAATACATTTTTTCAGTAGTAAATAACTGATAACTTGAAAACGGTTTGTGTTTCGAAAAAAAGTCATACGTCATTTTCAATTTAAACTGATTTACTCTATCACATCGTGTACTCAAAAGTTTGAAATGCCGCAGTCGTAAATAATTAACTTGACACCGGTTTATTTTTCGAAAAATAGTTTAATTTAATATCAAAGCAACCTTTTTTCTTTTGGTATAAAATTGATCTATTATCACATAAGATCATTTTTTATCACTTAATGCCCAAATAATACAGGACCGGTTAAAATATTTTTTTATCGTCCAATGAAAAATTTTCGCTTGCAGCTTTTGAAACTTTTGAAGGCATGGGGAGATAGAGTAAATCAATTTAAATTGAAAATTAAGAAAGACATTTTTTCAAAACGCAAACCGTTTTCAAGCTGTGAATTATTTACGAATCAAAAAATGTATTTTTACTGGACCCGTTATTCTTAAACCCTTAATCAAAATGTTGTGAAATTTTCGGCATGGGGGTTCTAGAGCATGCTGATTAATAATTTTGTATTAGTTTTTCTGTAAAAAAATGCCTAATATGACTTCTCGAAAAAGCGACCCCTTTTTTCTTAATAAAAATGCACGCCACTGACAAAAATAAATTTAGTTTAATTCAAAAAGATCACACCAAAGGTCATTGACACCGATCCAAATTTGGTTAAAATTGGATAACTAATAACTGAGTTCTGAAGGGGGGGCCATTAAAAGTGGGACACGCTGTATTTGGAATTATGAAACAATTGAATTTATTTAAAATATGAAGAAAAATTTATTTTAAAGATTTAAAAAACTTTAAAAAAAACTGTTACTTACTCGTCAAGATAGTTTTATAAAAGATTATCCACAAATTTCATTGTTCCAAGAACACATGGGCAAAACATCAACATAATAAGATACAAACGTTTTGATTAACAAACAAAACAAACATAATTGTTAACAATTTAAACATTGCTCATAAAAGCAAAACCACGAGGACGGCCATTTCGCACGTGGAAACGGAAACACCTAGTAATAATTTGTAAGAAAGAGAAAGCACCAACAATGACCAAGATAGCAAAACAAAGTAGGTAACTAAATGAAACAGCTGATCAACAGGATTGTAATAGCTCAATGGTAACAATTATATATAATATAACATTATATTTAATAGTTTTATATTAAAACTTCTAAAACCAAATTTGATCTAAATGTTGTGAGCATTTATATTTTACTAAAAACATAATTATAATATTTGTAGTTTCAATTAAGTAGGCCTACGATTTTTTAGCAACATAATGTGTAAGAAATAAGTTATGATCAAAAATAGAGATTTTTCCAATTAGACTTCTCTTGCAATCTCTACAAAATAATCAATGAATAGAAACAACTAATTTTGGTCATATAAGTACATATATTCTAATATCTTATCCTTTTAAAACGGTATATTTACCTGATTTAAAAACCAGTATAATATAACATGCATGTACTATACAATATAAAAATTCCATTACATTGTATGGAAGAGTAACAATAAAATGCAGAAATTATGTCACGCAGATAATTGCTTCTATAACACAATGCGGCAAACCAAAAAAACAGCTCTGCTATTGTATATAAATTAAATTTTGTATATATTATTTAATTTATATACAATAGCAGAGCTTGGCGGTAACTATTTATAATATAAATTTTATATAATTAAAAAATATATCTATGGACGAATAATTTAAAAATTACGCGGTTAGATAACATCGTGTTTCTATAATGTAATTTGGGCAACATTTGTCGCACACTTAGCAATAAAATGTTAGAATTCCGGAATATATTTATAAAGAACTAAATGTTTAAAAATTTTAAGGATCAAATATGAATATTTGAAAATATTTAATAAAAAGTTAAAAAAAAAATAAACAAGTATCGTTCCATGTTTTTTTAAGTTCGTTTTTAACCATTCCGAATTTATAATTTATGTAATTGGAACATTTTATCAAAGTTGATTCAATTGTTGTCAAATATACCATCCCTTAGTTTTGTTATCCTGGAAATTTAGAAGGATAATACAAGACAGTGGTAAATTAGTAGCAAATACAAAAAATGCCCTTGTCTGCTTTCGAAGAAAAGATATCCAGCGAACCTAAACAACATAAATAACAGCATTACCTTATCCAAGTGTCAACGAGAATGTATTTTATTGCGAACATTTTGTTGTAGCCCTTTTAGCGAAACATGTGATTCAAATGCCATCTTTGTCTGTTAGGTAGGTACATAACTAACTTAAAAAATATGGGTTTTAATTGTATCATATTCAGAAAAATGTCATTATATTACTTTTAATATTTAAACATTCGATATTTTCCTGTAATATGAGTTAATATATTATTTTGCTTTGATCTCGATCAATCCGACAAATGTGAATTTTTAAAACACTTTGTCAATTTTAGAAATTAACTAGAATTCTTGAGTATCATTAATTCCTACTGAAATTAAATTTTTGGATATCTATTATACTCCAGATGTAAATATTTATGGTGGCCTTAAAAACATAAAGTTAACAAAGCAACTTATCAAATTTATCAGATCTAATTTAAATCACAAGATATTTGAAATTCCACAGGAAGGCGATGCTTGATGTTAAACCGTAAATCAATATAATAATATTATGTTAAATGTATGTTAGTTATAAATGTATAACTAATCGTATCGGTTGCACATTTCTGACCATTACTTATTTGCATTGATTGCATGTTTCATACATAATTTGTAGCGTAAATTGTTGAAATTTGACATGAACAGTGAACACATCTCCACCGATACAACATTAGCAGATATAACTTCAACAAGTTTATTTGTTTATTGACACATCATTGTACAATAATTGTACATATCCTTGTACGTATCAAACTCACAACTTGTTTATATCTTTTAAATATTGGACTTATTCACGACGTGCAATCAATTTACTAACACTTTCTTCAACAGATTGGACATTTTTTCACACAGGAGGATTCTATCAATCAATACTTACTAAGTACTTATGTGAAAACGTCGCGCGTCGTATCCTTAAGATTGATCAGGTCAGATAGAAACATGGAAACCTATTTTAAAACCAAACAAAAGTATGTCATGTCATAAATAATGATGGTAAGAAAATTAAACAACTATGTTGAAAACCCATCGCATCGTCAAATGGAAGAGTTTATGGTTCTTGGCGTTGTGTTGAAACTTACAATTAGCATTTCTCTTACAAGAAAACAAAGAGATGATACTGATTTTTTGCCGAGGGATTTTCTTCTACCTCCTCTTCCAACTTTTAAGGAAATGTGCAGCTGGAAATAAACCTATCGATACTTTAATGCCCAAAGTAGTGGATTGAAATCGTATCTTACTAATATATTCTGATAGCATCTTAGCTCTGCGATTTTTTTTTTAATCACTTATTTAACATAGGCGTCGGCCTATTTCCCCTACCAGGGCCTATCACCGACGCCAGGAGACGAGCAACCCCCAACCTGGAAATTTTGCCGAACCTCTTATCTTACTGGGCCGGTTTATTCATCTTCTGATAAAGTTACGGATAGCAAATATCTAAAAGATAAGCATAAAAAGTGTTTATTCACTCTCTGATAGATAAAATAGTACAGATAAATGACCTATCAGGCAGATTAATTTATATGCCGGTACATCGGCCAGATTCCGAGTTACCAGTCGATATATAACCTCTTTTATTTCAAGTTGTTAATAAATCGCTTATTTTAAAAATGGAATTTATCGAAAATTTTGAGGATATTTTTACCACAGAAGAAGTTGAAATGTTTGAACATTTTAAACAATCGAAAATCCTATAATTCGGTGAATCGCATACAACATGTGGATTATTTTAACCAATTAGATGATCTTGATTTTAAAAAAAGATTTCGTTTAAGTAAAGAAAGTGTGCTTGAACTTTTTAATTCTATTGCAGATCATATTAAAGCTCTGACTACTAGGTAAAATCATTGATTCAATGGTAAAATATTATTTACATATAAGTTTTTTTTTTTTTTTTAATTACTTATTTAACGTCGGCCTATATCCGCTACGGAGGCCAATCACCGACGCCAGGAGACGAGCAACCCCCAACCTGGAAATTTTGCCGAACCTCTTATTAAGAGTAGAGATTTTTTACTTGCCTAACATTTAATAGACAAGGGACCGACTGCTTTACATCCCCTCCGAAGGATGGTATATCCTCAATACACCTCTCGCCTACAGTTGTATTGCTTCTGCGATATAGCTGATATACAAGCCGCTAGAAGTAGGGAAGCGAGACCGCGTCTTTCCGTGGATAGTCCCCATCCATGTACTACACGCGGTAAATGTTGCTTTACTCCTAATATCGCTATGAAGTGAGTGAAGTCAGTCCTCCGCTCGCTGCCCCTTATAAGTTTTATTAATTGAAACCATTTTTATTTCTTAGGAATAATCCATTTACACCACACGAACAATTATTAGTTGCACTACGATTTTAGGCCACATATTCATTTTATATTGTTATTGGAGACTTTGGCAAAATGCACAAGTCAACTTGCTGCAAAATAATTAAAAAGGTAACGAGAGCAATTTGCAGTCATTGTTTTAATATAATGCAGAACGTTATTCACAATACCTATTACAGTTTAAAATTCGACAAGCTGAATCGCGTTACTATCTTTCTTTTACTCATTAGTATTTATATATGTGTATCCTTTACATTTATCCACGAGTATACTACTCTCGCAAAAACGTCGTTTTCAGCCAGATACGTATCAGTGGGATAAATAAACGTGAATAAACCCAAATGATTATCTGCTACCCGATAAATTTATCTGATAGATAGTTACCAGCAAGATTATCTGAATGTGAATAAACCGGCCCTAAGAGTAGGGATTTTTTACTTGCCTAACATTTAATAGACAAGGGGCCGACTGCTTTACATCCTCTCCGAAGGATGGTATATCCTCAATACACCTCTCGCCTACAGTTGTATTGCTTCTGCGATATAGCTGATATACAAGCCGCTAGAAGTAGGGGAACGAGACCGCGTCTTTCCGTGGAGCCCATCTAAGTACTAAACGCGGTAGCTGTCGCTTAACTTTTCATATCGCTATGAAGTGAGTCAAGTCAGTCCTCCGCTCGCTTTAATTTTGTCGTTCTTTTCGTCTTTTTTCAATACAAGATACTGTTCATCTGAAAAGTTGCTTGTGTACAGCAAAAACATAAAATGAGATAAAGCGAATATAAATAATACTCTCTTCATTGTACCTCTTTGTATATATTTTTAGGTAATGAAGAGTGACACAACATCTCGATACTGTAGGTATTTTAAGTGATCACCAATATAGATTTCGGTTAACAGAAGATCTTGTGTGTGGATCGGTGCAATTTATAAATTTGAGAATCTTCATTTCATCATTTCTTATTCTAAGATTTCCGCGGATCTGATAATTTGTAAAAGCGTTTCCATCATTTCACAGGAAGGCAAGTTGAAAGAAAGTAATTGTGAATATTTAGTGTAGAAGAAAATCTAGAAAGTCATCTGCAAATTTATTTCTAATACGCCATTTATAATGGTTGATTAGAAATGTTCTTGGTGCGTCGTAGGGATCTGTCTGTTTTCTCTACGTTATTTTTCTTATACATTTGCTAAAACATGATTTTCGTATAAGGATGTTAGCTTAATGGTTCAGAGCATCTAACTGCAATTGGATATATGCTTAGCAAAATAGATTAAAACTACAATGAATTAATAGTGATAGCAGGTTTTTCATTATAAATCATCCCCAAGAAGTAGTTCACGCTTCACTAAAAACTATAGGGTCGTGTTACCCTAAGTAAAACAAAATTAGGTTTCCTAAACTAAGTCGGCTAAGAAATGTTTAATCCTTTAAATAGTAGGCGAACTTATTTCCTGTACCTATCAATTTTGATAATAGCTATAATTAAATAGAGCTATATCATAAATAATCAGTTTCTTCTAAATTAAATAAGGTCAATCAAAGGTTTAATACTAAATATTAAGTCAAAGAAGCTAAATTTGTTCTATCAAAATGTGCAAGGATTAAATACTAAATTAAGGAGTTTTAAGTTAAACATAAGCACTAGTGATTATGATATAATAGTTTTGACGGAGACCTGGCTCACTCCATCAGTTTTTGATCATGAAATATTTGATGACAGATATGTAGTATTCAGGAAAGACTGTAATTTAGATAGTGCAGGGAAAGCTACAGGTGGAGGAGTTTTAGTCGCCGTCAATTGTAGATTTGATTGTCATTTATTGTCATTGGCATGTAATAATGTAAAAATTGAAGATATATGGGTAAAAATTAATTTAATGTATACGGATTTATATTTATGCGCGGTTATATACCGCCTGGTTTGCCATTTGAATGTTATTCCTCATTTTATGATAGCCTTGAAAATAATAATCTATTAAAAATTAACTCAAATATTATGGTATTAGGTGATTTCAATATTCCAAGGATTGTTTGTAGAGCTAAATAATATAAATAATAGATCAAATATAGAATTAGGATATATGCACTTTCTTAGCTTATTTAATTTTCAGCAGCACAATAATATTTTGAATGAAAGAGGAAGATGTTTGGATCTAATATTATATAATAATAAAATTGTCCTAGACAAAAGCGATTTTCCTCTGGTTAATGAAAACAAAGATCACCCAGCGTTGTTCTGTTCATTGGAATTTGTATGTAACAATGATTATAGTGGATACAAAACGTTTAATGCT
The DNA here is from genome assembly GCA_963680705.1 of Rhagium mordax. Taxonomy (NCBI): domain Eukaryota; kingdom Metazoa; phylum Arthropoda; class Insecta; order Coleoptera; family Cerambycidae; genus Rhagium; species Rhagium mordax. Next base: position 35,848,817 of record OY796661.1, on the reverse strand, counting down.
CAGTATAATTTTAAAAAGGCTGATTTTCTAAAAATATACAATAAGCTAAAGAATGTTGATTGGAGTGATATGTATAGTTCCAGTAATGTAAACGAGGTGGTTAAATTGTTTTATGTACATATGCGTGGAGACTTAGATGAATGTGTTCCACTTGCAGTATTGCAGAAAAGAATTTACCCACCGTGGTTCACTAAACAAATAATTTTGGATATAAAGAGAAAATATCGATATAGGAAGAAATTTAAGAAAACGGGTAGTATTTATGACGAACAAAATTTTGTGCACTTAAGAGCTAAAATAAAAAATTATGTAAAAATAGCACACAGTAATTATATTAATAATATAGAAAGTAATATTCAGAGGTCTCCTGAGGAGTTCTGGAGATATGTAAAAACAGTAAAAAGTAAATCAAACATCTAATTCAATGATATATAGGGGGCACAAATATCTGAAAATGATAAAATAGCTGACGCGTTCGCGGATTATTTTAAAAACGTATATTTAAATAACGTGGCTAAATATGATTTAAATTTTGAACCTTCTAACACTAATTTTAACACTCTTAATATAAAATTCATTAGTGAAGATGGTATACTAAATGCTATAAAAAAGCTCAAACCCAAAAAATCAGTTGGCCCAGATAATATACCTACCTTCATATATATTCAAGGGATGTGCTGAATTACTCCTGGAACCATTAAAGATAATATTCAATTTAATTATATATAACATCTTGCACGTACCCAGATGTGTGGAAAATTACAAAAGTGTGTCCCTTATTCAAAAGTGGCAATTTAAATGAAATTATAAACCATATAGACCAGTGTCTTTAATATGTGCACCTAGCAAAGTATTTGAAATAATATGTCACAAAATAATGTCTTCACACATAAAATCAGGTATATCAGATTATCAACACGGGTTTATGGAAAACAAATCTACAGTCACAAACTTAATATGTTTTTCTCACTCAGTGAATAACGTGGTTGACGATAAAGGTCAAGTCGACGTAATTTTTACAGATTTCGCTAAAGCGTTTGATAAAGTCGACCACGATATTCTACTGAGGAAACTTGACAGTTTCGGTTTCTCGAATAGGCTGCTCCAAATGTGTGCTTCATACCTGAAAAACCGTAAGCAGTATGTCGTGTATAAGGGAGCACGGTCTAAAGATTTTTTAACGTTATCTGGTGTACCACAAGGGTCAAACCTTGAACCGTTATTCTTCTTATGCATAATTAATGATATTTCAGGGGTAATTCAGCATTCTAGTTGTCAGTTATTTGCTGATGATTTTAAAATATACGCATTGATAATGTTCTAGACTGCTATTTACTACAGACGGGTTTAAATAATGTATCTGAGTGGGCAACTAACAATGCTTTATTTTTCAATGTAGATAAATGCTTTCAGATGACTTTTTCAAGAAAAACCACAAAAATTACTTATACATATAATATCAATGGTTCATCATTACCAGTCAAAAACAACATTAAGGACCTTGAAGTGATATTCGACTCTGAGTTAACTTTTAATTTGCATATAAATAACATGGTGTCGAGAGCATTTAGACTATTAGGCTTTGTTATAAGAAATTATTGCAATTTTAAAAATGAGAAAACGCTAATTCAATTATTATTCAATACATATGTTAGGAGTGTAATGGAAGATGCCTCACTTATTTGGTCCCCCCTATATGAAATACATAAAGACGCCATTGAGAAAGTACAAAAAAAAGTTCCTTCGATATTTATATTACAAAAAGTACGATATTTATTATTTTGATATATCATACGAAATTGTATTAAATGAGTTTAATTTTAAGAGATTAGAAACTAGAAGTTAATTGCATCAGCACTGTTTGCCCACAAACTATTTAATGGCAAGATTAGTTGTATATGTTTACTTAACCAATTAAAATTTTTAGTACCACAATATTTCAATAGAAGTGTAAGTTTATTTTATATTACTAAACCCAGCACAAACCTAGCCTTAAATGGACCTATACATAGAATATCTAAAGCTGTAAATAGATTTGAGAATACTCACATGTTTTTTGATACCTTTTTAAGTTTTAAGAAAAAAATATAATTGAATTTAAGCACTCTATAAATATAACAATAGAAAGTAGATATTACTGTCTAATTATTAATTTTCTGAATATAGGAATAATAATATTTATTTTTTTCCTATTATATAACTCAAACAGTTTGTTTGTTGGTTTATAATCAGTTCTGCATATTTTTTTAGGCTAAGGCCAGTGAATTTTGATTTATTTTTTTGTTTTTGGTTCTGTTTTTGTTATTCGTTATTTCACATTGTTCAAAATTAAATTATGTAATACAAAAGTAAGTTATTCACACAAGAATTATATTAATTAGGTACCAATAATTGTAATCAATAATTGGATTTTTTTCTGTAGATTACATTATTAAATAAATAAATAAATACTTTAAAATTAATTACTTTCAACCGGTATATTAAGTAAAAATAAATTAATTTCTACTTGATAAAAACCAATCCTGTTTAATTTGGAAATGACAGAAACAATATATTAATGCTAATACGTATAACAAAATCAGTAAATTATGTTGTGAAGTTCCCATAAATTAGGATTAAATATTTAATAATGCATATGGTGGGGTAGAAGTTTCTCTACTAAATTCAGGACGTAAACTGATAACCAATATTTGAGATGATTTAAGAGTTTAATCCTAGTTGGAGTTCCGTTGTTAGGATCAAGGTAGGTTTGCGGTAACACGTAGCGTAACCTTTGGTATGCGGTTTATGTGTGCTTAATCTTACGCACGTAGATATTGAAAGCTATTACTACTGGGATTTATGATAAGTAATATCGCTTATGAATAAAATTAAGACGATTAGCACATCTAAAAGTTATTTCTCGGTACTGTCGAGGAACTTATTTTATTAAAGTGGACCTGGGTAAAAGGGAGTTTGCCTGCCTAAATTCTGAATTAGTTTCATTTTCGTCTGTGACATTAACTTTAAGAACTACTGAGGTGCAAACATTTCTAATTTTGATTAAATTAGATTGATTAAAGTTACATCTAAAAATTCAGGAAAACATCACACTTCTAGCAGAATAATATGTCATGCATAACTTTAACATATTTAATGATATTTTATCCCATTCATATCATCATTCATATCTATTTCCTTTATAATCGATTTGGAGTATAAGCCTTAGGTGCATTATTTTAGAACATACTATGTTTAGTACAAATATTATAAATATTTTAATTAAAATGTATCATTTTTACTATAGAAATAATTAAAATATGCTGATTTTTCCGTTCATATAGAGTTTACTGCAAAACTTCTAAACTGCTTATAAATTCTCCAGTTTTCGCATGTTTTCAATGTTTCAACCATCTTATCGTGGTATTCTTCTAAATAAAAAGAGTAGAATACCTCTACAAATCATCAACCTATCAATGCGAAAGCATTAGAATTAAAGTATTTTCCTTTGATTTCTTGTCATGTTGTTTAATGAATAAACCAGCTGGTTACCTCCGTCACAGAAGTAACAGACCAGAAGCGACGTTCCCCATTCGCGTCAAAATTAAATTTGAATGCGCATGCGCGGAGCCGTCATTATTATGTAGGTACTTCAACCGCTTTAACCTAAAACCAGTGTAACCAAATTTCTAATTTAATTTGAAATTTGAGTCCTTTATATTTGGAAAACATTGTCGTTAATGTGTTTATTTGTGTGCGATTAATTTAATTATTATTTTACAATTCTCTTTCTTTGTTTGATATGCATTGTTTATGCGACTTTAAAGAAGGTCCAATAATTTTAATAACTATATGTATAGAGATGAAACATCAATATAAGTATATCAAATTGGATATATGTTTGTTATTATTATCCTTTTATAAAGCCTAAATAAAGTCATTTATGATTTAAATATCATCTGAGGCATGAACTTTTGTTGCGTATATGAAGTCGAAATGTTTTTAAATTTCAGATTTCTATATAAGGATCAAAACTATCACAAATCGGTTCTATGAACAAACCCAATAACATACATGAATGCCTAGTTGTTGACTGATATCAGGCTAGTAAACTGAATTCTCTAGTTTTATTAGTTGAAGTCCAATTCTCCAATTACGATGAAATCATTGTTTAGTTTTCCGCAAGAATGGGTAAAATCCAGTATAATCCCATTTACCTAAGCAATTTCTAAAAATACAAATTTTGAGGTTTATGCGTAACTTAAAAGGTAAAAACGCACATCAGTTCTTTGCTTATTTGATGTTTACATTTTCGTAAACGTATTTGTTTATATTTTTTAATACTAAAAATATATATCCGTGAAGCACTATGTAATCATCTATAAGTACATTTAAATTCTGGACAATTGGATAAATCATATTGTAACAATTTTCGTTATAAAATTATGCTACCATTTGAATTAAATTTAAATTTCGCGCCTGACAGTACCTACAAAATAATGGCGCAAGGTCACGTAGATTTGGTACGTCAACATCAAAGTCGGCATTTTAAACGTCGCTTCTGGTCTGTTAATTATGTGCCTCCGTTTAGTTCTCTGGTGTAAATTAGTGTTATAAGCTTCCTAATTTGTTTGTTATAATAGACTCATTTAATCAAAATGGTAATGAATCAGTTGCATATTTCTCTTAACGAATTCCTAAATTTATCAGTACAGTACAGTTTTTACAGCACTATTTTACATGATCTCTGCAAATTATACATATTTTTCCACCAGTTTTCCATATAGACTCGAACTTCTGCTAATAAATAATTAATAAACGCCAGAGTTAATGAAAAATTGGTCTAAATATTTTTTATTAATAATCATAGGTAATAGGCAGTTAGACAGCAATATCAAAAATCAGTCTCAAGTAGGATTATAACAAGGGGATAATTTATTTAAAGAAGTTCTACTATCACAATTGATTAAAAGTTTTTGTTTGAGCTTTCTATATATTGTTATATTACATCGCATTTTCGAGATATGTAACATTAGATATGTAAATAAGAATGACAATATATTTAAAAAGGATAAAGGATGTTTTAAAGTTTTCGTTTCAGAGAATAAATAAATGCTGAAGCGAGAGAAAATTTAAATGGCAGGAGTCTGAGCGCTTGGTTTGGTTATCATCCTTCACTTCATCCCCTGTTTAACATTTATATTGCTGTAATTTAAGAGCACGGTATAGGTGGCATACATAAGCACAATTTTTCTTGGTCTTCCTCTTTTATGTCAATCAATTAATATCTTTTTTTCCATCAATATCTTCTGTTCCATCTTGAATGGTAACAGTCACATTTCATCATTTATCATTTACACTTTAAATATAGGTACCAAACTCTAGATCTTATTTCTCTCAAATATTTCCGAGCACTTTAAAAAGTAGGTTGTTATAGGCAAGACAATTTTATTATACATACACATTTATGTGTGTGATTAATTTTATTTTAGATTGCATATATTTTTTTAATTATTATTAAAAAATGTTCTGCCAAGATATTATATTATGTGCATATCTGAATGATCGGACTTGTAACTTAATGTTGTCTGTTTCCTCTAGTACACAGATATTCAGATCTACTGGAATCTATGTTGAGCTTCCATTTAAACAGTTTGCTCACCATTATATTCAACGCGCAGGAATGTCATCATCTGTCAGTAGCAGAATATAGAGGTATGTTTTTCCAATAGAGATTTCCATTTTGAGCATTCTCTATTTCACAGAATTTTTTCTTAGGTTTTTAATAGTTGCGATACCTCCATGCCTCCCATTTTCCTATTTACTTTCTAACACTTGCCCTCTCAAACTTTGTTTTACTCCTGATCACTTAACTCTTGACTTTGCTGTTCATTTTATGTTCTACTTCTAAATGCTTTCAACAGAAGATGCTAATAAATAGTCACAGTTGTATGTTAATGGTGTAATCCATTTTTTGTCGCTTATTAACAACTAATGCCCTTCATATCATTGTGAATGAAATTTCCACTTTTGATGGAATTATTACAGTTAAGAATTTCAAGGAAGTTTTGTGTCCACTTATAAATTATTTATAACTGATACGTTTTGTGGGTTAATCTAAGTAAAGTGCTTTATTTACTGTTTGTCCAAAATTAAACACAAAACGTATCAGTTATAAGTTATTAAGAATTATTTTTTTTTTACCAAATAAAAAACTGGCTGTTGATAGAGAATGTATAGGTGATTATTCAATGTACCTTCGGTATTAGAGCTAATCAAATTTAGAATGGTAGTAAAGTAGTAGTAGGTAGTAGTAACTGAGTTTAAAAAATAAGTCGACTTCTGATGACGATATAACAATAAAATTAATAAAGGATATTTTTGATGTGGTGGGTTATCCCTTATTGAACCTAGTTAATACTTCTCTAACAGTGGGGGTGATACCTACAGATTTGAAAACCAGTGTGATAATTCCAGTACCCAAAATCGGATCTCCATCTCAACCAACTGATTATAGACCAATCAATTTACTCCCAGCTGTAGATAAAATTCTGGAAATTGTGGTTGGTGAACAACTTCGTGAGCACTTTGAAAACAATCAGCTCATTTATAGTGGCCAGTCGGGCTTCCGGGAAAAACACTCTTGCGAATCTGCTCTACAATTTGTGTGTGCTAAGTGGAGAAAAGATATTAATGATGGAAAAGTGATTTTAAGTGTGTTTGTGGATCTTCAGCGTGCTTTTGAGACGATTGATCGCCCAAGACTTCTGAGGAAACTTGCCTTGTATGGGGTCAGAGGAACGGCACTGGAGTGGATAAGCAGTTACTTAAGCAACAGGTATCATAGGACTAAAGTGAACGGACATACTTCTGATAAAACTGTGAGTGATATTGGGGTGCCGCAGGGAAGTGTCCTTGGGCCCCTGTTGTTTGTAATTTATATAAATGATATAAATGGAGTGTTAAGGGATGTTTTTATAAATTTATATGCTGATGATACTTTAATATCTGTCTCAGGAAATGATTATGGAGCAGTAACAAATATAATGATTAATGAGCTTAAAACGTTATATAATTGGTTATGTATTAATAAATTGAAATTAAATGCGAATAAAACTAAATGTATGGTCCTTGGATCGAAACAAAATTGTCATAAATATTTAAGTGGGAATTATAACTTATATATTAAGGAGACAAAAATTGATTTTGTTTCAGAAATTAAATATCTAGGCATAATATTAGATCAACAATTGAATTTCTGAAAACAAGTTGATTTTATGTGTAAAAAAATTGGTAAGAAAGTGGGATTTTTCTATCGTGTATCAGATAACTTATCACGTTGGTCTAAAATGTTAGTATATAATACTATTATTTATCCTCATATTGCTTATTGTGCCTCTCTGTTATTGTCCTGCCATAAAGAAGAAATAAATCGACTGCAACTTTTACAGAATAAAGTGATGAGAATAATTCTCAAATGTAGTATCCCGGGTGGCCACGAGTCAATGTACGCCCACAATTTTTTGGTTGTTTTTTAATTAAAAAATTTCGTTTTTGGTATACGTGAATAAGACAAAAGTGGGCTAATTTTAGAGAAACAGGAACAAAAATATCACTTCCGGTTGAACCGGAAGTGACAACAACTTTTTTTTCTTAAATGGAATGACCGTGTTTTTTGTGGTGTGTTATAAAACATGAAATTCTAACTGCAGCAATTTCCAATTTCAAAAATTCCAAAAAATAAGTGAGATACGAACGATTTTTTATTTTGTACAAAATGGCCTCGTCAGATGAATACGATGTAAGAAAATTACTAAGTAGGCTATGGAAATTATTAGCAAGGTAGTAAGCTTGTGTGTAAAGAATAAAATTGTTATTTAAATTACTGATAGATACGACTATTTTTAGGTTTTTCTCAAAAAACGGAATTTAAATTTCATTTTCATTTCCGTAGGGGTCCTATGGAAAATTTTTAAATGGGAGGTACTATTTTTTTTATTATTCGGTCATAATGATTCATAAGCTTTAATTTTTTCGCCAATAATCATTTCCTAATGTAATAATAAAAGTGTATTTAAAAGGTAAGCACAAATTAAACAAGAAATAATTTTAATGAACCTTTTAAAAACATACTTTTATTATTACAAAGGATCTCGTTAAGAAATGATTATTGGCGAAAAAATTAAAGCTTATGAATCATTATGTCCGAATAATAAAAAAAATAGTACGGTCCCATTTAAAAATTTTCCATAGGACCCCTACGGAAATGAAAATAAAAATTAAATTCCATTTCTTAAAAAAAACCTAAAAATAGTCGTATCTATTAGTAATTTAAATAACTATTTTATTCTTTACAGACAAGCTTACTACCTTGCTAATAATTACCATAGCCTACTTAGTAATTTCCTTACATCGCATTCATCTGACGTGGCCATTGTGTAAAAAATAAAAAATCGTTCGTATCTCACTTATTTTTTGGAATTTTTGAAATTAGAAAAATCTGTTGCAGTTAGAATTTTATGTTTTATAAAACACCACAAAAAAAACATGGTCATTCCATTTAAGAAAAAAAAGTTGATGTGACTTCCGGTTCAACCGGAAGTGATATTTTCGTTCCTGTTAGTCTAAAAATAGCCCACTTTTGTCTTATTCACTTATACCGAAAACGAAATTTTTAAATTCAAAAACAACCAAAAAATTGGGGGCGTACATTCACTCGTGGCCACCCTGTATATACTCCAATAACCTGTATGAGAAATGAACTAAAATGGCTATCAATTGAAGATATCATTAAAAAGTCAAATTTAAGTCTTATATACAAAATAAAAAACAATCTAGTGCCACAGTATTTACAAAATTTTTTAGTGAAAAGGTCTGAGGTTCATTCCCATAATACGCGTACTAAGGATAATTTTGATATTGACCTTGTAAGATCCAGCTATTTACAAAAAACCTTGTTTGGTGACGAACTGAGACTGTTCAATAACTTCAAGTGAAATTAAATTAGCTCCAAACTTAAAGTATTTGAAAGGAAAGTAATAAATCTGTATTTGAATGAAAATTAAAATTTAGTTATTGGTATTGTATTTGTATTTAAATTTACATTTAGTTGTATTTATTTATGTGGACTTACTTATGTATATTAATTAAATTAATTATTAATATTCATATATTTCTTATACTTATATGTATTTTTTGTACTTATGTATTTTCTTTTAATATTCGTTGTAACTATATATATTGTTGTAAATAGCGTATATTGCTAAATAAAAATACTACTACTACTATAAGTCAACTTTAATAGTTATGTACTGTGACGTACTTCGGTTTGTAGGCAAAATGGCCGAAGTGTCACTATGGCACTCGAGGCGACGGCGGTGCTTTACTCGGGCGCCAGTTTCCGTTTATAGTGCAGAAACACCACTACTCAGGCAGCTACAGTGAAGAAACGGAATATTCCAGTTGGGAAAATTAGACTTTATTTCGGATTAAAAGGCACAGTTTGATATCACAATTAGATTTATTCAGGATATTTGAACAGGCTACGGTTTTATTCTAAAAGCTCTCTATTCTAATTACAGTTACCAGGACTTAAAAGCTATTTTACATACAGGATTTACGATAGTTAGCAGGGTTTAAGAAAAAGCTATTAACAATATGTACATTTACTTTAAAGCACAATTCTAAAGCACAGACTACGGCAAAGCACAAAATACAGCGGTGCGCATATCAAGCAAGTCGAGCAGGCGGTTAACTAAACGGTTACGGACTAACAGCAAAGCGGTGTACGGATACCAGGATTAGCAGAAGCAAATACCAAAAGCATACAATTATTAAAACAGGATATGTGCAGTGTACAGACTTGGCTTATTTCGCAGCATTAACTAACAGTCGAGTTATGGAATTTAACAGGATACTCCTTGTGGTCTGGGTCTCGAGTACTGAAAAATAAGTTATGATTAGTACGGTAATAGGTCACACATATGCTTATACTGGATACAGTCGACTGCTAGATATCTCTGGCTAGAAAGAAAGTTATGGTTAGTACCGTAAGCTTCGCCACGTACGTATACGCTATATCTGATGTTCGTACCCTTATATATAGCATAGACCGGCAGCTGGCTTACTTAAAAACTGGAAAGAAGCAGATTACAGGAAGCTCCTTTGGACGGTAGTAGCGGGCTGAAAGCAAAGTATGATTAATACAGTAAGCTGCGTACGTCTACGTTATATCTGATGTTCGGACCCTCATATATAACATAGACCGGCAGCTGACTTACTCAAAAGAGGGAATAAGAAAAATGATTAAAGGAAGCTCCTTCGGACGGTAGTAGCGGGCTGAAAGCAAAGTATGATTAATACAGTAAGCTTCGCAGCGTACGTATACGTTATATCTGATGTTCGGACCCTCATATATAACATATACCGGCAGCTGACTTACTCAAAAGCTGGAATAAGAAAAATGGTTACAGGAAGCTCCTTTGGACGGCAGGAGTGGACTGAAAGTAAAGTATGATTAATACAGTAAGCTTCGCTACGTACGTATACGCTATATCTGATGTTCGGACCCTCATATATAGCATACACCGGCAGCTGGCTTACTTAAAGCTGAAAAGAATACAAAATTAGTGCAGAATTTAATACTTTACAACAGCCAAGTCCTCACTTACAATCTCTACCTGTATACCTGACTTACTTTTGCTTCCTTGGACACTTCTGGACTGGAACGGCGGTCGACAGCTACTGACTGTTTTGAGGTCGGCAATCGGTAATATAATTATTCTGAAATATTCAGAGTAATACGGATGACGCTAACTGAGCAGCGCAGTGAATCGGATACGTCACGGCCGGACTTTGCCGAAATTCGGGCACGAGTGCTACCTACTTTCTTGATGAGTACGTCTGCTCTCTGGTGTGGCCAACTCAGGACTGAGTTCTCTCTGCTGCGAGTCGGAATATTTTATCCGCGATGCGTGGTGGGGTAGCGTTACGTCACAGTGTGCTGTCGCTGACGTCTTGGCGCCGGGACTGACGTAGTATAGCGTCGAAATTGCTTAGCGCTCTGCGTTCACACATCTATCCTCGCTGGCGGTCTAGCTGGACTGGTGGACTGGTCACTGATTTCGGCGTGGACTCACTTATTCACTTCGTAGGTATTGCCGGGGACGGACATCGGCTCGGAATATTATTTGTTTCGTGCTTATATTAATTACGGATTTATTAATAACAGGACAGGTTATATTATAAATCAAAAATAAATACTGGTTGCAGGTGAAAATAATATAACAACGCGGAAAATAGTAACTAACTTCTATATGGGGTGTATCGAATAATATTATTTTAAACAGGAACTAGTAACGAAAAAATCACTTCGTTACAGTACTCGGTTATGTATTAATCACCACCACGAAGCAAAGACTAGAAAACATTCAAAGACTTGCTTGAGTAACCGGTGCAATGAGAGCACCAGCTACAGTTTGGGCTTGCGAGCGTTTTCTACATGAAACAAGATGTCATGGTGACTTTCTTAGAATGTGTGACTCGATAAGCTGAGGATATAGAAGTAAAGCGGATGGTCACGTGGCGGAGAGAGTAACTTTTAAGTTCCCGAGATACCACCTAATATTCAAGACAAAGTATAATAACTATCATTTTCTCAAATAGAGAAGAGTGGAAAGATGGTAAAGTAAATATTTCCTTGAATTCCCAAGTGTATTGGCCATAATTAAAAATGGCACCATTTTCAGGATATCTATAAAACTATTGAACAATTTTCAAATATGAAAAAGGCACCTTAACAAGCTTAAAATTGCAAACCTTTTCTCTAATTTAACCGACCTTCTATCTCTTACGGTTTAGAAGTTACCCATACAATCCCATTGAAAAACTGGACACCCTGTATACTTAATACAAAACAAAATCTGTTGCACGTCATCACGCAAAACCGTATTTTTTTAACGTAAGACGCTGAATAGAGTCTTACAGCTGCTGCAAGACAATTATTTTTCTTCATTACCTCATCAGTTGGTGAAGAAAAATAAACGTCTTGCAGACGCTCAAAGATCATACATGATCTTTGAGACGCTGAATAAAGAAATACGGCTTTTGTGTGTGATGATGTGCAACGGATTTTTTTGTATATTAAGTATAGTATAGCATAGCTATAAACGTATACCTACTCACGTTTTAAGAAAAATATTTACAAATTCATTATACATATTACTATTAAAATGTTTAATCGTTTTATTTTTGTTCATTAATATTTAAGTAAACTTTAACGGTGTGCATGTTGAAACGCCCCGTACACGGGCCAGTAATTTACAAATATTTTCCTAAATTTTATCATGAAATTAAATTATTATATCAAGACATTGATATCGTGAAATTCCAAATTATTCATTACTTATAGTCAATGATTTTATTCGGGGATAATTAAATTATTATAGTCGTTGCATCAAATTAATATTTTAAAATATTCGTTTCAATACACAGCGAAGCTCGCAGTTTTAGCATCAGTTTAGGTCCAAGTTGGGTGAATTCTCACAGAAACTCGGGAATGTTAAAATATACAAATTAGAGCCACTCCAAATTATAGTACGGAAGAAGCGCCCTTATGGACAGGCACTGATACTTTAAATCCCGTCTAAATCCCGATGCATTAGCATCATTAAAATTCTTTAGATTACAGCCTCCCTTGTGCACACATGCAAGTGGGTGGGTGTGACGTAACCACCCAAACCGCGTTTTCTTTGTTCGAAAGTCGTATAAATACAACCCGGGAAGTAGACTCCGGGTCAGTCCTTGGCCACGCCGCTGCGAACGTTATCGACGGGTTTCACAACCCCCAGAGCCGACTAAACTACGGTTCCTCACAGGACCTAGTAAGTGCCGGTGTCTTCGATAACGTTGCCGTTCTCGTTGGGTTTCACAACCCCCAGCGCCGACTAAACTACGGTTCCCACCAGGACCTAGTAAGTGCCGGTGACTACGAGAACGTGCCGTAGTTTGCGCTGACCGCTGGCCATACTAAACGTTGCAACGAAATCACTGCCACGGTGATAGAACGTACGCGACCACAATGCTTTCGAGCTATTCAGATATCCGCGAATCCGGGGGAGAAGAGATGGACGAATGGACCGTCTATCCACGAATTGGTGAGAACGTCCGCAATTAATAAAGTCCCAACGATGTCTTTCGATTCCACTATCGACTTTTCTTCCAAATTTACATTAAACCAGTTCGGACTAAATTTATGAATCGAAAGTACATTCAAATCCAACGCGACTCTATATCCACATACCGGTTTTTACGAAGTTAGGGAAATGACTGTTGGTACCAATTTATTATTTTAAAGTTTAATTATTTTATAAGTGCATTTAATCTAATCAAGTCTTTTAACTTCTATTGACCTGCTTTAACGGTCAGCTGATCTATATTTAGGGTGTCGGTTAGGTATTCAATAATAATGATTGCTTTACGACGTGACTTGACATCTGGTCTGGATTTGCAATTTATCGGTTAGTACTACGGTTCTTTTGTGGCCACTTGAACAAAGCTTTGCTGCGGTGACAAGACAACTGAAAGCCTGCTTTCTTAACACATCTGGCAGTTTAACTATTATCAATGAATGTTCTTACGGCCAACGTCACTATACTGTTGTATTGCGTTGCTTACGCAATTATCATTACTACGAATTAAAAGACGACCTGGGGAAATTTCCTCGGTGTAAGGCATATTTGCATACATCACAACGTGAAGTCGTCCGGGGACAATGTCCTCGTATGGTTCCTGATTGGTCCATACATAACTACGCTTCGGCGAAAGTCTGCACAATGCAATAAGTATAGTAACAACGTGCCCAGTTTTCAACAAGTACTGCTTGTTGACTTGTCGCCCATGCAAACGAGGAGATCAAAGTGTTCACAAGGGATATTTCCCTTGACGTCTGGGCACTATTTTGCTGACGTCAGGATTAACTGAACATGACAGTGGATATTTCCACTGCGTTTAACGAGATTTCGTTAAATTGCATCTTCAGCCAGGTTATTTTCACGTCGATTTTGACTATTGGTCTTTATCTGAAAATAAACCTGTTAAACCACTTTTCTGTGTTTATTTCTTTTTTATGAGGTCTAATTATCTTCCTACATTTAAACTAATGTGATTGAACTAAGTTGAAAATCAAACGAAATAATAAATGAAAGTGTATTAGGTTACGAGAAAGTTAGTAAACAAGTAATAATTCAAAACATCTCAATATTAAGAACAAGTAATATCAAACTTTATTAAAGAATCTGTTAAATTTACTAAATCACAACGTAGTTGGTCCTAACTAAATAAAAACTAGACGATCGTGCCAAACAAACAAACATCCTGTATTGTACTTATCGCTTCACGATTTGTCACAGGGATAATCGAGGGGGGGTATGGGGTGCTTCAATGTCAACGTGCAAAAATATGATATTAGTCGTAGATTCATTGCCTCATTTTAGACAAAGCTATTTTCCTAGGTTTTATATTAAAAAGTTTACTACTACTATTTCTTTGTTCAAAAGCAAATAAATATTTTTTTTTAATCAACAAATACCGCAAGATTTTTGTTCAATAAAGCTTCGTTACAACTTTATGACCTATATTTCTTTATTATCGCTCTTAACTAGTACGTGTTATTGTGAAGAGCGCACCGTTAATAAAACAAGTCAGTCTAAATGACTCAATTCGACTACTTTTATCGTTTTCCTCAGCTCATTCCTCTAAGTGGAAATTAATTGGCAAATGTGTGTTAATATTTCATAAAATTAATATCTATTAATTTCTGGTTAGCTTTCCGGTTGTTAACATGAATCATGTGCGTTTCCTGTTTATTTTATTCATATAGAAACGTACCTTTTGTTTTCATTTTATTGAAACTTTTCAGTAAACTAGTAGGTACATTAAATTCCTAATTTCTGACAAAAAAGTTACAACTAAACTACAGCTCGCGATACTTTTTAAAATAAGTTTATGCCATGTGCTGTTAATTAACTATTTTATTACAATCAACATATTATTGTTAAAATACATTCGAAACTATCTTTCTTATAAAATAATATGTTTATATTACACATAAATTGATATCATTCACCTCTCTGTTCATTACTGACGGCATTTGACAATTTCAGGAAAATCTATTTTTCCAACGAGATTTGACACATCCAGGGAATCAAACCTGTCCAGCAGCATTTTTACAAATCTTTTCATACTCATTGCTAAATATGACCCAGCGTTTCATATTCTGCACTGCATAAATAGCGGTATACGAAATTCTGAATCTGGTATTACTCAAGTATATACATTTCCTCATAACGATTGTTTTCCAGGACCTTGCAAACCTGGGACCGTTCCATATTATATCCAAGATAATTAATCAATTTCTTCAACCAAAAAAATTACATTTTCCAACACATCATCTTTTTAATCATCTTATAATAATTACAATATTGCCCACATATAATATATACGATAGTTTTACTAAATCGAAAATAATCTAAAGCACTACCACAGCCGGTTTAAAAATTTAAGATGTATTTGTCAATCCAAATGGAACCCTTGTATATTTTTTGTAGGTGTTTAAATTCTATGATAATAATTGACCTGCTTAAACTTATTTGGTGGTATCCTGATCGGAACTGTTAAATATTTGGGAATCTGCCAACTCAATTTTTAATTATAACAAATTCATTCCTTTTTATTTTCCTCATTTACCAGCCTATATTCCACATACATATAACCTAGTTTTATAATAATTGTTCTTACCACAATTTTATTATAAGTTTGGTATATGTTTAACTAACGGCCTGATCGTACTATTGCTTCTTCTTCTTCAGATGGGACTTAAGGAGGATCCTAATATTTAATTGCTGCTATATTAATAAGGCCGTGATTAGCTCTACGAAAGTCGGAGATATAACAATTTGTACTAAGTAAATCTACGACATTCGTAGATTTAGTACAATTTGTTATATCTACGAAAAATATATTGTTGTGCTTTGCATAATCGGAAAGTAAAAATACGAATACTTTTTAATTATTTTAATATACAGGGTGTCCCAGAAAGCCTAGGTAATAATTTGTAGGTGTATTCTACATAGAAAAGAAGGTTATTTTGTTTAATAAATATGTGTTCTAAAATGCTTCGTTCCAAAGTTCCATAGCTTTCGTATGTGTTTTTTATAAAAGAACCGAAATCCGTTTTTATTTTTCCAAAAAAAGCCAGTGACGAACTTTTTTAGAAAAGGAGGCTGCAAACCACCGCTGTAAGTCACTGACTCAAGGGTTGAACTGAAATATTGGCAGTTAATAGATCTTGAAGGTAGCAACTCTGGATATAAAATTTGAAAAAATTCGGCTAATATTTTGAGAGATAGGGCCAACCATATTTTTTTCATGAAAGTTAAATTCCCTGTAACTCTGAAATGAAGCAGTTTAGGACACATATTTATGAAACAAAATAACCTTAATTTTTATATAGAATACACCTGCACGATAGCCGCTTGGGTAAATGCGTTGATACGTACTTATTCGGTTACAATGATCGATGGTTCGAATCCATCCTGGGGCAAATTAAAAATTTACTTCTGATTTACCCTGAACTCAGATGGATAGAAAATTAAAAAAGCCCTAGATGTGGTTCGACTTCACAATAAACGGTATGGCCTCGTCTCTCTTTCCTAACACAAAATCATAGGATCTTCCGGTGGGTTACTTCGGTGACTTGACTGTTAAGAAAACATATATATGAATTATGAGCTAGACTTTCTAGGACACCCTATATAGGTATATGACATGACCATGTTGTCACAAAAACCTTTATATTGTATTCAATGTTGTTGCAAATAAAATATGAATATATTTAATAAAGAAAAAACAGATTAGATTTTGTAGGGACCGAACCCGGAACATCTCGTTTGGTAATACTGCATATCTCTAATAGAACATCGTATCAACTCAAAGAACACTTAAGAGCAAGGATAACTTGGAAATTATTTACGCGGTACATTGCGCATATGCAAAGTTTTTAGCGTGATAATAATAGAAATAGTACCCTTTGATGCAAAAAAACTACAAGACTAGAACTGTCCTAGACTTAGTTTCGGTACCTCACATTTTAGCAAACTTTCATGATGTCGTAGATTTAGTACAAAGGGTTATATATATATATATATTGCAAATAAGTATCAAGATTAAAATCTTGGATGGATACTTAGTTTACTGAGATAAAACAAGTACTTTCTATTATTTTCATTTTTTTTCTTAATCATTGTTTATGTTGAAGTTTTAATAATTGATACGCTTACTATGGAAATTCAATGATGAATAAACAGATCATTGCTTCTTTAAATAGATAGGTAGAGAGAGAGAGAGAGATGGGACTTAAGGAAAATCCTAATATTTAATTGCTGCTATTAATAAATAATAATGATAACATTGATGCAGACTAGGCTATCAATATTAAAATCTTGAATGGATACTTAATTTGCTGCGATAGAATATGTGATTTATATTATTTGCATTTTTTTTCTTAGTCATTGTTTATGTTGAAGTTTTAATTGATACGTTTCTATTATGGATATTCAATGTTAATTAGCAGACTGTTTAGTATTAGTTAACTATATAAGGTTCAAATAACAAATAATTGTTGAATTTATTAATTCGACCCGTTATAATTGAGAATACATACTATTTATAACATGGAAACTAATAAAATATTCACAAACACATATATAAAATAAACTCATACCTTTAGAGTATGTAGGTACTAAAAATAAATTAATGAAAAATTAACATATGCAATTAATACCATACCAAATACCTACCGCACCTGCCCATATAATTTTATAAATATTAAGGTTGACAAATGCATTTTTTAAAATAAAATAAAATACGTCTTTATTTACGTTTATTTATTTTTTTGTTTAAAACAGTTCTTCAATATATTCCTTTTAAACAATTTAGTTTCAACTCCAATTGAATGGTACTGTTGCTATAATATAATAATATTAATGATAATAACATGTTTTGAATTTAAAACAAAATTACGATACAATTAATAGAAGTGAGATGGCGATATTCAACACTGTTGCTCATCTATACAATCATATTAGTATACGGAAATTAGGCAAAAAAGGCCATATATAGAAGAAAAAATTTATAACCAAATTATATTTTCAGGATCGATTATTTATAGAGTAGCATTAAATATCTAAAGAGTTCCCACCACCCAGAGGTGTGCTTCACTACATTTCACCCCCAATAGTGACACGGCGCAGGTTTTTTGCCAATATCTCTTAAACGCGTTATTCTACGACAAATTTGTAAGTGTAAGAAAATTCTTCATAAAATTTTCAATGAAAAATGTCACATGAGTTGTAAACGAGTTTGTATTAGTTTCCGAGTTATTAACGCGCATAATAAAAGAGTAGAGTGTTAGAAAATTCTTCATAAAATTTTCAATGAAAAATATCACGAGTTGTAAACGAGTTTGTATCAGTTTCCGAGTTATTAACGCGCATAATAAAAGAGTAGGTAAAAACACGCATAGAAATGGCTAAAAACTGAATAATCGAAAGCAGACTCTCGACTTATTATTTTAATATAGTAATTCTATTTCTTTTAGTTGTTTTTTCTATAAAGAATTACAATCTTTATATCTACCACCACCTAAGAGGTAGAGTTCCCAGCGTGTTTTTTTTAAGTGTTTTCCGCTGTAGGCCTATTCCAATACAAGTTTCAGTATTATTCAAAAACGATTTCGTCACTATTTTCCGAATTAAAATAGCCTTGCACGTGACAGTTTGTATACATAACTGAGCATCTTAAACCAACTTTGACACATCCGCATCGTTACCGATAACCCATTTTACAACTATATGACATTAATTTTAAAATACGGGTTGGAACTGATGATTCACTTATCAAAATTGGTACCAACATGTTGCTTGTTTTCTTCCATCCCCATTCCTCAGGCTGCAAACTGTTTTCTTGCCTCGTTTGAATTTTATAGAAAACTTGTAAAGAATGTTGCTGCAAAGCCGTAAACGTAAGTGAATGTCTTGATAAAAATGATCTGCTATATTAATAAATAAAGCAAAATCTTTGACTTATAATGCACGAGTAAATTTTTCACCAGCATTTGTAGTTTCCTCTTTTGTAGAATCTGGATTGTTAAATATTGTTATAACTGCTTCTAAATCCTTTCTCATGTTTATTAAACTTATTGTGTTAAATTTACCTACGCCAAAAAATGCTGATGTAGTATCACTATCGCTAAAATTATGTGCAAGGAGCACTATTTCTTTAATGTTAGTCAAAATATTTGAAAATTGTAAATCGTGGGGCAAGATGTCGATCTCCTTACCTTGATTATAACCCTAACTCCGGTGGAAAACACATTAGGCTAAGACAAGCTAACGCAAAATAAAAAAAGAATTTACAGTTCTCGCGACTTAAATTTTCAAATGTTTTGAAAAGCATTAAAGAAACAGTGCCCTTTGTACAGGCTTCTAGCGATAGTGATATTACATCAGCATTTTTTAGAATAGGTAAACTTAACACGATAAGTTTAATAAACACTAGAAAAAATTTAAAAGATGTTATTAAAATATTTATAATCCAGAATCCACAAAAGAGAGATTATAAATGCTAGCGAAATATTTACCCTTGCATTATATAAAGCGCCAAAAAATGAAAAGTCTAAAAACTAATAATGATTTATTTCATGTATTAATTTAGTAGATCCTTAAAATCAAGCAGTCATTTTATCAAGATTTCCTCCAACGTTTGCGGCTTTGCAGCAACAATCTTTTCAAGTTTTCTGCTACCGACTTGGTAGCGCAGCGGGCTAGAGCATGAGTGACAGTCATGGCTTTAGTCACACTGCCTATCGTGTCCGGGTTCGAACCCCGGCACTGGCACTTGCAATGGCGGTGTGTATGGTTCTGCGTTTTTCAAATGTGTAAACATCCCTGGCTTTGGATTTGGGGGTTGTCTAATTTCTGTGGTGGGTTTATGTTTAAATTCAAACGTAGCAAGGAAACAGTTTGCAGCCTGAGGAATGAGAATAGAAGAAATTTGATGAGAGTGAAGTAATTCCTGCTTTAAGGAAAATTAAGCCTAAGATGAAAACAGACCCGGATGGGATACCTGCGTTTCTACTGAGGGATTGCGCATGTGTGCTAGCATATTCTCTAAAAATTATTTTTATTATATTTATAAAAAATGCGATAGATCTGATATTTGCAACTTTCGACCGATCTCTGTCATCGGTCATTTTTCTAAAGTTTTAGAGATACTACTATATGATTTCATATACCTACAATGTCTCTAATAAAATATCGGTTTTCCAACATGGGCTTATGAGAGGTCGTTCTACAGTGACAAATTTAACCTGTGTTACTCAGTTCATAGCCGAATCCATAGACATGTGGATGTAATTTATACGGACTTTTCCAAAGCGTTTGACCGACTTGATTACAATATGTTACTACATAAACTTTTCTATTTTGGTATGTCCGACTCCTTACTTGCATTTTTGGAGTCATATCTGCATAACATAACACAATATGTCGTGTCAAATGGGTTTAAGTCTGTGGATTATTTGGCTACATCGGGAGTGCCGCAGGGGTCGATACTAGGGCACCTGCTATTTATTATGTTTATCAATGATATAGTCGATGTACTAGATGTAAATTGTCTTATTTATGCTGATGACTTAAAAATTTCTTCTGTAATTAATAGTGATAGTGATTGAATTCATCACCAGAGGAATTTATATAATTTAAATATCTTGTGTCAAGAAAACAAGTTGCCCTTAAATGCTGATAAATGTAATATTATGTACAGACAACAAAACTGACGCCCATTATTTTTGATTACAATAAGTCCAATGTCAAACTGAATCGTCCAACAACTTTTCGCGATCTTGGCGTTATCTTTGATACTAAGCTTTCTTTTGGTATACATATAGACACAATCGTCTTAGAAGCTAGTAAAACATACGAATTTATAGCGCGTAATTGTCGTGATTTCACCAACTTAGACACAATTAAAATATTATACTTATCCTGAAAAAGAAACTTGATGCAGCTACGGACACGTGTTTCGGAGTTATTGATTCTCATCAGCGTAGCGTAGCTTGAATAATGAATCCGTATGAATAGGATCAGAAACAATAACTAATAACGGTAAGAAAGTAGCAGCACACAGTACTCAATTAAACACGTGTCCGTAGCTGCATCATGTTTCTTTTTCAGGGTATATGGCACTGTTCATTTATTCATTTATTTTTATTATTGAACCCTGCTAAACATCACTTTTGTATTATACTTATCGTTTACAATAAGATCTAAACTTGTTCTCTGGTATGGTTCCCGTATTATGGTGCTCACATCAATAGTCTAGAATCGGTGCAACGACGGTTTTTGAGCTTCAAGTCGGATGGTGTTTTTCCAACTATTCTTTTTCCCCAGCGGGATTTTACTAGAAAGACATTCAATGACTAGTCCTGAAATTAGGCGTAATTATTTTTCTTTATAAAATCATTCATAATAAAACTGAGCTTAGCTTCATTGTGCCGAGACTAACCTTTAGGGAAAATTTTACCTTCAATCTCCCGATTGCGCTCGTACGAATCTACTAATAACTCACCCCTATATATAGCTTGCAATATTGTCGGTAATAATATAGATATATTTAATTGCTCGCTAAACTCGTTTTACCTACGATAATCGTTCTGTTTTTCCTTTCAGTTTTACCTGTAGAACAGTACTCTAAAAAAGACAAAGCAACATGTTGGTATCAATTTTGACAAGATAAGCACCAACTCCTATCTCTATTTTAAAATAATGTCACATAGTTGTAAAATGGGTTATGGGAAACGATGCGGTTGTCAAAGTTGGTTTAATTAGGAAAATAGTGACGAAATCGATATTGAGTAATACTGAAACTTTTATTGGAATAAGCTTACTTAAAGCAGATATTAAAATAATACGTCGAGTCTGCTTTCTACTACTCAGTTTTTAGCCTATTCTATTCTTGTTTTAACTACTCTTTTACTTTGCGCGTTAGTAACTCGTTTACCACTCATCTGACTTTTTTTATTGAAAATTTTATGAGGGATTTTCTTACACTTACAAATTTGTCGTAGAATAACGCATTTAAGAGATATTGGCAAAAAACCAGCACCGTGTCATTATTGTGGGTGAAAATGGGGTGAAGCACACCCCTGGGTGGTGGGAACTCTTTATATACCTATTTAGTGTTACCTACTCATAGAAAGAATTATTGATCCTGAAAATATAATTTGGTTATAAATGTTTTCTTCTATTTTTTCTAATTTGCGTGTATTATCTGATGATCTAAGATCTAAGAAGTTTACACCATACTTTTCAAGTTTAATATAAAATTCTTAAAACATTACACAAGTCTAGAACTATATATTTTAAACAAAATATGTTAAAAAAAATTATTACTTTAAGTGGAAGCTTTAACTGAAACTTCAACTCTTTACAGTATTTCTGTAATTTAACTTTTTTATTGACTACATTTTGACGGCGACATTCTTAATTTATCTTCACCTGGAAGGGTGGAACTTATTTTTTTAAGTGACGTATCATTTGAAAGGTTTTTTCAAAAGGAATACAATATAGATATTAATTTTCTAAAAATTATAAGTGATAAAAAAATAAAATTTACATTTTAAGTTAAACTCTGGGGCAGCGAACGGGGGTCTGACTTGACACACTCGTATCGAACACGAAAGCCAAGCTATAGCAGTCGCGGTTAGTACTTGGGTGACTTACCATCAAGGAAGTGTGCGATCTCGTTTCCCCACTTCGCAGCGGTTTGTATGTATATCAGCTATATCGCAGAAGCGATACAACTGTAGGCAAGAGTTGTATTGAGGATATACCATGATGAGTAAGCTAAGAGGTCCGGTAAAATTTCCAAGTTGGAGGTTGCTTGTTTCTTGGCGTCGGCGATTGGCCCTGGTAGCAAAAATAGGCCGACGTTAAATAAGTGATCAAAAAAAAGTTGAACTCTCTTTAATGTGAAAGTTCTTTATTTCATTCTTTGCAAAAAGACAATTAATATAAATCTATCCCTAATTTTTTGTAACATTTCCGCTCAGATTGTCCTGATTTCTCATATATTGCAGTAGGTCCTCAAATTTATTTAACTTTATTACATAAATCTTACGCTTGAGATATTGATCGTCAGGAAAAGAAATCGAGTGGAGTAAAGACCGGAGGTCTTGAGGATCACTCAAATAAGATCTCTTCTTTTCCAATTCACCTATTTGGGTACATGTGTGCCGATTAGCTCCATCATGTAATGTGAACATACTGTCATTTAAACAAACTATTCATTCCAGAGACATGTATTTGGTTACGGATAATAAATGTTAAAATTTATTTGCAAAATTTGCTCATCCTCAATTATTAATTCCTGATGTATCTGCATGTCGTAGGGTTTCATCTTTTCATTTTTATATATTTTCAGAACAGTAGATTGACTGACATTGTTATCACGAGGCAGTTGCCGAGCTGAAGTTGCTGAATTTTATTGAACAGTTAACAGTGTTGTTCAACTCAGTATGATTTCCACAGAGACATCGTCGATGTCTCGACTGGTAGTAGCAACTGACCACCAGAGGGATGCACTTATCTCTCATTACTTACTTGTGCTGGGTCTGCCATAGACTAGTTTGGTTTGCTTTGTTATTTGTCTTTTCAGCTACCTGTGGCACACTGATGAGAACATAAAGAGTTCGAAACCGGTCTGCGTCTGGTGGAGAAAAGACAAATAACAAATTTGGCTACCAATTTGGATTTATAGGTATAATTCAATGGGAGTAGGGGCCTTTGCCCGTCCAGTAGTTGTTTCCTATAGTCCTATTTATTATGCACGTTTTAGTCCATCAGGGCTAGAGGTCGCCGCTCTTGGTGCTTGCTTGGCAAGCCGCTATCGGTCACAGAGACATCGTCGATGTCTCGACTGGTAGTAGCAACTGACCACCAGAGGGATGAATTTTATGAAATAAAAGATTCATTGTATTCCTCGAGGAATAAAATATTCTCTACAAATATACGGAATATTTAGATATTGGTTTTCCAATTTTTAATTTAATTGACAATTCCCGTGCCAGCCTTTCATATTACGGAAAGCTACCTATGTATTGAAATATTATGTTTCCCTACAGGTTGCACTGGGGCACAAAACAATGTTTTTTGACTTGTTGGTTCTTTCACTATATAATGTTAAAAGAGTTAAAAGTTTTTAAACATTTGCTTATGGGAATTGAAGTATTTTTTTCCAGTTTAAGTTCGATGATAACATCAATAGATGACAGATTATTTGGGGATGATGCTAATAAACCCGTTAAATTTACCACTTAGTATCAAGTAACTATAGCAGAAAAATAGCACCGTTTAAATCTAGTTGACGCTGTTTAAAAAAATTACCTCTATTAAAGATATTTAAACATATCATTTAAAAAATTACTGCATTTTTGAACAAAGCTCAGTCTACGATGGAAAGAATATAATGATTTCGAAACCACAGGAAAAATGTTTATTGAAAGATTTCTTTTCACGTGAATTTCTTGATTTTGATATTAAATCTAAAATATTTTACAATTTTTTAAATTTGCCTACTTTGCACGAAACCTTAATTTATATTATTAAAATTTAAATAGCTCTACTAGGTTTGTGAAAAAATTGTATTTGATTTTTTTTACCTCTGTCGAGTATATAGGGTGCCCCATCAAGAACTAAATCGATCGATATAGGAAAAAGTATGTAACAAAAAATTTTGCAAATTTTATGAATTGCGAAAGTCGGTGTGGCCAATGCAACAAAATAACGAAATAGCGAAATAGAGAAATGGCGAAATAGCGAAACAGCAAAACAAAAAAATAAAAAAACACCTAACAAAATAAAATAACAAAATAATTACAATAATTTGGTACTTCCAGTTATACCGGAAGTCGATGTTTATTTTAAATGGAACATCCTATCTATTTTAGATTTTTTTAAATGAGCATAATATTTTGAGTTGAAAACTTAAACCCAGCAGTTTCGGAGATATTTGACGTTTTATAAAAAATTTAACGGTCGCAACGGTTTGCAAGAATGGTTATAACTTACTTCATGTAGGAGATCCTAGTTTGATTTTTGGCATGTAGAAAGAACACAAAGTGAACTATGTTCTACACAGAAAATTAGTTCCAGTATAGTATACCAAGTGTTCTATTTTTCACGTTCCATTTTGTCAAAATCAAATTTCAAAAACTCTTTTAGTTCAAACGGAACACCCCATATGTTTTTTATCAAGTTATGTAAAATTTAATTTTATTAATCGCGGGAGCAAAAATTTTAATACAATTATTTAAAAGAATAAATCAGTAGGTATGTGCGTGCTACGCTTTATTAAGTTTAAAAACTAATATAACAGGAATTCTAGTAGCCTACGGCTTTGACATATAACTTACAAATACATACAAAACGTCCTTTAAATTTGTGTGTCACAACTTTAAATTTAGAAATGAGCGTTTTTAATCGAATGAGCTGCAGAAGAGACAATAAATGATTTAAAGATAAAAAATAATGTTAATATGAATAGCGAATTATGTAAGACATTTTTCTAAAAAAAAAAAAAAATGGTAAGTAGTTATAAACCTAAAAAATCTATTTTAATTCTATCGTCTTACTTGCCTTTTTATTCGAGTAAAAGTGGCACATTATTTCGGGGACTATAGTACTAGTTCTAGTCCTTGCGGTGCAAAAACAATATGTTCAACTTATTTAAAACACATTGTTTTAAATATGTCGATTACTAACGTAAATAGCTGAAACCGCACTCTCCGCTACTACCTATGTAAATTGAACCTTACACACCGTAAACAAATCGCATGCTCAGCCGCTGAGGTGTGTTGCAATGTGACGCGTGACCAACTTTACACAACACTTGTAGTTTATATTTCTGACACCAGGCTAAAATTATAAAAAATGGCAGGTGCTAAACTTAATTTTCTAAGGCTGTCAAAACTGACATAAGCAAATAATACAAAATTGTGTTTTAATTTCAATAAATACGATCGTAGGTAAAGTATAGTACATAATTCGAGTTGTAAAGCAATTAACGCACTCATGGAAGTGCCGCACTCGCCGCTAAGCGGCGTCGTGCGCAGTTTTTCCATTCGTGACTAATATGCTATTTACAACTCTCATTACGTAATATACTATTAATATACCCCACCACATTTTAATAGGCTTTAGATATGTCTAAACTATTTATTTGATTTAAACAGACCAACCTGACGTTTGTGAAGTTTTACACCATCTTTTTGCATTTGATATATTATTTATAACATTTTTACATATAGTACAGTACACTTTGGGTAGGTACATATTATTATCAATAAAGGAATTTCAAATATCATTCATTTACCGTTTTAGTAGTCGAACAATTATAATTTATTCATGAAAACGTTATTATTTAATTCAATGATTTCGTCTTTTATTTTTGATTTTATTTTAACTAATTGCAATATCATGTTAATATCATGTTATTATTATGATGATCGAGAGGCAAAAGACTCTCACTAACAAGTTTCGGATACGATTTCCAGTCGCGGTAGTGTAGTTAACTCAGGACAGATTACTTCTACTATACATGTATACACGAATTTGTATCCGTTACCTATAAATATGTAAGCCCTTACGCACAACGATAGTTTAGAAATAGAGATGGTTGTATTATATGTACCTATGTTATTAATAAAAGTTATATTTTTTATAATTAAATTTTCAATACGATTATAATTCAACTGATGTTAAATTTTTGTTTCAGGTGAGTTCACTTTGTAGACATTAGCGAATTTTGTAAGTATTATATAATTATTATAAAGCAAATACGTCACACGAGACTAAACTATATTACAATATTTGTATTATGATTTATATAGACTTTACGGAAAGACTATATGCACGGAAGCGTATTGTGTGGTGGTTGCATGAGTTAATTTTTTTGTTTGTAGAACTAATCTTTTAATCCTAATATGACGAACAATGTGAACAAAATCGATATTGTTGGGTGGAAAATTATCACTGTATTCCTAATAAAAGAATAAATAGTTTTCAAATAACTTTTTAAAAATATTACGTTTATAAGTTTTTTATAAATTATCTTTGTTTTGAAATAAGCTTTCAGGATAATAATACCGGAGAGGGAGAGGGGTGACAGAAAAGAAGCTTTACGAAACTGAGGGGAGTCCATCTGGTATACAGATGGATCCAATACGTCTTAAAGCACTGGCTCGGGCGTCTATGAAGAAAACACGGGTCATGTTGTAAGCATTAACCTGGGCCACTCCACATCCCCATTTCAGGCATATGTGGTAGCAATCACAACCTGTTGGCATATCATGTTGTAGATAAAAATAAACGAATCTACATCATGTGTGACAGTCAGGCAGCATACACTAAGTAGTACAAGAGTGCCTTAAAAACCTGGTCGTCCTGGTAGAAAAGAACAGAGTTACTCTAGAATGGATACCAAGACACCAGGAATTTTAAAGCAATGAGGCAGCTGAAGCTCTAGCGAGAAAAGGAGCGGAAACGTGGTCCCGGAACATACATGTGGGATATTGTATCATACTGCAAAGGGGTCAGTTAATGGCGAACTAAGAAGCATGTCATTCACTTGATGGGACTTCCGACAATGTGGCAATGGTGGATGTTCCTTGAGGCATCAATCAGGACTAGAGGCAAGCAATTGAGCAGAAAAGAATTAAGAATTACGATATTAGGAAACACCTGAATACCATGAGAGTTTTAGACTACACCATTTGTAAGGAAGGTATGTGGAGAGGAGGACGAAATTCCTCACAATATTCTATACCAGTGCTCGGCCTTATATGCAAAAAGCTTCTTCCGGAACCTGAAGAATTGCAAATGCAACCACGAGCAGTAGCTTAAATTTCAAAAGGGACACTCGTCTGATGGAGTTGAAACACAAAGGGGGACAATAAGCCAATTGAGCTGCAGTGCAGTGGGCCTGAGATCACAACCCTGCTGTCTGATCGTCTTTTGCAAATCATGTATGTGCAGGAGCATGTACAGGCCGGAAAAATATTTTGAATCTCAGTTGACATCGATACTATTTATACTTTTGCTATTATTGACAGTAACTATTTCACAAATGATTAATTGAAAAGGAACAAACCCAGTAAAAACAGATGATGACAATATCAAAAATGTGTATAGTGATTTCGTCCTATTCTGCCTCGAACATACAGATGTTTTCTCTAAACTATTTTCTAAAATAACTTATCCCACGTTTTTTTTTCCTTAATTTTTTGTCAAATTTTTCGTTAGTTATGCCACAGAATTAACAGACCATAAGCGACGTTTAAAATGCCGGCTTTGACATGTCAAATCTGCGTGACCTTGCGCCATTATTTTGTTGGTACTGTCAGGCGCGAAATTTAAATTTAATTCAAATTGTAGCATAATTTTATAATAAAAATTGTTCCATAGTCGATTTTAACTAATAATAATTAGTTTAAATTTTAATTGTATTACATATTACCTAACTTGTGTATTATCAATTATATTTGGATATTATCAATATCTTGTCGAGTATTTTTTATAATATGATTTATCCAATTGTCCAGAATTTAAATGTACTTAGGTGATTACGTAGTGGTTCACGGATAATTTAATATTAAAAAATATAAACAAATACTTCTACCAAAATGTAAACAACAAATAAGCAAAGAATTGATGTGCGTTTTTACCTTTTATGTTACGCATATAAGCCTCAAAATTTTTATTTTAAGCAATTTCTTACCTAAATGGGATTATACTGGCTTTCTCCCCCCCCCCCCCCCATTCTTCCCTGAAAACTTAATAAAGGGAACTCAGTTTGCTAGCCTGATACGGTCAGCAACACGTATGTCTGTTATTGGGTTTGTTCATAGAACCTATTTGTGATAGTTTGATCGTCATTAGAGATCTGAAGTTTAAAACATTTTGACTTCGGGCCATAATTTTAATTTCTAATACGGTATTTGTGGGTTATTTTTTGGACAAAATTAAAAACACTTTAATGTGATGACCGGTTTCTCCTTTAATATAAGGCTTCATCAGAATCTATAATATTTAATACAATATAATTTCAAATTAAATGAGAAACAGTAATCAACACTTACCAATCAACACAGTCATTAAAAACACTACTACAAACATAATATAACACTACGTCTACGTCGATAAAATATTTTTTACACAAAACGCACATTAAAAAACACGTAAATAACTTTTTCCTTTGAAACTAATAATTAATAATAACTATCTGAACATTAACCTATAGGTATATTTTATCAAACCTCACTAAATCTTCTTCTTAATCGTACTGCAATAACATATTACTAATTTGAACTACTTTAAAAGGTTACTTTATCAAGACAATAAGAAGAAGAATACCTACTTAACCTAAAATAATTAATATCACACTAACCACCTTTTAATACATTTCTATAGATATTACTTAATCCCTCTATATCCGTTCTTAGATTTACACAATTTTGATTATTAATAATATGAATCATTTCCAAAAACAAATATGTTATTAAATTCTGATTCTTTTATGTATAATTATTGCCTTGTGTACAATTGTCGATAGGAAATTAAATTAATGAAGCACTAATTAATTTTTCTAATTGATCATGTGGTTACTACCAATTACGGTTCAATTCTATTAGCGTATTACATACACTTTGTCAAAATAATTCGTAATAGTTGCTATAGTTCAACAGCGTGATACCAATTAATTAGTAAGAGAGTTGATTGTAATGAAACAAATCATTGTATACTAAACGTAATTACCAGGCGCTGTATGTATACACAATATCGCCAAAATATTATTACATTACAGTTTCATATTAAGGTGACCAATATTTTTTTAACTTTATTAAATTAGAAATACATTCATGCGAATTAATTCGGAGTTCATCTATTTTACTTAAAAACGGCAAAATAAATTTAGGTATATGATTACATTTAAAGTTAAAATTAACAGGACTGAAAAGGATAACAGCTTGAATTAAAAAAATATATATTAATACGTTAGAAAGAAATATACTAATTGGCAACCATTCTGACTTTAAATATTTTGCCTTCCGTGTTAAAAATTTGTTTATAATTCGAAATAGTTGCATTGTTTACCTTGTAAATGTAAATTAATGTCTTTGATGCTAAACATTTGAATTTATAGATAAGAACACCGTAGTTCTTCAAACAGAGAGAATTTACGCGCAACAACTGTCGAAAATTCAAGCTGCCACATTATCAGCATACTAATTCGTATTCAGTTTGAGGCTGACCATCTTGTTAACATATGATATGAAGTTTTAACATATGCGTGTTATTAATTTATGTCAGCAATTTCGATTGTGAGTTTTCCTGTTTTATATGATAAACGAAATGTGTGTATGTGTGTGTTCAAACTAATTAATAAACGAAAATATTGATTGTTTTAAAAGCATATTAGAGTACTTCTGTAAACAGGTAAATCTTTTTTTAATTTTTTTTTATAACAGAAGATTGGAATAAGAACAACAAAAAGGAAATATATTACTTAATTAAGTTAGATTGTTATCTAGTTATAATAATTATAACTTAACGGATTTTACTGTTTACAATTTAGAATATTTATATTTATTTATTTATTTAATAATCTGCGTTTAACAAAATTTAATGTTAAAGGCTCTTAATAAATGCCATTTTGTGACATTGTAAACTGAAACTGATTAGCCCGGCTTCAATAAATTATAAAATATAATATGGTTTTCATTCATGAACGGCAAATAGGTATATGCAGATGTACAACCCAATAAATAAAATATCATATTTACAACAATTAATTTAACTGATTCAGAATTATCGTCTTTTTCCTGAGAGCTTAATGTGATTAGAGGTATCATAGCAATCCATAAAAATCTTGTATAAAACAACACCCTATAAGAATTCCTATATAATATTATTATTTATAACACAAGAATTATTTAAAAAAATTGGTGGTAAATATTTAATATTTTCGAAACCAGGAATAAACATTTGAAAAATATTTGGAATTGTACAATATGAAATTTGTAGCATTTTCGGTTTAATCTTATTATAAAGAAAATCACTGCCGCTCATTCAAGTATCCAGTACATGTGGCAGAATCTATACTTAGGTACCACATTTCATTAAAATCTCAAATTTATCACCGCAAGCAGACAGACTGACAAATAAATATATTTTTTTAAAATCGGCATTAAAGTACCTCAAAATCGTCATTAAAGTGATAGAAATAGTCAAGTTATTAAAGTAATCCATTATTGCACGATTTTTGTAGTTGGTGGAGGTGACAGATAAATATAAACATTAATTGTTTCTTGCTTGTGATAATAATTGTCTTGTAATAAAAGGTAAATAAATACAGTTTTTTAAATTCAGAATTGTATTATCGTATGTAATATCATAAGTGCTTAAAATTTTATCGATAAATTTTTTTCGAGAGCGATATTGCCTAGTAATATTAAGAGTGTAAATTGGCCACTTTATTATCTAATTAAATCACGAGCGCTTTAGCGCGAGGGATTTAATTTTTGATAATAAAGTGACCAATTTACACGAGTAATATTACTGTTGGCAATATCGCTCGAGAAAAAATTTATAGGTAAAATTTTCAAGCACGAATGGTATTTGCGAAGAATATTTCACGAATAAATTATTTAAATACAAAAACATGTCTTTAACGACGAAATGTCAAAGTAACGTATTAAGTGACAGTTGACATAAAGAATGATTTTATCGCGATAAAACTGTTTCAGGGATTTTATCGATATAATACTGCTGTCATTGGTCCAAATTTAAAAATTGTAGTAGTTTCATTGGTTAATAATTTCTGAGTGAAATAATCACTATTATAATTGCTAAAAATAATAGTTTTTCTACAAAAAATTATTCCGATTTGACATTTAAATGACATTTACTGACATTTACTAATGTCACTTAAAATTTTAAAATAATTATGACATTTCTTAACGTCAGTGAATATTACTTAATATGACTTAATTAATCTTAACTTCACAGTTTCTGGATTTTAAAAAAAATGTAATATGCACCTCAGCATTAAAGTTCCTTTTTATCACTCATGTGGTTTATTATGATAAAAAGATGAACTTTAATGCCTTGATACATAAATAACTATTTTAAAAACTTTTTTTAATCCAACTTGTTCCCCACCAGCGTCACTCACTCATCTATTGTCCAGTATTGCTCAATTACGAACTTGAGATTGTAAACTATACGTTTTTCACAATTTGATCGATATATTTTCAAAGTTCACAAGCTTTCATATATCTGTTTTTAATTCATTGAGGTCTAAAACATTTCATTTCAATTTCCACGAAAATTATTTTACGATCAAAAAGTCTATGCAATTTATAAAGTGGTGGTGCATTTTCTTTTACATTAATATGTGTATGTTCATAGTTCATGATACTTGTAGCATTGTGAAAATGCAGAGAAAATTGAGCCATACATTTTAAATTCAGCGACATAAGAAACATAATTTTAACATAGGTTTCTGCTTCGTGGACGTATTGCACTATCTTCATTTTTATCTATACAAAAAAATTCGATTATTCAGCAACTAAAGATTATGATTAATCGAATCTCAACGTATTGAGTTGAGTAATCAACCTGTATTTATTCACTTCGATCGGTGCGTGAATACGCTATAAAAATCTCTTATGCCTGAATTAAGAAGACCTGGTTTAAACAATGTAATGTTATTACAAGATGATGAAAAACCTAGACATATACGGCAGGGAGTTCAATTCATGAATACTACGTGAGATAATTTCCTTGAAGGAATATTTTACGATGTTTAATGACCTTCAAATTCACCAAATTTGAGTGCTTCAGATCTCTTCTTGTGAGGACACCTCTAAGACTAAGATCTATAAGAATTCACAAAATCATGAACTAGAACTTTGCATAACAGAAAATCAGGAACATTAATTTTATTTTGTTACATGAATGAATACAATTTTATTGCTCATGAAAAAAGGACGTTATTAAAAAATAGATTTATATAATAAAATATTTCAATTTATTAAATTTGATATATCAACATTTAACTGTCTATTTCATCACCTAAAAATCGTCTACACCTATTAGTCAACTGAGGTTTAATAACGATAATAGTTATTTATGTATCATGGGCGTAAGGTAAGCGTTTGTGGCCCACGGCCATAAACATAATAGAACGAGCCGAGGGTATTACACGCCAAGGGCCATGAACGCTTATGACGTCCGCGGTACATACAAAATTTTATGCACGAGCGGTTTATAGGGTCAGTTACAAACTTAGATTCATTTTAATTGACATGACATATGAACTGTTGCTTAAATGTTGTCATTCAAACAATTCGAAGTCGTTACCTAGCAACGTTCAAACAAAGCCAGTCTCGTTATATTTCAATAGCGGGTTATAAAGTAACTTTATCGCCCGAGTGCGATAATACCCATAAAAATGTATTTAACGTCCGAGAAACCGGGCGCTAAAGTACATTTTACCGCCCGGTCGTGCATACAATAATTTTAAAAACGCCTTTTATGCCTATAACAAGTTACATAGCTAACAATTTTTTTCCTACTGTTAAAATATTATTCATCATGGAATATAAAGATAAATTGTAACTTAGTTAATAATTGCTATCATATTTAAAATCAAGATATCATCGATTTTCCAACGTGTATATGTAATATTTGAATTCCTGGCAATATGAGAAATTTTAGCCTGTCGATTACTATTCACTTTATTGCAATTTATATTTACCTTTGTTTATCTCCATCCACATTTTCTTGTA
The DNA here is from genome assembly GCA_963680705.1 of Rhagium mordax. Classification (NCBI taxonomy): domain Eukaryota; kingdom Metazoa; phylum Arthropoda; class Insecta; order Coleoptera; family Cerambycidae; genus Rhagium; species Rhagium mordax. The sequence goes on along the minus strand of OY796661.1, from coordinate 35,814,874 downwards.
AAAATCACTAACCAGAAAGTTACACCTGATTAAGCACTGGCTATAAAAATCATTCTCTTCCGCGTTTTTATAGTAGATACAGGCCACAGGAACATCTGAAGATTTCATGATCGAAAAAAACGTAAGATTAATGGCGATATATATCTGGAAATGAAACGAAACATCATCCTTGGCAGAGATGGAGTGACGGTAATTTCAACCCATATTGAGAAATATCAATAATTCAAACCTACGCGTATGTATACCCCAGACCAGAACATAAAATCACACTCTGCGATCTTTCTTTGAAAACAATTAATTAATAACGATAAAACAATTGTCTGTTGCAGAATATCAATCCTTACGTGATTTATGCAAATATATTTATTATAAATGTTCTTTACGGCATGTCCAGAGCAACTATATGTATGTTAAAACCAAAATATAAAGGAAACTGAGTTCCAATGTCATTTTATGGGTTGGCACCTGCCTTTCAGGCCATTCGACATTACAACTTTTATTTAATGACAATGTTACAATTAGGGGCCTCGCAATTTTTTTATTTGGTGATTTATTTACTTCTATATTATTATAGAAAATAATTCCTCAAGGTAACTTTTTATTTTTTGTATGTAATTGTATAGATAGACTTGCTCTTTCATGTTTCCAGTACCTAGTTTTAAAATTGGCAATAATTTATCAGTTAGAAACTCGCTAATATTATATTACGTCATAATGCTTTTATCCAGTCTACCGATTTATATTTCCGGCCGATAGAATTGGTATCCTTGAAAGTCAAGAATTTACTTATTTTTTTATTCTTTTTAGTAACGATGAAATATTGGAGTTTATTATAAAGTTTTGGCTTTTTCTAAAGACCTTATCAAAATAATATTCAACTGAAGTAATACTTTTAAAATTCAGTCGATAAAAATACATACCGTGATCATTGTTCCAAAGTTGTCGAAACTTTAGACTTCATTCAAGACAATAACGAATATGTTTACTCTTACATTTCAAATCTTTAGAATACGAATACTTAGTCAAACTTATCTCGGTTTAATACTCAACAAATAATGGAAGTATTAATACATTTCAATTGATACCTTTACATATAATTTTTGTTTATTTAAACTTACAGAATGTCTATTCTGTCAAATTAATTGATTTTATCGGTTTCAGGATATTAATCGTTTGTTTACATAGGAATACAAAAGTAGGCTGGTAAGTAAGTCATAACAAAAGTTGTACAGTAATATTTATTGCCATGCCAACAGCTTGTACGGTAATATTACAATACAAATCTGTCAACAACTGTCAACAGATGAAATAATAAATAATGAGACTATAGGGCTATTTATTAATACAAACAGACAGAAAACTTCAAACAATAATAATTAAATACTGAAATGTATCACTACTGCTCCTGCTTCTAATAATATCTATTAATAATGTCTTTATTTTCTGAAACCGATAAACTACTGAACAAATCATGGATGTTATGAATCACAACAGCCTTAGATGTCTTAAAATCGACATCTGCAGCAGTTATGATACTCATAACATTCCTAGATATGTTAATAGCTATTAACGACAGGAACTAGGTAAATGCCAGAGTTTTTTCTGAAGGCAAAGATTCTTAAAATAATTCAATGTTTTGTCAATCTTATCGTCATCAGTGTTTTCAAAAGAAAGCCAAACAAGATGGTCGAGATGTCAAGAAGTCAAAATTATCAACGTGGAAATCAAATCAGAAAATACAACATAACACATACAACATAATTTATACAGGGTAAGTTTTAAATGCGTAGTTATATTTAAACCACGGATTCTTGACAGCTGTAGAAACCCATTGCAACTTGTCTTTTTTTTTTTATTCCCACGTATAATTTTGTTCTTGCTTTCCATCAAAATGCGTTGAAAATGTTTTCGAACTGCTTGTTATTGAAATAGCCCTGACGTATTTATTAGTGGCTTATTGGGTTATAGCCAACGTTGCCGCATTGATTCCAATTAGATTTCTTGAAGTAGCATTTTTTTATTTCTAACACTACTTAAACAAAAACTAAGAAATGAAGAGATCGGTGGTTAACAAATAGACGATTAATGTTTCAAAGTTCAATTACCTTTAAGACATGCACTGCGATGTTTGCAGGAGTGACACTCGCAGAATTGGACGAATAGAACGCATATCCTGTTTTCATCCACTTATCTATGCGGTTTAGTCTATTATTCCAGTAAAATTAGCATTCAATTCGGAACAAATTTGTAACAAGCTAATTTTAGGGGGAATATGTAGGGGAAGATGTCCTATTTAACAGGAAAAAAATCCCAAAAAATCCAGGTGGCGGAACCCCTCAAAAATTAGGCCGCCATCTTGAAATTAGGCACTTTTTAGCCTTTAACTTGAATAATTAATCTCACATTGATTTTATCAAAAAAATGAATCATACAAAAATTTTAGAACTTTAAACAAGCTACAAAACAGTCTAAAGTTTTTTTAAATCGGTTAATAAATAACTGAGATAATGGCGACTAAAGTTTGGGTACTATATGCATTAAATTAGATAATTTAAACTCTAGCACTAGAAAACAATGTTTCTTTATTATAATTGGCATACTAATTTTTATTATTTTAATTTATACTTCAGTTCATATTAGGTGAAACAGTTGTCAAAAATATTTTATTTTTACATGAAATTTCAGGCTGCGACACGTCAGCGTTCTATAAGACGGGAAAAAAAAACAGCACTAACTAGGTATATTAAAAAATGATAAGGAAATTTCAAATTTGGAAGATTTTAAAAATCCCTATACCTACTAATATATCACATCTTGTAGGGTTGGGTGAGAAATTTATTTTATATTGGTATGGAGGTCGTAAAAGTAAAGATTTCAACTCATTTAGATACATTAAATATATACCCAACTTGTTGCCCGCCAAAATCTATTTAATAATTTTGAATTGGAAGTTTTACCTCCGACTTCTGACGCAGCCAAACTTCATATAAAACGAGTGTATTTTCAATGGGGTTGGATTAAAAATAAAATTTGTCTAGAACCAGAAAAAATGTCACAAAAGTGTGCCCCTGAATTTATATTAAATATTTTTTTTTGCAACTGCAAAACAAACGGTTCAAAATTATGCAGCTGCAATAAATACAATTTTATTTAAGATGCACAATAAGTTGCATTCATTGCATTGGGCAATATTGTACGAATGCAACACCTGTGTCTTTGTTAAAAGACGAAACAGAGATTGACATCTAATGTATTAATTTCTTTAATATTTTGTTTCTGTTTTTACTTTTATTAACCTTTGTGGTTTAAATGAAAATGTGTTTTTATTTTATGTGGCCTTTTATTATATATAAATACAGGGTGAGTCAGATTGTATGGTAAAAAATTAATATGTGAATAGAGCATGAAAAACAGTATTGACGTTTTGCTATATAACCCTTAATTTTTTTATAAAATGTGTTAAAGTTGTAAATGTTTCGTTGAATTTTTTTAATATATTTTGGTTAAATACAGTCGTATCAATGAAATTAGGTTGGTTTATATAGGGCGCTATCAAATGGCGATAACAGTTTTTCAAAATTAATCTAGTGGCGTGCGTTAACACATTTTTTTCTGATAAGAATGCCGATAACTGTGCGCCGCTGCATTTTTTCATACAATTTTTTAGTTGAAAACCTAATGTAATAATAATAAAATACTCTTAAGGAAACAAAATCTTTAATAACAAAAATTTAAAAACAACAGCGACTTAATTATTACTGTTTGCAATACATTTTCAAAATGAAGTACATTAACCTCAATGCACTCTAAAAATTAATCAATTAACAACCAACAAGTACTAGTTAGAATAGTACATTTTTCACGTCAACTAAGGGTAAATGTGCATAAACTAATAAGGAATATATAAAATGAAATTTCCTTGCGGTCCCGAAAGTGCATTGGGGTTAATGGTCTTCATTTTGAAAATGTATTTAAAAAAATAGTAATTAAGTCACAGTTGTTTTTGAATTTTCGTTAATGAAGATTTTGTTTCCTTAGAGTATTTTATTATTATTATTGCATTAGGTTTTCAACTTATGAAAAAATCCAGTGGCTCACAGTTATCGGCATTCTTGTTGACATATTTAATACCCCCCTCCCCGACATTTTGACGCAACAAACACCTTGTTACAAATTTGTTCCGAATTCACGGTGTATTTCACTTAATTTTACTGGCCTATATTGTGACATTTCACGAGCACCTTAGTTGCATCAAATTCTGTCATCGTTTTTTGTGATTATCTTGTGATTTCTGAAGTATACCCTTTGTATTATAATTTTTTGTGATAAGGGTATTTCTTATAAACTATTTAAATAGATTGTTACTGTTGTGTAACAATGGCTAATTACTAAAACATTGAAAGAGGCATATTTTCAAGCAAATGAAAACGCACGACAAGCAAAATGGGGCTACATGGATTTGTTACCAAATCCCAAATGAAAATTGTAAACGAAGAGCACAGGCCTGAATAGCAAATTTGGGTCACCAATTCGAACAGTTACTGTAGACAATTTTCTCCGAAATGCTGCATGAAATACACAGTATGCAAGTTGTAAAATGTAAAATGATTAATTTTGACGTCTGTTTTATTTTTCTAAGATAAATTTAAATCAAATTATTTTATTTCAATACTTTATTTTGTTGTACTTAAAGGGTAATAAAAATCTATTATTTGCATGAACACTGGCAACTTTGCCTCTATTACCATTTGTTTAGTTGCGCATTTCCGAGTTCACAACGTTCACGTTTGCAGTAATCCAGTGACCACGCAAATGTTTGGGTCTCAGAGGCAAAATAATTATTCGAAATTAAGATTTCTTTTTATTAAAAAAAAAAAAACAGTGCCAATCAATTCTACTAGGCGAGATATGTTATGGGTTAAAATATATCTAAGCATTTAAAACTCATCCTGTATATCTGGCCCATCTGTACCTTACAGTCCTAGAAGTTAATCTGTGTTTAGACTAATAGTTGTACAGAGGACTTTTAGCGTTTTCCCGACTATAAAGCAGCTAACTTTCATACAGGACAAGGTAATCGTCTCAGCTCCCATGGTACAAAAAGGTATCGAACACCTCAAATTTAAAAGATAAAAATGGCTGGAAAACACATTACGCCTGCCAGACTAGTAAAAATTTGTTAATTGCAATTTTAATAGTTATTTATGCACCAAGTGCGTTATACAGGGTGTCCCAATATTCCGTGTAAATGGACTTACCACAGGTTCTCGAGGTCAAAACAAGTCGATTGGACTAAGGTCAAAACAAGTCGATTGGACTAAACTTACCTCTATACGAAGTTGCCTCGTTTAGCCGCTAGAGGGCATCAAAATTGACATAAAATTTTAGTTTTGTGCAAATAACTTTGGAACGCCCTGTATAGTTTTATTGAAATTTGGTATGCTAATACTTCCCTCTAGATGGCACTTTATGTCACCATAGCCGAAGTAGTTGCTTTAACAGAAGTGCGAAAAGTACCCCCACCCTTAAACATATCTGCTTACAATTTTTTTTTGGCTAACACTACAGCTTTAATTCATTTTCTATCATAAATCATATCATAGATAAGTTTCTTCATAAAAATATTGCTCTCTTGGATAATTGTTGTATTCCTAACAGTTTTGGCTTAATTAATTTTTTTTGTATATAACTAAAGCATATTCGATTACAATCAGACTTACTATTTCACTTGAAAATTAATTAAGTAGATGACCAAAACATAAAGTGCCATCTGGAGGGAAGTATTAGCATACCAAATTTCAATAAAACCATACAGGGCGTTCCAAAGTTATTTGCATAAAACTGTCAAATTTGATGCCCCCTAGCGGCTAAACGAGGCAACTTGGTATAGAGGTAAGTTTGGTCAAATCGATATATTTTGACCTAGAACCTGTGGTAACTCCATTGACACGGAATATTGGGACACCCTGTATAAATGATAACGCCCGGAGGGTGACATGATTAAATCCGAGGGCCTTTGGCCCGAGGGATGAATGTTGCCCGATGGGCGTTACGATCTAATAACATCCTATATAGTTTTCCACCTTGAGCCTACGTTTCCTGGAGTACATGGTGCATACAAGATTTTATTTTTCATGAAAAATATATAAATTTTTTATTGAAATACTGATTTCTCTCTTTTTTGTATTTTTTCTAGTAGTCTATGCCATTTGACGTTTATTGATTATATTATTTGTCACTTTGTCAGTATGTGTTCTTTCAAATTGTAACCTAGTTCATTGTTGCTAGCTTTTTTTTTTACTTTTTTTCTAGTAGTCTGCTATGACAGTTGTTAATATTTTAATGTTTATTGATTTATAGTTGTCAGTGTTTATTTTATATGTATTGATATTCCCAGGTGAATCCCCTTGAAGCAGGTGAAAGCACTAGTGGTCAAGTTTTCTCTTTGAATATTTCGAAAAACTCGGAAAATTTCACACAATTTTTCAGGAAAGTTCAAAAATTGTACTTTTAATTTTCTTAAAAAATTTTTATGTTAAAGGTTAGTTATATAACATTTATTTTTGAAAATTGTTACAAATAAATAATTTTGTTCTATAACATTTGCTTCTATTTTTCTCATACAACAGGGCGTTATAGGCCATAACGCCCGCTTATTATACCCTAGGATATAACGAGTATGTTCATGGTAACCGTATCCAAAGTAAAATAAGCAAATAATATACAAGCGAAAAATAAATGTATTTTTGAGGTGTGCTAAAAAAAATTAATTTATTATTGAAAACACTTACTTGAAATTTACAGAATTTATGGTACATAATGTATTTTTTTGAAAAAATTTGTCTGGTTGGCAATTTTTGTTAATTTACATTTGACAGACCTTTGTCATAATTTTTTATTTCATGAACGCACACTTCATAACATTATTTTATTTGGGATCTATCAATAAAACTTGTCTGACTGAAAATGTTTGTTAATTAACGTCTGCCCTTTTTTTTATAAATCATTATTTAATAAAAGTAAATTTCACAACACCTTTTTGTTTTTTTTTTAAATGTGAAATTTGAGATCTCCGCTGTCTATTAAAACTTATCTGGCTGGAAATTCTTGTTAGTTAATACCTAAAATATTTTTTTATCAATTAATAACACCTGTTTTTTTAAATGAAGTTTGAGATCTCTTTTATGCATAAAATTTTTTTATTTATTTTGTCAGACTTAATAATTATTATGAATGCTCTGTATGTAGGGATAAAATAATGACTTGAAATTTCACATGCATAGGTATAGATTGAGCCTTACCCTTTCAGGAAATCTTTGTCTGCCTGAAGTATTCTATACCGACCCCTATTATCGCAGCGCGCGGTCAATTTAAAAAAAAATCGTATCTAGGATAATATCCGAGATGGACCAAGAAGAAATTAAGGATAATTCATTTATCCTTCTTCTTGACCTCCGTCAAGGTCTGGGTCCTCCAGGTCAAAATAGAAGGACTCCCCGAGACATTTCTAAAGGGTACGTGTCGGGAGGATTGCCGAAATCCGACAAAATAGCCACTTTTCAAAAAATCATCAACTTTTTTATTAGGCAAAATCGTGGAAAACAATTTCGCCCACCAAATTTCGTCTAGTTCAAAAAAAAAATTTCGTTGTTCTGTCTCGAATGTGGCGAGAGTTATTAAGGTCGGACCGGATGCGTGTTTGGAGAACTTTGAAATATCAAAGAAATTGTGAAAACACGGAAAGTCAAACGCTATTTCCAAACGAAAAATCGCCGCCGGGCCGCTGCACCGTTCTGGCACGAAATTCATAAAGGGTTCAACTTTAAAAGAAACGTAGTAAAAAACATTTTTTCCATGACAGACCAATTTTTATACATAGAAATCTTAAGCTTATGCATTTTTTCCAGTGATTTCAATACAAATAATATTTTCCATAGCAATGCGTCCAGCACCACTGTATTAACCACTTAAAAGTCTTATATACCCACTTAAATCGTAGTTTTCGAATATCTCGTTTAAAACTTATGCTGCCATCTCGCACGAATTTGGGAAAACACATATGCACCTGCTGCAACCTGGAGTCGCAGTAGTTTCGGTTTGATTGCAACATATCAAAATGACCTGTGCGTGGTGTGGTAGAATCGAGACTTGCATCTGATACAGACCCTTAAGGATATTTTAGCTGCAATTAAAAAACTTAAATCTAATGTGACCATGGGACCTGATCTTATACTTGCGTTTTTAATTCGTGATTGTGAGATTTGACTGCGTGAACCTTTGTGTATAATTTTTAACTTAATCTTCAAAACTTATACTTTCCCAGATGTTTGGAAAGTCTCCAGGATATGTCCTGTATTTAAAAAAGGTAATGAAAATGAAAGTCAATTACAGGGCCATCGCAATTTTTTGTAATTTTGGTAAACTGTTTGAATTCCGGAGTAGCATGGGTTTATGGTAGGGCGATCTACAGTTACAAATTTAGTATGTAAAACACAATGCATAAGTGAGGTCCTTGATTGAGGAAGTACAGTAGATGTTATCTATACGGTCTTTTCAAAGGTCTTCGACAGACTTAATCACGGTTTACTGCTGAAAAAGTTGGATTTTATTGGATTGAGTGCCGATTTTATTGAACTATTTAAATCGTACTTATCCGGGCAAACACAGTTTGTGCAGGGTTCTATCCTGGGGCCCCTAATCTTCATTATCTTTATTAATGACATTGTATCAAATTTAAATGTTAATTATCTTTTGTATGCGGATGGCTTAAAAATATTTTTTGAAATTAAATGTCTCGATGCAGTTAATCTTCAAAACACTTTTAGTGCATTAAACTCGTGGTGCATTGGTAACAAATTACCTTTTAACTTAAATAAATGTAATGTTATGACATACAGTCGCATGAATATGCCATTGTTTTATTATTATTCACTTGACAGTTCTATCCTTATCAGGATGGTAAGGTAATTAAAGATCTTGGTATCACGTTCGACTCTAAATTGTCTTTAATTAATCAGTTTGATAATATGGTAGCTGTTGCATATAAAAGCCTAGGTTGTGTTGTCAGGAATATGAAGGATTTCAAAAATATTGACACAATGCTATTATATAATACATTTGTTCGCACAAAGATGGAATATGCAGCAATTGTATGGAGTCCAATCTACAATGTACATATTATATCAATTGAAAAAGTCCAGTGCCGCTTTTTTCTCTGTAATTTATAATAGAGATAATATATATCTACCCAGAGGTACTACGCATTAATTATTTCAAGGGCATTTAGGTATGAGCAGCCTATCTAGTAGACGAAGTATGCACTCTTTAATTTTCCTATTTAAAATAGTAAACAACATTATGAATAACTCATTAGTAGCCATGCTAAATTTTCATGTGCCCCGGGTACCTAAGTGCTCGAGTCACTCATCTATTTGAGTTAAGAAACCAAAGGACAAATATGTATAAATGTTCACGTATTTATCAAATGGTAATTAACTATTCTCACATTGAGTCCCAACTAGATATACTCTCATGTAGTGTTAATGATATTGAAACATATTTTGTGAATATGCCCAATTGTGTATATTATTATGTTATTTTTGTGTTGTGCTTTTCACGTCTTTACTTGTTTCACTACTGAGCTGCCATTATATTTAATTGTATTTAAAATTACAAACTAAGGCGACTACATATGTTCCAGTCTTAAAAGAATAGATCAAGTGACTAATTCAGCAAGTCCAATACGAGTACTATCCATAAGTTTTATGATAAATTGTGACAAGGAGACAAAGAGGCAAATATATAAAGATTATTTTCTCCCGAAAAATGTGCAATGGCTGAATATGAATTTTAAATTTTCATTAATAGCTGAGGTCAAAAATTAATCTACTGTCGACATCCAGAGGCGACAGACCGAAATAATCTGTTGAGGAAAGCAGTGACATGCTGAAATGAGAAAACTAGAGAACTCGTTTAAAATCATAGCAAACAAGAATAATTACGTCACAATTGGTTACAGAAAAACATTTTAGTTGTGCTTTATATACCCGGTGAAGCCTATCTCCTATTTGTGAACACAAAAATGACGAGAAAAAATCAGTATTTAAACAATAAAATTAAGAACACGATCTAGGAAGTTATGATGCAAATTGTCATAACATGAAATCCTATTACATGTAACAGATACTACTAACGATGACAATACAGTTTGTCAATTTTTTTTTTATTATGAAAATTCAATCAGAATAACAGTAATGCTTGACTCGAAAGATATTACAAAGAAACGTTGGATTTATACACGTTTAGCATTCGCGTCATTTTATCTACAGGAAGGCTCAAGAATCAAGACCTCAAGCATTCTAAGAGAAAGTACACTGAAACTGTGCCTAATGAGGAACTAATTTGTTGCACTTGCATTTGGTATCGTCGGATTCTTTTACACTGAGCTTGTGATATTGTCCGAGAAGAAAAACGGATAGCCTTTCTGCTGCTTTTTGACACACCAGACACAAGTCTCAATCTCATTAAATATAGATAAATTAAGTAGGTACGTCTGATAATGTACAAAACGAAACCATGAATTAGCCTCTGATCAACAATGAAGATCTTATATTCTAATACACCTGTATAAAATTTGCAAATAATAATTTCATTGCTGATTTGAATTGTGTATTTTAATAAATAATTTTATATTTTCAAGTATATGTATGTGTGTGTGTGTAATATAGCCATATAATGTAAAATTATTAATATTTTTTTTAACATACTTCTATTATTTCAGTTCGAGTTCTGCATTAAGTTAGTGAAACCCAAACAACCATTCGTTAGCTAAGTCGTTTATTTTTTAGTAACTGGAAAGTACACTTCTCGTCATATCAATATCAAAATAACTATGAAAACCATTTAGATATAAAATATTTTGATATATGTAACAGCCATTTTCTAATTGGTTTTTGATATACAGGGTGATTCATTGGTAAGTGTACATACTTTACCTGCATATGTAGGTTACTTGTGCGATTCCATATCACCTATGGTTGATGGGTCAATAATCCTTAATTACCAAGATACAGGGTGTTTTATTGATTTTGCGTATTTTGTCTTGGACCATAACTTTAGAACCACTAGGTATAATAAAGTAAAATTTGGTATGTATGTTTTACTCAATCAGCCACATCGATTTATCAATTTAGCAGATTCAAAATACAGGACCGGACAGAAAAAAATAACCGAATTGTTAAATCTCAAAAACAACGCCCTGTATCGAAAGTTTTAAAAATATGTTTTAAGATTCGGAAAGAGCATAGAAAAATAAGGCAAATAAAGTACATTTTCAAATTGCGCGTCTCTTTTTTCTATTTATTTTCTTTGATAGAAGGAAATTTTACAAAACTAAGAACCGACTATCTCATATAAAATAGCGTTTTTTCTCTGTAATTGCCTACGAATTAATAAAAACTTTCATATTCAATAAGAAGCTATTCATACAACGTAAGTTCTGAAAAGTATTCAACCATTCAATTAAAGCCAACAGATTTACACATTATTTTAAAAATTTTAAATTCTGATAGGTTTACTTTATAGTAAAATGCCTCAAAATTTTATTAAGTAAAGTTTATTATTATTTAGGTGAGGAACATTTAAACAAACCTTTTAGAAACTATGTGTCAGAAACGCACTTGATTGTTTGAAATTTTAATTATATTCGAAGCCTACCTATCAGAATTTAAAATTGCGAAAAACATACATACCAAATTTTTCTTTATTATACTAGTGGTTCTAAAGTTATGGTCCAAGACAAAAATACACAAAATCAATAAAACATCTTGGTAATTAAGGATTATTGACCCATTAACCATAGGTAATATGGAATCGCACAAGTAACCTAAATATGCAGATAAAGTATGTACACTTACCAATGAATCACCCGTACATATAGGACAGATAATAATAATGAACAAAGGGGTCTATTTATTTTGTAATTTTGCTAAACCGATTTTGTAATTATAGATTTATGATTTATATAAATTTAACAAATAATTTGTAAACCATTAATTTTCATTCCCAGATAAATTATAACTACAAATTGGAAAAATAACTTATGATATGGAACTGACATTCATATTTTAATTTCCAATTTTAACATTCAACAAAAATTTTATATAATACTTTTAAATGATAGTGATAATGATTGTGCATAAAAATGTGCATGCCAGTGTTGATGTTCCTTCTTCTTGACACTACATCCAGAGTTCGATAGCTCTCTGGTTTTTGATTAATATACTTAAAGCTGGTAGCGACTATGTTCAAGTGATACAAAATACATAAAAAACTCGTAACAAATTATATTTCTCTAATAAAAATACATTCTCTTTTTGACAAAAATTATCAACAACTTTTTTTTTTTATAAAGCTATGACAAGGGTGTTTGAAAACCAAACATACTCCCCCTCGTTGAAATCTCGTTTTTCAACTATTTATTCTAATGGCAAAACACATAACTTAGTTATAGGACGTTTATAAGTTCCCGATTTAGTCTTAATTTCGACAATCCGCACTCGACCATCGCTTCCAGGAATTAGTTTAACAACTCTAGCTAAAGGCCACTGCAATGGTAGAGTGTTATCTTCTTTGAGAAGAACTAGCGAATTCTTAGAAATATTTGGATAATCTTTAAACCATTTTGGACGATTTTGCAATTGATTCAAATATTCTAAATGCCAACGCTTCCAAAATTGCTGTTGTAGCTTCGTACATTGCTGCCAGAATGAAAGACGGTTTATCGGCGTTTTTATAAGGTCTCGTTCGAGGTAACTAGTAAGCGGGGCGTGAATCAGAAAATGACCAGGACTTAAATAATTTAGATCATTGGGATCGTTGGAAAGTTGACAAAGTGGTCTAGAGTTAAGTATGGGTTCTATTTGCGTAAACACCGTAGACAACTCTTCGTAAGTTAAAGGCAAATTCCCTATCACACGCTTGACATGATATTTGGCTGATTTGATTCCTGCTTCCCATATACCGCCCCAATGAGGGCTATGAGGAGGGATAAATTTCCAAGTTATACCTTGATTGGCGGTAAAGTCTTGGACGCATGAAATATGTGTATCGTTGGTTAATAAATCATGCAGTTCTCGTAGATGATTGTTCGCATCTACAAAATTTAAACCATTATCACTAAATATGACAGATGGCTTACCTCGGTGTGAAATAAAACGTTTTAATGCCAGAAGAAAAGCTTCTGTAGTCAAATCGGACACTAGCTCGATATAAATGGACTTGGTTACCATACACACGAACAATGCCATGTAGGATTTTGTTGTAATAGCCTTCCTTAATCGCGATTGCCGGATCATAAATGGTCCACCGTAATCAATGCCTACTTTTGAAAAAGGACATGCAATGTTAACGCGATCTGAGGGAAGCACTCCCATTAATTGTTTAGAAGTAATGGCCTTATGGCGAAAGCAAATTATGCACTTATTAACTATATTTTTCACTTGACGTTTACCATTTACAGGCCAATAACGTAACCTTAAATGTGTAAAAGAACAGTGTTTGCGCCTGCGTGAAGCAGCGAAATATGCACACGATGAATAATTAAATTTGTAACATGATGGTTTTGTGGCAATATGAGAGGATACTTTTGATCGAAATTGATGTCAGCATTCCGTAGCCTACTACTTACTCTTAATAGACCGTTTTTATCGATAAAAGGGTTCAGCATTTTAATAGAACTTTTAAGTTCCAATTTATTTGTAATGAGTTTAATATCTTTGTTAAAACATTGATGTTGCACAATTCTAATTATGGCATCATGTGCGTAATTTATTTCTTCGACTGATAAAGAACCGTTAATCTTTGTATTTTTAAATCGAAAATTATTAATAAATCGTAAGCAGTATGCTACCGATCGTTCTAATCGTGAAAAATTTGAAAATCTGTTAAAATTTTGATCGATTTCTGTAGAAAAAATGAGATGATATCTTACGTTGTTCTAATACCGAGTCATCTAAATCAAATGTTTCAATTTGGACAATAGGTGCATTATATTTGTCGAGCCAGTCTGGCCCTTCCCACCAAATTAAAGATGATTGAAGAGAAATGGGATCTGCCCCTCGTGTTAAAAGATCACTCGGGTTGTCTTTAGTTTTTTAACATGCATCCACTGAAATTCATGTGTTAGCTCTTGTATTTCACTCACTCGATTTACGACGAAAGTATTCCATCGCGATGGTGATGATTTTATCCAATGTAGCACTATTGTTGAGTCAGTCCACAGATATACGTTTGAAAATGTAATATTGAAAATATTAATAATACGGTGTGTCAATCGTGACATGAGGAGGCCACCACACAATAATTCTAAACGTGGTAGTGTAACTGTCTTAGGAGGTGCTACTCTAGATTTTGAACATACTAGCCTTATACTAACTGTTTTGTTTAAGTAAAGAACCTTAAAATATATACATGTGCCGTACGCCTTCATAGACGCGTCAGAAAATGCATGCAATTCAACAGATTCTATTGAATCATTGGTGAATAACCATCTAGGTATATTTATGTTATTCATTTGTAGAATACTTTTTTCGAAACTTAGCCAATGTTTCAGAATTGTTGAAGGCAAGGCCTCATCCCAGTTGAGTTTTTCAGTCCAAATTTGTTAAAGTAAGAGTTTGCCTTGAACTACAATTGGTCCTATAATTCCCAATGGATCAAATATTTTTCCTATAAAAGACAAGACGTTGCGTTTTGTACAATTAGTAATGGAAATGTTTTGTGGCGAGCTAAATTTAAAATTATCTAAAGTAGGACTCCAACTGAGTCCCAAGGTTTTGACTGATAAGTCGTTGTCAGTAATTTTTACATTAGCTACTCGTATACCTTTATACATTTTTTGTATATCTGCAGTTAAAACATACCGGTGTGTTCTAAAACGGCAGAGTATGTCGAACAATTCTGGTTGAACTGTTGCTCCTGTAAGTAATATGTCATTTAAAGAATATCCACTAGTGGTTTTTGACGAAGCGTCGAAGACCACTCGTAGTTTTGTTGTAAGACTAGACTCCTTTATCACCGGGTGATGAGGCAAGGAGTAGCCATCGGAATTATCATTTTTAATTAATGTTAAATCCAATTCGTTATATTCTGCATGGCCAAGATCAATATATTCATGAATGAACTTTTTGTAGTCTGTGTACAATTGTTCATCTTTCATTAGACATCTTTCAAGCGAATAATATCTGCGTAGTGCCATATTAAAAGAGCCGCCTAATAGTGAACGCCCAGCTTCATGAATAAAAGGTAAACGTACTGTAAATTGACCATTAGAAAGTACTGTATTTTCAATGAAATGCTTTTCACATAAACGCTCCTGAGAGCTAAGTAAATGTTTAGAAGTAACTTCTTCTAAATGCCAAAATTTGGAAATTATATCGTCAACATTGTTTGTTGAGCAAAGAGCTCTTCTCAAGTTATGAGAATAATTAGATGGAGCTTAACCTGAAACAAGGTACCCTAATTTAGTGTTTTGGAGAATTAGTAAATTGATTCCCAAAAATAGATTTTCCGGTAACATGAGATCAAAGAATAAATCTGCACCTATGAGAAGATCAATGGATGCAGGTGTATGATATTCTGGATCTGCCAAAATGAAGTGTGATGGTATATTACATTTGCTCGTATTTACTGAATAATGAGGTAAATGAGCTGTAATATTTTCTAAAATTGCACACGATAATATTGCACAGAAATTACTTGTACGCGAATTATTAGTAATGTTAACCATTTTATCTACGTGTACCGATTTGGACGATAATCCCGAAATTATAATGTTTGGTCGATAGGCGCGTAAATTCAAACGTTTAAATAGATTAGTTGTAATGAATGACGTTTGACTACCACTGTCTAATAAGGCTCTGGCTAATATTAAATTTCCACTATCTGATACAATGTTTATTTGAGCAGTGGCTAACAAAATTTGAGGATACGCATCGTTTTTTGTTAATAACACCGTTGCGTTACTTATCATATTAAGTGGCATTTGATTATCAGATTGAGTAGCAGGCAATAGTTGATTCATAGTTTGACTACTTAGTACATTGACATCCTCTGGATGATGTAATTGAGTGTGATGCCTTTTGTTACATAATCTACATCCTCCTGACCGACATTGACTTATGGCGAGACTTATAGAGTGTCTTTTTTCAAGCAATTATTGCACATCAAGTTTTTATTTATGTAATCAAGCTTTTGAGTTAGTGATAAGTTTTTTAACTTTGAACACTGATAAATGGAATGATTTTTATTGCTACAAAAATCGCATTTTTTAACTTCAGATGCGTTGCTTGAAAAATGGACAAAAGAACGTTGCTGTTTTGATTTAATTTGGTTAGAATTAGGAAATGAAACCGTTTCAAGAGCAATGCAATGGCGTTCTAGAATGGCTAGAAATATTTTCATTGTAGGCAATTCAGTTTTCGACTTTTCCAATTCATATGCCTTATGAGTTTGATAACCAAGTTTTTTAGTAAGTATGGATATTAATATCACATCCCATTTTTCAACCGGTAGCTTTAGAGCAATTAAGGAATTTAAATGTTGGCGAATATTAGTGAGAAATTCGCGCAAATTATGAGCATTTCCTTTTGCAATGGCCGGTGTGTTTAAAATGGCCGTGATGTGTGCATCTATTATAATGAACTCGTTGTCAAATCGATTTTTCAAAATGTCCCAAGCTACTTCATAATTGTCAGCTGTTAAACGTAAATTATTAATTAAACTGAGAGGTTCATCCTCTAAAAAACCTTTTAGATAATAAAAACGTTGAACATCTGTCAACCTATCATTCTTATGTATCAGTCATGTAAATAAATCTGTGAAAGAATGCCATTCCTCAACTTTACCCGTAAATGTAGGAGTTTGAACGTGAGGGACTTTGATTGATACTGAATCAATTGCATGATTACTTGCATGGTTACTATTATTTAATATTGATTTAATTAAGGCTAAGGTAGAAAAATAAATAGATTCGACATCAACACGATCTGTTTCTTCTGTATTATCTTTTGCCTCAATTTTATCTTGAATATCTAAATATTTTTTATAAGTGTCTATAAAATCATCTTGTCGTATTTCAAGATCATTTTTAAAAGAAATATTTAAATGATTTGTTACATAATCTTTAATTCGCGTTAAAGAAGCTGTTAAAGATTTACGTTTTTGTAATAAATTTTCCATTTTGACGTATTTCTATGAAATGTCAAGTAAAATCGTGTGGATTAGTAACAATGCAAATAATAAATACCTACTTAAATAGATAACTAAAACATGAAAATATGAATGTAAGTACATTTGCTTACTATATAAATACGTAAATAATATAATAACAGTCAAATCATTGAGTAAATTTTTTACTCAATGAGTCAAATGTAATTAAAGACAAATAGTGCAAATAAAATTCCAAAATAATAATTGTAAGGAAATCAAACTTCAAGAAACTAGAAATACTACTGTCAAACTTTTATGAAAATATTTTACTCAAAATGCCTGTCACTGAATCACAAACGTAGCGTTGTAGCTGGATATTCGATGAGAACGTCGTGTTTCGCTTGTAGATAGGAATTGAAGACGCCTTAGAACCTCCTTGTAGTGGTGAATACAGGTAAAATAAAATTGTCGATGAAGTTCGAAGTTGAAATTGTAGTATTGTTTTTCTGTAGATGGAAGATATTTCGAAGGACCTTATTTCGCTTTATATGCTCTTGAATCACTTTTCTTACTGATCATAGGTTACACTGCTTTGTATCCGGCTCGAAGAACCAAAAATGTGCATGCCAGTGTTGATGTTCCTTCTTCTTGACACTACATCCAGAATTCGATAGCTCTCTGGTTTTTTATTAATATACTTAAAGCTGGTAGCGACTATGTTCAAGTGATACAAAATACATAAAAAACTCGTAACAAATTATATTTCTCTAATAAAAATACATTCTCTTTTTGACAAAAATTATCAATAACTTTTTTTTTATAAAGCTATGACAACGGTGTTTGAAAAAAATGATTATTCTCAATAATTTTTTAAAATGCTTTTTAACTAGGAAATTTAATTTTGTTTGATTTATTTCAATAACGTATTGAATCAAATTAGCTTTCCAATTGAATGTGGGTATCTCTGATTTTCATTAATAATAATTATTGTTATGTAAATGTTTTAAATTAAAAGTATATTTTTGTCGTCAAAGATACGTTATAGTGGTCATGTTAGTATCGTATATTTAAAGATTAAAGGTAGGAATAGAATTTTACCCTAAAAAACGGAAACTGAAAACAAAAATTTTTTTTCAATCTTTTTTGTCTGTCAGCGTAATTGGGGTATGTGAAGGACATACTAACTACCTACCTATGCGGAAAAATATCGATGTTCTTCAGTGGTTCCATTTGTTTTAATATCTTAAGTATTTTTTCAAATATTGAAAATAATTATTTTTCTCCTACCTTAATGGAAAGTACACACTTTCCTCCCTCATATGAGGGAGGAAAATGCTACTTTTCCTCCCTAGGGAGGAAAGTATTTTCTTCCCCCATATGAGGGAGGAAAGTGTATTGCACATTGAATATAAATATAACCAATAATTCTAACATCTAAAAATAATGTATTTAAAAGATATATTTAAGGATTTGTTTTTATTTCTTTACTCAATAAATAGTTTCAATAAAATCAAATAATTGATCTATTTACATAGATCCGCTTCGCGTCGGGCAGTGAACTTCACCCACGGGAGGAGAAGTGGCACTTTCCTCCCTAGTAATACAAATAGCTATTTTTTTTATTCCAATGAGGGATTTCGTATTTCCAAATTCGCAAACAAGTTTCTCTAGAAGTAAAATTTTCTCCTTTTTCCGAAAAATATGCGAGATACGGAAAAAAGGGAAATATGTTTCTTAAAAAATTTCTTTGCAATTTTTCGATATTTCGACAGTTTATTTCCAGAAACCTTACTAATCTTGATTAGTAGTTTTGTTTGTTTAAAAACTTTGGAAACTAAAAACAACATTTTTACAGTTAATGCTTAAAAATTGTAAGTGACGTTTATTTTCATCAAAATTCAGAATTTGGGCCCTAATTCTTTATTTAGAAATAATGAAATTTTTAGCTCCGTATAATATGAAAATAAAACCGACAAATCAATAAAACGTAAACTGCATTGAAAATTAATTGTATAAAATTCAGAAACAAAATTCATAGCATAGGTACATTTTATCTCCCTTTTCATCTATTCGACTCAAAATTCAGATCAAAAAGCTTCTTTAAGAAAATCAACAATATTTTGCAGATAAAGTTCAAACAACTGGTAGAAGTCCCAAAAAAAGAAAGAACTTAATATTTGGGGTAAAAGTGATTTTCTTATATTAAATTATGAACTTCATATATAACTAATAAAAACTGGGGATTTATACAGGGTGTTTCAGTTTTTTCGTTCATAACTTCTGTAAACGATAGAACATATCAAAATAATAGGAGTCTTTCCTATAATATTTTTCTCTAAAACGTTTCGTTTTCGAGATACAGGGCGTTAAACTTTTAAAAAATTATTACTATTTATTCATTATCTCCTAAACAAATAAAGATTTTTTATTCAAATTTTGTACACTTTAGTCATAATAAAAGACCAATTTTTTGACGTTCCAAAAGTTTTTCTTACAAAAGCAGTGGCGTAGTTATGGGGTTCTGTACGTATTTAAACCCCCTGAACTTCTACGCCAATGATCATAAATTATATTTTTATACAAGTTGTAAAACTATGATGTATTTTCCATAAAAAAGTACTCCTGATAAAAGTCGCTAGGAGGCTTTCTGTTCGAGATATTTACTCGATAAATTATTAAAATAATTTTTTTTTAAATCACCATAAAATCCATTAATTATGGTTACCAATCAAAAAACGATGTCCCCAAGAAGATGTACATGCTCTTTCGCTCTTACTAAACTCATCAGGGAGGCTGGCACCGCGTTAATATATCAAAAATTGTAATAAAATTATAACTTGAAATTTACACTTAAAATTGCATTTGGCATTAATAAATTATCCTGCAATCATAACAAACAAACTTCTTTCATTCCTATAATTAATATTCCGCCTCTACAATACAATGTACCTATACCTTCATGTCCCTTTACAAACCACTCTACTTTCTTTGTTTGAGACTCGTTTATAAACAACTTTATTTAAGTTTTATACTGGCCCATTCTTTAATAACAAAAATATTCAACCTGATATATTTTTATTGATGTTCCACTTCTGAACATACAAATATAAATTATGTTGAAATCAAAGAAATCATTGGAAACATTTTAGAACACTATTATTGTCGGTTAATATAAAAAAATACTTTCCATGACTATGTCATAAAGTATTGTATTATATTACAGAATTCATAACATCCAAAGTAAAACGTAATACACACAACCATCCTTATATGGAATCACACGGTATCCCGGCAAACAATTTTTTTCCTACAAAAAGTGATAATATATGCGTATAAAAAGATCAATGTGTTTACTAACAATAACAAGTAGGTTCAATCCAAGTTGATGAAATTTGCTATTACCTCGAGTCACTAACCTAACCTAACCTAACCTAACCGAATCGAAAGCATGCCTCGTCGAATTCGCGCATGTATTGAGGCTAGAGGTGGAAACACTATTATTAAATTAACAAAAAATGATTATTTGTTTCTTAAATTTCCTATTACTTTAAAGTTTTTGTTTGAGAAAAAGATACGTTTTATGTTTCGTGTTATTACAGAACTTATTTAAAAGTTGTTGTTTATTTTTTTCAATGAAAGTGGTTTGCATACACCTCTATTTATTTTCCATCAATTTCTCTTTTCTTTAAATTTGATCAAATAGGAGAAAATGGGTGATTCTACAAGGTGTTTCCAAATTGACTACCATAAATTTAAGAGCTTGTGTAGAGAACATTAAAATGAAACTAAAACCTTTATACAGTTTCGTCGGTAAACGCTTCGTTTTCAAAATATAGGGTGTTATAGTGTCGACTGGCAGATCAGGTATTTAGATATATGTCTAAATAGAGTAGGCAGAAGAATCTAAATTTTTGTGAACGAGTGTTACATAAGACTACCGATGACTGGATAATATTTTGAATCAGTTATCACCATTCAGGGGCGTAGAAAAAGGGGTGGCCCTTTTTGTTAAAAAAAAATTTGCTGTCAGATGTTTTGAAAATATCGTCTCATTTTCAAATTCCCCAATCAAAATGCTATAATAAAGATGCTCTTATTAAATATCTCCAGAGGCGTTCGTTTTCGAGATATTCTCGATTTTATGTGCCAATACTCATGTGTTTAATAAAATTTTTTTAATGTACTTAGTCAATAGTAGTCAATAAAATAGCAAAGCAAAAGTAGAATATTTTAATAATGTACAAGATAAATTAAAACTTCGGCACATGTGTAATTTCCCATTTTAGTACTTTTTATAAAAAATTGCTATTGAACGATTAATCAAAAAAAGGAAATTTTCAATATGAATTTGTTAAGAAGTGCACCTTTGAGATTAAAATGTAATTTCTTGACAGTTAAGCAGGTTTGAGTTGCATTTGTTTTTGTTTTTATCTACTTTGTGATGATTGCCACTTTTTAATGTTTTTCGCAAATTAAGTAGGTACCATATAAAATCGAGAACATATCGAAAACGAACGCCTCTGGAGATATTTAATAAGAGCATCTTTATTATAGCATTTTGATTGGGGAATTTGAAAATGAGACGATATTTTCAAAACATCTGACAGCAAATTTTTTATTAACAAAAAAGCGTTAGGCTACCCCTTTTTCTACGCCACTGAATGGTGGTATCATATTTAAAATATTATACAGTCATCGGTAGTCTTAAGTAATACTCGCTTACAAAAATTTAGATTAGTATTCATCTGCAATAATTTATTTTTAGGCGTTTTGTATTTTGTAATTTTTAATCCAATTTTTATCATGTAAATATTATACAGTCATCGGTAGCCTTAAGTAACACTCGCTCACAAAAATTTAGATTAGTATTCATCTGCAATAATTTATTTTTAGGCGTTTTGTATTTTGTAATTTTTAATCCAATTTTTATCATGTATTATGTTATTATTGTACTTGTATAAAACCTAAATAAAGTCATTATAAACAATGCGTATCAAGCAAAGAAAGAGAATTTAAAAAAATATATTCCGTTAACGTTCAGAGAAATTCTGATGTCTCTTTTAGATCGACAATTGCACTGGAAGAATCACATAGTTTCTCTATGTTTTAAACTACGCAATAACTGTTCTAATGCCCCTTTATTATGCAAAGTTTCTCCTTCATCTGAGATATAGCATAACAAATTAGGGAAACATTGCACACATAAATCATTCTGCAGAAATATGGTAGGTACCTACCTATACGAATTATTGCTGGTTTAAGCTATCGTAAAAGTCTCTATGTTGACCTTAAAAATTTAAAAATCATATTATTTCAATACGATTAACATACATATTGGAAATCTGCATTTTTGTTTCCAATAATCAGCACCAGTCTTACTCAAGTTCGTAATAACCCTAACACAGAATTTAGACACTATTACAGCCGAACAGCATTGTATTAAAAAAAAACTTTGACTACAGTAACTCTAAATATTTGAATAAAAATATACATGTATGCTGTGTTTTGTATCACAATAAAAATCCTTAATAATATATTCACATAAAGTTACGGTTCAACTCAATAGCCTCCCGATATATATTTTTTCAATTCACCCCGATGTATTCTCATCAATTCAATATTTACCCAAAATTGTCAATATCCCCGATGCTTATTCTGAAAATAAATATTTTGCAAAATGACCTGAGTATATTTCTCCATGAATATTTTAGTACAATATATGACATTTTTCTAAAAACAGAAAATTTAGATACTCTAATCTTGTAAATCATTTTTACAGTAAAGATAAATTTACATTATTTCTGTACGAAATCGTTTTTCCTTAAACCCAATCACAAATTAATTTATTTTGTTTGGATAGGTAGTAGAAATAACTTTGTAAACATTTAATGTAGACGTCACATAATTGCACAAATTTGCGTTTGCGAGAGCATAGCCTTAAGCCCTCGTATCTAGTTGAATGGGGTAAACTAATTAACCTATCTGTTTCAACATGAAATTATCCTCATTGTCTGATATTATAGATCAGTTAAATCGAGATGTTCGCTATTTGTTAAAATTTATAGTTTACACAAAATTTACAAACTTACATTTAATAATAATATTGTCCTCGATATTGTCTTAAATTTACTTAATAAAATACAAAAATTTTATGATATATTATTATACATTATTATTGTATGTAAAACATTCTCATATTATATAGCGATGTACAGGATGAATTTAAAATACATTGAATATTTTTAATCTGTAATATCTTATAGCATAATTAATGAATTCGCAGTGTTTTAATTTCAAAATTCCATAGTTAATGTTTCAACAAAAAAACGCTAAACTCGGCCCACTGATGATACACTGATCGGTGAACTTGACATTTACTTGGTTACGAACAAATACCTCTACGCAGTATTCGCAGTGTTTACCAAGTAAAACCAAAACCGAAATCAAAAACACTAGGAAAAATTCACACTTGACATCATGGATGCACAGGCTGAACTACGCGGGCAACGTGGTAGCTACGTCACAAAACTGAAATCTAAAACATTAGGAAAAATTCACACTCGACATCATGGATGCACATTGCACAGGCTGAACTACGCCATCGCAACAACACGATAGCTAGGAAGAGTGGGGGTAGAGGCATTTATGTCGCTACACACATCAGCTGTTCTGCTCAGGAGCGTCGTGAATATTTAATAAATATTCAAAAATTGTTTTCTTTACTGTATTTCATTTATTTTACAAATGACTAATTTTAAGAATTTTTACGGACCATAGAGCTTAACGGATTAAAATTATGTGTATTCCAGTGTATTTCAAATTCACCCTGTATATTAGTTGAAATAAAAAAAATGCGAGTAATTTTTACATGCAACAAAGTGTTTATAGTCTCGATTTACACGAACTCTAAACATAACAGAATAGAGTACAAAAAATAATCTTATGATTAGTTTAATAACAACTCAACACATCTAACATATTTTTAAATAGAGTAACTGATCATAGTGTTACTTATTATTAGTGAATTCAAGAATATTAATAGTGCGTACAATAAATAAAACATTTTTGTAGTTACCCGAATTATTTTTCGAATGTATTCTCTGAAATTCAAATTTAGGTTTTGGACTTTCTGTGCTCTTCAAGAAATTAAAATTTACTTATTACCACATTCTGTGAAATCTTATGGATACTTGAAGGTAAATAGTACAATTGGTACTCTAAAAGCAATGGATCAGTTTGTATCTCATATACATATATTATATATGACTGATGGTCGAGATGGTAGCGTACCTGCCTCTCACCCAAAAGTCACGGGTCCGAATCTCGGTCGTGGCATTGGAAAATACTGTGAGAGGGATTTTTCCATTATACACGGATATTGGATGTGTGTCCCTAGTCTTTAAATGTGTAAACCCCCCTCCCGCACAAGGCTCTTCTAGAACCTTCTGGAATAAAGGAGTCGTAATTACATGTGGTGTATTTATTTATTTATTTATTTATAACATTTGTTTTTATTGGCCACCTGCATATTAAATCCTTTTAACCAGTCTTTTCCATTGATAATGATGAGTTTGAAATAAAAATCGTCAAATGGTATTTAATTGAAAAATCTCGTTCAACCACATATTATTCTATTTATGATTTCTATCTTTAACTTTTTTTCGAATATCGGTTTTCTACCCACGAACCATCACTTTTTTTTTGGTTTCTTGTATACTTTTTTATAATAATAATGTTTAGTGGGGTTAAATAATAAAAGGGAGGTCTATGAAACTAGTTAAATCATCCCTTTTTAATAATAATAATAATTATCATAGTAGTAGGGTTGTGAAGGCGAACCGAAAACCTCCTCCGGAGCACACTGTGCAAAGAGTAACCTTAAATGATAAGTGTCATACGTGGCTCACAGAGCTAACCACTCTGAAGAATCCACACCACGGTTCCAGTTTACACCAAAACAAGGACTGCTTACAATCAACTTCACATGGGTAAGGGTCAGAGACAGGTAGGAGAGGTCCCACCTTACGCTTTAAAAATGCCTTCTGGAAAGGAATCTGTAAAACTACGCGTTCATTCGATAATGACTCATATTCACCGCCATCTTGCCCGAATTTTTAACTCATGGTTGAACAAGCAAATTCCGAACTGGTTTGTTGAAGGGCGAACTGTAAGTACCTACGTATCCCCAAAAGGGGTGATTTCTCCGACCCAAAAAATTACAGACCGATTGCCTGCCCCCAACTCCTGCTACAACTCGTATCTTGTATACCAGGTGTGTTGACTCGGTCTACCAACAGATATACGAATACTGCAGCGCGACGAAGGATCAGACAGGTTTTAAAGAAAAGCAGCTGGTAGACCTCTGGCGCTGTATTACACATGATTGTGTGCAATACAATCTGAATCTATTAATATTCAGGATTGATTATCGCAAAGCATTTGATACAACATCCTACAAGCTATTATTACCATTATTCAGATGTCCTGCTGTACCAGCAACCGTTCAGATATATTGGGGCTTAAATGTTGTTGCAGTTTTCTGCATTTCCCTGATTCCAAGTGATCATATTTTAAATACAGTACCTACTTATTTTCGAATTTTCAGAAGTACTGCGTTACCCTTATTTTTCGGTAATTTGAATTCGTTCATATTTTACAAACATAGAAAACATAAAAAAACAAAAAAATATTGCAAGAATGATATTCCAACGGTTTATTAAGAATTCACGGTTCAACGATGCAACGACACTAATGATTTTCATATTATATGTAGCTTGCTTTAAGTCAAGGGACAAAAACGTTAACGCCGTTTGAATATCGCTAAAGCGTGGGTACTGGAGTATTTAAAAAAAATTAAGACACCAAGAAATGCCTACTAGAAGTGTAGATACCTATTTTATAAGATGTAAGCAGTAGCTTTAGATATATCCAAGGAAGGTGTTGGATACTACACAATGAATCCAAATTTATGTTATAATATTGACATAAAATATAAGTTGTATGTTTGTGTAGCGTAATTGTTTACCACTTCAATAGGCCAGTGCAATAAGCGCAAGAAGAGAAGTTGCGATCGTAATTATTCTGGTGGTAGTATCAATTTTTATCTTGAGAAAACCAGCCGTAATCACGGTCAAATCTAGTTTTTCCCATATATCTCCTTTCTAATGCAAATTTTGATTAAAGTAGCCTCCTACCATATCTGAGTACCCGCTAGTACCTACCCTCTAGAAAAAAGTGTTTGTTATTACATGAGTTTAACATTTGATTTCCCACGTTTATCTGATTTCTGAATAACGTATTTATGGTATTGTAATATAGGAACGGAACTATCGACGGGAGGTAAAAAATATTTTAGATATAAAATAATGTAAATAAAGAAATAAATTTAATTTATCTGTGTGATTCTTAATTTTGACAGAAAGATAGGCAATTTATGAAGTTCTTATTCGGAAACACCACGGGTTGGTACAAATACCAATGACCTAAAAATTGGCGGTGGAAGCATATACAAGGTTTATATGAATTGTAGATGTAGAATTTTATTTATTACCATATTCTTCAATATTGAAGAACATGTAGTTAATATATTATTTCAAATAAATAAAGGATATTAATGAATGACAAAAATTATTTAATAATAAGATTATTAATTTATTAAACATGTTGATAACTAAAAAGGAAAATATGCACTGTTAGTTTCACAAATACTTAATAAATATAGACTATTTATTTTTTGTAAAATAATTGTAGAATATCGACCAGAATTTCATTTATTATTAGTACATAGGAAGGTAATTTTTAGTGATCTTATTTTCACGGTAAAATTTAGTAAAAACGATATCGAGCAAACTGTGTTTTATGTGTGATTGATAAATAATTATAATAGAGGACGTACGAAGAAGTATGTCATGTTATGCCGATGTCAGTTCTATTATTGTAGCAATAAAAGCTATAATATCTGTTATTACCACTAATTTCAATATTAGTTTATATGTGCCTTTAAACTAAAACATTGTTACTGGCTTACGGAAGCAACAATGTCCATTACTGAGATATAGGCAATGCCATATAATATAGGTACTATGATTAGTAAACCTTGACAGTCACAACTAAGTAAGTACACATTAAACACAAATATCAACAACACTATAACACTAGAATAATATTCTCACGCAATGTTATAAAACAATACTTGCTATTGTTCAATTTTATTTTATTAACTCATAAACCAAACGGAAATAAAAACATCGTTAATCTGTTTTATTTTTAGAATTATGAGAAAATGTGGTACATAAAACTTAATTTTATGGTGTAATTTGGAAGCAAAATAATATAATACTTAAGAAATTGGATTTACGTAAATATTTGATTACGTGGCTAGGCAATTTGTAAATGGTTACACAAGAGATGTCTCATTTCTATCGCTTGACGATTGAATAAGTAAAAATAAATCTAAACTCTATACTAACGAAATTTACAAAAAGGCCTTCGTTGACGCGAAACAAATTATTGAACAACTAAAACATAATAATATCACTGTGAACTGTTTGATACTTTCAATAATACCGAATTTTTTTAAATTCGTCATCATCCTTTAGGTAATATCTATAACGGTTTTATAATTCATTACAAAATCACTCACCATTTTAGTTTTTGAACCATGATGATTGAACAAAGTGGTGATTGCAATAATAATACTTTTTAGTCAAAAAAAAACATTTTGAAAAATTATCAATTAAAATTTTGACTGCACTTGATAATAATTTATTCTGACGTAACAATCAAACTACAAAAAATTCATAAATACTTTCCTTAATCGTGTACCTTTATTAATTTTCCAGTATAATTTAAGTAACTTACAAGAAAATAATTAATGCAATAGGTAACGGTTATGTTAAAAAAACATATTAGTTCAATAGCTCGCATGATACTTCTCGACATTAATTAACATTGCTGTATGAAATAAATGTTGCCATTACATTGGGATTGATAGACAATTTAAACATAAAACAATAATTTAGACATCTGCAAAATAATAAAATACTGCGAACTACAATCTCTTGGAACAATAATTGTTTGTTTACCATGAAATTAACAATAAAAAATATCAACGACTTACCCGATTCCCTTCCAACGACATATTGCGAGCCCATATAGTACCACGTGGTACACACCAGAGGCGTATCAAAAGAAAGTCTGCCCCGAGATTAATTGAAATTTCTTCGTCGAATTTACTGATTTTAACCAAAAACTATAAGCTTGGCGAAAAATATCGTTACCAATTTTTTTGTAGGTGAAAAAATTGCAAATCCATTGATGATTCAACGACCCCCCGAACCAAAAATATTGAAACTGCTGTTTAATTTATACGTACATAACGTAAACATAAAATAAACAATTGAATTTAACATAACGTAAACATAAAATAAACAACGTAAACATAAATGTAAACTGTAAAATACTATTTACACAGTCAAGCACAAACACCTCAGTAGTTTAAAACTTCGCCCTTTTGGAAGGTCCAATTTTACAAATGCTGAGTATCGCAGGGTGTTTAGCGTTCCCTCGTCTTCTCCGTAGAGGTTCATCAAGATTTTCTCGCCAGCATTTCCTACTTCTTCCTGGTTGGAGTTTGGGTCAAGGAAAATGCTGGCGAGGTCTATCCAGTGGGTTTTCTTTTGAAGACGTTGCACCACACTTCATCTTGCCTTGTCAGAAAGGGGTAAAGGTGGTGACACACCCACTGATGGCATGCAGGAACAAAACCGTCTGTGGTACTTGAATTTCTCCACATGTGAAGGAATTTGCTGAATATTGGGCGCACTCTGACCCATCTCTGCCGCCTTTCTGAAAGTACACGTTCGTATGTAGACAGCTTAAGCATCGCCGTCTTCTTGAGTTTGATGTACCTCGATACCATGCCTCTCAAATTCAGTACGCATCATGGTGATCAGTCGGCGTTTGTTAGATTCCTTTGAGAGCAGTTTTGCTTGGGACACTTGATGGGTGTTGATTCATCAAACAAAATGTCACTGCAGGAGAGAGAAGCAGAACGTCGCAGGCGTTCAGCTGATTTAGTGCTCCTCATAGCTGCATCTTGTGGGTATCCATCAAAAACCACAGCTACGTTTTTACCAAAGAGGTTAACAACGTAGCTGACGTATCCCGCCACAATGGCTCTGACTGAATCATATATATGTATATTCAACATATTTCATTGTAAATAAAACAAGAAAAAAGGTACCTATGTAATTTTGTTTGTTTAATGAATTTTCGGTATTTGTTTAGTATTTGTTTAGTGTATGTTTATTTGAAGCCATATGTTACATCTAAAATGTTAAATTTAAATTCTTGCACGTTTTTTTAAAGAAATATATACCAACATTATTCAGTACAATGTTTTCCCAAAATCCGATGTTATACTATTGTTTCGTTATTGAGGAAACTATGAGGCCCAGAGGCACCATTTTAGGGATCAAATTGAAGCTAATTCAATAATCTACAAATTCATTTTCATGACTTTTCTCTAGGAGCATTAGTTTAGACGGTACGTGTAGAAAATGACCCTACCGATAAATTTTCACTTTTTAGAAAAAATTGCCCATCTTTCACTGGCTGTATCTCCGCAACCAATAGACCTAGAGAGCTGTGCTTGGGCTAAAATTGTAGCAAATTTAGTTTTCTTTACAAAAGTATGCAATGAAGATACCCGAAAAACGCTTCCTTAAGTTATTATTAAAAAAAAAATGCAACAAGTGTCAGAATTTCGCAGTTTTTCGAGCACCACGGGAGTAGCACAGGGTTTTCAGGGTTGCAAACTTGGGTATAAACATAAACTACTCTCAGGGGCCCTAATAATATATAAAACAATCGTAGATACATGCGTGTTTGCGATGTTTGCCTTTCTTGTGTCGATATTGACTGGCCTAATATTGGTAGTAAAAATTAATTTGCTCCAGATTTACGTAAAGCTAAGAAGTCTCGGATAAACTTTTAATTTTTTTTTGGCTGAAGTAATTGCGATGAACTTCTAAAAGATTCGCAAGTAGACCACCTTTTAATGGTCGTTTTAGAGAAAAATATGTTTCTTCTAAAAAAATGATGCTTAGATAAAAAAAAACTGAGAATAAATATCAAAAAGTATATTTTTTAAAAGTAACCCTTCATTTGATACGCCACTGGTGGGTGCCATGTGCTACTGAATATGGATTGCGATACGTCATTGGAAGGGGATTTATCAGCTTCAAAAATGCTTACTTGACATTTTTACGTAAAGTTGATAGTTTTCGAGAAAATCACCAAAATATTAAAAGGGGGTGGTTTGGGGGGCGAAAAAAAGGGGTTGCGGAAGGAGGATTCTCCAGGACTTTTAGTATGTTGCAATTTAACCCTCATGCATGATCTCTACCAAAAATCAGCTTTATATTATTTTTGTCTAGGTCAAATGCTATCTTGACTCGGGTAACTTCACTGAACACTATTTGACCTTTTCAATGGTGTAGCAGAACAGATTAGTGTATTGCTAATAAAAAAATTACTGAATGATGGGACAAACTCATATATTAATATTGCATTTAGGTTTTCAAAATTTCGAACGAGAGACTGCATTTAAATGAAATATATTATATTTATGTGTACAAAGTATTGAAATGTAAATGAAAACGGTAACTCAAAATTACGTAACAACTACTGTTTTTTTATTTTCGCTTTTTATCTTTGGTTTTACTTAGTACACTGGACTGTGCTTATCTTTTAATGCACATAATTACAACAATGTTTTTGAAATTTAATTAACCAGAAGGAACTTTAGCAAGGAATTTATTTTAGAGAATAACTAAGTTTTGGGTTGCAATGGTTATTTTGCTACGTATGCCGCGAATAGCTTGTATGCTTATGTAAATATGTTATCTGAAGCCTTTGAATATGGAACGCTTCAATTTTACCACACATATGGTTACATTTGCAGCAAAAACAAGTAACTATTAACCCTAATGTATGCGGATTTTATTGAAACTGTTGCTGTGACCTTCTCCCTCTAGAAATATATACTGTCAATATTATTTAAGTTCAAATGAAAACGTTCTTTTAAATAATGATTTTTGTTTTACAGATACAGATAAGTAGAATACATCTAAATTACATTGGGCGCCAAATTGTCTTGTGATTATAACATTTAATTTTATAAATTTGAGAACCAAAATTGTGTCGCCCAAAACTGATTTTTAAATATAAATCAAAATAAAATTTAAATCTTTATTTAACAAATTTTATTTTAAAATTAGAACTTGGCGTAGCCGATTAAAAACTGTCAACGTTAGTCAATTGGTTTATTTCGTTTTTTCTTGAGAACTTCCACAAATTGAAAGTTTATTAATCCTAACTAGTTTTTGTTCCTCAATGTAAGTTTAATCGGAACTGAAACTTAGAATTTCTTTAAAACAAATATATTCACGTAAGTTAAGCTAACATTTACCTCTCTATTATTATTTATTTTTAGTGTTCTGATCTCCTTATTATAGTTTCTTCTATCTTTCTTTATTATTCTATTCTACCTCCTTCATATAACTTATTTTATTAATTACTTACTTATCGTTCTTGTTCGATCCTTGTTTTACTTTTATTATTCTATTCTCCCTATAATCCTCTTATAACATTACGTTTCTAAGAAAATTTTCAAATATCTTTTCTCTCTCCCAAAATTTTCTATTTATTATTTATTTTTTCTTGTCAACCAAAACAGAAACTTTTTTTTACCTCCTATACTTTCTTCTCGTTTTGATGTTCATGACTCTATCCATATTTAAACAAATTGCAAATTTTCTGCCAAAATTATTTCTTGTGTACATATCTACTATTTTAATATCTTACCTCACTGTTCATTTTCATTCCATTTGTTTTAATAATGTTTTACTATTTCTAAACAAAATTGCCAAGACATACAAAGTTACTTCTTTATTTTTATTAAAATTAAAACTACAAATCTAAATCTTCTACTTCATAACATAACAAAAACATGCCAAAGTTGTAAATTCAGTACCTCTTCAATCCATGTCAATATACATATTATTATGTATACAAAACAGTGCGTAACACTTAAGCTGGAAACATGGCTGTATCGTTGTTAATATTCCTCGGACAGGAAAAATTATTTTTTAAGATTTTTTTTGTTTCTGATTGCGCATCCTCGACCTATACAGTTCCTGATTGCGCATACTCTGATCTATAAATTTTTTCAAAAAAATATACAGTGTGCTCGTGAGAGGCCGAAACATTCTTTCACCATAAGAGTAAACTCATGTTGCAACTGATACAAAAAAAATGTTAAAGAAAAAAATACTTGAAATCGTATGTTGTCTAAATTTGAATGGCAAATTCTGAAAAATGATATTTCACCATTTTTGTAACACATAAGCTGGAAACAAGGCTGGACAGAAAACATTATTCTACAAGATTTTTTTGCTTCGGATAGGTACGCATTTTCTAATCTATAATTTTTTTCAAAAAAATATACAGTGAAGGCGTGAGAGGCCGAAATATTATTTCACCACAAAAGTAAACTTAAGTTAGCAACAAAGAAAGCAGATACTTGAAATCGTTAATCATATCTAAATATAAATAATAAGTAATAATTTTGTACCTAAGAGTTATATAAAATCACATGTAGTCAAACGTTAATATATTTTTTAATTTTTATTAATCGGATAGTAAAGGCAAGAATTTAAACAAATGGTATTAATATCAAACATAATTTCAGCAACAAATTCAATATATTTTTAAAATTCTTCAACATAAGCTATCAGTCAAGCACCTTGTCTCTCAATACAAACAATACAAACTTATCTGATGTCTTATATTGTAGGCAATTGTTTCATTTCAATAAATAAATCATTATTTAAAAACCACAAATAAATGCCACCATTGGCACCATTAAGGTTCCCTTCTAGAAAAGAAGGTAAAAAAATATTCATTTAAAATGCCACCCCATACATTTATTTTCGCAGAATATTGGTCTTTGGCATGTGGATTTTCTGATGCCAATATCTTTTATTTTAAGAGGGAACTGTAACATATGTTGTAAAAGTAGTCTTGCTATTTGATTTGATGGATTTGATAAATTTATTAAAATTGATAGTTTGAATCCCAAAAACATATTTAAAAAAAAATGTTTTTCATTATTTTTCATATTATTCATATATATATATATTCATATTTTTTTAAATATTTTCTTTTTTCTCTACAGTTTAATTAAAATCTAAGTGAAATTAAAAGATATTCTTATTTATTTATTAATTTATTGAATGGTTTTCTGTTTTAATGTTCCAAATATGACAATTAATGATAAGGACAAACTCACTTTTTCAGTAAAACCGATAAATTAATTAAATATTACTAACTAAAAATTGCATAACTATTATATTTCATGTTAAATTTTTTGAAAGCATGAAAATAGTCTAAAATAATTTTTAAGAATTTTCCATCCAAACTAAATATAGAAATAATATACGATTTCAAGCATCTTTTTCTTCTAACTTTTTTTTGTATCACCGTTGCTAACATGAATTTACTCTTGTGGTGAAATAATGTTTCGGCCTCTCACGAGCACCTTGTATATGTTTTTGGAAAAATTATAGATCAGAGAATGCACCACCAGAAGCAAAAACATTTTGAAAAATAATTTTTTCTCCGACGAATATTAACAAAGAGACAGTTTCTAGCTCTGTTATACACTGTACATATTTGATTAATATACATTTGGTTTGAGAAAATTGTACGTACCATCTATGTCTTTATATACCTAATGCTAAAACTTGATAAAACTTTAAACATATAAACATTTTAAACATTTGCTTCGTGTAACATTTTGATACAAAAATCATTTTGCTGCTAAATACTTTGCAGCATATCTAAAATGTCTTACCTTAAATAGGTTTTAAAAAAATGTTAGAGAGCAATAAATTACTTCGCGGTGTCGGTGATCCGAATTTGATTAATTTAATCTCTATGGAGTAATCTTAATTAACACTATTCATCTTCTAGTCTTAGACGAGAGGAATGCATTAACAAAACTCACCCTTTTAGCAAGTTTGTATACAGGGTGTATCACGAAGACCTTCTATTAGCCGTTTCTAGAGAACTACGCATACTGAAATCCTGAAAATTTGTGTACAGGAGTTTCTCACAATGTTCTATCGAATAAAAATATTTTCGCTCAGATAAGACTTCCGCGGAGGACTTCCGGTGCTACCGGAAGTTGACATAAACTCGCTTATTTCAAACGGAACGTACTATTTTTTATTCCATTTTTGGATTCTACATCGAAATTTAGTGTAAGTCTTATTAACATATCCTATCCTTAAAATTAATAGTTTTCGAGATATTTTGACTTTTTCAAAAATTTTGGGCAAAACATACTTGAACTGAATCAGTTCTATGGTCCTTTAGTTGTTAATCTAGAGGACACAAATTTGGGACGAGTAATACTAAAATATATTTTAAATATCAGCAATATGCGAAATTTCTTGAAAGTCCAATAACTCGCTTATTTTAAATAAAACACCAAGTGATTTATAATGCTATTCGATGCACCTTTTAATTCGCTTTTGATTGGTTTAGCATTCTCTATACCTAAATCCCTCCGATTTCGAGATATCTGAAAATTATTACAGAGATGAATATAATCCGATACTTGGCAGCAGGTTGGCTGCGAAAAAGTCATTAAATGTCGTTTAATGTCATAACTTGTTTAACAAACGTTATTGACATGACTCTTTTATAATTATGATTTTTATAATTTCTTGAATTGATGTCAACAAAATATTTTTAATCGATAGAACATTATGAGCAACCCCTGTATATAAATTTTCAGAAACGGCTAAGAGAAGGTCATCGTGATACAACCTGTATGTATAATGTAATGTGAGTCTTTCTCTTTTATGTCTCGTTAATAAAATTATAAAATAATAGAATAACGTTGACCACACGGAAATGCAGTCATTAAATAACGAAAGAACTGTTAGCACTAAAATTCTAAAACAGATTCAATCAAAACATATAAAAATAAATATTCGTTCCTACAACTCTATTTTTTACCTAAACAAAAACCTACAAATCCATGTATTAATTGGAAATAAAAGCAATTAGCATTGCTAAAAGAGCTTCAATTCTAGTGAATTGACCATTATATGCCTCTGAATGGCACATAATGAATCAGAACAGAAATGAAGTTGGCCGGGCAAACAATCGGGCTCGTATTTAAAATATGGAGTTTTATCCACTTTCCAGGTTTGAAAGCGTATCACTTCAACCGTAATTACTTTTTGCAGAAAAACTTTGAGTGTCTTTAACCTCCTGGATAGAGTTCATTTAAAATGTTGAAAGATGAATAATTTTAAGTAAAGATATTTTACGATTTTTACTTACTGGTTTATTTCTTTGTGAAAGAAATAATATAAATTGTTATTATTTACGTTTTAAACATTGTGTAAATTTTGACGTCAAAATTAATAGGGACAAATTAAGTGAATAATAAGAGAGATCCGAATATGATAACGAATGAGCATAAATTTTGTTTCTGATTTGATTTTTGAGCTATTGGCCTATGAATAAAATTATTTAGTGAAATACGAAATGTTGATTTACCAATGCGGTTAATTTATTATAACAACCAAAAAGAATATACAAATGTGTTGCATACCTAGTCACTCCGGTTGTTTGCTTTATCAACAACTGGTTATCACTTCATAACGCATGCGTGTGCTGGAGCTTGCACTGAGAAAATAAAGTTTGACCTACTTTTTGAGTCCGCTCTGGTTAAAGTTGAAGTTCTAGTTGCAACAAATGTGTTGTTTATTACTATATTTGAAAATAAGAACATTCTAAAACATTCTAAACGTTTCAGCTCCAGCTCTGGTTACAGTTCTAACTTAATTTTAAAGTGGCCTTTAGATTATCGAGGGCTATTGTATAGCGCAGGCATGGTGAAATTATTACCATAATGGACGTAGGCAGATCACACCAAAGTAAACTTCAGGATTATAATAATCTGAATAAAACAACGGTTCACTTTAAACTGATTATATCCAGAAAATCTACAAAGAAGTACATGGCGAACGAGCGCTATAAAAATCATATAAATAGTTATCGTATAAATAACTAATAGTAAGGCCTCTGCTACATACAAGAAATAAAAAATTATTTTAGTAATTCATTCATCATTCATTAACAGTACAGCTATCACAAAATTGTGCAAAGCTACATACAAGAAATAAAAAATTATTTTAGTAATTCATTCATCATTCATAAACATTGCAGCTAACACAAAATTGTGCAAAGGTACACCTTTTTTATTTTCGAAATATTTTTAAGTAATTTCAAATTCTTTATTCTATTTATGGCAGGGTATTGAAATTTTGGGGAAAATATCAGAATATTTAAGCTATCTAAAATTCGCTTTGATTTTTCTGAAGGAAATAAGATCTAAATATTAGAATCACGTCCTCTAACATTTATGAAAATAAGAACCTACTAAAATAAAGTAGGTAGATGCTCTAAAATGTCTATTCATTAATTTGTCTCGACGTATGGCTTTGGAAACGCGATTTAATTCCCCTTTATAATTGATTACATTTTGTTAATAATATAAATGTTATTTGTGGCATTTCATAAATTATTTCTTTCCTTTTCTTTTTGGGATTTATTGCCACATTCCTTGAGATTCCTATCCAAAAAATTCGATTTATCTAAAAAATATTCAAATTAACCAGTTTAAAACTGGGAAATAACCTCTACGCCTTTGACGTAATGTCAGAGGATCAGTTAGAGGGTGTTTTTGACAACTAATAGGAATTAAATTAATACAAAAATACTGCGCTGACGTTTCGGAAACTATATTCGTTTCCTTTTTCAAAGTTTAGGCTTTAGATTTTTATGTAACGTGTAGAATAACACGGCATAAAATAAAAATTGTTTATATCATTTCCATAGATACTTACCATAGAAATGTTGAAAAATATACTAAATAATATTAATTTTATTGAGTTCTTCTCTCAACATTGGTAACCAAGTTGAACAAAATTCTACCGAACAATTTGATACGCATTTATCTTCATTAACGATCACAGGATAAAATGGGATTCAGCAAAAATTTTGACCAAAGAAGCAGACAACAAAAAAAGAAAAATCAAAGAATCTGCAAAAATGTTACTTAATGAAGATAAATGCGTATCAAATTGTTCGGTAGAATTTTGTTCAACTTGGTTACCAATGTTGAGAGAAGAACTCAATAAAATCAATATTATTTAGTATATTTTTCAACATTTCTATGGTAGTATCTATGGAAATGATATAAACAATTTTTATTTTATGCCGTGTTATTCTACACGTTACATAAAAATCTAAAGCCTAAACTTTGAAAAAGGAAACGGATATAGTTTCCGAAACGTCAGCGCAGTATTTTTATATTAATTTAATTCCTATTAGTTGTCAAAAACACCCTCTAACTGATCCTCTGACATTACGTCAAAGGCGTAGAGGTTATTTTCCAGTTTTAAACTGGTTAATTTGAATATTTTTTAGATAAATCGAATTTTTTGGATAGGAATATCAAGGAATGTGGTAATAAATCCCAAAAAGAAAAGGAAATAAATAATGTACTTATTATTTCTCTTGCTCGACTATTTGAAGCAATATCATAATTAACAAACCGAGCCATCGACGACAGGCTAGTTGATAGAGGATAGAAGTCCACCTCATACTAATGCGTAAGTGTTTATTCATCACTGAATTAATCACTACTATTTTAGACGTAAATTTGATTGAAAGAATTTAAAAAGATAAGAAATGAATATTTTCCAAATTATAGAATTTAAAACATCTTAATGCAAAACGACATGGAAATTAAATATTTTTAGTTTTAGTTAAAAACAGACATTAAAATCAACACGAACAATACATTGCATCAATCACAA
This sequence comes from Rhagium mordax, assembly GCA_963680705.1. Taxonomy (NCBI): domain Eukaryota; kingdom Metazoa; phylum Arthropoda; class Insecta; order Coleoptera; family Cerambycidae; genus Rhagium; species Rhagium mordax. The sequence goes on along the minus strand of OY796661.1, from coordinate 35,776,700 downwards.
AATATATAAAACAGAGATATCTTCCAAATAAAGATAGTACCAATTGTTCTCATTTTCGTCTGTCATACGATAATGCCACATTAATATTTGCTAAAAATCCATCTCATGCCAAGCAGAATACAATATATTATTTTTAAAAGATGCGAATTTGAGCATAGTGGGCATGTGATGCATTTTTTTTTCAGCTGGCTTATTGATGTTTAAGTCAGAAGATTTTAAAGGCAAGTTTAATTGGTTAATATTGTTTCCTCCAAAAACTCCTGCACAATTTGGTGACATCTCCATAATTAATAAGTGTGTTATCATGGTACTCTACTGCAATGTTACCCAGGCAACATTGTTCAAAGACACGTTTTGTGGATAATTAGGTAGTGCATTCTGTGAGTCGGAAAAAACCTCGAAAAACACAAGTATTTGGGGAGTCAACCAAACTACTTTCCTTCCCCGTTTTCGAGGATGCCGAACACGATGGTGATGTTGGTTCTGCTCCACGAGTTGACTCTACCCCCCAGACGGCCAAAAAACCACCCCCAATGGGGGAGAATCGCGTATGTGACTTCTTCCAACGGCAAAACTTATGTCACCCCCCGTTTTCGAGGATGCTGAACACGATGGTGATGTTGGTTCTGCTCCCCGAGGCGAACCAGCCCCCCAAACGGCCAAAAACCACTCTCCAAGGGGGTGAAAAATGTGTTTCATGCTACAAACGAGAAAACCCGCGTTATCTCTCGTTTTTGAGTGTGCTGGATAAGAGAAAATATTACCAAGTCACCTCGATCCCCGCGAACCCCTCGAATGGACACAAACTACCCCTTTGACGCGCGGTTTTATGAGGTAAGTGAAGTAAGTTAAATCATAAACATTTTTATTGATGCATAAAATTACTTATTTACTATACGTAAATATAAATCATTTTCAACATTTGTCGAGGTGACTTGGTAATATTGTTCTCTTGCACAGCATACTAAAAAACGAGAGATAACGTGGGTTTTCTCGTTTGTAGCACGAAACACATTGTTCACCCCCTTGGAGGGTAGGTTTTGGCCGTTCGGAGAGTTGGTTCGCCTCGGGGAGCAGAACTAAAATTACCAACGTGTTCAGTATCTTCAAAAACGAGGGGTGACATAAGTTTTGCCGGTGGAAGACGTCAAATACGCGATTCCTTTGGGGGTGGTTTTGGAGGGTAGGGTTAACTCGGGGAGCAGAACTAACATCACCATCGTGTTCAGCATTATCGAAAACGGGGGGTGACATAAGTTCTGCCGGTGGAAGACGTCGAATACGCAATTCTCCCCCTTGCGGTTTTTTGGCCGTTTGGGAGGTAGGGTCAACTCAGGGAGCAGAAAAAACATCACCATCATGTTCAGCATCCTCGAAAACGGGGGTTGGGGGTAGTTTGGTTGCCTCCCCAAATATTTGTATGTTCGTCCGACTCACAGATAAATAAGGGCATCCAAAATTTACAGTGTTTTAGAAGAAAATCGAGGGCAGCGAGCGGAGGACTGACTTCACTCACTTCATAGCGATATGAAAGTAAAGCAACATTACTGCGTTTAGTACTTGGATGGGCTCCACGGAAAGACGTGGTCTCGCTTCCCTACTTCGAGCGGCTTGTATATCAGCTATATCGCAGAAGCAATACAACTGTAGACGAGAGGTGTATTGAGGATATACCATCCTTCGGAGGGAATGTAAAGCAGTCGGTCCCTTGTCTATTAAATGTTAGGCAAGTAAAAAATCCCTACTCTTAGTAAGATAAGAGGTTCGGCAAAATTTACAGGTTGGGGGTTGCTCATCTCCTGGCGTCGGTGATTGGCCTTGGTAGCGGAAATAGGCCGACGCCGCGACGTTAAATAAGTAATTAAAAAAAAAGAAGAAGAAAATCGAAACTTCATGAACAAAGAGAGATATAAAAAATTTGAGAAATTAGTTTTCTCCTTATAAACAAGAGACCAAAAAAAGTAAAAAAAAGTTATGTGGAAACCCGTTACTCAGAAATTTTGGTTAAAAAAACATAGATTTTTACTCCCTGTTTGTTTGAAACCAAAAATATCGGAATAAACAGATTTGTTCAGAATTAAATTCTCTCTTAAATTCTGAAAAACTGCACATCGATATCTTTATCTGCTCGCAATTATTTGACTTCAAAGTTAACCTAAAACTTCACTTGGTTTACTTTAATTGCCTAGCAGTTTATATAGAGAATCAAAATTTTTTATTTTAAGGTTAAATTTACAGTGGATGTATATTAAAATATAAATTTAAAACATAATAGACGGAGAGCTGGCTACGTAATTTTAACGTGACTAAATATAGTCTTACTTTCTCATTCAGTGAACGTGAGAGGTAGTAGGGAAACTACAAATGCGATTCTGCCAAACCGAACCGGGGGCGTAAAGCGATTATTGGATTTTCAGATTGCAAAAAATTGCAAAAACACGAAAACTTCAAACACTATTTCCAAACGAAAAAAACGCCGCCGAGGGGCCGTTCTGGTGAGAATTTTAAAGCAGAGGGTCCAACTTGGAATTACATCGTGAATTGCAGGGTCCCGCTCTGATTTTCGGCTCAGGAGAAGTGAACGAAAAAGTGCAATTTTGACGTCTATCGTTCTGAAAACGGAGGTAAATTTATTTTCAGTACTGTCACGCGTGCAATTATGTTGGGGGGTAGTAGTACAAACGTATAATAACTTTGCTTTTTGAAATTTCATTTCATAGTTTTATTATCGAAGACTTCGCCATGTCAATGAAGAACTACACGGTTCTTAAGCAAGCACATTAGATCATGATCATGGAATAGAATATTGTTGTAATTATGATTGCTAATAAATAATAATAAAGACAAAAAATATATTTATCATTTATAGAATTATGGAATCAACGAATTAGCCGCCGTATTTTGTAATATAAACGTAAAACAAAATATGATTCGTATTTTTTTAAATAAACGAACTTTCAGGCAAATTGACTAAAGTTTGTTTACCTGTTCCAGGTGAGAATTTCGGAAAATTGTCGTTTTCTTTCCTTAATTCCTACACCTAACCTACCCTACACTATTGATATATAATATTGCAGACGTGAAAGTAGAGGATAAATTATAGGCAAGCCTTGCTCTGCCTGTTATTTCGACAGTTTTGAAATTTTAAGTATTGCTGAGTAGTTCACCTTATGGTGTGACACAAAGCAGACTTAAGAGTGAGGGAAAAATCGTTGACATAATAAGAATGCTCATGGAATTTCAATGAATTGGTAAAATTTGAGTGGATGAGTTTAATTAAATGGAGTGAAAGAGAAATAAAGACACATTATTTTTATTAATATTATTTTTGAAAGTTTAATACAATGAAAATAAGTTTTGGATCAATCAAGAGCAGAATCTAGAAAATTGTGTTCATACTCAAAAATGTTTTGTCATCTTCACGTATAATGCCACTTCCCCGTGGACATTGCATATTGTTTTTATAGTACTTCTAATATTATACTGTTGAAGTTACAGGTGGTATAAAACATTTTGACTTTAATATGTAATAATGCAAGTTTGTAATTGCCTGGAAAAGTGTAAAACCCAACACGCCTGGCAATTTTTGTTATACTTGAAAAGGTTCCTCAATTAGTGTACATAAATTTTAATACTTCAATTTAACTTGACCACTTTTTCCTGCAATTTGAAAAATCTTAAGGGTGGTTTTAGGACCGGGGTTGCTCTGCCAGGTTGTCCGACATCTGATTTGTACGCATATATAATGTTTCTACGCAAAATTTTAATTGATATAAAACGTTCACCAGCCCAGCCCTTTGACTATAAAGTTAGAATGAAATACCAAACGTGACAGTACTGAAAAAATCGACCGCTGTTTTCAGAGTGATAGACGTCAAAATTGCACTTTTTCGTTCACTCCTCCTGAGCCGAAAACCGGAGCGGGACCGTGCAATTCACGATGTAATTCCAAGTTGGACCCTCTGCTTTGAAATTCTCACCAGAACGGCCCCTCGGCGGCGTTTTTTCGTTTGGAAATAGTGTTTGAAGTTTTCGTGTTTTTGCAATTTTTTGCATTCTGAAAATCCAATAATCGCTTTACGCCCCCGATTCGGTTTGGCAGAATCGCATTTATAGTTTCCCTACTACCTCTCACGTTCACTAAATGAGAAAGTAAGACTATATTTAGGCACGTTAAAATTACGTAGCTGGCTCTTAGACTATAAGCACTATACAAGGGACTATGGTTATTCAGAGAAATTTAGGATCATCCTAATATTCTCAGAAACTATAGGAATGGCGAATAATTATTTTTTTCTTCAACCGTATTAAAATGTCTAAATTGTGCTACCAAAAACAGAATTAGAAATAGGACATTGTTTTACTAATAACAAAATGTTAATACAGAACGCCACCGTGGTGGAAATTTTGTTACTAGTAACATAATGTTAGTACGGAAAGCCACCAGAGCGGCCGGTGAGGCGCTATCTACAAACCATCTGTCATATATTATGTCATTACTCATTAGTGGTTATGTTGATATTCGGAGTCACAGGCGCCTGTCGCTGTGATGAGCTAATTTGAATAATTGTACATTTATAATAAATAAATAAAAAAATGTTTGCATTTTAATACGCTTGAAGAAAAAATAGTATATATTACACGGAGTAGAACGCCTTTTTTTGTATTTCGCCCAGTTTGCAATCCTGGGCTCAACACAAAAAAAGTGTGCGTTCTACTCCTAGTAATATAATATACTATTTTTATGACTATACAATAATGCATATTATACATTTGACAATTTGCCAATAATAGTGGTCATTATCCTTTACATAGATTTATAAACTCATAATCACCAACACTACTCACCAGTCAGGAACTCCCAACTTTCAAAACCACCGGCCTCTAGCCAAATAGAAACCCACAATTTTTATAATCAGCAGGTTTAAATTTTCATGTCACACAAAGTAGGCTATAGACGAGTAACTTTTTAAAATTAAACAAAGTTCTTCTGAAAGTTCTAACGATTTTTCTCGTGCCTATCAGTAATTTGACGTGTTATACTTATTTATTTCAAATATTTTCCCTAAACATAATAGTCGTGGAAAAAGTATAGTGCCTATTCTACTGACGAGTTATGGCTATTACTCATTCGGTTTACGCCCCTCGCTCTACGGGCTCGGGGTTCAACTATTCGAATAAGTAATGGCTATTATAACCCGCTCGTTGAATAATATGCATACTATTATCTAGCCCCATGTTTTATGATATATTAACAGATACCACAAAACAAATAAATGGTTTAATTAAATATAAATCTTTAATAAAATGAAGCATAGATTATCAAATTCTACGTAAATTTGTAGAAACTGGAAATAGTATATTATGTTACAAGGAGTAGAAGGCGACCATTATTGTTGAGCCCAGAAGTTTGCTCAGCCGAGGCGCAAGCCGAGGCAGCAAACTGGGCGAAACACATAATGAGCCTTCTACTCCGAGTGACATATACTATTTTTTCTTCAAGCGTTAAAATAAAAAATATCAAAACTTTAATTTTGAAAAACGACATCAGATCAAATGCGTTCCAGCTTAGTAAAAAAAATATATGTAATACTAACCATTTTATTTATCAATGAAACATGACATAGGTAAATTAGCAATTTCAAGTATTTCAGATGCAATGCAATGCATTTCTTCAGACTTTTTCGCTTTTAAATTTTAAAAACAGCACGACGCGAGACGTCAATTTTTAAAATGACAGTTTATGACAAATCATAACTTAGATTTTTAATTCGTTGCCATGGATACATTTATTAATTTTTGTACTAGGAAAAAAATGAGAAATATTTGTACTAATACCATAATAGGCTCTTTCTACAGGACGTGTTGCACTATATGTAATGTAAGTATTATTATACGCTTGAAGAAAAACTAATTTAATTATCACGATAAATATTAAATTTGAAAATAAACAAATAATAATAGCAAAGAATATATTGACATTTTTTATATTGCCTGTCAGTGTTTCGTCTCTCGTTGCATATTATTGGATGGATGGTTGCCTAGCAAAAGTATTTTTTTGAAGCAAAGGGGCCGGGCGGTTCACCGTATGAACTTAACGAAGACGTAATTTATGTGCTTATGAAAATGTGTTATTTTCAAAAAATATTTGAAATTCAATCAGTCTTTCACGATAATCAAGTTGACCTAGATTTAAGTAAGTTGAGATTCTTTTAATTTTAAGTTATAACCCTAAAAAATTGCTATTTTTAGTATGCTTTAATACCCCTAAGATCCAATTTAAAAAAAATCATATTCCTCCCTTGTATACAAAACATTCCTGCTTCTGCAATTTTCCCTTTTCTTTATTCATTATTCTAATTTATGATAAACATTATTCCTTATTATTATTATTGTAAATATATTATATTCTGGAGTCAAATAGATATTATTAAGTACATATTATTATTATTATTATTATTATTATTATCATTTTTTTTTAATTTTATTAAAAATTATTTTGAATATTGCAAATCATGTTAGTAATAAATTTTTTGGCTAGTTTGAATTCAGAATTTAAATGGACATAATAAAAGAAATACTTGCACAATGTAATTTTAGGAATAATTATATTCGATAATATATCTTTACTGTTTTAAAAATAAACAAATATGTAAGTCGAGATGGTAGCGTACCTGCCTCTCATCCAAAAGTCTCGGGTTCGATTCCCGGTCGTGGCAATGGAAAATACTGTGAGAGGGATTTTTCCATTATACACGGATATTGGATGTGTGTCTCTTGTCTTTAAATGTGTAGCCCCCTCCCGCACAAGGCTCTTCTAGAGCCTTCTATGATAAAGGGAGTCGTAATTACATGTAGTGTTATTTATTTATTATTATCATTGTTTAAAATTGAAGTAATATTTATACTTTTCCAATTCGCACGAAATAAAATGGTACCTATACCATAAATGTATATAAACAACAAATTCAATCAATTTATAGTTGGCATTCCATTCTATAATAGCATCATCAATAAATTTATTTTGCCTTTCATGTTTATAAATATCTCATTTTTCAAAGAATTAGAATTATCCGTAATTATAGGTGTTTTTAAGCTTTAATATATTTACTAACGGATTGATATTTGTAATTAAATGTTTGTTTTACATAAGAAACATTTGTTTGAATTAGTTTCATTCCATTATTTTGAAGACTTTATGGAACGCGCCCTGTAAAAATAAAACCTTGGAAGCAGGATGAGAAACACATGCAATACGTAATACATATATTTAATGCTGGCTAACTTAAAATTAATATAAGTTGGAAGCTACACAATAAAACAACAAAACATCGTAAGCATATGGTTTGTAATTATTAATATTGTTCAGCTGTTTTCTAGTTTCTAGTTACTTGGAATTGAATAGTTTATGTAAAATATACATGTGAGAATTATTAAGTACAATGCATTCATGCTCGTGTTAACAAACATGACACCACTTAAGACCACGTCAAGCAAAACTGAGTTTGGCCAATTTCTTTGACACATTTGCTATCTTAAAAATATTGTTAATCCAGCGTTGAATATGCTAATAGGTCAGTTGTTGGGGACGAACAAAGTGTTTTATCGTTTTAATCACTTCAGTGTATCAATATGCCTGTTCTAGATTTTCCTTCTCTACAGAGGAGAGCTAAGGCCCCTAGAGTAAGAAGTATGACCTGCAGTGGGGTATACCTTTCTTGCGGTATTTTGAAAATTTCTCAGAAACAACCCATCAAATCAGAAAAGTAATATAAACTTGTAGAGACAATTTATCAACTTAGGAATCGTTGTTCGCTTTCAGTCACTTCATATTCAGTTGAGAGGTCTTCTACCCCATTCACATGAGTATTTGCTCACTGACGTCAACGTCTTCAGTATCTACATCTTCTTCAGTAGGAGCATTTGTATATGAAAGACCTTTGCAATTTCCACAAATTGACGAGCATTTTATCCCTGCTTTTCTGCAGCTGCAACCTGCTTTACAGCCTTTGGTGCATTTACAGGCTATATTAGCCAAAAGTGATTGTGGAGCAGGTTCTTTCTTGATGGAAATAGGAACCAGGCAATATTTAGTAGTTTGTCAACCTCAGTCCGTGGGATTAATATCATTACCTATACCTTCAAGCAGTATTGGCGCGCTGCTTCAAGTGTTGGAGGTAGGGAAGCCAGATTGAAGTTGGCTTTCACAAAGGCTCTAGCAAACAGATGGAATCTTAGGCTATTCAATGTTTTATCACTCTGGCCCCCGTAGAGTACCACCAAGAATTTTTGCCTTGCATCTGTTTTGGGTGGGTGTCTTTGGTCAGACTGCATTGGCCTCCAGAAATTTCTCACTACACACAAAAAAAAGTATTCTTCTTTTGAATATACCAATTTATTCAGGAATTTGAATGTATTATTTGCTCAAAGAGAGAGATTTTTCTTAGTTTGAAACATTATATTTATTTGTGAGAACTATATCAAAATCTTGAAAAATTTCTTTAACTTGAGAGGGGTATAATCAAATCAAAATATTCATATTCTAAATATAAAATTATGCACAATTTCCATTCAAAAATGCGTTACCCTTGGAACAAATATTATGTAAATTTAAAACAAGATACAGTATTCTTATTTTGAACATATGTATATGTTTGAACATTGAGAATATCATATATTTACTTTGAGATGAATATAATCAAGTAGAAACATCCATATTCTACATTGAAGACTATATATAATTTTAATTTAAAAATTCATTAGTTTTGATACAACCATTACATACATTTGAAACAAACAATAGAATTCTTGTTTTGAAATACTTATATATTTAAAAATTTGAGAATATCATATATTTAACTTGAAAAGAGTATAATCAAGAAGAAACATCCATATTCTGCATTGAAAACTTATACATTACTTTGATTTAAAAATTTTATAGTCTTAGCATAAAAATTACATATATTTTAAACAAATAATAGAAGTACTCGTTTGAATACATGTGTTTATTTAAATATTTGAGAAAATCAACTAGTTAACTTGAGAAAAGTATATTTAAGTCGAGACATCCATTTTCTAAATAGAAGACTACATAATTTCGACCAGAAAATTCTCTGCCTTCCATGTAAATGGAAACCAACGCACTAGAACGAGAGGTTCATATCGAGTGAGACAGACTGAGGAAATTTCTGACGTGTTACAATGTGATTGGCTAGCCTTTCTTCGCCCCGAGCGTTCTTAGTTAACTGGCCGTGGGCGCTTGTGGCCTTGTGGAAGTCTTTCGCGGTCTTTCTGGCTTGTCGCACCACCTGCCCTTGTTTGTGTCCTGTTTTCAGATATTATATTTTGTGGTTTTCAGTATTTTCTATGCGTGCATTGAAGGTCTGACACGGGGGACACGGTTGCTAATTTATTTATTGTTATTTTTGTATATACAGTGATTTATGTAATGGAAGACATTTCCTCGTTATTGTTAAATTGGGGAATAGCCCCCGAAGTGATAAAGAAATTTACGGGTAAGTATAGTAATAGGTATATTAACTATAAATTATATTATTATAAGCACAACAATACTATAAAGGCATCAGTTTTGTTTCGGTGTGGGCAATTTCACTCAGACGCTGTTTTTAACACGCTTTTTATAACGTGTAGAAGTGTTGAATATGATTAAGTAGGTATATACCTACGTATTTTTGAAGTGAAACTTCTTAGCGTACCTACCCCATGTTATGAAATGGGAGCGTAACGAAAAATAAAACACTATTAATAGACCAGTACTACCTACTTGATACTTGAAAAAATTATTTTTTGGTGCCACTCGATTCATCTAGAAGAGATGAGTCTTTGTAAATACTTTTGAGGCCTCTGAATTTGATTAAACAATTAGAAAAAATTGTCCATTGTTCATACCTATTTCAAGGATGGAGTTTTTTTACTTTTCATCGCTCCGCGCTCACGTAGCGAGAACGGTAAACAGATACGACAAAAATGCACTGACTTTTTTATTGCTTAAATTACGTCAAGTTTTTTTGGGATTCGCTGTATACTTATAACATGTGGGTAAAAAGAGGTATACTTTCATAAACACTAAAAATTATTGTTCAATTTACATTCAATATTATCTGTATGAAACGGATACTTGCTCAATAATTTTATCTTTGGTAATGAAATTATGTACCTACGTTACTTTGTAGATAACGAAATTAGAGTAGAAATGTTATAAAGTCGCTCTCTGATGAATATTTAAAGGAACTGGCACCGATCATTGGCCAAAGAATTAAAATAAAAGATTGTATACATCAGTATAGTGGAATACAAGTGAGTATAGTATAGAAGTACATACTAAATTACATTGTTGTAATACACATTTTTTACAAATAATTATTGTTGCGCACTTTTCAAAATAATTTTTCTTTATTTTATTTTGAATTTGTAGAACGAGCAGCAGGTTTCAGAAAGCTCAGTAACTACTGTAGATGATAACTTTATAATAGATGAGAACACCCCTATCGATATAATAGAAGGACAGGACGTGTTAAAAGATTTATTAAACTCATCTTTTGATTTACTGATTAGACCTAAGTTTAGAGATTTTGATTTAAATACATTGTTACAGACCAGCGCACTAGGAAACAGTGTGTTGAATTATTATAAAACCAACAAATGTTTGGATGGCACTAGAAGAACACGATTGGTTGATATAATAATTAAACATCTTTACACATATATTATAAAGAAGTAAGTACACTTAGGAAAATATTTGTATTTTATTTGACTGTAATTATTATCATTTTAAATCGAGTTTTAAATTATATTTATTAAGTATATTTTTAAGGGCAAATTGATGTACGCATGTCGTTCTTCAAACCTTCTTATTTAATTCGTGATTTAATTAATATGAATACTACTTACATATCTAAATAAATATTACCTATTTCAACTTTTATTTTCTTATTTTCTTAGTAGACTAAAACACGATGATTACAATTTGTTGTCGGCCAAAATTATCCAACTTTTTCCAAATGAAACTGTTGGGACGTATTATGTTCCGGCAATTATGAAAAATATGTCTCCAACTGGTAAACCGATTTTGGCAAAAGGTAGACTCGTTGATAAATGTAGAAATATACTTCATAAAGGTGGCGAGGCCTCAGTTATAAGGAAGAGAAAAAAGAACCACGAAGAAACCGATTATGAAGGGGCAGTAAAGAAAACCGCACTAGCAGAAGCTGAAGGTATACTTATATCATTGCTAACAGTTAAGATTTTGTAAGTCGGTTATAAATTAATTTTTTTTTAGATCCCAAACAGAATGAAGATTACAATTGGCTAAAATTTAACTGTGAACCCTGGGCCATAGTTATTGAAAAATGGAATAAAACTTTTGCAATAAGAAGAAAACAAAAATGCGATTCAATGGAGGAATTTATAAAAGAATGGCCGATTCTAAATGACTTGAGAGCTGAAGTTTTGGTAATTATTTTTACAATGTATTATTTTTTATGCGTCTATTTATTATTATCAAAGATTATTATAAACATTGACTGATATATAATAAGTAAATATATCGTAATATAAAACTACTTCTGTAGTAAGTTGTATTATACTAGGAATTTAGTTGTATAATCGCTATTTAGCAATTATAAAAAATGTTTGGAAAAGTACAATATAAGGCATAAGCCTTACTTTGACATTCTTAAATTTAATGTGATAATAATGTGTTTATTATAGATCAGTATACATGCTTTTATTTTGGAAACAAAACTGATGTCATTTTAACCAAACTTAATTTATAAATAGTATAAAGACTGTTTTAAAGCCTTTTAAAGGTTACATTATAAAAAAAATATCCAGTTCGAAATGTTAATTCAAATTTAAGTTAAGTACTAATTGTCGACATATACAGGGTTTTTCATGACGAACTGTACATACTTCTAAGGATGATAGAGAATCCCTTGACTATTCACGAATATGGGTATAGAAATTTGTCTGTTGCTCTTAATTACCGAGATACAGGGTGATAAACTACTTGTGGCCAATAATTCTTTTGGCCAGAACTTCCTTACAATAGGTATCACAATTTGTTCAAATTTTATACAATTTGTGTGCTTATCACAAGCACAGTTGATATAATGCCGTTTTTAATATTTAAAAATTCCAGGACCGGACTTTTATTTTTATATCAATTTTTTTTTATTTCAAAATGGAAACCTCTCGCTTCTCTACATTTTTGGTGCCACCCTCTACTTTGTTTTTTTTTCAAATGCGGACCTGATATTGTTTTTCCTTAATTTATTAGTATACCGCCCAGCAAACGCAGAGTGTGACTGTTTCGTAACGTTAAGTCACAAATAAGTAACTCTAGAAGCATATTTCAAAGTGAGAAACAGATTCGTAATTATGGCAATATATCTGTACCTGAAAGATTTGTTTTGAAATTGTTTAATATAATACAAAACATCTTTGGTGGGTTTGGAAAAATTCGAAACTGTTACCTAACAAATGTTATTCTTAATTCCACAAACGTAAATATTTCGTAACTTACAAAACGCCATACTTTCAAGTGTTAAAATTTGAGAATATTACGCAATTGTTGATGCGGTATTCCTTCAGTAGCTATAAACAGAAACAATTACGGAATTATTGAAACAATTCATTTTCAGTTGTGAAGCGTTGAAAAATTTACATAATTAGTAATACGTTACATTTTCTCTATACATGTTCAAACAAATGCGTCGTTTCTATAGGCTAGAATTATTTCTGAGAGAGAGATAAAATTCAAACGACCAATAGAATCTTGGGAAGCTGCGCCGCGCCAGCGCGAAGAACTGTTTCCGGCTTCAACACAAGTTAGTCTGAATGTGTAGTAATGTGTACTTACACGTGTGGTGTGGTGTAAACAAGTGTCTGGTATTTGTGCAAAAAATACTATTGTGAAAAACAATTGCACAATATATACACGTTTAGAGTATTAGGTAAGTAATAAGTACTAATAGATTTAAAATTAGATAAGTTTTAATTGTATGTATTGTAAAAAGCGTTAATTTCCTGGACAATACCTAACATGGCGTGGGCACATTAACAGCGTGGGTAGCGGATCTTTTTACTATTACCTATAAATCGAATAAAACAAACGCTTTTCTTAACATTTCGTGCTTATTTAAATGGATAACTATAAATAATAATAAAGAATATGTACAAAACTTTGCTACTAACTATAATAATCTACACTTAGATTATTATATCTACTTTACTTGCACAGTACGTATATTTATTTGCAAAATTGAATCGTTGAGTGTTCTTTTTTTTGCTTAGGAATATATTATTCTGTATTTCTTTTTGAAGTGATTCTCCGATGAGCAAGAAACGCATGTTTTTCTTTTAAATTGTTTCAATCAAAAGGGAATGAAGTTCAGGGATTAACATAGCAATTTTAACGTTAAAGTGACTAAAAACATGATTCTTAATTTCTTTATAAACTACTGGTTTGCCGTAATGAATAAAATAGTTTTGATATACAGGATGCTTCCTAAATAACAAAATATTTAAAGAAGTAATTCTTCAGGTGATTTGAAGTGAAGAAAAGTTTATATGAACATATTATGTTCTAAAGATTTTTGTTTCTGAGATAGCGGGCGTTGAATATTTTATTTCACTTCTGATTTTATCTGATTTTCCACAATTTGTAACATATGAAACTGAATTTTATGGATCGTCTTGCTCTTCAAGTAGCCATTTATCTTACCGATTGTCTTTTTCAATATTTCACTTCGGTTTGTAATTGGACAAAATGTTTTCGTTTTTTATTAAATAATACCTATCTTTAAAAATTTAAATATTTTAACAAAATTTGGTGATTCAAATCGAGGGATTCAAATCTCAGTAATTATAGTTTTGCTGTTATTTGTAGGGGGCACCTCTGCGTATCGTTCATACGTTATGTTTTGGGGGATTTTTTATTATTTTTTTTTTATAAAAATTCCTGCTTTCCCGTTATTTTTATGTCAAAAAGATATACCTTCTAAATGTCGCTACGAGTAACCGTTTTCAGGGTAATTGATTAAAGTAAGCAATTTAACCACTTTTAAAGTATAATTAAATTTTAGGTTTATTTATTTAAAAGTCATTGTTATTTGTACTTTATTTGCTAGTGTTGCAATGTAATAAATTTTAAAAATCTGAAAAAGAGAATTTAAAGAAATTATTAAAATTAAATCGAAACAAAAATTTTACTTTGACACCCTATATCTCTGCTAATATCAACTTTTGGACTCACTAAGGTAAGTTTGTTTAAATCGTAATATTTTTACATAAGGAATCTGCCATTGCTCTGTGTACCATTACCTATGAGACACCACGTATTTATAGATTTTAAAACGTCCAATATTTTCATTTTATAAAAATATCTAAAAGGAGGTAAAAGGCAACATTGCTCCTGGGGAACTTTTTTAAGTTTCGCAACATTCAACACTTCCGATATAAACGTATAGGTCACAGCTGTGAGCGCTAATAGATCAAAGACATTCCGTCGGCCGTCCACTATATTCTTCCTCTGTGCCAAAGATATAAAAAAACACCAGATAGTTAAATTATCGACAAAGTATATTGTCTGTCTGTTTCTTATGTACTTCGAAGGATAAATTATCCAAAAAAACTTCACAAAAAGGCCGCTAATAAAGTTGACGCGTTTAAAATGTGTAAACACTGGTATAAAAAATATGACTTCACAGCATTTATAGTGGTCCGGTAAAAGCTAATGAACGAATGTAAAAAACAAAATCAACCTGACCTATCCTATTTTCCCTTGAAATGAGATAGGTCAGTTAAATTCAAAATGTTGACGTATTTTATTTCTTTTTCTCAAAAACTACCGCGTGTATTTCTTTCATTTTTTTTATATGGATTTACCATCCCTTTGCAACAAGCTTCTTTCTCTCAGGAATAATAATATATGTAATTGTTTAACTTCATTTATTTTATTGAGTGGCCTAGAGTTACAAATACACAGGTTTTATAATTGAAATGTTTTTCTCATTTCAAGACAAAAATAAACCCGTGTCAAATTCTTGACAATCCCCCGCCTCCTCTTCTTATTTTTATTTTAAACTAGATATAGGGTGGGGTTAGCGTACTCACCTTAAGGAAATAAATAAATTGGGGTTCACTCTGTACATTGCTAGTTTGATTAAGAACTGATTTTTATTTGTAGATTCATGCAGGAAATGCTTTCCATTTATGACAGCTGATGCTAATTTTGAAGGTGCCTGTAAGGACTGGTTTAGAGCGGCCAGCCAGAGATTGAAGAAAAAAACAGAGAAAATGAATTAATTATTTTATTGTACAATGGACAATAAATTGTTTTGAACATCTATTTGTCAATATTTTATCTTTTTCCTATATTTTAAAGGATTCCTCCAAATACATTAACAGTGAATATTAAGGATCAAGGATTAATTTCACCTAGATATAGAAAAGAGTTTGTCTTAAATGGATTTATGGTCTGTAAAGATGAGAGATTGAGAAAGTGAATTTTGTTAAATATTGCAAAAAGTGATTTTAAAGATGGGTCCTGAAAAAGTAACGATCCCCACTACTGGCAAAATGTGACTGCTGTCTTCGGAAAAGAAAATTACTCGTCCAATAACAAACGAAGCCAGGTTTGCTATACGTGCATATATCCACCCCCAGCCCCCGATCGCTCACCTGCGCACTCGATCATTGAGTCTTTTTTGTTTTTAAATGTATTTAGTATAGCATTTTACAGTCGCTTCAAAAATATAACTGGCTCTATACTATCAGTACATGTCCATCTTTGCCGAACAAATTATTTATTCACTGTTAATCAACTCGCGAGAACCAAAAAAACACTTTTTGGTTTTCGAGTTATTCAACAGTGAATAGGAAATAAGTGGTTCGGCAAAGATGGACAGCATGTATTGATAGGGTCTGTCATATTTTTTAGCGTCTGTAAAATGCTGCTATATGCATTTAAAAAACAAAAAGACTCCAATGATCGGGAATGGGTAGGTGAGGGATCAGGGTGGGAGGTGGATTTGTGCACATATATCAAACCTGACTTTATTTGGACTATTTGCATAATAAGTATAAAACAAAAAAGAAACTGATTTGAAAGTAAATCGTAATATTTATATTGCTTATGATAAGCAACTTTTCTGAAATTAATGAGCAACCTTAAGGTTTCTAATAACGTGCAACTGTTGTGTATCTGTACTTAAACTAAATTTGCATAACGGTTGCGAAGTATTTATATAAGTTTTGTATTTACAAATAACTTGGTGAATGAAACTGTAAAAGCCTAAATGTTTCAAGATATTTTCGGAGTTAGATTTTGGTAAAAACGAATTTATTACAAATGTAAATTGGCATTTGTTACGAATATTTTGTTTCGCAATTGTGTAAAGTAATAGTTGCAGTTTATTAACGATGCAATGTTGCGGACAAATAAGCAATTTGTCACCAAAAACACGCATTTTTGTGACTGAAACAAAAGTGTAACACGAAATATAAGTAGCGTTAATGTTCCTTAATAGTTTCGAAGCGGTGTTTGCTGGGCGGGTGTAAACGAATAGTGGGCCACCCCTGTAACTTCCTTGTTTTTAAAGATATCGAGATAAAATATTGTATGGTGAAATTAGGTAAGATTTACAATTTTTTGAGACCTATCCGCCATGTTTGTCACTTCCGGTTTCACCGGAAATGGCCCCAATAGTCTTTTCTAAATGGACCACCCTGTATGTTTTTACATTTTTGGTTACTGATGTATGGACTCGAGTATGGACTTTTATAATTTCCCATATAATTTAAAAAGTCCGGTCCTGGAATTTTTGAATACTTATTAAAAACGGCATTATATCAACTCTGAGAAGTACACAAATTGTATAAAATTTGAACAAATTGTCATAAATAGTAAGGAAGTACTGGCCATAAGTAATTTATCACACTGTATTTCAATAATTAAGCGCAACAGACAAATTTCTATAACCATTCGTGAATAGTCAAGGGATCCTCTTTCATCCTTATAAAGTATGTACAGCAAATATTTTGGTGTTTTTCAGATTAACTGTGATTTCGAGAAACTTTATCCCGATTCTATGTTATGTTTATATTTAAATTGGGATGTTTTTTTCCAAACTGTTTTTGAAGGTAAAGGATATAAATGAACCCACGGCACTTAATTTAGTGGAATCCATGAAAACTTGTGAAAATGAAGGTAATTGATATTTTGTTGAGACATTTACTATACTATACTTATAACATAAAGTCTCTAAAATGCATATTTTATCACTTGTATTTTTACTGCTAATTAATCACTAAGTACATTGAGAATAACTAAAATATAAATTTTTTAGATGGAAAACTAGCACATCAGATCACGCTATTGTCACATTTGATTCCTCCTAAAGGACGTACAAAAATATCCAAACAACATTGGAAATATTCGACTTTGGAGTCTGTGGAGGCTATAATAGTAAATGCTAAGGTAAATATGTATTTTGTATCATAGATCAGTATTCAGCTTCACTTAAGCTAAGTGAGTAAAATCCTTATTTAAATCAAGTGATTTTTTTATGATTTAAATAATTCGCCTTACGTGTTATGATTTTCCACTTTTACAAAATTATAGACTTTTTCAAAGAATAAGAAATATTTTTTTCATCTATAATATTAATTTTATAATTCAAGAGAGAGAGAGAGGTCCGATTCTTATTATTTTTGGTCATAACTTTTTCTTAATACCTATATTACCAAAAAAACTTAAGTTGACTGTAGAAAGATTATAATATTACGAATTTTCATTCAATAATGTCAGTTGTTTGTAAAATTCTTGTACCTAAATTTCAGAACCATGTAAATTTGTGTAATTAAAATTAAAAAAAATTTATTGACAAACTATAACTCCGACGTATATAGTTTCCACATACACCAATACACTACTTTGCACCCGACACGCGTTTCGCCAACCAAGTTGGTATCATCAGAAGACGATTAAAACTATTTTAATCGTCTCCGGATGATGCCAACTTGGATGGCGAAACGCGCGTCAGGTGCAAAAGTGGTGTTTGTGGAAACTGTGTCGGAGATACTGTCACATCAAAGGTTCCAACCCTCTTCAAGATGACAAACTATAGCAAAAGTTATCTTACATCAGCCTTATGTTAGTTAACAATTTCTTTACAGAGTGCCACCCAAATCTATGAGCTACTGGAAAAACAAAAGGAAACCGCCAGTACTCATAAACAGACTGTCCAGCCATATCTTCTGATCGTAGGTCCGTTAGAAGCACCAGAATCATTTTTCATAGTGGTCGATAAAATAAAATATGAATGTGACAATTTAAAAAAGGCATTTGATCTGCTTTTTAAGACATTTCATGTACTGGACGCCAAATATCCAGTGCAAGCTGAACATTTGTGGACTATTATTCAAAAAGGCCTGTACAAAATTAACACATGTTCTGATAATGTACCTCCTTACACACTTCATATTATAAATGCAATTGATATGGCTCTTAAATAAATTATGTTGCGAACTTTTTCATATGAAGGTGTCTTTATATAATTAATAACATGATATGTAGTAAATGTGGAAAAATTTTTCTAATCTTTAGTAAATATGTATTTCATATTGAATATGTACATCATATTTCGAATTACTTTATATGTCCGATAAATAATTGCAATAGACTCTATAATAGAAAACATAATTTTAAACAACACGTTCTGACTAAACATAATATCCCTAATAAACTAAAAAAACCTGATATGAATAAAGACAGCTTAAACATTTTAGGAAATGATATAGAGATTACCGATGGTAGTAACAAACATAATAGTAATAATCTACCGAACACTTCGTCCAAAAATAAAGATGAAAATATAAACGAAGGTACTTTTTTAAGTGACAGTAACCAAAACCTTGAAACATTCAAAAGACTTTTCAGTGAAAATTTACAAAAATTTGTGTCGCAGCTTTATGATAATTTAACTTTAACAAGAACTGCTATTCAGAGCATAATAGATGCAGTTCAAGAATTTTTATCTTGTGGCGTTGTCAGTATCATCAAAGAAACATGTATTATGATCTGTAAAACTTTTAAAACTTCTTTAGAATGTTATCATCTTAACACTATGTTTGATTTGCTGGAGTTTCCATTTATACCGTTAAAAACAGAATATAAGAGAATACAGTATTTTGAGAATTCAGAAAGTTTCATAAAACCACTTGAACAAAAAATTGGCGTTTCTTATGAACAGCAGCGTAAAGATGGACAAGTTTCTATGACCCTAAAACATAAATTTGCTTACCACATACCTATGTCAAAAATTTTAAAGCAATTTTTGGAGTTACCGGGTGTTTATGATACGATAATTAACTACCAAGAAAAAGTAATAGAGTTATTTAATACGAATGATATGATGTGTAGTATTATTAATGGAAGTGTTTGGAAGAATATTATTAGTATGTCAAAAGATCAAGTAGTCTTACCACTATTGCTATATTTTGATGATTTTGAACCTGGCAACCCCCTAGGCAGTACCGCGGGCTGCTATAAAATTGGAGCAGTATATTTCTCTATAGCAACTATACCACCTGAATACTCTACAAGATTGGAAAATATATTTTTAGCTTTGATATTTTATAGTGACGATCGCGTAAATTTCGGTAACCGTGCCATTTTTAATGTTTTAATTAATGAATTAAAAGAACTTGAAAATGAAGGGATATTAATACAGCTACCATTTGGACCGAGAAAAATTTTTTTCTCTCTTGCAGCAATTATAGGTGATAACTTAGGTTTGCATTCTATTTTTGGACTATGTGAGAGTTTTTCTGCAACCTATTATTGTCGATTTTGTACTTTAACCAAAAATGAAATGGCTGTTTTGACTCGTGAGAAGATAAATAACATAAGATCCAAAGACAGTTATGAAAACCATTTAATTAACAAACTAGGATTAAAAGAGTCAAGTATCTGGCATGACTTAAACAAATTTCATATTTATGACAATATGGTTTGTGATATAATGCACGATATGTTTGAGGGGGTACATCGTTATGATATGGCATTGATTATAAATTCTTTAATTAAGCAGAAATATTTTTCCTTGGATATGCTAAATTCCCGAATTAGATATTTTACGTTTGAAAATTACGAGAAAAATACTCCACCTTCTATTACAAAAGATCATTTAAATAATGGTTGCATAATATTTTCCGCAGCGGAAATGTTATGTTTAGTTAAAAATTTCAGATTTATAGTTGGGGACTTGATACCTGAAGATAATGAAATATGGAAATTTTACTTAATACTGTTTGATATCACAGATATTTTAATTAGAATAAATATTACCAGAGAAACATTAGATTTGTTAAAGTCACTAATAGAAGAACATCATGACCTTTATAGCGTATTGTTTAAAATTAATTTCAAACCTAAACACCATTTTTTGTTACATTACACTCGGGTAATATCAAAAATAGGCCCTGCCGCCTTAATATCATGTATGAGATATGAGGCTAAGCACAAAGATTTAAAAACCACATCTCACAATATTAGAAGCCGAAAAAATTTGCCCTATTCACTAGCCATGAGAATGCAACTTAAATGTTCCTATAGGTTTATATCTAGAAGAGGTTTCAATGAAATAGTCAATTTTGGTTCGTGTTATGAAATAAATGATGTAATTAAAAGTGCTCTTCAAAGTTATAATATTAATTGTGATGATCATTATAGTACATCATGGTTCGAGTTAAATGGTGTTAAATACAGTTCAAACACTATCGTATTACTAGAATTAAAAGACGATCTACCTAGCTTTTGTAAAATACAACATATTTTGTTAAATAAAAACAATTCCAATCAAGTTCATTTTATTGGCCATTTGGTTTCTTCAGTTAGTTATAATACACATTTTAAGGCATATAAAGTAGTAGAAGAAACTGTATTGAAAGTTACTAAATTAGAAGATTTGCACTCTCAAACACCCACCATTATTCACAAATTGCCAGATGATCAGCATTATATATCTATATAATTTTAGTTTAGCACATAGTCTTTTAAGTGAAATACTCAAAAGTGTCATTATTGTCATTTATACTTATATAAATATACCTTCATATTAAATTAGGATGTCCCATTTTATGTTTTGTAATCAAAATTCCCAATATGTGTTTTGATTTGTTTATATAAACATTGTTTTTGCAAAAAAAAATTTTTGTCCAATTTAGTGTTGCTTACCATTCCATTATATTTAGAAATATTACCTATTTCATTGGCTGGAATACCTGTTATTGTTTTATTAAAGTTTGTAGCATTTAATTTTAATTGCATATTCTTTTATATTTTTTTTACCATAAATAAGTTCAATGCATTTTTCTGTATTACATATATTATAATTTTGTTTTTAAATACAATATACGAAGAAAATTATTATATAATACATTACCACTCAAATTGTGCCTTTATTTACTAATAAATTAAACCGCAAAATATAAAGTTAGTATTTTTTATTACGTTTTGACACGTGAATAATTAAAGGTATTAATTTTTGTTGTTATGGTGACATACAAATACAAATTCGACTGAAAGCCAGTCCTATACTTCCCTTCTTGTATAGAATAAAACTATTAAATAATTTCATAAAAAAAAACTAAAAAACACGCTTTAAAGGGAAACCGAACTAAAAAGTAAAAAAATAATAATGTTTACCTTGACAAAAAAAAAATTTATTGAATAAAAGCGTGGGGTGCATGATATAAATTGTTATAGATATTTCATTGGTAGCTATTGATTAAAGTAGAGTTAGCACCCCACGCTTTTTTACAATAAAATTATTTTTTGTCAAGATAAACATTATTATTTTTTACTTTTTAGTTCGGTTTCCCTTTAAAGCGGGTTTTTTTAGTTTTTTAAACTATAATTAATTTTTTACTTTCTAGTTTGAAAATTATTGTATTGTCATCCATCCTTGATAAGTGTGCAAAGTTTCAGTTTAATCCGACGTTTTGAAGTGGGTGAAAATCTCGTTGAAAGTTTCCGTTACATACAAACATACAGGTGAAGCTAATAAGGGCGTGTTAAAAATATTATTTCCTAATTAAATTGTCCACATGTATAGTGCCCGCCAACCGTTGGAATCCTATGGAAAACTATTTATTGATTTGGTAACTTTAACTGCTTATAGAAGTTGTTGGCTTCATTTAAATCCTAGTAGGTAATAACTTACAAAATGTTTATATAAGACTGATGCATGAAATGACGAAAAATTGTATTTTTTCGTCATTTCATGCATCCTGATCCCAATTTTTATAACCCTTATAAATAAATATTATATTTCAAAGGATGCGCCAACTTCTATAATAAATCATAATAAAATTTCATATAATTCCAACATTTGGTGGGTACTGTATATTTGATTTAAAAAAAATCATTATAAAATGAAATTATTGTCCTCTTAAATTGAAATACGCAAATAAATTTTAATCTTAATTTAAAAATATTATAGTTTTAAATGGAGACTAACTATTTTTTAGACTAAACAAATGATTATTTTTATTGAAAACTAGGATACGTTTTACCCAATTATAACATATATTCAATTTAAGGTATGTATAATCTTTGTTTAATTTTATTATTTGTTTGATTTAAAAAACTCATTGTTTTCGAATGATACTACCAAATGGTTGAAACAAGTATAGGTATATATTTGATTGGAAAAAAAAGATTTTGAAATGAAATTATTATATTCTTAAATTTAAATAATAATAGTTTTGAGTTGAAACTACAAAATATTCTACACAAATAAATCATAATCTTAGATTAAGAATAATAATATTTTAAATCAAGACTTGCTCTTTTTCAGTTTAAATAAATGTAAATTTTTCTTAGAGACCATAATAATTTCTAGGCAAATAAATCATTTAATCAGTTTAAAATTATATGTAATCTTAGTTTAATTTTATCATTGTTTTAATTTAAACAATTCAGTATTATTGTTTTAAATAATAGATAATGTTAAATGGAACACACCATTTCTTTATAAAGAAATAATCATGTATTTAAAGGAAATATATTGAAGTATTCATTTTAAAATGTGGAATAATTTTGAAACAAGAATGTTAGGATTTTTCATTTTAAATTCATCTAGAGCTCAATTCAATAGTATGAAAATTTCTAATAAAAAATAATCTCAAATAAATAGTACTCTTCATTTGAAATAATGCTATTTTTCATTATATACGAACTTATCGTTTATTTGGATTGAAACACATTTATTCGTTTTAAATATACATTTTTTTGTGTGTATGAACAGTCAGCCTAATAAGTTTCTTTTTACCTTGCTTGTAAAGTGACGAAGTGGTGTCATAACCACTGAAGGCATGGAGGAAAAGAATAGCATTTTTCACTTTTTCGAAATATCTGAAACTGTTCACAGAGAACTGGTTGTTTGGTGTTTTCCCTTTTCCAGGTTTCATGAAGTAAAGTGTGACCGATGGTGATGCTAATACTGTTAGTTGGCTTACTCGTCTAAATATATGGAAATTAATTACTGAAACATTAAACGTTAACTGCGACCTATTAGAAATTAGGGATGCATTCAGAGTTGGCAAAAAACAAGAAGGGAAGGAACGACCAGTTGTCGTAGAATTACAGACGTACGATTTGAAAACTAACATACTTAAACGAGCAAAAGAAGTTCTTAAAGGGACTAACATATTTATATCAACACAGTTTTCACAAGAACAACATACTAAAAGAAAATACCTACAATCACAAGTAAAGGCTGCTAGAACAAAAGGGTTTAAAGCAAAAATAGTAAAAAACGATCTTGTCGTAAATGGTGATATTTATAAATACGAGAACTTAATTGAGAATAAAGGTCTAGTAGAATATCGAGAAGAAATAAATCACATTCCTGCTATACCCACTCAAAGAAATAGTATTAGTGCCCCAGGTACCCCGACTTCTGTCAATATAACACCTACACTTATAATAGATAACAAAGAAATCGCCTTCAAAACACAGAAAATTACAGAACCTGAATTACCATTACAAAAATAAAAAAACACGGAAGAGAAGAAACGAAAGGAAAGAGAGGAATCGCCTGGACAATATAGGAACCAAACAAAAAATTATCACTAGCATACGTTCATCAAATCGAAATCCTGGTCAAAGTAAACTATCAAAATAAGTTCTTTTAATTGAATATTACACATAATTATTGTGAACAATAACTATAATACTTATATTTAATAGATAGAGGGTAAATTTTTTTAAATTTTTCCAGTGTAAATTATTTGTTATGTATATGTAGATTTTGTATGTTAATTTAATAAATGAAAGCATGGATCCATACATAAGGGAATTACAATATACTCCGATTGAAACATTCACTGTAGGCAATATTTCAGAATATAAAGAAATAACCAAAAGTAATATGTTTAAAATATTCCATAATAATATAAGATTATGGCGTTTACGGAGTCATGGAAAATTGAAAATTTGAATTTGTTTAAAAAACAAGAATATGATATTATCTATAATCAAGGCAAAATTAATCAAAACGATGGCGTCGTTGTGTATATAAAAAGTAACCTTGAATACACATATAGTATTGAAAAAATTGGTATCATTAAATTTCATAAATATAATTATTGTATTAGAACAAAAAAAAGAAAAAATTAACATCATGGTAATATATAGACCCCCCTCAACATGCCCATTTCAGTTTAATAATGAATTAAAACAATATTTAAACAATAATAAAAAATAATTTTATGATATGAATATATTGATCGGGGATATTAATATCAATATTGCATCTGAGGTGTCAGATTCCGCTCAAGAATACTTAAATATATTGTCAGAAAATGGGTTCATTTCATATATAAATAAACCAACAAGAGATATTAACAATAGCCAAACTTGTATCGACCATATATTTCTAAAAACTAAAATTTTACAAGAAAATATTATACCTATAATTTATGATATTCAAATAACTGATCATTTCCCGATTATTTTAAATGTGGATCTACCAATTAAATTAAAAAAGTCAAATATAATTATAAAACATACATAGATTATCAAAAATTGAAGCTTGATATAAATATCAAAAATTGGACTGATTTCTATGATACACCTGATATAAATACTGCAACAAAGATATTTATAAATAAACTAAAATCTGATATAAACAAAAATACAGAAAGAGTCAAAATAAAGCACAATGAGAAAAAAAGTGAATGGATTACCAAAGGGTTAGTCACCTCTACAAATAAAAAGAATAAACTGTATAAAAATCTAAAAAAACAACCAAATAATATTAACCTAAAAACTGAGTATAAAAATTATAGAAATAAACTAAATTTACTTATAAAAAATAAAAAAATTCAGTATTCTAAAATGCAAATAAATAAAAATAGCAACTCATCAAAAAATCTGTGGCAGTGCATCAAACATATCTGCAATGAAAAAAATAAAGAAAATAAAATAGAGATTATAAAATTAGAGGACAATTCTTTGGTAAAAAATAAAACTGAAATGGCAATATGTTTAATAATCATTATGCTAATGTGGGGAGGAGTCTCGCAAACAAAATAATTAAACCCGTAAATTATAATGACCATCTTGAAGTGAGAAAAAATTCAGTATATCTTTTTCCAACTAACCAAGTAGAAATAAAAGAAATTATAATGAATTTAAAATCAAATAAAGCTCCAGGTAAAGACGGTATAACAGCGGAAATTTTAAAAGAAATCAGTGATATGGTGTCGACGCCATTATCATATTTAGTAAACAAAGTTTTAATAGAAGGGGTATTTCCTGACGAATTTAAAATTGGTATTATTAAATCACTTTATAAAAAAGGTGACAAACAAAAAATTATAAATTATAGACCTATATCCTTGATCTCAAATCTCGCAAAGGTGTTGGAAAAAGTTATAAAAAATAGAATTGTCAATTTTACAAATAAATATAATATTATATCCGATAAGCAATTTGGTTTTCAAGAAGGTCGGTCTACACAGGATGCAATAGCATGTCACCAGAGAAATCTACCACACAACCTAGATAATAGTAAACCTACAATTTGCATATTTGTTGACTTAGAAAACGCCTTTGATATAGTTAGCCATTCTGGATTATTAAATAAACTAGAGCATTTAGGGTTTCGTGGTAATGCAATTAAACTGATGGAAAGTTACGTGTCAAACAGAGAACAATATGTGCAAATTGAAGATTCACTAAGCCATGAGAGACTTGTTGAATATGGCGCTCCTCAGGGTACAGTTCTGGGACCAATCCTATTCAACTTGTACATAAACGATTTGTTGAGTCTATCTTGTAAAGGAAAGATACTTAGTTTTGCGGATGATACTATAATAATGCACAGCGCAGAAACCTGGGCTAAGTTAAAACAAATAGTTCAGGAAGATTTTAAATCAATAAAAAATTGGTTTGATTTAAATTTACTTATACTCAATTGTAGCAAGACTAAGTATCTTCCCTTTACATCGTATCAATCAAATTTGCCTAAGTTTGGCCCTTTGCAAATTGAAATCGAGACTAATAAAACAATGGAAATTGAAGAAGCTGAATATGACAAATACTTAGGTATAATAATTGACAAAAATTTGAGATGGGACTTACAAGCAAATAATATTTTAAGAAAATTAAGACCTT
The DNA here is from genome assembly GCA_963680705.1 of Rhagium mordax. Classification (NCBI taxonomy): domain Eukaryota; kingdom Metazoa; phylum Arthropoda; class Insecta; order Coleoptera; family Cerambycidae; genus Rhagium; species Rhagium mordax. The sequence goes on along the minus strand of OY796661.1, from coordinate 35,749,993 downwards.
TGTTATCAAAATTTAAGTATTTAAGGCAATTTCTGGATTTGACTCAGATGTGTATGCTGTATGACGCTCTTGTTCAATCTCAACTCACTTATGGCATTATTGGTTGGGGTGGAATTAATAATAACTACCTAAAGAATATAAAATACATAAATATGACACTAAACATAAAAATGTCATTAGCGAGAAAAAAAAAAGTTAAAAAAACAATAGGAGAAAGGACATATACATATCTTGTACCCAAAATATTTTACCTTCTTCCATCCGAAATTAAGGATATCAATTCATCAAAAAAATACAAAATTGAAATTAAAAAATGGTTACACAGGACTCCGCGAATGATTGTACATCAAATAATTGACTCGAAAAACACTTACTCCTTATGATATATAATAACAAATAATAATTTATAATTATATTTATTATGTTATTGTATCAAATACTCTATTTTCTGGTCTTATTGTATATTGTATATTTATTGGATATTTATATGTTGTAAATAAACATTATTATTATTATTATTATTATTATGTACAACACATTCATGATCTTGTGCAGTTCGTATAGCAGTGGTGACCATCAAGTAACCTGCAAAACTGGTTTTTCTTAGTATACCTAACTTTCGGCAAGAAACAATTTTTGAGAAATTAATTATAAATAAGTTTTCTATTATGCTGCATACTGTCTGGCGATCGCACTGTATTTTTACGTAAAACCATTCTTCAAAATTCTTAAATATCAAATATATTGAATGTATATGGTTAATTTATCCTTTTTTACATTTGACTTGCCATTTTTGTAATTTTGAAAACTTCGAACAATAAAAAACCCCAAAATTATTAATTTGTAGGGCCAGACATATTCAATAATTACAAATCGAAATACATGCCTACGAAAAATATAAATTGGGAGTTAATTTCGTATTATTATGCTTATATTCACGTATAATATACAAATATCTGCATAAAATAAATCAAATGTAATAATTAGTGTTATCTCTGGGCTCTAATAAATTTCATCTAAAATGTATTAATTTAAATAACCGTCATTAACTTAGTATTACACTATAAGCAGTGAACCCATATTATGAATAAAAGCCATAAAACAGAGTTCCTAACTAACAAAATTTGATATTAAATTCGAAAAAGCGACATGGATTTTAAAAATTACTCACTGTGTGACGTCATGCACAAACCGGACGAAATTTGAACGCTTTGATATCATATCTTGTGTTATCATGGTGTGATTCCATATAAGTTTGGTTGTGTGTATTTCAAACCTTAATATAAAACACCTGTAATTTATTTTCTACATCAGATAAAAATTTGAAATTTGGAGGGCGTGAATTAGATAGTATTACACATTTTTTTAGCATAATCTTGAATTTCAAAGAACTTTCGGTTTGACCGGTATTGACCAGAACTTTTGATTTTCAAGTGGAACATCCTATTATTTTTGATATTTTTAAGACCAGCGGATCATTTTACGTATAATACTATCTTTTTGGATTTTTTTTTAGAGCTAAGGTAACTATTTTTTATTTAATTTTTAAAAACAGAATTAGTTGGCTGTGATGCACATAAATGGCTTTTGTTTCGATTTGTAATTGTAGTTGTCATCCGGTAATAGAAATAAAATACCAATGAAAAAAATGAATGGATGGTGATCCAAAATAAGATAATAATTGATAAATATTTTTCCCAATATGCTTCCTAACCAAGCTACAAAGTTTTATAAGTTTTTTGTAGTTTTCTGAAGTTTTTTCAAAAACTAGATAGAATATTATGTTGACTGAAATATCTTATTGAATACAATTAATCATGTGAATTTGAATTTGAGCCGACTGGCTCAGTCCAGTGCCGTAATAGTATATTATATTACTAGGAGTAGAACGCACTCTTTTTTTGTGTTGAGCCCAGGATTTGCAGCTGAGGCGAAGCCGAAGCTGCAAACTGGGCGAAATACAAAAAAAGGCGTTCTACTCCGTGTAATATATACAATTTTTTCTTCAAGCGTATTAAAAATGCAAACATCTTTTTATTTATTTATTATAAATGTACAGTTATTCAAATTAGCTCATCACAGCGACAGGCGCCTGTGACTCCGAATATCAACATAACCACTAATGAGTAATGACATAATATATGACAGATGGTTTGTAGATAGCGCGTCACCGGCCGCTCTGGTGACTTTCCGTACTAACATTATGTTACTAGTAACAAAATTTCCACCACGGTGGCGATCTGTATTAACATTTTGTTATTAGTAAAACAATGTCCTATTTCTAATTCTGTTTTTGGTAGCACAATTTAGACATTTTAATACGCTTGAAGAAAAAAATCATATAATATGTTTACTCGCTTAAATTACAAAAACCGTACTACCCTGCATTTTTTTTTAAAACAAATTTTGTTATATTCACTTTTTTATTCTGCAAATGAAATCATACCTTGTTTTTTTGTCTTATTTTGGATCACTGAATCTCCAGTAAGTTTGTCGATGATTTTAAAATACACCTTGTATAAGCGTAAATATTTACTTCGCAAAATAAATTACGCATTAAATTCAGATTATTTTAGAAATATATTAATATCGTGTCTGAATTTATGAGCAATAAAAAATTAACCCTTAGCAAGTTGGAGCCGCCAACAGGATTTAATAAGTGAAAACCTAACAAGGTTTTACCGCAATATTTTATACCTCGACATTACTTTTCATCTCTCGCTTTGCGATAAACGTAGCTTTAGGGAAAAACGGCAATTAGTTAAATATTATTAAAGCAGCTTGATACATTTTGATTAAATCTGAATGTAACAAGTTCAATGAAATCAATTAATAATAATGATTGAAATTCTAGGAATTCTAAAAGTAAAGTGAATTTATATCATAGTTAAGTAAAAATATTTCTGGAAGTTTTATACGATGTCACATAGAAATTAATAATTTTAGGATATTCTAACCTTTATTGTGAAAAGTCATGTTGCCAAGAGTTTACAATCATTAAAACTGGTAATTGACGAGTCATTTAAAGCTCAAATAACACTATGAAGTAAAATCAAAATCTCTCCACATATCCGCTACGAGCCCCAACTACTTGTGCGTTATTTGATTATCCTAAACAATTACTCGGATAGGAATGAAACTGTAGCAAACAGTTAATAAAAAATTAAATGTAAATAATAATGTAACTGTCTTTTTTTTGTTACTTTTAATTTCGTTTAAAACTCTCAATATACTAACATTTTTTGTGGTAGATAAGCTAGAATAGATTAGAAAGTAACGTCAATGGATGATTAAGTCCATATTCATATCTGTCGGACAGAAGACATTTGTTAAGTTGGAACATTTTTTAGCAGAACATATTATGAATTAGCAATTGGAACCTTTCAACGTAGCGTACTTGGTCCTTTGATTTACCCGAAGTTTATTAATGAATTTAAGGCTCATAGTCTTGCATACAGATGCACTTCAATAATTCATCATAGAAGAACAGAAATATCCAGCCAATCAACTCTTAATGCTACAATGACTATCAACTATTGTATAGTACTTTAAAAAATATGGGCAAAATATTTATGTAAATGAAAACTCCTTCTGAATTGTAGACAAAAAATATCAGGAAGTAATTTTTGATCACTTCAAGTTGGACATCATTATAAAAAATTATGGTCAATTTGGCAAATAGTTAAACTTTGATATCAAAATGATAACAAATAATAAAAATAATAAATAATATATACTGTTATTGTAGTTAGAGTTCACTTAGGCAAATTAGAAATGGCTATTAAAAAATGATTTTTTTTAAATAAAATTCCTAAATGAATTTTGTTCAACATTGTATTAGTATTTGTCAATTTACATCTACGAAATCTGTACCTTAGAGCTAAAATGTATTAAGTGCCAAAAATGAAATTTTACAGGAGAACGATTTAAAGATTTTAATTACATTTATCATTCCATAACTTCGTACTCTTACTTCTCCTTGATATAAGAAATGAGTATGATGTGAAGTTATGCTCCATTTTATTGTCGTTTATGGTAGTTTAAAGAATAATTTTGTATCAGTATTTTTTTTTGAAAATACTATTTGGCACAAACATGATTTAGGGATTGTATGATATAATATTTACGAATTGTGAGATAATACTAATAAAAAACTACCAAAGTTAATTTTTTTTATAAATAGTACAAAAAACTAAAAAGCAAATAAACTACATCCAATAAATATATTTGAGAATATAAACATCAGATAATACTAATAAAAAATCTAACAAAGTTTCAATAAACCAACATTTTTTAATTAACTGGAAAAAAACAAATGTCATTCTAATCTTAACTGTAATGTCATCATTACATGTCATCAGTCACTTTTTCAGAATGGGATAATAACTCTTTATAAAATTGGTGAAATTGTGATGGCACCCATGGCAGCAAGGTCTGCAGGTGCTTATATTTCTTAGAAGAAATGCAGTTTTGTTTTTCCCGTATTGGAGGAAGGCTATTAGGAAATGTTACCCGTCTTCTAGAACGGTTCAAATCTACTCATTCAAAATCGTTAGAATCTAAATTAGTTTTATAAAAGAGTTTACCCATTTGATCATCGCGTACTTGCAGATGAACCACTTACGAAATTTGAAAATCATTTCCCGCCACTGTTTTCTTTCGGTAAATGAAAGGAGACGTGTTGGATGCATAAAGAGTTTTGAAATCTTTAAAATCGGGTAGTTCCATGTTCACCACTTTAAAAGGCTTCGACCTACTACAAAGGCGAGCAAGTTGCTGCCAATCCCAAGGGGTCATTGTTTGAAGGAATTGAGTTTTTTTCTTTTCCCTTTCGATTAACGAGTGATCCCCGTCAACCTCTAAATGGGTATGGCCTCCTAGCAAAAATTTATGGTTAATAATTTTTAGATTCGGATTATGGTTAATTATCCAAAAGTAAGCCATTACCATAATAATGTTTCTGTTCTGGGATGGACAATTGTCCGACCAGACTGTTAATTCTGATACATTTTTGTCAATATATATTGCCCATTTTAACATTCCTGATGCCATTTCATTACCGCCACGACCTGATATCGACTTGTCTCACATTAGGCAAGTTGTCATATTTTCAGTTGTCTCATTAATGGTATAGTTGTATGTCCATAACTTCAGTGAATAAAAGCTTTGGGCATTCGTTAGTACTGGTGTGGGAAGACTTTTAGTGCCGATGCCGGTGAAATTAGATTGTTAATAACAATCGTATTAAAAAAATGTGTACGTCATAGAGAAATAGATCTGGCCGATGTCGTTTGTACTATGTTCGCGATCAGGATAAATAGCCTAAATTAATTCATCCAAATCGTTATTAAACAATACATCATCAACATCCTTAAATACACATACACAATTTAATAATTATATGAAATAGTATTTAACAAACTTTTCACAAATAAATCAACAGTTGACTCTCCAAATGAGTGATTTTCGAGGTTATGGTGCATAATTTCTCTCGAGTTGTCAACCGTTCGTTCTACGTCGTCTATATTCGGTTTATTCCGTTTTTTACTTATTTGCCAAATAACTCACTTTATTTGCCAAATAACTATATTTGGAGGTAGAAAAAGGATAGGCTTATTTGCTCCAAATAATAGCTATTAACATATCTAGGAATGTTATGACTATCATAACTGCCGCAGATGTCGGTTTGAAATCCGAGCTCGTAGAGCGAGGATTTTAAGACATCTAAGGCTGTTATGATTCATAACATCCGTGATATGTTCAATAGTTTATCGGTTTCAGAAAATAAAGACATTATTAATTGATATTACGTTTTGATATTCTCTTATTAATAACGTTTTCATTTCATTAGTTGGTCAAGTCTGTATGGGTTGATTTGTCGCCATGGTTACAGTTATATTTTGTTTGTTTTTATTTGTTACCTTTTTTCATATTACATAAATGTTTACATTTTTAACGTCACAACGGCTACATAAAAATGGACCTTGGATTGCCTGAAAATACATTTCAGTTGGATTTCAGTATTTATAATTATTATTGTTTGGAGTTTTCTGTCTGTTTGTATTAATAAAAAGCCCTATATTATAGTTTCATTATTTATTATTTCATCTGTTGACAGTTATTGACAGATCTGTATTTGTAATATTATTACCGTACAAGTTTTAAATATAACTGTACAACTTTAGTTATGACTTGTTTACCAGCCTACTTTTGCATATGTAAACAAAGGATTAATATCCTGAAACCGATAAATGTTATTAAATAGGTAATTAGGAGGTAAAAAGACCGGCCCTAAATATTAAATACAATTTTGTTTTCTATATATGTATTCATATATTTGACCTTAGTACACTGGATTATTAGTTATAAGTCTTAAATTCCTATATTCTTGACAATTGTCAGTCTTCGGTAAAAAATAAAATAGGGACAATATGTAGCTAAAATTATTTCCTTTATATTTTTTTAAATGTGGAAGGAGATAATGTCTTATTATTTTTTTATATTTTGATTTCAATAAAAAAAAAGATACGACACTGTCTCTTATTTAATGACACTCACTCACTCTCACTCAGGCAAACATAAATTAACTATGCAGAAAATAATAAATATAATGATACGAAATAAGATCCAGATTTGCTGTACCTACATGGACTTGTAGTCAAATCTGAAATTTATAAAATTATCATACTTCTTTGGCTTGTACCAGCAAATTATTGGTTTGAGGATTGGCACATCATAATTAAACGTACAGTTTGAAAAATGTCCCCGGAACATCTACAATATACAATATGAGCCATGTTTGGTTATTCGTAATTTCTTTATTTTGGATCACAGACAATACTAATTAAAAATAAAATATATGGTGGTTTGTCACCAATATATACCTGATTTTTTGGTATATATGTGTTCTTTCTCCTATTGCTCTTTTTCGAGATACTGGGGTGTCCATCCTAAAGTTCACTCCATCGTATCACCGGGGTTGTTCAATGTTCATATAGGATTGTTAAAATATTTTGGTATTATAGACTTCAACGTGCTGTTTAAAAATTCGTATCAAACGATCTCGCTTCGCTCGTCCCGTAAACTTACACTCGTTACATAAAATCATACTTTTCATAACTGATTACATAAATAGCTATTTTTATATACCTAACTTTTATACGAAAAGCAGTAAAATTTAACAAACCCAATCAAAACATAGTTTTTTTAAATACTAAATCACATGCATACGTCTCTCTTTACCTAACATCATAGGATTTTTCAGGTAACTTGAGGGGCGGTTAAGAAAATATTTTAAGAAAACATATCCAAACATCTTGTCAAGTTTTTATTGAATTTGTTCCCTACTCAACTTACAATAAACATCATTTCTTAGTAATAGTACAAATAAATTCTGAGGTAAAACCTTTGTCGCCGCAAGTGGCATTGGCAATCTAAAATCAAATTTCAGGGTATATCGGTTCGACAGGAAGGGGTGAAACGAGAGGCTGATTTCTTATTAGTGTTTGGCGAGAAAAATTTATTCAACTGTAAAGCTCCTAAATGGTATGGGGGAGAATAAGCGAATATAGAAAGCAGGCAGTAATTTCTAAAGAATAGGCACAATTAAGTTTGGAAGTACATTTTACATCAAATTATCAGGTGTGTGTAATTAATTTGTTTTGGTATTACTTGCGTAAATACTCTTTATAAGTTCATAATTTCAGAATATCTGCATATTTAATGGTAACTAACCATGTATATTATATATTACCTACTACAGAAATATTTAAATTGATCGTTAAGGACTGTTTTCTTATTATTTTACCATTTATTACTGCTATCCCTTTGTTAAAATTAACACCTCAATAGTTTAATTAATTTTGTTTTGTTTGCTAATATATTGTTTGTTGAGTTAGGTATATGCAATTGAATACTTAATTATATCTAAGTATCATTCATCTGTCTATCAGATAATCAGATTTTATATTGTTTTGTGCCTTTTTTTCAGCCAAAAAGGCAGGTAAGCTATGAGAGGCACACCAGCTTTAGTATTCCAAACATGGGAATTTTACAAAACTTGTCCCCTCAATTCCAAAAACTCCACGACAAGATGATAGAAGTATAAAAGAATAAACATGTTCAACGCAAAAGAAAACAAGAAAACAGAAATATGTACCTACATTGTCTTTATTATACTTAAATTTAATAAAATTAAATATCTAAATAATGTATTAAATTTGCATAATCGACGTTCCTTCGCCTCAACAAATTAGTTCCCTTGATGTTTCAATAGCGAATTTTTTTAATGAAACAACGGGGTGTTTTATGGTTCTTGGCCAATTATTCGTACCGCCCTATTTTCGAAATGGCCTCACATATTGGAATAAAATTTGGTATAAATATTACAATTTTTAAGATCAATCAAAATCATAATTTATTTGGGAAAAATTCCAGGACCGGAATTTATTTTTTTTTTGATGTTGCTTTCAGTGCCCCCAACAACAACCTGTATATAATTTATTGGGAAATGTTAGTAAACATTTAAATAGACAATTAATCAGTGTGTAAAATAATATCATAATATTTGTTGGCACGCTTTTTAATAAATTTTCGACATTATTGTTCGACCAAATTTTTAATTCTACAAATAATGTAGTCAGCTATCTAACGTCATTATATTGATAATTTCACTTAACGAATCTACAGAAGAATTTATTATTTGTTTTTCTGTAAACGGGTATTTACGCTTTTTTGAGTTTAAATTTCCATTTAAAATAACACATTCCTCCCATTCCCACATCTCATTTCATTCTTAGAAAAAAAATGTATGTTAGTAGTAGTAGTAGTATTTGCATTTTGGCATTGATTTTCATAAAAATCATTAGCTCAGCGCCAAAATGTATATTAACTGTAACTAGGCTTGTACTAACATATACATAGGTACAATTAAAATCAGTTTCTGAACATCTTTAGAAATCAATATTAAAATACTGGATTTTATTTTGATAAAATAAACACTTACACAAACAAATAATTTATTAATTCACAACGCGTAATATTAGAAAAAGAAAAATAGGTAGCAAAATTTATTAAAATTAAATAGATACATTTTCAAAATTAATACTTCCAGCGTTAATGCATGTTTGGGAACGTTTTAATGTTTTTTATTCATCTGTTAATTATTTGCGGGTTATTTTTTAAATCCATCACATACGTTAAAAATGTTTCCTAATAACTGTTCCCATGTGTCGAATACATCATTGTACACCTCTGACTTTAGGTGACTGCATAAAAAATAGTCCAGAGGTGTTAGATCAGGCGACTTCGGTAACCAGTTTACTGTACCTTATCGACCAATCCATCTGTTACGGCAATGCTGATTTAGATAATCTTTGACCGGTAAAGCAAAATGCGGACAAGCACATCGTACTGAAACCAATTTCTGGTATCAATGTCTTTCAATAAATCGGGCAAAATATCCCCTAGAAACGTCAAAAATGTATTTACGTAACTGATTTTAATCAACAAGCCTACTTATAGTTAACATTAATTTTCTTCTATGATGAAAAAGCTTAAATGTACAGAAAAATAAATAAAAAAATCTTTTTAGGTTATTTAAGTGAAATTATCAATATAATGACAAGTACAACTTTTATGTCTCTTGAATTTTTTTCGTTTCTTGATTGATTTTTTTGAGAAAAAAGATCCACTTAATTGCATATTCCTGGAGGGGATTTTTTTTCTCAAAAACCAATCAAGATACGAAAACAATTCAAGAGACACAAAAGTTGTATTTTTAGTTCCTTAATCCAAAAAAAAATAAAATAAAATAAAAATTACAAAAAAATTTGTGGCGTACATTTTTTTTACAAAAATTTTCGTTAAGGTGCCGCTCGCAAGTTAATAAATTTAATCAATTTAGGGCTAAATTAACCCCTTGCTAAATTAACCCCTTAACACTACGAATAACACTGCCAAATTACAACAAAATTGGGTAAAGGATATTTAAGATATTTACGAAAAAGCAATTTTTTAACAGTTTAACACCCTGTATCTTGAAAACGAAGCATTTTCGGACCCATATTTATATAAACTTTCTGCCTTAAAATCACTCAAATAGTGGTCTAACAGTCGTCCAGAAGATGGCGCTAGTGGTACGGAAATGATCTACAAAACAATAGTGTGGACTCTTCCAGAGAGTAGCATCTGGACTGTTCTAGAAGGAGTGGATATACCGGGTGACACAAGAGTAGTTACCCCCCCCCCCATTTTTGTTCACATTTTCATAGATGAAAATTTCAAAAATTTATGGTGAAATAAATACACAGATTCTCATATTTTGACATAAATCATGTGTTAAAACCACTTCCGGTGTAACCGGAAGTGGTATCAACTTTCTTATTTTAAATGAGAACACCCAATTTTTTTTCAATATTTGAAATCTACATGAAATTCCCTTTCTAATGATGTATAACACATTGACATTTGTTTTCAAGATGGCGGCGAAACATTACTTTTATAGTAAATTTAAGTTGGCCATTGATTCGCCGCCAGAAAACAAAACGTGGTTGGGAGGTTGTGGAAACAAAAAAATGATTTATTGTTGCTTTGCTGATAGCATTATTTGCAAACATTTGACATGCATAATGCAGAAAAATTAATTGGTGATTTACACCATACTCAGTCCCTCACAAGGCGGACCCTCATATCACCTGTATTAAACACAAATTTTAAAAATGTGTTTGACACTACAAGAATTGGCTCATTTTTGTACGGCGCCGATTTGACGGAAAAAATTAGGGATGCGAAAAATTTGGAAAAAGTGTCCCAGGACATCAAGTCTATACCAGTCAAACCACCCACACGCAATATGAAAAATTTAAACTGGAAAGGCCCACTTGTTCGACATCAGGTGGGTCAAAAAACAAAAGTTTCAACCCAAAAAAGTTTATTACCGGAAGTTCACCGACAACAAGCCAGGAACCTCAGGGTATATACCCAGCGGAAGCAGGACTATTATGCCAACAAGAAGAGGTAGAGGGTGTAAGTAAATCAGCTGGGAGGCTTAAAAGTTTTTTACATGTATGGAAATCCATTACAAGCGATAAATTTGTATTGAACTGTATTGTGGGTTACACTATAGCGTGTAATAGCACGCCCTTCCAACAACAAGTACCCCCAGAACCAATTAGATCAACATCAGAGATGTATGACACAAAATTAGCCATTTCAAAGATGTTACTCTCAGGTGCCATGCAACCTTGTAACAATGTCTCAGGTCAATTTATATCACCCTATTTCTTGGTACAAAAACCCGATGGTAATAGAGATTCATATTAAATTTGAAAAAGCTAAATTCCTTTATCGAAACCGTTCATTTTAAGATGGAAGATATTATATAGAACCTCAATAAAACTTCTAACCAGAGGAGCTCTATTGTGCAATATAGATTTAAAAGATGCTTATTTTTTAATATCAGTTGCATCAAAGAGTAGAAAATTACTACGGTTTATTTTTCAAGGGCAATTATATGAATTTACATGTTTACCATTTGGGTTATGTACGAGTCCTTAAGATATTACAAAGATAATGAAAACTGTTATGCATAATTTACGAGAGAAAGGTTTTATTTCATCAATATAATAATAATAATAATAATAATTTATTTTGTTTAAGGACAATTACAAATTGTATAACAATAGTCAATAATAGTGGTACACAACACATAAAACAGATACCAAAAGGTAAAAACTAATAAGCTAGCAGCTTAGTCTAAGAAGCAAAGAGCTCGGGCAGAGAATAAAAACATTTATATACGAAAAATAACTTCAATTTTTTCTTAAATTGATGAAGGTTAAAAAAGTTATTTGAATCAAAATTTTAGATGCAAATATTTAGGCTTTATATTAGACTCCAAAAATAAAATGCCAATATTTTCGTTTAGAAATATTTTCAGACGCGTCTCTAACAGGGTGGGGTGCAGCTTGTAGTAATGAATCTGTTAATGGTTTTTGGAGTGCGGAAGAAAGAACATATCATATTAATTATTTAGAACTTCTGGCTGTTTTTCTGGCTCTAAAGTCATTTGCGCCTAGGGTTAATAAATGCGAAATTTTGCTGCGTATAGATAACACAACTGCAATATCATATATAAATAGGGTATCAAATATCCTTTATTAAATAACTTAGCCCGAAGAATATGGCAATGGTGAGAACACAAAAAATTTGGCTATTCGCCTCGTATACATATCATCAATAAATAATTTTGTAGTGGATAAACAGTCCAGAATTACGAATATTGAAACTGAATGGGAATTATCTAACAGAGTTTTTTGATGTTATTAAAAAACAATTTGGAGAACCCCAGATAGATTTATTCGCATCAAGAATTAATACAAAATGTAAAGTTTATTATTCATGTCATAGATACCCAGGAGCCATAGCCGTGGATGCATTCACGAATCATTGGAAAAAGTTATTTTTTTATGAATTCCCACCTTTTTTCAATGATCCTTAGGGTTATCAGAAAAATCATTAATGACGGAACAATTGGTATCTTGGTTGTTCCTTATTGGCCAACCCAACCTTGGTATCCATTGTTTACGTCGTTACTTGTTAATGAACCATTATATTTCAAACCCTCTAGTAATTTACTTTTTTCACCTTGTTGGCAGCGCCATCATCCCCTGTACAAGAACCTTTCATTAGCAGCAGGGAAACTATGCCTCCTCAAGAAATAATATACCTACCAGAATCAACAATAGACATTTTAATATCATCCTTAGCAGGTTCAACGTTAAAACAATACGATAGTGCTTCAGGAAAATGGAATTCGTTTTGTCACGAATTTCAGAAAGATATTTTTGAAGCCTCAATTAATGATATATTGGAATTTTTGTTTCAAAATTATAAATCTGGAGTATCTTACAATACTTTAAATACCATAAGATCAGCTATTTCTTTAATTTCTTCAGAGGATTTAACAAATAATCTTGTGATTAAACGTTTCTTTAAAGGTGTCTTTAGATTACGCCCGCCAAGGCCTAAGTACTCACAAATATGGGATACTAATATTGTTTTGGAATTATTAGAAAAACAATATCATATTTAGAGACCCTAAATTTTAAAAAGTTGACAGAAAAACTTATAATGTTACTAGCTCTAGTGATAGCTCATAGAGTACAGACCTTTGCGTTAATTGAAATTTAAAATATTACATTTTTCGAACAAAGAGTAGAAATTAAAATTCCAGCTAATATTAAAACATCAGGACCGGGTCGAAATCAACCAAATTTAATATAGCCGTTTTTTACAGAAAAACCTGAATTATGTGTAGCCAAAACTATCCAATATTACCTAAGGTTTACTGAGAGTATTAGAGGAAAAAATAAGAAACTATTTATTTCTTTAAGGAAGCCCTATAACGAAGTTTCCACTCAAACAATTAGCCGCTGATTAAAATTTGTATTAGCGCGAAGCGGAATAATACATCTCTTTTTACAGCACACAGTACACGCCACGCTGCAACATCATCTGCTTTTGTTGGTTCTGGGGGTACTTGTTGTGGACATAGATACTATAAGAGACAGGGCTGGATGGGCTAAAAATTCTCAAGTATTTGCTAGGTTTTATAACCGGCCTATTAAGCCAAGAGCCGATAAGTTTGCTTTTGCTCTTGTTCAGTAAATAAGTTTAGTTATTGTTCTGATTTATTTTGTTATATAAAACTAATTTAGTATATATCATTGTTCTGTAACTTTATACATTAAATACGGTATATTGTTATACCTTACTGAAATTTTAAATTGTTAAAAAACTTTATAAATAAATGAAACAAAATTGCAATAATGTGCTTTAAACATCTACAATGTAAAAACTGTAATTATGAAGAACAAGGCCTGAAATATAATTAAACGATTAAACGAACTTACCTTAGTGAAGTTCAATCGTAATTATATAAGGGGCCTTAATCGAAGTAATTACAGTCCCTCCCTTAAATTTATCCCAACCCGAAGTTGCAATTTGGTCTTTGAACATAATGAAAAAACAAATACATATACATAGATACGGTAGCTACGAGGGCATTATTTCTCGATAGCTTAAAATAATGTGGTGACGTCCAGCAGAAAGTAGTGGTACTACAATGTAAAAACTGTAATTACTTCGAACAAGGCCCTCATATAATTACGATTGAACTTCACTAAGGTAAGTTCGTTTAATCGTTTAATTATTGCAGTAATTAGTGAGTTAATAAATCAGTGGTTTAGTATAATCTTGTTGCAATTAATTATCGAATCCAAGTTTGGAGTTGTTTACTAAGAGGTGTTATTGTAACAAAGCTTTTTAATGACATACACAATAATAATACACACATACCGTTTGTTCCAAAAAAGGCCTGCTCCCATGTACTCTGGACATTTTTGAGGCATCTAATGGAAATTTATAGGGCTAGAATACAATTTTATGTTCTATTCAATAAAGTTAGTGGGATCACCACTCAGCTTCCGGTTTAACCAGAAAACAACTTAACTTTTTTTTAATGGAACACCCTGTATATTGTTACATACAGGGTGGTCCGAAGTTTACCTGACAAACTTCGGCAGGTGATAAGAGGGACTTGAAATAAGTGGAAAAGTTCCTATCAACTTATGTCCTTAGGTGATTGCTAACAAAAATACAGGCAAAAATTGAACTCCCCCACCCCGTAACGGCGCCACTGGAAGCAGTACAAAGGCAAGATTCCGTAAAACAATTGAGGCTTAAAAAACATCGCCGCCCCTAAAATTTCAAGTCAATAGCTTTCATAATTTTAGAAATGGTTTGTTTTTCACAAAACTTTAACACCATGTATCTTTGTTAGCAAACACCTAAGAACATAAGTTGATGGGAACTTTTCTACTTATTATAAGTCCCTCTATCACCTGCCAAGGTTTGTCAGGTAAACTTCGGACCACCCTGTATATATGTACAGCTTTTACTCATGAATACATTCATACCAAATTTAATGGGTTTATCTTTGACAACAGCGAAGATATTTGAAAAACATATCACGAGGGAAATAAAAGAAACAGTAATCTATGCGAAAGAACTGAAAACAAGGATTGTATTAAACATTAACAAAACAACATCAATAACAAAACTATAAGTATTGTTCGAAATGCAAACCGTTTTTATTATTGCTCATTTGATATAATATAGGTACCTATATCTCGTTTTCAGTTTTTCTGCATAGATAAAAAATTTAAAAACAACGAAATTATTACTAAAAACTTGCAACATGTATTTTTTATATTTCGATACAAATTGTGTTTCTTGAGTTATTCGACCGTTTCCAGACTTTTGGACACCACCGGGTACTTGAGATTTATGATGATTTTGAGCGATTGGTTGAGAAAATCTCTGGTTGAGATTACAAAATATTTGTGATATGCTAGAATAATTCTAATATCATATTCGTATTCGACGACTGAAACTACATAAAGTTACCTTATTTGAGATATTTTTTAAATATTCGTTACCCTACAATTGAAATTTTTGATGATTTTAAGACATTTTTTGAGGTTAAAAGAAATGTGATTTCCTAGAACAATTCTGACGTCACATTCGTATTCTAAGGCTCAAAATACATGGAAATATCATGTTTTCATATCTTGCACAGAACTATTTTTTTTTGTGGAGCTGTGATATTTTTCTATTCGACGCCAACGTTCACGATAGCATTATTAATATTAGTTTGCTCCTAATTTTCTTTTTAATATTTTGTTCATACAAGTATATTATTAAGTTATATTGTTTTTTAGAAAGTAAAAATTGGAACATGTCAAAATTCAAACACATACTTTAATCTTAATAAATTTACTTCAAACTGTCTCACATACAACTTTGTTACAGGCTTTCGACAATGATGAGCAATATATCTTCAAACAATAATGTAAGTATAGTATAATCCTTCCAACGTGAAGTTGTCTATATTTTACCGAATAAAGAAAATCAATATACATATTAACAAAAAAATCCAATGTTTTTGTAATGTATGATTATTAATGTTTGCTTTAACTTTAGTTTTTAAAACACACATTCGTTAATGAAAATATTTAAATCAGAACATTTCAAGTATACAAACTGAATCCTAATCATTAATTTAACAAGAACCCTGTTGATACTTACAATATGATTTCAAAATGTTTTTTGTATATGTCGTGATCAGACGCCGTCGCGTCGGCGCGCCGATGCGACGGTGTGGTATCTGTATCTGTAAAATGTCAACTTTTGCCGATATCTCGGAAACGGTTAGAGATATCGAAATGTGGTTTTCACCAATCGGCGTTTCACAAAAATCGAGCTCTAGACTCATATGTCAGTTTTTCTCTACCTGGTCTGGAAATAGGAAAACCAGCCAAAATCAAGCAATTTGGGACACCCTGTACATTCAAAATTACCGACTTCCGGGTTCGATGGAAATAACATCAAATTCGATTTTTTAGATGGAACACCCTGTATATTTTATTATTTTTAGAATCTATGGACCAAATTCTATCTGATCAATTTTTTATTTAATTTTTCAATCCAGAGGGCTGTGCACATTTTATTTCGAATATGACGATATGATATGTCTAGTGGTATTTCCATTTAGCACTAAAAAATTTAATAAATAAAAAAATTTAAAAAATAATAGATTAAATTAAAAATATTTTTTTAAAAATTTGCAACGTGATCAGATAGAATTTGATCTGTAAATTTCAAAATTAATAAAATAAATAGGGAGTTCTATTTCAAAAATGAAATTTGATGTCATTTTCGTCGAAACTGGAAGTCGGCAAAACAGTTGGTTCATAAACAAAGGTATGAAGGTTCTCGTTATAGGCTACTGGCAACATGATACGTATGTGGAAAATAAGGCGGTCCATCTTTTTCATTACTTATCTACATCTAATTGTGATTTATTTGAAAGTATAAAGAGAGCATGTACAACTTATTTCTGCCGACAAGGGTTGTTAACAATGTTAACAGGGTATTGGTACTGTTGTCATAGTTGAGGAAAGTTAATTTCTTTTACTCACTAAATGCCGTTCACAAAATGTTAGCATTATATTTAATTAATATATTTATTTGTTTTTAGTTTTGGCATATATTTCTTTTTTAGTGTATACATCGCTTGAGTGTTTATTACCGACTTCGCTATCCAAAAATGACTCGACCATAGTATCTTACTAATTAGCATAATAATTGCACTTGGAGGTGCATCGATAGAATTCATTGTCTTCTATTGAATGTATTGGTAATTTACCACATGCTGATAAGCTTCTATTCCTCTCTAGGCGCTCTTTGAGGTACAATAGCTGTGTATATTTCCTTAATCACTAAAGTACTGCGTTTTCTGTAGCAATACGAAGACAATGTTTTGTTTCGAATTGCAGAATCTACTTTGTGTACACTTTAATGACAACTTGTAACAAATACATAAAGCACAAAATTGCAGTATAGTTAATTTCAAGTGAAGTGGATCAATTTCGGCACAAACTTCGTTGAGTAAATTTAAATGGTGAACGAAAGGGTCAAAGGTAAATAAAAATTGTCATTGTCATTATAAAATTTTTAAATATACACGCAAAGCATATCACTCAATATTTCTAGAAAATTTTATGTACGAATTTTTCAATACATATATTATGTATTGTGATTATTGTCAGTTTCTAGAACGAATCATATATTTTATTAACACTGAATAACTACCCAGATGAACAGTTTTTCCAATTTAGTTCAGATTCAGAATACCCTGTGGAATGTATCAGCGGTAGAGGCCTTAAGTTTTAAATTCATGACAGTGTTTATTTTACTTGATTAATTACTTATTTAATGCTACACGTATTCACCACGATATACTGAAATACGTATTCATTATGGTGGGTTCGTCAGTTCTGTACATAAGAAATACTAAAAAGGTAACGATTTAGAGGTAAAAAAAGAAAATTAGAAAAAATAGTGTCATTGTCGTGTGACACAATGAATGCTGACCGATATGTAATAGAAATTTTGCAGGAACGGTGTGATTAAAGGTACCAAGGAATCGATCTTTGAATGCTCCTTTAATGAGGAATAATATTCTGCTTCTTCAAATTAAGTGGTCGGTCATTTTAAAACTTTTTCGTCGTAAGAAATATATGAAATAAGTCAGTCACTATATCGCTAGCTCCTGTTCATAATTTTCTAAATATTTATTGTTTTCGTATTGATAAAATATTTTATTATATATCCTAAAATGAGGAGACAATACCATTAATGAAGGAGGATATATTAAAGAAAGATATTAGATGTAATGCATATTGAAATATGTCTCCGACACATTTGTGTTAAAATCAATGAGTCCATATTCAAAATAAAATTAAAAGAAGTCCGTAACAAAACTAGTGCTATTAATAATAGAATCACAGTCTTGTTAAGTAATAATTGTGTGGTACCTTGCTTTGGTTTTTATCTCAATAGACATTTATCTACTTTTACAAGCTTTTATTTAACTGGCAATGTTTGTATTTTAGTTTGTTTGTTTAGGTCAAATCTTGCAACTGCATTTTAAAATACTTATCCCCAACCGATTGAGCTGAAATTTTGCATACACGTTTACTTTGGATGACAATGCATGTTTAGCTAAGTGACGTCATTCTAAATCCAATATGACGGACTCCCAAAGATGGCGGACTAGTTATTTTTTATGCGCCCCCATGTTATGGGTATCAATTAAAAGGGTTTGCTGAGAAGAATACGAAAGATGAAATGACATCACTAAATTCAATATGGCGGACGCCCCATGATGGCGGACAAAATTTTCTTATCTACCATCATAATATGGGTATCAAATGAAAGGGTTTGCTGAGAAGAATACGAAAAGAATACGAAAAAAACTAAAAAATAAAAAATAAATTAATAGTAAAAAAACATTTTTAAAAACAAGCTTTTATTTAAATGCTCTAAAAAGAAGAAAATAAACTTTAAATTAAATCAAACCCATCAATTTATTACATTATACAATTTATATGATATAAAAGCTTGTCGTGAGTAAATAAACAAGAATACAATATTAAACTCTCGCGACAAGCTTTTATATCATATAAATTGTATAATGTAATAAATTGATGGGTTTGATTTAATTTAAAGTTTATTTTCTTCTTTTTAGAGCATTTAAATAAAATCTTGTTTTTAAAAATATTTTTTACTATTAATTTTTTCTCTATGGTAATCTCTAACATCTAACATCTACTGCACTAAAATTGTTTAGAAATTTCAGTTTCGTAATGCCGTCCTCCAATCTTGATTGATTCACAAAATGGATTTGCGGCTCAAAATTGATTCATTTCTTTTAAAAATAGATCTTCTTTCTGTTTCAAATTTATTACTTAAGGAGGGTATACCTATCAAATATACTCAAACGTGACCGAATGTGTAAACAGTCAATATAATAAATAGTGTTGTGAATAAAAATTCACTGTTGAAAACCGTTGTCAAAAAAATCACAATTATTATTTCCTTGTATTAATATAAGAAAGCTAATACATATAATATTGTAATGTTTGACATCAAAACGTTTCAGTTAATATGTTGCATTATTAATTTTGTTACTGACTTAAGTGCCCAAAGCATGTTTTCGATTGGAGCTGTATAATTATTATCAATACGGGAAATTTTTTTCGATTATGAATCACTCATACCAGAATAAGTTCATCGCCTCTCCTAAACTTGAAATTTTACTAAACTACTACTTTCTTGTGAAGATATTTAATGTGGCACAGACTTCACAGTTTGACATGCCATTCGCAAGCAGAAGTAGGTTTATTTATCCACTCTACATCATCTGCTTGACGGTGTCGTTGCTTGAATGAATGCGTCACTGTCCGTCATATTACTTATCCGATATTTAGATGGCCTAAGTCATCATCAAATACTTAATTTGTGGCCGTTGCGTTGTGGGGATCTTTTTTGTTAAAAATCATTGATCTACATTTGTTAAAAGTTATGAAGGAAGGAGTGCCGCAATACATTTTGTGCAACCTCAAGAAACTGATGATTTAGAGTTTTGGTAATATCCAACATTATGCTGCTATAAACAGGGTGTGTTCTGAATGATCGACCATACGCTAGTGGGAAGTAGAGAACCCGAGGCGGTTTCGGAACGACCCTTAATTTATCCCCTAATGATCTTTGTTTCTGATATACAGCATGTAAAATACTTAAGTACCCTGTATGGTGATATATAATTTTTTTTTTTTATGTATTTCGATGTAATTATAAATTAGACTGCGTCTGTATTACATTGGTAAATAAATGAATAAATAAGCGTTTTCTATTTTGTGCCAAATTTTCTATATGCCATATTTTTATTTAATTTTTTTGGCACATATTTAATGGTTCGAGAATTAACAGGTAAATTTCACAATAGGTAAATCCATTTTAGAAATAATTTCATGTCCTCCTGCAACAAAACATCAGTAATATATATGAGCAACTTTAATAGAGTGTGAAAATATGTTTTACTGTCTCTTGTTGGAATTTAACTCAAAATTTATTAAATATGAGAGTCGGATCTTTTTTAAATTTCTGTAGTAGTTTTTATTTTTACAAGTAAAAAAGCCTATAAACCACAAATGAATTTTGTTAAAATACGGACACAATATTAGCAATTATACAAAAGTAAAATCGCATCTAAAATTAAATTAAACAAACAAAAAAATTTTGAACAAAAACAATTAATGCACAAATCACAATAATACATCTAAAATCTAATGAACAAAAATAACACAAAACAAATTTTCAAAATGTCCACCACTCAACACATTTTCTTGCACGTAACTGTAAATTATTTATATCATATCTGATTCTGCGTAAATTATTCCTTAATTCAGGCATCGTGCTCTATGCGTTCTCTTATAACTCTTCTCTGGTTGCAACTTCGGTAGCATATACTTTTTGCTTTAAATAGCTTCATAAAAAAGAGTCTACCGAAGTCAGATCTCGGGACCTTGCTGGCCAGGAAATTGGGCCATTACGACAAATTCACCTATTGGGGTAATGATCATCAGAGAAGAATTAAGAAAACACATAGAACATTAAAGTACTGAACTAAGGAATATTCCACGCATGATCAGAGTTGCTATAAATAATTGACAGTTACGTGCAAGAAAATGTGTTGAGGTTAGTGGTGGACATTTGGAAAATTTGTTGTAGTTTATTTTGTAATAGATTTTAAATGTGTCATTGTAATTTGTGTATTCATTGTTTTTATTCAAAAGTTGTTTATTTGTTTAATTTAATTTTAAATGCGTTATTTTACTAATATTATGTACCTATTTATTCTAACAAATTTCATTTTCTTGTAAAAATAAAAAAATACTACTGAAATTTAAAAAAAGATCCGACTCTCATTTAATAAATAAATAAATAATAAAAAACACCACAGGGTACAATACGACCCATTTATCCCTAAAGACTCTGAAAGTTGTGTGCGGGAAGGGGCTACACATTTAGAGACAAGGGACACACTCAATATCCGAGTATACTAGGATTAATTTCTTTGTCCGAAGAAATCCCAGTGCCACGGAAAGGAATCGAACCCGGGACCCCTAGCTGAGAGCCAAGTGTCCTTGCCTCTTAATTCAAGTGTCCTTGCCTCTCAACCAACCAGCCACAATAAATGAAATAATGGTATTTTAAGTTCTAACAATAGACAGTAACATTAAATATTTTCACACACTATTAAAGTCGCCCATGTATATACAGGGTGTTCCAGTTTTTTGTAGCAGGACTTTAACAGTCGATAGATATTTGAAAATTTTTAAAAATAGTTCATATAAACATAGGTTGAGAAATGCTTAGTTTTCGAGATACAGGGTGTTAAAGTTTGAAAATAAATATGGATTTATATTTATATTTCCAGAATGCTAAGAAGTGTCGAATCCAAACTTACCAATTCTTTACATACAATTTAGAGGCCTATTTTAGAATAACAAACTACTACTTTACTTAACCATGGGCGTAGATATATGGATTTACTAAGGCTCTTTTTTACAAAAAAGGAGTACGCCGTTGATATTTTCCTATGTTTCCGGTTTAATTCAATAAAGCAAGAAAAAACAAAAATTTAATGTCTCTTGGCACTTTTTGATATGACAAGCCGTTGTTCAGAAAATTTACATTTAATCTTTTGATGCACGCATCTGAACGAATTTTAGACAAACTTGAAGTCGCTCAGAATTACACCAAATTTGATAGTGCGAAAAGTCTCTTAAAAAGAAAGAATGAAACATTTAAAATATTTATTGTAAAAGTTTATTATCATGTAAATCAAAATTTTTATAACACAAATGTATTAAAACGCAACGGTCGAACTAAAATAAATTATTAGAAACACAAACACAAAAGCTAGCAACATGTAAAAGTGTCTTACTTCATTACAAGCATCATTAGCGATGTTTCATTCTTGCTTTTTAAAAGACTTTTCGTACCATCAAATTTGGTGAAATTCTGAGCGACTTTGTCTAAAATTCGTTCAGATGCGTGCATCAAAAGATTAAATGTAAATTTTCTGAACAACGGCTTGTTATATCAAAAAGTGCCAAGAGACATTAAATTTTTGTTTTTTCTTGCTTTATTGAAATAAACTGGAAACACAGAAAATATCAGTGGCGTACTACTTTTTTGTAAAAAAGAGCCTTAGTAAATCCATATATCTACGCCCATGGTTAAGTAAAGTAGTAGTTTGTTATTCTAAAATAGGCCTCCAAATTGTATGTAAAGAATTGGTAAGTTTGGATTCGATACTTCTTAGCATTCTGGAAATATAAATATAAATCCATATTTATTTTTAAACTTTAACACCCTATATCTCGAAAACTAAGCATTTCTCAACCTATGTTTATATGAACTTTTTTTAATAATTTTCAAATGTCTATCGACTGTTAAAGTCCTGCTACAAAAAACTGGAACACCCTGTATATTGCTGATGTTTTTGTTGCAGGAGGAGTAATTATTTCTAAAATGGATTTATCGTGAAACTTACCTGTTTTTTTTTTTTTTTTTTTTGGCTTTAGGTCATAGACCATACAGCCAGAAAAACTTACCTGTTAATTTTCGAACCATTAAATGTGTACCAAAAAAATTAAATACGTTTTAGATACACTATTAGGGTACTTTTAAAGTTGCCACTTAAAATTTCCAAACCATATACAGGGTGGTGTATTTTGGCAACTTCCCCAAATAAAAAATAATTGACCAAGGTCCTGTTATTTTTCCTTTTGTTTACTAAATGATGTAGACATCCATTAGTAAAATATATCTGCCAAATCTGGTTCAATTCGGTGAAGCCATTTAAAAAACATGGCCGACCGAAAATTTGGCGAAAAATAGAAAACATTCTGTATATCAGAAACAAAGAGGATTAGGGGATAAAAAAAGGGTCGTTCTGAAACCGCCTCCTACTAGTCGTCATGAACATGAATCCGAATTTTTTTTTTGTAGGTTGTAAAATGGCCGAGTTATGAATTTTTTAAAAAAATTCGCGATTCAAGTTTCCTCTAATTCCGGCGCTGCTGGGCAAGCACTTACGGCATTAAGTGTGACTGGTCGACAGTGCTGCCAAGTGTAGATGATATAAAACTCTCGCTAGCGCATTCCACTGGCGGGATACCCAAATTCAAATAAAAAGGGTTTAAGCAATATTCATTTTTCATAGCGCGTTAAAAAAAAAATTGTATTTTTTGTGTTCCCATAGTGAACGGTGTCGCCTCCTATAAATATGGTCCCCACTCTAAGATTCACCCTGTATATAAATGTACTTGCATTCTTCGATAATTTGGAGCGACTGACTTTATTATTTTATGCATTATTGGCGCTCCAAGTTTTTAATTCTTTGTTTTGTAAACGAAGGTAAGATTTTGAGGGCTTGACCTCTTAATTTTTATATTTTAAACCTAGGTGCTTATAATATAGGTACCTAGGTGAAATTGTTCTAGTATTTCCAAAATGTTTTAGGCTAATTGAAAAAAGTATAGTACTTATATGAAGACTATTTTGTTGTTCATTTTCTTAAACATATAAATATATTGGTCGTTGGGTGACCATAGGAGACTACATTTTAATACCTATATCACAAAAAAATTCTGAGCAACATTATTCTTAGGAAAATGAAATATTAAACCGTTTAACTTCTCTCTTGACTTCCTTTTCGAGGGCTCGGTGCCTCGGGTGCATATCTCTTTTATATGTAAAATATATTATTTTTTGCTATAACCAGTTTATATTAGGTTTTTATACTTCTTACATCCTATATTAACCCTTATCTTTTTATAACTCGAGTTTATTGAGAAGATATGTAGATGTACCAGTTAAGCTAGCGTAACCTATTATGTGAATTTGAAAACAAGCAGTTTTTTGTTTGTTTCATTCATATATTTGGGAAATATATGAATATTTTGAAATACAGCGCAATTATTAGTATCTATGTTAAAAAAGCTACTTAGTCGATTTCTTTTTGCAAAGATATATAACTACGAGTAATTTTTTGCGGATATATAACAACATAATTGCATAATATCTTTATATAATACAGTTTGCAATAGTAAAATTGGTGTGTTTTTTAGATTAAATTCAATTAATTTGCTGTTTTGTATTTGGCTATATAAGTAAATGTCGCATGTCAAAAAAAATTAACGCATCTAAATTTATAAGATATTATTCAACATTATCTAAAATTAAACCGACAATATTGACTTGACAAATTCAGATCATTAAACTATAATTGATTAAGGTTCAGTTGAAAGCCGGTGTGAGTGGGTATCAGGCCTAATGCAATTAAAATTAATGTTAACATTTGGTGGCTTGGTAACCTTTAAATTGCATAGGTAGCCAATACATCAAGTATCACCTAAATACAAAAAGCATCACTTACGAAACTATACGCCTTGGTCTTATTTTCCCGCAAAAGATGGTAGTTGCTAAAAGCTTTTACATAAACATTGCACCATTACAGCAAACCCTTCTTGTACATGGCTATAGTTGGCAGTGTGTACAAAAATGAAACTACACTACTTACATAGTAATTCGAGCATACCAAAATGGTATCAAAAATATGATTTGGAATAGCTCTTAAATAGTGTTTATAACAATTTGACTTGATTCCCATCATACTTTATTGGGTAATTAAGACGTATAAACACATCCTGGAAGGCCCCGTACTGAATATACAGAAGTCTGCAAAAGCCTGATAATAATGACGTTGAACAAAAAGACATTTCCTTAACGTGATCAATTTGATCACCCGACAGTGAATAATTAATTGAACGAAATAATGGACATGTTGAATTTTAAGTCATTTTCTTTCGGCATCTATAAAACTTTAGACTATATGAGTTTCATTTCTATATACGAATAATCTATTTCTGACACCATTCCATGAATGATTGATATTTGATTTTCGGTAAATATTTGCAATGCCATATTAGAATAATGTATCTCACTCGATTAAATCAACAACTAACGTTTTGTCCTTTGAAAAAATTATAAAGCTAAAAAAATAGTAGGTACCTATTTGACCGTTAAAAACGCCCAATTTGAAATTTCATTACCTTAAGACTCGACAAAAATGCATTAGTTTCTTAACTGAGCCTGTTATCAACATCTACAGGGTGTTCGTAATTTATGTGCTATTACATTCATTCCTCAGGTTACTGCACGTCAATGAAAACATTTTTTCGCTGTGAAAGTATGTTACCACTATATTTATAGGTTTGAAGTTGTGAAGCACTGTCTTATCGATTATAAATGGTACTTTTAGGAAAAAAACAGTTAGCTACTACGAACTTAACATTGGTTCTTTGTTCTTCCTTATTCATTGGTACAAACATTTTCTATAACACACTCGATGTTCTTTAAGATTTCTTGGCATCTCCTGGGTGAAAACTGGAAATTTAAGGACTTTTTGCCAATTTAATTCTTATTTTCTTCTTAAGCTATTTTATTTTGTTATGTAAAAAATAAGGAGAATTGAACTAAACCAATTTGCTTAGTATGTGACTTTCCTTAATGCATTCTATTAATATGTATTAATAATTGTAATTGTAATTGCACTCATGTAGGTAGGTCTCACATATAGTGAAAAAGTGGATAAAAATGGCTAAGAAAAGTATATCTTTAGGTTTAATGAGTAACAACAAATTATGTTTAACCGATGCAATTTAACATTATAAATCAAAAATAAAAAAAAAATGGAATTATTTATGGAATGAATTTTGCTTCACTAACCCTACTACATATACCTTAATTCAACTTGAAATTTCAACATCTTACTGACACAAAAACATAAAGCTACCAAGAAGATACATTACAACTATCATAAGACTGAAATTTGGCCATGCTTGTTACCCGGCACATCTATTTAAAATTAAAATTCTCCCGTCTGACACTTGTACCTTTTGTAACTCCACTGGTCATCTGGACCATATTTTCTTTGAATGCCCAAACAATATTCAAGCAAGTAATAAACTATACGAGGACATTAGTAAATGTAATTTATCGGTTTCAGGATATTAATCCTTTGTTTACATATGCAAAAGTAGGCTGGTAAACAAGTCATAACTAAAGTTGTACAGTTATATTTAAAACTTGTACGGTAATATTACAAATACAGATCTGTCAATAACTGTCAACAGATGAAATAATAAATAATGAAACTATGGGGCTATTTATTAATACAAACAGACAGAAAACTCTAAACAATAATAATTAAGTACTGAAATCCAACTGAAATGTATTTTCAGGCAATCCAAGGTCCATTTTTATGTAGCCGTTGTGACATTAAAAATGTAAACATTTATGTAATATGAAAAAAGATTACAAATAAAAACAAGCAAAATATAACTATAACCATGGCGACAAATCAACCCATACAGACTTGACCAACTAATGAAATGAAAACCTTATTAATAAAGAGAATATCAAAAGGTAATATATAGTAATGTCTTTATTTTCTGAAACCGATAAACTATTGAACATATCACGAATGTTATGAATCATAACAGCCTTAGATGTCTTAAAATCCTCGCTCTACGAGCTCGGATTTCAAACCGACATCTGCGGCAGTTATGATAGTCATAACATTCCTAGATATGTTAATAGCTAATACAGCCTCCATTCAAACTCCTGTCATTACTAGCGTTAAATAATATACAAATTTTCGACGCCATAATCGCTTTTTTAGAAGCGACTAAAATTAATCTTTAAGTAGATTTAGCTTTCGTTTCCTTTGTGTCTGATACTCTGTAAGTCGATACCTCCTATCCGTAGTCTAAAACTGTATTGTGTAACAGATAAGGTCCTGAAAGACTCCTGGACGAGAAGCGTGTGTCCCTGTTTGCTTCCCTTTGTTTTTTATTTTTTTTGTTTTGTTAGTATTCCGCCATGTAAACAAGAAATATTCTTTTGCGACTGGCTGCATGGCTATAAGCCCAAAGCCAAAAAAAAAAAAACTGTATGACTTTATTCATATCATATTTTAAAAGATGCAAGGGGTAATACATTCTATAAAACAAATATATTAATGTAGTTTATAAGTTTTCCCATCAAAGCTACCAGGTGGAGCGATTTAACATATTTTAAGTAAGATAATACAATGAACTTATAATATAAATATTTCAATTTTAATAATTTATCAGCGGTTTACCCGACCCAAATTTTAAAAATAACCCAATTTTCAGCGTTACCTAGGACATGAAGGTTGTAGTTTGTTGTTAATGATGTGTTTGCTAAGCCATTTTGTTTGCGTGACCTAAATAAATAACATTTTCTGTATAAACGTATGTATTCATGTTGCAAGTGGGTTTTTATAAATAGGTAGGTAGTACATGTGATTTAAAAACGTGTAGTAATTACATGCATTAATCAGAAAAATCAAAATCAGTTGGAAAAAATTTAAACACTGGTTACAATGTAATCATATCGCTGGAAATTGTCTGGAACAAGAAATCGAAAGGATGAAGTTATTTTTTTTAACATGTTATTGGTATTATGTTATACATGTTATTGGTATATATTTATCCTAAAAAAATCGGAAACAAAATATATATTTCTACTACCTTGCGTAAAGTACTAACTTTACAAACGTTGTGTAGTGTGCAGAGTTTTTTACTTTACGCACTAGTGCGTAATTGCATATTAGGGCGCCTTTAATAATCATATTTTATTTTAAAAAGGTTAAATATGGTAAAAAATTATTTTTCCAGACATCTTTTTAGACAAAAATTAGCAATAATGCAATCTTTAAAAAATAAAATTATAAATATAGCCGCCCTAATTTCTTAAAAGGAAACAAAACAAAATTAATAAGTAATATAATTATTCTCCAAATTTTTGTTATTTGGTTATAAACAGTAATAAATAGTAATAACAAAGAAACTGTTAAAAATAATCAAGAAAATAAAAAATTATTAAAAATTCATTATACCTATTAAAGGACTTTCTGGAAAACTTAAATTGGTGTTATCTAATGACACTAGCAGAATAGTTTTCAATCAGTTTTTGCCGTTTTTTTACCGGGTAAATGTTTTTTGGACGAAAACCTGTTTTCCCATGAACATTTTTCGAGAATTAAGGACATGGAAAAATCGCGACACGATGTGGAGCGATTTTTCTTATGCCCTTAATTCGAACAAAATTTTACTTGAAAACAGGTTTGAGTCACTCAAAAAATTTATCCAAGTAGAAAATCGACCTCGTGTGTATTATATAGGTATAGAAGATATGATTAAAAAATATTATCTAAAATAATTATTCAAACAAGAAAACTGTTTATTTAAAGTTTAACAAATAATAATTTATAAGGTTTGTTCCAACACAACAGGCGGACAAGTTTGAAACCGTCAGAAATATTCGCGCCAACTGGGAGAATATTTCTGACGGTTTCAAACTCGTCTAATGCGGCCCACACACAAGCTACTTTTGCGGCGTTTTGGCAGCTGACGTTGTCGCCAGCGTCGAAAACGCTTTTACAATTTCACCACACACAAGCGTCCCAGTAGTGAGCTACTTATTAACGGAATACTATTAAAAATGTCTCAAAATGTTGCTCAAGCAGAAAAGATTAGCAAGTCCAAAAAGCGTCGTTCATGGGTGAAAGAGTGGTTGCTGAAAAAAGATCAATTATCCCACATAAATGTCTTGAATGAACTAAAATTACATCCGACGCTTTATTTTTAATAATTCTATTAGAATATTCTTTACTTTTTATCATCCATAAATATTTTTTCTGCTTAAATAATTCAATAAAAGCAGAAATTAAATTTTCGGATTGTCCAAATCGCCCATTTTCCGCCATTTCTGCACACACACAAGCGTTTTCTAAACGTTTCGCTGGCTTTACTGCCGCCGAAATCAAACAAGTTTGATCTTGGCGTCCGGCGTTCTGGGCCGTCCAGCTAGCTAATCGTCAGCGCGGCAGCAAATACTCACACACGGGCGTTTCTTTTGCGAATTTTGTGCGTATTGGACTCTGGCGACAACGCCAGCTGCCAAAACGCCGCAAAAGTAGCTTGTGTGTGGGCCGCATAACTGCTCTGTTGGAACACATCTATAATATAAAATAAAATATAAACTTTTTGTAATGTTTCTTATTAACTTTTATGTACAGGGTGTTTCCTATAAAACTATACCCCCCCTTATTTCGGTCAATTACCACCGATTTTAATTTTTCAAAAACCGGTCTAACACAGAATTTTCCGTATATTTTGAATATGCTATTACTTTTTTTCCTACTTCAACCGTATACGAGGGGCAGAAGAGACATGGTTTTTTTTAAATAATAATAATAATAATAATAATAATGATAATAATAATAATATCTTTATTTACCGTATAATATAGAGGTATACAGATAAATAGGTACCATTTCACCTAAATGGTGTTCTTCCAATGGCCCAAAGCAAATAAATAAAAGAAAGAGAAGTTACAAGGAGAGAAAAAAAAATAAAAAATAACTTAAATTTAATTAAATTAAACAAAATCTAAATAAATATTTGCTACAATGCTACGCCAATAGTGTGGGGGTGAGGGATCAATCAGAACAAATTAGAAAACCATACACAATACAGTAATGTTTCAGATGCAGACAGGTGAGTTAACTGACTGTTTTATTTTAACTGGCATCATTTTGTTTCACAAATAGCATGCTATTTATTTTATTGTTAAATATTTTTGCAGATAAATTTTTAATACTAGGATCTAGCTTGTTCCACATATGAATTGCATTATAGGTAAATGATTTTTGGAAGGTGGATGATTTGTGTTTAGGTACTCTAAAATCTTGCATATGCCTTGTGTTTAGAGAATGATTGTTGATTGAGAATTTATTACGCAAGTAGAAAGGTTCACCAGTTGACATTACTTTATGGATAAGTCCATATGTGTGTGATATACGCCTATTTTTCATATTAAGGATGGAATTTTGATTTAAATAAGGAGTAATATGACTTCTGAAGGATATATTATACGAAAATCGCATGCAAGCATTTTGAACTGATTGTATTAAACGACATGTAGCAGCACTAATGAAATTATTATACACTATATCACAATAGTCAAGGAGTGAAAGAATGAGACTATTACACAAGCGATATTTCACGATAGGTGATATGCAAGTTTTGTATTGGTACAACCCTTTCAGACGACCAAAAGCTAATCTTATTTTGTTAGAAATATGGGATTGAAAAGTAAGTGCGTCGTCCATAATGACACCCAGGTTTCGTGCTTCACTTAATTTCGGTATTTCATCACCATCAATATTAACAGCAAAATCAGACAATTTATCCCTAGCAAGTTTTGAGCCTGCTATTAATAATATAGATTTGGTCGCATTAATTTTTAGATTATGACTGGAAGAAAAATTTTTAATTTGTTCTAAATCTGACGAAATATATCCTTGAGCAGCTATTTTATTATTTGGACAAACATCTAAAATCAACTGAGAATCATCTGCATATTGTATTATATTGGAATACTGAATTTCACGATTCATGTCGGCAACATATATTAAAAATAACAAAGGTCCCAAAATGGATCCTTGAGGTACACCTTGATTTAATGGGGAATATTTAGATTTAACAGTCTTATTATTAATTGTTACAGCTACACATTGTTCCCTGCCGGTCAAATAAGATTTAAAAAATTGAATGCATTCATTTGAAAAACCAAAATAATGTAATTTAAAGAGCAAAAGTGATGGATTTAAAGTATCAAATGCTTTACTAAAATCAAGTAGAACTAAACAGGTTGCTTTATTATTATCAATATTATGACAAATATCATCAGTTACTTTTATTAGTGCCGTGGAGGTGCTATGATTTTTTCGAAAGCCGGATTGTGTAGAGGATGTCAAATAGTTTCCATTGAAATAGGGAAAAATCTGGTTATGAATATGTCTTTCTAAAATTTTGGAAATTGTAGATAAAATGCTAATTGGCCTAAGATGTTTTAATTCTATGGGATTAGTTATTTTTGCAAGTGGTTTAATGATGGCTCTTTTCCAGCACAACGGAAAAGCACCATCAAGAATACAGCTGTTTAAAATATTTATTAAATGATTTATACAAAATGGTAAACATACTTTGAGATCTTTGATAGAGATACCATCCTCTCCAACACAACAAGTTTTAATATTATTAATTATATTGTAAACGTCATTCTTAGTTAACAATTGGATATTAAATTTAGTTGTATTATCATGATGTACATTAGAATTATAAAAGCGTATCTTTTCAATTGAGGGATCTATGTCAGAAGTAGAGATAAAATAATTATTAATTTTTTCAGGATCGAGAAGTTCATTTGGAATGTTACTATTAGCTTTATTTTTTGTTAAATTTAGTTTCTTTACATCTGTCCAAAAAAATTTAGAATTATTATTTCTTGATAATGACTCAAAGTAGGCACATTTTTCACGTTGAATAGAATGATTTGTATAATTTTTTAATTGCTTATAATACTCTAAACTATGCTGATTTTTGTTTTTTAAATATTTAGCTTTAGCTTTATCTCTCATATTCATAAGTAATTTAATGTTATCCGTAATCCAAGGCGTAAAAGGTTTTTCTTTTATAAGTTTATGTTTGAGCGGTGCATGCTTATTTATTAAATACAAAACATTATCATTGAAAATTTTTAGTTTCTCATTCACATCTCTTACATAATATGCATCCCAGTTTAACTGATTGGAATCTTGTTCGAAAACGTTCAAGTTAATTTTATTATATTCTCGAAAACATAATATATAGTATTTACGTTCGGATTTGAGGTTGGGTATTTTAATAGTGGAAAAAATTAAGTTATGATCAGATATATTTTCCGAAATGGGTACCGAATTAGTTTCTAAGATTTCAATATCATTATTTATTATAATAAAGTCTATTAATGATGATGTATTTAAATTTAGATTTATTCTAGTTGGTAATTTAATAACTTGTTTAAGGCCAAATGAATTTAAAATAAAATTAAAGTTTTCACTATTAAATGATTTTTTTTGACAAATCAATGTTGGAACACCCTATATATTTTTACATACTTGGATTCGCCTCGTCCTTCTAATTACAAATATATATGACACTTATATATTTGCTATAAAAATGGCGTAAATAATTGAATTTAAACTTGGGGCGTTTCCTTAAAAACTATACCCCCCTTATTTCGGTCAATTATTTACGGATCAAAATTTTCAAAACCTACACATAGAATTTTTCGTAGATTTCATATATGCTACTACTTTTTTTCTCCCTTCAACGGTATACGAGGGGTGGAAAAAAGTATGTTTTTTTTTTAATGGAATGCCCTGTATTTTTTTACATATAAGTATTATATATATATTTATAATCAGAAAGGTGGGGTGGATCTAAATATGTAAAAAAATACAGGGCATTCCATAAAAAAAAAACACTTTTTTCCACCCCTCGTATACCGTTGAAGGGAGAAAAAAAGAATAGCATATATGAAATCTACGAATAATTCTGTGTAGGTTTTGAAAATTTTGAATCGATAATAATTGACCGAAATAAGGGGGGGGGGTATAGTTTTGAAGGAAACGCCCTAAATTTAAATTCAATTATTTACGCCATTTTTATAGCAAATATATAAGTGTCATATACATTTGTAATCAGAAGGATGAGGCGAATCCAAATATGTAAAAATATATAGGGTGTTCCATTTAAAAAAAAACATACTTCTTTCTGCTCCTCGTATATGGTTGAAGTAGAAAAAAAAGTAATAGCATAATCAAAATCTACAGAAAATTCTGTGTTAGACCGGCTTTTGAAGAATTAAAATCGGTGGTAATTGACCGAAATAAGGGGGGGTATAGTTTTATAGGAAACACCCTGTACCTAGACTGCAATCCAGGCAAAATGTTGTTTTTTATAATAGTAGAGCTAGGACAAACATATTGCTAAAGTCCCCAGTCTATGTAACGTGTGACAATTTTAATCATATTTGTCATTTATGCGATATTAATAGTTACTTGTACTTTAAAAGAGTTGACCAAACAAGCTGTAAATTATTTTTGTTTGAATGATCCAAATAACTAAATTAAAACCTGTCTGTCATTTCTGTTAATAATACATTATATAAGTAATATTTATCTATAGTTTATGTATCTATAATCTTTCTACTTATCATGTTATATATTTCATAAGTTACTTATAAGTTAATTTTTATTTGTATTGCTCTGTAAATGGTTCTACTGTTGGGCAATAAAGCTATTATTATTATTATTATTATTATTATTATTATTATCACGCGAAATGTCAGATTTTAATAATTTCAATGACTTTTTTAGTTTGGCACATGGCTACTACGAAAAAAGTAACAGACATTTTTCTCGATTTTTATCACTAGTCGATAAATAAATAAATAAATAAATAAATAAATGCATTTATTATTAACAACAACATCAATATATATACATTTCCCAAGAAAAAGTATAGTGAAGCACAAATTTAA
The DNA here is from genome assembly GCA_963680705.1 of Rhagium mordax. NCBI lineage: Eukaryota > Metazoa > Arthropoda > Insecta > Coleoptera > Cerambycidae > Rhagium > Rhagium mordax. The sequence continues at coordinate 35,715,994 of OY796661.1, read as the reverse complement.
AGCATATTTACTTAGAGTACTTAATTTCACTATAATTTTGAAATAAGAATACCAAACTTTAGTAAGCTAATAATAAATAGAAAACTACAAAGTAGAACTTGAGAGTAGTTGAGTAGATAAAACTAAAATACTAATAGCTATATAATAATTTTACTATCAAATAATAAGACCTCAATAACTAAATTGTTACAAAGTAAACTTGTGTGTATCATTTAATAGTTATTGAAATATCTTATTTTGTAAACCATCAATAGCAAATACATATATATTATAAATATTGCGATTCATTCCACAGTAAACAAATTACAATTTAATTGCGAGAAGTTTGTAAAAATCATTAAGTTACATTATTATTACTCATATATAATATTTTTAATTAAATTGTGATTTTCAATTATCCACTTTACAATGCATTTTTTAAATAAACTTAAAGAAATAATTTTTCTAATAGTTAAATCTAAAATATTATAAATTTTTTTACCTATATATATGAAATTATACCTTGTTAATTTGAAGTAGGTACCTCAACATTTTCATTTGCTATGGCTCTTGTTATTACATTTGGATAAGTTAATACAGTGTTCCTGTTTCGATTTTTATGTACATATAATAAAAGATTTTTAGCGTACAATTGACTGACCGTAAAAACTTTGAATTCCTGAAAAACTAAACTTGAAGAGTATCTCTTAGATTTTTTAAGAATTATTTTAATGATACCTTTCTGTGCTTTTTCCAATGGCTCAATTATGGACTTGTACGCAGATCCCCACAAAACTATGCAGTATTGTATAACACTCTGTATTATAGCATAATAAATCATTTTTAAAGTTGCCATATTTAAAAAACTACGTAATATTAAAAATTTATAAATTGTCTTCCTTATTTTTATTATGATACTCTGGATGTGCTCCTTCCAGGATAGCTTATTGTCCACTAATATACCTAAATATTTTGTAACTTTTGTATAGTTTAATATATTGTTATTTATTTCAATGGGATCCAGGTTTTTGGTATCTTGCCAGAAAGGCATCACCATTGTTTTATTAAGGTTTAGCGTTAGGAGATTTTGGCGTAACCAATTGTCAATTTTTGTTAGTCCAATTTTGACTGAACGTGTTACTTCTTTCCATGTATTTCCAACAAATGTTATAGTGGTATCATCAGCATATGCAGTGAAGTTGCCATTTATATTTAAATTAAACAAATCATTGATGTAGATGATAAATAAAACAGGTCCAAGCACAGTTCCTTGTGGGACTCCAAAGGTAACCAGTTTTTCGTTACTTATAGTATTGTTTATTTTTGTACACTGCATACGTTGACTTAAATAATTTTCAAATAAATCATAAGCTTTTCCGCGGATACCATAACTATACAGCTTCGACATTAACTTTTTATGACACACGGTATCAAAAGCCTTTTTGAGGTCTAAGAAAACTGACATAACTTTTTTCTTATTATTAATATTAGTATATACGTATTCTGAAAAATGTGTGACTGCATCGTTTGTACTCAGTCCCTTGAGGAAACCAAATTGGGATTTATTTAATAAATTAAATTTCTTGAGAAAATTGTGCAATCTAGCAGCGACACATTTTTCAAATAATTTAGCAAATACTGATGTTAACGAAATTGGCCTATAGTTATTGATATCCGCTTTATCACCAGATTTAAATATAGGAGTTATAACTGTGCGTTTTAAGTCTGTTGGAAATACACCTGTTTCTAATGATAAATTGAAAATATGTAATAAGGGCTCAAATATACATTCTTTTACTTTTTTTAGCATTGACACAGTAATATTGTCTATTCCGGGAGCTGCGTTAGATTTTAATAAAGTTATTGTGTTTGCAAGTTCAGCTTTAGTAATTGGATTTAAATACATCGTCGAGTTATTATCAATAATATGTGGGTGAATAGCTGAGCTAGGTGGATTTATTTCACTTGCCAGTTGTACGCCTATATTTGAAAAATAGTTATTAAAGTTTTCAGCAACATCTTTAGAATTAGTCTCAGAGTTTAGAATGGTGTTGTTTATTTTTATATTAAAAAAGTTTTGCTTTTCATTATTTCCTCCCGTACAATTATGTATTATTTTCCATGTTTCGCGCAAATTATTTTTGTTTTGTTGAAATAAACCGTTATAATAATTATCTTTTTGTTGCCGAATTAAATTTGTCAGATAGTTTCGATAATTTTTATATGCATGTTGTAAAACTGTACAGTTGGGAAACTTCTTTGCTTTTTTTGCCATGACATCTCTTTTTCGGATAGGTACTACTTAAAATACCTTGTGTGATCCACGGCTTGAGTTTATGGCTTTTTGCATTTTGTACAATATTCTTTATTGTTGTTGAGGTTTTTATAGCGTTATCTAAAAGGTTGGTAAAAGCTTTATATGCTTCATTGGCATTGTTTTTTTCCATCACAGGTATCCAAGAAGTTTTTTCCAAACATTGATTTAATTTATTATAATTTAATATAGTTTTAGTATAATTAATGTCACTTTTTTTAACTTTACTTTGATTTGGTGTAATGTGAAATATTATTGGTAAATGGTCAGTAATAGCAGTCTCAAGAATAGCACCTTGGCAATCTAAAAAATTAGGTGATTTTACAAATACGTGGTCAATTAAAGTAGCAGTGTTAGCCGTGATTCTAGTTGGCTTTGTTATTAATGGTGAGAAACCTGTCTCATTTAATGAATGCTGGTAATTTAGGATTTCATTCGATTTCTTAGTTAAATCAATATTCATATCACCTTTTTTTTATCAACAGTAAAAACACATTGAGGTAGTTGGTGATGTGAATTCGCATTCAGGTAACGGTTTGTGTGGGTTTTTCCATAGACTTTTGTAATGAGGAAATCTAGGAAAAGTAGAGAGGAATTATGCTGAATTGTGTAACGAGTACATAATATAGTAATTTATCGGATGAGTCTTTCACCTATTAATCCAGTCAATTGGTGTTCAAAACTACCGTTTTCGTAACAAAATTGCGGAAGTTTTTTTCTAAACGGTTCTATATGTTTTTGGGGTGCTGAATCCAAATTTCAGGTTTGCTGCCTTGTAGGAGGTCGGCTTCACATCGAAAAACGCAAAAAACCTCAAAATTTTCGCACTTTTTTCAGTTTTTGGCTTATATCTCGAAAATTATGCGGTTTTCAAAGGCGATCATTCTATACAAAATTAAAATAGACAAAATTTCCTACAAAATGCAGTAGTCAACTTTGATTTTCTCATGAGCGGTATCGGCGCTAGAGCGCGCTGAACAACAGCAATTTTTTGGCTCTGCTGCGAAAACATCAAAAACGCCCACTCCCGCCCCCTACAACTCGAAAAATATACATGTTGTCAACAAAATCTATGGCAAAGTAAGCTTATAAGGACGGAGAGATAATAAAGTACGAGTTACATAATATAAAGTTTTACGTTCGATACCTAAAATTATCTGTTATGCAATGCAATTTACAAATTTTATGGTGGAAAATAGATACTTATGAAAACAGTTAGGGTTTTATCGGGAGGGATGTTTACACACAAGTTAAACTAAATTGCATTACTTAACATGTTCATACAAATTTTTTTTCTACTTTTGAGAAATAAGATAAAGAAACTTTTTTATTTCCTTTGAGTGAGTAGCCGTGCATCTGTGAGTTCGTAAAATAGACCAAATAATAGACAATATAGACAAACATAATTAATAAAAAATGGTACTTACAAGGAGTATTGCTCAAAATGACGATTCTGATGATAGTCAGATAATAAAATTTATGCGTAGTGCTGAGTTTACCGAAATACTTGAAAACGCAGTGAATAAATGTACTAGTGAACTTCTACAAAAAGTGAACACTTTAGAAAATCAAATCAAAACAATAAGTGATACAAATAGGGACGTAATTGCACTGATTACAAATGCTCCCAAAAGTTTTTGTCCAAAACAAAGCGAAATAATGATAAATCAAACTGATTTAAATTTAAATTCATCAGATTCCTCAAATTCTTCAGACGCTACAGTTGTGGAGCAAAAAATATACGAAAATAAAAAGTCAATGATAAGAGAAACAAATTCTAATAAAAATACAAATCAAGACGAGAAAAACGAATGTACCGTATATAAAAGGAATGAAAGACAAACTCAAAATGCACATGTATACGGGGGGAAGCAAAATATCGAAGGACACTCTCATAATAATAATAATAAAATTATTCACTCTAATAAAAATTCAAAATCAATAGAAACAGTGCGAAATGAAAATAACGAGGAAAATAACACCAATAATAAGTGGAAAACAGTACAAAGAAAGAAGAGAAATATCATTAGAGGGACAGCAATACCTAAAGAATCAGAAAATTTTAGAGCTGCTGATAGGAAGGCATGGTTTTATGTGGGACATGCGAAACCTGACACGACTGCGGGAGACTTAAAATCCTACCTGGAAGATCGGCATAAAAATAGAGAATTTATTGTAGAAGAAATAAAGAAACACGTGAACAACAAAAGCAGAAATAGAGCATATAAAGTAGGTGTGGAGATGGCCATAATGGAGGAAATGAAAAATCCAAACAGCTGGATAGAGGGACTAATTGTACAAGAATACGATTTTTTTCGTGGCAGAACAAGAGGACATTACTAAGAAACTAAAAATTTTAAATCTAAACATTCAGTCAATGAATAATAAAAGTGACATATTAAACAGCTGTTTAATGGAAATGAACATTAACATAGTGACAATTACAGAACATTGGTTAAACGAAGCTCAAGTCGAACATTTAAAGGTTATGAACTATACGGTGGGAAGCTCATATTGTAGAGAAGTACACAAACATGGAGGAGCCATGATACTTATCAAGAATGACACAAATTTGTGGAAATTCAAGAAATAAAAAAAATGTCTATAGAAAAACATATAGAGATGGTTGGCATTAAAACTTCATATGGAATAATAATATCTATATACAGATCACCATTAGGAAACCTCGACATATACCTGGAACGATTAAACACAGCCGTAGCACATATAACGAACAAATATAAAAAAGAAAATATATATATAGCTGGGGATTTTAACATAAATTTTCTGGTAGAAACAAAAGAGAAGCAAAAAATAGAAGAATTACTAATATCCTTTGATCTATACAAAACAAGCAATGAGGCATCAAGAGTTACAATTACATCAGAAACGTGTATAGACAATATATTTACAAATATAATACAAGAAAAATATAAAATCGAAACCAAAAACCTACACATCTCGGACCACATGGGACAAATACTCACTGTACTTAGTGAAAGTAAAAAAACCAAAAAAGAACAAAAAATTAAGTATAGGAAGATTGATGCTCAAAATATACAGCTGTATAAAAATAAATTGGCTGCCATAGACTGGGAAACAACACTACGAAGTAAAGATGCTGCACAGGCATTTACATATTTTCATGATATTATGATACGGTACTTTGCAGAATTGTTTCCTGAAAGAACAAAAAAAGTTCATGTAAAAGAGAAGGCCCTAAAATGGTATACTAAAGAACTAAGGGAAGTAAAAAACACTCTGGATGCTTTAAGCACGATATATAGTGTACGTAAAGACGAAGTGTCACTAAACGCATACAAACACTATAAACTGTTCTATATTGGGAAATTAAACGATACAAAAAAACAATTTAACGCAAACTATATAGAAAACTCAAGCAATAAAACAAAAGCGATATGGGAGGTAATAAAAACAGAAACAGTAAAAGAAAATATAGTAAATGGAGAGGAGTGTAATCTTACATCAACAGAATTAAACACATACTTTGAAAATGTAGGAGACAAGACCATCGTACAGCTAGAGAAACCAAATTCAGCAGCCAGCGAACTTATTAAAAATCTAAAAGTAAATAACAAAAAATCCATATACCTAGAAGAAGTAAATGAAAAAGAAATTAAAGAAGCAATAAGAGACATCAAAAACAAAACAACTGAAGATATATATGGTCTCTCAACAAGCTTACTTAAAGAAATACAAGACACAATATTAACTCCCCTAACAATATTAATCAACAAGTGTATAGAAGAAGGTGTATTCCCCAATGAACTAAAGCATGCAAAAATTATCCCAGTACACAAAAAAGGAGATATAAATAATGCAAACAATTATAGGCCGCTATCAATACTCCCGGTAATATCCAAAATATTCGAGATAATTATAAAAAACCGACTTGTAAATTTTTTTGAAAAATCATCATACTTTAACACCCACCAACATGGTTATCGAAAAGGAAAATCTACAACTACAGCCTTAATCGATGTGATAGAAAAAGTGAATATAGCACTAGACCAACAAGAAGACGTAGAAATTATGTGCTGCGATTTAAGTAAAGCCTTCGACACAGTGAATCATAGTATACTACTGGAAAAATTATATTATTACGGCATAAGGGGAAATGCACATAACCTGCTACGATCCTTCATATCAAATCGTTACCAGACAGTCAGTTGGAATAATGAAGTATCTGACAAGTCAATTATAACACATGGGGTAGCACAGGGATCAATACTAGGCCCAATATTGTTTATTATATACACAAACGACATAATGTCAAATGTAACAGCCTATGGTGGTTGCCAGTATGCAGATGACACATCTTTCCTAACGAAATCACGTAATAAAGAACAAAGAACAACAAACAGAATCCTAACTGAAGCGAAAGTATGGTTTACTAGTAACAAACTACTGTTAAATAAAGAAAAAACACAGAACATTACAATATCGACAAAAATACATAAGGAAGTAAATAATATAAAATTTCTTGGAATAAATGTAGACAACAAGCTAAACTGGAAATCACATATAGAAGAACTTAGTAAAAAGCTATCGAAAGCCATCTATACCATCAGGACAATAAAAAGAACATCAACAAACGAGGCAGCAAAAGTAGCATACTACGCCAATTTTCATAGTAAAGCAGCATATGGAATTCTACTCTGGGGCACCGCACCCGAGGCACATCGCATCTTCATTCTGCAAAAACAAGCAATAAGGATATTGTGTAACTTGACTCCAATAGAAAGTTGTAAAGATGTATTTAAAGAATTGGGCATACTCACCATTCCATGTATATACATACTAGCATGTACACAGCAACAAGCACAAATATAAAGAAAACTCAGAAAATCACTCGTATAATACTAGAAAACAAAATGACATACAAATACCGACACATAGAATAAAAAAAACGCAACAAGGGACGGATTTCTGGGGTGCCAAGCTGTATAATAAACTACCTATAGAGGTAAGAAATAAAAACATGACACCTTTTTCCATTTGGGTAAAAAAAGAACTGGTAAAAAAAGCATACTATTCAAAAGAAGAATTTTTAATGGATGCATAAGTTTATTGTATATATGGTGTATTGTAATTTACAAATTAGTTTTTATATATACACTCATTTTAGCATAAGTCTATTGTATACTAGTATTGTTAATGTATGTTGTAATGTTATTTACAAATTTGTTTTATATTTACACTTATTTTACATAACATGAAGTAATATTTTAACTTGACGTTTTCATGTAATACACATTTTACTTGAATAAATATTATTATTATTATTATTATTATTATTATAAATTGATGAAATTATAAATTTCATGAATCATATTAAAAATGAATGTTTATTAGTTTCAGGTTTCGCTATATAGAAATATGTCGTGATTGTACGTGAGATTTAAGGTGAACAATTGAAATTATTCAAGAAATGTCTAATCAAGTTCAAATAATATATGCTACATGCACAATTTTTCTGTATAATAATAATTATGTAATAAAATAATGCTTTAATTCACTAGTTTTTTTTTATTAATAACAATATAATAATATGCAATTACGACCGCCTTTATCCCGGAAGGCTCTAGAAGAACCTTATTTGGGAGCAAGCTACACATTTAGGGACAATGGACATAAATTAAATATCCGTGTATAATGGAAAAATCCCTCTCACAGTACTTTACAGTGCCACGACCGGAAATCGTAGCAGGAACTTTTAGGTGAGAGGCAGGTGCGCTACCTCTCTTGACCACCAGTTATCGGTTAATTATATCTATTATCAAGAAGATTTACAATTATTTTCTCTAACAATTTTTACCTTTAAAAGATTGCTGATTTACATTTTGTGCCATATTAGTAATTTTACGCGACAGCTGGCAACAGGATCTTCGACCCACACTTTGGTAATAGAATTAAAACAAACTGAGGGGTACCGGCTCCTTATTGAATAACCTCTGCCTTAAAAATGGAGAATTCGGATATGAAGTTTACTTCACCTAGTACTGTAAGGGCATGCTGAAATAAGTAAAAATTGCATTAATACTAAAAATATTTTCACAATATAACAAAAATGTGTTTTCAGATAATAATAATAATTAGGTATAGACGATTCTATTCAACAAAAATATCTATAATATGTATATACAAATCACATTATTTAATTACACATCATAAATATACTAACGTAAAAAATACTTACGATAACATAATAACCCCAGATTCTTAAAAAATACGGAAAGGAATCCGTTAATTTATAAGTTTAAAACAAATTTATTTGCCACCGCCTACCTCCTTAGCAAGGCAGCACGTGGACGTTAAATTGGAATGTATAAAATAAATTTTAAATTAAGTTTTTCTTCACTGAAAAGGTTACATTTTAATTCTTCTCTTAGTAAATAAGGCGTTAAATATTCCTTAGAATGTAGAATTTTTTATCGGTTTCTAACTCATTAACGGTTAGTTCGCTAATCCTAATTAACAAATCTCCTTAACACAATTTAAATTAAAAACCAAATTTTTTATGCGAAGCTTTACCTCTATCAACTTTTTACCCTAATACAAGACCATCGAAAGTGTGCAGCGTAATTATTCGGTACATGACGCGTTATTTTTTGTATTTTTCTTATTAAAGTGACAAAAGCATTTATCCATCCCTTTCATAAATAATAACATAATAATTAATTATATTGGTGCATAAGGGCTCAATATTTTGCCAGAAAAAAAAACAAACAATAAATAAGCCTAATAAAACTTATTCTGTTCTAATGATTTATTGTATCTAATACTAATGTGGAATACTTACAAGATTTCGCAAAATGCTTCTTAAAACGACAGGTAAAACAAGTATATTTTTGTAATCGGGGATATTTTAAGTGAAAATTAATTGCAATAAAATATACAAGTCACTAATTGTCAATAAGGGACTTTATATTTTGCAAAATGAAATATCCTTTGTATGAAACCTGCGATACTTTAATTTACGTGAGGAAGTTACTGTGGAGGGTACAAATGACTGTATTGGGTTATTAAAGGAATACGCTATTTCACTTATATTTACTGCCGTATCATTATTTTTGAAACTTGTGGAGGATATATTTTCAGGTTTTGATTGACAATTATGATTTTGCCAATTACCTTCCATATAGCTTTCGCTCCACGAACCAATGAAATCGTCCTTATATATGTATATTATTGCATGAATAGTAACGATCATCTCAACAGGGTGTTTCCACTTTTCAGGTAATATTTTAAGAGGTGATAAAAGATTTACGACCTAAAACTTTGTGACGTACTTCGGTTTTAGGCAAGAAAATACCGAAGTGTCACTATGGCACTCGAGGCGGCGGCGGTGCTTTACTCGGGCGCCAGTTTCTGTTTATAGTGCAGAAACACCACTACTCAGGCAGCTACAGTGAAGAAACGGATATTCCAGTGGGTCGTTGGGAAAATTAGACTTCGTTGCGGAATAAAAGGCACAGTTGATATCACAATTAGATTTATTCAGGATATGTGAACAGGATCAGCAAATACGGTTCTATTCTAAAAACTCTATTCTAATTACATAACTACAGCTACCAGGGCTTAAAACCTATTTAAATACATGACTATGGTTACTACAGTTAGCGGGGCTTAAAAGCTATTAACAATATATACAGCTACTTTAAAGCACAATTCAAATCACAAACTATGAAACGGTAGTGCGAGTATCTAGCAAGGTGGGCAGGTGGTTAACTAACAGTTACAGACTAACAGCAAAGCGACGTCCGGATTAGCAGAAGCAAACACCAAAAGCATACAAATATTAAAACAGGATATGTGCAGTGTACAGAATTGGCTTATTGCGCAGTATAGGCTAAACAAAGAAAATATTATAGATTAGTGTGATAGTCAGGCGACTCTCCTCTAAGCTCGGGATTCCTAGTCCTGAAAACAAGGTATGATTAATACGAGTACAGGTTACGCTATGCGCGACTACACTGGCTAGGGAGGAACTACTTCTCGTCCCTATCCAGCCCAGATGGATAGCTAGCCTGTCTTAGCGGAAAGAAAACAAAGATTACAGGAACGGAGGTTGACACAGCGTTGGACTGAAAGAAAAAAAAAAGATTAGTAACACAGGTTACACTATTCGCATCTACACTGTCTAGGTAGGAACTACAGCACGTCCCTATCCAGCCCAGATGGATAGCTAGCCTGTCCTAGCTGAAAGAAAAATAAAGATTACAGGAACGGAGGTTGACACAGCGGTGGACTGAAAGAAAACAATAATTAATAACACAGGTTGCGCTATGCGCATCTACACTATCTAGGGAGGAACTACTGCACGTCCCTATCCAGCCCAGATGGATAGCTAGCCTATCCTAGCTGAAATAAAAATAAAGATTACAGGAACGGAGGTTGACACAGCGGTGGACTGAAAGAAAACAATAATTAATAACACAGGTTGCGCTATGCGCATCTACACTATCTAGGGAGGAACTACTGCACGTCCCTATCCAGCCCAGATGGATAGCTAGCCTAGCTGCGGAAGGAAAATAATACGATGACTGGCACGGACGCTGGACTGGTACAAACTAAAAAGAGACAGTGATTAATACTTTACAATAACCAAGTTTGCAACTTACACCTCCCACCTAGTTACCTTACTTACTTATGCTTCCTCAGGTACAGTTGGCGCCACCCAAATGTGAACGGCAAAATTGTATAGTGTAATTTACACTTTAAATCATAGTCGCCGCAAAATTTGAAAATAGTTGTCAAATATATTTGTCATAATTTGTCAAAAGTAAAAGTAAAGATAACTATGCCAAGACATTTAACTGAAACGTAAAAAGCGAGTGCTATAGCTAAATTGGAAGAAAATAAGTCATTGAGTGAAGTGAAGATTTAAATGTTGGTAAAAGTTGTATACTTTATATAAAAAAAGCGCTGGCAAGAAGAACAAAAACTGTAAAGATAGGGCAAGGTATAGGGAAGGTCTCCAATGAGAATAAAGACAATGCTCTGGTCGAATTTATCCATCAGAATCCTTTCGAAACCGCTGTCAAAACTCAAGAAGAAACATTATTCCCAGGGTCTTTCAGAATAGCACAAAGATTTCTTAAGCTATCTAGCCTGACGAATTGCTGATTTTTAAATATAGAGATTACTTTTTACCATTTTTATTTTATTAATGTTTTTCTGAATTATAAATTATTAGGTATGTGTTGAAATATATTAATTATTGTTAATACGCTTAGTTTGTGTCATTTTATTTCTCACAATCGTTAAACATGAATGAATTAAAGGAATAATTAATATTAAGCTTCTTCCACTAACATGTAGGTAATATTAGTTAATTATTTTGCTAACTTCTTTTATATTATTCGTGTCGGCCTTCGTCCTTCCAATTATTATTATGGTAACAGAAAATAATAAAAGTAATACTTATTATTTTCTGTCAATATATCCTCTCTGTGTTACGCCACTAAACATAGTCTGACTTACTACAATGACATTCAGAAGAAAATTCCATGACAACCAAATTGCGTTCACATTTGGGTGGCGGCGACTGTACGTCTGGTCGAGAACAGCAGCGGACAGGTACTGGCGGTATTGATGTCTTATTTCGGTATATCAATATTCTGAAATTATCAGAGAGTAGTAGGGATGAACACCAAATGAGCAGCGCAGTAAATAAAATACGTCACGGCTTGACTTAACCGAAATTCGGGCCCAGGTTAACTTACTTTACGGTAGGTACGTCTGCTTCCTTGCGCTGCCAGCTCTTGACTGCCTTCTGTCATCCGTGATTTGGAATATCAATACTCCGTAAACCTCAGCGTGGTAGGGATGAGCGTCGCAGCACAGTGACCAAAGGCGTCCAGGCGCGGCTCTGACGTAGTACAGCGTCTCAACGGCTAGCGCGCTGTATAAACACGTCTACCTTCGCTGGCAGATGTGGCTACACTGCCCGTAGACTGCGGACTGGCGCGCTCTTGGCGTGTTAGCTAAATTGAATATTCTGACGGCGACCAATTGGACCGTTTTTGGTCATATGCGCATGACCGGGACCGTTCCTTGAACGGTTTTCGGCGGTTTTGGAACAGACCTATTCATTCGCCTTACTTACTGGTGTTTTATTAATTACGGATTTATTTACTATTTATTAATAACAGGACAGGTTATATTATAAAACAAAATAATTAACTGGTTACAGGTGATAATAATGTAAAAATGCGGAAAACAATAACTTAATTCTATATTATAATATAAACTGATCAACAAAATAAACGTTACACTGCCAAATTTGCCCTGATTTTGGAACAGAATAAATTTGGATTGCCGCCGCCGATTTAGTTTCTGTTTGAAGTGTTAGCTAGTAAAATCCTTTGTCTACCAGTTCTTGTTTTTACTAAGATTATGTGTTACATAATAACTTATAGTGGTGTTTCACATAAAGTTTCTACAGGGCGGTAAATAAAACAGTGCTAAATTTCTGAAAGTTCGGCATCGTCCCATTTCAACAAAAAATATTTTTTCTGGATTTCAACATGAGTGCTATAAATATGGACCTTATATCTCGAAACGGTTTTTGAAACTACCGCTGATTTGCTTTATTTACATGGTGACCTCAAAAACATCCATTTTTTGGTCTTGCATTGATAACTTTTTTACTCCCGAACCGACTCTCAAAATCTAGGGCTCATGTTGAAGCCAAAACTGCAGTTAATAAGACGCGAGAATGGTAATCGATTCCAGACAAAGATTAAATATACAGGGTGGCATCAAAGTTGAACCAAATCTGTATAACCCCCTAAAACTGATATTATGAGATAATTCAATTAAAGTCAACTTGCTTTCGAAGAAACTGTATAATCTGAACACTTCAAGATGTTCTTTACTTGCATGCGTTAAGAATTGTTGGTGTAGAAACAAATTAACGATTGCCTGTTTTTGAAGAAGAATCGTAACTCTTGCTTATCTGAAAATTCTCGTTACCATGCAACGTACCGAGAATGGGAATAATCGCACTGGCTTATTATTGCCTGTCACTGGTTGTGATTTTGATTTCTGTCACTTTTATTGTTGTTCCTTCGATTGCTAATAAGTTAGTGCCTCTTAATCGCAAAATGCCAAGTTTAAATGAAGACCAATTGGCCATAGTAGGCAGAATGCGTGATGAAGGCTTTGCAGTTACAGTAATCGCCGACTTTTTTAACACCCCCAGGCAAAGCATTTATCGGGCCATACGTCGGCGCTTAGCTGGCGATATTAATTACAACAGAAGGGGGGGCAGAAGGCGAAAAACCACGGCAGCACAAGACAGATTCATTAGGAGAACTGTTCTGCGACATAATCGTACCTCAACTGCAAACGCAGTAAACAATATTCTAAGAAACGCTCCTGGAATTCATCTCTCCAACCAAACTGTGAGACGAAAGCTCCATGATTGATGGGTTATACCTACTCGAACTTTTATTTGTTATTATCATACGAGTAAAATAAGGGCGTTTAAGTAATATCAAAATTGAACCAAACTTGCTTTCAATAAAAAAAATAATTTATTTTTTACAAACAATAACAAAATACATAAACAATAATAAACAAGTATTTACATAAATAAATAATAATAAACAAACAATTTGGGGAAATGTCAATATTTTGTCGGGCCTCCCCTCGCACGTATTACTACTTCAACTCTTCTGGTTGCGCAGAAACTGCTGGGGAATAGCTTCCCATTCTTCCTGAACCGCATTCACCAAATCGTCCAAATTGTCCATTTGGCCTTCCCTTTCTTTCATATTCCTTTTCATTCTACTCCAGACATGCTCGATCGGATTCATATCCGGAGACAAGGGTGGCCACTCCATTCTTTCAATATTGCTTCTTCCACTAACATGTAGGTAATATTAGTTAATTATTTTGCTAACTTCTTTTATATTATTCGTGTCGGCCTTCGTCCTTCCAATTATTATTATGGTAACAGAAAATAATAAAAGTAATACTTATTATTTTCTGTCAATATATCCTCTCTGTGTTACGCCACTAAACATAGTCTGACTTACTACAATGACATTCAGAAGAAAATTCCATGACAACCAAATTGCGTTCACATTTGGGTGGCGGCGACTGTACGTCTGGTCGAGAACAGCAGCGGACAGGTACTGGCGGTATTGATGTCTTATTTCGGTATATCAATATTCTGAAATTATCAGAGAGTAGTAGGGATGAACACCAAATGAGCAGCGCAGTAAATAAAATACGTCACGGCTTGACTTAACCGAAATTCGGGCCCAGGTTAACTTACTTTACGGTAGGTACGTCTGCTTCCTTGCGCTGCCAGCTCTTGACTGCCTTCTGTCATCCGTGATTTGGAATATCAATACTCCGTAAACCTCAGCGTGGTAGGGATGAGCGTCGCAGCACAGTGACCAAAGGCGTCCAGGCGCGGCTCTGACGTAGTACAGCGTCTCAACGGCTAGCGCGCTGTATAAACACGTCTACCTTCGCTGGCAGATGTGGCTACACTGCCCGTAGACTGCGGACTGGCGCGCTCTTGGCGTGTTAGCTAAATTGAATATTCTGACGGCGACCAATTGGACCGTTTTTGGTCATATGCGCATGACCGGGACCGTTCCTTGAACGGTTTTCGGCGGTTTTGGAACAGACCTATTCATTCGCCTTACTTACTGGTGTTTTATTAATTACGGATTTATTTACTATTTATTAATAACAGGACAGGTTATATTATAAAACAAAATAATTAACTGGTTACAGGTGATAATAATGTAAAAATGCGGAAAACAATAACTTAATTCTATATTATAATATAAACTGATCAACAAAATAAACGTTACACTGCCAAATTTGCCCTGATTTTGGAACAGAATAAATTTGGATTGCCGCCGCCGATTTAGTTTCTGTTTGAAGTGTTAGCTAGTAAAATCCTTTGTCTACCAGTTCTTGTTTTTACTAAGATTATGTGTTACATAATAACTTATAGTGGTGTTTCACATAAAGTTTCTACAGGGCGGTAAATAAAACAGTGCTAAATTTCTGAAAGTTCGGCATCGTCCCATTTCAACAAAAAATATTTTTTCTGGATTTCAACATGAGTGCTATAAATATGGACCTTATATCTCGAAACGGTTTTTGAAACTACCGCTGATTTGCTTTATTTACATGGTGACCTCAAAAACATCCATTTTTTGGTCTTGCATTGATAACTTTTTTACTCCCAAACCGACTCTCAAAATCTAGGGCTCATGTTGAAGCCAAAACTGCAGTTAATAAGACGCGAGAATGGTAATCGATTCCAGACAAAGATTAAATATACAGGGTGGCATCAAAGTTGAACCAAATCTGTATAACCCCCTAAAACTGATATTATGAGATAATTCAATTAAAGTCAACTTGCTTTCGAAGAAACTGTATAATCTGAACACTTCAAGATGTTCTTTACTTGCATGCGTTAAGAATTGTTGGTGTAGAAACAAATTAACGATTGCCTGTTTTTGAAGAAGAATCGTAACTCTTGCTTATCTGAAAATTCTCGTTACCATGCAACGTACCGAGAATGGGAATAATCGCACTGGCTTATTATTGCCTGTCACTGGTTGTGATTTTGATTTCTGTCACTTTTATTGTTGTTCCTTCGATTGCTAATAAGTTAGTGCCTCTTAATCGCAAAATGCCAAGTTTAAATGAAGACCAATTGGCCATAGTAGGCAGAATGCGTGATGAAGGCTTTGCAGTTACAGTAATCGCCGACTTTTTTAACACCCCCAGGCAAAGCATTTATCGGGCCATACGTCGGCGCTTAGCTGGCGATATTAATTACAACAGAAGGGGGGGCAGAAGGCGAAAAACCACGGCAGCACAAGACAGATTCATTAGGAGAACTGTTCTGCGACATAATCGTACCTCAACTGCAAACGCAGTAAACAATATTCTAAGAAACGCTCCTGGAATTCATCTCTCCAACCAAACTGTGAGACGAAAGCTCCATGATTGATGGGTTATACCTACTCGAACTTTTATTTGTTATTATCATACGAGTAAAATAAGGGCGTTTAAGTAATATCAAAATTGAACCAAACTTGCTTTCAATAAAAAAAATAATTTATTTTTTACAAACAATAACAAAATACATAAACAATAATAAACAAGTATTTACATAAATAAATAATAATAAACAAACAATTTGGGGAAATGTCAATATTTTGTCGGGCCTCCCCTCGCACGTATTACTACTTCAACTCTTCTGGTTGCGCAGAAACTGCTGGGGAATAGCTTCCCATTCTTCCTGAACCGCATTCACCAAATCGTCCAAATTGTCCATTTGGCCTTCCCTTTCTTTCATATTCCTTTTCATTCTACTCCAGACATGCTCGATCGGATTCATATCCGGAGACAAGGGTGGCCACTCCATTCTTTCAATATTGTGGTCCTCCAGAAACACGGTGACGATTCTAGCGCGATGAGGTCTCGCATTGTCATCGACTAAAATTAAATCGCCACCAATGTTTTCAGCATAGGGGACCACAATATGGGCGAGTTGCTTTATTCACCGGTGGATCCATCAGATGTGTTTTATCTCATTCTATCTCCTAGGTCAGAACGAGATAAAACACATCTGGTGGATCAACCGGTGAGTAAAGCAACTCGTCCTTTCCCTAATACACAAATCTCTATACCGTTCACCATTCATGATTTCCCCTCTCAGTATCACTAATTCAGTTTTCACATTCATTCCTATTCCACCCCAAACAGTCACTCCTCCACCTCCAAAAGCTACCCTTGCCTCCATGTGTTCTTCCATAAATCTTTCATTC
Organism: Rhagium mordax; assembly: GCA_963680705.1. Classification (NCBI taxonomy): domain Eukaryota; kingdom Metazoa; phylum Arthropoda; class Insecta; order Coleoptera; family Cerambycidae; genus Rhagium; species Rhagium mordax. The sequence goes on along the minus strand of OY796661.1, from coordinate 35,698,864 downwards.
ATTCTTCTCCATACCAAAACACGCCCATCCGACCTAAACAAACAAAACCTACTTTCATCTGTAAACAAACACCTACTCCACTCTGCTATTCCCCAGTGTTGGTGGTCTCTGGCCCATTGCAGTCGAGCATCCCGGTGTTGAGGTCCTAACAAAGGGCAAGCTGCTCGCCTTCTGGCATGAAGTCCACTTTCATGGAGCCTTTGTCTCACAGTTTGGTTGGAGAGATGAATTCCAGTAGCGTTTCTTAGAATATTGTTTACTGCGCTTGCAGTTGAGGTACGATTATTCGCAGAACAGTTCTCCTAATGAATCTGTCTTGTGCTGCCGTGGTTTTTCGCCTTCTGCCCCCCCTTCTGTTGTAATTAATATCGCCAGCTAAGCGCCGACGTATGGCCCGATAAATGCTTTGCCTGGGGGTGTTAAAAAAGTCGGCGATTACTGTAACTGCAAAGCCTTCATCACGCATTCTGCCTACTATGGCATTTGCGATTAAGAGGCACTAACTTATTAGCAATGGAAGGAACAACAATAAAAGTGACAGAAATCAAAATGACAACCAGTGACAGGCAATAATAAGCCAGTGCGATTATTCCCATTCTCGGTACGTTGCATGGTAACGAGAATTTTCAGATAAGCGAGAGTTACGATTCTTCTTCATAAACAGGCAATCGTTAATTTGTTCCTACACCAACAATTCTTAATTCATGCAAGTAAAGAACATCTTGAAGTGTTCAGATTATACAGTTTCTTCGAAAGCAAGTTGACTTTAATTGAATTATCTCATAATATCAGTTTTAGGGGGTTATACAGATTTGGTTCAACTTTGATGCCACCCTGTATATTTAATCTTTGTCTGGAATCGATTACCATTCTCGCGCCTTATTAACTGCAGTTTTGGCTTCAACATGAGCCCTAGATTTTGAGAGTCGGTTCGGGAGTAAAAAAGTTATCAATGCAAGACCAAAAAATGGATGTTTTTGAGGTCACCATGTAAATAAAGCAAATCAGCGGTAGTTTCAAAAACCGTTTCGAGATATGAGGTCCATATTTATAGCACTCATGTTGAAATCCAGAAAAAATATTTTTTGTTGAAATGGGACGATGCCGAACTTTCAGAAATTTAGCACTGTTTTATTTACCGCCCTGTAGAAACTTTATGTGAAACACATAATCTTAGTAAAAACAAGAACTGGTAGACAAAGGATTTTACTAGCTAACACTTCAAACAGAAACTAAATCGGCGGCGGCAATCCAAATTTATTCTGTTCCAAAATCAGGGCAAATTTGGCAGTGTAACGTTTATTTTGTTGATCAGTTTATATTATATTTAACAGGAACTAGTAACGAAAAAATCACTTCGTTACAACTTGTATAAAAAATTTTTGAATTTATTGAAGTTAGTAGTTTGGTAAATTTAATTAAATCTATGTTTAAAGTGATGTAACGAAATTTTTGTTAGATATTTTTCTGCTTTATTGTATTATAATGCCCTACCATTTCGGAAAGTCTTCACCTAATCTAACAAATTCGAGACATTTTAAAATTGGAATTATTTACTAAATTGTTCATTTGTGTTAATGAATTTTTTGGGACCAAAATGTTTGGTACAACGTAGAGAGTCTATTAAATTTTCTGATGACCCAAAAAATTTCATTAAAAATATACATTTCAACTTAAAATAACCTTTTAAATCACAACCCAAAATAGTGTCTGTAGGCATGATACAATAAATAAGAAGATAAGATATCGCGCAGCTCGTGACGTCAGTCGGTGAGCTAGGACGCCATTAAACGCCCGGCTGTCAGGAGTGTCAGGTAGAATTGTCAAGTTGTTGCGGATATTTTTGGGTTTAAAAGTTCAAAAACCGTCGAAAATGAGTTGTGCTGTGTACGATTGTGATGTTGATAATCAATCAAGAGATTCTACGCACGATATAACGTTTTTTTAGTTCCCTGAAATAAAAAAAATGCAGGGTGTATGGAAACGCGGTTTCAGAAAAAATAGTATGTGTATCATCGTAGTAAAGCATATTTTCGAACTCTTGTGTTGCTTGCGCCTCGATAAGCAATCTGCACGGTCGTCCGGGAATGTTAAGTTATTCCAGAGGTTATTCCTACTAGGCACACAATGTACTATTTAGCATTAATTCTCTTAGTAACTAGAAAATTTTTAGAGAAAGTTTATTTACATTTTTTACCTTAATTATTAACATTTTTATATTTTTTTAACTTCCTACATATTAAAGGTAAAATTTGACGTCAAAACTGGTTTTTCTTAATATACTTAACATTCGGCATGAAACAATTTTTGAGAAATTAATTATAAATAAGTTTTCTATTATGCTCCTACTGTCTGGCGATCGCATTGTATTTTTACGTAAAAACATTCTTCAATATTCTTAAATATCAAATATATTGAATGTATATATGGTTAATTTATCCTTTTTCACATTTGACTTGCAATTTTTTTAATTTTGAAAACTTCGAATAGCAAGAATCCCAAAATTATTAATTTTAGGGCCACACATATTATTCAAAAATTACAAATCGAAATACTTGCCTACGAAAAATATAAATTGGGAGTTAATTTCGTATTATTAATACTTATATTCACGTATAATATAGAAATATCTGCGTAAAATAAATCAAATGTAATAAATCAGTGTTATCTCTGGGTTCTAATAAATTTCATCTAAAATGTAATAATTTAAATAGCCGTCATTAACTTAGTATTACACTATAATCAGTGAACCTATATTATGAATAAAAGCCATAAAACAGAGTTCCTAACTAACAAAATTTGATATTAAATTCGAATGCGCGACATAGATTTTAAAAAATACTCACTGTGTGACGTCATGCGCAAACCGGACGAAATTTGAAAGCTTTGATATCATATCTTGTGTTGTTGTATCATGGTCTGTAGGTGATAATTTCGATTAATCATATTGTTGTCAGTTGGTATAAGAATAACATTGTACTACTGTATTTTTTTTATTGGGGCTATTCTCATTTGGTCTTTTTTCCTACCTCTCAAGTGAATTTCTCCGAATGTTTTCCTAGTACCCTGTACATTCTATGCAAGGATAGTAGAATCAATTGGACATTGGACAATTTAGGTATATATACGGCTTTACCATTAAAGGCTAACGGAATTATCAAATCTAGGTCTAGACATGTTCTTTGAGAGGGTAATAAGTTTCGACAATATATTCAGTCCCATTGTGTTTACTAAATTACTAGATTATGGCCAGCAATACCAAGATTACTACCCTTTTATCTGCTTAAACTATTTTCTCTCTGATGATTACATCCCTTTATGTTAAATAACGGCCTTTGAATACAAGTACTTTAAAGCTTTATATGATAATTCTTGTTTTATTTTCATTCAACTTGTTTACACTCGTATATAAATAAATTTTTCTGTGTTATATTCGGTGTTATCTGTTTAAATAAAGCTTCTCTTTGATTTCTTTTTCTTAAAATTTTAACATCCATCCAGCCAATCCATGGTCTAAATATCATTTGAAACCAATATTGATATTGTAGATGTTGCGCAATTCTCTAATATGAGATAACAGGTACGGATTCCCATTTCAAATAACGAAATAGAAGTTGATTAAATATCAGTGTTCATAATACACTTCTCCAAGAAATTAACGCACCACCATAAAATAACCAATAGTTTGAAGTTAATTTTTGTCTAGACCTCTTGTCCGATTTCGATGATTCTTCTTTTGTATGATAGGCTCTTTATTCGAGAATTGAATGTGATTCTATTTTTTCCGATATATTTTTTTTTTTATTGATTACAGGGTGTAACAATTGAGACGTGTTTTTTTTTCATGAAATTTGTAACGCCCTGTGAAGTTCAATAGTTACACCAGCAACTTAAAATTCATATCGTACTGTAGCCTTATCTTTTCTTAACATTCTCTTTTTTGATTTACTTTATTATCTTTATTGGTACCAGAGAAACACAATTTTCTAACATGTTTTTACTTTGAGGTAATATCGAAAAAAAAAAAAATTAAATGAAAATGAACAAAATGCAAAAAAGAATATCAATGTCAACTTCTTGGCAACGCCGATTCATACCTACTTAAAATAAGCGACCGTATTTCATTTTGGTTCAATTCTCCTCAAATTTGACCCAATTTTCGCTCAACATCTATCAAGGTGTCTAATTAATTACGTTCAATTTTCTACCAAGTTTATCCCAGAGGTTTTCCAGTGGATTTAAGTCCGGGCTTTTGGCTGGCCATTCCATGGTGTTAATTTCGACTTCTTTCAGATAATATTGCACAACTCGAGAAACATGAGGTCTGGCATTATTCTGCGTTAACATAAGTCCTTGCCCTTTATGGCGCATATGAAACCACGTGGTCGTCTAATATGTACCACTCAGCTGTAAGGCTTCTATTAATGACGACTAGTTGTATGAGCCACATTAAATCGTTGCCCAATTCTTCGATAACTCCAACCTACTTCAACCAATATTAATGCTTGAGCACATTTTTCACCAGTAAGATTTCGTATTTCTCGTTCCATATTGATAAAAATATTGAAAATAAACACGGTTATCACCACATTAGCCTACACGTTTCTTGTGTTTTCCAAAGCAAGCTACTTATTTTCTTTCTGTTCTTATTTGGGATTTACGGCCACACTTCTGAACATTACCCAGATAATCTGAAAAATATCTGGATTATTTAAAAAATAACCTTTACGCCTGCGACTTTACGTCAAAGGAACAGTTAAAGGTTGGTTTTTTGACATAAAATATAATTAAAATAAAATAAAAACTCCTCAAAAAATAAATTATAAAGAAATTTATACCTATTGAAAATCTCGTCCTGAGAAACAGTGTATAATAAGTATTGAATGCGTGCAATTTATGCACGAGAAACACTAAATTTTAATGTAAGTAATTGTTTATGATATTGTTTTTATTGATTTTAAATATATAATTATTAAAGTGCCTAAAGTAAGTACGTATTTTCTTCAATATGTATACTTATAATAATTAAGTAATTGTTTAAATATTATTTCTATATTTGGTTTCATTTTATAAAATTTTTTTATATGCCAAAAAATTTACAATAATTGATTTAGATCTTATAGTGCCCTGAGGATGGTAATAAATTATACCGAAACGTCGGCAAGTTAATGTAATAGTGTTTTAATTAAATTGGACCTAATACCCCAAAAATCTAAATCTTTAATTAATTTGTGGTCTGGAAATTCTAATTATATATAATAAGTATGTTGTGCATGTAATGTAGACTTGGATATAATAATATAAACATTGTTAAAATTCATTCACGTCAATAAGCTACCAAAAGTTCCTTTTTGCTGGAATTATCATTATTATTCTTAGTGGCACACGGTCTAAAAATAGAGTTCAACTAAACTAATACTATTAGGTAGGCTTTGGAAAGGAAGTATTTTATGGAACTAAATGCGAGGCAGTTATATCTCTAATCGCCAAAATACAGCCCAACTAGATCAGTGGATAGTCCAGGGTTTTAGAAATTCTACGGGGATCAAGCAAGCTAGAGTGGTAGATTTATTGCTAGCAGTATTATGACTCAAATAATGCCCTTTTAAAAGTATTGTTTTCTTTATTGTCTCACAGTACGAGTTTATCCAGCCACTATATTTCATTGTAACAGACACATAAATTTGAATATGTTCAGAAAGTAGTACAAGTTTATTATTGTGTTGTTTTTAGAGTAAAGTCTGTAGCTCTCTAAAATAGGAACTGAGAACAGTTTTACAATATACCTACCTAGAAAATAATATTAATAATAGAAATAATAATTATAATAATAATACTTCCAGCATACCTCTGTGAGTATGATAGAGAGAAGGATGATAATATAAATAATAACAATAATAATAATAGTAATAATAAGCAGCGGTGTATGGTGTGTTCAATAAACAACATGGCAACATTGGGTTTACCGACAAATATGACCTTCGCGGTCAGCCGAGCTGAAGTTGAAGACCGAGGTATTAATTGTGGTCTGTCATGATGATGTTATTAACACCTTGGCCTATCGGAGTCGCGTAAAGCTACTTGCCCGCTGACGCGAGGCGGCGCGAAGCGAAGAGATATTTTTCCGCTCGGGAAACCACAATTAAATTGAAACCCGCCTACTGGAGCGACGTAACGAGAAGCGAAAATAAAATTGCCGCGAGAGAAGTTTTGGTGAGAAACTGGGCGTCGAATCGCGTCACTTCTGTTCACGCTGTGCCAGTGCGTGTGGTGTCGGGAACAGAAGATCCAAAATATTTGATCATCGTTACTCTTCGGTCATCATCGGATGAAAATATTTAGTTTTATCAACGATAAACTACATTCTGTGTTTTTTAGACGCATGCATGTAGTTTCCATGGATAGTTATCTTCAATTCACGCCATCCGAGTGTGCGGACACCAGCGCTTTGCCACTCTTCTCTCTGCGCCGCCTCACCTCAGTGGGCGACCAGCTTAATGGATGTAGAGGTATGTGACATGCACTGCAGGACTTACAGTTACGAGTGCTATGATACTATATACGGCACTCGTACGGCGTAGAGCAAACACCAGTAGTAATACTGCCTTACAGTCCCGAAGATATTGAATTCGTTGTTGAGAATGAGAAGTGCCGAATTTACTGGAACTACTCGTGCCTGTCCTTCATGTCGTATCGGGTTAATTCGAGCCAATAAATCGTACATAGTCCTTAAGACCATCAGATTAAGGTCTTGTATGTCATCGAGTTCTCTGCGCCAGCTAAACCAAACTTCGCGCTTTTAAAACCATGTCGGCCTAACCATGAAAGATGTGGGGAGTGGGAGTGTAGATTATTTGCTAGCGCTCTCTTCGTGAGGCTTGCCGGCCTGCTAAATGTCGACAGATGGCCGGCCAAATACAGAAGACAGGTATGTTTCCTTAGTCTACTGAGGGTACGCGAGTACGAGAGAAAATACAGTCACTAATCCTGCGAGTATCGGGTGTGGCAGTAGATACTTCGTTGGGATTCTCTCCATAAACTGTCAAATACCTTGGAAGGCTATCCAGCATCAGGTTGCCTAAAAAAAATTAAAAGTAATAGCAATGAAAAAATAAATACAAATGTATAAGTAGAACATGGAGACAATAATAATAAATAAATGTAAAGGAATAAACAATAGGCAATTGAATGGCTCATTCTGTTGCAATACAAAAATTCGATTAAATACAATAAAATATATTTCATGTCGGGGAAGTAGGACGACGACATGTCGATGTCGGTGCAAAATTTATCCCCACATGTTGACTCGCCGTTCGTTTGTCACTATGTAAAGACCCGATTTGTTTAATTCTTGCACTTTTATTCACCAACCCGTCTAGTCTGTACCAAATAGTGTTTTTTCTACTCCCATCTTTAAAATGCCATTAAAATTTATCGTATATGATTCCGTGACGCTAAGTGATCTTTTAAATACACCTTGACAACCCGTGGCTTCGTGCGTTTTAGAATAATCTTTGGTTTTAGTCACGGAATGAATTTAGTTCTAAATTTTTCAATGGCAAACATCAAGTTAGTTGTCCATGTCCATTATCATCAATCTGTCAAAAGAACTCGACTGTACTGTTGCCATATTTATTGATATGATAATAAAAGAAATAATAAAATAATTTCCAAATGTTTTCTTTAGATATTTTCTGTCGTAGAAAACCTATAGTATGCAACTAGTCGCTCATTTTATTTAACACTCGCTCCGCTACGCTTCACTCGTGATTAATAAAACTCGTGACTAAAATGACGTTTATAAAACTTGATACATAATATACTATTTTCAGATCGTTCTCTCGACATGTCCGTTGCACATGGCAACAAAAACTCCCGTCAATTTCACCAACTTGTCGGTTAGCAAACATGTCGGGCCAACAAGTCGCCCAGATTTGTCCTTACGAAAACCTACCTTTACAAATACAATGCTAGTTACAGTGTAAGAAATTCCATGAGGCAAGTAAACCATATTTTACCTACATGAATTTTTTCTTTGTTTATTTAAAAAAACGGTCGCAAAAGTGCTATTTTCATATTATACATAATTTATCAAAATCGAAATAAATAGAACATACATATTATAGATAAGTATTTTTTATTACTTGTACTACATAAAATAACTCTATTGGGAAACACAAATAAACCTTAGAATTATTGGTTGGTTATATATTTATATCCTTTGCTATTTTAGGCATTCTTTGAGTTGGGAGCTCTCAAGGCTTTTTAAGAATTTATTTAACACCAGTTCCGTTTTCCACATTCTCTCAAAGGTCAGAATTCAAAAGGCATGGAATGCTTCCTAATGAATATTTACAGTCCATTGATATTCTCGGCGATGCATGAAAATGGAAAATGTTTAATAAACATACTTTACTCACACAAGAATTCAATTTTATCAAACTACCAAAATACTTTTTAATTTTAATTGCTACCAGGAGCATTTTCATTTCTACAATTTTTTTAATTAATAATTAATTGTAGATATTTGCAAAATTGTAAAATATGAATATGCTTTTATTCAACAGTCAGGTATAATTCGAAAAACAAATTAATTTGAATGAAATCGTAGTATATGCACAAGGTAAATTAAAATTATTGTATCTAGCTGTACAAGCAATGGGTACCAAAAAAAGAGGTTCTATTCGCAAAAGGTCGGAAAGAAATGAAATTTGGTGGGATGGTAGACATAGGTCCCCTGATAGTATACCTCGGTTTGCGACCTCGGGGGGTTGCCGCTCGAGGGGTGGGGAGATGAAAACTCTGCGTCGCGACGCTTTTCGGGAAATAGCGCCGTTGTGGTAAGTGCTATCGAAAAAAAATTCAAATGAAATATGTAGAGAACAAAATTGTGCGCACAATTTTGATTTTTACATTTTTCGTCTGGGACCAATAATTTCCGCTCTACGGCGCGCCAAATTTGGGGGTTGATTTGCAATTTTCAACAAAATCAGAATTTCATCGCGGATTAAAACGAAGATCGCTATAATATTTTTTTTCTGAAAGAATAATGTTTTCTGAGTCTGCAGATGCGCGATTTGATACATTTGGTCGTGTATAATAAAATATATGATTTTTTGAAGCGCGCCCCTACATACTCCGACATGGACATTATTTAATTATCATTATCTACGATAATATTTCCTTATTATTGTTGACCTAGACGCCAAATTTATTATTTTTGTGCATTAGTGGTCATGAATATCCTGATACGTGCCCCTTGTTCGGCCTCAACTTACTATTTGTTATGAATCGATGTTCTGTTAATCTGTACAACAAGTACGAAATCTGCTGAAATAAACCGCCACTCAAAGCAGCACTGCAGAACTGATGTACTCTTCGATGAATCTATGACTCGAACTGTATCGCAAGAAACATTTTTATCGAACAGCTTCAACAAAAGGCGTCCCATCGCATTGCTGCAGACAAACTTGGAAGCACATAATTACACGGTTAAGCAGGCGGTCGAAGACGCGGATTCATTAATTGTGCAGGCTGCCATCAAACTTACTCCCTCTTTTTCCTCAGTATTCGTTATTGCAGAAGACGTAGATTGCTTGTGTTGTTGACTGCTAAAGCCAGAGAGATCCCGAATGTTTATTTATGCAAGCCGGGTAAAGAGAACAAGGAGGATGTGTTCTATTCGTCTCAGAGTTTGCAATATAGCGATGCTATTGCGAAAAGTATCTTATTTGTGCATGCCTTCAATGGATGTGACGCTACATCGGCGTTGTTCAGTCAAGGCAAGATTCAATTCCTCAAAACTTTAGTAAAAAAAACAACATTAACAGACGCGATTCAGGCAGACGACCCTAATGCAGAATTAACGAAAGTCGTTGCCGCTGGCGAATTGTTTATGTTGAGGCAGTATGGTGTAGGAAGCGAACAACGTAAGTTGGAGTCTCTGCGGTATACGAACTTTGTATGGGCCGTCTCCAAAAATCCATTCAATCTCGCGGCGCTGCCACCAACATCCGATGGGTGCCATCATCATTCATTGCGTACTTATGGTCAAGTACAGAGCTAGCGGGGAGTTCAGAAACCTCCAGAAGATCATGGATGGCGAAGAACAACCACAGGACTGGATGCAATACGAATCTCAAAAGAACCAGCTCCAGAGGTTTTACTTAAGAGCATCTCGTACAGATGCCAGAAAGGTTGTGGATCTGCTTGTGGTTGCCGTAAAGCAGGATTAAAATGTTCGGTTCTGTGTTTACACTGTACTGGGACCCAAATAAACATTTTTCGATACTAATGGTAACACCTAATTATATAATGAATATATAAAGGTAACTGAGGTATATAAGAAAGGTGCTGGTAGTCACCCATAGTCAGCAAGGTTTATTACAGCTTTGTAAAATTACTGTAGTTCCAGGTATATAATGATGTGATATAAATATTTCCATCGCCATTTTATAAAACCTACAGTAACTATTACCACAATATATATAATTAGTTTGTATAAGGCTTGCCGTTACCTCATTATAAAACTAATGTTTCGCAGATTATATAACAGTATCGTGAATAACCTTTATAAAATCAAGGAAATAATAGTGTTTCGGTATAGATATAACACTTTTGGTGATCAATTTGGTAACGAAACTTCCTTTTATAAAACTTTCACTACTTTCAATGAAACTTATTACCCTTATAAAACCTCAAGAAATGACATTGCGACGATAATTATATTATGTTCGCCTGTTTTGGTTATAGGTACAGCTCAGACAGGGTTGTGTTTATTGGGTGCATTTTTATATAAACTTCATTATGGATAGCAGCATACTAAAAACCTGGAAGAAAGTAAAATACAGTAGTACACTTCGTCGCCAAGTTTCAAAGAACTTTGCTAGAATTTTAAATTCAGTGCCGCCATCGTGCGTTAACCTAAAAACCGTCAGTTTTGCACAAGCTCACAAAGTCACAAGCTCATTAAAGTTTATTGAGGTTAGATTCATAGACCATAGACACGAAGAACGCCACAGCACAACCACAGAACATATAATATATCCACAACAGATAATGGCTGCACAGATCAATTTTGTTGATTTTTCAGCTTTATGCATTACGGGTTGCCTATAATGGCAGGCTGTGTGGCCTATTCGGATGGGGGTCTCAGTCGACGATGCATGACGGCTAATAATTCCCACTTTTGGCGTTCTGTTGCCCCACTCACTAACGAGTACTATATTATAAATATTTTATCTATGCTCACGAGCTTGACCGAATGCTCCCTTGTGTAGTATTGCGAGATGAAAGCACGGTATAACATCACTTCAAGTAATGTGTGTTACTATAATATTTTTAAAATAGTTTTGGAGATTTTCAAGTTTCATAACAACACTTTTAGAATCACTATATCACTTAAGATTATTATAGCGAACTTACAGTTTTATAATAACACTATTTAAAGTTATATAGTATTTCTTTTGTTTATTTAAGAACACCACGGGTAATATTACAGTTTCCACTATTTATAAGCGTACTCATTTGTCTTCCGCTATGATGCTGTTAAAATGAAGGAGACGCTATTTATGGCCCTTTATTAGAACTTATTATTTAACTTATTTTTACCAGCTTCAGGCAAAAATATACATTTATTTGACATTATCTTATAGGAGCAACATTTTTATCGAGTTTTTATACATGATTTTTAAAAAACAAATTTATGCAATTTTCAGATTTGTAAATTTGAATTGATTATTATATGATATTTAGAGAGGCCCCTGCAATTTTTAAAGGCATCTTGTTCATGTTTGCAGTAAAAAATCTCTCGCAATAGAATTTTGACCTATGCGTATGCAAAAACTTTACAAACTAAATGGCTAGGTATAATAATTGTATTATGCTTCCATTTTTATTTCACTGCATGAAATGACGAGTCAATTTAGAATATCCATGTGAGAAAGAAAGGATATTAATATATAATATGTGCCCAAGAGAGAAAACATATATTTGCATTACCTACAGAGAAAGACAAAAAATAAGTAATAGTAATTTAGTAACAGAAATGTTACCAACACCTTTATATGCAAAGTTTATATGGGTAACTGAAATGCTTATATAACTGCGTTTTATCATCAAAGGTAACTATAATTATTCCGCGGTTATATAAGAAGTTATATAATGGTAACGAACATGTTTCTGTTGCTATTGGTTACAAACTTTAAAGTTATGTACTGTTACTTAAGCAAGGTGTTGGCAACCTTTATAAACTGCTCCATTTAAGTGCTTTAATGGTTTCATATGGGTAACAGAAATATTTCTGTTATTATATTATATCAATTAAAGTTATTTAAGTTTGATGATGGCAAATTTACCATTACTGTTATATAACTAAAAATGTTTATTGGGACGTCTTGCGAAAACATTCCGGAGCAGATTGCATTACACGACGACGCGACGATGCAGAAGATGCCGAAAACGTTCCCGATCAGATACAGGACGATGAGGACCAAACAGACAACGCCGAGTTTGCCGATTCTGGCTCGGAATTGATGTCTGAGGATGATGACAATGAAGGCAAATCAGTATTACAACGTCGCAAGCGATTCAAAGTGAAATAGACCCCTATGTCGACCGTGGATTAGGCCTCTTGGGGATACCACATTAAAAGAAACGCACCGATCAACTCTACCTCAAGGGTGGTGTGGAAAATAATATTTCCTTGAATCATGTATGCACAAAAATAATAAATTTGGTCCCTAGGTCAACAATAATAAGGAAATATTGACCGTAGATAATGATAATTATAAAATGCCCATATCGGAGTATGTAGGGGCGCACTTCAAAAAATCATATATTTTATTATACACGACCAAATGTTTCAAATCGAGCATCTGCAGACTCATAAAACATTACTCTTTCAGAAAAAAAATATTACAGAATTGTTTGATAGCGATCTTTGCCTTAATCCGCGATGGAATTCTGATTTTGTTGAAAATTGCAAATCAACCCCCAACTTTGGCGCGCCGTAGAGCGAAAACTATTGGTCGCAGACGAAAAATGTAAAATTGTGCACAATTTTGCTCTCTACATGTTTCGTTTTTGAACTTTTTTTCGATAGCACTTACCACAACGGCGCTATTTCCCGAGAAGCGTCGCGAGGCGGCTTTTTCATCCCCCCACCCCTCGAGCGGCAACCCCCCGAGGTCGCAAACTGAGGTGTACTATCGGGGGACCTATATCTACCATCCCACCAAATTTCATTTCTTTCCGACCTTTTGCGAATAAAAACCCCCCATTGCTTGAACAAAAACGATTTAATCTATATTATTATTATTTGTTCCTGTCACAAAGACGAACTTTTTAAATAGTTCGATGTTTTATTATTAGCTCATATTTTATTTGATGTAACACCTGAACTTTAAGTTTTGTTTGTTTACCCAAATCTATTTCAAGATTGTTATGTCTATTTTCGTATTTTTTTAGTTAAAATAGCTTCCTTACGCACGAGTGGCGACAAGCGAATACGCTAATTACGTAAAATTCCTTTATAAATTAAGACATAAATAAAATACTTGATTTCCTCATTAAAATATAATTTTTATATACAAGTTGTTTAGAAAAGAAGTGAACAGAGCATTTAAAAGTCTTAGCTAATATTTCGTTAAAAATTAATATTGGAATTGATTTAACTGATCAAGGTTTATTTTACAGATTCGGAATTTTCGTAAAAATTGGCAAGAGTAAAATAAGTTTCAAAATTAGATTAGGAAATTCTGCCGTTGCAAATTAATGGATGAAAGAAAAAGTTGGTCGGTAATAGATATTCTAATTTTTTTTCAGATATGTAACCCCATTCCAAAAGCTTTTGTTCTGAGTTTGGGGGATATATAATTTATGTAATGTGTTTTTTTTTTCAATATTGTACTTTCTATTAAACTGTCTAGTGTTCTTTATACAGGGTGAATCTTAGAGTGGGGGCCATATTTATAGAAGGCGACACCGTTCAACTATGGGAACACAAAACTACATTTTTTTTTATCGCGCTATGAAAAATGAATATTGTTTAAATCCTTTTTATTTGAATTTGGGTACCCCACCAGTGGAATGCGCTAGCGAGAGTTTTATATCATCTACATAGACCGGTCACACGTAATGCAGTAAGTGCTTGCCCAGCGGCGCCGGAATTACAGGAAACTTGAATCGCGAATTTTTTTAAAAAATTCATAACTCGGCCATTTTACAACCTACAAAAAAAAAATTCGGGTTCATGTTCATCACGACTAATACTATTAACCCCAAAAATATGGCCCCCACTCTAAGATTCACCCTGTATGTATTAGAGGATAGTTTCTTGGTTCAAACTATAAAACAAGAATAACAGCTGGCAGCTTCAATCGAGGACTTATAAGAGATATTTTAGACACAAACAGCTCGTTCACACGATAGGGTTTCGGTCATTTTATCGGATTGGTAAAAACGCCGAATTACACACTGGCGCATACTTTTAAAACTGCATGTTCACACGATACGGTAGTCCACCGTATACAGGAAAACTACCGATTCGTTCGTATTTGCCGTTCCGTCTGCCTCATAGTGCCTAATACGTCTTTCGATCAGAAAACTGAATCGAACGTCAGCGATGCATACATTTATATGAATGACTTCACATGATTTGATTATTTTGCCGTACATCGTACCACCTTGAATCGTAAGAATGGACCCAAGAGACAGTATACGCGACAATACTACCTCATCATGTGAACACTCAATCCGGTTCGGTTAAAGGATTCCCCAGACCAACGCGGAAATCCGCGTCGGCAGCGGATATTCGCTCCGCTTAAAATTTGCATCCAATTATTTACACGGCGACAAATCTACACGTTCAGACTGGCGTAAATTTTACCGTTTAGACCACGATTTGAACTGCGTTTTTGTTCGCAGTGGATTTTAATTTTAATAAAATTCACGGATGGCTATAATTGAAAAATTTATTCAAGTTCTGAAAGGATGAATCATCGTGTTGGAAGATTACAAGGAAGAAGAGAAACCCGTTTTCGAAAGATATAATTAAAATGTTAAAAATTCCTGATTTTTTGGGTGAAACTATGGGTCAAGCTGATGGCAGAGAAAATGATCCGACAAATGTCTATGATGATGTCACAGACATATAAATAAGTAATATATGTATTTCAAGTTCACGACTTTTTTATTATATAATTAAATAGTAGAAAGTATTTTTTGCATTTTCTGAGTCAAAACATTGATATGCAAAAAGAAAACATTTTTGTCACCCTAAAACGTAAATTCTGTAACTTTTAACGTACCAGTTAAAATTAAACATGCCGTTAAAATTTAAAATCTACACGCGTGATTGGTGGTCTCTATGGTTACGAATTTTAACAGGCCGTTAAATTTAACATTTAATTACAGAATATACCCTTAAATGTCAAATTTCCGTGTATGGCGGTGTGAAATATCCTCCGGATTCCGTCGC
This sequence comes from Rhagium mordax, assembly GCA_963680705.1. Lineage (NCBI taxonomy): Eukaryota > Metazoa > Arthropoda > Insecta > Coleoptera > Cerambycidae > Rhagium > Rhagium mordax. The sequence goes on along the minus strand of OY796661.1, from coordinate 35,683,386 downwards.
AAATTTTATTGCGGTTGTTCCGTCGTGGATTCACTGTGAACATTTCGCGTTGGTCTGTGGGATCCTTTAAATGCCGTTCTGACTAAATAGCCGTACCGTACCGTGCTGTGTGATCATAGTGTAAGTCTTACTTCGATAAGTACTTCTATTTGTATTATTATCCTGATTTATCTTTGTCAAATTTTGTTTTTAAAAGACAAGTTAAAGGACAAGTCGAATTTACTGATTTTAACCAAAAACTATAAGCTTGGCGAAAAATATCGTTACCAATTTTTTTGTAGGTGATAAAATTGCAAATCCATTGATGTATAGGACGACCCCCCAGAACCAAAAATATTGAAACTGCTGTTTAATTTATACGTACATAACGTAAACATAAAATAAATAATTGAATTTAACATAACGTAAACATAAAATAAACAACGTAAACATAAATGTAAACTATAAAATACTATTTACACAGTCAAGCACAAACACCTCAGTAGTTTAAAACTTCGCCCTTTTGGAAGTCTGGATTAGAGGGAGAGGAAGGGGGAGGAGAGACGAGGGTTTCTGGAGGTGGAGGCGAGTCGTCATATGTTGGGTCATCCACATCCTCGTCCTCCTCGTCCAGGACGATAGGGGTGGCGTTGCTGCAACTTCGCCCTTGGTAAAAGGATAGGATAGAGCACTTGAGCCCTGCCTTTCTGCAAGTGCACGGTCCTAAGCACCCTTTCTTGCATTTGCAAGCCACCATTTTAAGCAGGGTTTGAGGAGCGGGCTCTGCGCACATTGTGACTGGCATGAGACCTTGTTCACTGGTAGCCCATCCCCAGTCACACGGGTTTTTGTCGACCCCCAACCATATTGCACCTGGTGATAGGTCCTCCATGAATGATATTTTGCAGCCTCTGTGGTAGGGGGGGAGGCGGCCAATTTTACAAATGCTGAGTATCGCAGGGTGTTCAGCGTTCCCTCGTCTTCTCCGTAGAGTTTCATTAAGATTTTCTCGCCAGCATTTCCTACTTCTTCCTGGTTGGAGTTTGGATCAAGGAAAATGCTGGCGAGGTCTATCCAGTGGGTTTTCTTTTGAAGACGTTGCACCACTTCATCTTGCCTTGCCAGAAAAGGGTAGAGGTGGTGTCACACCCACTGATGGCATGCAGGAACAAAACCGTCTGTGGTACTTGCATTTCTCCACATGTGAAGGAATTTGCTGGATATTGGGCGCACTCTGACCCATCTCTGCCGCCTTTCTGAAAGTACACGTTCGTATGTAGAGAGCTTAAGCCGTTGAGAAGGACCAGTAGGTCGACGTCCTCTCCAATGATGAAAACTTGGTCGAACGATGAGTTCTTGGAGAGGGCAGTCCCCACTATGTCAGCATCGCCGACTTCTTGAGTTTGATGTACCTCGATATCATGCCTCTCAAATTCAGTACGCATCATGGTGATCAGTCGGCGTTTGTTAGATTCATTTGAGAGCAGTTTTTCTTGGGACACTTGATGGGTGTTGATTCATCAAACAAAATGTCACTGCAGGAGAGAGAAGCAGAGCGTCGCAGGCGTTCAGCTGATTTAGTGCTCCTCATAGCTGCATCTTGTGAGTATCCATCAAAAACCACAGCTACGTTTTTACCAAAGCGGTTGACAACGTAGCTGACGTATCCCGCCACAATGGCTCTGACTGAATCATATATATGTATATTCAATATATTTCATTATAAATAAAACAAGAAAAACGGTTCCTATGTAATTTTGTTTGTTTAATGAATTTTCGGTATTTGTTTAGTATTTGTTTAGTGTATGTTTATTTGAAGCCATATGTTACATCTAAAATGTTAAAGTCAAATTCTTGCACGTTTTTTTAAAGAAATATATGTAGTCGAGTTAACTTTAACTTGGCGTGTGGATGAGTTGATATTGTGCGTATTATTGTATTTTCTCTTGCACACAAAATTGAAGCAATGGCCCAAAACCATTGTTTACGTATAAACATACGTAAACAATGTAGTTTAGTTTTCTTTACAAAAGTATAGAATGAAGATACCCAAAAAACGCTTCCTTAAGTTATTATTTAAAAAAAAAAATGCAACAAGTGTCAGAATTTCGCAGTTTTTCGAGCACCACGGGAGTAGCACAGGGTTTTCAGGGTTGCAAACTTTGGTATAAACTACTCTCAGGAGTCTTAATAATATATAAAACAATCGTAGATACATGCGCGTTTGCGATGTTTGCCTTTTCTTGTGTCGATATTGACTGGCCTAATATTGGTAGTAAAAATTAATTTGCTCCAGATTTCCGTAAAGCTGAGAAGTCTCGGATAAACTTTTAATTTTTTTTTGGCTGAAGTAATTGCGATGAACTTCTAAAAGATTCGCAAGTAGACCACCTTTTAATGGTCGTTTTAGAGAAAAATATGTTTCTTCTAAAAAAATGAAGCTTAGATAAAAAAAACTGAGAATAAATAGCAAAAAGTATGTTTTTTAAAAGTAACCCTTCATTTGATACGCCACTGGTGGGTGCCATGTGCTACTGAATATGGATTGCGATACGTCATTGGAAGGGGATTTTTATCAGCTTCAAAAATGCTCACTTGACATTTTTACGTAAAATTGATAGTTTTCGAGAAAATCACCAAAATATTAAATGGGGGGGGTTTGGGGGGCGAAAAAAGGAGGCTGCGGAAGGAGGAGTCACCAGGACTTTTAGTATGTTACAATTTAGCCCTCAGGCATGATCTCTACCAAAAATCAGCTCTATATTATTTTTGTCTAGGTCAAATGCTATCTTGACTCGGGTAACTGCTGTGTTTTTTATTTCAAGGATGTCTGACAAACAGCGATTCTTGTTCTTTGTATTGTGTATTATTGTTATTGCCAGTAATCTAAAAGTACTCAATATGTTTTACCTTGTCACTAAATTCTAATTACAAGAGTAAAAGTTTATTAACCATTTTACATAAAAACTTTTCTTTAATTTTATTAATTATTTGATGAAGCTATAAAATATACAATTGAACAAAATATCATTTTCAACAATTGCACGTTATTATCCACACAGCCAAACCAATACTCAAAGTGTTAACTGAAACTACATGTACAGAAATATTTCGTGTTTTCAAGTTACTGCTGAAGAGGGGTTGGAACCTTTGGTGTAGAACTTGGGAGATGATTAAAACTTGGTTTAATCATCTCCCGATGATGCCAACTTGGTTGGCGAAACGCGCGTCGAGTGTGTGCAAAAGTGTTTTGGTGTGTGTGGAAAACTACTCCAAGTGTAAGTTACTGCTACTAAGGCAGAAAATTTTATTCGCATTTTTTATATTACGCCAGCTCTCGCTAAACCTATATCGCCTAAAATCTTTGTGTCACTCACACTCCTTACTTTCATTATTACACACATATGGGATAATAATGATCATGTTCGAACACTCGACAAATGTTAAATTTAAATTTAACATTTCACGTTTCAGGATAAAAATGACATTATGAGAGAAGAGAATGCCTTTTATTTCTAAAGTTTTCACCATAAATCGAAATCTAATATCATACGGAGCAGAGGAACGCCTGTAGAAGGCCTATTTCTGAAGGAATTAATTATCGAACCATGTATTAAAGTGGGTTATTCTAGCGAGCCCTGATTTGTACTCATATTGAAGGATGATACAAGAATATTATTAAAATATCACATAAATTGGGTATAGGTATGTAAAATCCTAAATGTCAGAAGCAATAAACCTAAATAATTTGCCATACTTCATTACTTCCATCGTTTCTTAAAATAAACATAAGATATATCTTAGATATCAGTGTTAGTATTAAACCAAGAGGTACTACATACAACCGATTATATTTTATATAACCTTCCATGACACTAAATGCTAAGTTATGTTACTGCATCCTCATATACTCATCTTTTTAATTATTAATAATATAGTATTAAAATGTAAAATCCCTATACTCTATAAAAATGCGTAACCTTTTGGGGTTAAGTTTAAGAGCTGGGAGTGATTTGCACTTATCTGAACTTCACTCTGGTAAACACCAATAAATACATTTTATTATTATTATTATAATTTTTTTTCTCGCGTGCCATAAGTAAACGAAGGGATCCCAGGATGACACCTTTCTGCATTTGACCAGACAACCATTCTGCCGATTCTTGGCAGGCAGTTATGATCTTCAATGCGGAGAGCAGCGTTTCATACCTTCGTGTACACCGATTATCAGGACGACCATCTTGGCAGAGTAGCCTGGGTATAGCACTTGAAACTCGTACCGGAGATCTTTGTATTTGGTCCGTTTCTCCTCCTCCTTCAAGGCGATGTTTATCTCAGCAGGTGCTGAGTCTGAGAACTCGATGACATACATCATACATTTTATTATTATTATTATTATTCGTTTCTAATAAGTTATTCCAACGCAAGAAAACTTTTATTGCAATAAGCTGTGATGGAATCTCCATATAATCGGTGTATCAATGCCAACACAGGATTGTTTTCTGGGTTATTAACCATCAGCGGTGTTCGGAATTGCCAGGTCATAGCAACAGCAGATAAATGGTAATATAAATCTCGTCCAATATATTCTAAATTTAAAATAATGAAACCATTATACCTTCGACATTGTACACGAAGGGCTAATACTGATTCATAGCTCAATAGAACCGCTGAAGAATTGCAGCAATCTCAGTAGAACAAATTGAATATAATTTAATTGAAATAAATAAGATTTTGTTTTTGTATTAAAAGATTAAAATAAACTGTAAAGTAGTAGATGTATAATAATATATTTCGTATTTATATTGAAACACCCCGTACACGTAAACCAAATTATGTGGAAACTATATCACTAAATTCCAAATTATTCATTACATAAATGATTGTTTTTTTGGAACTAATTAAATTATTTGTAGTTGCATCGGCATTATTTTTTATTTTTATTATTATTATTTTATTCTTATTTATTTTTTATGTAGATAATAAAGTAGCATTTTCTGTATCAATAATAAATTCGCCTATGCTTCTGTTCCATTTTATGTTTACTATGTTTATTCCATATTTATTCTTATGCATTTATATTCTGAAACCTTGCCAGAACGGGTGTGGTGGAGGATTAAATATAAATAGGCCCTCTGCGAGCCACATATTCATTTGGTGCCATTCTGAATCCCAAGGGAAGATATATACCCTCACACAATTCTTGAATTGGTGTAACCTCAAGCTTTGTGGCTTCAGTGTAAACACTAAACTTTGTCTACAATTTTCACCAGTAAATATTGTGGGACCTCTGGCTAAATAATGCAAATATATTCGTAATTGGCTAGATTTGGTTCCATCGCAAAATACAATGGTTTAAAGCTAAGTTTAAAGAATTTCATATTGTTAGACACAAAAAATGTAGGTACAAATTATTATAATTAAATCGCCTATTTAGTTAGTACTACTTGGGACATAAAACATTAAAAGTTGTAAAAAATATTTTTAAATCGACAATTAGGCGATTCTTCAATTAAGTGGAAGACACTTTTAACGTCTTTTTGCGTAGCAGTATCCGTTATCTTCATAACTTTAAAGTTAAGAGTTCCATTAAAATAACTAATGTTAATGTAGATTTTATAATCAAATTACCGTAAGTTTACATTTAGTCCCATGATAAATTAAGCTGAGTTTTAAAATCCTGCATTGTTTTATAAAATAATGCCTGGAAATACTGGACCATTTATTATTTAGAAATTCTTTTCTCTGCTATATAATTTTGAGAAATAGAGAGAAAAATCCTATCATTCTCTGCATAAAGCACGTCCAGATTGATTGTCGACCTATTTTAGCACACGACCGAAAATTTAGAGTAAACTTGAATTGAAGTTTTTCCACGGATCAGTGGTATTTGAAACAAATTCACAATTAACGTTACTTGTCATTTAAGTTTAGAATCTACACTACTACGAATGCACGAATGAGACGATAGCGGCATTAGTTTAATGCTTTTTTTAAAATACGTTTATTACAGTATTGATTGAATACGAACAACCAACTACAGAGTCGATAAAACTGTCGTATGGTGATCAGTAATTATGAGAATTTTATATAAAATATTTATGTAAAAGTAGAATAAGTACCCCAAATTTTGTTTATACGGAGTTTTTCTTAAGCAATATCAAATACTTCAGGACGTGATTCTTGGATGGATTTTAACCCTCCCAGGACGGACCTCAAATTTTTACGTCGTTAACGTACTGGGGTACAATATGTACCCCATCATTTTTTTCTATTGAATGAAATCAAATGCAGTGCTATATGAACAATATATCAATAATATTATCATCATCTTCTGAAACATCAGATGTAATATTTTTTTCCAACGAGCGTGCGGAAAATACCATTTTTCCGCACGCATTTTAGTTTTGAAAGTTGCACTTTTCCGCAATTGTACGGAAAAGTACATTTTTCTGCACTAGTGCGGAAAAGTGCAACTTTCGAAACTAAAATGCGTGCAGAAAAGTAATTATATTTTTATTTGCATTTTTGGGTAAGTTATAATTACATTTTGAAAATGTGATCACGCTTCTAGGAAAAATATTGTTCCTAGCACATGCGAAAATTGTCTTTTCCGCACTCGACTGCTTGACCGAACTCCGCTTCGCGTCGTTCGGTCAACGGCAGTCGTGTGCAGAAATGTACCACTTTCCGCACTTGTTAGGAAAATAACTATATCAACAAAGTCATCATCACTTTCTTCCAACCACTCGAGAGCTATTTGACGGTCTCGCTCATTTGTGAGGTCTAGTTTTTGTCGTTTAGACATTCTTACAAAGTACAAAAATAACCGAACGCAACGAAATTGACCGTATGGCACGATCTTGAGGTTAGAATTAAAGAGGAATGACGCACACGCCTGAAAATTAATGCAACTAAAATTGACGAAGTGGGGTACAAATTGTTCCCCACAGTCAATTTTTATTTGTAACATCAAAATAATAAATTTAAACGTGAAATTAATCTGCCCATCAGAAGAACCTGGTTCTTACATAGGCTTAAAAAAATCAGGGCATATAGCATGTGGCTAATTTGCTAAATATTTATTAAAACGTTAAATTGGGGTACAGTTTGTACCCCGGTCCGTCCTGGGAGGGTAAACAAAAAGTTCCTATGAACGTGAATCCGAAAATCTACCGGAAAATTCATGACCCTTCCAGATTAAAGAAACATCAAAGTATTTTTTTACATATCTCGCATCTGACTGACTGGTAGCCAATAGAGCTGCAACTTTGTGTAATTATTTTGATCACTATAACGAAGTGATTTTGTCGTTAAGTATTTTCTGTTGCTAAAAATATTTCCATCACTTGGGGACATCCTTAGCCTCTGTTAGTGTTTAGTTCTTATTTATTTAGTTTAACTTGAGTTGTAAGAGCCGCTAGTAAACAAGAATTAAATTAATTGATTAATTTAAAATATAGTTCAGTACTTCCGGACCATCCCCGGTATAGTTGAAATCCGCGGTGTATAGTGTGAAAAGTCGGTATAGTGACGGGACGTGAGGGGTGAGACGCTACAGATTGCAGAGTCAGAATTCACTGTATTCGTTGAATATAACTCCTATATTCAATGCTGTATTGTTCGCTCGTTGACTTTTTCAATGTAAGTTTTTGTGCTCAGTTTAGCTAACAACAATTTAACAATTGTACAAAAATTATTAACTATTAAATATAATTATTAAGTAAAATTGAATTTAAAGTATCAACAACATATATAGTAGTGGTATATAATATCACCTAATACATCTAAATCATACAAATTAGGTTCTTTAGCTCGTCGCTTCCAAAGATTATAACATTCAAACAAATTTGTTTCGCTTACTCGTTCAAATGTAGACGATTTTTTGATTTTCTTTATCACAGTAAATTGGCGCTGAGCTAATGATTTTTATCAAAATCAAAGCCAAAATGTAATTACTACTACTACTATCACAGTAATCACCATCACTTTCACTTTCATTTTCCCAAACAAAATACGATGTAAACGCAGAGGCCTCCCACGGTCGAAACATTACATTACATTAAATATGATATTTTACAATTCTCTTTCTTTGCTTGATATGCATTGTTTATAAATGACTTTGTTTAGGCTTTATACAAGCATAATAATAACAAACATATCCAAATTGATATACTTATATTGATGTTTCATCTCTAAACATGCTATTATTAAATTCATTGGACTTTCTTTAATACATGGATTAAAAATTATAAAATTCAAAACGTCTAAAAACAAATTATTAAAAAAATTTTTTTTTAACTCACCACAAAATTCATTCATTATGGTCACCAATTAAAAAACGAAGCCCACAAGAAGATGTACAGGGTGATTCACTTAACTTTCCCACCCCACTTTTCTCCGTTATTTTTGCAATTACAAAAAAAATATTATAACAAAAATTGTAGAACTTTTTCTGAAGTTTTTAAATATGGTATGAAAAAAACAATTGAAAAACAAATTATGAAGTTACAGATATAACTTGCATTTTTTTTAATGGAACACCCTGTATTTTATTACATTTTTCGACATAAAATTTTATTCTGATTTCGACAATATAGCACACCTGGTACTTATTTGTAATACTTTCCGAAATATTTGCATTTAAATATATAAATTATAGACAATATCGCATATTCGAGTATGCTCTGATTTTAATAACATTATTGTTTTTAATTTGTTAAACTAAGTTATGTTTATTTTGTGTTAGTATAACTCTTATTTGTTTATTATTGTTACTTGTTTATTAATTTACAATTAAATACTATTAAAATCAGAGCATACTCGAATATGCGATATTGTCTATAATTTATATATTTAAATGCAAATATTTCGAAAAGTATTACAAATAAGTACCATGTGTGCTATATTGTCGAAATCAGAATAAAATTTTATGTCAAAAAATGTAATAAAATACAGGGTGTTCCATTAAAAAAAATGCAAGTTATATCTGTAACTTCATAATTTGTTTTTCAATTGTTTTTTTGATACCATATTTAAAAACTTCATAAAAAGTTCTACAATTTTTGTTATAATATTTTTTTTGTAATTGGAAAAATAACAGAGAAAAATGGGGTGGGAAAGTTAAGTGAATCACCCTGTACATATTCTTTCGCTCTTACAAGCTCTTCAGGTGGACGATTAATCTCGCAAAACAAAGTTATTTACTTGAACTTACATTTTATAATTAATAAACTGTCATGTAACCATAAGAAACAAATTTCTATAATTAATGCCGCCTACATTTTCATGTATTTTATAATTTGTTTCTTATTTGTTACAGTTTATTAATTATAAAATGTAAGTTCAAGTAAATAACTTTGTTTTGCGAGATTAATCGTCCACTTGAAGAGCTTGTAAGAGCGAAAGAATATGTACATCTTTTTGTGGGCTTCGTTTTTTAATTGGTGATCATAATGAATGAATTTTGTGGTGAGTTAAAAAAAAAAATTTTTTAATAATTTGTTTTTAGACGTTTTGAATTTTATAATTTTTAATCCATGTATTGAAGAAAGTCCAATGAATTTAATAATAGCATGTTTAGAGATGAAACATCAATATAAGTATATCAATTTGGATATGTTTATTGTTATTATGCTTGTATAAAGCCTAAACAAAGTCATTTATAAATTAAATATGATAACCTTAAATTATTTTCAAAAACACAGCAGCAAATAAATAGATATAAAATAATTATTACTTTATTACACTTACCATAATATATTACACAACTCAATGCAAAACGGTAACCTTAAATTATTTTCAAAAACACAACACCAGTGATTAGTAAATTAACATGGTATAAAACCACCTACATCCTAACGCACTGCTTCAAATCGTTAACGAAACTCGAAACCAAGTCCGGACCTGAACTGTCAGGAAACTCCGCCTGGGTGCGTGCCAACGATCATCTTTCTCACTTTATTGTAAGCGATGGAAAGGGCAGGAGATATACTTCTTATACTATACTAAAAATAATATTTAAATAAGTAATCAAACCAGGGTAAAAATCATTCGTTACTAAAAATTGTTAAAACATTAATCCGTGCTTGTTTTAATCCGGTTTTTTCGCAACATAATTTAAAAATTGCGAGAAAACTATTTCTGACTTTAGAATTACAAAGTAACCTTTGTAAATTATATAACACGCATCGTTACGCTTCGCGTCTACACCAGTCCAGTTCGCCTTTGCATTAAGATAACCAGTAGTCACCGCCACCGTTTCCGATTAGATTATTCCTATACCGTTAATTAGATAAGGATGCAAACTGGGTCCGTCAAAGCTTGTCTGTTCCAGCTCTACCTAAGCAGAGCTATTCTGTAATCTACACCAACGAAATTCTACTCTCCTTCGTTTGAGGGGTAGAATTTGGTTCCAGTGTACGATTTGAGGGTTCGATCCCATTTAAGGAGGAAGATATTAACTTCCCGTGTAGTAAATAGCTCTGTATTTGTATTTCGGTAGTACTCTGTATTTGTTAGTACGAAAACCCGACGTATAGGGAAATAATATCTTTGTCTTAGGACACCGCAATTTGAAATCATCGACCAGGTCTTGTATCCGGTCGTACCGACACGCTTGTTGACTATAATCATTCGCTATTAAACGTTATTACCAAAAGCTACACCGTTTTAGCTAGTGATTAATAACTGACACTACTCTGTCAGTATAATATGCTTGTTTGCCAGCCCACATTATTATCTTGTTTGTACATAGTAAATGATTTAGTATAGGAACTGTTGAGCCGTCTGTCTCATTTTATTATATATAAACAAAGATTTTGTATATAATAATAATAATAATAATAATAATAATAATAATAATAATAATAATAATAAGAAATGTTTTGGATGCCGGAGAGACCTACACATACCTGGGTGTGGAACAACGCCACATCCAGGATGTGAACCAAATAAAGGATTCTCTCCGTGGCAAGTACAGACACCGACTCCGAAAGATTTGGTCTTCTGAACTTTCGGGGAAGAACAAGGTGTCTGCCACTAATATGCTTGCCGTTCCGATTCTGCTCTACTCCTTTGGAGTAGTTAAATGGCGAGTAGATGAGCTGCGCCAATTGGACAGGGATACCCGCAAGATGATGAATATCCATAGGAGTATTCATCCTAGATCGTCCGTACCTCGTGTGTACCTCCCACGTCAACGGGGGGGCCGAGGACTCTTGAGTCTGGAGTGTATGCATGGCAGAGTAGCACTGAGTATGGCATGCAACATCCTCAGGAGCTCGGATCCGCTCCTACGATTAGTGAGAGATCATGAAACCGTGGGAGTTGGCGCTTTATTGTTTAAGGCAGCACAGAGGGCCGCAGATGAACTCGGTCTCGTGTTCGACTACAGGCGAGGAGGCAGGCGAGGTGCTGATGCAGAATCAGTTACTGAGCTTCCGCCGAATCGTCTGACAGCCCAAATTAAAGCTGCCGAACAGAGGAATCTGTTCAGGCAGCACGTCGATAAACCGATGCACGGTGTTTTCTATAACAACATAGAAGCACTGGGTTTATCGACGGAGCTGACCTTCGCATTTTTAAGGTCAGCGGGGCTGAAGTCGGAGACCGAGGGATTCATTGTGGCCTGCCAAGATGGTGTTATTAACACATTGGTCTATCGGAGTCGCGTGATGGGTGTAGAGGTTCCTGATATCAACTGCAGGACCTGCCGTCAGGCGCCGGAGTCGCTCATGCATCTATTATCTGCATGTCCGATTTATGCGACTTCGGCCTACATCCGCCGACATAACGCGGCTTTACGAGTGCTATACTACCATCTTCGGCACTCGTACAAGATAGACCAAACACCAGTGCTGCCTTATATCCCCGGAGATATCGAGTCCGTTGTCGAGAACGAGAAATGCCGGATTTACTGGAACTACTCGTTCCCGACCGTCAGGCGAATTCAAGCCAATAAGCCTGACATAGTCCTCCTCGACCATCAGACCAAGGTGATGTATGTCATCGAGTTCTCAGCACCTGCTGAGACAAACATCGCCTTGAAGGAGGAGGAGAAACGGACTAAATACAGAGATCTCCGGTACGAGCTCCAAGTGCTATATCCAGGCTACTCTGTCAAGATGGTCGTCCTGATAATCGGTGTACTCGGAGGTATGAAGCCCACGCTGCTCTCCGCATTGAAGACCATGCCTGCCTGCCAAACATCGGCAGAATGGTTGGCTGGTCAAATGCAGAAAGCGGTCATCCTGGGATCCCTTCGTCTACTTAGGGCACACGAGTCTGGAATCTACAGTGACTAACCCTGCGGGATGTGGGGGAGTTGCTGTAGATTATTCGCTGGCGCTCTCTCTGTGTGGTGTCGGAGGCCACAGGGAGACTGTCCAGCATTAGGTTCGGGAAACCGAAAAAAAAAAAAAAAAAAAAAAAAAAAAAAATAAGAAATGTCTTCCTGATAATCGGTGTACTCGGAGGTATAAAGCCCACGCTGCTCTCCGCATTGAAGACCATGCCTGCCTGCCAAACATCGGCAGAATGGTTGGCTGGTCAAATGCAGAAAGCGGTCATCCTGGGATCCCTTCGTCTACTTAGGGCACACGAGTCTGGAATCTACAGTGACTAACCCTGCGGGATGTGGGGAGTTGCTGTAGATTATTCGCTGGCGCTCTCTCTGTGTGGTGTCGGAGGCCACAGGGAGACTGTCCAGCAGTTTCTTCCGGAAACGGAAAAAAAAAAAAAAAAGAAATGTCTTTATTTCCACATTTAATAACAAACAGAATATTATAAATTTATTTTAATATACGGAAAAAGGCAAAGTTCGGAAAATACCCGCTCTACCACTTAACCACAAGTATTTTTTTAGATTAAGGCAAAAATGTACAAACTGATTTACAAAAAAAATTATTTACAAAAAAAAAGACAAGTTGTAGATATATAAATACATATACACACACACATAATTTATTATATATTAAAAGAAAAAGATTTTCGGAATTGTGAAATACGATACATAGGCGGAGTTAAAATATTTTTGAATCGGGTATTTAATTGATGCGTATAATATCGAAACTGAAGTTTCTTATATAAATAAGAAGGTGTTTTACTAGTAAAAATTTTCTGATAAAAAATACAGCTATGTAATAATCTTCTTTATTTCATCCCGTCCGGAAAGTACAACAGTACATTCATATGCGGCCGGAAAATGAGACATTACGGTATCAGAGCCGGTAAAGTACCGGAAACCACCGGAAACTTATTACAAACCAATCACAAACTGTTATTATACCTTTTGACAGTTGTTTGACATATAAAAATCGACCGTAAATTAAAAAATAGTGTCAAATGTCAAGCGACATAAGAAAATAACCAAGTGTCAAATTATACAAATATACTAATATACAAGAAATGACGGGATGAAATAAAATATCATTCGACACACGTCCGTAAGGTGTTGTTCCAGCCTCGTTTAGATATTCTAGACTCGGCTCCTGACGTCGCCTCGTCCATAATATCTACTCGACTGTAACAAGTCACCTTCCGGACTTACTTACTATTGTTTCATATTTAACCAGCCTAGCTCTTTAATTTTTGGGGATATTGACTCATATTTCCTGACATGACAAATAAGTCTTGCACATGCATTCTGAATACGCTGAATTCTTAGACTATCATATACTGTGAGACATGTGTTATACACTATTGGTAAGGATGAATCTGGGAGGCCGATATAAATGCATCAGACGGAGATAACTTAAAGCATTTACAAGTTAAACAGACAACGCGGTATCCCCTACCTCCCACCTTCCATTCTTTACAACACGCAGTCGAAGGGGACAACGGAATCGGCCAAATGTGTCGTCCGGCCGCGATGTCGCGTCCAACAAAGTTATTCATCAATAAGCCTTCCTCCAGCGAAGTACAAACTGTTATTTTTAAAATACAAGTTTTTATTTCGTTTTTAGGTTTAAGGCTAATAAATAACATCAACTCTTAAACCGCTGTTGTATTATCAAATGCAACAGCGATAAACATGATAAAAGAATGAAAACATCGTAAAAATATCTCACGGCCGTAAGCTGAACCGATGGCTGTCGTCGCACACATCCCCTCTTTAGTAGGAGTGTAGGAATGGTTAGGCGTCTCTTGTTAACTGAAGGCTTTGCCTCTATGTACCTTCTCTCTTAGTTGCATTACAGATTTCGCATTGCTAAATGAATACTTGCCAATAGTGTATATTATATCACCATAATTAAAATGTAAAAGGACAAGTGCGTTGCAGAGCATTATCTTTGATTTGCGATCAATAAAAGAACACCCATATATCAGTTTCAAGTTACTGTATGCTTTTTTTAAATTTAAGTTGATATGAGTAGTAAATTTCAAACAATAATCAATATGAAGACCTAAATTTTCACTGAATTTTAATGTCTCATTTTCGACACATATTTTTAATTGCTCCTTACACTCCTGTCGTAATTTATTTGGGCCAAACAACATAATCGAGCTTTTTGCGGGATTTACAGTTAGGCAGATGTTTTGTGAAGCTTTAATGAGAAATTCAAAGTCTTTATTTATGTCTTTTGACGCTGTATCAAAGTTATTTAAAGAAAAGGAATAATACAGTTGGGTGTCATCTGCATAGAAGTGAACTTGGCAGTGGCGTAAAGAGTTACGTAAGTTATTTGTGTATAAAATAAACATTAAAGGGCCTAAGATGGACCCTTGAGGCACGCCACTGCTCACAATACACTCTAGAGATCTTCTATTAGGTTTAAAATCACTTCTTGCCTACGATCACTAAGGTAGCTTCTCATTAAAGCCTCCGCATCAGAGCCAAAGCCATAGTAGTGTAACATTGCCAAAAGCAGCCCATGATTAATTCTATCGAATGCCTTTGAGTAGTCTAAAAGTATTAAAGCAGTGAGGTTTCCATTATCAGTTTGCAATAGAATATCATCAACCACTTTTAGCAATGCAGTTGTGCAACTATGACCAGGGCGAAACCCAGACTGAATCTCTGCTAGAATATCAAATCTTCCTAAGTGGTTTCTTATTTGAAGATCTAAAAATGTTTCCATTACTTTGGATAGAGCAGGTAACACACATATATTTCTTAAATCTTTAAAGTCAGCCGGTTGCGATACTTTTGGCAACGGTATTACATAAGCATGTTTCCAGCATTGGGGGTAATATTTCCGTAGGATACATTCATTAATAATATGTGTTATATACGGAATGATTAGAGGACAACAGTATAAAAGCATTTTTATATTTATTTGGTCAACACCAGTTGCTTTTGTTTTAATGTCGAAAAGAAAACTTCTTACTTGCTCATTGCGTATTAACGAGAAACGAAACTTTTCAATGTTTAATTTAACGTTATTCTTGTAAAATTCTAAAACATTATTATCTGGTAAGTTTCCTGCTTGAGAACTAGAGATAAAGTAATTGTTTAATTCATCCGGATCGGATAAATGATCTGGAATATTGTTATTCACTGGTCTACTATATATATTAAGTTCTTTTAACTCTCTCCATATTGTTTTATAATTATTGTTTTTAACTTTATTTTCGAAAAATGCCTTTTTTCCACTTTGTATGGCTTGATTAATGTAATTTCGTAAATTTTTGTAATATTCCCAATGATCAGGCAAACGTGATGTTTTAAATTTAGAAAGGGCTTTATCTCTAATTTTCATAAAAAATTTTAAATTTTCTGTCAACCTGGGTGCAGCTTTTTTTGTAAATCTAGCAATTTTGATTGGTGCATGGATATTAAATATTTCCTGTATTAAATTATTGAAAGTTGACAATTTCAAGTCAATGTCTGTACAGTAAATAATTTGATTGAAATCAGCATTTTCTAAATCAACCTTAAATTAATCACAATTAAATTTTTTTAAATCACGAAATGTGTGGAGTACCTACATGTGGTATTTTTATTGACTTGCAGTTTATATTGACTGTTACTAAACTATGGTCCGATAAGTTAGGGACATCTACGACGTCACATGAATTAACTGCAACAGTGTCAGAACAAAGCACCAAATCCAACAGTGTGGAACTGGATACATATTCTAGTAGGAGAGGTAACAATTTGTGATAAATTATAAGTTTCAATTATTTCATAAGTTTTTTGAAAAGCGTTACTTGTAAGATCCAAAAAGTCAATATTAAAATCTCCTGCACATATTAACTGTTCATATTTAGGTGCCACATAGCTTAAGCAGTCTTCAAAAGCATTTAAGACTCTAAAATCTCCGAGTTATTATCTCTAATTAGACTTGTTTGGGAAATTGTCCAGGCCGCTAAAAGACAGTCATCACAGATCCCTGGACAGAAAGAACCATCTTCTTCACAGATTAGCTATCCCGTAAGGGTAGGTAGGTATCCAGAACCAGAATAAAGTAGATTAAATACTCTTGTAATCATTTCAATGGCTGAGTTTACGTTCCCACTTCTGCTATGGCTTTACTGACAAAAAGGTATTAAAAGGAAGGCGTACCTTTTAAAAAAGCTTCCCAACTAGAAGATTACAATATTTAATTCAAATAAAACGTGGATGTTCTCACGATAAAACATCAGAGCTAGGAATGAAAATATTCCAACAAGTAGAAGACACTTCTTTTCGTCCAGGACAAGGAAAATATCAGGAGAATTAAATGTGAGCCATAAAACTGTAAGGAAAAGCTTGAAATGGTGCCAGCTGTATACATATTATAATATTTAGTGGGTACAAACTTTATTGTCAGACGATTTTCCCAACCGTTTAGAATTTTCCCAGTGGTTACAGTTAAAAAAATTAACAGCAGATTGGGATTTTTGTGCTAATATACTTTCACTAATGAAGCTATATTGCCAAGAACTGCTTAATAAGTTTTCATAATAGCCATTTATAGTATTTATAGGCTGAAGGAATTCGCATGTTATTATGAAATAATTTTTTTCATCATTTTGGCTGGAATTTCTTAATAAGGACATATTTCGACCTGGAACACCTGATAGGTTATGGTTTTCATAATTTTCTTAACTGTATCAAATACTTTGTTTGACAAAATTTTTTTGCTAAGTAAGACTAAATATATCGTGGTATCCCAGTACATTTCAATATTAGTTATTTAAATATAAAATATTCCCGTCAGATAGTTTACGTTGAACAACGTCGGAAAAATCAGTGACAACGAGATTTAGTGGAAAAGGCTTGGCCATCACGTTGCCCTAATTTGAATCCATTAGATTTATTTTTGTGGGTTCAGCTGAAATCTGGATTAATATCCAACAGCCACTGTAGACCAAAACGATGCTCGATTACTTCATTACTATATATTCGGAATATGCCCAGAATTTTTAAAAGCAAATTTAGTTAATTTAGTTATTAGGTACTCGTTAAAATAATTACACAATAAAAATTACGAAAGATTTTATGTTTCCGTACTTTGAAGGGTCGTAACGAAAGCATTTCCGGATCCATGTTTATAACAATTTTTTTCTTTACATTCGTCCACTTACTGACTGAGGTAGCATAATAATATATTTTTCAATAGGAGTAGGCATGGCAAATTCATATGAACTTATTGGTCGAAGTTATTCATTTCTATTATTTCTTTACGAGAAGACAATAATACATACATTCTATATGTCTAAACATATATAATTGTAAACTGTAAATACAAAATGTATAAATAAACTTGATACTTCAAAACAGTGCACTGTACAAGAAAAAATACATAATAAAAAAAGGTATTTAAAAAATAACATATCATAACATAAAATATAAAAGTAACTCTTGTAAATATGTCATAGGTAAACTATTATGTATAGAAGAACAATAACTTGACTATACAGATAAGTCCAGGATGCTTCGAACACGACAGGGATTGGGACGAATATACGAGTGGCCGACAACTCGCCTCAGTTCGAAATTTGTACATTAGGAGAAGGGAGGCAGTGCGCTGTGGTCACTCACTGCTCGCTCAGCAGTCAGCACTGTTGTTAGTATCTCATTAAAGGCTTACTTAAACACAATGAAAAAATTAAGTGATAAGAAAATGAAATAAGAAATTAGATAAATAATATTCCAAGTTTTAAATACACAATACTCGATAATCGATAATATAGTATGTAGTTCTTATTCGATTTAAAATTCAACTGTTCAAATTATCAGTTTTAATCATCTCCCGATGATGCCAACTTGGTTGGCGAAACGCGCGTCGAGTGTGTGCAAAAGTGTTTTGGTGTGTGTGGAAAACTACTCCAAGTGTAAGTTCTACACCAAAGGTTCCAACCCCTCTTCAGGAATGTTCAAATTATTCCTTTCTTTTCGGATATCATTAGTTGTTAATTCTATTCCATATTCTTTATCTCTTATTTCTTATTTTTTTCATTGTGTTTAAGCCTTAACCGTGTTGGGATGTAGAACTCATGTCTGAAAGAAATTTGATTTACATTTCGAAATTTTTATAACTTCAGTAATTCATCCTAGATAGGATTAATTATTGTAATTTTAGAAAAATCTCATAACACATTTAAATATTTCCATTGTTTGTTTTTTTCACAGCAAAAATGTGATTCTACAACATAAAATTAAAATTAATAATTGCCGCTGCACTTTGAGTGTTGCAGGTGTAATAACATTTATTATAAAAGAATCCATTAGTAGACGCGAGAGCCATCGGCTACAGCGCGGAGATTCACGATTCCCACACCACTGTGTCCTCTTGCCTACAACGGGCACAAGTAAATCGCGCAAACTAATACCCATGTTCGAACCTCCTCGGTCTTTACTGTATACACACATTTACACAAATTTTTACATTACTTATCACTGAAATGCTTCCAGTGCAATGAATATAATATATTATAATAACAATAAAAATATTATAATAATATTCTGGTTTATCAATAGAGTAGATATTGGATCGTTTACTAAAAATACAATACTGCAATTATTGTATAAGGTTCTTTAAAACAATTGTTAGTAGCTGTTATTTAATTAGCACAGAAAAAATTTAAAAAAATGTTACGTTATTCGCTCCAGGATATGAGCAAAAAGTGTTTTACAAAAAATAGCAGACGTGAAAATATTATCAATATATTTATTTTTATAATGTTCAGAGAGATTCATAGGAAACGACTTGTTTTATTGCGTCGCGTTAGGTTATTTATATTAAGAGAGTGGATGACTTAATAATTTGGCAAGAAGTCGAAGGTCTACACAATGAGTCTTTCGAAATCAGGCTAAGTAGATATCCAGACAAACCAAAGGCATAATTTCTGAAGAGCGACTGATACTGTCTATCGAATAATACAAACAATTGAACAAAATTGTAGTAGGCGTTAAATTGTCTTCAAGTTTATGAGATAGAAACTATATATATATATCACACAAAATTTGAATGTAGACGTAATACATTTAATATCGCGGTATTGATTTACAACATTGAAACAATGGAGTAAAGATTAACAAACTAACGTGTATCTTAGATGTTAAAAATTGAATTTTGACAAATTTACAAAAGGAAAAAAAATGTTTCCATTAATTTAAATCCTTAATTATTATTTTATTGCCTATAATAATACGCGGTGATCTAGCTTTATGCCAACTTTAACAAATTAGAACTTAATTTTAACATAATATAAAGAATTGACGAGACAACGTTTTTTTGTTATTTATTCGATAGCCGTCTTATTGTACACATAAATTTAATTAAGCCAGTTAAATTTTCTATAAAACCTAGAGACACTTACTGTGGAAATTCTATGATACTTAGATGCCAGCATTTTCCATGTTACTTGACGGTAGTGTAAATACATAATATTTACTACTGAGATGTTTTTGTAACTTTGAGTGTATGGCCACGCTAGTTCTTTACGCGGCTAACTATTTATTATTAAATATTTAATTATCTTCGAATATTTCCTAATTTTTTTCGTTTATTTTAAAAAGACTCTATGTTTTTTTAATGTATTTTGGAACGAAGGTATTAGCGGTATTTTCATTAAGCCTCTAGAAAATCATGTTCACTCAGTTGGAAATTCTGCTGAAAGTTTGTTTAAAAATAATGTACAATAAAGTTTTTTTTATTTTTTAAATAATGAAAAGAAATCACTAACTAATATTGCTTTTCTAATGAATTATTATAGAAATTGAATGAATATGAGTATTTTTACTAGATCATATATGAGATTTGGAGAATATAAGAGCTATATTATTGTTTTGTACTAATGGTTTAAATCATCATTCATAAATACATTCTATTAATTAACCCAGCACACGTTACACCAAGTTGAATTACAAAAGCTAACACCACATTGTACTATAAATTAAAGCAATAAATTGGAGTTACCTGAAAGACATTATTTTTTTTACCAGTTTAACATAAATAAACTGACTCTAGCAAATGACAGAAAGTAGCAAATCTTGCCAATTAACTTCCTGCCAAGTATGTAGTTTTGAAGTAAAAGAACCTTGTTTTCAGGTAGAACATAGAGCTAACAGTATGTAACTTCTATGCAAATAACGACCAGGTTAACCAGAATTAGCGCAATGCGGTAGTTTGTAGTCGAATAATAAGTTCGTACTGGTTGTAATCCTCAAATGTATATGTAAAATAATATCAGCAATTTAATAAATACTTACTATTCACTATCACGCAGAGAATATTAACCATGAAATAAATGAATTTCCAGTTAAATAAAAATATAAGCCTGATTAAAAGGATAACAGTAAAGGATAATTTAAAACTCTCATTTTTACTGAATGTAAATAAATGAACATGGTCAAAGTCTATTTTAAATTACAATTAATAATTACTTGTTAGTAAGATAGTACATATTGCATACATTTTTAAAGCGTACCATTTTACTTATACTTTACATAATAAAATTATTAATCACACACATACATATTAGCATCAAAATGGATCAATATATGATGTGATTGTCTTGCAATTTCCTAATTAATTATAAATTGTTATGACGTCCTTTGACTTTGAATTTCACTAAGTGAGGAACAGGATATATAATAATAGATAATAATAATAATAATAATAATCAAATGACTTTATTTAACAAAGTAAGTACATTAATTCCTAAACTAAGTCTACCTCAGAGCTACTCAACTTAACCTAACTAATAAAGTTATATACTTAGTATAAGAGGAAATACAGAGATAGTATTAAATAAATGTAATTAAGATATATATGTTACGGTAATAGCTATTAACATATCTCATGATACAATAAATAAGAGATAAGATATCGCGCAGCTCATGACGTCAGTCGGTGAGCTAGGACGCCATTAAACGCCCGGCTGTCAGGAGTGTCAGGTAGAATTGTCAAGTTGTTGCGGATACTTTTGGGTTTAAAAGTTAAGAAATCGTCGAAAATGAGATGTGCTGTATACGATTGTGATGCTGATAATCAATCAAGAGATTCTACGCACGATATAAAGTTTTTTAGTTCCCTGAAATAAAAAAACTGCAGGGTGTATTGAAACGCGGTTTTAGAAAAAATAGTATGTGTATCATCGTAGTAAAAGCATATTTCCGAACTCCGTGTTGCTTACGCCTCGATAAGCAATCTGCACGGTCGTCCGGGAATGTATTAAGTTTTTCCTACTAAGCACACAATGTACTATTTAGCATCAATTCTCTTAGTAACTAGAAAATTTTTAGAGAAAGTTTATTTACATTTTTTACCTTAATTATTAACGTTTTTATATTTTTTTAACTTCCTACATATTAAAGGTAACATTTGACGTCAAAACTGGTTTTTCTTAGTATACTTAACTTTCAGCAAGAAACAATTTTTGAGAAATTAATTATAAATAAGTTTTCTATTATGCTGCATCCTGTCTGGCGATCGCACTGTATTTTTACGTAAAAACATTCTTCAAAATTCTTAAATATCAAATATATTGACTGTATATATGGTTAATTTATCCTTTTTTACATTTGACTTGCCATTTTTGTAATTTTGAAAACTTCGAATAACAAGAACACCAAAATAATTAATTTGTAGGGCCAGACATATTCAACAATTACAAATCGGAATACATGCCTACGAAAATATAAATTGGGAGTTAATTTCGTATTATTATACTTATATTCACGTAAAATATAGAAATATCTGCATAAAATAAATCAAATGTAATAATCAGTGTTATCCTCTGGGCTCTAATAAATTTCATCTAAAATGTAATAATTTAAATAGCCGTCATTAACTTAGTATTACACTATAAACAGTGAACCCATATTATGAATAAAAGCCATAAAACAGAGTTCCTAACTAATAAAATTTGATATTAAATTCGAAACCGCGACATAGATTTTAAAAATTACTCACTGTGTGACGTCATGCGCAAACCGGACGAAATTTGAACGCTTTGATATCATATCTTGTGTAGTTGTATCATGAACATATCTAGGAATGTTATGACTATCATAACTGCCGCAGATGTCGGTTTGAAATCCGAGCTCGTAGAGCGAGGATTTTAAGACATCTAAGGCTGTTATGATTCATAACATCCGTGATATGTTCAATAGTTTATCGGTTTCGGAAAATAAAGAAATTATTAATAGATATTACCTTTTGATATTCTCTTATTAATAACGTTTTCATTTCATTAGTTGGTCAAGTCTGTATGGGTTGATTTGTCGCCATGGTTACAGTTATATTTTGTTTGTTTTTATTTGTTCCCTTTTTTGATATTACATAAATGTTTACATTTTTAATGTCACAACGGCTACATAAAAATGGACCTTGGATTGCCTGAAAATACATTTCAGTTGGATTTCAGTACTTAATTATTATTGTTTGGAGTTTTCTGTCTGTTTGTATTAATAAATAGCCCTATAGTTTCATTATTTATTATTTCATCTGTTGACAGTTATTGACAGATCTGTATTTGTAATATTACCGTACAAGTTTTAAATATAACTGTACAACTTTAGTTATGACTTGTTTACCAGCCTACTTTTGCATATGTAAACAAAGGATTAATATCCTGAAACCGATAAAAGTAAATAATGCGGGAATTATGCATAATAACCGGTAATTATTTATAACCACCAGTAAATGTGGTGAATGTAAGAAATTTCTTTATATATAATAGCTAGTACGTAGTGGTAAATGTAATAAACAGCTTAAAATTTTGTTTCATTTCTCACATTCACTGGTGAATATACAAAGTATCCAACATCCAATACAGACAGGTCAATGTAATAAATAACAAGAAAAATTAATAGTGCCGCAGACCCCGAAAGTGAAACAAGATGCAGCTTCGGACCCGTGTTTCGGAGTTATTGCTCCCCATTAGCGTAGCGTAGCTTAAATGATGGATCCGATGAATAGGATCAGGAACAATAACTGAGTACAGTTAGAAAGTAGCAGCGCACACAGTACTCAAATTGTACATTCGTGCACCATATGCCAATTTATGGCCTCAAATGATAACAGTCAGCACGGAGAGCCCTATGCGTACTGCTCAATTTCTACCTAGGCAAAGAGTAATAAATAACATTGCAAACAGGAATCGACTTGTCTACTTGCTGCTTTCTTTAGTTCTTATTTTAGTAGTTAAGCTGTATTTATGTCATTCGGACGTATTTTCCTAGCCCATCCCGTGTTCTTCTGTAATTTACACAATGTCTGAGTGTATGCTTGAACGATTTACTTCTAAGTTGTCAAATATTATGGGGAATAAAAAACAAAACAGTAGTTTTCTTAGTAAGGAAAAATATCGTGATTTAGTAAACAAAGTGAAGGAAAGTAAATCCAAAACTAGTGGCAAAAAACCGGAGGACTATCAAAGACTAAAACGATATGATATTATGAGGGTAGGTGATGTTGACAAACTTATTTATCCTGTAAATGAAGAGAGTTCTGGCATTAGATTTTACGTACACACTGAGGAACTTTTTACTTTAATTCATGAAGCACATATCGCGATAGGTCATGGCGGACGAAACAGGATGTTAAAAGAATTGCAAAAGAAGTACAAAAATATTACTACCGAGGAAGTGATGATTTATTTAAATTTATGTGAAAGTTGCCAGAAAAAATCCAAGGTACCCAAAAAAGGACTTGTAGTTAGGCCAATGGTGTTTCAAGAAATGAATTCAAGGACATTCAAGGTGCCAAGTAGATTTAATCGATATGCAATCTCAGTCAGATCATGACTTTAAATTTATACTTGTGTATCAAGATCATCTAACAAAATTTGTGCAATTGCGTGCGCTAAAAAGTAAGCGTGCGGAAGAAGTTGCGCATGTATTAATTGACATTTTTACTATATTTGGAGTCCCTAGTGTGTTACAGAGTGACAATGGCCGGGAATTCAGCAACCGAATCATAGAAGAAGCGTGTTCAATGTGGCAAGAGCTTAAGATCGTGCATGGTAAACCTAGACATAGCCAATCCCAAGGTTCTGTCGAGCGTACAAATCAAGACATAGAGAACATGCTTAGTTCTTGGTTGGAAAGCAATCAAACTAATAAATGGTCTGAGGGATTGCGCTTTGTACAGCTGATGAAAAATAGAGCCTTTCATGAGGGCATCAAGTGTAGCGTAGCCCATATGAAGCAATGTTTGGCTCACCTGTGAAAGTAGGTTTAAAAACATCTTCTCTACCCAATGAGGTCCTAATTGAAACAGTGAACCATGAGGATGTTTCAGACAACAATATTGCTGTAGACGGCACGGGTTCAGAGAGCAACAGAAGACCTTCTAACGGACGTCCATATGAAAATATTGCAGGTCCTTCAACTATGTCTGCCATTATAAATAGACAAGGAGCTGTTAAGAAGAAACGAGCAAGCGCCAAGGAAGGTTTAGAAGCACAAGCAAAGAAGATGCAGAAAATTTCAAATCTAAAATTTCCTCCTGGTAAAGTGGGCGACACAGTAAAGTTACGAGTACCGGATGTTGATAGAGCAAGAAGCGATCCACAAAATATGTTAGCAGTAATATTAGAAGTTCAAAATGATGAATTTTATCAGCTAGGGACAAAAATAGGTCGATTGTCGCAATTGTATACCAGAAACCAATTTACAACTTGCGAAGAACAATTTATTTCGATAGACAACGTTCCAAATCTGAGCTTGTCTCTTCGAGAATGTGTTAGGAAATTATCTCTGTCTGGTGGTCAGGGGTATCAGCGATGTGCATGCAAGGGAAAATGCAATTCAGACAAATGCAAATGCAAGAAAAATAAAAAGCTATGTAACTCCAAATGTCACAATAGTTTAGCATGCCATAATAAATAATAGGAAATAATAGTACATTTTGTTTTGTAGCAAATTGGCAAACTACAATTGATTTGCTTATTTTGTTAATTACTACTAGAACTTACTTGTTAATGTTAATTCAGAAGTGTTATTTGTCAAATTACCTACACTACACGTATTTTGTTGCCTATGTATTGTTTTACTTTGGACATAGTTTTCTGTTTCAAAATGAAATCGTTCGCCTTAGGTATTTTTAAAATTTCCAATTTGTAATAGGCACTCATCATTTATCTAATATTTATTTAAAATGGTTTTTATTTTTATTTTCTATAGCATGCCTATGATATACTCGCATATTTGTAAAATTACCAGCTTGTACTGTGTTTTTTAAATTCAATAATAAAATATTTACCTTACAATGTTGTTATCAAATTATTAATTAGGTAATTTAACGAACAAACATGGGTAATTATAAAAAAACTAGTAAAAGTAATAAATTTACTTGTATTTATTAAATTAACCAAATTACTTTGGAAACTATATAAAATTACCGGTAAAAGTAAATAATTTGCAAATATTTCTTATATTCACCAACGCTTCTGGTGAATATGAATAATGACCGGCTATTATATATATTAACCAATTTATAACATTTACCGTAACATATACAAAAACAAATATATAGGTACCTACCTATTTGTATATCCACGATATATACACATACAGACATATTATGTACGTACATAGATCAAAAGAAGAAACAAGAAATAAAATATAACCATAATTGAATAAATAATTTTTGTTGCACTGCAACGGAAGACCAACAGTAATATTAATTATTAAATTGAAGGTTGAAAAAATAAAGTTTACCATTTTGCAAAATTTATTTACAGATGCTTCTTTAAGCTGCACATTAATATTATTGTAAGTAAATACGGTATTATATAGGAATGACCGACGAAAGAGCGATGTTGTATATTTGGGTCCTATTAATAGTTTATGTGCATATCAAGTTTACATTTTGAATATCTCTCCTAAATATTTGTAAATCATTCGAAAAGATAGGAAGGTGAACCAGTTAAAAGAAAGAAGGTTGTGAACAAAAACGGATGTTATATTTGTACAAGTATTCAAGCCTGAACCACTTTAAATCATTTATTTTAGCGGAGACGTGGCTGTACTTCGTCAGTCTATAGCTGCTTCCCTTTTACACAAAATCTCAGATTATTCTCACATTTTACGTCAGTATTCAGTTAACGGTACTTTTCTTTTATTTTTCACAAGTGAGTTTAAAGTGAGATTATTTACCCCCACTACCTTGCCAGCTGTACTAGCTCGGGAGGAAAACCACTTTACTCACTTCAAGTCTTAGTTAAAGATTGAGGTTAATGTTTAACAATTTGTTTATTAAGTGTTAGCCATATTGGAGAAAAATTATAAAAATAAGTCATTATATTATTTATTACCTATTCTGTAGTTATTACGTTATTAGAGCCAAGTTAATTTTCCATGTTACATTTTTCACATTTTCTACTCACTTTGATCGTTTCTTTTATAAAAGTGACAAGTGTCGTAGTCAACTGAGATGAATATCCAGTTGTGTGCAAAAGGGAAGCACCTAATATACAAACCTGTAACAACTGTTTTGCATCGAGCTTATCGAGGCCCGAGAAATATATTAACTCAATATCGGAAGCAAGAGACTTTTACATAATTTTTTTCTTTGATTCAAATTCGAAATACTTATATTTCAATATAACATTTTTAAAGCGAAGTAGGCTTTTTCTAGTTTTTACGTGCTCCTCGAATCTCATCTTATTGTCAAAAATTACTCCTAAATTTTTTGCATGATCAACGATATATGTATAGTGAATATCACACTATGGTAAACTGCAATGTCCAATGTAAAATCAGGTACAACCAATGTACAATCAGGTATAAAGGAGTTAGATTTAGCAGGGCTCTCTCAGAAAGCAAAAGAAACTTGGATAAAATTCTGCAACGCACTTAACCCCTCCACATCCCCTACCAAAATATGGAATATGGCTCGTAGCATTAAAATTAACAGAGACAATTACTGTCATCTCAATAGTGAACAAATTGATGAATATTTAGATAATTTATCCCCAGCGAGTGTTGAATTACCCTGTTATCCTCCTGTCCCAGACCATTGTTTAACAAAACCAATTACATTTAATGAACTGCAATACAGTATAAAAAATAATAGCAACACAGCACCAGGTAGTATCCAATGCCAAAAAAAAAAAAATCATACTGACATCAAATCGTATAGGTCAATAACACTCATGTCCTGTGTATTAAAGACCCTTGAGAGAATAATAAAAAATCGATTGAAGTGGTGGCTAGAAAATAATCACATGTTACCAGACACACAATTTGGTTACAGAAGGGACAAGGGCACCATTAATCGTCTCACACATTTAATTACTGATATAGAGTAATATTATTATGAGAAGATGCCCGGGGCGGAGGTAACGTGTGCGAATAATTATATTTCTTGGTTCAACCACCGACCGCCTGCTAACAAAACCCTCTATATACTGATGCTGCAACTGTGCACAACCCTGAATATGACGCAAGTCGCTCTCATTGGCTTAAAATGAAGGGCATGTATAAAGTCTTTTCTGCGCGTTTTAATTGCCTGGCATCTTCTCATAATAACAGTACCTACTCTACAAAACTGCTATTCAGAAAATAAATATGTGTCTTCTTTTTTTCTTGATATTACGCTTGCTTATGATAATACAGATTTAACCATTCTTTTAGAAAAACTAATAGCTCTTAAAATTTCAAAGGTCTATGCTTACCAACAAAGTTAAACTTTTTGTAAATAGAAATATATCTGTTAAAACCCTTTAAGGCTCTCTGGAAGCTATATATACCGCCATCTCTTATGGTCTACAGTGCAGTTACTGGTTACGCCATTCTGGTTCTAATAGACTTAGTCGACAAGGAGAGTGATCGTTGGTAGATCTAGTTACCAAGCATGCGCATTCTACTTTCAGTTTTCAATTGAAAACACGTGTGGTAGCATGATCTACCAGTGTCCATTCCCTAAATTGATAACAACTGATATTCTGCAATTTGATTATTTTGGTGTTCAATATCTTTGTGATTTTTGTGATTTATTGTCAGCAAGTATTAGATAAGTAATTTGTGCACATTTCTGCATTTCATTCTTTTTTTTTTTTTTTTTTTTTTATTTTTTATTTTTTTTTATTTTTTTTTTTAATCGTCTTATTTATATTAACGTCCTGGCGAAGTTTAGCTTAGAGCTATTCTGACACTTAACCAGGACACACCACATACACCCATTCCCTCCGACATTGCCATCTGCCGGAGCTGGGACTCGAACCCAGGAGAGATAGGCAGTAACTAGTCGCCTTGTGCCACTCAAGGGCGATCTAGCCCGCTGCACTATCCTCGGTAATGTAATGAGATACGGTCACCCATCCATTCCCCGGCTCCGACCACCGCTGCTTTGCTCCGAAGATCGAAGACCGGCAATTGTACGCATGACCCCATCTCACTACCAATTCAATGGTGAAATATATTTTAGTCATTACGTACAACTAAAAAAATTAAAATCTTTTCAGTACCAACACAGATCCTAAAAAATGTACAGTACGTATATCTACTTCTAAAAATCATAATTTGACTCCAATGGTATTTGTTTTGGTTCTGATATAAGAACAAAATACATATCGACACATTATGGCGGTTATTTTAGTATGCAGTTACAGCGCTAGGAAAATATTTAGGAAAAGCGACCTAAAACCATGGAATTTTATATTTTTATATTTTTTATATTAGAATATCACGTAATCAACTACTAACTGACGCCCAGTTAGTAGAAATATTAGATCATTTGAGTGATGAAGACTATTGTGCTTCGGAATTTGGTGGCGATGATGATGCTGAAGATGATCTACCACCTGAGACCCCATCTTCATCATCACGATCATTTTCAAATCACGAGTCATCACCATCGCTGTCAGTTACTCATGGTCAACCTGATACTTCATCTAATATACTTAGGATTGAGAAGAAAATTGCTTCCAAGACCTATATCACCAAATAAGAGTATTGGTGAAGATGAAGACTGTGATGATTCAGACGCAGACCCTGAGTTGCGTTAATAAACAGTGGTAGCTATAACTACCACTCTTTGCCGCCTCTTGCAGCCCTAATTACTTGTTATAGATTTTTTTAAACATTTTTTTACGACTACAAGAACCAATTTTAATAAGAGGTTCCACAAAAAAATCAATATTTCAAATAAAAATAGTTCTGCGCTTTAAAGGGTTAAAATCAACAATACTATAATTGGTCCCCGAATATCCTCGCAAGGCCTACCACAGGGTTCGGGTTAAGTCCTCTTTTCTTTAATTTATAAACTTTCGACGTTCATCTACTTTGGGATGATATAATAAAATGTCTACAGTATGCAGATGGCTTTGTTATACATTGCACAGAAAAGTAATTACCAAATGGTCACACGGTTCTGTGGCACATTATATTCGTTTGCAAACAATACTTCTCGGAATTAAATCTAGATCTCTCACTTGAAAAATCAGCCATTGTGTATTTTACGAGACATAGATTATCTGTAGTTAACCATCTCAACATAAGACGATTAAAAATACCAGTAAACAATTTTTTCAAATACCTAGGAATCATTTTGGATATAAAACTCACGTGAAAAAATCAGATCATATCATCCATTGCGAAATGTGAAAAGAGCATAAATATTTTGAAGTTGGTAACATACAAAAAATGGGGATCACACCCAGAAACATGTCTAATGTTTTACAGAGCTTACACTCGCTCTATTCTTGATTACGGCTGCCTATGGCGCCGCATGCAATAGACTGTTACATAAACTAGATATAGTTCGATATAAAGCCATATGGATATCTTTAGGGGCACTACGCTCAACTCCAGTAGAGGCATTATTAGTAGAGGCGGGTTATCACCGTTGTTCATTGGAAGACAATTTTTAGCAGAAAGGTTCGTTTTAAAATTGAGAAATTTCGATGAACAATTCGTAAAGAACTTCAGCATTGTAAACACGCATGTATTAACTAACAGTTTCTGGATAAAAAAAAATTCTCCACTAATAACAGCTGCTTTCATTGAAACGAACATGCAGGAAATTAACTTATTGAAATCAAATATGTTACCAATTTTCTTCATAGCATACGAGTCAGTCTTTCACAAAATAAATATTCAATTTCCGACATACTCCGACATACCAAGCCTTTTTTTTTGCCTTATGGGTTGCGATTTTTACCCGCTATACTGAAGCTTTAGCTTATTGTACCCCCATAGTCTCCCTATTCCACGAGACCCGTTCCTCCCACGAAGGCGAGTATACGGTCCATGGGAGCATTGGCTATCTGATGGTTCTCCGAAGTGTGCAATCCTTCTCGCCGCTAAGACCGGGCATTCACATATGATGTGGTGAGGTGTTTCCTCCTCTTCACCACACATCCTGCAATCTGAATCGTTCTTCACCTTTATGTTGGTGAGATGTTTGTTTAGCGTACAGTGTCCTTTTAGTATACTCACTGCACATCTTAGCTGTCTTCTGCTCATTCATTCAGCAATTCGTTAGTCTTTGATTTGGATGGGTCACCTAAGAATATGCGTGATTGTCTCATTCCTGGTGCCTCTCTCCAATGCAAGTGGTGTTTCTGTCTTAATAGTTCCTTGAACTAATTCCGCGGTTGGCATCATGTGAAACAATGTTAAATTATTCACTTTTTTAAATGTTTCAAACAGATATTTATTTAATTTCTACACGTGTTTCGGCTTTTTAGGCCTTTCTCAAGAGTACATACAATACTAGTTGTTAAATTGGTTTTACATTCTTATATACTACATCTGGAGGCTACAGAACTAATAGAGCATCTGATTTTTATTTATGAGGGTTAAAAACTATTTTTCTTAGAATTTAAATTATTTTGTTCAAAATATCATGGCCAGTAAATGAGTTGTTCATTCGTTATATTTACGTTATTTTTTGTTGCCTTAAGGATTTCCAACTGTTCTAATAAGTCAAATATGTGGTCAAAAATATAACCTTACCAAATTTCATTAAATTCGCATAAATGATATAGAAGATGTTCATTTTGTTTTGAAATCACGATTTTCAATTTTTTCAGAATAAATCGCGAACGAATCAAGATATCCAGCATTTCTTGGCAGGAAATTGTAGAGCATAAAATAGCGCAACTTTTGTCTAATTTAACCGATCCTCTATATATTATAGTCTCCGAGATATCAATGGTGGGCATCGAAAAATTCACCACCGTGTATACATATACGAGTTTGTGACTCAATAATTGAAAAAAAAAAGAAATATTTCTCTTTGTTGTAGAGCTAAACTTACATTATTCAATCTGTCAAATCAGAATACAATATAAAGTAAAATGTAAACAAAAGTATTCTTTCATTCTATCTGAAATGTTTAAATTGCGTATGCTATACATATCGTAATCGTCCGGGAAAACCGTTTGTGGAATGTTTCTTTTTTTATATATGTACGAGACGTAAACAAAATAAATGTCTCTTTTTGAAAAGCTGATAAAGGAACTGACAGTTTAAGTGCATATATAATGGTAAGACATTTAGCTTGAGGTCATTGCTAACATAATCTTATCCTTATATGTTATGTAGGTAGGTTACTGAATTAAATATTTGAGTAAACTATGACAGTCGTCAAATATGTGTAAGTTATGGCGTTGCTAATAACTCTTGAAAAATAATGGAAAAATAAAATCTTTTCCACCAAATTTTTGAAACATATTGTGAAAATATAACAAGGCGTAAGCTGAATTTCTGGGTTTCCATTAGAAGTATAGCGTAAGCAAAAAGAGTTAAGTTTATAACTTCCCGCGTACAACGTTAATGTTTAATACATTATTTATTTTATCCACTACCACTATATCAGGAAGGTTTAATGTATCTGTTTTCCGTGTAAATGCCCTAGCTACCACACTAGTGGATTGGAATTCATAATATCACGCTTCTATTTTTTTGCTCAAAATCAAAAGATTCTTAGTTAAAATAAACTTGTGAAATCTGACGTTTTTCAAAATCGGAATTTTTCACCTGCTCTCATACGGCTTTCACGCTTATAATTTGGCCGTGGTCGTGGATAAAACTCGAAAAAACGTGACTTTCGACTGCGCCTCGAGTGCACATTTTTTCTCGTATGTTAAAGGTTTGTTAATCCCCATATATAATTAATAACTATTATTTTTAATGCATATTATTTCAAACCTAAAGAAGTTAAATATACATTGCTGTATAATATTTACTTTGCAACACCCGTGATAGTAAATATACAAATGATTTGGGTAAAAATACACACGAAGATTAAATTGCGATTTAAGAAGAGTAAAAAATTAATTTAAACCGCCTGGAGAAAATCAAATATTATTTTGAATAAAATAGTCTTTGATATAATTAAGTAAATATTATCAATAACAATGTATTTAACCAATTAATGTGCAGTTAGGAATTAATAAACTTCTTCGGCAGTCAGTATTTTTTACTTCCTCGGCTTTACACATAATTTTTCTTCTTAAGTCAGCTGTACAATTTATAGTAATTTATTGAGAGTTTATTTGCTACCAGAACTTTCCTAATCAGTTATTTTGTATTACATGCAAAACTGTTCGTAGCCTAAAAGATTATATTTTGGCCCTCTTATTTAAATGCAAATGTAATATCATTGAAATTTGTGAAATAATTTACATACAGTTTACACTGAAAAGATACCTGTAGATTTCTTTCAGAGGATAAGAAAGTTGATGTTGCGAGCAAATGGTGGGGAATCTTATGCAACTCACATCTAAGGTGGCATGAGTATGAGTGCATGAGTTGACGAATATAATACAGACAGGAGAATGGAGTTCCATGAGAAATAATGACTGACAAAATTACCAGAATCTGCATTATAGAGGATGTACTTCAGTGATGAATGCTCATTAGAAATGTGAGCAAATAGAAAGTGATATTATAGAGTGATTAAAATCCACACTGGTGCAAGAAAAGTCACGCATAATGTTCCTTAATAGTTGTATATGTAGACTTGAACCGGGTTACGGGTTGAACAAATAGTGACTGGCTTGGGTTTTGTTACAACAGGGATTTTATTTTCTAATAAGGATGAACACCACTTAAATTCGAAAACTAATGACATGATATATTACAAACGGTTATGACAAAAACTAATCAATAGTTTTTCTGAACAAACAAACATCATGAATAAAATAGTTTAGCTATGGCGCGTTGTCCAGCGGTATGCCCAAAAAACAGCTACACACGGAAGCGACCTCAGTGATTCGGCATCCCAATGAGAACGAGGAAACATAAACCGATAGATATCAATCGAATGCTTTGAAACTTGAGTTATAGAGAGCGCGGATATTTTTGTTTAAAAGTAGACAGAACACAAAATACAAACCCATTATAGTTCTGGTACAGACTAGTGATCTAGGCGATCAAATCAGAATAATTTTATTAAAACACACTTGACTAAAATTTAAAAAAATATTATTGAATCTAAGAAATATAAAATAATACTCAGGAATTACAAAGATTGAAATAAACTTGCAGCACGATGGCGCCTCTCCATATTTCAAATCAGAAATTATCTCGGCAAGTTGCACCCTAGTGGGTGAATTGTCATGGCTCGATAGAATACTTTGTTCTCTCGTTGTAACTGTCACCAAGAAAAAATTCATAATGTACTTACATCAGGAAACGTAGGTTATGACTATATTTTTTCATTATTTTACTTTTTAAGCTCATTAATCTTTATATTCATGTATATTTTATATTTTAAGAATGTATATTTAAATTACGCAAATTATTTTTCATCAAAAAAAACCCAAAGAAATAAGCAATGTGGATTGTTCAATTTTCCAGCAATTTATTGCCAGTCCGAAGAAAAATTTAATTAACCAAAAATTCAGATCGTCATCCGGAATATAAGAACGCAGAGTCTGGCGCTTAAATTAAAATGTAATAATGCAAGCTAAAACCTCATATATTTCATTTCAAATTTAACAATAAATGGGTATTTCATAATGAGGTATCATTTCCATATTGACGCAAATATACGG
The DNA here is from genome assembly GCA_963680705.1 of Rhagium mordax. NCBI lineage: Eukaryota > Metazoa > Arthropoda > Insecta > Coleoptera > Cerambycidae > Rhagium > Rhagium mordax. The sequence goes on along the minus strand of OY796661.1, from coordinate 35,649,021 downwards.
GGGTGTTCTTGATCTTGAACAATTTGACTTTGGAAATATATAGTAAATTTGTAGATACGATTTCAATTTAAATATTTAGAATGGTCAGTGTTTGTAAAAGATTCTCGAACAACCATAAGAATTATGGTTTTTATAAAACCATAAAAGGAGAGTATTTTTTAAATTTAAGTCTTCACCAAGAGACTTGATGAGACGGATATTCGATAGGAATTTTTTTGTGAAGTGAGGCGACATCGATCATTAGCCGAAAGGACAATTGAATATGGATTGGTTGGTTGGTTGTGGTTGGATGGCTTTGGCGGTATACCAATCAGCCAGACTTTTTTGTGTAGGTATATAATATATTCTATTAATTATTTTTTATTTCATTTTTTTTTATTTTTTTTTTTATTTTTTTATGTAACATTTAGTTACAAAGGATACTGGAAGGAAACGGTTTGTCGAGAAGGCTTTCACGACAGGTTTACACGTACAGGAGGGGCCGAATATGGATTTAAAAGTACACTAATATTTACACAGTGTGTCCCAATAGACACGTATAAAATGTATAACCTTTCTTCTATTTTGCGTTCGTAAAAATAAAAAAAATTGTCAATTAGTAATATCAGATTGCTTTATTTGTACGTAGGAAAACAGTTTTTTTGACACTTTTACGTATCTGTGATGTCATTGATAATAATTTTTAAATGTATCACACTATATTTTATTCTAAAAATTAATAGGCCATTTACAAGAGAATTCAGCGATATAATTTTTTGGTTTTTTGTAAACACATCTTAGGAAAAACTTTTCTTCATTATTACAATAACAAAACTTGCAACCAATACGATGTTCGAAACTAAATTACATTTTCAATTACGCGTGGTGATATGTTTTGTATTTTATCTTTAATTCGTTTTTTTAATCTGTGAAGTTTTTCCTACGAAATGTTTACAAAAAAAAATATTACTGAAATTCATTTGTAAAATTCCTATCAATTTTTAGAATAAAATATAGGATGTTCTATTTAACAAAAATCATCGATATTACGAATTGACGGGTTTTTGCATTTTTGCGAACGCAAAATGGAAGAAAAGTTATGAATTTAATGCGTTTGTTTTGTGACAGTGTGTTTAATTTATTATTCTTGATATTATTATTTCTTTAATTGAATTGTCATAATTTTTTATAGAGAATATGTTAGAGTATTTGATATGCCAATTTGTTAGCGTAAATCTAAATATTTTAGACAGTCTTGTACCACATGATCTACTTAAATCCATCATTACACATGTCACATATCGATTCTCTTGCATCTAACGATAAAGGCAAAGGCATAGACATATTATCGTATGACATTAATTTATACCGATTTATGGCAAATTGTTCTCTTCATTTAACATTGCACGGCAACTTTCATGCATCTAACGATGTCTATATGTTTAAGTTTTGTATCATTGCTGTTTCATTCTACCTGCTTGGATTCCCTTATTTTATTTGATAGATATTTTTTAGTTATCATCAGGCCGAATAGGGATGTCTTGTGGCTCTTCTGTCTTAGCTGCAAAACGAGCTGCGTCTTCAGCTATTTGATTCCCATTATGCCTATTTGGTCCGAAGTCCATATGCAAATAATTTCTTTTTTTTTGTATTGAGGAGCCATTGTGTCGATGAATTTATTTATTGAACAAGAAAACATATAAGTAATAAATTTGTCGTGATTTGGGACATTGACTCCCCTTCAAGATACCATATCAAACAATATCATAGGAAAATTTATTTACCAATTTCTTAATCAATATTTTGCCAAAAGAATTGATCGTCTTCCTAGGTTAATCTATAATAAGACTACAATTATGAATTTTTATTAAAAAAATGTCAATTGTTTGGACAATCATCAAAAAAATATTTAAACAACCATTGATGTTATAGGAATTTATTGCCATAATTTTATTGTTTAACTTTAGGTATTGCTATAGTTTTCTGGGGATATATCTATTACGGAAATGATTGTAAATAATAACCTGTCGAACCAGCTGCTCGAGTCTTATTGAGATTCTTAAATCATCAAATGCAATGTACAAGTAAATTGTCTTCGAGTTCGTATATTGTACCTAAAAAATTGAAACCCATATATACACGGTTTTGTGATACATTTACAGTTTCTTTTTCATTACTTGCATAATGTTTGCTGGCATCGGCGTCGGTCGGTGCAACAAAAGGCGATAAGTTCATTCCCAATTTGTTATCCGCTTTCCTGCATATTCGTTATATATTACTGATTTAGTCCTTCCTGAATTTAAACTGATAACAAGGACACATCGCTGTTCACCACACCACCGAACCGATCATAATAAAACTAATCATATATCGACATATCCTATATTTATGGTACTGAAATTTATTATCAAATAATTAATAAATATGCAACAAATAACCCTCCTAAACTACCCGTACATTTTAACAAAAGTCCAATATGCGTCTATAATTTTTTCATAATAAAATTCGCAGAGAAACAAGCTATATAAACTTGTATTTATCGCGTAATATGACGGCAACATTTTTATTTTATTTTGAAAGAGTTTTCTTATACAAAATATCAGAAATGTGATTCCAATATCGGCTCTATCGACTCGAGGTATATCAAGGGAGCAGGCCATGCACATATGGCGGAAAAGGGCCCATAAAACGTCAGTTTGGTCCGTAACTACATATTATTTAGGGCAATCGTTCCCAAGTGACTTCAGTAAATCTCCCGTTAATAATATATTACTAAAACTTCAATATGTTGCATTGAAAATATACATTGTTTCAGATTTACTGTCACAAATTATGGAATATTGCGATTTTCTGAATAATAAATTTAAAAAGTGTTTTGTCGAATGTAGTTTTATTATATAGAATTAGTTCTACGGGAGGTATTTGTGCAATTATATTGGTTTACTGCAAAATCATTTTTCAGATCTTTGTAAAAAAAAAAAATTTGTTTGTCTTACTAACTTCTAAATATGAGGTCTGTGATATCAATTATTGCAGGATTTCTCGCCAGGCGTCGGAGTTACTTACGTCCGATTTATACGACATCGGCCTACATCCATCCACATAACGCGGCTTTACGAGATAGACCAAACAGCAGTGCCACCTCACATTCCCGGAGATACCCAGTCTATTGTCGAGAACGAGAAATGACGAATTTACTGGAACTACTCGTTCCCGACCGCCATCAAGCTAATTCGAGCTAATAAGCTCTTGGACCTGGCTGAGACAAACATCACCTTGAAGAAAGAGGAAAAACAGATAAAATACAGTTATCTTCGGTACGAGCTTCAAGTGTTATACCTAGGTTACTCTGTCAAAATAGCCGTATGATAATCGATGTACTGGGAGGAACACTGCTCTCCGCATTGAAGACCAAAAATAGGCAGAGTGGTTGGCAGATCAAATGCAGAAAGCGGTAATCCTGGGATTCCCTCGTTTAGTTAGAGCACACGAGTCTGGCCTCTACATTCACTAACCCTGTAGGATGTGAACACTGGTTGTAGATAGTTCGCTGGCGCTCTTCATATAGTCTCTCAATCCATCATCGGTAAACTGAAAGAAAATATTAACAATATTAAAGTTTCTACTGAAAGATAGGTTTACAAAATATAACTTTCGTAATATTAGCCGAAGGCTACTTAATTAAACAGGAATCAATATAAATGCAAAAATATAACAAATCAAACATGAGAAAGTTCAATACCTAGGATCATAAAAAAAACTAATATCTACAATACTGATAATGTCAACAGGCCATGAAATATGGACCCATTGAAGCAATAAAATAATATAATTTGACTAGTCTACTACAATTATTTACAGGGTGAAATCTTCTGTTAAACTCTTGTGCGTAGTTTGAGCATAGCATTATAAATAAAGGATCTCCGGAACATGACGACAAAATAGGGTGACCTAGGTATAGAATTTTATGCACAAAAGCTGAAAATAGTTATTTAAATAAATTTCTAATCGAAACACAGTCTCGCTGATGAATTTCAGCGAGACTGGTTTAATATTTCATTATTTTGTATTCATGTTCATGTCATGTTAATATTTCATATTCTGTAAAAGAACCTACAGCAACTATTTAGAATTTCTTATAGTGGATTTTCCGTTAACTCTCCAATTTGAAATTCAAACAAACAATAAAACTGCGCTTATAAAGTATAAGAAATAATTCTCAAAATAGAACTTTGGGGCACTCCCGTGATGAGATAGTTGACGAGGGGGAAGGATATATTATGGAATTACGAATTTTAGCATTTTCATGTGTTTCTTACTGATTAGGTTTTCCTAGTTATGGGATTTTCTTTCAAAATTTTATGAACGTTCAACTTGACTTAATTATCAAATAAATTTGGGATAATTTAATTTATGCAATTAATCCCTATAATAAGGTTTAAACCCTACTAATTTTCAATGTCGTTTGTGTTTGTTTCTATGTGTGTCTGGCAGATGTACGATTGGTATACTTACATATATTTGAATTGGATTACAACCCATGGAATGTAGACTCGAGATTTATGCATTTTTTATTATTCGTTAACATTTCTATAGCCCAAATTTGTAAAATACTTGCAGGATCAATAAACGTTTTCTTTAAATAATATGAGAGAACTAAATGTATTGATAAATGTTGCTATATCCAATTTTGTATTCGATTAAAGTTTATCATGACTTCTCCAATTTTCCTGTTAATCAGTAATAAAATCTATTTTATCTTCATAAAAACATGTTTGATGTTTGGTATTCACGGATGAAATTCAACAGAGGAAGCATTTATTCTTTTACGGATAAAGATTTATCTTTTAAATAAATATATAATTTTAGGTAGAGCTTTATATAATATATAATAAATCCTGGCTTTTTGTTCATTTTAAATTTATACATTCGGAGGAGAAAAAAATAGATTGTTTTAAAGGGTTACGAAAAAGTAGCAGTAAAAATTCGCACTAAATACTATTGCTTATCAGATATATTTACCACATTTGAGCAAAATATTCCAAACCGTTATAAAGTTATTATGGCAAGCAAACAAATACCAACGGAAAGATATATTAAATAATTCTTGGATTCGTTAAACTGTTAAATTTACATTGTTCCCTTTTTTATTGCCCCCTACAATATTTACTATCTTAACCTGTGATACTTGCATTATAATGTTGATGATTGTACAATTCTGATGAAAGTCAATAGCCGAAACTATATCCACGGATGGTATTTATGCCTTGCCCGAGATGAGTAGTTTACTAGATATTTAAGATACAAGAGGAAAAAGTCATTGTATATTGCACGAACGGCTAGATTAGAAACACGAGCCGTGAGTGCAATAAGGAAACTTTTTACACGTGTGTTTTACAACGGTGTATCTTCGATCGTTCCAATTATCGTAAAAAAGAGGCAATTTTTATGAATATTTGTAAAACTAACCAATAATCTCTTGTAAACGTCACTTTGACGGTTAAAATTATAAATGTTACTATTTGGTCGTGACTGATGATGGTAACTATGGAAACGATATTATAAAGAAACTGCCGTAGTAGAAGCGTGCAATAATAGCTATTTATGATACGAGTGTGAAAAATGCATGTTTAAGGCTACGCCTCGTTGTGTAACTCATACAAGTGCCTTAAACGCATTTTCATACGAGTATCATACAAGATTTTTTCTCTAAGAACGTACAAATATTAAGAAAAAGTTATTGAAAAATATTAAATATCATGACGTTTCTTTGAATAATCAATTCTATCATATTATTTCCACAGTACGATATTTTCTTGTTAATGTTAATGTTCTTAATGTAAAATTCCAATACATTTTTCCAAAATTATAATAAATTTTGATTTGATTGTTCGTTATTAATTTCTCTTTATATCAGTGCGAAAAGTGACGGTTCTTTTCGCACTGAGTGTGAAAAGTGACAGTTGTTTTCGCACTGGTCCACTGGTGCGTTAGAGTGACGTTTTTCACACTAAAATGACAGTTGAAAAGTACGACATTTCGAGTGTGACTCACAAAAGTATTAACTTTTTGCACTAGTGCAAAAAGTAAGTTTGTTACTAGGCAACGAAAGTTTATTTATAGTTATTTATGGATGGCGTTTGACAGTGATAATTTGATTTCTCTAGTTTTCAGTTTAACATTTGAGTATTTTGTGTTAATGTAATATTCTGTTCAATAAAATAAAAAACAAAATCTGTGTATTTAATTCGATCGTAGAAAAAATGTTGTGTGCAACACTTGCAAAAAGTAGGTATATTGGTTGCACTCAGCATGATTGCAGCTCTAACGTCGCTCGTGTTGCAAACTTTATGTCTCATGCAACAATATACACTTTTTGCACTAGTTACACAAATAACTATTATTGCACAGTTTCTTATAAAAGACCACTTTTTACAGTGGAAATGATATAAAAACACTTACTTTTTACACGATAATAATAATAATAATAATAAACTTTATTATCTAAAAGACCATACAAAAATGGTGTGAGATACGTCAGATGGCTTGCTCTAAAGTTAAATGCACTTTGACATAATAATTTTATAATATAATAATCTTAAATATAAATATAAGTTAAAAAAGTCATAATACAGAGAATTAATCACAAAAAATAAATATATATATAATATATGTCTGCAATGAAAACGTAACAAATTTATTTTGTAAACACATCTAGTAGAAGATTAACTATACTTTACATTTATAAAAGACTTTCAATATTGTCATCCTTATACTCTTGTATAGAATAATAACATTTACTTAGTAGAAGATTTTTTAAACTTTTATTAAAATTACTATCATTTAAATTTTTTACTCTCCTTGGTAATTTGTTGTACAATATTATGCCCATATACTGAGGACTTTCTTCGTATTTGGACAAATTATGATGAGGAATACTTAAATCATCGCTTGATCGGGTATTGTAGTCATGATTGAAATTATTTTGTTAAAAATGTATTCAAGTTATTTCTAACATAAAGTAATATCTGTAGTATATAAATGCAAAATATTGGCAATATTTTTAAGTTTTTAAATAGTTCCCTACATGAGGCGTATTTTGAGGCACCTATAATGTTCCTTACGGCTTTTTTTGTATTAGAAATATTCTTTGTGCACTTGGAGAAGAGCCCCAACAAATTATACCGTAGGAGATTCTAGAAAGGAAATGTGCGTAATAATATGATAATACAGTTTCCATACTAGCAATTTTTTGTAATCTATATAATGATAATGCATAACAGGTAGCTGTCAATGTTTAGATATACTGTTGATATGAACTTCCCAACCAAGCGCATTGTCAATATTTACTCCAAGAAATTTTGTTGCTTCAACTTGCTCAATAGATCGCCCATCAATTCTTAATAGAGAACATTCCATTATTCGGGATATACGGGGTGTAAAGTTTATAAACACAGTTTTTGAAATATTTAAAAATAATCTATTATTTTTTAACCAATTATTAAAATTTTGTATTCATTTTGAGCATTAACTATTGTCTCTATAAAGGAATTTGCACTACATAGATATGAATTATCATCTGCAAACATAATTAAGTTGTTTTTATTTAAAATATTATCGGGGAGATCATTAACATAGAGCAGAAATAGCAGAGGTCCCAGGACCGACCCTTGAGGAACACCACTCGTTATTTTTTTGCAGATTTGACTTAACACTATTTACTACAACTACTTTAACTCGATTCTACAGATAAAACTTAAGCCAGTTGTAACAAATGTAGATACACCCGGTATGCTTTCTTTTAGTTAAACTCAAAGCATCGTAAATATTATACGTGACGGATCGTGAAATTGCAAAAGGGGCATTTCTTTTAAAACAAACTTGTAAAATTTAGTACGTGTCAAACCCAAATGATGAAATATGTTTACCACCCACAGTTAAGATATACCATCATAGAAGAGCCATAACGTTTATAAGTCCATTTGCCAGGAATATTCGACAATTGTTAAGTTCAAAGTATTTCTTTGGAAAAAAACCTAAGGGTACAGCCAAATCGGTACCACATGTTTGAAATATGTTGAGAGTCACGGAGGACCTATAGTACAGGCAAGTCGGTTAAACAAGGGTAATTTAGTTAATGGCTTTATTAGGGTATTTCAGGGAAGGCGCGTAATCAATCAATCGCGAGTAGTGAATCAATCGAATACGCGAGTAAAGGTCATAAACCGCCAACAGGAATCATATCTCGGTGTCTATCTCTTATCTACAGACTATTTTGAATAACATAAGTAAGGTAGTTAATTCAAAAGATATTCCATTATATGTAATGTGCGTAATATTAAGATAGGTAGGAATCTATATACACCTGAGCTAGGTTTTGTCCCGAAATGGAATTACAGGAATGATTAGTGAAATTGGGTTTCCCTAGCTCGTAGTTGCGAATGCAGGTGCTATATAGAAATAGTTTAATATGAATTGTATTTGTATCATAGTTAGGATAATTAAGTAAGATTCTAATACCATGGTAAATTATTAACATAGTAAAGGAATGTGCCATAAGAATAATTTTCCATCGTAACGGGCAGATAGCGCTACAGGTCGGGTTGAACTTAAGTACCGTCGGGGAGGAGTGCAATTGGGTAAATCGCCTAATGACTTACCCACCCCCTCAAGTGTAACCGCCCTTCAGGCAAATCGACAACCTGATGTGCTAAAACCTTTAAGCTTTGAAAAGACACTTTTTGTCTAGCTTCCGACCGAAAACATCATCTCTAGTTTCGCGAATAAGAAATAAAGAAGTAAAGATAGTGTAGTGATTGTTCTGTGTTTTCTGATTTTGTTTGTTTGTTAATATATGTAGAGTCAGTCATTTATTTTTGTTTTGTTTTGTTGATTGAATTAGTGGACGTTTGTCTATTTTCCACTATTCGAGGATTCCAGAACGTTTGTCTATTTTCTGGAAATCCTAGTGATAATAGTTTAACCGTGGTTTGAGGGATATTTTTGAACCCATGTAAATGTTATCCACGCGTTAAGCTAGATATTCACTTTTGCCATTGCCAACACTAGCATTTTAAGTTATTATAGTATGAATTTGCATATTGTTTTGTTTTAATAGTTCATTTTGTACTGGGACTTATTCCCCGTATTTTCCATTTATTGTTTTGTTTTTTACCTTTTTTCGTTTCAATGGTAAATAAATAGTATTTTAAGTGTTTTGAGATTCTTTCGTTTTATTGACAATATAGTTGGCAATTTCATTGATCAGAAAATATGGAATAAACAGGTTGAAGTGCTTACTAACCCACGACACGTTTTGTGAGTGACATCAGTGTCCAATACAGCTGGCTGGTCGATAATGAGTAAAGGAGTAAGACATAGATAAGTTAATGAGGGCTCGTACTATATTCTGTGGGTAGTGATTCTGTCTAGAGACTAATTAATTCGAGTATTGATATATTGAAAGAACCATGTTATAGTAAACTGGTTATCAAAGTATAAAATAAATATCTTTTTATAAATAGTAAAAATAGCTCGGCAAGACTGTTATAAAAAGTGGCGCAGTCAGATTAGGATTTGAAAAAGAATAAAATATATACAACTAATTAAGATTCAAGTTATTAATTTTGTCCGTATAATTTTTAGAATGTCAAAAAAATTCATCTTTTCTCAAAAAAGGAACCTAGAATCAGTAGAAACTAATGAATAAAGTTAGATATGTGTTAATTAGCTCTAGACAACTCTATCCAAGGAAAATGTAGGTAATAAAGAATATTTTGAACGACAGAACAGTAGAGAACATATATATATTTGTGAAGAAGTTGCGAAGTACTAGTTAATTAGAGTCCGTTTTGTTATTTCTTACTTGTTCGGAAATTTTGCTACAATAAGAATTCATGAAATTATTAGAGTGTTAGTGTGAATAATGTGGCGTACTTTCGAGAGAAAAGGCGGATATTAATGATTATTAGAAAATTTTTGTTTAATAGAAGTTATTGCGAGAGATGTATTAGAAGTGTTAAACAATGATTTACTAGGGATAATTTTAGATAAATTTATGTAAATCAGAGCAAAGAGTGAAATAGAAATTTGTTACCTGCTGTCAACGATTACTTTAGCGAAAGTGTTATAATATATAATAAAGTACCTGAGAAATCAATATAGCAATATAATTGGGGACCTGTTTAAGTATATTGTGTATAAAACCGTAGATTTATTGGGGTACTTGTGAGGTACAAAAGTGATTAAAAGAGAAGATCTAGGTAGATACATTATGTTGAAATGGTTAATAATTACATTACGTACGCGAAATCGTTGTTTTTTTTGGTTAATTTTTCTTTATAAGAGTAAGTTTGTGGTATAAATTCACTAAATTAGTTGGTTTAGCGACGTTTTATTGTGTAATAGTAATTTTGTAATTCTAAATGTGGAAAAAAAAAAATTGGCATAAAGCGCAAAGTATGCAGAGGAGTCCCAGTTAGATAGATTTTTTTTGTTGTAGTCATGTGAAGGCATTTAACGTTAGTATAAAATTGTTTGAAATTAGATACAGAAATATAAAGATAAACCTTTGAAATTTTAAAGAAAACCGGAGTAGCACGATCATGACTATATTTAGGTTTAGAAAAGTTTTGTTTTGTCAAGTAATTTGTAAATTCACGATACTGCTAAAACGATAATGGATAGTAAAAAAATTTTTGGATATTTTAATTGGTTCGTACTTAGACAGTTAGTTTTAGCAAAGGTTTTTTTGTTATCTCATTGCAAAGTGACAAGTAGGCAATAAGAAATTAAAATACGATACCTTAGACATTTTAATTTTTTTGTTTTGGAAGATATAAAGTCATTTAGATATAGAAGAAAAAGGTTTTATCGCCTTGTTAAACACCTTGTAGTGGATAAGCGTAATAGTTATACAGAGTATTTTCAGCATGTATTCGATGCAGCTCTTCAAGCAATTTAACTGAATTTCGGATTTGTCTTTGTTAAATGATATTCATTGTAGAACAAGTAGAGACGTGGATTAAAGTAATTGTTTTTTTTTTGACTTAAGGAAGAGATATTATACATTTTATCATCGTATAGCTTAATGTTTATAGAGACAGGTACCTACCTGATTGTAAGTAAGGGAGTTGCAGCATGGTCACGCGTTAATTAGCTCTAAATTTTTGTAATTCTTTTTGACGGAGACGCGTATTCGTGCGATGATTTTAAAGAAAAGGGATTTTTGTTTTTACTAATTAGAGAGACAAACAAAAATTGTGATACGCACGTAAAGTAATGAGTAGGGTACAGTCAGAGTAGAGTAACACTTGCTGATTTGTTTAATTGGTTCAAGAATTTTTATGTGTTAGGAAGGTATGAGTTAGAGAAAAAAAATAAAATTCCCGAAATAAAATTTTAATAGATAGTCAATCGATGTAGTAATTTAAGCAGAATATCGACTTTATGATTTATTTTTTCCCCGTTTGTAAGAACCTGATTTAGGTAGTCACCATTTTCACGTGAAGTATATTTTGTTTTTTTGTAACTTTGGTCTAAAGGGGTACATGTTCTTGATCTCAGTTGGTTTTGTTTAAATTGGTGATATCAAATTGTTATTTAACCGTTTAATGGTGATTACGTCATGCAGTAATTAAGACAGATTTTATTTTCTCTCATACACGCGTTTATTTGTTGTAACGGTTGCTTTACTCTCATCTGCTTTAGCCACAATATTAGGGTATTTGTTTTCGTGATTTTTGTAAAGAGTCTCGTATACTTTGTTTTTTTAAGTTGATGTAATTGAGTGAACATAGTTTTGTATCGATTAATAGCGTTAGAGAATTAGTCACGCGGTTTCTGAATTAAAAGTCTTCCTGTGTTTCCCTCAAATGTACTGAAGGGTTAATTTTCCAAAAACTTTGATTTCACTATGTTCTCATTTTGGAAGAAAGTATTGTATATAAAACGTAAATGTTCTGAGAAAAAGTAAAAAGATAAGTAATCTAGTAAGTAGATAGTAGATACGGTACTTGGAAATAGAACAGAAACTATAAAGAAAGGATTAAGTAATGTTTTATGAATTAAATATTGAAAGTAAATAAAGAGATATATGTTGTTGGTACGGGGCTATGCGAAAAGTCCAGCAAAGAATTTCTTTGTTGTTTAGATTAGGTTTAGGTTATTTGTTGACAAAATAGCGCATTTGTGAAAGTGTTCTAATGAATAAGTTGAGTTTTTGAGAAAAAGTAATTAATGGATAGCTGGAAATATGAGTTGAAAGATTGCGTCGTTTTGTCAAACAAATTAGAGGTTCTTTTTGAACAAATATTGTATAAGTTAGTAGGGAATATATTTTCAACGCGTCGGAAATAGTTTAAGGAAGCGTATTTGTTGTTTTTATTAGAGTAAAGCAGAAAGGTTTTTTTTTCAGGTTCAGAATTGGAAATTTCATATATTTCTTATATACGTTTTTCTTTTATCCCATGCTTGAGTATATATCCTTATGGTTGTAAATTGTGTAAATTTTGATGTTGCAGTTTGGGCAATAGGATTGAAATAGGGCGTTTGGAGGTAGTTGGTATTTTATTTGTTCAGTAGATACAATTGAGGTGCAAAGGTATTAGGTACATAGGACTTACTGAGGTAGTTAGTAGTATTAGGGTTTACCTCCCAAGCCGCGTGAGGAAACCACAAGTTTATTGTTTAGAGATACTAGCAAGTAGAAAGTCCTAAGGTATTCTAAGTGTATATGAGTTGCTACGGTAGTTAGAAGTTGTAGGATTTTTCTCCCAAGCCGCGTGAGAAAAATCATAGGGTCTCCTCCCAAGCCGCGTGAGGAAACCACAAATTCAATTGTAAGGGGAACAATAAAATATACCGAGTGTTGTCTAATTGCGGTGGAAGCGAAATCTAGGTGGTCTTATGCCAGTCATAGCACGCTAGTAAGTCACGATTGTACGTGAAGAGAAAGTTGGTATTCGTGAAAATAATTCGTTCCGTCAACTATAACAAAAGATATCCAAAGGGATATAGAAGGAAACAAGTACATCTCCATCATCTCAGATTGCAATAAGGTCACGCAAAAGAAAATGCCGAAAACTACTGTATCACAGTCACCACCAACGAACGATCAACCAGGTACGCGAAAGGAAAACGTTTCAACCTTTTCATCAGAGCAAATGCGACAACAACTGGAGGATCTGCAACAAAAACTTCAACAGCAACAAATACGTTTGGAGCAACTAGTACCATCTAGACCAAGTGGATCCGAAGAACCCGAGAAACCCAACCGGAATATTGGTTATCTGGAAAAGTTGATCAATGGACCCGATACGATTGACAGTTTTGAGGGATGACCCCATTACGAGGCATTCATAGAGGCTGTACTTATGGCAGCCGAACAACATCATTGGACGGAAGCAGAAGCCTTTAATCACATGGTAAGGAAATCAAGAGAAGGTGCCAAAGAAGCTTATTATGCATTGCGGAAGTTGGACCGACCCAAAACAGTTCAAGAAATGAAGATCTGGTTAAGAAGAATTTATGGAAGAAAAGTCAATATAGAAGAAGGGAAGCGAGAATTAAGTAGATGTATTAAGCAACCCGATGAGACTCTGGGAGCCTATGTGCAAAGGCTTAAAGTAGTGTCGAACAAGGCCTTCCCAGGCGAAGACCCTAGTGTCAGGGAATGTTACTACAGAGACAAGTTGATTGTTGATCAATTTCTACAAGGCATCGACTTAAGGCTAGCAAATCGGATTTTGGAGCAGGGAGATTTTTTTTGTGTTGAAGCTGCATTAGCACTAGCTGAATCATATGAGAACGTAGCATCACGACAACTACCGGGAAATTTATACGAAAATTAACGGAACGAAGAAACAAGGGGTACCAGAGCCACAATTTCGAAGAGTGTATCAAGGAACCGATTCCCCAGGAAAAATGTACGAGTCACTCATGTGACTGAAGATGGAATGGAGAAGACGAAATTTAGGGCAAGATATCCAAATATGAAATTGATATGCAAAAGATGTGGAGGAAAAGGACACCAGGTCAGAGGATGTCGGAATCACCCAAGGAAGATATGTTTTCACTGTGCTAAGGCAACTTCGCATTCAACTGAGGACTGCACTAGTGTCCGTCAAGTTAAAGAGCATCCACGCACAACGAAGAACGTTAAAGTTAAGGTACCAAAGGGTTGATCGATTGTGATGTGGCGGTATCGGTAATTAAGAAGTAAGGCGTGCGGAGGTTAAGTTGGCCGCTGTCGCAAGTTAAGGTACGAGCGACATGCATCGGGACAATCTTAAGCCAGTTGACATTGCAGAGGTAGAGTTTAAGCTGAGACGGATCATGCACAGGAATATCATATGAGGAAATGAACTAAATGTTAGTTCATATGGGATAATCGGCATGAATACCGTAGAGCAGTTTAAGCTAATTCTAGATATCGGTGACAGGAGATGGACTTACGTGGTTATAGTTTAGCCTTGACAAGTGAAATCTAATCCGAAGACAACAGGTTATGATAATGATAATCCAGCAAGAGATGTAGCGTTCACTGTATCTGACAGTGGCTATTTTCAGCGAGAGGATCGGTGTGATCACGGCGAGAATTAGCCGAACTCTGCAGTATTGAAGAAGCTAGGTCGCCAAGCCGCGTCGGCCAAGGTAGCTCTTCTAGGTTTATGGTACCACCCGAACACCGACGTTGGAAATAAGTCTACAAATCTTGGGACACCATCCGTTAAAAATAAGTCAGTATCCGCAGTTCGGTATCGTGTCGATTTTTCTCCCAAGCCGCGTGAGAAAAAGCAGGGGTAGGCCTCCCAAGCCGCGTGAGGAACCCATAGTAGTAACACATGATACTTAGAACTGTGGTTACGAAGAGATGTTACAATATCCCAAAAGAATTTAGCGACTACACCGGTAACAATAGCAAACCTTCCAAAAATCGACCTCGAGAACTTGGCCGAGTCGAGAGGACTGGGGTTGGGAATATAGTTTCTAAAACACCCATACCTAGTACGATTTCGTGAAGACTTGGATATATATATATATATTTTTTTTTTAACTTTCTTGGTTCCAATGTTAGGTTCTGTAAGCACCGCGGTCTCTACAGACACTATAATTTGTGAACTACTCCTCAACACAATAACAGTTATTTATGCTGCTTAGTGCAGGGTAGATATTACACACCACATCCATCTAATAACAATAGAAGCTTAGTCGCATGAATTCTTAAGACAATTCAATACATCAGCCCATTTAATGTCATATTATAAAAATCAATTTGGTGTCTGTGTCCAGGATAGATTGATAGGTACACCCTACGGCTCAGGGATGTCAAGTGATCACTTGCATGGTTACGAACGGACACGAATGAGGAATCTGATAAAAGATTATATAGTGATATTTTTGCGAATAGTAACACACCGTTGCGTTGGAGACAACCTTGGAAAAGAGGTGGATAGTCACCTATAGAGCCAACGCCATGTTGTAGTATCCTGTGCCCCAGGGAAATTAGTGATGTTAGAGTTATTTTTTTTTTAAAGAAATAGAATGTTTTAAGTAGTTACTGTAGTTACATGTAAATAGTTGTGAGTAGAGTAGCAGTAGTATGTAGAACACTACCACCATATGGAGAACACCACCACCAGATCCTCTCCCACCCCCGTCCAGAACATGTGTATTAGTTTTCCAGGATATCCGTCAGGACACCGAATTCTTCATATGAGGCAAGCGATTCCCGCCAAGTAGCAGAACCACATCGAGGCGACGTGTAGGACAAGGAAGTGGAGCTAATCGTAGTCAAGATAGAGGACGAACGTGGAAGGAGTATTTGCACAGATGACGCGAACAAGACACAGGATTAATTCAGGATAAGAAAGAGTCGTATATGATTGCGGGTAACCACGGGAAACTAATATTTTCTGACATGTTATAGATAACCAGGGTGACCGGAGACATAGAGGACGAAGCCAAGGAACCAAAGAGCCACATGGAGGGAGGTTGGACGACACCGAGCTCACGAGACACCAGGAATGGAGACCCCGAAGGCCACACCGATGGAACCATCTACCACCCCTGGACATCCCGTGAGGACGACCCCACAACATCAGGACGATTCCGCGAGGTCCAGGACGTGCGAAGCAGTGACGAGCAATGCAGGCGTCAATCCAGAGGGCGGACGACATTATGGTATCGAGGACGAGATGCAACCACAAATCCAAGGTTCCCCAATCCCCAGGTCTGGAGGAGAATCACGCAGAAACATCCATTCTGTGTGACCATGGAATAACAACCAATCCAGGAGGAAAGATAACAGCTTACGACTCCAGGAGATGAGCAGGACCACCTAGGATGAAGATCTATGTCAGGGCAGCGACAACGAAAGAACACTTAGTGGTCAGGGTCCATGAGAGACAATTTAGTTTTAAGTCCATTTGTATAGTTTAATGGGATTGAATCAATTATTTTACTTATGTTCGGGAAAATTGCTCCAATTTAAGGAGGGGGCAATGTAACAAATGTAGATACACCCGGTATGCTTTCTTTTAGTTAAACTCAAAGCATCGTAAATATTATACGTGACGGATCGTGAAATTGCAAAAGGGGCATTTCTTTTAAAACAAACTTGTAAAATTTAGTACGTGTCAAACCCAAATGATGAAATATGTTTACCACCCACAGTTAAGATATACCATCATAGAAGAGCCATAACGTTTATAAGTCCATTTGCCAGGAATATTCGACAATTGTTAAGTTCAAAGTATTTCTTTGGAAAAAAACCTAAGGGTACAGCCAAATCGGTACCACATGTTTGAAATATGTTGAGAGTCACGGAGGACCTATAGTACAGGCAAGTCGGTTAAACAAGGGTAATTTAGTTAATGGCTTTATTAGGGTATTTCAGGGAAGGCGCGTAATCAATCAATCGCGAGTAGTGAATCAATCGAATACGCGAGTAAAGGTCATAAACCGCCAACAGGAATCATATCTCGGTGTCTATCTCTTATCTACAGACTATTTTGAATAACATAAGTAAGGTAGTTAATTCAAAAGATATTCCATTATATGTAATGTGCGTAATATTAAGATAGGTAGGAATCTATATACACCTGAGCTAGGTTTTGTCCCGAAATGGAATTACAGGAATGATTAGTGAAATTGGGTTTCCCTAGCTCGTAGTTGCGAATGCAGGTGCTATATAGAAATAGTTTAATATGAATTGTATTTGTATCATAGTTAGGATAATTAAGTAAGATTCTAATACCATGGTAAATTATTAACATAGTAAAGGAATGTGCCATAAGAATAATTTTCCATCGTAACGGGCAGATAGCGCTACAGGTCGGGTTGAACTTAAGTACCGTCGGGGAGGAGTGCAATTGGGTAAATCGCCTAATGACTTACCCACCCCCTCAAGTGTAACCGCCCTTCAGGCAAATCGACAACCTGATGTGCTAAAACCTTTAAGCTTTGAAAAGACACTTTTTGTCTAGCTTCCGACCGAAAACATCATCTCTAGTTTCGCGAATAAGAAATAAAGAAGTAAAGATAGTGTAGTGATTGTTCTGTGTTTTCTGATTTTGTTTGTTTGTTAATATATGTAGAGTCAATCATTTATTTTTGTTTTGTTTTGTTTTGTTGATTGAATTAGTGGACGTTTGTCTATTTTCCACTATTCGAGGATTCCAGAACGTTTGTCTATTTTCTGGAAATCCTAGTGATAATAGTTTAACCGTGGTTTGAGGGATATTTTTGAACCCATGTAAATGTTATCCACGCGTTAAGCTAGATATTCACTTTTGCCACTGCCAACACTAGCATTTTAAGTTATTATAGTATGAATTTGCATATTGTTTTGTTTTAATAGTTCATTTTGTACTGGGACTTATTCCCCGTATTTTCCATTTATTGTTTTGTTTTTTACCTTTTTTCGTTTCAATGGTAAATAAATAGTATTTTAAGTGTTTTGAGATTCTTTCGTTTTATTGACAATATAGTTGGCAATTTCATTGATCAGAAAATATGGAATAAACAGGTTGAAGTGCTTACTAACCCACGACACGTTTTGTGAGTGACATCAGTGTCCAATACAGCTGGCTGGTCGATAATGAGTAAAGGAGTAAGACATAGATAAGTTAATGAGGGCTCGTACTATATTCTGTGGGTAGTGATTCTGTCTAGAGACTAATTAATTCGAGTATTGATATATTGAAAGAACCATGTTATAGTAAACTGGTTATCAAAGTATAAAATAAATATCTTTTTATAAATAGTAAAAATAGCTCGGCAAGACTGTTATACAGTCCTGAATTTTACCCCTTAACCCATAATGAAATAATTTTTCTAGCTATAAATTATGGTTTATTAAATCAAAGGCTTTGCTAAGGTCCATAAATAAACCTGTGCATTGTTTGCCATTGTTTAAGTTTTCATGTATATTTATGATAAAATTTAAAATAGCAGTTTCAGTAGATCTACCTTTACGAAATCCATGTTGACAGTCCTTAAGTATAATATGCTGTGACGTAAATTCTACAATTCTATTGAATATTACCCTTTCTATAATTTTTGATATCGTTGATAATATTGCAACAGGACGATAATTTTCAGTTAAAGTGCGATCACCTTTTTTATAGAGGGGAATAATCTTTATTCAATGCTGTATGACATATAGTCCTTCAGAGTATTTTGTTTTTGCATTATTCGACAACAACAACGTTCTAAAGTATTTTCAACAATTTTTTTTTGGATTCAACATAATTTATATTTGCATGTTCAGAAATAGAACATCAATAAATATATTAGATAATTTTGTTATTATTGGGCCATATAAGGCTTGAACAAGGTTGTTTATAGACAACAAGTCTCGAATAAAGAGAGGTTGAGTATTTTATAAGAAAACATGAAAATGTAAGCGGCATTAATTATAGAAATTTGTTTTTTATGGTTACATATGACAGTTTATTAATTATAAAATGTAAGTTCAAGTAAATCACTTTATTTTGCGAGATTAATCGTTCACCTGAAGAGCTTGTAAGAGCGAAAGAATATGTACATCTTCTTGTGGACTTCGTTTTTTAATTGTTGACCATAATGAATAAATTTGTGGTAAGTTGAAAAATTTTTTTAATAATTTGTTTTTAGGCGTTTTGAATTTTATGATGTTTAATCCAGTATTCATCATGTATTAAAGAAAGTCCAATGAAAAATAATAATAGCATGTTTAGAGATGAAACATCAATATAAGTATATCAGTTTGGATATGTTTGTTGTTTTTATGCTTGTATAAAGCCTAAACAAAGTCATTTATAAACAATGTGGTTGTTATATTATCTATTTCTAATTCTGAAACTTTGTTGTTCTTAAATTTATCCTTATTAATATTTTTGTTAATTTTATTATTGACCAAACTGCTTTTGATTTGTTACTAGAGTTGTTTATTAGACTATCATTATATAATCGTTTAGCAGCATTTATTGTCTTTTTGCATATTTTTTTATAATTTTTGTAAAATTTTCTAAATAACATTCAAAAATTTGTGCAGTATGATCTGAAATACAACTATAATCAATTTTGCAAATATCATAAGTATTGTTGAAAAAATTGCTACAAATATAATCGATACAGCTATTTGAATGTATGTTATATCGTGTAGCTTCATTAATTCGCATGAAGATATTATACATTTCTAAGATATCCGTGAGTCTGTTTGTTATATATGTATCAGATAAATAGTCTATATTCAGATCTCCACAAATTATGACTCTACAATTTTTATTTTTACTAATATAATTTAATGCTGTATCAAATAATAACATAAATTCATTTATATCTGCACTTGGTGATCTATTGTATATACAAACAATTCTTATTACATTTTTTCCTAATTTTATTTCAACTCTACATGCCTCCATAATTTTTTCTTGACATAAGTTCTTTATGTGAGTTATTTCTCTTATTTCGACATTAAGGCTACTTTTGACTAAAATCATAGTTCCACCATTTTTGTATTTTGTTCTACAAAAATTACTAGCTACGTTATATCCATTAATTTTAAAACAACTGCTTTCTGAATTTTTTAGGCAATGTTCAGTTAAGCAAACAATATCTATTTCTCGTTCGGTTAAATATATTTCCACTTGCTCCTCTTTGTTCTTAACACACTGTATATTTTGATGCATAATGTTTAATTTAAGCATAGCTTGTTCATCATTACTTGATTTTAGTTGCTATTTAGTTGGTAATTGCTTTATTTTTTGCCTCTGAACATTAATCTTTTTTAAATATACAGGACAATTTAAATCATATATAGAGTGATTAACATCAATATCCAATTTAAGATTTGATTTCACTTCTAAACAATTCGCACATTTAATATTCTCACTCCTACAATTTTCACTCGTATGGTCTTCGTCAGCACATTTCAGGCACCTGGATATGCGATTACAATTTTCAGCGTCATGATTAAAACCTTTACATTTAAAACAGCGGAATATACTTATATATTCGAACACTCTACCAAGTATCCCAGTTTATAAACAGATATTTTTCATTAATAATTTTTTTAAATGTTAAAGGATCACATTCTATTATAGCCATACATTTTTCGCATTTGTTTTATAATTTTCACTTTTAAGTTTATTTCATCGTGATGTAGGAAGGTATTCTGTTTTTTTATGCAATTTATTGGTTCATTTTCTTCTATGTTTTCGTCTATATCTATTATTTTTATGCAAGGGTTTTTCAATTCAGGTGTTTTTATTTGATACTGTTTATTTAGTTTCTTTTCGGCAGCTTTTTTAATTTTTTCCTGCTCTTCCTTATTTTTGCATTTGATAATCACCCCTCCTTCTTTGATATCTTTCAACTCAGTTATCCCTACTTCCAATGCAGTTGGATTGATATTTTTTAATACGGCATCTTTAGTTTTTTTGCTCTCCTGTTTATTTTTAGGTTTAATTATTACCACTTCATTGGAAGCCTTACTTACAGCTTTAGCGTATGTTTTGACTTCTGTTTTATTTTCATATTTAGGTATATTTTGACTAACTGTGTCAATTACATTTCTGATTTCCTCTAGTTCTGGAGTTAAATCCGCTCTAAAGCTTTTGACTATAGTGTTCAACTCAAGAGTAGTTTCAAAATATGTTACACATTCATCACAAAACCACTTTAAACCTGTGCAGCTTTCAATTAGTTGTATTTCTCTAGGAGACACTTTATAACATTTAGCATGATATTGCAGCTTACATTTTCCCGCGCAATTTAGGACATTATCATCTTCTTTTAATTTAGTCCTACACTTTGTTACGATCTAAAATCGTATAATAAAGTGAGGTCCAGGGTATTACTAATCCTTTATCGAGAGCAATAAAAATCGTGTTTAAAAAATTATATAAACGTTTATTAACAATCTAGCTAGGATTATTCCCAATAAATATATACAAAATTACACTTGTGAATTACCCACAAAAAAATAAAGATTTTAAAATGACAATTAGTCTAGGGTAGATTTTAAAATACAATAATATAGTATGTATTAACAATAATTAAATAATTAAAATAGATCAAGACAAATATCTGTAAGGAAACAAATATTAATAAAGTTACAAGCAACTAATACAATATAACAGCCGGAATTAAAAAAACAAATGTACAATAATCAACTTAACGTAATGAGAGTTAATCGGGTCCAGAAACAAGATTATTTCGTTACGCCTAGGGAGCCTTCTGAAAGAACTACAGTCCTCGTTGGATATAGTATTCATCTCAGGTCTTAGTACTGTATAATATGATGTTTACAAAGGTATTCAATAATAAAATCGCTAGGCTTATCTTCTATGTAAATAATATACCAAAATCAAGTCCCCAAAAAATCGCCAAAAATATCCAAAGTCTAAAAAATCCAATTACAGTCCAAAAATACTTAATTGTCAGTACGAGCTGGTGGTATCGCTCAAATTACACCGTACCAAAATCGTCTAAAATATATTACATCAAAATTACTTTTACGTTAACCTATAAAACACGTGGTCTTTTAAAAGACAAAAAAACTGCTAGAACTTACCCAGATTATTCTGGACGATTAGTTTCTTACAAAAATCCAAATCAATCGAAAGTAAGTTTAATCTACAATGTATTAAACTAACCCAACATGTAGAAATTGTATTATATTCCGAAAACTAGCCGAAAGCAACCAAAAGTGCTTTTACCACAATTATCATACAACGAAACTATCGGTTCATTAGTTGATGAACAAAAGAGGAAATTCTCTCATTTTCTACGCGTTTTATAAAGTATTTCATTAACAAAAAAAACACATAGCACATAGCTAGTATAAATCTAGCAGAGTTGCCAACTCACTATGTTACACAAAAAAAAACCTATATTTCTGGACCATTGAATATTTCGATGCGATGGACTATTTATAAAAGTAACTTTGTTTTTTAAAAATTTTAAAAATTTCTAAAGGCTAATATTTACACAGCATACTTATTTATCAATGTTATTCCAAACGAATAATAATTAATTGTTGGTAAGGTTGAGAGAACTGTATTATCAATGACCGTCGACAGACTTCAGATGGTTCACTGAATCAGCTGTGAGGGTATGTTCCGTATCTCAACTAGCGATCGGTTATGTTCAGTGGAAATCGTCCACAGATATTTTAATTATTTTTAGGCCGTAATAACTTATCACAATTATCCATGTTGTATTGAATTCATATAGACGTATTCACATTTAACTCAATCGTAGAATTAGCACACAGCCTTTTACAGTTTATCAGTTTCTACAGTAAAAAACTGTTTAAATACCACTATTTATAAAGGTTATAATGTGTAATGAATGTATATATTCTGGATTTATTACTTACAAATGGTCCTTAATATATTAGCTAGATTCACAATTATTGTATAGTATTCACAAAATAAATTTTTGATTTCTAAAACATAAAAACACGAGACTTTTCACAGAGCAAATTATAATCACACTATCTTTGGCTGTGTTCGAATACTATCGTAGATAAAAACATATTAATCACGAAAGCTTGTTGCAATCCATGATTTTATTTTGCAGCAGACACATTTTCCATCAAATAGGGGACCTATAACTTGTATTTTAAAACTACGGACAATGACAATGTTTATTTTATTTATTTTAATTTTTAATTTTCTGATGATGGTAATGTCGACAAATGGCTTACTGCTTACAGGACGAAACTTCCAGATACTACGTTTCCTGTAGTTAAAGCGCGCCAGCAGCACCTGGAATGATTTTTGAAATGTTTTCAGCCGTCATCTTCATGGTGTGAGTTCTACGACGAATCCTTCAGCAACTGAATGTCTCTCTATTTATGAAAGAATACACCATACCATGCAAACATGTGGCTATAAGGATTATTATGGATCGCATCCGCTTCAAATTACGGATCGAGGGCCACTATTAGACGACGGCGAGGGCTTCTTAGACAACGGCCTAATACGTTGCTAATTACTACAAATATCAACAATGAAAGAAAATGGATTAAAATAAGAGGAGATAGGACAGGTATCGGGCATAAAGGTTTATTAAACAATAGTAATCCGAATGCTAACCTGTCTAAAGAGCGACGGTACTCCCCACCCAGCGGCTTACAGCTACTCTAGCCGAGGTTGGCGATCGATTAGTCGAAAGAGAATTACTGCGAAAGGAATTATGGTAATGTGAATTGAAAATTAATGGGGTTCATGATTATATTGTGTAAAAACACTTACTTCGTTCAAAATTTAAATTAAAAAGCTCCTATTGCAACAATTTTATCACTCGTCAGAATTTAATATATACGCATCAACGACGGATCAAATTACGTTATCCGAGATTTCTCTGTCGTATACATGCATAGGGGGGATGACCTGAACCCTTTTAGAACGCCCACCTGCTAGCGGCACAATTCATTTTCAAGTCAGTTACTAATTTTTTCACATGGCCGGAAAATTGATGAATGCATATTTATATCTCTTGCTCTCCAACGATCGTTTCGTCGGCGCCTCAGTTTTCGACTGATGATCGCTGTGTGAAGGGAAAATATAGGTCGAATTATATTTGCGGTTCAGTTTCTAATTTTGGTGTAAGGCCGGAAAAACGATGAATCTCGAATTTTGTTACCATTTCGTTGTTGGCGTTCCAAGCCAACTCATCATTCCTGGGCGAAACAGAAATTTTGGGTTGAATTAAAATTTTTTATTCAGTTTAAGAACTAATTCGATACAGTTTGAAAGTATGTGCATATAACCGAGAAAACGATAGATTCCATGTTTCGTTACTGCTACAGTTACAATTTCGTTGGCGCCTCAGTTTCCATCTCACGGTCTCTGGGCGGAACATGAACATGGAAGGAAAGTTTGTCTTCGATTCAGTTTCCAACTTTGGACCTAGCCATAAAAATGTCTCAGTGCGAAGCGACGCTTGTTGCTCTCTAACACGGGTGGTTGCATACTTCAGGACTGGCCTGTCGCTTGCTTGTCTCAACTCATTGAGTTGGTATTGAGCATTGAAATTTATGATACTCGTTATGCCAAAAAAAAAATATATTGATGTCTGTAAATTTATTGTAAAACTAAAGCTGGCAAATAAAGACGTTTATTATTATTATTATTATTATTATTATTATTATTATTATTATTATTATTATTATTCCTTAAATTTTTATCGATATAACTTGAAATTTATTATTTTCTTCTCAGGGAGAATAATATTATTGATTAGAGGACTCATTTTGAAATTAATGACTGGTTAGTTAACAAGGGAAGAACTTTTGGTAACCGAGTCGAAAGCTAATCTTAATAATTCTGATTTGTGTTAAATGTTCTGAACAGATTTGTCATAATTTGGACGTTATTTTGGTAATTTACTTCAAACTCACTTACTGAAAAATTGCTAAATACTGTGTATGGGAACGAAACCTTATACTTCTCAGATATCATACAAATCTATTTCTCTGCCTCTGCTGATGCACTTCCTAATTTTGTATTACACTGTTTAAAGATCTTTTAAAGTGGTTTCATATGCTAATATGATCCAAATATCCAAAACGACAGTACGTTTGATCCTGTTGGGTTAAGTAAATTACTTATTTAAGAGAAAAAAGTCATTATTACAGCTTTAATTATGAGCACCTATAAAGTTGTTAAAAATTTCGTAATGTTTTATTTCTAGAAGATTAATGACCATAACAGTTATTGCAGCGTTTTTAAATTTTTGATAAATTTTCATCAAAGTGTGTTTTATAAATTGATAAAGGTTGAATGATATTGTTTAAATGTTATTTGTGGCATTTCAATGATGTTTAAATGAAAATATTTCCTATAAAAAAAGTCACGTCTAGAAATAAAAACAGCACAAAAGGTAATGGAAGATAATAGTTACAATTTCTTTAAATGTTTATGTTGGTGACCGTCCGAAGAGATTTATTTTATTACTCTCTGGAATTTTATATCAGAAAAATATTAGGGTTACTGCTGAAACTACGAATACATTTATTGATTGATATGTATATTAATGAATACATCTCCATTTTTCATTTTATTAATATTTTCTCTCCTGAAGCAGCTTATGCTTATGCTTCCTATTTTAAATTTATTTTTTATTTGAAGCATTAAATTAGTGTCAAGCAATTTGGCAAATATTAAAGTCTATTTTAAAAATAGATGAGTCGAGTTTATTATAAAAATATACCGTCCAACAACACAGCAAAAAATATTTTACACTTATTTTCGTAATTTGGCTCAAGTATAAAGTGTTTACATGACCATAAACTTAAAAGTGGATGTATTTTTATAATATGAAAGACATACTGCCATTATTCTCTTTCTTAATTTATTAAACTAGTACTGTAGATACCTACTTGTAGGTAATAATTATTGTGATATATATGATCATATATATTTATTTATTTATTTATTTATTTATTTCTCAAAACAGACTAACAAGCCTAGTTACATGAGAATCTATATAATTCAACTTATCAACTAGAGTATTTAAACTTAAACTAAATATTCCTAAATATCCTACACCTATTTTGTGTTTATATATAACTTACGCCTGAGACAACAGATATTGTCTCTGCTTATACCATGTAGATAAATGTATATAAAAAAAAATTATAATAAAAATAAAAACTTATTACCTTCCTTTATAATCTAAATAAATAACTGCAATACAAAATAAAAATGTAAGAGCAATTCAATGGTTATAAAAGAAAAATAAAAATAAAAATCTGCGACATAATATGTTTGTTTTTTTTTTTCTTAAAATGTTTTCTTAACCGCCTCTCAAGTTACCAAATCATTTTCTTCAAATCAAATTTAAGATATAATTATTGACGAGTCGTGAGGACAGTAACTAGCTGTGAATAAAAGCAACAAATAAAAGCAAATGAGTGTCAGAGATCTATTTAATAATAAATCTAGTAAATCTAATAATTGGGAGCAAGGGATAAGTAATGGTTTGAAATTACCGATTTAAATACTTGTGGTGACATAGAAAAATCTGCGTTTGTCAATGTAAATACTTCATTGGTTAATCTCAACATTGTATATACTGGGAAGTTATAAGAAACAGTGGCATATGGGAACATAGAAAAATTGTGTCATTCTTATATACCTACTAGGAGCATATAATGTGCATAAAGTTAATAATTCGGAACAGTGTATTTTATAGTTCAAGAGTTTATAAATGAATATCAAAAATATAATTTTCCTTCGATCAATCAGTGACATTATACCAAATTCATTTCTTAAGTATGCAGTTCTCATCTCCTCATAATTAGGATATGATTTATATTTAACGTAGTAGAGATATCTTAAGAGTCTGTTTTGTGTTTTTTCAAGGAGCCTGTATGTTGATATTCGTATGTGGACACCATATTACACTACAGTATTCTAATTTAGGCCTAACGAACATATAATATAATATTTTAATGGTTTTTACATTCTTAAAATCTCTGGAATTTCTTATAACAAAAGCTAAAATACGGCGAGATTCGGACGTAACTTTATATATATGTTCCTTAAAGTCTAACCTGTAATCGAACATTACTCCTAAATCTTTTACCTTATGGATTCTGGTCAATAAATCAGTGTTCATTTTATATTCATAATTTAGTTGATTATGGTTTCTTGTAAATGTCATCACGAAACACTTAGCTATATTAAACTGTAATTTATTTTCCAGACTCCAGTTATGAATTCTTTCAACATCCCGTTGAAGAGCTTCTGCGTCATGTTGATTGTCTATGGTTTTAAATAATTTTAAATCATCCGCATACATAAGGCATTCACTATTTTTTATAACTTGAGGAAGATCATTAATGAATATTATAAATAGTAAAGGTCCCAGGTTGGCTCCTTGCGGAACACCTGAATGGGCAACATGTTTCTTAGATGTCACGTGATTGTATTTTACAAAAAAAATCTATCTTTGAGATAAGACTGGAAAAATAATAAACTGCCGCTAGTCAACCCAAACTGCATCTGCTTTTTTATTAGAATATCATGATCCACCTGATCGAAAGCCTTTCTAAAATCCGTGTAAATAACATCACTCTGAGATTTGGCTTCAAAAGACGAGTTAACATGCTTACTTAAGACTAACAAATTGGTAAAAGTGGACTTGTTCGGTAGAAAACCATGTTGATTTTCATTAATGTGAAGTTTAACATGCGCATATAATTTCGTATATAAAATTTGCTCAAATAACTTGGCTGGAGCCGATAAAACTGAAATCGGTCTATGATTTTCGATAGCCATTTTATTGCCTGATTTATATATTGGAGTAATAATAGCCTCCTTCCATAAATCAGGAAAAGTATTGTTTTTCAAACATATATTATAAATGTACAGTAGAGGGTCTTTTAACCAATCAATACAACTTTTAAGAATATATGGTGGTATTTTATCGGGCCCAGCCGGGCGCTTAGGCTTAAGTTTTTTTGCAGCAAGTTCAATGTCTTCCAAGACTAACTCTGAGAGTTGAAAAACTTCACAGGGTGTATAAACTACATTACTGTTAATAGTATAAATGGGTTTAGTGTAAGAATAAGTTGATAAAAAATAATTTGCAAATGTCTCAGGTATATCTTTTTCAATTTTAGTCCCGTTAAATGTAAGGGTTTCGAATTGAGAAGCAGATCCTTTTTTCGATTTTACGTAGGACCAAAACTGATTAACGTCCTGTTTCATATTTGCCTCAATATTATTTATATATTGTGCATATGCTTGTCTAGTGAGTGACTTTAATTTTTTTCTGTACATAATGTATTTATTATCCACTTTTTGTTTTTTTGCGGTATTTTTCAGCTTTAAAGTTTCAATAATTTCAGTGTTAAACCAAACCGGATATTTTTTATGCCTTGAGAATTTACTTTTTGGTGTTGAATTTTCAAATAATGTATGTATGCACTCATAAAAATAGCTAACTGCTGTATTGGGATCTGTAATTGAATATAAAGTTGACCAATCATGTCTCTGTAATTCTAACACTAATTGTGGGAAATTGCATTTTTTAAAATTATAATGTTCTGAACCATTAAAATTCTCTTCGAATTGACTCCTGGTAGCTAAATACTCAACACAAACCAATAATGCAGGATGATAATGATCCTCATCAAGGAGGGGTACATTGTCCCTCTTAACGAGTGTATCAATGCCCTTCAAGGGAGAAGTAATTACCAGATCCAAGGTTTTCCCTTGTATGTTTTTTACATCATTTAATAAATTTAAGTCGAAGTTGTCTAAAAAATGTCCCAATAATAATTGTGTTACCGCAGTATTAAAACTTTTTGATTTACCCTCAATACTTAAGTTAAAATCACCTACTATAATAGTATTTTCAAATAAATCAAATTCCCTTGATACGTTTTCATAAAAGTGGTCATACATGTTCATTGAGGATTTTGGTGGAAAATAAATATTAATCAAATTAAAAGACTTCATTTTATATGTAAAACTAATGCCAACATATTCATACTCCCCAGTATACACAAATGATTTTCTTACCTTTAACTGTTTCTTCAAAATTACCAAAGCCCCGCCTCCTCTTTCTTTATTAGTAATATTTGAATCTCTATCACCTCGAAAAATATTATATTTGTCTAAATCGACTACTTCAGCATCTAAATAGGTGTTATTCAACCATGTTTCCGTTAAACAGCTACAGCTTTAAAGTTTGACAAGCAACAATACATACCCAAAGACTTACATCGTTCGCAAATATACAAGGGAAGGGACATACCAATCGTATACAGAAAACGAACAGACGTACCAAGATTGAGAATGTCGTAGAATTAGATGCTAAAACACAATGTTTATATTGTGGTTATTCTGCTCATAAGTCAAGGAGAGATTGCCCAGCCAAAAGGAAATCGTGTAGTGGATGCGGAAAATTGAATCACTTTAAACGAGTTTGTATAGTCTCTGGAAACGCACACGTACAGAACACTCGATACATCCGAGATGCAAATAGAAACCATGAGTCCGATGGAGATAATGGAAGCGTTTCATCGACCAATACTTCAAGCATACGTAATATACATCCATCAAACAAGGTTATGATCAGTGTAAATATTAACAAGAAATCTTTCGAAATGCCTTACGATCCAGGAGCTGCACATTCAGTAGTGGGTAAACCGATTTGAATACAATTTGGTAGGCCAAACCTTAAAGCAACACCAAATTTAATTGCGTACACTGCTTTAGTAACTAAAACTCTTGGTATAGCTCAGATCTCAGTAGAGGCTTTTGGAAAGAAACTATTACTTCCGCTATATGTTACCGAATCTGAGGATATTCCATTATTTGGATTAGATTGGTGTTTCGCATTTAATTTACCCATGCCACCAGGATCTAGACTGTGCCAAATTCATATGAAACCTAGGCATACAACCAAAATGGAACAATACAAACAGGAATCATTGAACTTATCAAGTGATAAAAATAAACAAACCACGAATAACAATAACAAGCCAAATCAATTAGTTCAAATTCCTGGCGGAAGCGACTTGACAGCCAATGACAGAGTTCAAATAATACAACTGTTAGAGAACCACAAAGAATCATTTGATGACAACCTTGGTAGCATTAGAGGACATGGCTAGGATACATATTTCAAAGAAGGATCACCAAAAGCATTTAGACCAAGACCAGTCCCAATCGCCTTACAAGATCAAGTTTCTGCTGAACTTAATCGTTTGATTAAAGAGGATGTTCTGGAACAAGTTGACACAACGACAACATCTATAGAGTGGACCTCACCTATTGTAGTGGTCGTTAATTCAAACGGTCGGAGATTTCAGAGTCACTATTAACCCACACGTGCAAATTAATTATTATCGTTTACCACGTTTCGAGGACATAATGGCAAAAGTAACTGGAGGACGATATTTCACAAAAATAGACCTTAAAGATGCCTACTTACAACTTTCAGTACATCCTGATTCACGTAAATATTTAACAACAGCAACGCATAAGGGATATTTTACATACAAGCGTTTACCTTTTGGAGTATCATTTGCACCGTCACTTTTTCAGCGGACCATGGACCAATTACTTTCAGGTATTGATGGAACAGTATGCTACTTGGATGATATTTTAATCACGGCACCAACAAAAGGGTTACATTTCGAACAATTGAAGCAGGTATTACATAATTTGCTAGCAGCAGTGAGGGACTCCATCCCACAGACGAACACATCAAGGCCATTCATGACATGCCCACTCCAAGTAATGCAACTGAATTAAGATCTTTTTTGGGCTTTATCACATATTATGGGCGATTCATTCCACTTTTACATGTGAATTGCGTTCCATTACATAGACACCTTAAAAAAGGCAGTAAATTAACCTCAAACGATACTCTGATCAGTCATTACCATTAGGTATTCGGGACAAGTGATGCATCTAATAAAGAAGCAGGTGCCGTATTATTTCAAAAATACTCCGACAACACCTTGCGTCCAATAGCATTTGTTTCGAGGACATTTACAGACACAGAAAAGAGATATTCCACCATTGACAAAGAGGCATTAGGTATTGTGTATGCGGTTACTCGTTTTCATAATTACCTGTATGTAAGCCATTTCACATTGTTAACTGATCATAAACCTCTGGAAAGGATATTCAGTGAGAGCCGCGAAACTCCTAAGATAGCTAGTAACCGATTAATGAGATGGGCAATGGTGCTGAATAGTTACAACTTTACAATAAAGTACCATCCAGGACGAGAAAATGCTCCTGCTGATGCACTTTCCCGATTGCTACTTAAAGATAAAAGTTTGTCAGAAGCAGAGGAAGTAGGATTGCCAAAACGTGGACATCTACTCCATCTTCGATTGAGCCAACTACCAATATCGAAACGAGAAATGCGCGACAGTAATGAAAAAGATGTAATTTTAAAGAAAGTCATAAGCTATACAAAGTCTTCCTGACCAAACAAGGAAAATTTACCATGCGAGTTACACCACTGCGTGCCAGACAGATTGCAAGAAACAGTATTATGGTTACCCTGGGATATGTTCAATGCAGTCAATGGCTAAATTACATGTATATTGGCCCAAAATAGATGCAGATATTATCCAGCACGTCAGCAAATATAATTTTTGCCAAGAATCTCGACAAAATGAAACAAGAATTCCATTGTACCCATGGAGTGCACCAAAAGAACCTTGGTCACAAATCCACATAGATTTCGCTGAACTATTTGATGGTAAAATGTGCCTAGTAATTATAGATGCGTACACGCGCTGGTTAAGGGTGATTCAAATGAGAAAAATTACTACCCAATCTACAGTAACAGCATTACGAGAAATATTTCCCAGATATGAACTTCCTAAATTCCTTGTGTCCGATAATGGACCACAATTCATAGCTTCTGAATTTGAAGAGTTTTATAATGTGAATGGCGTGACTCATGTTAAAATAACACCTTATCATCCAAGATCCAATGGAATTGCCGAACGTGTTGCCAAACCATTCAAAGAAAGGATGTCATCCAGTGACAACACTGAGAGTTTAGATGTACGACTACAAAACTTTTTGTTTTCGTTTCGGTGTACATCTCAGCGTTCTACTGGAAGAACTCCGGAAGAATTAGTGTTTGGACGACCACTAAGAATGATTTTTGATCAATTAAAACCCGATGTATAGATAATGAGAAGCTAAACCAGAAACTTTTACTCGATCGGTCAAACGTAAGAGATGCAAACTTTTACAGAGGCCAAACAGTTTGGATAAATGATCCTTTAAATAAAGGTTTTAATCCTGGATGTATTCAGGAACAAATAGGTCCTTATTCATATATCGTTGATATACAAGGGACCCCACGAAGGAAACATGCCAATAAAATGAGACCTCGATTTTCCATATTCCCAAGGGAACGCAATACCCGACAATTTTTAGATGATGGCTCTCCGAGTTTAGATATCTCTAAGAACATATCAAATAAAACTGATTCTATTACAAATTTAGATATAGCAGAAGACGGTAACTCGATTCACGGTAACTCGATTCCAGAAGCCTTAGAGGAGTCTGTAGATAACTTCGACAAATCTAATTTTTCCCCAGTTAGAAGAAACCCACCCAGAACGAGAAGTTTACCCGTCAGATATCGCGAATAATATTTCTGTTTTTGCAAGGAAGAA
The DNA here is from genome assembly GCA_963680705.1 of Rhagium mordax. Taxonomy (NCBI): domain Eukaryota; kingdom Metazoa; phylum Arthropoda; class Insecta; order Coleoptera; family Cerambycidae; genus Rhagium; species Rhagium mordax. The sequence continues at coordinate 35,616,377 of OY796661.1, read as the reverse complement.
ATGTGATATGGTCATATATTATGTATACATCATTGGCAAGGTTCAATTTAGAGTGCGAAATCTGTAATGCAACTAAGAGAGAAGGTACATAGGGGCAAAGCCTTCAGTTAACAAGAGACTCCTAACCATTCCTACACTCCTACTAAATAGGGGTATGTGTGTGTGATGTGGCGCGCGACGACAGCGGTTCAGCCGACCTAAGCCGAGCCGAGAATTATGTTTAGTAAGTAAGGAGCTTCAGTGAAGCGAGTATCTGACGTTTACGGCCGTGCGATATTTTTACGATGTTTTCATTCTTTTATCATGTTTATCGCTGTTGCATTTGACAATACAACAGCGTTTTAAGAGTTGATGTTATTTATTAGCCTTAAACCTAAAAATAGTTTGTACTTCGCAGGAGAAAGGCTTATTGATGAATAATTGTTTATTTACATTGTAACGGCGCTTACTTTCGAAGTATACTTACGTCACCTTTTTAGACGGAAATCTCGGGCGCCAGTTCTTTAACTTTTAAGTGCAAAGAACAGCACTTTTTGGCTTTCCTATTGGGGAAGCAATCCGGGGTAGCTAACAGCTGGAGATACGGAATAATGCCAGAGGGTCGTAAGCTGGAGGTCTGTCTAAAGGACTTCGAATATCGAATATGTACAGTTTTAGTAATTAAATAAATGGGCCGGCTGGTAATCAAGTGTATATGCAATGCACACGGATATGATTTTATTTCGGCGGTGAGTTGCGGTTAGCTGTTGTTTATTTTCGCGTCTGAAGATTTCGACCGACAAGCACGAAGGATCTCCAACAGGATATATTGTATGTACGACGGACAATAGATATTTGAGTCTATACTGGATGTTGTAAAATACGGCGAACTACTGCCACAAACGGAGAGCTATTTATCAGTGACTATTGTTATTTAAGATAGGTTTTCCGGTAACCTCTGTGCAGTGAGACCTGTGGATCGCCCGACCGAGCAAATCTAGCCAGCCGTTGCACAATTTATTAAACAAAAGAAACCCACGGAGGTATTAATTAGCTCTTGTTTGATTTAGTAGCATAATACAGCGATACTCCCGGACAAAAAGAACTCTGAATATCTATACTTCACTGAAGGCAGTACGGACTGTTAATAACGGATCACGGTGTATTCTTAATTCTTACCAATACCAATTTCAAGAAAATTATGCCTAAGTCGCGGTGAACACGGTGACGGTAGATATATCTGATCTGCTGTGGTTGCTTCGATGGATCTGAAAGATCTGATGCGGACGAGACGCGACGTTCCGCTGGCTTTTTGTTACTTTAATGACGTAGGCAGAATGCGCGTTAAACGGCCGATTGACTTGAAACGCAGGACTCTTACGCACAACGTTCTTTACTGAGGTCGGGTGCATTAGGTAACTAATACTATTGTCTCAGAGTATTACTAACCGGAAATGAGTTGCTTGCAATTTCTAGACTATATTGCAAAAAGAAACGGATTAAAACGGACATGAATTAATATTTTAACCGGTTTTAGTAACTAATGATTTTTGTTTCCGACTCGGTCATTATTTATAATAATTCACGGATTTTAATTATACGGGGGATAGTCGAAAATTAATCAATTAATTATTTAACTGCTTGTTTACCAGCTGGTGTTTTACAACTCAATACTAACTTAACTAAGACAGGACTTACTTACTAAAGCACGGCGGCAGGGTGTACCCAAGTGACGGTAATATTTAAAGCAAAAACAGATATTCCTTGACTGGAAAAAATCACTTCGTTATAACATTGGGCGCGACATCGCGGCCGTTCGATACATTCGGCCGATTCCGTCGTCCCCTTCGACCGCGTGTTGTAAAGAATGGAAGGTGGGAGGTAGGGGATAGCGAGTTGTCTGTTTAACTTGTTTCAATGCTTTAAGTTATCTCCGTCTGATGCATTTATATCGGCAACCTAGATTGGACCTTACCAATGGTGTATAACTCATAGCTACTCCAAGTTATTGAGTAGAACAAACCTACGACTGGAATTTATGAAGTCTCCACGGTAACAACAAGAGGGGTTTTTTGTTATACATGTTGACAGAAGTTTTGTAAAAACAGTTAAAGTTTATTTCTAATAAAATAGTTGTTTGAAGATCGCATTTTATTGCACTAGAACCCACAATAATCCTACAATTATTAATAAATTATTTTTTAAATATATTACTAAGTATTGTCTAAAAGTTATTTGTGACATTGTTCAGTTTTCTGTCTTGTCTTATTTGGGATTTATTACCACATTTCTGAACATTTTCCAGACAATCTAAAAAATTCCTGGATTTTTATTAAATAACCTTTACGACAGTGACTTTACATCAAAAGAACAGTTAAAGGTTGTTTTTTTTTGACATAAAATAAAATTAATTTTTTCTCTACCGTTACTTTTTTGGGATTTACCACATTTCTATCCATCCAAAAAAATGTTGATTTGTCTAAAAAATATTCAAATTAACCAGTTTTAAACTGAGAAATAACCTTTACGCCTTTGATGTAATGTCAGATGAACATTTAGAGGGTGTTTTTTGACAACTAATAGGAATTAAAATAATACAAAAATACTGCGCTGATGTTTCGGAAACTATATCTATTCTTCAGTTTTAAACTGGTTAATTTGAATATTTTTTAGATAAATCAATTATTTTGAATAGGAATTTCAAGAAATGTAGTAATAAATCCCAACAAGAAAAGGAAGAGAAAAAATTTATCAAATGCCACAATTAACATTTAAACAGATATTATATAAAATAAACTAGAATAAAGACAATGATGTTCGGAAACTTAATCCGTTCCCTTTTTCAATGCTAATAATCTTTGGTTTGTGTAATTCGAGTACAATTTTAATGTTTATATCATAATATATATCATACTTACCACGTTCACAGAAAAGCTGATCATGTTGCTAAATTCTTCTTTTAAAACCAACCTTTAACTGTTCCTTTGACATAAAGTTACAGGCGTAAAAGTTATTTTTTTTTAATCCAGATATTTTTTAGATTGTCTGGGAAATGTTCGTGTGGTAACATATCCTAAATAGGAAAAGAAAGAAAATATTAAATATTTAATTACATATTACAGCGATAGTTTGTAAGGAAATTTTCAATAAATGAAAAATTATGTTTCAAACGTATTTGTCAGTAAAAGGTAGTGAAATTATGGGAGGAGTTTTCATGATAACCTCTTAGCAAATAGATTCTGAAGAATTTTAATATTTAAATAGCATTTATTAATTACATTTTATTAGTTTATCAGTTACAGTTTTCAAAATATTATAGAAAAATCAAGTTTGTAGTAACTTATTTTTGCTCGTTTGAACATTTTGTACTAGTTATTTGTGTTTATGAAAACCCATTTGCTTCTAGAACCCATAACACACCATATAACTTCGGAATATTGTTATAACGCAAGAGAGTATTGTTTTACAATGTAGTTTAAAAATTGGCCAAGGGGTTCGAACTCTATGAAGTTGTAGTATTTTATAATATACAAATATTAAACTAGTATTGTATTTTATAAATTCAATTTTAAAAATTATCATGGCGTATTTTAATTTCAAATGAGGCAAAGGATAATTTGAAATTCCTTATTTTGACTGCAGTGAAGATATTTTTGTTATCTTCTATCCTAGCTTATTTCACGAACTTTAATTAAAATAATTGTCCTTAGTAAGTAAGTTTAAATACATGTATTTCAAAATTAGTTACCGTTTTTTGTTCTGATTAAATGCTCTGTGTGATATAATATACAAAATTGTTCAAATCTCTTTTAGTTGTAATTTAAACTTCTGTTTATAATAACTAGCACTAGTTTCTTTACTAAAAACATACATTTTAGTTTGCCTATATCATTTATCTAATTTATCCGCAGTATTTTCCACCATTAAAATAGAACTATTTTTGCATAAAACTAATTATTATTAACATTTAATTAAGTTAGGAAGGTTAATCCCATATGAGTAATTGTTCATATTGTGGAAAAAATAGAATACTACTCATAAAATTCCTTTATTGGACGTTACCGGTTTCGTGAACAATATTCTTTGCTTCACATCCTCAGACGTAACAGGACTACAATTAATTAAAAGTAATAAATAAGGTGACTTTATGTAATAATTGATCTTAATAAGTTATTAAAACTTAAAATAAATCACAGAGAGCAACCACATTTGACTATAAAAACACAAGAAATCTAAATAAAAACACACACTAAACATAGAATAATTTAAAAAAATCTTAAAAAATATTGGATAACACCTTTAAATTTAGTTTAATTATAACATAATATTAAATAAAAATTAATATACAGTTACAAATAAAGAAAAAAGAAATATACTTACATTTTTATAAATTGAAAACAAGGGTAGTCAAAATTTTTGGATTGTTTTCCAACATAGTCAATAATTTAAAACAATGTACTATATGTATCTAAGATACAATGTACTATATGTATCTAAGATACATATAGTACATTGTTTTAAATTATTGACTATGTTGGAAAACAATCCAAAAATTTTGACTACCCTTGTTTTCAATTTATAAAAATGTAAGTATATTTCTTTTTTCTTTATTTGTAACTGTATATTAATTTTTATTTAATATTATGTTATAATTAAACTAAATTTAAAGGTGTTATCTAATATTTTTTAAGATTTTTTTAAATTATTCTATGTTTAGTGTGTGTTTTTATTTAGATTTCTTGTGTTTTTATAGTCAAATGTGGTTGCTCTCTGTGATTTATTTTAAGTTTTAATAACTTATTAAGATCAATTATTACATAAAGTCACCTTATTTATTACTTTTAATTAATTGTAGTCCTGTTACGTCTGAGGATGTGAAGCAAAGAATATTGTTCACGAAACCGGTAACGTCCAATAAAGGAATTTTATGAGTAGTATTCTATTTTTTCCACAATATAACATTTAATTATTGACAATAACATTTTATTTAAAAAAAACATTTATTTATTCAACTACATATTGCAAAATTGATATAAAAGAATCTTTAAAATTTGTATTAGAATGTGATATTAAATTCACATTATTCATTGAATTATATTATTCATAATCTAAAGCAAGTAGTTAACTTATTCAAATGCAGTCACTTTGTGTTTAAAATTTTGAAATGTTCTTCAGTAGAAGTCACTATATATTACAACACTCTGTACTCTGTACCCCTAAACTAACATTGTACGAGAAGGAGTACATATTTAGGACACACATTCAATATCCATGTGTAGCACTTTAGGTAGTTCGATTCTTCATTAATTGTTGAAAAGATGCTGTTTAAATATATTTCAAAATTTTTTTAACATAAACATAATTCTTTTATTTTACAATAACTACTTAGGTATGAAATGTTAATTTCAATTAATCATTAACAAATCACGCTTATTCGATTTCTGAAAAAGAATATGATTGTTTTCTCATGAAAAAACTTTTGGAATTCTGTCGGAAATGAGTATAAAAAAAATTATACTTTAAATTTTTGCCAAAAAAAAATATTTCGTGGCTTCATTAAGGAAGAATATAAAATCGTTATCCTCTACCTACTTGCAGTAGAGGGTAAAAATTAATTATAAACTTTGACCTCATTCAAATATCAGGCTAATATATAATTAATTTCGGTGAAACACGGGATGAAAGCATTGGAGGGCAAATTTGATTAAAATAGACATAATGATGTATTGATTTTCTACTTTCCGAAATTGCTTGGATTAAGATACAGCTGTTTTAAGAATGATGCTATACTACAGATTAAAACATTATTTAAAAATAATGGAATTGTTAACTTTGCACATACATACTTTATCTTAGCAAAACAATAAAATAAGTTTCTTAAAATAGACGTGTATTATTTCACGTGAAAAAGTTATGATAAATCGTATTATTAAACTTATGAGAGTTGTTAGATAGCAAATAAATATTAATTCAAGTGCTAATTTTATGGAGAAAAGAATTTCACGTTTTTAGTTCACAACCAGCGTAATCTACTAAATTAATTTTCTTCAAAGTAACAAAACAATAAGGATTTTAAAAACAGCTATTTACTTCACATTATTACTTTATTTTTAGTGCAAATTTCAGACATCTTAAACTACAGTAAATTTATATTAATTTGTGGAGCCTATTTTTAGATCATTGAAAATATGGTTGCATTATAGTCTAATTGAAAACTCTTATATAAATATTTAAAATTTAGTATGTATTAGTTCAGTTGACGAGTGTCAATTGTTCTCTGAGATGTATCTTAAACAAAAAAATTTTAAAAGAATTTTGTACCATTTTGATATGAGTGGCGAGCATCACCACCAAATTGAGAAAAATTATTGAGCCAAAGATGAGAAAATGAGCAATATCTGGAAAACGTAAGTGTTAAGGATATGTATTTTATACTTCTAATGTATTAATTCGATTGTGAGGAGTGCTGACTCATCATTTAGTTTTTATCATCATCTGAATTTACCAGAAAGTGAAAATTGCGGAAATCAAGAAAAACAAATATAATAAAATATTATAAAAGTTTTGAATTAGACCGCATTCTTTCTATCTCCCACCATATGTCATATTTGTTCGGTATTGGGAGAGGCATAGTATTAAAATGTCTTTCTAGTAGGTACTCTACTGAAAAAAACTTAAACGCAGTATTAATGAGGCAACATGATTTATTGACGTTGAAGGTGCTAAGGCACTCCCTGGCTCTTGACAATTGGGTTTGGCTGGATGTATGAAGGAAATTAAATATTCTGAATTGTTGTCAGTAACTGTACCATGTGGTATTGCTCCTCAAATTTCGAATCACCTCCTGTGGATTATGTAGTGATATTCCGAAGGAGACAATGATGGTCACTGATATTCACATGCCTTGAGATAGGCGTGTCAAAATCTGCGATATCAAGTAACCTATTAATTTAAACCTAACGTAAAATTGTATTAAAACTTCCTTTAAAATTGAAATATTAGAATATTTCTCGTGTCATATTATCACATCAAACAACACCAATAAATAATCATCATATCTGCTGATATTTTAATTTATTTGAAAATGAAATAATAGGTCATGTGAAATAATGATTTTTGTAGAATAGGTTACATAGCGTAAACAGTATAGCAATATAGCTAATAGTAAATGTTGTGAATGTATTACAAGAATTTTGATACTTTCTTACTATTTACAAGAAAAATGTTACTGGAATATTGTTGCAAAAAAATTATTTGATTAACTTTTCTCATAAATGCACAGTTTTCAAAACACCCAATATATTGTATTTTATTTGTTGAAAATAATAAATCTGTCCATTATATTCATTTTACAGATTAATTTCTTGTCGCTAACATCAATTTCTTGTTTCAGGTGTACTCGGTTTAATCTCATCGAAATCCTTGAGTAAGAAGAACATACGTCACTGGTGTATTAACAACATATGGCGGCAGAGAGGATGAGGAATGTACTGCAAGAAATCATTTTGTGCCAGAGAGAAATCAAGGCACATCGATAATTTATTTGTGTGGTAGAATCATTAATGTTATGGCTAACGAAAGTGATTTAAATTCAACATTTCCCACAATACACGACACACAATGGACCTCTTCGTTAGTCCTTTTCGTAAAGGCAACAATTATGGGTACTATTATAATAGCGTCAATTTTTGGAAACCTTTTAGTAATCGTCTCTGTTATGAGACACCGAAAACTACGAATAATCACGAACTACTATGTCATATCGTTGGCATTAGCAGATATGTTAGTGGCGATGTTCGCAATGACGTTTAATGCAAGTGTTCAAATATTCGGCGAGTGGTTATTTGGATATTATATGTGTGATGTTTGGAATTCTTTAGATGTTTATTTTTCAACAGCTTCTATTTTACATCTGTGTTGTATTAGCGTAGATAGGTATTATGCAATAGTAAAACCTCTTAAGTATACACTAAACATGACTAAGAAAGTGGTGGCTCTAATGATCCTAAATACGTGGCTTAGTCCAGCGGTGATAAGCTTCCTACCAATTTTTATGGGTTGGTATACTACGGCAGATAACCTAATATTTAGGGTAGATAACCCTGATATATGTGAATTCAAAGTCAACAAACCATACGCGGTGATAAGTAGTAGTATTTCCTTTTGGATACCTTGTACAATAATGATATTTATGTACCTAGCAATATTTAGGGAAGCTAATAAGCAAGAAAAAGATATGTACAATAGACACGGTGCGGCTTTGCTACTACACCAAAATAACACAAACGGTGATATGTTGTCGAACTCAGGAGGCTCATCGAAAACCCTTACATTACATGAAATTAATCAAGACTTACATCATACACCAACTAGGGAAAGAAACATTTCTAAAATGAAACGGGAACATAAAGCTGCCAGAACCCTGGGGATAATAATGGGGACATTTATTTTATGTTGGCTGCCATTTTTCTTATGGTATGATATTGTGTCTCTTTGTTCATCCTGTGAAAAGAACTGTCCAGATGAAGTAGTCGCTGTAGTGTTTTGGATTGGATATTTTAATTCGACATTAAATCCATTAATTTACGCATACTTTAACAGAGATTTTAGAGAAGCGTTCAAGAACACACTGCAGTGTGCATTTTGTAGTTTATGTCGCAGGCCTCCATCTAATTTGGACTTTATTGACAATAGAAGACCTTCCATAAGATATGAAGATAGAACAAGAAGTATATACTCGGAGACATATTTAAAACATGTGGATAGAAGGAGTTCAGATTTTGGTTCCAGTCTCTGAGTGGACTTAACTAGTAGCAGACTTACTACTACAAGCTTTTGAATTGAAGTGGTAGGACTGCTACTAGTTTTTAAAAATACTTAATACGATGGTGCTGTTTTTGTATAATTTAAGTTAAGTGAAAAATTTTGACACTGACTGACGATGTAAATAGTGATTAAGATTTTTGTATTTATATTATTTGTATATACGATTTGCCAAATGACTTGTTTTAAATATAATTAAGTTGAGTGATACTAATACTATTAAATGTCACAAAAAAATTTAAGTAAACGTATGATTATTATGTAAAAAATAAAAACGTACTAATTTTTTGATATTACGTAGTTATTTTACCTTAGATTTTCGACGTAGGTCCTTCCGGAAAAAATATTGCCTTAATAAGAAGGCATCTATTATTTAAGTACGTCATTAATTTTAGTATCACGATTGTATCAATTTTACTTCGTGTTTGCGTAAACTAGTCCTCAAAAACTTTATGAATAAAATAATATGGAAAATATTTAATAAAGTATCCAAGTCGTTACATTTTTGTCTTGTTATGTAATAATGCTTATTGTATAATTTATTTCATTTTGATTGCATAGCAAAGCGCAAATATTGGGTTTATTCGATGTGTCATTAATAATTTTCCCAGAGTATAATATTGCAACTCGAAGTGCTGAAGTTAAAACTTAAACTTTATACATTAATGTGATTATTTCAGACATACTATATAGCCTGGCAGCCTAATGGATAGATGAGGTCATTTAGACAAAAAGTGTCAAATTGTTTGGATATGCTATGGACACCGTATGATTATATCTAAGCAGTAAAAACACGTTTGTCGTGTCGGTTTAATCATCGAGAAACACAAATACAATTTTAATATAATATACACAGAAAACTACATGATATAACAGTGACTTCAACTTTTACGTTTCCAGTTTTGGCCGTAGAATATAAAGATAAAAATATCCGTGTTCTAAATGTGTCAAAGGTGGCTCAAAGAAATTAAAAATAGTACGTATTGTGATGTTTACATTGACAACCACCATTTATGAAATAATTAATATTGGAAATACGAATAACTAAAATAAAAGAGTTGAAGCCAATTTTGGCGAAACCGGAACAGAGGAATGCAAGCAAATTTCATTCACATTATATTTTATGTTTGTAGTAACATTTTAGAATATTTCCACTTATCTCAATGATTAAACAGAACACCTATTTACAATTACAGCCGGTTCAGTAAAATAACTTAAAATATTGGTAAAAAAATAATATAATAAAAAGGCATAACCGATCAACTTTAAGGTTTTAATATTCTATTTCTTGCCAACAGCTTCAGGATTGTCATCAACTTTTGAAGGTATTTTTAATTTCGCTGCATAGCCCTAAGAATCCTGATTTGCCAATCCTAAAGCTATTGGCAAAAAACACAATAGTACAATTTTGCTCGGTACTGAAGTAGAAGTTGTAGAGTAGAAGTGTTTTTTTTTTTTAAATAAATCAGATATTTTTTAAATTGTCTGAGAATATTCAAGAATGTGGTAATAAATCCCAAAATAGAAAAGAAAGAAAATTAAACCATGCCACAAATAGCTTTTAGGCAGTATTTTACAGTTTGCTATAATAGTTTATATTTGTCTATAATTTGACGTCAAGGACTGTTTTTATTATTTATTCTGTCACTTACGGTTCTACTTGTACACACTCATGATGTTCTTACCCCTAGCTTATGAGCAATTACCACCAAAACAAGAATACTTATGCCCGCATTAATAAATATGTCAAGATTTAAGACCACGCCAAACAAGATTGAAATCATCTAGTTTTTTTTTTTCAAGACAGAATGCTATTTATTGTCTTAATTTTATTTATTCAATGATACTAGGATACTATTTGCATTTAATAATTTATGTGAAGCATTTAAAAAAAATTCACCGACTAAAAACTTTCTCGATACAAACAACTAAAATATTTCTTATTAATTTGGGCGTAACAGACAGTTGGTATTGTTAATTTTTAAGCATATTCCACTGGCAACAGATACGCTAGTACAAATTAGGGAAAGTAATAACAAATTTTATTTAAGTAAGTTCTATTTGTAGACAAAAAGGTAAAAGCTCTCACTAACTCATCAGTATTTGGCACGGTAGATTATAGAACACGTCGAATAATTTTTTATAAATTATATGGAAGGAATATTTTCCTAGTGTAAGATGAAAGTCTTCATCAACATTATGCAAATACATGGTTTACAGTTATAGTTGCAAATGTATTATTGTTGTGATATATTTCTTTCTGTATGTATCTTCCGTAATATGTGATTTGACTCTTACATGCTGCATACCATTATTAGAAGTTACCTGTAGCTTCTAATGGTGAGTATTCTCAACAAAATCCACCACTGACTTGTGGTTCATTCACAACTCAGCCTAAATGTTTTGGATAGGCTTATTTATCTATTTTGTTTACAAATTCACCTTTCTACGTCTTTCATATACTCCTGATCAATGAAGCGGTAATGTATCTTGAAACTATGATTGTCTTCCACGTATTGTGAAATATATACTGTTCGTGATTGCCTTTACCTATCCTAGGACATCACCTATATCATACCTACATATTAATTATGAAGGGTTGCATAAGCTACAAATTGACTTCTACTTTTACAAGAGTATGACGTAACATGTAGGAAATATATGTTATATCAGAATAAAATATTGTTCTTATCGCTTGTCCAGATAGCAATCTAAAATTTCATTGTGTAATAATATGGAATACGAGATAAACAATGGATATTTTTTCATCGAGGTTTTTGTGTGTCTCAGAGAAGACTGATTAAAATATTATATTACCAGTAATATCTAATCCACTTTAGCTTTTATTAACTTGTGTATATAAACAGTGAACACCTATATGTATAGGGTAAGTCAGTTTTTTGTGGCAGGAACTTGATAATTTTCTTTTGCGAGATATGGAATACGGGTATTGGATTAAATTTTTTCTTTAATATAAAAATACCTGTCGTCCAAAAGGTAAAAGATGGGAGAAGAAGAAGTAAATAAATAAATGTTACGGCAAAAGAGTTAAGTATAAATTTAATGTTTAACATTAAAATCTATCATTAGATATTTTAAGTTGCATAGATAAACATATTTTTATTAAAAAAATATATTGACCAACTGAAATTCTCCATTTCTTTTTAAACATGCCACATGACATTCAAGTTTGTTTTAAAAAAATATTCTTGTCATAAGTTGATAAGATACAGCGTTTTTAAGATAAACAGAATTATTTTATCAAGTCAGAAATTTATTTAATGTTGAATATGCTAAATTTAATGTATATCCAACCTATTCAAATTGATCAAGAACGGGGATAAATTTTTTTTGTAGATTCTCAACTCTGCCCAAAATAATAAAGATTGTAAGGGAGATTGTCTGTGTGACCCCTGTTGAAATAAGGAAGGGGAGTTATTAATAGCTTTGAGGAAATACGCGTGCTAAACTAAGAATTTACCTAATTACACTTTTGTTGCAGCAACACGATTTCATTTTAAACACTTGTTTCTATATTAATGAAAATATAAAAGGAAAAATTAGTTTCTACACTCTGTAAGTCACAAACGATCCGTTCTATCCATATTCGTATGGACTTTTCCTCATAAAAAAGGTCCTTTTTCAACTGTTAAAGTCCTGCTACAAAAAACTAAGTCACTCTGTATATATAGCAAATACTTTAGAACCTAAGCCATATCTCCCACCCTAAGCGCCATACTTGGCAATCGATCAACCTAATCGTCGAAATTATGTGCTGTCCTTACCTCTTGTTTACCTGGACCTTTTATATTTCCTTCCATTTTTTGATATCCGCACCAAAGTCTCTTAGACCTTCAATTTTCCGTACCACAGACATACACCACGTCAATATTTTAGACTCATGATTCATGACTAATAACTCATTTTCGTTATGTATTTCTGTTGCTTAAGGTCACATGTTTCGACGTTTGATAATATGAGTAGTAAATATTTCAATTTATTATAAACTTAATAGATCTTTATATTAGATCTATGCCGGAGCATCACAGATATTCTATTTTATTAACGTTTATTTACGTTAATTTCCAAACCCCCTTGGAAAATATTTTGCATGATTTTTTATACCATATGATTGAAATCTTTGTTATCCCCGTATATAACTACTATTTGTGTCTTTTAAACAAATATATTTATTTCCTCACACTTGCAATTCTACGATGTTCTTTATGGCACTTGTTACTCAGTGGTTAAAATGTTTACAACTTTAATGTAAACATGTTCATTCTGTTGATCCTGAGATTACTAATGGAATATTATAGTAGACTTGAAAATCAGAAGAAGTTTTGTACTCAAGTATCATTGTAGCCCTCATAATTTGGGCATGGAATGGTAGAATCCTATCAAAAATAAAATGCCAAAAGGTAGTTAGGAGTTTCGTAGTACCTGACAGTTCTAGTTGGTAGATACAACAGTCTATGTAATAATAATATACCCTAAATAATTTGAAAGCAACTAATGTGTAAAAAATTACGATTAAAACAAAATGAAATAATAAGTAAATAGAAATTTAAATGTATGCATTGTTTTGATTTTTGTCACAGAGACAAGAGATCTGGGTAAATTTAAAACAGAGAAAGTGCTACCACCGAACGCCAAGTTATGTAAGCTAGTGGATTTTTATCTTTGTTTATCATCCTGGGAATGCTGTGATTTTGTATTATACTCACTGAGTTACGTTTATAATAATGTAATTATGTAGGTATTTGATATTTGCTCATAATACTTCTACTGTTAAAAAAATCTTGCTGTTAAAAAGTAATGAAAGACAAAATTATGAAATTGTCTAGTGATTAACTTAGTAGAAAATTTATGCAATTACCACATTTAAGAATATGCCAAACTAACAATAATTATGAATAAAAGAAAGATTAAAGAACTACGAACCCTTTAACATTGTATTTGAAGAAGTTCAAGTTAGATAAATAACGTTTACTTGATCAAATTTGAAAATTGCTTTTGTGTTTTCATAACGGTTATTTTCTGTATTTAAGATCACAATGTTAAGAAAATTAGCGTATCTAAAATGTCCAAAAAGTCAAAATGTACAGAATTTCATTTACAATACTAAAGAAATCAAATCTTGACTTTCAATAGGTTGGTCATGGAACTCAAGATTTGGATTCTTTACTGTTGCTAATCACGATAAACACTTATGTTTATCGTGATTAGCATATACCAAGACATTGTACTTTTGGATAGATTACTCTGGCACCGATCCATAAAATTTATTTAATAACAACAAAAATATTATAGAAAGAAATGCATTATTTTATGTACAACAGACAAGTATTATATAGCAACTGTTTGGTTTTATCACTTTTTAAAGCTTATCAAGTTACTAAAAACTTTACTTTTTTGTATTACGGATAGAGTCCATTCAGTCAGAAAAACGTTACTTATCAGTTGTTAATGAAAGCAAAACAGGTCGATTTTATATTAATGATCTTATTAATAGTATATAGGATGTTTCCTAAGTATATGCCATAAATGCAAGAGGTGATTCCTTTATTATTTTAAGAAAACGAGAACACATGTGTCCTAATTGCCCCACCTTCGAGATTGAGGACAATGCATTTTTCCAAAAAAATTTTTTTATATTTCAAAATTCTATTACACTAAGTATCATAAATTTATTTTGACGATTTATTTTGTATAGCTTCACTATCCGAGATATTGATATATTCTTACCTGTAAAAAAATAATCCCTAGTCGCTGGCATTTAACGAATCTGACGATTTAAATTTTTTTATTTAGCTCTAAGATAAAATATATTTTCTTTAGATTTATAGATAGGTTTAGGTCAATAATACAAACTACAAACTGTTTTTTAATGAAGTTCATATTCGAAATATATAACGTTGACTTTATTTAAAGCAGTTTGTTATTTTGATTATTGTCCTCAATCCCAATTAAATCCGATGAAAATATATATAAGTTACTAGGTACCTACATGCATTTATCATAAAAGATCTATTTCTTTTCAAATAAAGCACTGTTATAGAAATATTTGTCATTACTCAATATACTTACTTACATTTTCAGATGTTTCTATTTCGCCTGATAATTTAATAAAATTTAAATAAACAGCATCATAATATGTGTGACAATATAAAAATAAATCAATTGTAACACGAAACAAAATTTCACACTAAATTTAAGAGCCTTGCGGTAAACGGTTTGAAAAATGGGTAAAATATATATCTTTAAATTTTAGCATCCTGCATCGATAATAGAGCTTTAAGTCACACGTCCACAGGGACTTTTTTTTATTAAAACAAGCCATGGAATCACCTTCTGTATTATAGGCCTGTACTTAGGAAACATTCTGAATATTTACTATATAAGGGGTTTCATTAAAAGTATGAGCGCATCTAAAGTACCTTTTATAATATTACCGAATATATTCAATGAAAAATTTATAAAAAATGGTTGGGTAGCTGTTTCCAATATATTTTTAGTGTATTCTAATTTAAAACTAAGAATTGGTGAACTTAGAATGTAAAACCATGGAAATTATATTTAATAAAAACTAGTGTCTCTTATACCAAAGATTACTATTTGTAAGTTGAAGATTTAGTTACTTGAGAAATTAACTTACATAATATATAATATACATACATATTTAATAAGGACTATAACAAATTATATGTAAGGACTTTAAAAGAATATAATGCACATTAATTATTAGTAAACAAGTTATTACAATTATTTTTAATTAGAAAATGTAAAAGTAAATATTTATAAAACGCTGGGTATGAAATATATAAACAACAAAATGTAGCGTCTTGGTTATTCTAAGTCGTTCTAATTAGAAAGCAATAACTGATTAGAATTATATTAAATTCAATAGATAAATCAATGTTAAATGTTAACAGTTAATGTGATCATTGTGACCATTTTTAAATTTTTGATGTTTTTTTTTAAATTGTAGCGAAATACAATCATACTTTAGAGAAAAACGTGCAATTATGTAAATTTATATTAGATAATTCGACCAATAGAATTAATTTATGAGAGCAATAATAAAAAGTGTATAAAATTTGAAATTATTACAGGATTATCAACATCGAATAAACTTATAGAAAATATAATTTCCAGTGAAAAAAAAATCAATTTGATTGCACATACTAAATAGGTATAACTTAAATTTGATATTTTTAAGCATGTTTATATTTTTATGTACTGTCTTCCCAAACAAAATATCAGTGTTCATGCATAAGATATTTCAAATTAACTAAAAATAAGTGGTAATAAAGTCGATGTTTCAAATAAATGTTCCATGTACAGAAATAGTATATCTAATAGATACTTCAATGATATTTATCTTTAAGTTAGGAAATTAGTTTATTATTAAGTTACCATTAAAATCTGTATATATATATCTTTGCATTCTACTTAAAAATATTTATTGTTTGATAATATTTTTTATTAAAAATGTATATTTGCAAATATGCTTTGTTATTTCAATTTTATGAAACTGACAATTGCTTTTAAATAAAAAAGAGGACAGAATGAAATAAAGTAACAACAATATGTAGCGTTTTAATTGATCCTTATCCAAAATTGATTCCAATTTTAATTTCTGCATTTTTTTCTGTTAATGACGTAATCATATTTTATTTTTAACTTAACACACGATATTTATTTATGTTGTTAACCAATAATTGTGTTAAAAGGCAACATTTTTTATAATATCGAAGAGAGAGAGGGAAATTCACTATTTATGGTAATACCTTTTTCCTAATAATCTCTTAATATTATCAAAAAACTACAGATATGCTTAAATTAAACTATAGGATTATGAATATCTGAATTAAACTATACGGTTATGTATTCATGAATGGTTATGGATTTTCATTTAATAACGTCAATTGTGTGAAAAATTTAAATAAAATTGACATTCTTGATTAAAAATTTTAAAATAACAAAGTGTCACTTCCGGTTAAACTGGCAGTAGTATTTTATGCACAATTATGTCAGATGCTGTCTTTAGTGACCTTTAGCCGCGTTCCAAATTCAAGAAGTATATCTTCCCATAATAACGTTATTCCGTATAGTAGGCAATATTTCAAGTAGCATTGTACGATTTTGTTTCTCGCAATTGAGAAAGGCCCGTATACTGGTTGACACCTCAAAATGTTTCAAATTTGTAGAGGTAACGTAGGTAGGTGTAGGTGTTGATGTCCTTATAAAAATATTTTCATTTCTGGTTTTACCGTGAAGACACTAATATAAAGTTATAATTTCTCTGACTCTTAAAAATTCAAATTCGATGAAAAATTGTTAAATTATAGCCGATTTTCCTTCTACGTAAAAAAGGCATGAAATAATAATTATTTAGAGAAAATCAGTAATTGGAATAACTGAGAAATACTACAAATTCGATTCTCTATATGAAACCACTGTCACTTTATTTAGAGGACTGTCTAATACATGAAATTTACTGATATATAGTAAAAACCCGACAAGTCTTGTAAAAAAATACTTCTTTAGATGGCAATATTCTTACGCACGAATTGCATACAATATTTTTTCCACCACCAAGATGGTTACTAAGCAATATATATTGTATAAAGTACAATTTATTTTACGCACTAGTGCGTAAAGTATTTCATTTTTTGCACTAGTGCGTAAAGGCAGTTGTTGATTAATGCTGCGTTCTGCTTAAACATTAACATACTTGTTATATGAGAAAAAATTAAAACTTCTGTACTTAACAAAATTTATTGTAGTAACGAAAATTACTTGATTAATATTATATAATATGTTTCTAACAATAGTAATTTAAGCAAAACTTAACCCGAAGGTAGTCATTAATTTGTTTTTTTGTGCCGAATTGGCTATATTCGACGGAGCAGTGCATTCAAAATCTGATAAATCAACATCCATATTGTACTTATCTCTTTGAGAACTAAGAAATTTAAAATAAAATAAAATTTAAAGGTGAAAGTTACATAAAAATCATATTTAATAGCAAATTTAAAGGCTTCCTTACTTAAATTTTCCAATAATAATATAAAACGAACTTCAAAACGTCAAACTTACTTAAACGGCAAAATTTAACAATGACAATATTAATTTTAAATGAGTGACACTAATCAGTTTTGAGAGTATAAATGAAACTTCAAACTTATAACAAAATTCAAAGATTATTGTTAAAGAATACTGAGAATTAGGTATGTTTTATAATAATATACCGTGATTTTAAATAAATGGACTACATAAAATTAAATAACCACATTTAACGTTTTTAAAATAAGATATGATTATAATAGGTGCTTATAGGTGCTCTAATATGCAATTTTACTTTACGCACTAGTGCGTAACGAAAATACGCTTTACGCAATAGTGCGTAAAGTTTAACTTTACGCACTATAAAGCGTGCGGAAAGTTAGTACTTTAAGATCGGTAGTAGATAAAGTTAATTGTTTTTAAAAAAACCTTCACAAATTTTCGGACTTTTCATTTTATTATTATATTATTATAATTTTCTTTCTGATTTCATTGTTATCTGTTTCATATCTGTGCTATTTATTTTCAATTTTATTTCATTCGTTTAAAAGTATAAAATCCACTTTCAAAATAACTTTTATTGAACCTTAACATAGTTACCTTTGCACTACTACTTATACCTATTAAAAGACAATAGAACGAACATTGAAGGCTTCGCAAACAGTTGTTAGTGAAACGAAAAGAAAAATTATATTTTTCCTTTGAAGTTTACCTACCGTATAACGAATTTTGGAATTCCAAAGCACTCTAGACGGATTTCGTAAAATGCTTGAAGAAATTGAACATCGGCTCAAAAATTCGCGAAACTTACATGGTGCATGCAGAATATGTTGCCCTGCATCCAAATATGTAAAAATGTACAGGGTGTTCCTGTTCAAAATCGAAAGTTGAGGTAATTTCCGGATAAACCGGAAGTGGTACCATAGTGTTTGTAATGTGCAGAAATACATTTTAAACGGTAGTTTATGCCCCCCAAATTTCAAATGGATAAGTTAAAAAATAAAGGAAATATAGGGGTGAGCCAGTATCCTGTGGCACCCGGTATATGTATGTGTATATTGTGTATTTCTTATAGACCTGTAGATTTGCCTGTCGGCAACTGCAACATGGAAGTCTTTGAAAAGTTTAATAATATCAAGTAAGTGATAGTTCATTAGTGTAAATTTTCTTATATTGATCCAAATTCCGTCATATATTGCGAAAACAAACATTTTCTGTATATAGTGAAGTAGGTCAAACTAGATGTCTAGGTCTTTATGTCCATCAGTAATCTGATAAATTTTATGAGTATAAGCATATTATAAGTCTTCTGTTTCAATACTAAAGTAGAAAGATCATCAAATATATCATGGATGGCCAATGGCCATGGACAATATTTTGAACTTCGTAAATACGATCACATAGTTTCATAATATTTTCCTTCTCCACCAAAATACTTCTTATTTATCCAGCCATGTCACTAAGTAAATATTCAACATACAATTCATAATGTTAGAGTATTAAAGGTACCGAGCGGTAAGGTTTGATGTGTTTCATGTTTAACGAAATTCAATTCAAGTCAATATTGTAGTGCGTTAGTAATGATAATTTAGATAGCGAAACGTTCATTGAATGTTAAGCATTCGGTGTGGAAACTACATCAGTGTACAGACTACATCAAATACTTCAAATGTTCCAACTGGTGATATCGGAGTTTGCTGATAGCTGGTAGTAAGTATTTTCTGAAATACATTTTTTTGTCTTTATTCCTTTCATGAAATCTGCAACATTAATTATCTTATCGGAATACGAACTTTCAAAGGCAATTATAACATATTATATTCGGAGTAAAGGTAAATGCATGAATGCTGTGTCATGTGATGGGAACTTGATCAAACACTTTCCTGTGTTTTAGATGGAAACAAGGTGTGCGACTGGGAATACTCTTATGGTGACCAATTGGGATATAATTCATATACAACACAGTTGTCATTTATCTCAAGAGCATTAAGGCCATAAGAGATGGATAATGGGAAGTCCAAATATGTACGACAGATATAACGTATTGCATATTCACACGACGTATTAAAAAAGAACAAAGAGATAATCTAGTGGAATGCAGGCAAAGCTCACTTCGTTCGTATTCAGCAATGTCACATTATTTGTATTTGTTCTGCTAACTCCAAACTTACGATCTTATATTGCTGATAACTTAAAACATTCTGTTGTTTTCTAATACATAGATGGTTAAGCAAACGGTTCTGCCCTTTATACGGGGTGTCCCATAAGTAATGGTACACAGAGTACTCGCAAGATTCCTTACATAAAACCATTAGGATATAACCAAACTTACCTTAGTTCAAAAGTTGAAATTAACAGAGATACAAGTAAATTTTTTTAAATTTTTTTAAAATAATTTCTTTAAATTTCTCCTCTTTCAAATTTTTTAAATTTACTACATTCCGAGCAAAAAAGTACGATGAACAATGACTTTTAAATAAATAATCCTAAAATTTGAGAAACAGGTTTTGTTTAAAACAAGTTTAATTTAAAAAATTAATAAATAACAATAATTAACAGAAAAAGAGATCAGTCTTCGGTAACAAATGTTCGAAGTGACTTCCATTTACTTTAATACATTTGGCGATGTTTATTAAATGACCGTCTTATATTAAATAGGTTCCTACCTAATAAGTGTTCGTTTTCAAATATCATGTACCCCCATACGCAGAAATCCAACGGATTAAAATCTCCGCGCAGGCCAAGACATATTGCTCCCACAACTTATCCAGTGACCAAGGAAAGTTTGAAAAATTGTACATCCCTAAATCATTATTTAAATTGGTTAAATTGAATACTTTAAAATCAAAATCTTGAGAACGGTTACTCGTAGCGACATTTAGAAGGCCCATTTTTTTACGTAAAAAAGACAGAAAAACCTAAATTTTTATTTATAAAAAAATTTAAAAAATCCACAAAAACATTATGACGTATAAACGACACGCAAACTACCGTAGATGGCGCCCTGTATAAATAACAGCAAAACTATGAATATATTTGAATCCCTTGCCTCAGAAACCCCCAAACACCAAATTTTGCTAAAATATTTCAATTTTTAAAGAAATTATTTAAAAATAACCAAAACACAAATTTTACTTTGCCACCCTGTATATCCTGTTAATATCAACTTTTGGACTAAGGTAAGTTTGATTAAATCGCAATATTTTTACGTAAGGAATCTGCTATTGCTCTGTTTACCATTACTTGTGGGACACCCTGTATATATTGGATTTTCCGTTTTCCCATTAAACAGGTCAAAGGATCTGGATACTTATAATCATGCTAGCTTTATGTATCTTTTGTGTTTATTACAAAGGGTTGGGTTCCCTGGCCAGAGTATCAGGGAAATCGAGAATTCTTTGACCTGGAGTGTATGCAAAGTAGGAGAGGGTGGGACTGATCAATGCAACAAAATTATTTTATTATTACGTAAGACACAGACCAAAGACTGATGTCTTTGAAGATCCAGAAGTGAAGCATTTATAAGAACTATTCGGTTCTAGTGAGAATGTCCTACTATTGCAATAACGTAGCTGATTATTGAATTGAGTCTGAGGTTTGCTACATATTAATAATCTTTTGATATTGATGCAATATCTAATGTCTGTTCCATCGTCACCGGAGTCAGTTCAAAGATTATGGATAGGTATTATTTTTGAGATGTTGAGCTTAAAGTTACTATTATTATTAGTTACTGCATGACTATACAATATTAGAATCTCCATAATAAAACGAGTTAATCTGAAACAATCATTATTATATTCAGAATTACACCCTTCTTGACTAGTACAACTACATTTAGGTATGTTAGCGATTAATTTAAAAAAATAACTGCTAAAAAGCGAAAATTCAAATTGCTTCTACTTGAGTTGTTCAGATACAGCTTCCATCTTCCTTCTTTAGCTATATATGGACTATATGTGATAGCGTTGTTCACAGGGCGTGCCTAAAAGCATTTATATATAAATAATTAAAACGAAAAGTACAAATTAAACAATTATAGGTATATACACATACAGTAAAGACCGAGGAGGTTCGAACATGGGTATTAGGTTGCGCGATTTACTTGTGCCCGTTGTTGTAGGCAAGCGGACACAATGGTGGGAATCGTGGATCTCCGCTCTGTAGCCGATGGCTCTCGCGTCTACTGTTCCTTGTTTGGATTCTTTTATAATAATTTTTATTGAACACAATGAAAAAAATAAGAGATAAGAAATATGGAATAGAATTAACAAATAATGATATCCGAAAAGCAAGAAGCAATTTGAACAGTTGAATTTTAAATCGAATAAACACTAATATATTATCGCGCAGAGTATTGTGTATTTAAAACTTGAAATAATTGTTTCTCTTATTTCTTATTCAATTTTCTTATCTCTTATTTTTTTCATTGTGTTTAAGCCTTTACACCTGCAAGACTCGTCGAGGCACAGCGACAATTAATTTTATGTTGTAGAATCACATTTTTGTTGCGAAAAACAAACAATGGAAATATTTAAATGTGTTTTGAGATTTGTTTAAATTTACAATGATTAATCCTATCTAGGATGAATAATTGAAGTTAGAAAAATTTCGAAACGTTGGTCCAGAATACGTAGGGTCAAATTTCTTTCAGACATGAACATCCCAACACGGTTAATGAGATACTACAGACAGTCTGCCTGCCGGGCTGACTGCTGAGCAGTGAGTGGCCAAAGCCGCCCTTCTGCTAATGTACAATTTCGAACTGAGGCGAGTTGTCGGCCACTCGTATATTCGTCCCAATCCCTGTCGTGTTCGAAGCATTCTGGACTTATCTGTATACACATTTGTGCTTAACATGCGATTCTGTTGTCGTTTTTCGCAAGCTGGTGTATCTTCTTGTGCAATGGCAACTATTTACTCAGAAGCGTGAATTTATTAATAAAAAGAATAAAATAAGATAAACCTTAAAATATACCCAAGAGACTAACTAATTATCCAAAATAATTAGTAAATGGGAAATTCAGAACAACACGTAGTTTTATGATAGCTTTTTATTAAGAAATTATTGTAGACACCAAGCAGGTTTAAATTGGAGAGAGTACATTATTATTGTTTGAATAAAAATGAAAGTGTGAAAAGTGTGATGCAATTTGGTCTTATGCTTATTTAACATTGAGTTATATTTGTAGAGGAGTTATAGGAGATCAAATCATGAGTGCTTGAGTAAACACTGGTAGCCCTAAATTATTTCAAATCCTTACCAAAGATGCACGCAATACGTAGTTTGAATCCATCTTCGAAAGATGATCTCACCACCATACCGCATCGATGTGAATGCAACAAATGTACCAGATACTGTCGTTAAATTTTCTTTTTGACAACCTATATCTTGTTAAAACACCACTTAATTTTCCAATTTTGTAGTTCATTTTGTGAGTATATATATATTTTTACATTAAATATGATTAATATGTGGAGGAAGTCTCCATCTCTAAGCGCTATCCTGTGTTTTATATAAAATGATATCGTTTCCGATCATATGCAGTAGAAAACTATTCGACTTTTGCAAAAATAATGGGGTGAATTAAAAATTAAACCTAATGAACGTCTCTATTATATCATCTATCTAGAAAGAATC
The DNA here is from genome assembly GCA_963680705.1 of Rhagium mordax. Classification (NCBI taxonomy): domain Eukaryota; kingdom Metazoa; phylum Arthropoda; class Insecta; order Coleoptera; family Cerambycidae; genus Rhagium; species Rhagium mordax. The sequence goes on along the minus strand of OY796661.1, from coordinate 35,592,862 downwards.
CCGGGTGGTTTAGAGGTTAATGTGCTTTCTCCCTAGATATAATCTTCGCTAACGGCCAGTTCGCTGAAATTTATTTGGGCCAATGCCAACCGAAACTGATGTACCTAAATCCCAGATTTTCCTTGCGATTGCGGCTACAATTTTAAATTCAATTGAGAATATATGGATTAAACCACATAAAAACAATTTAGAAACTATTAAATTATAAAAGGACAGTGGAAACGTATTTAGTTTAAAATATACGAGTATATTCCCTTAGGTATTCAAACATTTTTATTTAATGAACAACGTATGCAGGGTGATTCATAGTGGATGGAGTATTAGAAGTATATGGAGAACGGGTAAACATATCCTTTTGAAAATTTTAATACCAAGGTATCAGAGTATGGCTCTGTCAGCCTAAAATATTATCGCCAGCGCGGCGTTGCCAATTGTAGGTATAACACTGGCAACATTTTCGTTATTTTAAATGGAACACCCTGTATATTTTTCAATTTTTAGAATCTATACCCAATTTTGAGTAACTTTTGTACCTATTCTTATTTCTATCACAAGCCGTTTCAGAGATATTAATTAATTTCCACATTTATTAAGCAAAATCTGACTGTTATCTACCTACCAAAAAACAATCATAAGCTGACGTATCGGTTACCATTAGGCAGGAAGACCTGAGGACTTTCATGCTGTAGCCAAACCTAGTATTATACAGGGTAGATTAGAAATAACTTTCTTTAAATGATTTATAAAAGTGAACAAAAGCATTTTTTTTAATGAAACGCCCTTAGAAGTACGTATGCCTTGTTCTCGTACAGCATGTAGGCTGTGAAATATTTTGTTTCAGCTGAAATGTCATTTATTCGCCTTATTTATTGATTGACATTGGTGTAATATTTTTGATTTGTGGCAGTAAGTGTGAAATTAATATTATATTTATAAGTAGATGCTTATATAGTAGGATTTTCCAGACCAACGCAGAACTCCGCGTCGGTATTGTTTACACGGCGACAAATCTACATATTCAGACCAATGCGAATTTTACCTCTTAGACCACGACTTGAACTGCGTTTTTATTCACAATGGATATTGATTTGCCATCAGGCGCGTTTTTTATCGGTTTCGCTTATACCAAGAGGCAAAGATGGCTAACATTAAAAAAAAAAAAGAATTCAAGTGGTACGGAATTATATTATACTATACGACATTTCTCATGAAGATTACAAAAATATTAGGAAAAATTATAAAATTTGGAATGAAATAGGAAAAGAATTAGGCGAATTTTCTTCTTCTTCCAATGCAAAATTGTCCCTTCTTTATCCGATGATGAATATATTTTCTCTTTAAAAATGGTACTGTTCCTAAAGCATTCTAAACTAAACTGAAAATCTGACGAAAGCCTGTGCGATTCTTTTTGCTACGATGTGAAGTATCCTCCGGATTCCGTCGCGACTTAGATTGCGAACGTTCCTTCGTGGATTCGCTGCGAACATTTCGCGTTGGTCTAGGGAACCTTTAATCGAAAACGCTACAAGTTAGGTGTAGGTACACCAGCCATATCTGAATAGAAAAATAAGTCAACTTACTGAATCAGTAGTAATATACAGGGTATCTGTTTAATGCTTCAAAGTATCCGAGTTGGAAATTCTAGAGTACAAATCATGATGATTAACCAAATATTTTGTTATCCAAAAATGCTTCCCTGAAGAGTTATAGCCCGTCAAAGTTTTAAAAGAAAAACAAAGAATGCGGAATTAAATCAAGACGTTTTAAGTCAGAGCAATTAAATTTGGTTGGAAGTTTTAGATCTAGTCTATGGTTAATTTGATGCAATATGAAAATTAAATATAAATTAGAATACCTTTTAAAGGGGGGCGAGTCGCATTACCACCTCCTGAACTTTTTTCTTAGAAGAAAATTAGGTAACAGTTATACGCTTGACAAGTATCTAATGTGAAAAATAACCGTTTGTATCTCTCGCATTATTCTCGTAGGAGGAGCCATTTCCGAGAAAAATAGTAAAGAAAGGAGAATTGCATTTAAATTATTAATTTTTTAGGTAATTATGAAAACCCACTAAAATCCTAAGATGGTGGTTTTTCATTCAATTAATTATTTTGACTTTAACATTGTCAATTGGAATTCGGTGGTTACGTAAAAATTAATTATAAAATTTTGCATACCAATGTCTTATAACTAATACAGTCTTCATGAATTAACTAACATTCACCTGGTTTATGATGAACGCCACAATAATTGTCTTGCATCTGAAAGAGGGTATCGGTGGCGCAGTGGGCTACGGCATGAGTGACAGTCATGGCTCTGGCTACACTGCCTATCACGTCCGGGTTCGAAGCCCGGCACCGGCAGATAGCAATGTCGGTGGGTATGGATGTTTGTCTACGTTTTTTCTAATGTGTAGCCCCCTTCCGGACAGCCATTGGCTTTGGAAGGGTTGTCTAATTTCTGTGGTGTGTATTATGTTTTTTTTATGTTTTATTTTAAAATTGGTAAATACCTCATTCCTCTGACCTCACGCCACTTGACTATTATTTATGGGGTTGCATTAAGACTAAGGTGTATAAAACTCCTGTAGAAACACGGAAACAACTATTCTTCAAGCTTTTGAGGAAGTTTGTCAAGACGTAGGAGTATTGTTTCAGGTGAGACGATCTCTCATTTGTCGCATTAACTTATGTATACAAGAGACTAGTGTAGTGACTAGTTATAATTTTTTTCGTATTACATGTTTTGTTCCTGTTTTTTAGTTACTTTAATATTTTAAATGAAATTACAACATTGATTACTTGTCTCTTTTTTCTAAAACACCTGCAGTTACAACGTCAAAGGCAAAATAATTAATTGATTTAAAAACCACCAACTGAGGATTTCAGTATTTTCATAATAAAATTATATCACAAATGCATAACTTAAATACAATTCTCCATTCTTTACTATTTTTCTTGGAAATGGCTCCTCCTACGAGAGTAATGCAAGAGATACAAAAGGTTTATTTTTCACGTTACTTGTCAAGCGTATAACTGTAAATATAACCTAATTTTTTTTCTATGAAAAAATTGGTCAGTCGTGATTTAATTCCACATTCCTTCTTTTTCATTTGCAACTTTGACGGGCTATAACTCTTCAGGGAAGGATTTAAAAAAAAATACTTTCAACCATTTTTATTTATTTTTACAGAAATTGCTAATTCACGGAAATTATTAGTGTCAACTTAATTAGAAAATCAGCATTACTTCACATTTATATTTAAAAACTATTTTAGAGAGTGATTTTTGTATCTTAAACTGAAAATAATTATTTCAGCAAACCAGTCCAACTATATAAAAATAATGCATATTTCTAATGAAACTTTAGTTAAATAGTCGTAAAAGATATTTTTAAATGTTACTAATATTGAACTTCTGAAATGGTCAAAAATTTATAAATTAAGGAATGTCATTGCCGCAGATAATAAACAGCCATTTGTAAACATTAAAAGATAATTCTGTTTAAAGTGTAATTTATTATACAGAGCAGACAGCAACTAACTATTTTTGGATACTTGTAGTTTATTATGATAAATGAAGACACTAATTAAGCAGATGTTACTTTATAATAATAATGTAGCTATTTTCATCTATATCACTTAAATTTTTAATTTGCTAAAGTATTTCACAGTTGATTAAATGTACGACAAATTTTAATCCTTGATATTAATTTGTTAGTTATTAATGGTGAAACAGAAATCATTTTGTAATGAGATTTCAATGCCAAAAAATTTGCTTATATGTCCTAAGTAAATAGATTAATTATTGACAACTAGTTAAAAGTTTAAATAAATATGTAATTTAAAATATTACTTAAATACTATTCTTACAAATTTGTGAGAGACTGCCGAAGATTTCATTATTACCAAACATTATCTCAATGTGCATTTCATCGTCTACGTTGGTATCATCTGGGGAATAGGTGAAACTTAATTTAGCCTATTGATACATAAAGTAGTCACGGTTGGATAAACTGTGATCTATTAATATTGCGAGATATTTGGATTAAGCTCTTTGTCTCTTATTTTGATACTAAATTTACATGTTATAATTTTCAAATATTCATTAGACCATTATTGTCAACCATCACAAATAGGTACAGTTGTTGCGTAAAGAATCCAATACAAATGTTGTCAGTGCTCTAAAATATAAAAATTGTAAATAACTTTTACCATATAAGTACATCCATATGTTTTGCTCAACTAAGGAGGAGTTAATGATAATACAGTTTTCTTTCTTTTCTTGTTTGGGATTTACTGCCACACTTCTGAACATTTCCCAGACAATCTAAAAAATATCCGGATTTTTTAAAAATAACTGTGACTTTACGTCAAAGGAACAGTTAAAAGTTGTTTTTTTTGACCTCAAATATAAATAAACTAAAATAAAACAAGGGGATTTTCGGAAACTTAATCTGATTTCTTTTTCAATGCTTAGAATTTTTTTAGATTTATGTAATTCGTGAAATTACACAATATTAATGTTCAACTTTTCTGTGAATGTAGTAAGTATCTATGGTTATGATATAAACATTAATATTGTGTAATTTCACGAATTACATAAACCAAAGATTCTAAGCATTGAAAAAGGAAACGAAACGTCTGCGAAACATCTTTGTTTTTATTTTAGTTTATTCAGATTTTATGTCAAAAAACCAACCTTTAACTGGTCCTTTGACGTAAAGTCACAGGCGTAAAGGTTATTTTTAAAAAAATCCAGATATTTGTTAGATTGTCTGGGAAATTTTCAGAAGTGTTGCAGTAAATCTTAAATCAGAAAAGAAAGAAAATTGAACGATGCCACAAATAATTTTTAGACAATTTATAATACAGTTATTTGGTGTGAAACAGTTGAAACAAACTATTGATGTCGCTTTTGATGTCATAGATTATTTGGCACACAGGACAATAAAATAGACATTATTTATTTATATTACTTAGCCAAAACATGTTATAGGGGCATTAAGAACCCACAAGAAATTATTAAATAACAAATAGACTTTATAAATAAATACAAATCTATCCAAAATGACGGTGAACAGAAACTCAATTAGATAAGACAAACTTAGCTGTGGAAAAACTTTCTGATAATTTTATTGGAAAGTTTTTCCACCAGCTAAGTTTGTCCTTGTATCTAAACACTGTAGAGTGACTATAATAATGTAGGAATTGTTTCAAATGTAAGCAAACCAAATGACTCCAAAATTCAATACAATACAAGAATTTGTTTTATAACCATCTTCGACGTAGTAAAAGAAATACGATTGGAAAAAAAAGGGATATGTAGTAAGCGGCTATTTATTACTGGAAAGATATAGATTCTAAATCTGTAAATAGCTTACCAAACGTCATATGTGAGCTTATTAAACCAAAACATCCCGAACTCCATTCATCTTTTAAAATTAAGATTTCAATAAGGCTATGAACCCAAAAGTTTGGCCTTATAGTGTTTCTGTTCGTAGACATACGATAAAGAGTGGAGGAGGACCAAGCAAGTTCACACTTGACCCTAACACTCGATTATAAAATAATATAATCTTACAACCTGTAGAGTCCGCCTGAATTATCAAACAGGAATAACAATATTTCCAACATTGTCATAAATAAGGTCATTAGCATCAAATAGTCACCGCACATTTGAACATTTTTATACAATTTATTAGCAATAATCTACCGTTTTATACACGAATTTCTAATAGATATATTTTTTGTCACATGTCACTGTCTATTGTAATTTGGTCTAGTGGATAATAAAGATATTATTATTAATATTGTTATTATTATTATTACCTACAAATTATATCTGAAATGATCTACAAAATATTCTAAATATAATAATTGGATTCAGTAACAAGACAAGAACTCAAAAAGAGGTTTGTGAAATGTTTAATAATAAATACCCTGGTCACCATGTATTACTGTCTACAGCAGTGCAGTTCCCAAACTTTATAGCCGTATCACCCACCTTTGCAAAAAGTAAAATGGTCAGCGCCACACTGAAAACTACCTTGAGAATTTATTAAGGGGGAGGGTGGAAAGTGCCGAAATCGAAAAATTATAGGATCATTCCAAATTTTTTCAAGAATTCACTCAAATAGTAACTAATTCCGTACTTTAATTTATTTATTTGTTTATTTTTACGGTTCTGTAGAAGGAGACTGAAACACGTTTAAGTTTGATTTTTTATTACTATATTTACAAGTTTATAAATATATCAGATATTTAATACTGTACTGCTTGCATTTTTTCTTAGGCTCAGACATAGTGTCTGAAAAAGAAAATATTTTTAAAATTAAAAAAATGTCGAAAATAGTCAGTCTGATTTAAAATCAATTAGGATTAAAATTTAACTTGGCGCTACTTTAACAATTTATCATTTATTTATTTAATTTTATTTTATTTAATAGGCAACTGTACACACTAAACTACTTAAATGTTTTTGCTGCTGTTTAATACTCAATTAATAAAAAATCATCCCTAATTTAATTTTAAAAGTTTCACATTTGCACTTGCACCATCGAAATTAGATGATTATTTGCATGATGCATGTCGATTGTCGCGGTCGTCTTTTATATTGGTTTGCCTTAAACAAGTCATTACACGTAATTTCATGTGTGTCTCCCAGAATTTGCTCTTTAAGACTTGTTATCGAATAACAGGAAAAGATTTAACAAATATAAAAATATATTTTTTATTTACTTTAAAAATAAAAAAATATTTAAGTTGGGTATTATTTTAAAAAAAGTAATTTTTTTATATTTTTCTTTCTTTCACCACCCTCATAATATCGTTTAGCGCCCCCCAATTTCTTCTGAGGTTGTTTTCGCCCTCCTAAATCGTTCCAGCGCCCATTAGACGACATTATCGCCCGCTTTTGGAACCACTGGTCTACAGTAAAGTTAATAAAATAAAAATCAAATTTTATTTAGTTTATAAACAAAATTGCTTTTTTCCAAAGAAGCCACATTTCAATTAAACCGAAAAGTAAACCGCCAGAACTGTCGATATTGGAGCAAAGATAATCCTCAAATTCTTCTTATTTTTTTTAAGCATACTTAACGTTGACGTACATCTAGATTTTTTGACGAACTTTTTAGTGCCCACATTAAAAAATTACTTTCTCCTGATGGACCTGATTGATGTTAATTATCCAAATGAAATAGACCGCTGCCACAGCATTATTCATTGACAGTCACAAATTACTTAAACAAAGTTTAACTTAACAGATGGATTGGAAGACTTGGATTTATTGAATTGCAACCTCGGTCTTCCGATTTGACCCCTCTTGATTGAAAGGGCTGTTTAAAATTAAAAGTGAAAAATAACGGAAGAAATTTAAAAAATAAGCCCTAAGTCATACAAAATATCATCCGAGAATTCAAAGATCACCTCGCTTATTGTCATTTTGAACAATTAATTTAATTATAAAATAAATTAAATATACATTCAAATAATTGAAAATACATTCTTAATACAAATCAATAATTTCGTATAAAATGCATCAACTGAGTTTACAATATATAGAAAATCAAAATCCGTTTCGAACGAGTTGCCGCACGACCTCCTTTCTAATTTAAAGTTTTCCATGTGATAATCATAATCCAGAGGGCGTAAATGCAGGAGGTACTATTTTTTCCCTAAAAAATGGCACTTTTAAATTAAAATTTGTCCTATTTAAACATTTTTCCTAAAAGTTCATAATTGCGCTTAAAATGAATTTATTCCATACATATGAACCGCACTGTATAAAGAATATTTTAAAACTTAATATACCTACGTAAAACATATTAAAGCATGCAAAAAAATTGTTAGGAAAGCATTACCACTAACAATTTTCTATAATACAATAATTAATTAAGCATTAGCCTAAGTGTATCTATTTAAATTGGTCGATAATATAGTTTTAAAATTGTCTACTTTATAGTTTTTAACAATGACCGGCATGTGTGATTAACGTTGGATAATAGTGACCTGTCTTTCGTTTTATTTTAGGATTTTTATAGATACTGCGGCTTAGTTCGGCATGCTACTTACAAAAACAAGATATCAAAAGGCGAACAGGGATAGAAGCATGCTGCTCAATCAGCGTCTATACCTCCCTGCAGCATCCTAAAATCCATAAAAAAGCCGTATAAGTAAACGAAATCTTCGATAAAATCTGGAAGAATTTTTTTGGAAACGGAATATTTTTTTACATAATTTAAACAAATAGTAGTAGTAGTGTAACGAAGTGAATTTTAGCACCGACAGAAACCCTCCACTGTTATTTGTCTTTTCAGCTACCTGTGGCACACTGATGAGAACATAAAGAGTTCGAAACCGGTCTGTGTCTGGTGGAGAAAAGACAAATAACAAATTTGGCTACCAATTTGGATTTATAGGTATAATTCAATGGGAGTAGGGGCCTTTGCCCGTCCAGTAGTTGTTTCCTATAATCCTATTTATTAGGCAATATTTAAAGTCATCTGTTTAGTTGAACATCAATCACGAAAATCTGCAGTTTTCATCACATGCTAAAAACCTTGGGATAATAATAGATGAAAAATTACGTTTTGAGCAACATATAAAAATGCTTATGCAAAAATTCTATTCACCAATAAAATTACTCTATGCAAACCGGCATATTTTGAACTTTAAGCAGCGCAAAAAACTTTGTGAATGTCTAGTTATGCCAGTTTTTAACTGTAATATTATGTATTTTTACTGTTTAAATCAAGCTACAAAAACCGGTTGCAAGTGCTGCAGAATTATTGTTGTCGTCTTAATTATAATCTAAAGAAGTTTGATCACGTTTCAAACAAATATGTTGAGTTGCGTTGGCTAAGGATGGATCAACTAGTTAAATATCATTTCTCTGTTTTTTTGTTTTCCTTAATAAAATATTTTGTCCCAAATTATTTGAGAACTAAGTTAATCTTCAGAACCGCCGTTCATAATGTTAACATTAGGCATCAGAATATTTTAACCATGCCACAACATAACTCTGCATTATTTAAACGTAGTTTTTCCTACACAGCTGTAACTCTGTACAACTCTATTGATCCTATATATAAAAATATATTATCAATCAATGTCTTTCGGAAAAAAATTAAGTTGTGGTTTATTAACTCGAACGAAATCTAGGGTAGACTACTTGCTTATTGTTTATTGTTTCCTTTTTTCCTTTTATTATAATAGTATATATTTTAATCATAAAAACATAATCATATTCATTCATGTTCATTGACCTGTGCTATAATATAATTTTAATTTAATTTAATTGTTAATTGTATAATATGTAGTAGAAGTGATTTGCAATTGCAAGGTAGGTGTAAGAATAGCCGTGTGACTAAACTTCGCCTTGTAAGTTGCTAAATGTAATGTACACTTGTTGTACTTGTACATTTCTGTCTCAATAAAGTCGTTTTATTATTATTATTATTATATATTTTTCTCAATATTGAAGTAATTTCAGTAATTTTTTTATTGCGGGTAGGTAATTTCTTTCGAAGTTTAATACCATATGTTCGATTTAACTACGCTTTTTGTTATAAAGGGAAACGCGAAAAGTATGAGGGCATGTAAATTCCCTAAAATTTCAATTTGATCTGTGGCAATTAGGAGCCTATGAAAATTGTGTTTCGGTTACGGCCTATCCTATTGTAGGTACTCACTGCGCCAAGCAATTTGCCATACGGTTCTTGGTAAATAAAAAATTGTCAATTTTTCGAAAATTGTTCTGTTGTCAATAATTGTTAAATGTAAAACATTTGTTAGGAAATGCGATTTTATGTAACTTGTGTAATTTTGCGAAGTTCACTTCGCTCGTCCCGCAAACATTCCTCTCGTTATAGAAAATGAAATATTTTCTCACGATTATACCTATAAATAGACAATTAATTCCACGGGCAAAATTGTGTGCGGATAGTACTTTGACAATCACTCGTTTTAACGATATAACAAATAGAGGAAATTTTAAAAGCAAAGGCACTTTGATGAAATTCGAATCCATTTTATGAAAATGTGCGCTCCCCTGCTATAAGTTTATCGTTACAAACGTTATACACTTGTCACAAAACAGGGCATTTTTATAATTACAGTTTATTTAGAAAGGTACTTTAGAACGTCTGTAACCGGAAATTATTTTCGAAAATACAGGGGGAGCCAAGACAATATTACAGAATCAAATGCCTTTTTTAAACTGGAATGCCATGTATATCAGTGTATTTTTTGAAGCCTATTTCTAAACTCCTTTCACTCCTGTATTATTTTTGACTATCTCCCAACCACTTGGATGTAATACATTTTTTGTTGAAGTAATTCCATCTACAGATGCATAGTGAAAAAATCATTAGTCACAATTATGAGATTATAAGAAAACAATGAGACATATAATTAATATTTTTGAATCATTTTCACTTCCTAAAAGTATACAGGGTGATAAAAAATTATTTTTCAATTTCGAATTTTTTTAATTGAATTTTCTCATGTTTTTCAAACGGAACACCATGTATATTTTTCGATGATGTGTTGTAGAAATGAAAAAGGACATTTTTTAATGTACATCCCTAAAGCTATTTGTAATTTTCGATTTATTAAGCAATAAATACAAATTTCAAGAATAAACTGAAAAAATAGAGGTTCCTTCAAATAATTCAACAAAAAAAATTATGCTTCACATACTTAAAAGGACTGCAGTGTTATTTTTAAGTGAGAATAAGGGCAGTGTTGTGATGTGCTAAAGTAACTTGACGAGCTCTCCTACGAGCGCTGTGGTTTTCATTGAACGATAGATAAGGTGTCATATATCAAAATTATGGGGAGAACATAGGGAACATGAACCATGCTTAATTTAGGGGCATAAAGCTTCATAAGAACTTGGCCTAAAATATTTCCAAGGTATGACATTTTTCCAGTATAAAGTAGGCCATTTATCTTGCCTACATAAGCAATGTCAGAAATTTTCAAGTGAGTTGAATTTATAATTCGAAGCTGTAAACATTGTTCGTCGTGCCTTATAAAACAAAAGCTACAAGCATTAGTAAATTTGTAACCATAGAAACCGAAAAGTCCAATATTGGTACAATAAGTAGTAGTGACGTAGAGTTCTATAGTCTTTACCTGTGCCAGGTGAACTGTTTGTAAAATGTTATTACCTCTTTACGTATTATGTATTTATATATATTTTTGAGAAGACGGGGGTTAAGATCATCACCCAAAAATGGCAATAAATATTTATTATAGTGTACATACTCCAGGAAAAGTAGGCTCAAGGTGGAAAACTATATAGGATTTGATTTTTATTTTGTTTTATACTGATCTTGGGATGCTGAATTTGGGTCTGAGTTTGTGGGACACAGCTGTCCCCGGAACTTCCCCATCCACCCCCCCAAAGGGCTTTTTTTTGCTTTTTGCTTTATATCGAGCTTCCGGTGCATGCTATCGCAAAAGTACCTATATTGAAAATTAAAGAGGAATAAACAGTGTACAATATGAGCCATGTTTGGTTGTTGTACGTCAAACCGTTTCTTTGCACGGGCACCTCAAAGTTGGCCCTCCCTTTGAAATAGACACTTCGTAATAGTTTTATTGTGGCTCACAGACAATACTAATTAAAAATAAAACATATGGCAATTTATCACCGATAAATACCTGATTTTTTGGTATATATATGTTTCTTATGACATTGCTCTTTTTCGAGATACAGGGGCGTCCATCCTAAAATTCACTCCATCGTATCACCGGGGTTGTTCATATAGGATTGTTCAAAATTTATGGTTTTATAGACTTCAACGTGCTGTTTGAAAATTCGTATCAGACGACCAAATTTTTTCGCCGGAACTACCCCTTAACCTAAAAAAAGAGTTTTTAGGTTAGGTTTTTCTTCAATATTCGCTCTTCAGGGCACTCTATGAGAAATCGTCACGTATTGTTGTATACTCGCTTATATGGTTTCATAATTATTTTTTTTTACAACACCCTGTATTCGAAATTTTTTTTTATAGAGGGTTCTAAAAAAATATTTTTTTAACGTTTTCTAATACGTATATGTTTTTACTATATGCCATATACTTTGTATATCTCTATATGGTTTGTTAATTAGACTACCCCTTCACCACAAAATCGATACCGCGGCGTAACAGTTTATCAGAAAATTACATTATTCATGTTATGCACATATTCTATGTGCATGTATGTATTGCAAACATTTTCCCCAAATATTTTCTCTGAGGATTATTAAAAACAAATATTTTTTTACCGCCTTTTAATACGCATATATTATGTAGCTACTATTTACAGTATTCTTCTGTTCTAAGTGTATTTACGACAGAAATACATTGACAATGAGTAAACGTTACTTATGCTGACTGTACTCCTTTCCACACCACCTGAGAGGTAGAGTATTTGACGCGTTTTTTTTAATTGTGATATAAAGCAAAAAGCAAAAAAAAAGCCCTTTGGGGGGGTGGATGGGGATGTTCCGGGGACAACTGTGTCCCACAAACTCAGACCCAAATTCAGCATCCCAAGATCAGTATAAAAAAAAATAAAAATCAAATCCTATATAGTTTTCCACCTTGAGCCTACGTTTCCTGGAGTAACAAGCAGTAAAAAAAAATCTGTTGCACACTCCAGTTAGCTCTACGTGCGGGGTGGTAGTTCGTCTCCTGTAAGGGATTTGAGGTTGGCACTTACCTTTTTAAGAAGGATATCAAACCCTTGGAGATAGTGACTACGTAATGATATTCTAGCTCAGTGAGCATCAAATAATGCAACTTAAATAAGTGTTACTATCTTATATTAAATATTATCAACAATAAAAATTATACAAACAAAAGTTTAATAGGGTTAAATAATACAAGAGATAAGATTAATGCCATATACCCCAAGAGTATATGGCATTAATCTTATCTCTTGTAATAAAAATTATACTTAGTTTAATATATTATTAACCATTAATTAGTAACCTTTTTAATTATATTATATCAAATATAATCAAAGATATTAACCAGTATAATATAGTACTATAGTTCAGGCCTCACAAAATAAAAAAACCATATATGTATCACAGTTATAGGGGATGAACATAAATAACTATACTATATGATAATAATGTTAAATATACATAACAAAAAAAATGAAGATAATGTATTATCAATTCAATAATGCACAATTGAAATATGGATTTATATTGTTAATGGTAGCTTACAAGGGTAAAATGCATACGTTATAAAAACGATAAAACCAAAATAATGGGTTAACGATAAAATTAAAATAATTGGTTATCAACAATTTATTGATTGACAAATCTTAGATGTTATTTAGCGCTGTTGCGGCCAATATTACAGATTCGGTGTTCTTATGAGAGAGAAAAAGGCTCGTTCCTACCTCGTATTCCAGCGTTGTACCTACTGACTAGTATTAGCAACAAAAAGTGGTAGTTTGAATCAGCGGGTGACAACACAAACACAGGGTGGTTTCGGCACAAAAAGAAGAAAATATATTATGAAATTGTCCATTGGTGACATACAAAACAATTATAAAAAAATTTTTACTTCAACAGTGGAGGGTTTCTTCCCTTATGAAGTATGGCTGGAACAACCAGCGATATAGGCAGCTTTGCCAGAAGGTGTAGTGTGGTTACTAAACCAGTAACCTAATTTAGATAGGTACCCAAGTTATGTAACATATAGAAAAATTCAAAAGATTCTACTTACAAAATCCCACAGACGGTGAGTTGTGAAAATACGACAAAGTACAACAAAATAATCACTATACATAGCTCAGTAACTTTCTGATGATTAAATTCCATACAGGTAATTAAATAACCAACAATTAATTATTTTTGTACACCAGAAAGCTAGCTACACCTTAATGTCTCGAAAAACCTAATTTTTTCTCCAGTCTGGAATTTCCTTTTTTTTGTAATCTCTAGATTGTGATTACTGGCTTAACCCACTAAAGCCCCGCTTTACCTATATGGTACCCTCTTATCACTACTTATGAAAGTGAGAGAAATTTGAAATTATTTTTTTATGTTGAAAGTTTTTTTTTTAATCATTTTTCATCATATTTAACGTCGGCCTATTTCCGCTACCAGGGCCAATCACCGACGCCAGGAGACGAGCACGAGCAACCCCCAACCTGTAAATTTTGCCGACCCTCTTATCTTACTAAAAGTGGGGATTTTTTACTTGCCTAACATTTAATAGACAAGGGACTGACTGTTTAACATCCCCTCAGAAGGATGGTATATCCTCAATACAACTCTCGCCTACAGTTGTGTAGCTTCTGCGATATAGCCGATACACAAGCCGCTAGAAGTGGGGAAACGAGACCGCGTTCTTCCCCGGATAAACACCCATCCAGGTACTAACCGCGGCTACTATTGCTTTACTTTCGTATTCGATACGAGTGCGTCAAGTCAGGTCAGAGCTCCACTCGCTGCTCTATTTTTAAAGTTAGACACGACAGGACCGTTTTCATCCAAGTCATAAAGTTAATAAACCTTATGGTGATGCAATCCCAAGTGCAATCCTGTATTTTATAATAATAATAATAATAAATGCTTTTATTTATATACCATAACAAATTCAGCTCCTATAATTACAATGATGATGCATAAGAAAAATGGCATATAAAAGGGCAAAGTTCAGGCAAGCCTGCTCTTCCACTTAACCAAAAAAAATGTTACTTAGTTAATAGTGAATAACTATAGCAAAAGTGACACAAAAGTTAAACTAGTCTAATACAGAAATAAGAAAATAAAATACAAAAAAAATAGATAATCCAACAAAATTGTTAATTAATGACCTAACATTAAGATGGACAAATGTTAAAAATTGTGCCATAATATACTTAGTTAGATATGATAATGAAAAATATAATATGTGTGAAAAGAAACTGTAATAAAATATAACTATAGACTTAATATAAATAAAGGAAAAATTAAATAGTAATAATATTAATTAATAATACTTAACAAAATACCTTATTAAACTATCAACAGTAAATCTATGGAATAGGCTTATTTCTTTATTGCCTTCGATCTTGTCTGTAACGTTGTCATGAAAATACCAGCTTTTGTCTACCCGCTCCGTCTGACAAATCTTCTACTGTCACTTTTTTATTTGCCCTTCTTCCAGTATTTATTAGATCAATGCCCGCAGTTTCAGCCTCTATTTGTTCGCCTTCAGAATTATTTTTTCTAAGTGACTCGTAAGTATGAATAACTCCATTTATTATCAACGTATTTCCTTTAATTATAGCTTTATCATTCTTTTGTTTAGCGAGTTTTTGTTGTGAAACAAGAAATTTCCTTTCCTCCCAATCCTCAGGAATATAGTCTAGGTTAATATAAATTCCGGTACCAGAGAGTTTATTAGATTGTTTTAGAATTTCAGTTTTTAATTTATATGTGACACATTCAACAATTACTGGTCTAGGTTTTCCATCTCCTTTTTTTCCTATTCTGTACGCATCCCTTATATTGTTCACACTGCAAGGTATCTTTAAAGTTTCCTCAAAAAGTATTAATCATTATTATTAATCATTAACCAATTCCAGAGCATCATTTTCATCATCTTGTAAACCATATATTATTAAATTATATTTCTTAATTTTTCTTTCCCCAGCTTGAATTCTGCTATTCAACTTCTTATTTTCCTCCTGTAATTCTTCATTATTTTTCCTTAGGTTGTTTAATTCGTTGATTGTTTCTGTTTTAAAATTTTGAAATCCCTGTTTTAACTCATTTAACTGCTGTACCATTTAAACATTTTGTTTTTTAATATCAGAATTTTGTTGTGTAATATTTTTTAACATAGCAATTATATTATCACTATCATTCATTTTTCCGTCACTACTCATTTCCTTTATTTTAATTTAAGCACCTGTACTAATTCTTGAGTTTAATATATTTATCATATACAAACAGTTGATATTCTTTCTATTAGTTTTTATTTGAATTCCTTCTTTTCGTATTTTAATTGATTGATATGGGCCAGTATTATTCCAATAATTATTTAATTCGCGTAAAATCTCACGTATACTTTTTATATTGCTTCTAATTTGAATTAAGATAAAATTTTCTCTACCGGATGATAAATTTTATAAATTTAAATGTATCATTACACAAAAAAAATCGAGAATATACTTGGAGCTAACACTTTACTTACTGCTTCACTACAGTAATCTACCGTATTATTTCTCTAATTTGTCGTGATAATCACGTTTTACATTTTTACATTTAGTTAAAATTAAAGCGGTATTACCAAATATTTACTTTAATCAAAAACCGTGTGCATCGTTTAATATTTTTTTGCACTTTCTGTAGTATATATATTTCATTGTTTTCAATCAAATATTTGATTCATTTCTTGTTTGTATTGGATATAATATATTATTTTCATCGTGTTGACTTTTCCTTTACTGCGTTATTGAAAAATAATTTACTATATTATGGAAAAAAGTATATGTATAACTATACACTTTTTCTACTACCTACATAGAGAGTAGTAGGTATCTTCTTTATTGCTTTACAGCACCAGCATTTTAATTAAATTAATGTCGAATAATATTGTAGAAAACAATTGATGAAAATTTGCGAAATAAATTTTGTTGGAACATCACAAATTCTGGTAGTCCACTAAAAGTAGCATATATTTATAGCTAATAATAAAACAATTTTTATTTGTTGTTTATACATACCACCGTATGCAACATTAAATAATTACATACAACATATTAATAAAATTGGTGACTGTATCGATGTTAATAGTAATGATTTATTTTTTATTGTAGATTATATTCTAAATAAATGTCAATGGACTTATGACTTTAAAACTAAATCTTATGTTGTAACGCCGCATACTTTTTACGTATACTTACGTAATTTTTTTAGACGGAAAACTCGGGCGCCAGTTCCTTAATTTTTAAGTGCAAAGAACAGCACTTTTTGGCTCTCCTATTGGGAGAGCAATCCGGGGTAGCTAAACAGTTGAAGACACGGAATGTCCAGAGGTTCGTGAGATGATTATTATGTCAGTGTGACTTGAACAATTTCTCAATCGGGTTAATTAGAAATTAACGGCGGAAATTATAAATCAGAAACTCGGAAATTTTCATATGTATACTAACTTATTTATTTATTAAATAATGACCATAAATAGGACATTTACCTACAAATATAAAGTCGGCTATGTACAAAATTAACAACAATCCTATCAGCTGGTAACACGGCGTACCTACACGTTAGATTAATTAAATTTCGGACGGCGATGGGTTCGCAGGGCGAAAGAATCGAAATATATTCACATTATTCACGCTATGAAATCGAACGGCCGGCGGGGACGGCTAGCAAGTTAGACACCCAAAATAACGGAGTGCTATGAATCACAGAGATTCTTCTACGGTGAATCTCGGTGGTTATTCAAAATGCGGAGCGGCTAGATTACGGTCAACTACTATTGTTCTTACCAAGACGGTTTATGATAAATTAATAAATTTCTGGTCGGATTTTTGTGTTCGATGCTAGGGTATCGATAATTCGATTGATGCAGATTTGGCCGTTCCCGGTGAATTTATTATCTTTCTTGCTGACGTAGGCGGAAGCGCGCACATACGGTAGGTGGAATCTGGACAGGTGGCTCGAACGAAGAACGCGGATTACTAAATCCGAGCGGGTTGTGTAACTTGCCTCATTCAACCGGGCTAACGGAAAACGGAAATGCATTGCTTATAATTTTTAAACTATATAGCAAAAAGGACCGGCTTAAAACGGACACGGATTAATGTTTTATCAAGTTCTCGTAACTAATCATTTTTACTTCCGGCTTGAACATTATTTTTGAACAATTAACGGTTTTTAGCTATACAGGAGACTAGCGGAAATTAATCAATTAATTTACCAGCTGATTTTACAATTCAGTGATACCTTAACTATAACTTAAATGCTAACAGAGTTACAGGGTGTACCCAAGTGACGGAAATATTAAAATAAAACAGGCAATCCTTGACGGATAAAAATCACTTCGTTACAATGTATGTACAATGTACAGGGTTTTTCCTTATAATTAGTCACCCCCCACAGAGTTTATTTGAAAAAATACAGACTAATTTTATATACAAAATTGCAATATTTTTCCTGAATTTTAATAATTTGCCAAAAAACAAACAAATGACAATCGCAAAACGGCGAAATTCTATAAACTTGGGGTTATCTTTGTGGCACACCTGTATATTATTATATTTTCGAAATCCTTACAATTTCCTGGTTTTAAAAATCTATAACAAGTCTATTTTTAGACTATCAGTTCTCCAGTTACCACTGCAAAAACGAACTTCTGTTAAGAGTGCACTTGTCTACAGTACCTATATGAATTTAATAACGCTTAATTTTACTCCTGAAAATACATATGCATGAAACCTGCTTATTATTTAGATTATACATTCCAAAGCGGAAAACTAAAAGATTTTAATTGCCCTGAAGAATATAACGCCGAAACGTTGGCAATTTAAAAATATAGTTTTCTTTAATAATAGACCTCAACCCAGTATTTTTCCTACCTTCAATAATCAAACAGGTCGTTAAACTTAAATTATTAGTAATTTTGTTGACATATTTATGTTTAATATACAGGATGTCCACTTTTTCAATGGGATTGTATAGGTAACCGTAAGAGATATAAGGTCGTTAAATTAGAGAAAAGTTGTGCATTTTAAGGCTTGTTAAGATGCATTTTTCAGACTTGAAAAATGTTCAGTAGTTTCAGAGATATCCTGAAAATAGTGCAAATCGCCATTTTTAATAATTGCCAATAACACGCAAATGATAAGGTTTAGAAAAAAAAGTTTTAAATTAAAGTTGAATGGCGTTCAGTTGCCTATTTAAAATTTTCATATTTGTAATTTTATCATTTTAACTGTAGGCGCCGCGACGCCCAACTTTTTTTTTCTTATGGACGCCTAACTTTTTTTAAAGGAAATTGGTTTGGCATCATCTTATTAAACCAAATCTAAAAATTTTCTTTGGTAGATAGGTCTGCTGTACGTGTTAACCATCACTCTTGAGCATTTAAATTCATAGGTACAGCAAAATATGCCATGATAAACAATTAATTGTTCTATTATAGAAGTGTCATCTTTTGTAAAACTGTCCAAGTTGTCTTGTTTAAAAAACTTGTTCAAGTAATTTAAATTTCAATTAATTAATTAAATTATGGTGAGGTATACACTAGAAGAGAAAAAAGATATGTTCGAAGTCTACATTAAATGTGATCGAAATTCGTTACGGGCAAAACAACGATTTGTGGAATTATATCCTGAGAGGAATCATCCGAATATTAAAATATTTCGTCGTTTATCCCAAACTTTGGCCGATTGCAGTTCTTTCGCTAGGAGTAGAGATCATTACGTAACAAGGAGAGAACCCGTAAGTGAAATTAATGTTTTAGGGCAAATTCACATAAATCCAGAAAATTCTTGTAGAAAAATAGCATCTGAATGTAATTTATCTAAAAGTCGTGTTCAGGAAATATTAAAGAAACATGGGTACCATGACTACAAGTATCAGCCAGTCCAAAATCTAAACCCTAATGATCCACAAAGAAGACTGAAATTTTGTAATTGGTTTAGACGCAATTTACGGAACGATAATAATTTTTCCTGTAAGATTATATGGGGAGATGAAACATCATTTACAAATAAAGGGATGTTTAATCGAAAAAATAAGCATTTATATGCAACTAACAACAACTCTCACCTCATTCAAGAGGTGCGAGCCCAGGTTCGGTTTTCTTTAAATCTATGGTGTGGCCTCATAGACAATAAACTATTGGGGCCTTATTTCATTGAAGGCAACCTCAACGCACAAAAATATATTGACATCCTTGAAAACATGACTGACAATTTGTCATTAGAACTTCGACACCACCTTCGACAAAACAGTATCTGGTTCCAACAGGATGGAGCTGGTCCTCACAATGCGGCAATTGGTAGAAATTATTTAAACGAAACATTTCCCGCTACTTGGATAGGAACAAGAGGACCAGTGGCTTGGCCTGCGAGACCACCGGATCTTAATCCTCTGGATTATTATCTGTGTGGGTATCTTAAAAATAAAGTATATGATTGGCCCAGTAGGACCATGGCAGATCTACGGGAAAAAATAATGGAGGCATTTGAAGCTATTGAACCCGAGACAATTCAAGCAGCTATTCGCCAAATGGACCTCCGAACATCAACATGTATTGAACAAAACGGAGTACATTTTGAACAATTTATGTAGCGTGTAATAATTATTTTTCTACGCCTATTATGCATTATGAGCATTATGATGTCGATTTTAAATAAGCAATGACCTATATTCCAGTGGTTGATATGTAATATTTATTACATGCCTAGAATGTATAATAAGCATAGGTTGCGCCATCTAGTAGTAGTGCAATTTGTAATACTGTTTGCGTTTCTGTTGACAGTTGACGTTTCTATTGACAGTTAACCTTAAAGGGCCGTTGCACAAAACAAGTTAAATGTAAGTAGATTAATAATTAATTAAATTATAGGCATAGAAAAAGTATAGTCTGTAATTCGTTTGGAATGGCATATTCTGCGCTCGCGGACCGTCCTCCTCGCTTCGCTCAGATGACAAACTTCCGCTGGCGCAGAATATGCTTCATTCCAAACTAATTACAGAATATTATTATACTATTCTCTTGTTGTTTGTTACCTATTTAATTATTGTGTTGTTATTCAATAAAGAAGTGTACTAAGACTAAAGCAATCTCTTATTTGATTTGGTTTCATTATTCAATATTAAAATAAATGCAAAATAGTTTAAAAACGAAAAACAAAAGTTGGCCGTCGCAGCGCTTACAGTTGAAATGATAAAAATACAAATTTTAGAATTTTAAATAGGCAATTGAACACCATCCAACTTTTATT
The DNA here is from genome assembly GCA_963680705.1 of Rhagium mordax. Taxonomy (NCBI): domain Eukaryota; kingdom Metazoa; phylum Arthropoda; class Insecta; order Coleoptera; family Cerambycidae; genus Rhagium; species Rhagium mordax. The sequence continues at coordinate 35,571,900 of OY796661.1, read as the reverse complement.
ACAAAACGAATTTCTGTAGCCTTTAATGTAGACTTCGAACATCTCTTTTCTGATCTAGTGGCTACCTCACTATAATTCAATTAATTGAAATAGTTTGCATAATTTTAATAACAGTTTAAATTACTTGAACAAGTTGAATTTTAAACAAGACAACTTGACAGTTCTACGAGCGATGACACTTTTATGTAGAATAGTTAATCGTTTATCATGGCATACTTTGTTGGACCTATGAATTCGTGTACTCAAGAGTGATAATCAGTGGCGTATCCAGAGCTTTGCGCTGGATGGGGTAATAACTAATTTTGCTCATTTTAATGTGTAAATAATTAGCATACACTGAAGGTATTTCAAGAATATTACTGTTGCCAGTTAATTAGTGTATCTTGAATATCAAATTAATAGAAATAAGGTTTTTTTCCGTATAAGGTACATATAAAGTTTATATTTGTTACAAAAATATTTATCGTCAAAAAACACAGAAAAAAGCAGATAACATCTGATCAACAGTTAAAGACATTAACACAAAGTAATAATTAGGTAAATAAAAAATAAATAAAAAATAAAAACAAAATAACCCAAAAGAAAAAAAATACGTAAATAACGACTTATAACTAAAAAAAAATTACATATTTAAATGTATAAAAACAAAAAACAACTAACAGGAACTCAAACCATTATTATAGGAACAATATTTTTATAAACGTAAAGAAAGCCTTAAATAAGTTACAGCCTCAAATCTAGTCTTCTAGTTTTTTTAGATGCAAATAACCTATTAATAATTGCATCTACAGTGTGTCCACGGATGGACGCATGAATAGGTGTATATGACAAAATATTTTCGAATTGGAGATTACTCTTCTGGATTTAGCCTGCTTCGTCTAAAACTAAGAAGTGCCAAATATGAGTGAAATCGCTCGTATACGGGGTGTTCTAGCGACATATTTTTTAAAATGCACTAGAATAAACTACCTTTACTTTTGAAGATACAACAAAATTGTACATATTAAGAAAAGTTGTTCAGAATAAAAAGATATGCCTAAATACAAATTTTCAAAAAGATTGGCCTGTTTTGATGGACTCGTCATTTTTTCTCAATTTTGTTATTTTTATTTGAACAAATAAATAAAAATCAAGTATGTAGTTAACCATAACAGAACAAAAATCCGATACATTGTTAATAAAGTAATGAAAAAAAGAATGCATAATAAAGGTAGTTTCATGAACTTTATAAAAAAAAAATGTGTTTTTTAAAGTTGGCCGATTTTCCATAAATTTTGCATCCCAACATAAATCTTTATTCTGAACAACTTTTCTTAATACAATTTTGTTGTGCGATTTCACTCATATTTGGCACTTCTTAGTTTCAGAAGAAGCAGGGGCTAAATCCAGAAGAGTAACGTCCAATCGAAAATTTTTTGTCATTTACACCTATTCATGCGTCCATCCGTGGACACACTGTATATCAATAGACACCGATCTGTGCACATATAAAAGTGTGTATAAAAGTAATATTGTAGTAACAGTGGCAGGTGGCCGGCCAGAGAAGCGTGATTGAGAGGCACACGCGACATATAATATTGTAACATTGTCGCATCGCTGTTGGCTGTTGCGTCGCACTCCATGTAGATACAAATTAATACTATCACTATCACGGTAAATTAATTAAATTGTAAATTTCGAAGGGATTTATGTTTTACAGGAGAATTTTGATTTTTGTTAATTGTTACAATAATTGTTACCTTTGATTATTGTTGCAATTGTTATTCTAAGCTCTGGGGGGGGTTAATTACCCCCATTACCCCCCCCCCCCCCGTAAATACGCCACTGGTGATAATAACACTTTTATAGATCCACTTACTAAAAAAAATTTAGATTTGGTTTAGGACGATGATTCCAAACAAATTTCTATAAAAAAAAGTTAGGCGTCCATAAGAAAAACAAAAGTTGGGCGTCGCGGCGCCTACAGTTGAAATGATAAAATTACAAATTTGAGAATTTTAAATAGGCAATTGAACGCCATTCAACTTTTTATTTAAAACTTTTTTTCTAAACCTTATCATTTGCGTGTTATTGGCAATTATTAAAAATTGCAATTTGCACTATTTTCAGGATATCTCTGAAACTACTGAATATTTTTCAAGTCTGAAAAATGCATCTTAACAAGCTTTAAAATGTACAACTCTTCTCTAATTTAACCGACCTTCCATCTCTTACGGTTTAGGAATTACCTATACAATCCCATTTAAAAAGTGGACACCCTGTATCTCTTTACAAATTTAAAAATATTAAGTATTAGGAAATATCTCTATACTAATAGAGCTAATGTTTAGGTTAGTTAATTATAAGTGCTTTCTTTATTCTAAGTTTATGTAGTTAATAACTTATATAAGTATTCATACTACACTGTATTTAACATTAGTGTTAACCTGTTATTAGGAATTTCATTCCTGTAGGGTGTCCCATTCAATAAATAAATAGCTAAGTAATGTTAAAGAATATTTTTTTACTAAAATCAACAATAGGTATCGAAAAAGCAGGCTTAGTTTTAAGAATGTCCTTTAAATTTTTTAAAGCAAAGTCCAGATTACAAGACATATTATGATTTTTCCATAGCTAATTGCGACTAGGTTTCTTTATTTCTTAACATTTTAATGATTTCCTATTTATTTTACCTCTTTGTAAAATAGTGTATATCATGTATATTAAACACCAGGTTTGCCAGATAGTCAGGATTTTTAGAGGTTTTAATAAAAGTTTTGTTGTCCACGTGTGGGATTAAACATACTCGTTGGTCTGCCAGGATTAGTCGTCGTTGTGAAAACTACAAAAAGCTAGTCTTAATTCTGAGCGACTTTAGAAAAGATTGGATTAAGAAAGGAATATCTCTGATTAACTGTTGACAGTGACCAATGTATTACAAATTCCCATGCTATTTCCGTGATTTTACGCAATAGTCCAAAGTGCCAGATTTTATAAGAGACAGTATTACTAAATGGGGAAGATAATACTACCAGTAAATATCCGAATTTATTATTAAAACGTGTTCTGTGCCATCTGTAAACATGGTAAAGATTAACAGATATTATCGTTTTACAATGCGGATTTAAATTTCATACTTCAGGTAGTTTACTTTTCTATAATTCATATTTTATTTATTATTTATTTTATAATGGAGTTTATTATACAGAGATTATTAACTTATAACACGCTTGCTCTATGGACTCTTATACTGTTTTTACTTTTAGTCAGTGGATTTATATTGAATTGAATAAAATTTAAAATCTTAAACTTGAGTTAGAATTACCAGTTACATTAAAACTGATGATTTACCTTGTATTTTGATCCTCGGGAAAATTTATTATGAGCTTTCCTCCGCATTAAACGGATATTTAGAAGATAACAAATATGATATTGATGCAACACGTTGCAATATGACATTAAATAAAGTACAGGAAACATTGAAATATAATTGTTAATCAATTGCTATTTAAAAGTATTCCAAAAATACATATCAATTCTTCACTGTAAGATGTCTGTTACATTGATCACATAATGGTGGGTTACCAGATTCCATCAGGTAGCCGTGTGTTATTCGGGTATGTCCGATTCTTAGTCTCCGAAGTATGATTTTGTCCCGTCTGTTCATGGGTGGTGGTTTATATGAATTAACTCGATGTTGTATAGCAGACAGCTTGGTATTTGACTGGTCCCTGAAAGTTTGCCATTTGTTTGTAATCGTCTGCTTCAGAGCGTATTTAAGGTCTTTATGAAGTTGGACCTCTTCTATGGGCAGGTCGGATTCTAGGGCTTCCTTAGCTGCTTGATCGGCTCTTTCACTGCCGATGATTCCTACGTGTGATGGCACCCAGACTATTGTTATAGAGATGTCTTGGGCAGCTAGCAATCACAAGTTTCGTGTATGTTTTGGGCCAGAGGGTTTTGGGTATATATGTTGTTGATGGAGTGGATGGATGTGAGTGAATCTGTGCATATTCCAATTGTCATATTCACCTCTGTGATCGTCTTGAGTGCCATTAGGATGCCATATAATTCCCCGGTATGGACACTACAGTGTGGAGGGAGTAGTTTGCTTGCTATTGTAGAGGTTGATGTGGTAACTGAGCAACTAATACCATTATCAATTTTTGAGGCGTCGGTATATAAGATGTTATCAAACTGCATTGTATTGTTTAGATTTAAGAAAGCTTGCTTTAGAATAGGATTAGGCGTGTTGTGTTTGTTGTAATTACACAGAGACGTATTAATAGAGGGTTGTGTTTTGGTCCAAGTAGGTGTAGATGAGATGGAGTTGGCAGTTGTCTTGATGAGATTGGTATCTCCTAATAAAGGTTTTAGCATTTGCGGAATTGAGTAAACTCGTTTGGGGGAAGTAGGTTGTTGTACATGGGGAGAGTTGAAAATAGTGAAGACTGGATTATTGGGGTTGAATTAAATTTAGTTTATGAATACATTCCATTTTCTCCTCAGTGTAGTCCTATTTTAGAACGCTACAGTTAAAATTTTGAAGAAGATTAAATTTATTTATTTGTTGAATAACACCAATAATCTTAGCAATCTTCTGATATGCAGAGCGTTACTAGAAGTCAACCAAGTTTTATTACTCGTGATTTGTTTATACTTTTGCGGCTACAAAGTAAACAAATCAACTTGAGCACCTTAGAAATCAATTATTCTTCAACAAGCATATAAGAACGGTTGCCAAGGTGACAGTAAAGAAAATAACAAAAGCATTAAACTATTACCTTATAAATGTTAGAACCAACATAGCAAATACCGTTAACTCAAGTTGAGATAAAAAAATAAATTTAACTCTTTAAAAACGCATTTATACATCGAGATTCGATGATGTTATGTTTTAATTTAATAAACAAATTGTTTGTATAATAAGAGTGAGCAAAAACGTCTTTATACATTCAATAGCAAAATCAAGTACTAAATGAATAAATTGTAATGCAAAAAATTAAAGATAACAAATTTTTGAGGTTCGTTGATACTAATTAACTAACTAAACAAATTGTTTATATAATACCATATTCATTTGTGAAAATAATTCAATAAAAAACCTAATTTTACCAGATATATTCAATATAGCTATAATAATTTCGTTATTTAAATTAGGAAATCATGAATTACCAAAAAATCTTGGACCGGTTTCAGTATTATCTATCATAAGTCAAATTTACAATGTGTCCACGGGAAAGCGATATTGTAGGTAAAAATGGCAAAAAGTTTTTGAGTACGAACACGATTTTCTGGATTCTGCTCTTGCTTGATCCAAAACTTATTTTCAGTGTATTAAACTTTCAAAAATGTATAGAGGGAAAGGGTACTGGTAACAACATATAAATAGAAAATCGATTCAGGAAAACAGTCTTTTCTGTACAAGATATTGAAAAATTTTGTAAGAAAAACTTGCTCAGAATTAAGAAATATGACATACCAAGTTTAATAGCTATAGGTATGCATATTTTTGATTTTCTGATTTACTACATAGCTGTAATTTAGTTCACTTTTTAATATATTGTTCAACTTCAAAAACTTATCTAATAGAGTTTTCATGAATTTTGTATAACTGAAAGTATTTATTTTCCATTGCAAACTTTTTAAAGTGAAGTAAATTACAACTATTCAGCAAATCTAAAAAAATAAAAAATATATATACAGGGTGTATTAAGTATGAGTACCGTTCTTTTAACAGGTGATACATTGATGTAGAAGGAACAAAAAATTCCTAATAATTTTTGTTCTCTCTCGAACCGTTGCCCAATTATGCCCTATTTAATTAAATAGCGCATCTGGCAACATAGCACAACGAGCAGCTGTACTACAATAACTTGTGCTAACCTAAACCTACCTCAATATCCTCTACTCAGGCGACTGTAATGTGCCAAAAAAGGTGTTCTTCATTCTTGGCGAAATATTACATTATGTTATAGAGAGAGAAATAATAGTAATAATTGGGTCTCGATGAACTATGTCCAGAATTTCTTCCTCAATAACCAAATTATCCGCATGTACGCATACATAACGGTACTCATACTTAATACACCCTGTATACCTATATTGGTATAAGAGAAAAGGCTCTTTACCTGAAGCTGAATATATAGGTTGTTACCAGTGCCCTCTATACATTTTTGAATGTTTAATACACTGAAAATAAGTTTTGGATCAAGCAAGAGAAGAATCCAGAAAATCGTGTTCATTCTCAAAACTTTGTATCATTTACATCTATAATACCATTTTCCCGTGGACACATTGTACAATATATGAAACAGTTGTAAAAGAACGAATGGAAAAACTCTTCAAACTATATTGTCTGGCCACTCCACTTCTGAAGTGCACAAAAGAAACAATTATGACAATAATCAGTAAAATTACAAACATTTTGACCAATTGACACCATATGAGAATTTTTGTCGACAGCAATAGCATTTGATACTATCGACCACCAGAAACTTTATAAAACATTTCAAAATAATGAATTTAGAGTAAAATAAATACCAACAATTTTAGTACCAGAAAACTATTTGTTAAAGACCCGTTAGTACTAAAAATAGAAGCAGAATGAGGTCCAATTTTGAGTAGATTATTTTTCATAATGTATACCTATCAATAAATTATTTACACAATAATAAAGAAGTACCTAGTAAAAAAAACAGAACTTCCCATTTTCCAGTTATTCCAAAAATTTACTACCAAACGTAAGAATAATAAATATTTATAATTGTAAGATTAACTGCGCCCTTAATGAAGACATTTATTATTATTATCGCAAATATAATAATGTTGGCATAAAAATACCTCGGATTAAAAATTAACAGCCATCCTAGAGAGGACTGAAATCTTTAATGTACTCGAGGCACGTTTCGTCAGCCAAGTTTCTATCATCCGGAGGCGATTAATACTGACCAGTTTACGATCAGAATAGATGATTCACTTTAAGATGGAACAATCGCACAAATAATCTCTACTCAATTATTTTTCGAAGTTGATAGCTCAGATAATATTAAATCAGATTTTATTACTTAGATGGAATACGATTTAGAAGTGATAAGCTATAGATATTAAGATATAAATATGGTAATTTCATTAATATTAAGTGTAATATCATAATACAAACTCTACAGGGTAGTTCCATATATTTTGACATCTACCTTTTGTAGATTTTGGTGTCAAATATTTCTTGCCGAAAAAATGTAAAACAAAATAGCATCGAAAAGTAGAGAAAGAGATACAAACTATGCTTTTTTAAATGGAACACCCTGTATATTTTTGCATATTTTTGAATGACCATTTTTAGCTAATTCCAAAAATATATAATATGTTGGCATTTGCTCGAGTTGTTTTTAAAACAGTATGCCTCTTTGTGTAAAACCATAGACTTAATAATACTATATGGACCGAGCCTAGAGAGATAGGTGATGAGGACGAGACCTCGAGAGAGAGACGCCGATATATTATCAGCTGATTGTTATAAAACGAGCGCGTGTGTGGACTGCTAATATGTTTTGTGGTTGACGTGTGAGCTGTGTTTTACGTATTTTTTTACACATTTTAAGTTAATTTTCTGTAAAAGAGGACATGGTTGTGTCCTTGCTGTGCTTATGGGTGCAACAATAAGTATAAAAACGGCAATGAAGTTTCATTTCACACGTAAGTTTCTTGAATAAAGAATAAATAACCTATTTTTGTCCTGTCATTGTATACGTAGTTAATCGAATATTAGGCTATTTCTAGCTTAATATTATATTAATAATATGTCATTTCATTTAATAGGTTTCCTAAGAATGATGAACTGAGGAAAAAATGGGTAATAGCTCTCAAAAAAGAAAAAACTTTTCTCCAACTGCGAGTTCAAGGTTATGTATTTTGTTCCTTAACCTTCTTTAGGTACCTACTTATTTATGCTTAAATATCTGAGATGCACCTATTTTTATACTTCACCGACAAATTGTACGTATTATAATCAAAACCTCTAATCACAAACGTGCTAAAATATATTTATAAAGAATCTCGGCAAAATGTTTCCATCCGCCGCCGCGTAAAAAAGTAACTTGGCCACGTGACTGTTCCTGTTGAAGTAACAGTCACGTCACACTGGCGAACGAAAAGTGGCACAAGGCTCCGTCCATACTTTAGTATTATTAAGTCTATGTGTAAAACAGTTCGCGTAGAATATAGGTTGCCATGAAAACTGACAAAATATTTCTGACAATTTCTGACAGTTCTGTTTACCACCAGATTTTTATGCAAAATCCCAAATACTTTAAAATGAGTTATTCAGATGTTATTCAGATCAATTTTAACACCTACCTGTAGAACTTATTTATAGAAATATCAAAAAAGTGTAAAAATAAAACTAGTAGATTTTGATGTGAACTATAATTGGGTGATAAGAAATAAAACAAAAAAACATCAGAAAGTAAACTGTCAGTAATTATCAGAAGTATATTGTAATTTTTTTCATGGCAGTCTATTTTTCTTGCGGTATTGTTTTACATAATATCTCCAGAACGGATAGACAATATATTATATATTTTTGGAATCAGAGAAATAAGATTTTTCAAAATATGTAAAAATGTACAGAGTGTTATATTTTAAAAAAACCATAACTTGTGTCTTTTGCTCTACTTTCTGACGCCATTTTGTTTTACTTTTCTTCGTCAATGAATAGTTCACACTAATATATACAACTTTTACTTTCACACTTTTTTCATATCTCTAGAAATAACGGTTTTAGGTAGGTGTCAAAATATATGGAACTACCCTGTACCTATTATATATGAATAAGCCGTAAATGTAAAACATTGTGCATGATGTCCTGTGCTAATATTTTGATGGATGAGGTAGGAGATTTACTTTTACGATGATGGCAACAGAAACATTCTTAAAAAGGTCATTCATTAATCGGTTACATATCTGTTATCAAGTTACTGACAAAGAAAGTAAATAGAATACAATGACATGAAATTACATGAATAATTTAGAATAAATAAATTTTTATGTCATAAGTGATGTATAGCTCTTTTAAGGTTATTGTTAACATTGTTCATGATCTGCTTTTTAAAATAGATTTTGTTTTTTAACAATCGAAATAAATTTGGCATGGTACCAAAACGAAAATTACTAATTCATTTTATAGAAACATAAATTAAAAGAAATATGGAAGTTGTCATATCATAACCAGCCGCTCAGTCTTGTTTTGCTGAAATTGTAAAACTTCATTAAAAGCAGATACATACATTCACGAGTAAATGTACATTTCCAGAAAATATTTTGAGACGTACAATACGTCCCAATTTCTGTCTAATACCCTAAATGCGAGGCTTAAAGCTGGAGTGAGGGATACAAAGTCACATAGGGGGCTTCCCAGTATTTACAGAATGGTTATAGATTAGGATTGGTTTTCGAGGGGGATAATTTTTTTAGGGCGTAAATTTTTGAAAGTGCAGCTTTTGATGGTTAATTTTAGAGGGGGTAATTTTGGAGAGGGGGTAGTGTCTGAGGGGCAGCTTTTGAGGGGTAGTTTTGGGGACGAGTAGTTTTGGGGGAGGGCTGGAGATATTGGGGTATAGTACTTGGGGTGGGAGAGGTGTACAGAACTCTCATTTCATACCTACTCCAGTACATTTTATGAACCTAAGACCAATTATTAGTTTGTTCTGTGCTATATCAAAAATGATTGACCCAATTTATGAATATTTACAAGGAAACAAATTATTATCTGTCTGTCAGTCGGGTTTTAAAATATGTTATAGTACTACTACGACATTAACACGTAGAGTCGACGACGTTATACTTATAGGTAAGCACAAATTAAACAAGAAATAATTTTAATGAACCTTTTAAAAACACTTTTATTATTACAAAGGATCTCGTTAAGAAATGATTATTGGCGAAAAAAATTAAAGCTTATGAATCATTAAGTCCGAATAATAAAAAAAAATAGTACGGTCCCATTTAAAAATTTTCCATAGGACCCCTACGGAAATGAAAGTGAAAATTAAATTCCGTTTTTTGAGAAAAACCTAAAAATAGTCGTATCTATCAGTAATTTAAATAACTATTTTATTGTTTACAGACAAGCTTCCGGTTCAACCGGAAGTGATATTTTCGTTCCTGTTAGTCTAAAAATAGCCCAGTGTTGTCTTATTCACGTATACCAAAAACGAAATTTTTAAATTAAAAAACAACCAAAAAATTGGGGGCGTACATTGACTCGTGGCCACCCGGTATAATTAGATACTGAAAAGGGCACTTGTTTGGTATTCCTGGATTTCTCAAAGGCCTTTGACACACTTGATCATTCTTTACTGTTATCAAAAGTACATTAATTTGGATATTCAAATAATTCACAGAAGTTTGTGTCATCTTAACTTAAGGAACGTAACAAATGCATAGTTATAAAGAAGAATGTAGATAAATCGCAATTTAAAACGTTAAAGCATGATCCACTTTAGGGCCACTCTTATTTTTATTTACGTTTTGGATATATCTGAAGCTATTAAAAATGTTACTCTTCATCCATATGCTGAAAATATTGTGTAAAAGTTATTTGTGGGATCGTTTAATTTTCTTTCTTTTCGTATTCGGCATTTATTACCACATTGTTGAATAGTTTTTATAATCCTAATTATATCTGCAGCCGGATTCCGTGTCGTATGGAATTCCATCAGTTGACTCGATTCTATTCGACTGGTACTCTATGTTTAAAAATAATCGCCAATAGTTGGCTTTACCGATTGCTCTAAAGTGAGGCGTTCGGACGCGTCACTTTCTATTTTGAATAGTGTACCTATCCTAAGTTTCATCTCCACTTAAATTCCAGCTTTCCTTTATATTGTAATAAGCGTATACTATTGCTTACAATCTTTCTTCCCCTTCTGCTGTTAATTAGTTTGCAACGTTTATAGACAACATATTTGAAAATTTCACACTTATTTGAAATTCAATAAAAATAAAAACAACGTCTGTAAAATGGAGATTGGCTTAATTGGCTAACAAAAGCAAACCTCTGACACCTCGCTACTGACCGTTATTGACTGATGTAACACAAACGGGAAAATATACTATCCATTATAAAATAACAAAAGTAACTAGAATCCAATAAAATTTTCAATAATGTTTTCCGTGCGAATGGCAAATCCATAGCAAATCAACGGAAATTCTCGAATGGCAGGCGACTGAGCACAGCTATGCATTGCACATATGTACAACAGAGTACAATTTTAGGCGACTACCGCCATGGGGAATTGGTATCGACTGTGGAAAGCGAGCTGTGGAATTCAACGGAACACAGAGTCCGGCTGATTAAAAAAAATCTTTAAGTCTATGATTTTACGTCAAAGGAATAGTTAAAGGTTTTCTTGAAATGTGGTATAAATACAATAGAAATAAAAATAATTATATTTTGCAGACAGACGTTTGCGAATCCCAATCTGTTTCCTTTTTCAATGCCAAACCTTTTTATTGTTATGAGGGACATTACACACACTTCTGTATAATTTTTTCGCTACGCACTGCCGGGAAACCTTATACTTATTTTCCTTGTTATTTTAGTTTAGTACTGGGCAAATCGAAGATGGCATTTATTGCGAATATGTACTATTTTTTTAGTGAATAAATATATTATTTATATATTTATATTTGGTGTAAATAAAAAAGTTTTACAGCTTTTACCCTCATGATGTTCCTATAGGAGAAAGTAATAATATGGTTCTAAAAAATTACCTACTTGTTTCATTAGCAGCAACTAACGGTAACAACTTAAAATTAATACTGTTGCCTCAACAAATAATAAATTAAAATCTTATCCTTTTCCAATGTTGTTTACGCATCGGCTTTTTAAAAGATTTACGAGAGAGTATTAATTTATGGTCTTAAATTTCCCATTTAATGGTTTCGGTAGATAATTGAAAACTCAACAGGTATTAGGTTTACTTATAAAATCCTTCGCAAGTCTGTTATTGATATTGATTTAAGTTGAATATTTTACTAAAAATAATACATTTTATTAGCCTATTGTAATTTGTTTTACGTTTATGGTATAACTGTTAACAAATGTCTATTTTAATTATAAATAATTAAAGCACATAATGTGAAATGGAGAGTATGATAAAATTGTACTAATATATTTTTATTGAATAATTGTTTCATGAAGTGTAACAATTCTTACATTTGCGTATCATAACGAGCCAGGTGCATCAGGCCTTTCTAAACGAGAAAGGGTATAAATATGCTGTTGTAAGGTAAGCTCTAGGTCTAGGAGATACCTACCACATACAAAACGCGCCGTGTACCTCTTGGGTGGTGTCGCAACAACTGAAACAAGTACATAGGTATACAATTATTTCAGCCATACATATGTATATTAAAACAAATTACGTGTCTCTTGCTTTTATCCATCGTATTAATTGTTAACACATAATAATTGGATGTTCATAAAAAATTAAAGCTACACCACTAACTTAAAGATACAATTGGACAAAGGTTTTATTTAAATAGCTGTCTGTATTTCTAAAACACATAAATTTCGGAAAATCGGTCCCAACAATCACCTATTAAGAAACTAAATGAACATTTTCAACTTTCACTCGACTGCTGTACCTAAACCGTTGTATTTAGAGAAAACATAGATACATATGGCATGTTTTATAGAAAATTGTCTACTCTTTAATTTTGGTTATAGATATTTTTACTGTAGAGCGTAAGAAAATGGAGATATTTGGAATAAAATGTTTTGGATGATATCTTGGCAATATGGTGGCGCGAGCGGCATCGTCTGCGTTGTGCAAAATGTGAATCTTAGTACTAGACACCTATCTTTAGAATTATACCAAATATCAATACTTCCCGAGTTAATTCCACCTAAAACTACCTGACGGTTGGACTAAAATGGCACATTGAATTTCGAAATAAAGAATAATATGGTTGGTTTTTTAAAACTTGATGATTTAGTAAAATATCACTGCTTGACGAGTATTATTATGGTGTGTGTATACTTAATATGAAAAAGAGTAAACTGGAAGTAGTCTTAAAGGTGAAACTCAAGGGGCAGTATACTAAATTTTGGGTTTTTTCTTATATAATTTTAGGGAAAAAATAAACTATTGAGAAGTAAGGTTTAAAATGACTAGTCTGTTTTCAATTTTGTCGTAAATGGAGCCGTTTTTTGAACAAAATAATAAAGAAAGCAGAATTGCATTTTAATTATTTCGTCAAAATTCATTTAAATTTAACATTACTATACGATATTATCTCTGAAGTAGTTCTTTTGTTAGTTTTGATGAAGTGTAATTCTTTAAAGGGTTAAAAAAAATAAGAAAATTTGGGGAAGTATCGCCATTTATTTTTTATCACTCCCAACAAAAAAGAACCAATTCGGAAACAAAATGCATGTGCATGGTAATTTTAAATTTAAAGACATTTTGAAGGCACAATGCAATTCTCATTTCTTTAATATTTTCGTAGAAAACGGCTCATTCTCCTGGACTATTCAGTCCTTAAGTATTTTAATAAAAAAATATCATATTTTCTTGTGTTTTTAGATAATGTAAAACAACAACTTCCCTCAAGGAAGTGCAGCATTCAGCAATTTAGATGTAAATTGCTCATAACTCAACGCTATTGTTTCCATTGTAATAATTTGTGTTGCGATTTAAACTATGATTGCTTAGATAGCAATAATAGTACACATTTATAACAATAATGAACATGATGAGGTATTGTTGGTTGGTGTATGGTAAACGTCATCAGGATCCTACCGCATCAAGTACGTTTTCCGTTGAAGTTTCATTCCACCCTGCCACGATTTGTTTATCTTGTCCAACAGACAAAATACTGAAAAATTATATACCTAATGAGAGCTACACCATTCATTTAATATGTAAGGAGGAAAATTGTTAACTATTTCTTAATTCCTAAAATTAGCGACCTCCGACCTCTACTAGGATTTATTGACATATTTCAGAATGAATAATTACAAGTTGATTTAAATAACACTTTAGAAACCACCTGAGTACACCGTTATGATAATAAGTACTTATTATCTAATATAAATATAAAAATTATAGAATCAAGATAAATGTCATCTCTTCAGGCGTGCATATTCGTGATTCGGAATTATACAGTAAAAAAAAATCATCTTCGAATGATGCCAACTCAGTGGAGGAAACGCACCTGGAGTTAAATATACAACAATAACTTAGTGTCAAGCGGAAATTTTTCTGATAATATCTATGATATTATTATTTATAACAATAAAAAAATTATTAACATTTTTTCTCTACAATATTTGACACTAATTTTAAACTTACTCTTTATCAATTTTAATTTTTTCAGTAATTTTAAAGATATGGAACAGTTTACTCTAAATGGTATATTTTTGTAAATCTATTACGAAGTGAAAATAAACAAAAATAAACAAGTTTTATACAAATTTTGGCAATGATGAAACATTTCATATCGAATTTGTCAAGATAAATTTTTCTCAAACGATTTATATTAAACTCTGGCAATATCATACCTGTTATAACACTGTGGAAGTAGATCGTGTAAAGTATTAGAGGGGAGATAATTAATCATAACCGAGTATGGTCAGGTTTGTAGTAATTCTGTAGGGTCTTTGTGAATAAGTTGTGCAATTTGTTAGACGTTTAAGGGTTGTTTTCAGGCCACGGCTCATTAAAATGAAAGATGACTGCGGGGAAAGTCTCATTACTTTATCGCTTACTTTGTGCCCAAGTGATACAATATTAAATTCTATTAACAAATTTAACTTTGTCAATACCAGTAAATTAATAACAAGTTTATATATTCAAATTAAATGCAAATATATTCACAATATAAGTCTGGTCTCAGAAAATTCTTTATTGTACCAGCAATATGACTACATTTATATTTTTTTAATTTACTTTTACGTAATTAATAATTACTTATTTCTCAGATACGTCAAGTATAACTAGAAAATCTATTATTATTAAACCCTGAAAAACTTTCATGTAAAAATCCATTCCAATCAGATCTTCCGAACTCTTGCTTTGACTGTAAATACAGGGTGTTCCTAAATTGTAACCCCAGATTTATAAATCTAATTTGCCTTATAGGCTTCTGGGTTTAAAAGTTTATTTTACCTGTCGGCTGCTCAGATTTTTCCGGTGGGTCGTGAGTCAGAATATGATGTTTAATAAATTAACAAACTTATTATTAGATTTGGTTAAAACCTTATTTTGTTAACAAAAGAACTTGAAGAGTGCACTTTAAGTTTCTAGCTTAGTAAAACTTAGAACTGCAAGTTATAAGAGATGAAATGAAAAGTTAATGAATTATTTATCGAGTAAAATTAAGATACGATAATTTTTGGGCGCCAGCTACTAAAAAATTAGTAACAATTTGTATGATATCAGATTTTCACATAAAGAGAAATAAAACGATTTAGCTCAAATAAATAGTATATTAACAAAAATAGAATAAATACTGAACAATAACAAATTACTCTAAACAATTATAAAAAATATAGTTACCTTAAGGGTAAAACAATTAAAAGAGGTGGCTGGAAGGGCTATCACAATAAGAAAGGAATAAAATAATATTTTATCAACTGCAAGACTTACATTTACAATAAACAAATAACTGGCAATTATTTAGTTACGCTGGAACCGAAGACCTGATGATGGAAATATGTTCTACCACAGACTTAAAGACCTTATTTCCAAGGATTTCCACGATGATCCGATGATCTATTCCCTTGCCAAGATGGCCTATGCTGGTTGTATATTGATCTTCTGGGTCTAGCTAGACTTCACCTGCACCTGGGAAAGATGTAACCAATCCTGGATAAGATAATAGGATAATCTGGATCTCAGTCTGATGTGGTCTGGTAAGGTTGAATCTGCCGAATCCTCTTCTTGGTCTCGTTCAATAAAACATAAATATACCAGTGTCAAAAATGTACAAAGTAAAGTTGGAAATATTATGCAAGTTAGCTTACGGCTGATAAAATTAGAAAAAAACTTACTGAAGGCAAGTTTCTTCTAGGAAAGTTAACTAAACAATTTAGCAATGATATAAATTATAATAAATCAATTATTATAATTACAAAGATATGAATTTATTATTTTATTTAAAAATTACTCAAGATATGAGTGGACAAGATTGAAGTAATAAAAATAATTCCTATGAATAGGAAATTTTGTTAGAAAGGAATTTGTTATATTATTGAAATTTAATAACAGTAATTAAATAGACAAATCACAATAAGACACTCAGGAAATTAAATTTTAATATGGCCAATACGAATTTTTTTCACAAATAGGAAATATGTGAATCACAAAATAATACTATAATTAAGAAAGTAAAAATTTAGGTATTCTGATTTTTAGAACCAAATTAATTAGACTACTAATTAAAGTTAATTTCTACTATTGATGTAGAATAATATAAAACAATAAGTTTTATTTGATTCTCCCAATTGGAGTAAGAAATGGTAAGGAATACTTCAAATATTAAATTAAATTACGAAAAATTACGATAATCAAATAATAAAATAATATGAAAACCAATATTTTCCGTTAAGCGGAAACTATTAATTTCGAGGAGTTTTTTACCACCTTCCGCAAACGAAAGAGAGATCTGTGTAAGTGCATATATTTTATGAATAATAATAATAATAATAATAATAATAATAAAATGTTTATTTACAAAGTACAATATAATAAGTATAAAAAGTATAAAATACATTGTTCTAGAGTGTAAATAAACCAAATACTCATTGAAACACCGTTTAAAGTGTTTGTACATGAGTGCAGTAGTGCAAGAAACAAATTTTAAATTCCCTTACAGAAAATCATTGAATCAACCACATCCAGAACCGTGCCCGGCCATCCCCACAGTGATCTGCAAAACTTAACGCTCAACTTAATCTCTGTGGAGACGACCGGCGGCACGTCTCCATGGTCGAGTGGTCGACTCTCTGTAATTGTACTAAACTAAAATAATTAAAACATATATTTTTAGGAACTTGTGCATTAATTCTGTGTAAATTTGTCTAAAAGTTTAATATTTACAGAAGGAATTGATACCTGATAGAACTTTCAATTAGATTAGACCTCAATTTTGATTAGAATTATATATGTACGCTTACATTATAGAATAATAGAACACCTTCAAATCCGTACATATAAATATAAGCAACAGACCTACTCGTAAACTAGAACCAAAATTTAATAGTTTTTTACATCTATTGCCCGGTGGATATCAAGTCTAGAAGTATTAAGTATATGATTTTTTAGTTCTTTTTTAAATAGCATATGTGACTTTTCCGCTCGAATAGTTTGAGGTAGGCTATTATATAACCTTGGACCTAGGTAGCTATAACATCTTTGCCCAATGTTTTTGTTGGCTCTATATGTCGTGTATGATGTTTTTTGTTGCCGGGTGTTGTAAGCATGGTTGATTAAATTGGATGTATTTTTATTAAGGTTTTGTCTTAGATTGATTTTAAAATAAAATAACTGTCTAATATCTAGAAGTTTGGCTTCTCTAAATAATTGCTCAGATGGGTAAGTTGGTTTCACATTTAGCATTATCTTCAGGAATCTTTTTTGCATGATTTCCAGATTTCCAAGGTGGACATTTAAAACTCCACCCCATCCTAGGATGCCATAAGAAAGATGGGACTCTACCAGAGCATGATAAATTATTTTCAGATACCTTTGATTGAGGAAATTTTTAAGATATCTAAACCTATATAAAATAAAACGAAGTTTCTTTATGACATAATTAATATGAATGTCCCATTTTAGATGTTTGTCGATCATGATACCTAAGTATTTTGTATCTTTTGCAGATTTCAGTGTATAAGGTTCCCCATTAATTCGAATACTTATTTCTTCAAATGGTGGTAAAGTAGTTGACGTTAGACTGAATGGTACATATAGTGTCTTTTTTAAGTTTATAGTAAGTAATTTATAGTTGAACCAGTCTATAATATTTATGATGTCTCTTTCTACGATGTTTTTTAGTTCGTCCCACGAATCACCTTTATAAAACAATGCTGTGTCATCAGCAAAACTAAGAATATCACCTCTGCTCCGGACCGAATATAAACCATTTATATACATAGTAAACAGAATGGGTCCCAAGACAGTTCCTTGTGGAACCCCATAATGTACATTTCTGTATGTGCTTTGTACATTGTTTACTCTCACACACTGCTGCCGACCTGACAAATAACTTTTAAATAGATTTAAAGCATTATTTCTGAAACCCATATCCTCAAGAGTATTTATCAGAAGTTTATGGCTTACCGTGTCAAAAGCCTTTGCCAGGTCGACGAACACACATAGAGATGGTTTCCCTTCGTCCAGAGCAGAGTAGATACGTTCAGTTAAACTTACTATAGCATCTTGAGTAGATTTGCCTTGCTGGAAGCCATATTGCATATTTGATATTAGTTCATGCTTTTTAATATAGTTAGTGATTCTAATTTTTAATATTTTTTCTATTACCTTTGCAAAGTTTGTTATGAGGGATATCGGCCTGTAGTTTAATATTTCTTGTCGATCCCCACTTTTAAAGACAGGTATTACAATTGATGTTTTAAATACCGAAGGAAAGTAGCCGGTTTCAAATATTTTATTAATTATTCTAACGAAAGGATCTGTTATAAATTCGGCAACATGCTTGATTACTTCGGCTTGCAGTCCATCGTATCCCGCAGATTTTTTATTTTTCAGTTCTTTTATAGTTTGCTTAACTTCTAGCGAATTTGTAGGTAATAAAAAAAATGAGTTCTGCATGACATGTCGACATTCATTATAATTATCTTTGTATTTAATTTGTTCAGCCAGATTTTTACCCACCTCAGAAAACGCCGTGTTAAAGTTATTTGCTATTTCTTTCTCATTTTCTAGGATAATACCTTCTTCATTTTTTATTAAGACTTTGTTTACTTTATTTCTATAGTCTTGTGTAATATCCGTTATAGTACGCCACAATTTCCCTTGATCATTTCCTACTTCATCTATTTTTTTCTTATAGTGATCGTATTTTGTTTTCTTTATTAGGGATTTTAATTTACATTTGTATGTTTTATACTCTGCATTTAGTTGAGCATTATCTTTATCTTTTTGCAATTTGCTATACATTTCATTTTTTTTATTTATTGATTTAACCAGGGCATTAGTTATCCAATCTTTTCTTTTTATTTTGTTGTGCTTAATCTTAATATAGATAGTGCTTTTTTGAACTGCATCCGAAATAAATGTAACAAAATTACTTGCTTCTTTTTCTAGGTCTACATTATAAAAAGAATCCCAAGGCGCGTTTTTCATCATGTTCTTTACTTTATTATAATCTACAATAGTTTTATATCTCTTATTGTTAAAGGTTTTATGTTTATTGTTGTAATTATATTGTTGATCAAATACGATCTGTAATATTTCACTAAAGTGGTCTGTTATATCATTTTTTAATATTATAGGTAATATATGTTCATTTATTATAAATTTACTTTTGACAAAAATATGATCAATACATGATTTGGACAGGCCTTGGATTCTTGTATAATCATTTATGGTAGAAATAAACCCGTACTCGCTTAGAGTATCTAAATATTCAGAGACAAATTCCAATTTCTTTTGTGATATATCTATATTTATATCGCCTACTATTATGTGATAGTCATCGATGTGATTTGATTCCTCCTCTAGGTATTGTCTAAGCTGTCTATTATAATCATATGGGCAGGATGATGGAGATCTATATATGGCAGTTAAGATAATATTTTTTGTATTATATTTAATATTAACTCTTAGCGCTTGTATGTACTCTAAAGAGATTATCTCATGTTCATGAGGGATATCCGATTTTATGTAGACAATGACACCATCATTTTGGTTGTAATCACCTTCATTATATACTAAATTGTAGCCGGGAATATTAAAAATATTAGTATCATGTATTCTCCAAGTTTCTGTAAATATTATGCAATCAAAATCGAAGTCGAATTGTTGTAAATAGATTCTAAACTCGTCGAGGTTTTTAGCAATACTTCTTATGTTATTGTGTAAAATTTTTAAGTTTTCAAAGTTGTTATTTATGGTCAAGACTGTGTTAACTTCATTTGGACTATCAAGTGTAAAAGTTTCAATACCTTCTATATTAAAATCTGTGATATATCGATTCATCTTTATTGATCCTTATTTTAATTTAAAACATTGACATTTTTAATGCACAAGTTATGTTATATGTAAAACGATATGACTAAATACTACAGTACTAAACAAAATTAAAATATTACATACACGAAATTCAGCGAATTAAAAACTTCTTTAATTATAAGAGTGTAAATTAATTCATAAAAGACCTATACTAATAAAATATTTTGTTTTATAACACACTCGTATGTAAATACGCTTTATATCATTCCTACAACTATATTATTACTATATAAAATCTAAAACAGTTAAAAAAAAATGCAAACCATATGGCCACATCTATATTATATAATAAAATGTTAATGTGCTGTACATGTTTGGTTTACTATTTAGAAGACACCGAGTTAGAGCGAGTTGTTACGTTATTAGATTTTTTTTGTGTTTTGGTTGCCGGTTTTAATTTTTTTTGATCCTGTTGTTGGTCTATTTCTTCTACCCCTAGTTCGTGGAGGAGACGTTTTTGTCGACTTTGTGGGTTGGGTGTAGACGGGGCACTTAATGTCTCTACATTTTCCACTGCTTCTGCAGTAGAGGTTAGTGGTGTGCTTTCCTCAGGTAGACTTTTTTCCAAATCTTCAACTGTATACGGTGTGTTAGCAATTATTAGCCTCTGTCCCTTAATATAGGCTTGATTGCCTTTACTCCTAGCCTCCTTCAGATGTTTATTCAAGATTTTATTAGTTTCACGATCTTCCCAACAAAGATCATTTGCTATATATATATTTTTCCCCTTTAGTTTATTTGCGTTTTTTAAAATTTGAAATTTTTTCTGATATGATATTAGTTCGACTACAACAGGTTTATTTTTAGTGTCGATTTTCCCGATTTTATAGATATCATTTATGTCACTGGTAAAAATTTCAATCTCAAGTGAATTGCTAAGTATATTTGTCACTTCTTCTATTAAGTTTGATTCAGTTTCTTTTATCCCAAATAAAACTATATTATTTTTCCTAACTTTTCTTTGGAGTTGAATGACAGTATTTTGAAGTTGTTTATTCTGGATTTCTAGGCTGTTAATTTTTTCCTGTTGTTGGTGAATGGTTGAGTTTAATGCGCTTTTTATTTCTCCTATTTGTATTTTCAGATCGTTTCTTAAATCTATAGTTTTTTCACTCAATGTGGTGGTTACATTTTTGAATAATTCGTCTAAGTATTGTTTCTGGTTTTGGCTAAATTCTGTCATATTCTATTTCGACGTACCTGTTTTCCTTTATTAGTACTGAACTTGCCGCGTGTGTTAAACTTTAAATATAGAATTACTTCAACTGTTATCATAGATATGATAAAAAGTTTGTGTTTATTTATTTTCTATGTATATTCTCGATTTCTTGCTGTTTTTTCACTGTATACTTAATGAATAATGTTGTACTTACAGGTATATAAAGTATGTAACACTTTTGTGTATTTTTTTGTTTGATGTAAATATTCAAATTTGCCAAATACTTTGGGAGCACTCACTATTGTGTTCACTTACTTAGGCTTCACACACATTATTAATAACTTAATAAAGGTAATAACGATAATTGCAAATTTTAACTGCAAAAGATAATAAGGAACGATAATAAAACAAGTTAACTCGCAAGACGACACCACGTGTAGATATTTGCATGAAATCAATTTCGCGTGGAGAGCACTAAATTTGGCTAATATGCCGGCGTCAAACACACCCAATTGATAAATTCGATGTAAATCGATATTTACCACATTTACCTGTAGCAAATAACTAACATGCTAAATATTACTAGGCTACGTATTGCAAATAATACTTAATAAAGATAAGATACAGATAAATTATTCATCCGAGAAAGATAATTAGGTACTCATAAAAATTGCACCTTATAGTTTAGTGACTTGCGGCTCGGAAATGCCTCGATACTTCCACTTTTGAGTAAAACCAAATCCTTTTAACCACGCATAGAATAAGTAAAAATAAGTAGATTTTCGAACAGACCCACCTCGAGAAATCATGCCTGCTCCCCCTGCCCCCACCAAAGGGGCAACTTGTATCTGCCTATATATATTTTTTTTTTCTCGAAAACGGTAAGAGATAGAGAAATGAACTTAGCACCATTCAATACAGCATACAATTTCGCATAAGGTCCTTATTTTGTCTTTTAGTATTTTCTCCTACGTAAGACTCCACAGAAAAAAAACATGGAGGGTGGCTTCCAACAACGACACATTTTTGGCTATAACTCTAAAACGGCCCGATAAATCGAAATTTTACAAGATACAAAAAAGAAAGGTTATTATTTTATCTATCGACTGATATATAATTTATATATCTTTTTATTTATTTAAATAAAGCCGTCAGTGGCATGCAAAGAAGAAGCTGCAAATAACGTGTCTATAAACAGAAATTCAATTAGGGTAGGCGAAGCAATCGAAGCATATCGAAAACGTATGTCAATGCCTAGTCATATAATTTGAATAATAATAAAACTTTTGCAAAGGGGCTTCGTGGTTCAAAAACCAAATCACAGATTTTCATCTATACCAATCGACCAGACCCACGAGCAGTTAAATGCTATAATAAAAGGAGTCGCGGGAGCTGTTGGTCTCACTGAAAATACGAAGGCCTTAAGAAGGTGGCTTATTTCTGGTTCAGAAATAGCTCGTTTAATTTGAAGATGCTATTCCTTAACAGCAAATTGAAAAGCATCAAGAAGAGTCCCTTTCTGTCCAAAAAAGTTTTACATCCGCTGTTTCTAATGTTATAGTATTTTAAGGAATATGGAAATCCTTTTCAAGAAACGTCTTCAGAATTATTTGCCCTTGATAGTATAAAGTCGTTGTAGTACAGAAAACTTGAATTTTGTGTTAGCGAAAGGAACTCTCCAATGCAAAGGTTTTTTTAATGAAAGATTGAAAAATCGACCGCAAAAATCTATTATTGACCCAATCAAAACAAAAAAATAAAGCAAAATGTAACACCTAAACAAAGTGAGCTAAAAAGTCAGATGTTAATTTATTTAGCCGGCTATAGCATCTTAAAATCGGGACACTTAGGCAATTTCTTTAAATTTGAAAATCACCCTCAACTTGGAGAAATGTACAAGTCTGATTTATTACGATGCCTTGATAAGTATATTACTAATGTGGATAAACCAACAGATGTTGATGCTGTACTATTAGACGGAGCTGCTCGTCTACATATTCTTCAACCCAAGGCTTGTTAAAATTTTGGTAATTACATTTCAAAAACATTCTGAAACCCTACATGTTTAACATTTTAAAATCAGTAACCAAGGTAGATAGTATTTGGGATACTTATTTGGAAGAAGAGTTTGAAGGGACAAATTAGGGAAAGAAGGGGTAAAGGAAATAGAAAATTAGTTAGACTAACTACAGCCAGCGATTCCAAAAAATTGGTACGATTTCTTGCGAGTTGCAGCAAACAAACAAGAATTATTTAATCTGATATCCACCTACTTTGGCAGCATTTCATTACCTGAAAATAAAGTTCTGTTCTTGTATGTCCTAACGACTAGAAGTAGAATGTACTGTATAATCCGTCTCTCGACAATATAAGGAAAATTATGTCATATAATTATGCGGAAGCGGATACGCGCATTTTCGTGCATGCGCAGAATCGCTCTAAATATCATTTAAACAAAATATTAATAAAGACTGTAGATATGGACGTATTGGTACTGGCAATTTTTTATCAGTACCAGAATGAAAATCAAGACATTTGGATAGAGTTTCTCACTGGAAAGAATCTTAATAAGGATATCACCAATCTATTTAAAGAAACATGTCTTGCTCTTCCCTTTCTTCACTCATTTACGGGTTGCGATCCGACTTCTTTCTTTTTTGTAAAAGGAAAAAAGAAATGTTGGGAGGGAAGCTTGGGATTCCTTTCCGGATATCACCGCCACCTTTATTGATTTGGTTAAAGATCCAAAGGAGCCAAATAATGACCAATTGAGAATGCTCTCAAAATTGGTTATAACAATTTATGATAAGCATTTTGAAACAGACGACATCTACAGCAATCGCAGCCAGTCGTGGCGAGCTTAGGGGAATCTGTATGTAGAGAGTGGTATACAACAAGCGTACGCATCGCTATCATGATTGCAGTGGCTCTTCTCTAATAGATCGCCTCAAGGCTGATAATTAGCCTTGAGGTCGACTATGTTCTCCTACAATCCCCACCGCTCGCCACGACTGGCTGCGATTGCTGTACCTGTGTCGAATGAACTTTTTGCCAAAAAAAAAAAAAACGGTTGAGAACTTACCCACTACAATGAATGTTTTATCAATACACATCAATAGATGTATTTATCAAGCAGGATTTGTTTGGGGTAAGTTCTGTCAACCAGTGGTAGAATTGCCATGGTTATTCAAATGGGGATGGATTTTAGATAATGAGAAATGGGTGCCTACCTCCAATAGTGACACAATTTCAACAGAAGTTCTATTATAATGTAAATGCAAAATTTGTTAAAATGTACTAAATTATGTTCATGTGTAGAATGTTGTAATTAGATTATTAATTTTGATATTTATTTTCAAGTACTATAGTATCTATAATTTAGCTCTTTTATTTTTTATTAAATATTTTTGTTAATTTAATTTACTGTATACTTCTGTTTATAATAATAATAATAATATGACGTTTATTCCATAAATGAGACATTATACAATGTGTAGAACACGTATGGTATAAAGAATAGTGAAAGTATTGTTTTTTAATACACCTAAGTATTATTATTAAAAATATATTCCAATACATCTACATGTGCCGCGCGCTTTTTCTATGCACTCCACTGGCGGCTTTATTTAAATAAATAACATTGAGAATAATATACATAATAATAAAATTTCAATATTTTTTGTACTTTGTGGGAAGAATAGTAAATTATTAAAAATGATTCTAACATATTACATAATATGCAGCTTTTTCTTTGCACGCCATTGGTGGCTTTATTTAAATTTATTTATTTATTTAAATAAATAACATATATCAGTTGTATACCAATCGATAGATAAAACAATGATCTTTCTTTTTTATATCTTGTAAAATTTTGATTTATCGGGCCGTTCTAGAGTTACAGTCAAAAAGGTGTCGTTGTTGAAAGCCACCCTCCATGTTTTTTTCTGTGGAGTCTTACATAAGAGAAAATACTAAAAAACAAAATAAGGGCCTTATGCGAAATTGTATGCTATATTGAATGGCGCTAAGTTTATTTCTCTATCTCTTACCGTTTTCGAGAAAAATATATAAGCAGATGCAAGTCACCCCTTTGGAAGGGGGCAGGGGGAGCACGCATGATTTCTCGACGTGGGTCTGTTCGAAAATCTACTTATTTTGACTTGTTCTATGCATGGTTAAAACGATTTGGTTTTACTCAAAAGTGGAAGTATCAAACACTTAAGTCACTATAGTAGGGCCAAAAAGAATAGTCAGTAAATCAAAACATTCACCGGCAATTCTTCAAAGTATTTAGCTGTTATGGAATACAGAAGCGGCAGCTTTTTTTACCATATAATCCCATATAATTGAGAAAAATATATCAAGTTTTATCTGCCTACCAGAGATGAAAACCACAACTAGTTCCCTCTCAGTTTACTGACTACTTTTTTGGCCCTAGTATAGGCTAATTTGGCGTTAAACACACCCAATTGATAAATTCGATGTAAATCAATATTTATCACATTTAACTGTAGCAAATAACTAACATGCTAAATATTACTAGGCTACGTATTGCAAATAATACTTAATAAAGATAAGATACAGATAAATTATTCATCCGAGAAAGCTAATTAGGTACTCATAAAAATTGCAACTTACCAGTACGGAAGCTAGGAAAGAACTCGTGGAAAATGTGGTCAGAGTCGAGAACGTTTCAGTCCCGTCGACGCGCGCATAACATAGCTACATTTGATTGTCTCCGGGTAGCAACCCGTTGTAACCGTAATTTACCAAATTATCGTTACAAAATTCCATTGACCAAATGTAACGCAGGCGATATTATGCTGACAAATCATATGATTTTTCAAATATCTACTATTTTTAAGTAAAATTAATTAGTGCACAGATACGAGTTTTATGAGGGCTGAAATAATTATATGTTCATTTCTCCATGAGTCGCTTAATCGAACAAATTAAACTTAATGCTCTTATATTTCATATACAGTACAGAATTGTTGTTAGGTTGAATTAAGTTTTATTATTTTAAAACTGACATTGTACTTTTCCAAGTTTTGTTTATGTTAAGAGTTCTTTTGTTAGTTTCTTGGGTTTATATGGATAGTATTTAAACAAAATTTTCTGTCTATCTCGTGAACAAGTAATGATACAAAAATGTATGAATTGTAATACCGCACCGCACCGGTACAAATTTTTAACATTGGAAATGTTTTTGTTTTCGTATAGGGGGTTGAAAATCAGTTTCATGTTGCATATTATGAAGCATGCATTTATAGAAACAGTGGCGACAACATAGTGACCAATTTTTGATTGGTTGTCTAAATCGCGTGGTACCGGCAGTCATGTTATTATTTTTTTATGAGCATCTTCTTGTCGAGAAAATCCCAACGGCTATATCTCGTTGCGATTCTTTGAATATTTAAAAAGTTATTAGCGTTTGAATACCCCATGTCGAAGAGTTTTGTAAATTTTGCGAAATTAAAAAGGCCGAATGCGTGCGCAGAGCCTTCCAAATTTCATGCACGTGCAGGGCTTGTCAAAACTTTAAAATTTTTCGTTAACGTCAAAAATGTCACTTTTCAGTTAGGATCTGCTGACCACAAAATCGCAGCTGGACTGCACAATTCACGATGTACTTTCAAGTTGGACTTTCGAGCTTGGATTTATTGTCAGAACGGCGGCCCGGCGGCCTGTTTTCGTTTGGATATAAGGTTTAAAATTTTCGTGTTTTAGCAAAATTCGCCAAAAAATCCATAGTGCGTCCGATAGATTACACCTTATAGTCGATCCAGCGAAATTTAATGATTTCTTAATATCGGTCCGAGGACGGAACCGATTACAGTTTCGGACTCGGAACGACTTCAGGACCCCGAAACAATTTTCTGTTTCTCGATAGTGCCTTTCCTTCCCTGTGACATTTAATTGTATCGAGTATTGTATCCAAGTAAGAAATTGCATGTTTCAAGAGAGGATTAAACAAATGTTTTTAGTTTCCTAGTAGGGGGTCGAAAATCAGTTTCATGGCAAAATGACGTAACGCGTGAGATTTCAGCGGTTTCAGAACGGTAGACGTCAAAATTACACTTTTTCGTTCACTCCTATTGAGCCTAAAATCAGAGCGTGACCGTGCAATTCACGATGTAGTTCTAAGTTCGACCCTCTACCTTGGATTTCTTACCAAAACAGTCTCTCGGAAATTCGTTTGGAAATAGTATTTGAAGTTTTCCTGGTTTTGCAATTTTTTCAATTTTGTCAATGACTTGCAATTTGACAAATCATAGGGGTGGATTTAGGATCGGAGTTGCTCTGGGAGGTTGCCGATATCTGATTTGTACGTTTGTACCGAGTGTTAGACTAGGTTTGAGTGCCATTACTTTAACATGAGGTAGATTAAGCAAAAGTAAACAAAAAAATGTATCGCTGCGTTATAAAAGTCACGCTCAACAATCTCCAATACAACTTAACATCGAGAAGCACGTCGAACAGCTTATTTCCTTTTGTCCCGTCGAAATATGTATAGCCGAAAACCATATGTAACTTAAAATTTTGTCGTTTTTCGCAATTTACAAAGATAGCGGTGATTTGAAGCAAAATAAAATATATGTTCAACTCCTCTCTCAATGCCTGATCCAATGGTATATCACACGGTTACAGTACATGCAAAATGTACAGAAATTAATCAAATAAAAAAGAAAATTGCGAAATCTTTGTAACTATACTTATTATTTATGTAATTTTAAGGTGGATTTTTATTACATCCACATTTGTACGACGTATGTTAACTACGTGAAAACCAAATTTAGGCAAAATTCAGTAATCGTAGCCCTCCCTCAAGAAAAGTTTTTGTCAAATCATATAAACGAAATCCGATTAATTTCAATGTTGCCAAAAATTCTTTAAAATAATGGATTCTTTGTAAAGCAAGCTGTAGATGATGTAGATTCACCTATTGTTAAAATAGCAATTGAAATATTAAATAATAGACGAACATTTGTACTTAGTTGATGAGGACGTTGATCTCCTTGTTCTATTAATCGCTTTAACTCCAGAAGAAAAAGATATATTTTTCATAAGACCAGGAACAGGAAAAATTATATTATGGAAAATTCTTTCTTCGTCGGAAATACAGAAATGACAAGAACGTATAAAAATAGTTATTTACATTACTAGATGCGAAAGGTTACTTTAAGGCGCGAGGTGATTTTTGAATGGTCGAGGCGAAGCCGAGACCTTTAAAAAAACACCGAATACTTAAAAGGGCTTTCGCATCGTGAAATGTATTATATTTTTTCTACTATACCGAAAAAAATTATGGGATTTACTAATTTTATCGTATCATTGAAAATTAAGTTTCCTTTACGTTAAATCTTTATTGATAATTATAAATATCATAACATTACAACATCTTCACAATAACTTAGTAGCACATAATACGTTAGTTACAATATATAACACTTTGGTTACCATCATAATACTCTAGATACGAATTTTATGTTAATTATTATAAACATTGACGTGAATATTTTGACAGTTCTCAAATGTCAATGATACGATAAAGCTTTGAATGTAACTCGATTATTAGCGATTTAAACCATCTCGGACAATGCCAGGCGACTCGGCTAGCGCCTCGTCACCTGGCAACGTCCTCGATTATTATAAATCGCATAATAATCTCGTTACATTAATAGCTATAAAACTATGAAATTAAATTAATTGACGTTTTTAATAAATTTTATAGTTTAGCCTGTGAAAATTGTTTCCATGGCAACCAAATATTACACATTTTAATTTCTGGTGGTTTCAAACTAAAATAAACAAATAATGTTTAATAAATAGGATTTGAGGAAACAGCTATTCAACCGACAAAAGCCTCGGTTGCGCTGAATTATACCTACTAATCCAAATTGGTAGCCAAGTTTATTATTCGTCTCTTCAACGCCAAACACAGACCGGTTTCGAACTTTTTATGTTCTCATCAGTGTGCCATAGGTCGTAAAGTACTTTGGTACTTTAGTAAAGTCGCTATCTGTTATAGAGACATTGTATGTCCTAAACAGTTAGTAGCAACTGACCACTAGAGGGATGATTTTCCCCTCCGCTGTTATTGTAAATAATGTTTTGTGGCGATATAAATGGGAAATATTACTTGTGACTTGTTTTACCCCAAGAAATCCAAAGCAAGGTATATGCAAACTTTGAAGCGTTTTTAAAATGGAGTAGGTAGGTACTACGTTGGGTACTACGTGCCGACAAAAATGTTGGCGTACTTCCTAGAAAGACCTTTTTTTATTAATACAAAATTGTTTAGTTGTATTGTATTAATTCGTTCAAATAGAACGGATTAATTTCGTTTAACTTTGTTTTTCTACTTTTCTGTCCTGGCCGCATAAATTTTACTTCCGTAGATAGCAACGCCTTAGCAACCAGGTAACTCGAACGTTTACTTTCGTTATCGCGCGTGTTGCTAGGGTTACAAAGTTCATTTATATAGACGGTAGTAGAAAAATACAATTTTACTGACTCATGCCTTCAGTGGTTCTGATACCACGTCTACAATATTTCAGAAAGAAAAATTTAAATTCATGAAACTTCTTTAGAAAGAAATGCAGTTGGTTAATGTAGTAAGAACTTTCAATGGCAAGAATTCAACCCCCTCACAAGTAAAACAGGCTGGTGAAACCCTTTTCCTACTTGTAGGTATACGGTGCAAGGAAAATCACAAAAATGTCTCACTCAACTCATACAGATTTAATCAATTCAAAAAATCGCTGCACAAACAAAAATCAAAGTTGGAAATATTACCATCAACTTCAGAGGCAGTCGTTTAATATTCATTACGAGTATTCTACAAAATTCAGAAATGGCTTGGCAATGAAAGAAATCCACAACAGTGGTGTTACAACTTGTGACAACACTTTTTGTGCCAACAGCAGAATCAATATTGCAGCTTATCTCCTGCAACCGCAACAGAAAAGCAGGTTGAAGATGCTTACAAATTGACGGAAATTGTCAGGGAGTACGATGTCTAAATTCATACATATTTATATGCTATCGATTCCGATCTTCTTTAGATACAAAGTGTGTTCCATTCAATACCTATACAGGGTGTTTCATTTTTAAATGTCGTCCTTTAAGGAGGTGATAAAGCATCGAAAAATAAGTCGACCTGCCCAAAAAACCTATATCAAAAATGCATAATAACGAAGTTACAGGCCTTCAAAGTTGGAATTAAAAAATCGTTTTTTTGTCATAACTTCTAGACCATACGACCGATTTTAACCAAATTTTGCACAGGCAGTACTGAACTACATACCTACAATCCTATAAGAATAACTCATGTCAAAAATCACCAGTGGCGTAGTGACGCCCTCTATTTCTCACCCTATTTCCCACGCCACTGGATATTTTTTTTTTGGGCAGGTCGACTTATTTTTCGATGCTCTATCACCTCCTTAAAGGACGACATTTAAAAATGAAACACCCTGTATATAAAATTTTAAACTACTCGATAATCCTCACTTGTACAATGATTATGTACTTTTTCATTTTGTAGAATATGCTCACAGATAAACAAGCAAAAAATGAAGGAAACAAACGTAAAATTGGTAAAAAAATTTAATAAAAAAGGCAAAAATTAATATTTCTCTATAAATGAAAATATTCTTATTTTTTGAAAATTTCCCATGGTTCAATTGCCAATTTTTATTATGCATGTGAAAACCTAGTTCATCCCACGATTTTTCAAGTAGGCAGCTATGACACACCCCTTACGGTTCGGGACTCTTAAGTTTCTTGAAACATAGGTATGTATTTTTAAACGCATATGTCAAGTTTCAACGAATTCACTATGTTCTTGTTCAGTTTGGACACTTTTCCTGTACTATTAGCTGCGTTTAATAGTTTGCGATTAATCAATATTGGTATTTGTAATTGTTAGGAATCACTTTTCATCTTCACGAAATTATTTTAAATTATTTTAGTTTTCATTATGGGAATGTTTTTATTAATAAAAAAAATAAATCTTTTTATTTTAATTTCTAAATAAAACTACTGATAATAAGATTTTAATTTTTGAAAATGTTTTGTGTTTACTACTACTACTATTTACTACTTTGCAACAAATTTTCATTTTTATCACATCCGAAATATCACAAGATTTGCGTTCTACTTCGTCATTTCCAATGTCTCCTCCGGTTGCATCTTTGCGAAGGACTGTGAATTTTTTAATATAATTTATCTTTTCGTGTAATTTTCTGAAAATCGTTAATTTAGTTAAAATTGCTAATAGAGAATTTTAGTATTATTTATTTCTTTTATTTGGCCATCCGAGAACAAGATTCGAGTAAAATTAATTATTTGTAGTAAGTTCCGCAATAGTCTTTATAGAGTTTGAAGTTCGGCTATAAATAATTTATTTACCTCCTAGTCAATGCAGTACCCATCAGATCTGCAGTGCAATCAATGCACAAAGTATTGACCAGATTAAAAAGCAAAAATGATATTCATATATTTTATAGCAGGAAATCACCCGAGACGTGCCAAATCCAGAACAAGACATTAGCGGTTCAAATGTCATAGCGACAATTATTTCACTTGTGCGAGTATATCAAATGGAAAGAAAGCGCCTTACATTATTTTGACTATTTCACTCACTTTAAAATTATCACATAATCTGACCAATCACAAACCAAAGACAGCTTGTATTATCAGAAGTAATACCAAAAGAGATTGAATTTTCGCGATAAGTCTGTCGATTTATTTCTAACGAAACTGAGTTGCTTGGAAATACCACGAGTCCGCAGGACGAGTGGTGTTTTCAAGCAACTCAGTTGAGTTTAGAAATAAAAGACAGACTTATAAGATAAATTCAATTACGAGTGGTATTTTATTAGACTATTTCACGAGCAAATATTTTGGTTGATAACTTCACTTGAAGTAGCACCGAAGCGAGTCATTTTGACGTCTGTATCTATAATTAATTTTTATCAAACTGTCAAACTTTGCTTTGCCATCCGTGTCCATGGTTACGTCGTTGAGAACATCACGCTGATAGACCAATTAGACTTGAAAGTCTGCTGGTGTTATCGCGACTATTTCACTCACCTTCCGTAGATAGCAACGCCTTAGCAACCAGGTAACTCGAACGTTTACTTTCGTTATCGCGCGTGTTGCTAGGGTTACAAAGTTCATTTATATAGACGGTAGTAGAAAAATACAATTTTACTGACTCATGCCTTCAGTGGTTCTGATACCACGTCTACAATATTTCAGAAAGAAAAATTTAAATTCATGAAACTTCTTTAGAAAGAAATGCAGTTGGTTAATGTAGTAAGAACTTTCAATGGCAAGAATTCAACCCCCTCACAAGTAAAACAGGCTGGTGAAACCCTTTTCCTACTTGTAGGTATACGGTGCAAGGAAAATCACAAAAATGTCTCACTCAACTCATACAGATTTAATCAATTCAAAAAATCGCTGCACAAACAAAAATCAAAGTTGGAAATATTACCATCAACTTCAGAGGCAGTCGTTTAATATTCATTACGAGTATTCTACAAAATTCAGAAATGGCTTGGCAATGAAAGAAATCCACAACAGTGGTGTTACAACTTGTGACAACACTTTTTGTGCCAACAGCAGAATCAATATTGCAGCTTATCTCCTGCAACCGCAACAGAAAAGCAGGTTGAAGATGCTTACAAATTGACGGAAATTGTCAGGGAGTACGATGTCTAAATTCATACATATTTATATGCTATCGATTCCGATCTTCTTTAGATACAAAGTGTGTTCCATTCAATACCTATACAGGGTGTTTCATTTTTAAATGTCGTCCTTTAAGGAGGTGATAAAGCATCGAAAAATAAGTCGACCTGCCCAAAAAACCTATATCAAAAATGCATAATAACGAAGTTACAGGCCTTCAAAGTTGGAATTAAAAAATCGTTTTTTTGTCATAACTTCTAGACCATACGACCGATTTTAACCAAATTTTGCACAGGCAGTACTGAACTACATACCTACAATCCTATAAGAATAACTCATGTCAAAAATCACCAGTGGCGTAGTGACGCCCTCTATTTCTCACCCTATTTCCCACGCCACTGGATATTTTTTTTTTGGGCAGGTCGACTTATTTTTCGATGCTCTATCACCTCCTTAAAGGACGACATTTAAAAATGAAACACCCTGTATATAAAATTTTAAACTACTCGATAATCCTCACTTGTACAATGATTATGTACTTTTTCATTTTGTAGAATATGCTCACAGATAAACAAGCAAAAAATGAAGGAAACAAACGTAAAATTGGTAAAAAAATTTAATAAAAAAGGCAAAAATTAATATTTCTCTATAAATGAAAATATTCTTATTTTTTGAAAATTTCCCATGGTTCAATTGCCAATTTTTATTATGCATGTGAAAACCTAGTTCATCCCACGATTTTTCAAGTAGGCAGCTATGACACACCCCTTACGGTTCGGGACTCTTAAGTTTCTTGAAACATAGGTATGTATTTTTAAACGCATATGTCAAGTTTCAACGAATTCACTATGTTCTTGTTCAGTTTGGACACTTTTCCTGTACTATTAGCTGCGTTTAATAGTTTGCGATTAATCAATATTGGTATTTGTAATTGTTAGGAATCACTTTTCATCTTCACGAAATTATTTTAAATTATTTTAGTTTTCATTATGGGAATGTTTTTATTAATAAAAAAAATAAATCTTTTTATTTTAATTTCTAAATAAAACTACTGATAATAAGATTTTAATTTTTGAAAATGTTTTGTGTTTACTACTACTACTATTTACTACTTTGCAACAAATTTTCATTTTTATCACATCCGAAATATCACAAGATTTGCGTTCTACTTCGTCATTTCCAATGTCTCCTCCGGTTGCATCTTTGCGAAGGACTGTGAATTTTTTAATATAATTTATCTTTTCGTGTAATTTTCTGAAAATCGTTAATTTAGTTAAAATTGCTAATAGAGAATTTTAGTATTATTTATTTCTTTTATTTGGCCATCCGAGAACAAGATTCGAGTAAAATTAATTATTTGTAGTAAGTTCCGCAATAGTCTTTATAGAGTTTGAAGTTCGGCTATAAATAATTTATTTACCTCCTAGTCAATGCAGTACCCATCAGATCTGCAGTGCAATCAATGCACAAAGTATTGACCAGATTAAAAAGCAAAAATGATATTCATATATTTTATAGCAGGAAATCACCCGAGACGTGCCAAATCCAGAACAAGACATTAGCGGTTCAAATGTCATAGCGACAATTATTTCACTTGTGCGAGTATATCAAATGGAAAGAAAGCGCCTTACATTATTTTGACTATTTCACTCACTTTAAAATTATCACATAATCTGACCAATCACAAACCAAAGACAGCTTGTATTATCAGAAGTAATACCAAAAGAGATTGAATTTTCGCGATAAGTCTGTCGATTTATTTCTAACGAAACTGAGTTGCTTGGAAATACCACGAGTCCGCAGGACGAGTGGTGTTTTCAAGCAACTCAGTTGAGTTTAGAAATAAAAGACAGACTTATAAGATAAATTCAATTACGAGTGGTATTTTATTAGACTATTTCACGAGCAAATATTTTGGTTGATAACTTCACTTGAAGTAGCACCGAAGCGAGTCATTTTGACGTCTGTATCTATAATTAATTTTTATCAAACTGTCAAACTTTGCTTTGCCATCCGTGTCCATGGTTACGTCGTTGAGAACATCACGCTGATAGACCAATTAGACTTGAAAGTCTGCTGGTGTTATCGCGACTATTTCACTCACCTTAAAATTATCACATAATCTGACCAATCACAAACCAAAGACAGCTTGTATTACAGCGTAAACACCGACTGTCTTTCAATTCTAATTGGTCTATCAGCGTGGATACGGATGGCCGTAACCATGGATACGGATGGCAAAGCAAAGTTTGACAGTTTGATAAAAATTAATTATAGATACAGACGTCAAAATGACTTGCTTCGGTGCTACTTCAAGTGAAGTTATCAACCAAAATATTTGTTCGTGAAATAGTCTAATAAAATACCACTCGTGATTGAATTTATCTTATAAGTCTGTCTTTTATTTCTAAACTCAACTAAGTTGTTTGAAAACACCACTCGTCCTGCGGACTCGTGGTGTCGTCAAGCAACTCGGTTTCGTTAGAAATAAATCGACAGACTTATCGCGAAAATTCAATCTCATGTGGTATTACTACTGAAAATTTTATCCAATAATTTAAGTTGTTCACTTACCTATAGAAATAAGGAGATAATGCTATATACTAGAATTTGCTACTATATTTGAAATGGGTATCAAATTTACGAAAAAATTTCCCTACATATCTATCGTTCTATCTCTATAAGAGACAGCAATACGTACACTTACAATTTGTGACATACTGTATTATAATACTTTATTCTTATTAGTGAATAAACAAATTTTTACTTCTATAAACTTCCTGTAATATAAGGTATGCCAACGTTTCATATCATTTTACTAATTTTTCATCGCACATTCATGTGATAATGCACTCATTTCAGTTAGCTTCTCTCCACTGCAAAATTAAATGGAGGATAAAAATTAAAGATAAAACTCCCAGCATATGATACAGAAGATATAAAGTTTCATTCACAAATGTATACCTTCAGAAGATAATAAACTTGAACAAAGGAAACACTAAGGAAGCGATAAGAATAAGTTCTTGATTTCTCGACACGGAACAGGGCTTCCCTATACTGAATTTCCATACCTGTTTAGTTGTCTAGTTTAGTATTGATTAGTAAATTAAACTTTACTTGCAAACGGTAACATAATAATATTACTAAAACACTGATGAAAATTCGTTAGGTTTTATAAAAAATACAAAAATTTAAATAGAACAGAAAAATACGTAAGTATTTAAACATTTCTCGAATGTATAATAACCATAAGATAAGATAAATCAGAAAACCAATTTTTTACAATAAGTAAATCTTAAATGTAGGATTTTAAACACGAGAGTGCAATAAATTTTCAACAGATTTATTCATTAAAGTAATAGCGTACAAAATAGAAATAAAAAATTTCACCTGTTAGTTAAAACTAATTTATTTTACTTAGTTTAGTTAA
Source organism: Rhagium mordax (assembly GCA_963680705.1). Lineage (NCBI taxonomy): Eukaryota > Metazoa > Arthropoda > Insecta > Coleoptera > Cerambycidae > Rhagium > Rhagium mordax. Next base: position 35,535,368 of record OY796661.1, on the reverse strand, counting down.
CCTCACGTGCCACTATAAAGATTTGTAACCTCAAAGCGAACTCGGTTCAGTTACATTGTTTATTTCAATTAGTTTCGTTTGAAATTAAAACAACTTCTCAATATCATTTTTAGGACCTTCTGCCTTTTAGATTTTCTAGACTCGTTTTACTTTGATGTTCGCTGGTTTCAAAGAATCCTGAGCACAACGGTTTCAACACAAGCGTAGTTAACGTCGGAAATATTAACCTATGGTTTAAGTTTTGCTGGGTAATGTCACGTTACACATCTGATGAAGGTGATAGAAACGTTTGTTAATGTTAGAAAAAATCTAACCTAAGTTTTTTTTTTGATGAGTCAAAGCTAACAGATTCATCTTTTTCAAACTCTGTCTTTAAGTTATTTTCCTAATTGAGGAAACTTGACCTAAACTTCTACTAACAGGTCAAACTTCATCTCAACTTGTTCTCTCATGTACTCTTGTTTGCAGAATAATAATATAGTCCTTTTGCGTAAGCAGGCGATTTGTATCAGTAACTTTCCTATTAAAAGTAAAGTGCAAAAAGCTTTAATTCCCTCAAAGTTACGTACAAGGATGAACTAAAAAATACGCGTGTTAAATTAAATTTTCTAGTAGATACGAACAAAAAAGTTTCTACAATAGTTATTGATAAAAGAACAGCCAATTAATTCAGAGTAAGATATTTACATTAAGGCACCGCCACACATGCGGAATTAGTCAAATATCGAATGTTTGGCGTTGGGCAAAAATTGATCGAATTTCACTTTGTCTATATTCACAATTATTTGGAAATCTTGAGATGTTCGGGGACTACATAATACTCTAATACTAGCAAAATCATCAACATAAGAAATCTTTGGTTGCATCAACCCGTAAGTACTACGATATTTTCGATTCAGTTATACCACAATATACCAACTTGATTGCGCAGTAGGTTAGAGCATACAGTGCGCGCCAGCCGACTACGAACATGGGACCTCGAAATGAATGAACAAACGCACCTCGATCGAGCCTCGTCCTGTGTACCGTTGTGCGTTCAATCCGATTCTCACCCGTAACGAAGACACTCGATCGAGTGCGGCTGCCCGTTCATTTCCCGTCCCGTGTTCGTAGTCGGGCGGTGCGCACTGAATAGTCGCAATCCTGTTTGTGCAGGCCATTGTCGGACAGTTTACTTTCGTATAATTTACATGATGTTTCATGTGTTTTTATTGGTTATAGACCTGTTATGCAATCTATTAATACATTATTTACTCGGGTTGAGACAGAAACCAGATTATGATTTATAAAAGTGGTCCTTAATGATGGGTGTTTTAATGGTTGCAGCAAAACAGTTATCTTATTTTAATTTAATTTTTTCTTACTAGCTAAAGTAATGGCAGATAAATTAACTATAAGTTCTTTAATGAGGTATTTAAATTTTTTGTATTTGCCAAACGACAAGCATGCATACACATGCGCCTATTTGGCGAATCGCAAATAAAAATGGGAATATCAAAATTCTAATCCGAAAATCCGAACACGTAGTGTGGGTACTTACTAAAAATTCTAAAAACTCCAAAATTGTCTCATTTGACCACTTCATGTTCACGTTTCTACGTAAACAGGAAATTCATATTTTGTATCTATTCGTCGAGCGTCGAGACAAGTCAACACATATTGTGTGTATCGATGACCAGCAAACAGCATACCGACCGTTCATTCGCTTTGATTTGTGCTAATTTATCGACAATTAATGGGAAAATATTTGACATTTATTTGGCAAACACCAAATATTTTGAAATATTCGCCAAATATCAAATATTCGGTGTTCGGTATTTGACAAATGCCGCATGTGTGGCGCTGCCTTTAGATATCAAAAACAGAATCAAATGACAAATATATGCATGACTATGAATAATTTCAAAGCAGCTGTGTGGCAAATTTATTAAAGAAAATAGTTTTAATTTAAAGACGCCCTCCACAGGTATAAAACGAAGTCAAGGACATTATGAACTGAAAACTGAAAATTGTTAAGAGATATAATAAAAGTACAGATCATAAACAAATTAATAAACCTACGATTATAATAAATCAGCAAATCAGGTATAACATTTTTGCAACTGTCCTCAAACTAGCCAAAGTTATCTCTGTGTATAAAATAGTTTACAGAGATCATGTATCAAACTACGGAATAATTTCTCTGACTTCTACTTTAGTAAAAATATTTTAATAGGTCCTGAAAATACATGTCAAAACATATTGTGAAGAAAATAGTTTATTCTGTACTTTTCAATTTTGGCTCTAACAACAAATGCTCTAGCAATAAATAAACAGTAATTAAATGATTTAGCTAACATTTTCTATGACTTTACAAAACCATTATGTAAATGGTTTTGTAAAGTCTTTGTAAAATCTCTCTTAATCAATCTTAATTTAGAACTCTTTTATTTATTTAAAATTTAAACAATTGCCTGAAATTTGATAACATAAAGTTTTTGGGGTCGCAGATTACGAATCTGGACTCGATCAGTCTAAAAACACAGGCTTCGAAAGTATAATTTTTCACTTTCTTTGTTTTCAATTTTTATTAGATGTCACGGGATTTTTGGAGCGATGATACGTACCTATTTAACATTAAAACTCAACTAAAACAAAAAATGGCGAATCCAAAATGGCGGAAAGGGGTCAATTTATTTTATTCGGGTTTTATTTCTTATACAATAATGGTTTCTTGACTCGCTGATCTCAAATTGAATTGTGAATTAAGGCAATTATTTCCGCCACAATTACCGCAAGCCGCCGAGCAATAAATATACCACTTTTCCTACACCCACAAGCAAACCCGCAATCAGTTTTGCAGTTGCAACAAATTATTTTTAGGATGTTTTATGAAGGTGGTTCTTGGGCCATTGGGATTGAAAAATACTTTCCTGTATCATATTCCCAACCCCAATCTTCCGCTGAAATATGTTGGCCACAACTGTGTTTGCAAATACACGCGATATAAACGTTGTTCTGCTGCATCCCATCGTATAAATCACCCCTCCTTTTTTGGTAGATCTGGAGTCAAACCTGAAATATAAAATGTTTTTATTTAAAAAATACGTAAATAATAAATAAATTTAAATAAAATAAGTATACCTGTAAGAGTTTAAGCAGTTACTTTTTTTCACCTTACATTGCAAGCGTGTATGCTTTATACTAATTTTACTAAAAAATAAACTAATTTTATTTATTTTATTTTTTATACCAGCAGCGGTGATAGCTGGTAAATCAGCATCTTTTTTTTTAAACTTTTATAACCTCTTGTAAATCACTGCTATTTACATATTTGGCAAATTTATTCTTTCCTCTGTTAAAACATGCTGAAGCTGTGTCACATTCAGTTAAAGCACGTAGAAAAGAACGTGCTCACTACAATTGGGATACCTACGCAAATTGCAGGCTCTTAGAGGAAAATATTTTTTTAATTTTCTTTATTTTTGGCAGGTTTAGAAAATATATATCTCTATCAGAAACTAAATCTGGTAATATAACTAATACGTCTATATCCTCTGAGAGTTGATGTAACCGATCAGCATCACTTTCAACTTGATAACAGGGACACGAGAACCAGCTCCATAAAACATCCTAAAAATTATATTTTGCAACTTAAAAGCCGATTTCGGTTCATCTTGTATGTGCAGGAAAAGCTTATTGCTCGCGGCGATTTGCAGTAATCTCGGCGACTTGCAGTAATTGTAGTGGAAATAGTTGTCTTAATTTATGACCGGCAGTGTCTGTGGAAGCAGTAGAGGAAGAAGACATTAATAATAAATAATTTTTTTCTTGCTTTTAAATATATCTTGGATTAATTTTCATAAATCGATAAAAAAATATAATCTCTAATACTCATTTGACTCTTCTATTATTTGTTCTTTCTTACAGACACTATATTCAATTTTTGATAAATATTCACATAAAATTTGAGATCAGCAACCCAAAAAATCCCTATACCGGGTGTCAACGAAATTATTAGACAAGTCATAGCACCCAAAGCTTTCGAGATATAAAATTGAGATATGGAGGACATAATATACAGGGGAAAATGCAAATTTTTTGATATCTGTCACATTTTTGTTATTTCTGGTATCGTTGGAAATGACCTTAACTATGAAGTTTTAAATGTAACTCCTTGTATATTTACATTTTTGGATTTTAGAGGCGATTTAAGAAATTTTTGTTGTTTAAGAAGTGGATTTTTTAGACCTATTTTTATATCTACATTTATTTTGTCGTGAATGTGCTAACGACAAAATAACGGCTCTAGATGATCCAATAAAAACTGAATCGTCAGATTTCTCAGCAACTACCAAAACTGACACAAGCTTGTTGTACTTATTTGTCCCCCAGACATCCAATAAAAATAAAAAAAGAAAATAAAAATTTAAACTTTCGACGCCATTTTGTATTTAGACCGATTTTAAGGCCAGATCGTAATCTGCGACCCCTAAATCCTTATACACGGTGGTGAATTTTTCGATGCCCACCATTGGTATCTCGGAAACTATAGGATATAGAGGATCGGTTAAGTTAGACAAAAGTTGCGCTATTTTATGCTCTACAATTTCCTACCAAGAAATGCTGGATATCTTGATTCGTTCGCGGTTTATCCTGAAAAAATTGATTATCGTGATTTCAAAAAAATAATAATATCTTCTATACCATTCATGCGAATTTAATGAAATTTGGCAAGGTTATATTTTTGACCACTACCAATTGAATGGCGTTGATAGAAATTTTCTAAACCTTCTAGATTTTGAGCAACGATAGTCAACTTTATTTTTTCTTATGGCAGCCATATTGAATTTTTACACCATTAGTTAGAGAAAATAATTCTCTTTTCACCTATGTCACCAAAATAGGCTGATTTTTTAAGAACATGTTGATATTCGAATTAATGTAAAAATAATTTATAAAATTCAGCATGCTTTGGATTAAACTCCTATTCAATATTGCAAACAATTTGTAAAAATAAAAATAGTATTATTTGTTTTCTTGACTCTTTAATAAATTAATTGTTTGTAATATTTAATAGAAGTTTAAATGACCTGGCATTTTTCTGTAATTTTTTTACGAGTGTACAATTTAATAATAGCGTCTGAATTACAATGTTGCTTATAATTATTTTTCCAAAGCATACTGGATTTTATAAATTATTTTTACATTAATTCGAATATCAACATTTTTTAAAAAGTCAGTCTGTTTTGGTGACATAGGTGAAAAGAGAATTATTTTCTCTAACTAACGGTGTAAAAATTCAATATGGCGGCCATAAGAAAAAAAAAGTTGACTATCGTTGCTCAAAATCTAGAAGGCTTAGAAAATTTCTATTCCATTCAATTGGTAGTGGTCAAAAATATAACCTTGCCAAATTTCATTAAGTTCGCATGAATGGTATAGAAGATATTATTATTTTTTTGAAATTACGATTTTCAATTTTTTTAACATAAACCGCGAACGAATCAAGATATCCAGCAGGAAATTGTAAAGCATAAAATAGCGCAACTTTTGTCTAATTTAACCGATCCTCTATATCTTATAGTTTCCGAGATACCAATGGTGAGCATCGAAAAATTCACCACCGTGTATATGTAGGTATATTTAATTTCAGGAAATTGTTTAAACAAATAAAAGAGTTATAATTGTGTATTAAAAAACACTTATTTTCTTAATAACAATTGAAAAAAATACTTCAATAAAATCATAACACTCTGACAGCCAGAAATTTGGTGTATGTAATATTTCACTAAAGTTTCATATATACTCAAAAATTGTACTGTTTGCAAATGATAAGTCGTGATAACCCAATAACCAAATAGAATAGGTTAATTAGAAGCATGAACTTGCAAATTTTAAATTAAGTTAACACATAATATTTCATAAGAAGATCTTGTAATTGATTTGTCCCTTTTACTTCCATCGGCCATACTTCTAATTTTCTGATTTTATGTTATTCTAGAACGGCGATGGGCAAACTACGGCCCGCGGGTCAAATCCGGCCCCCGGGCTTATTTTATCCGGCCCACGACTAAACAAAAAAAACATTATTTATAAATCAATTTAACACTTTGAATAATGCACGGTCTGAAAATATTCACTTATCACTAAATATAAACATAAAACCGATCTAAATAAATTTGCATTTTACATATTTAAAAACATTATATTATTATTAATTTAGTATTTTTTTTAAATTTTATCACGGTGGTAAAACATATTTTTAATTCAATATTCAGTAAATAAATATTTTGTAACCAACCAACATATATCGTTAGAGAAAACACAAAACAAAATCATAGTTGTTATAAATGTTAAAAGAGGTGTGGAAAGAATACATAATACTTTAGGCAAGGTTCCGCAAAGTATTGCATGAGAAAGGCTGGAAATTTCATGGAATAAGGTACGCCCTAAAGGTATTTTCTTTTAGAAACAAAACCGATAGTGAACGAGGTATAAATTACAAGTGGAACTGAAGCGTTTTATGGGGACTCCCGGGAATTGAGTTAGAGAAAGAATAAAGTCTAACTAAGGTCCTTAAGGGGATTTTAGATTTTGCTTTCATCTCATATTTAAGTATATTAATTAAAGGGTAAGTGAACGTACTGATTATAACTAATTAAATGAACAATAATTTGTCTTAATAAAACACAATAATTTTCTTAATAAATCGAATTTATGGCGGGCTATCTGCTACGTCGTGCTGTATGTATTTCTCCATTTTATTTTTAACAAGCTTTGACTTTAGGAGTTACGCAACTTTATAAGCTGCTTCTCACGTATAGAATTTAACCACAACTTGCTACCTATTCATACTTTTGATGAATTCAAGGATTATTACGATTTTACGATTATTTCATGTTTCTATATAATTAGTTAGTAGGTATACCGGGTGGCCACGAGTCAATGTACGCCCCCAATTTTTTGGTTGTTTTTTAATTTAAAAATTTCGTTTTTATTATACGTGAATAAGACAAAAGTGGGCTATTTTTAGACTAACAGGAACGAAAACATCACTTTCGGTTGAACCGGAAGTGACATCAACTTTTTTTTCTTAAATGGAATTATCATGTTTTTTTTGTGGTGTTTTATAAAGCATGAAATTCTAACTGCAACAATTTTTTCCAATTTCAAAAATTCCAAAGATAAGTGAGATACGAACGATTTTTTATTTTTTACAAAATGGCCGCGTCAGATGAATGCGATGTAAGAAAATTACTAAGTAGGCTATGGTAATTATTAGCAAGGTAGTAAGCTTGTCTGTAAAGAATAAAATAGTTATTTAAATTACTGATAGATACGACTATTTTTAGGTTTTTCTCAAAAAATGGAATTTAACTTTCATTTTCATTTCCGTAGGGGGCCTATGGAAACTTTTTAAATGGGACCGTACTATTTTTTTTGATTATTCGGACATGATTCATAAGCTTTAATTTTTTCGCCAATAATCATTTCTTAACGAGATCTTTTGTAATAATAAAAGTGTTTTTAAAAGGTTCATTAAAATTATTTCTTTTCTAATTTGTGCTTACCTTTTAAATACACTTTTATTATTACAAAAGATCTCGTTAAGAAATGATTATTGGCGAAGAAATTAAAGCTTATGAATCGTTATGTCCGCATAATAAAAAAAATAGTACGGTCTCATTTAAAAAATTTCCATAAGACCCCTACGGAAATGAAAATTAAATTCCATTTTTTGAGAAAAACCTAAAAATAGTCGTATCTATCAGTAATTTAAATAAATATTTTATTCTTTACAGACAAGCTTACTACCTTGCTAATAATTACCATAGCCTACTTAGTAATTTTCTTACATCGCATTCATCTGACGCGGCCATTTTGTAAAAAATAAAAAATCATTCGTATCTCACTTATTCTTTGGAATTTTTGAAATTGCAAAAAACTGCTGCAGTTAGAATTTCATGTTTTATAAAACACCACAAATAAAACATGGTCATTCCATTTAAGAAAAAAAGTTGATGTCACTTCCGGTTCAACCGGAAGTGATATTTTTGTTCCTGTTAGTCTAAAAATAGCCCACTTTTGTCTTATTCACGTATACCAAAAACGAAATTTTTAAATTAAAAAACAACCAAGAAATTAGGGGCGTACATTGACTCGTGACCACCCTGTATACTATACAGGGTGAGTTCACTTTAAATAAGGAAACTTTGAGAATCGATTCTTTATCGAAAAATAAGTGTAGTTTGTTCTATAAACATTTTTCTTATGGGACTTGGTTTTCAAGATACAGGACGTTGAACTTTTTTTTTTTAAGTTTTCGACGAATAACTTTAAAGTGGTTAGACCGATTTTTATAAAATTTGGGTTTTGTTTATGTTGGATTAAAGTTAATCAAATGGTCTGAAAGATTTGAAAATATCGCCCTCGCAGGCGTAGATATGGGGACCACGGACCCCTCTTTAAAAAAGAACTTCTACGCCTATGGTCGTCTCAAAAAATGAATATGATTTTTTTATTCTCCGATATTTTCTGAACATAAAATATCTCTAGTAAATTTTCGCTATTTTTGATAGTTTTCCGATTAATTGAGGTCAAATGATTTATTGTATTGCTCTCTAATGTTTATTTTATTTAGTCTGCTAACGGAAATGAAATAAAATATATTAATAAATGTCTCTATTGTCTCTCAATTGCTTTATTTTTCCTCTCTCAATTTTTAAATTCGTTCCAAACAATTTAGACTGAAAACGACCAAAGATGATAAAGACCCTTTGAAATGACTTTACGTAATAGCAGACACCCATTGGCAAATAAAATAAACATTAGGGAGCATTACAATAAACCATTTGACCTCAATTAACCGGAAAACTATCAAAAATAGCGAAAATTTGCTAGAGACATTTTATGTTCAGAAAATATCGGAGAATAAAAAAATCATATCCATTTTTTGAGACGACCATAGGCGTAGAAGTTCTTTTTTTAAAAGGGGTCCGTTGTCCCCATATCTACGCCTGCGGGGGCGACATTTTCAAATATTTCAGACCATTTGATAAACTTTAATCTAACATAAACAAAACCCAAATTTTATAAAAATCGGTCTAACCACTTTAAAGTTATTCGTCGAAAACTTAAAAAAAAAAAAGTTCAACGTCCTGTATCTCGAAAACCAAGTCCCATAAGAAAAATGTTTATAAAACAAACTACACTTATTTTTCAATAAAGAATCGATTCTCGAAGTTTCCCCATTTAAAGTGAACTCACCCTTTTATGCATAGGCTGTTAGGAAAAGTTTTAGGTGACAATTTTAAAAAATGAGAAATATACAGGGTGATCTATTTAAAAAATCACAAGTTTGATTTGTACCTCCGAAATGTGAAGTTTAATTCTTTTTTTTTGAATAGTTGGTCGAAATCGCAAGAAAATTTCCTACAACTTGGGTTTTCATCATTTTTCTCTAGGTTAAAAAACAAAAAAGTTAGCAGGGGTAAACTGTTACGTGCATACTCTGTACAATAACAGGTCCATCTTTTATGCCGTATTTCAGAATACTAAAGTGAAGGAATGATAGAATGTTCACTCGTACGATACGCAGCGACGTTATGATACGCCTCAATCCTCGCCACACAGTTCCATCAATGCGCAACAAAAATTTGTTACGCGACAGTGTTACGAAACGAAGTTTTGTTGCATGTCTGTACGCGGCTTTAGAGATGGCAAGACCTCTCCACATAAATCGATATACAGGGTGTCCCGAAACTCCCGCCTTCCCCTCTAGATGCTAATTCTACATGCAAAAATAGTAAGAAAAGTTCCTATAAACATGTGTCCGGATATGCTTCCTAAGGGAGCTACGGCCCTCTAAGTGTTAGGTGTTTTTACTAATCTCGGAAATAATTTGGGACAACTTTATGAAACTTGGTTAACTATTTTCGATCATTAAAGGTTATTGTTTTACAGTATTAGCCAAAATTAATTTTATCCAGGAGCGGAGAAACGAGAGGTCCTTTGTTTCTACATATTAATGTTTCAAGTTGACATTTTTACGCAATATTTCGTTTAGACCACTTTTACTCGAAAACGGCTTGCCATATGGGTAATTGTAAAGAGGACCTTTTTTATGCAGAATTAACCAGGGAATCATAATCAGGGATTAAAATACTAAAAATGTTAACTTGAAACATTAATATTTAGAAACAAAGGACACGGACCCCTCGTTTCTCCGCCCCTGGATAAAATTAATTTTGGCTCATGCTGTAAAACAATAACCTTTAATGATCGAAAATAGATAACCAAGTTTCATAAAGTTGTCCCAAATTATTTCCGAGATAATTAGTAAAAACACCCATTTTTACGCCATCCTTAGAGGGCCGTAGCTCCCTTAGGAAGCATTTCCGAACACATGTTTATAGAAACTTTGCTTACTATTTTTGCATGGAGAATTAGCACCTAGAGGGGAAGGCGGGAGTTTCGGGACACCCGTAGATTATTCCCGCAATAAATGACTCCTTTATTTATCAAAAGATTAAATTAAAATTAAAACATGGGCCACCCTCATTTATGCGCAAACTATCTATAGTTGGGCCAAAAAGAGTAGTCAGTAGAGCTAGGGGAGTACGGATTTACGAATTTCATAAATTCCATAATTCGAACAAATGAAAGCGGATTGTGTTAATTATGCATGAGTATGAGTTACCATGTCTTAAATTTTAAATAATATGCTTACATCTGGCAACATTATCTCCACGAATTAGGTATAGCAACGCAGTTGAACAATGCACATCCTTTGCGTTGCAGCATATGTGACGCCACTGAATGCGCTATCTAGACTCGCTGGACGACCTTTACAATAGTCGAACAAATTATTGGGTATAAAGGCGGCACGTTCAAGCATGTACTATATTTGGTTGACTATACCAATTAAACATAATGACCTAGTTGTGGTTTTCATCTCTGGTAGGCGGATAGAACTTGATATATTTCTCTGAATTATATGGGATTATATGGTAAAACGCGCTGCCGCTTCTGTATTCCATAACAGCTAAATACTTTGAAGAATTGCCGGTGAATATTTTGCTCTACTGACTACTCTTTTTGGCTTTAGTATAGATACGAGTTTAATAAGAAATTTTATACCCAAAACAATTTTACAAGTTGTATCAAAATTAATTTAGCTGTTTAAACTGTAGATCAAGAGCAATTATTTAAAATCAGAAAATCTTCAAAAATCTTTAAAACACAAAACCTTAATATTAATAAATGAAAAATCTCGTGAAAAATTAACTGCTCTTCTTAAAATAATATAAAAAATGATTGATTGAATTTACGGGATTGACATTCAGGTACTTTCTTTAGCCATGCCTTACTTGAGTAACCTTTATTATTAATAAATGTTTAACAACTGGGAGTTATCCTCAATCTTGGAAACCAGCAATTTTGGTACCGGTACCTATAATTAACAATACTTTTCTAGTGTGTTATTGGGTTATTTTAGACCCATTTGTTTAGTATCTATCGAATTATTGTTTTTAATTATTTCTGAACAGCTCCATTTATATCTTGAAAATAATAAATTCTTACTATCCATCTAGGCTGGTTTTAAGGCACCAGAGTATAAAGCACCACAGTATAACTACTGATCTGCTAGAATGCTAAATGTTACCGATGATATATTGTAATGGCCTTTTAATTGCGTAACCTGTCCTGTTTGTAACTGGCAACCTACAAACAGGACTCGCTGGCATTGTGACACTTTTCGGACGGAAACTCGGGCGCCAGTTCCTTATTTTTAAGTGCAAGGAACAGCACTTGCCTGGCTCACCGGGGTGAGAACGCTTGCGGGGTAGCTAAAACAGTGGAGATACGGTTGTCTGTCCAGAGGGTCGAAAGATGATTGTCTTGTCAACTGGACTGAATAATTTCTCAAACGGGCTAATTAGAAATACACAACAGAAATAATAACTCGTAAATTTTACCTAGCATACCAATATATTTATTTATAAGAAAACAATCATGAACAAGTAAGGTAAAACTGGACCGGTTAATGCAGCGATTCACTTTGCTGTCCGGTTATGTACAATTTTTAAAACGATCAAATGCAAGCTGGCAAACAAGAGTACGCGTGGAAATAATTTAATTGCGGCCGGCGGTGGACTCGAAGTGCGAACGGATCGAGATATACCCACGCGCAGAAATCAAACGGCTGGGGCTAGCAAGTATGACTCCAACGGGACACCAAAATATCGGAGCGCTATGAATAAGCCACAGAGATTATTTTTATTTCGGTTTCGGATACTACTTAACAAACGTGGATTCCTACTGCCTTAAATGCAGAGCTATGCTAACAAGGAAGTTGTTTCCTTCCTTACCGGAAAATAAAAATTTAAATCATATACTGGGGCCACAAACTACCATGAGCAGGTTACCGAATTGTTTTGCCACGTTTTGAAATACATTCATTGGTGGCTAAGTCTTACCATCTGAGCAGAACACTGTAAGGCTCAACCGGTGAATGTGTGATATAACATTAAATACGAATAAACGGAAAATTTAAACCGAACTCTGATTTAATTTAATAGTTCTACAAGACGTCAGTACTTACACAATGAAATCAAAGGTGAATCTCGGTGCTTATTCGAAGGCGGTACGGCTGGATAACGGCGGACTACTATTGTTCTTACAAAGATGGTTCACGATAAAAAAAATATTTCTGGTCGGTTTTCTTTGTTGGTGCCAGGGTATCGATAATTCGATTGATGTTGATTTGGCCGTTCCCGGTGAATTTATTAGCTTTATCTTGCTGACGCAGGCGGCGGCGCGCTCATACGGTGGGTGGAATCCGGACAGGTGGCTCGAACTAAGAACGCGGTTTACTCCGAGCGTGTTATGTAACTTGCCATATTCAACCGGGCCATTGAGTATAAAATAATAAAGAGGCCCAACTGTCAAGGTTTCGAGATTTTAGTGTTAAATTTTTTTGCCAATAACTTCATGACTGTCATCAATTTTTAGTGCTAAGGGAAGGTATGTGTAATGTGGCTGTATAGCCCTTAAGATTGAAAACAATCATGAAGCTATTGGTAGAAAAATACAACACTAAAATCTCGAAACCTTGACAGTTGCGTCTCTTTATTATTTTATTCTCGGGCTAACTGAAAACGGAGATGCATTGTTTACAATTTTTAAACTATATCGCAAAAAGAATCGGCTTAAAACAGATACGGATTAATATTTTAACAAGTTTTCGTAACTAATGATTTTTACTTACGGCTTGAACATTATTTTTGAACAATTCACGGATTTTAGCTATACAGACTATCGAAAATTAATCAATTAAATTACGGCTTGTTTACCAGCTGATTTTACAATTTATTGTTACCTTAAACATAACTTAAATACTAACAGAGTTACAGGGTGTACCCATGTGACGGAAATATAAAAATAAAACAGGCAATCCTTGACGGAGAAAAATCACTTCGTTACAATATTTAAGGCTAGTGATATTTAAAAAAAGCAGATACCGTTAGATTATAATAAACCGTATGACACTCTAGATTAATCAATTATGTGTACTAAATTAATGTACTTCGGTGTTAGCGCGGGAGAGTTACAGTTTTTGAAAATTATCTTTTATTTACATTAAAAGTCAAAAGGTTTTGTTATATTGTAAATATTCAAATTTTATTTCTTTAATGAAGGGGGTTATGCGTTGGTAAGGCGATGGTACGCAAGTAGCAGAACTACTTCTAAAATAAACACCTACTTGCTTACTATTTCTAAGAGTTCTATGTCATATTAATCAATTTTTAATAAATGTAAAATTGAATTATTAGTGTTCGGAATGTTCTAAATAATCCTAAAATTAACATTTTTGTTAATGAGGTAATTTATTACAAAAGCAAATTTGGTACCTATAAGTCAATTAAATGGTTACATAACAATATCATGTAACATATCATGTAAAATCGACAAAGCATTTTGCTGTGAAGTTTTTAAACTTCGCCTCATATACACGATTCGGACGTGAAAATCGTATTTACCGTTATTTTCTAACCAATTTTCTTGTAATTCAATTTCTGTTGTTTCATTTCCCATATTTTTTAGTCTTTATTCTGTACAAAATTAAAAATTAAACGTAGCATTGAAAGTTAAATAAATGATTAATTAATCCTAATAAAAAATGGTAACATTGACACTCTTTTTATAATATTTATTTTATGTTTGTGGTGTGTGAAATTTAGCCTTCTTTATAAACAAATAAATATGTTTTTGGGTGTATTTAAGTTTAAACAAGGGTGTACGAAATACATTTTTTGAAACCAATATTATTGTACTGTACGCATATATCTATATTTAACAACCGTAAATAAACCAGGGTAGAATAATCCGCAGTCTACAAAGTTTATAACCGGAAGAGTTCCAGTTTACTTGAGAACATATCAATTCCGAGGGGAACATAGTTTATCATAAGCTCTGTTTAAAATGATGTAAGGGATTTTCACTTTATTAACAATTAACCTGTCAAAAGGAAAAACTTGTCAAATATTCTTATGTTCGACATAGTGATAAAGACTAGTTTTTATCTTTATACGGGTGTTTGGGTAAAGGTATTCAGAAATCCAAAGGCATGTAGAACTCATCAAAATAAGCCAAAAAGTTCATATAAACTTTGTTCCAAAAACGGTTCCTAAGGGGGCTACAGCCCCTTTAAGAGGCTTCTAAAAAAGATGCGCTGGCATTTTGATGAGAACCAAGCGCATTTGCCTCTCAACCATCATGCATACTTGTCTTAAGAGTCCGGCTCGAAGCAAATGTACGCCCTTGGCCAATGATGTTCGGGACTTGAACGGATCAGTGGCAAAGCGTAAAAATAACTGCTGTGGTATGCAGTTATCGGTAATTATTAAGTGTACTGGCTCTGGGACCAGTGGACTGTAGGAAGATTTTTGGTGGGTATAATCAATCCTGGAGGCAGCCTCACCTCCTAATTAGGCTTGGAAAGATTGATTAGTGAGTCCAACAAGGTTTAGTTGAGAACTGATTTATTTAAGAAAATACATTTCTATTTATACTATTTACAACAATAAAAACAATAAACAATATTTAAAACAATTATACATATAAACGTTAAAACTTGACCTACAGAATATTAACTAAAGAATGCAGTGGCTTGCAAATTTTGCGATTGCTTGCATTCCGTTTGAACTGTTACACCCATAACTGTGTCAGCGAAGATGCCGTATTTGCATTTTGTTGACCCTGGGTTGAATGTTTTACGAAAGAAAATTAATTTATGAGATAAATAAAAAACTGTATGTTTAATGGATTAAACACTTATATACCCACGAGTATACCCACTTAAATCGCAGTTTTCGAATATCTCGTTAAAACTTATCCGATTTGAATACAATTTTTATTAGATTAATCTAAAATATGTATAATATATCGGAAAGTTATTTTTTTCTTCAAAGGAAAAAACATTTTTTTTTTGCATGCATTTTATATTTTTTCTGCCCAAATTTACTAACTTTCCGACATTATTCATTGCTTCTAACTTTTAAATTTATTTTTCCCAACTCTTGGTAAGAGTTGTGAATTAATTTATTCGAAAAACAAAAAGTGCATATCTATGCCTTAAAAGTGCTGCCATCTCGCACGGATTTGCGAAAACACGTATGTACCTGCTGCAACCTGCAGTCGCGGTAGTTTCGGTTTGACTGCATCAAGTCAAACTGACCTGTGCGGGGTGGGGTAGAATCGAGACTTGCATCTGATACAGACCCTTAAGTAAATACTCTAATTAAAGCAAACGCTTTGTTCAGTTAAGAAAGAAAGTGATCATATTTCTCAATTCTCTGTAATAGAAACTCCGGCAAGGTATTTTTTCGAAACTGTCAAGAAAGTGTCTACTTTCGTGACTTATTTGCGGAGCGAAAGTAGTGTTTTTCAATACTAATGTCACTTTTCAATACCCTTATTTCATTTGTACTAATACAAAATAATTAAATCTAAACTAAAAACCATGTAGTTATATGGAACACTAATGATAGACACCATGCAGTTACATGGAAAACTAATTATATTTATTTTTGTAGACACAAGTGAAAGCAAACTGTCAGTGTGACGTTTTTCTTGTGCATTTAATTTTTAGATTTTTAAAAAGCGGTTCTTCAACAACCTCCTCGTCTTGCAAAAGACCACTTTTATGTCTTGTAATAATAATAATAATAATAATAATAATAATAATAAGGGGTGCGAAAGGCGGACCGGCAGCCTCCACGTGGTGCACCCTGGGCAGGGAGGGGCAACCCTCTCTGGCTAATGTCGGACGTGGGATTACAGGACTAACCATCCTTTAATCCCAAGCCCTCTGGTTTTCGACCACAACAGAGGACAGGCCCCTCACAATCGACCCCACTCGGATGGGGGTCAGAGACAGATGGGAGGGGCCATACCAGATGGTCTCAACGATGACGAACCAGCTATTGCACACGGACGCTTTAAGTAGACAGGGGAACTGAGGGATGACTTGCTGACCTGCTATGAGGGCAGCGAGCCTGGGCTTAGGGGATACATGGCGCGATTACGCCGGTTGTGGTGCGATATGCACCCGGAGTATCGCGCCTTCTCTCAACAACATCTGAGAGACCAAGTATACTTCCTGCGCCGAACAGGTTACGTAAGGGCACCTCGTCAGCGTGAGGAAGTGCCTGCCGCACTTCCACCGCGGCAAATACCTGCTGACGAGGGTCATCCTCCAGAGTATGCCGACGTCGATTTAAGGACGAGGGTTAACCTTAACACCAGGGTTAACCCTAAGCCACAAGACCTGGCACGAATGGACTCGTTGATCAGTGAGGAGCTTCCAGAAGATGCCAACATCTGGCAGATCGCGTGTACGCTGCCGCCAAGCAACTCGTCCCACAACAGCGCCTGGCAAGCGCAGTTGATAGGGTCGAGAAAGCTAAGCGGCGCGTACAGAAGATCGAAGCTAAAATTCGATCAGCAAGGCAACACGCTTCTCGAATCCAGAGTGTGGTGGATTTATAATATAGTCGCAGGTAGACCATTTACACCGAAGGTCCGGCGAGTGGCAGCCGGACTGAGACGCCAACACCACACTCTAAATCGTACAGAGCTGCAGACCATCAAGCAGCACTGTCTAGATAGGATTCGAGCGCTTATGGCTATTAAGATAACTTTGGTCAGGCGAATGCGGAGTTTGGAACAAAACAAATTGTTTCAAACAAACCCGTCTCGCCTGTTCCAAGAGCCACAGCATGTTGTCGAAAATCCGCCAACTGTTGATAATGTCGAAGCCTTCTGGAAAGGAATCTACGAAGTCGCGAGTCCATTTGATAATGACACTCCAGCTATAGCACACTTCGAGGCTCTCTGGACTTCGCTGCCCAGGGTCCAGATGGTATAAACAACTGGTGGTGGAAGAAGTTCCCTTCCACCCACGCCATCTGGCCCGAGTTTTCAACTCATGGTTGAACGAGGGGCAGCAAATTCCGGACTGGTTTGTCGAGGGGCGAACTGTGCTAATCCCCAAAAAGGGGGATCTGTCTGACCCAAAAAATTATAGGCCGATTACCTGCCTCAACTCCTGCTACAAGTTATTTACTCGTATCTTGTATACCAGGATGTTGAGGTCTGTTGATCCGGTCTACCAACAGATAAACGAACAGCGTGGTGCCAAGAAGGGCCTGGCAGGTTGCAAGGAAAACCTGCTGATAGACCGCTGTATTACACAGGATTCTGTGCAGTACAAGCGGAATCTATCAATGGCCTGGATTGATTATCGCAAGGCATTTGATACAACATCCCACGAGCTTTTGTTACACTTGCTCGGATGTCTTGCGGTACCAGCACCACTAGTGAGATGCATCGAACAACTGTTGCCGCTTTGGAGAACTCGCTTCACCATAACATCCGGTGCCGAGCGAGTTTCGACAGAGTTGGTGACATTTAAGAGAGGAGTGTTTCAGGGTGACTCTTTGAGTCCGCTCCTCTTCTGCATCTCACTGCTGCCGCTATCTGTTGGACTCCGCCAAACCCGCGGGTATCAGTGTGGGCCACCCAGCAACCGGAGGCATAAGGTCACCCATCTATTTTATATGGATGACCTTAAACTCTATACCTCCGGAGAGCGAAAACTTCAAAATGCTCTCAGGGTGGTCGAGTAATACACGCGGGCAATTGGAATGGAGTTTGGGTTGGACAAATGCGCAGTCGTCCACCTCAAGAGAGGACGATGCGGGGAATTCCACGAAGATGCGCAGCTCGCAGACGGAAGCATCCTACGACATTTGGATGCCGGAGAGACCTACACATACCTGGGTGTGGAACAACGCCACATCCAGGATGTGAACCAAATAAAGGATTCTCTCCGTGGAAAGTACAGACACCGACTCCGAAAGATTTGGTCTTCTGAACTTTCGGGAAAGAACAAGGTGTCTGCCACTAATATGCTTGCCGCTCCGATTCCGCTCTACTCCTTCGGAGTAGTTAAATGGCGAGTAGATGAGCTGCACCAATTGGACAGGGATACCCGCAAGATGATGAATATCCATAGGAGTATTCATCCTAGATCGTCCGTTCCTCGTGTGTACCTCCCACGTCAACGGGGGGGGGGGGGGGGGGGGCGAGGACTCTTGAGTCTGGAGTGTATGCATGGCAGAGTAGCACTAAGTATGGCATGTAATATCCTAAGGAGCTCGGATCCGCTCCTACGGTTAGTGAGAGATCATGAAACCGTGGGAGTTGGCGCTTTATTGTTTAAGGCAGCACAGAAAGCCGCAGATGAACTCGGTCTCGTGTTCGACTACAGGCAAGGAGGCAGGCGAGGTGCTGATGCAGAATCAGTTATTGAGCTTCCGCCGAATTAAAGCTGCTGACAGCCCAAATTAAAGCTGCCGACCAGAGGAATCTGTTCAGGCAGCACGTCGATAAACCCCTGCACGGTGTTTTCTATAACAACATAGAAGCACTGGGTTTATCGACAGAGCTGACCTTCGCATTTTTAAGGTCAGCGGGGCTGAAGTCGGAGACCGAGGGATTCATTGTGGCCTGCCAAGATGGTGTTATTAACACATTGGTCTATCGGAGTCGCGTGATGGGTGTAGAGGTACCTGATATCAACTGCAGGACCTGCCGTCAGGCGCCGGAGTCGCTCATGCATTTATTATCTGCATGCCCGATTTATGCGACTTCGGTCTACATCCAACGACATAACGCGGCTTTACGAGTGCTATACTACCATCTACGGCACTCGTACCAGATAGACCAAACACCAGTGCTGCCTTACGTCCCCGGAGATATCGAGTCCGTTGTCGAGAACGAGAAATGCCGGATCTACTGGAACTACTCATTCCCGACTGTCAGGCGAATTCACGCGAATAAGCCTGACATAGTCCTCCTCGACCATCAGACCAAGGTGATGTATGTCATCGAGTTCTCAGCACCTGCTGAGACAAACATCGCCTTGAAGGAGGAGGAGAAACGGACTAAATACAGAGATCTCCGGTACGAGCTCCAAGTGCTATACCCAGGCTACTCTGTCAAAATGGTCGTCCTGATAATCGGTGTACTCGGAGGTATGAAGCCCACGCTGCTCTCCGCATTGAAGACCATGCCTGCCTGCCAAACATCGGCAGAATGGTTGGCTGGTCAAATGCAGAAAGCGGTCATCCTGGGATCCCTTCGTCTACTTAGGGCACATGAGTCTGGAATCTACAGTGACTAACCCTGCGGGATGTGGGGAGTTGCTGTAGATTATTCGCTGGCGCTCTCTCTGTGTGGTGTCGGAGGCCACAGGGAGACTGTCCAGCAGTTTCTTCCGGAAACCGAAAAAAAAAAAAAAAAAAAAATAATAATAATAATAACTCATGGTTGCAGCAACCGGAGGCATAAGGTCACCCATCTATTTTATATGGATGACCTTAAACTCTATACCTCCGGAGAGCGAGAACTTCAAAATGCTCTCAGGGTGGTCGAGGAATACACGCGGGCAATTGGAATGGAGTTTGGGTTGGACAATTGCGTAGTCGTCCACCTCAAGAGAGGACGATGCGGGGAATTCCACGAAGATGCGCAGCTCGCAGACGGAAGCATCCTACGACATTTCGATGCCGGAGAGACCTACACATACCTGGGTGTGGAACAACGCCACAACCAGGATGTGAACCAAATAAAGGATTCTCTCCGTGGCAAGTACAGACACCGACTCCGAAAGATCTGGTCATCAGAACTTTCGGGGAAGAACAAGGTGTCTGCCACTAATATGCTTGCCGTTCCGATTCTGCTCTACTCCTTTGGCGTAGTCAAATGGGGAGTAGATGAGCTGCGTCAATTGGACAGGAATACCCGCAAGATGATGAATATTCATAGAAGTATTCATCCTAGATCGTCCGTTCCTCGTGTGTACCTCCCACGTCAACGGGGGGGGCGAGGACTCTTGAGTCTGGAGTGCATGCATGGCAGAGTGGCACTGAGTATGGCATGTAATTTCATCAGGAGCTCGGACCCACTCTTACAGTTAGTGAGAGATCATGAAGCTGTGGGAGTTGGCGCTTTATTGTTTAGGGCAGCACAGAGGGCCGCAGATGAACTCGGTCTCGTGTTTGACTACAGGCGAGAAGGCCGGCGAGGTGACTCAGTCACTGGGCTTCCGCCTAATCGTCTGACAGCCCACATCAAAGCTGCCGAACAGAGAAATCTGTTTAGGCAGCACGTCGATAAATCCCTGCACGGTGTTTTCTATAACAACATAGAAGCACTGGGTTTATCGACAGAGCTGACCTTCGCATTTTTAAGGTCAGCGGGGCTGAAGTCGGAGACCGAGGGATACATTGTGGCCTGCCAAGATGGTGTTATTAACACATTGGTCTATCTCAGTCGCGTGATGGGTGTAGAGGTACCTGATATCAACTGCAGGACCTGCCGTCAGGCGCCGGAGTCGCTCATGCATTTATTATCGGCATGCCCGATTTATGCGACTTCGGTCTACATCCAACGACATAACGCGGCTTTACGAGTGCTATACTACCATCTACGGCACTCGTACCAGATAGACCAAACACCAGTGCTGCCTTACGTCCCCGGAGATATCGAGTCCGTTGTCGAGAACGAGAAATGCGGGATTTACTGGAACTACTCGTTCCCGACCGTCAGGCGAATTCACGCCAACAAGCCTGACATAGTCCTCCTCGACCATCAGACCAAGGTGATGTATGTCATCGAATTCTCAGCACCTGCTGAGACAAACATCGCCTTGAAGGAGGAGGAGAAACGGACTAAATACAGAGATCTCCGGTAAGAGCTCCAAGTGCTATACCCAGGCTACTCTGTCAAAATGGTCGTCCTGATAATCGGTGTACTCGGAGGTATAAAGCCCACGCTGCTCTCCGCATTGAAGACCATGCCTGACTGCCAAACATCGGCAGAATGGTTGGCTGGTCAAATGCAGAAAGCGGTCATCCTGGGATCCCTTCGTCTACTTAGGGCACACGAGTCTGGAATCTACAGTGACTAACCCTGCGGGATATGGGGAGTTGCTGTAGATTATTCGCTGGCGCTCTCTCTGTGTGGTGTCGGAGGCCACAGGGAGACTGTCCAGCACCTTCTTCCGGAAACGGAAAAAAAAAATAATAACTCATGGTTAAACGAGGGGCAGCAAATTCCGGACTGGTTTGTCGAGGGGCGATCCCTCAAAAAGGGGGATCAATCTGACCCAAAAAATTATAGGCCGATTACCTGCCTCAACTCCTGCTACAAGTTATTTACTCGTATCTTGTATACCAGGATGTTGAGGTCTGTTGATCCGGTCTACCAACAGATAAACGAACAGCGTGGTGCCAAGAAGGGCCTGGCAGGTTGCAAGGAAAACCTGCTGATAGACATCCCATGAGCTTTTGTTACACTTGCTCGGATGTCTTGCGGTACCAGCACCACTAGTGAGATGCATTGAACAACTGTTGCCGCTCTGGAGAACTCGCTTCACCATAACATCCGGCGCCGAGCAAGTTTCGACAGAGTTGGTGACATTTAAGAGAGGAGTGTTTCAGGGTGACTCTTTGAGTCCGCTCCTCTTCTGCATCTCACTGCTGCCGCTATCTGTTGGACTCCGCCAAACCCGCGGGTATCAGTGTGGACCACCCAGCAACCGGAGGCATAAGGTCACCCATCTATTTTATATGGATGACCTTAAACTCTATACCTCCGGAGAGCGAGAACTTCAAAATGCTCTCAGGGTGGTCGAGGAATACACGCGGGCAATTGGAATGGAGTTTGGGTTGGACAAATGCGCAGTCGTTCACCTCAAGAGAGGACGATGCGGGGAATTCCACGAAGATGCGCAGCTCGCAGACGGAAGCATCCTACGACATTTGGATGCCGGAGAGACCTACACATACCTGGGTGTGGAACAATGCCACATCCAGGATGTGAACCTAATAAAGGATTCTCTCCGTGGCAAGTACAGACACCGACTCCGAAAGATTTAGTCTTCTGAACTTTCGGAGAAGAACAAGGTGTCTGCCACTAATATGCTTGCCGCTCCGATTCTGCTCTACTCCTTCGGAGTAGTTAAATGGCGAGTAGATGAGCTGCGCCAATTGGACAGGGATACCCGCAAGATGATGAATATTCATATGAGTATTCATCCTAGATCGTCCGTTCCTCGTGTGTACCTCCCACGTCAACGGGGTGCCGAGGACTCTTGAGTCTGGAGTGTATGCATGGCAGAGTAGCACTAAGTATGGCATGTAACATCCTAAGGAGCTCGAATCTGCTCCTACGGTTAGTGAGAGATCATGAAACCGTGGGCGCTTTATTGTTTAAGGCAGCACAGAGGGCCGCAGATGAACTCGGTCTCGTGTTCGACTACAGGCGAGGAGGCAGGCGAGGTGCTGATGCAGAATCAGTTACTGAGCTTCCGCCGAATCGTCTGACAGCCCAAATTAAAGCTGCCGAACAGAGGAATCTGTTCAGGCAGCACGTCGATAAACCCCTGCACGGTGTTTTCTTTAACAACATAGAAGCACTGGGTTTATCGACAGAACTGACCTTCGCATTCTTAAGGTCAGCGGGGCTGAAGTCGGAGACCGAGGGATTCATTGTGGCCTGCCAGAATGGTGTTATTAACACTTTGGTCTATCGAAGTGGCGTGATGGGTGTAGAGGTTCCTGATATCAACTGCAGGACCTGCCGTCAGGCGCCGGAGTCGCTCATGCATCTATTATCTGCATGTCCGATTTATGCGACTACGGCCTACATCCAACGACATAACGCGGCTTTACGAGTGCTATACTACCATCTTCGGCACTCGTATAAGATAGACCAAACACCAGTGCTGCCTTATATCCCCGGAGATATCGAGTCCGTTGTCGACAACGAGAAATGCCGGATTTACTGGAACTACTCGTTCCCGACCGTCAGGCTAATTCGAGCCAATAAGCCTGACATAGTCCTCCTCGACCATCAGACCAAGGTGATGAATGTCATCGAGTTCTCAGCACCTGCTGAGACAAACATCGCCTTGAAGGAGGAGGAGAAACGGACTAAATACAGAGATCTCCGGTACGAGCTCCAAGTGCTATACCTAGGCTACTCTGTCAAGATGGTCGTCCTGATAATCGGTGTACTCGGAGGTATGAAGCCCACGCTGCTCTCCGCATTGAAGACCATGCCTGCCTGGCAAACATCGGCAGAATGGTTGGCTGGTCAAATGCAGAAAGCGGTCATCCTGGGATCCCTTCGTCTACTTAGGGCACACGAGTCTGGAATCTACAGTGACTAACCCTGCGGGATGTGGGGAGTTGCTGTAGATTATTCGCTGGCGCTCTCTCTGTGTGGTGTCGGAGGCCACAGGGAGACTGTCCAGCATTAGGTTCGGGAAAGCGAAAAAAAAAAAAATAAAAAAAAATAATAATAATAATAGGTCTTTATTTAGAAAAAAATATATAGGTATATAAAACGAATAATAAAAAATATTAAAAAATATTAATAATTAGAAATATAAAATAAATAAAAAAAAAATATATTAGTAATTTAATTTAAATAACATATAGAGAAACAAGACATTTAATTCCCTAAAAAGGCGAAGTCTAGCTTAAGCCATTCAACTTAACCTTAACAAATTAAAAAAAACAAAATGTAAGATACTTACGCAATTTAACTGAATCATATCATAACTGAAGATATAAATGCAAACATAAGACACGTAAATATGAACAGTATATTAATTAATAAATGTCACATGGTATAAATTATCAAAAAAATACATATAGTTGAAACAACAAAGAAGTAAATAATTTTAATTTTATTATACAGGGTGTTCATTAAGTATGTACAATAAATTTAACAGACGATTATTTGAGTGATTTTAAGACAGAAAATTCATATAAACATGGGTCCGAAAATGCTCCGTTTTCAAGATACAGGGTGTTAAACTTTTTTAAAAAATTTCACTAAAAATGCTTTTTACAAAAATTACAATTTAATAGCTTAATAAATTGACAACAGCTGTCATATTGTTTGCCAAATGCTGCAATCGTTTTCCAATGCAACCCTTGATTATTTCCTACGTTTCCCCATGTTTCTTGTGTGGTCCAGGGATATGCAATTAATTGAATTTAATTTTCTGTCTCGAAAACTAAGCAAGATCCGAAAAAAATACAAGAGACATAAACGTTGCATTTTCAGTTGCTTAACCCAAAAAAAATATAAAAATTACAAAATAGTCAGTGGCGTACATTTTTTTGTCAAAAATATTCGTTAAGGTGCCGCTCGGGACACCACTGGACTTAATAAATTTTATCAAGTTAGTGCGTCTTAACACTACAAATAACATTGCCAAATTACAACAAATTTGGGAAACGGATATTTAAGATATTTACGAAAAACCAAATTTTTTAAAAAAGTTTAACACCCTGTATCTTGAAAACGAAGCATTTTCGGACCCATGTTTATATAAACTTTCTGTCTTAAAATCACTCAAATAATCTTCTCTTAAATTTATTGTACATACTTAATGAACACCCTGTATATTGAATATATATGCATGTACATATCATAATATACACTTTTCATACTTCAATATGATATATAAAAAACATTAACCATCACTGGGCAGATATGAAAAATGATTTGACACTGTTACAAAACTTGCTAACAGAGAAAGCTTTAAATTCATCGGGTAAACTATTGTAAGTCATTACTGCGTTATATGAAAATGACCGCCGAAATAGTGTTGATCTATATTTAGGAATGACTAAAAAAGTTGGGAACCTTAAATTTATATTGTGAATATTATGTCTAAAACTGATTTTCTCCCGAAGGTAAGGGGGTACCGAGGTTAGTAGAAGTTTATGCACAAATACAGATAAATGGTATTTAAAGATATTTTCAATTCTAAGCCAACCAAGTTCTATTATTTTTTGGGACACATGATCATATTTTCTTAATTTAAATGTAAATCTGCAACAGCTGTTCTGTATATGTTAAAGACGAGTTTTTGACAAGTTATCCAAACATGGAAAATAAACTATAATGCAGTAATGCAATATTGGAAGCACTAGGGATTCACACAGTTTTTTTCTCGTTTTAAAGTTTAAAATATTTATATTTGCGTACAACAGCTTTAATGCAATGTAACATTTTTTTGTTAATATAGACTCATGTTCGGTAAAACGTAAATTATTACCAAACATTAAGCCTAAATTGTTTATTTTATTTACTACTTTTAACGGCGTATCATAAATAGGCGGACATTAGAATCTATCAACTTTTCTATCAAGTTTCTAGACGAGAAAAACATAACAGCACATTTATCAGAATTTAGCTGAAGATTATTTTTTTTCGAGTACTCCGATATCGAGTTTAGATCAGAATTTAGCTTAGTAGAAACAACATTAATATCTGTAGAAGAAAAAGACAAAGATAATTGTGTGTCATCAGCATATGATAAAACTTTTGAATGATTAAGGTGTGTTAAAATATCGGCAGTCTATATCAAAAAAAGAGTTGGCCCCAATACGGAACCTTGTGGTACACCTGAAGTAGTAGGGGTAACATGAGAATTTACTTCATCCAAAACAACTACTTGTTGACGGTTATTTAAGTAGGATTTAAAGAAATGTTCAGAAGTAGTATCAAAACCATAATACCTAAGTTTTGCGCATAGCAAATCATGATCTAGTGTATCGAATGCTTTCGAAAAGTCTAACAATATAAGAGCAGATGCATTACCTTGATCTAACGTATTAAAGATCTCATCAGTAATATTGGCTAAAACGGTGGTTGTACTGAAGCCCCGTCGAAAACCTGATTGTGAATTAGAAATTATTGCGTGATTAATAGCATAATCATATATTTGTGGTTTAATGAATTTTTCAAGCACTTTTGACAAAATAATGGTATAATGGAATAATGGTAATCGGCCCAAGGTCCGAAAATTGTTTTGTATTTTTAATTTTAAGCAGAGGTCTAATTACAGACAATTTCCACTGTTCCGGAAAATATCCTGCTTCTAAACAACAATTGATGATATGCGTAATATGTTTACAAATAATAGGAGAACAGAGCTTTATCATCTAATAGCACTAACCGTCATATTTCTTATATTCTTATAATTAACCCAATCATTAGCATTTTTAGACATATTATACTTACTAAGAGCTTTATTTCTATCTTTCATCAGTTGTTTTATCCCTAAAGTTATCCAGGGCACATAGTGCTTAGTTAATCTTGAGGTGATGTAAGGAGCATGTATATAATAATAATAATAATAATAAGTTTATTTTTAATTTTGGCAGTACATAATATATTACTTAATATTTATGCACCTAAACTCCCTGAGAGAGTTTGTCTTGTGCTATATATATATATAATTAAGTGACTAATGTAAAAATTATTATTTGAGCAAGTGAATGTTCATTTACATAAAGCGAAAAACTTAAAAATAATACAAATGTTGTTTAAACTAAAAAATGTACATAATGTACATATACAAAAAAAAAATCTAACATTAAATTTTAAATGTTAAAAGTTAAACGTTAAACAGCAGCAACGTAATAATATTAAATTAAAATATTTTTTTTATCTGTGTAAAATCTTTTTTAAAGTTTTGATATTATTATTTATATAAATTTTAGCTTCTCTTTTAAATAGCACATATCTTTTAATTCCTTTTAATTTGTTTGGTAAGTTGTTGTGGAGCATTATACCTACATAGTCTATAAATTTAAGATAAGTAGTTTTCTTTGGTTTTGGAGCTATGAAATTTTCGTTAATTTTTGCTCTAGTGGGATAATTATGATTTATTTTATCTGAAAACTTGGGATTTTTTTGAATATAATTAATAGCATTTAATATGAATAATCCTTCGATATCCAATACGTTCGATTCTTCATAGACTTTTACTGACGCATATTTTTTTGGCTTGCCTAATATAATTTTTAAAATATGTTTTTGAACAATTTTCAGACTGTTTAGTGTATTCTCGTATGCACATCCCCATATTATTATTCCATATGTTAGTAAAGATTCTACTAATGCTTTATAAATATTTATTAATTGTTTTACTTTTAATATTTGTTTTAATTGGTAGAATTTATGCAATAGTCGCCTAAGTTTGCCTGTTAGAATATCTATATGTGTGTCCCATTTTAGAAATTGATCTATATATATTCCTAGGTATTTTATGGCTTGAGTATGTTCAATAAATTCTTGGCAGTTATTACAGTTAGTAGGTACATTACAACTATGGTATATTATTTTTTTTAAGTTAGATTTTCCAGATGCATTTAGAGAGAATGTAACAAATTTTGTTTTCATTTGATTTAGGGTAAGTAAGTTATTGTTTAGCCAATTTTTTATTTTCCATACGCCTATTTCTGCCTTTAGCTTTACTCCCTCCCAACTATTTTCATTGAAAAGTAGAACTGTATCATCCGCGTATGAGACGATCTTGCCAGGGATATTCAAATGTAGCATATCGTTGATATAAATTTGAAATAGTATTGGTCCTATGACCGTGCCTTGAGGTATTCCATAGGTAATGATTTTTTCTTCACTGTTGTCTGATTTTATTGATACTACTTGCTGTCGGTTATTTAAATAATCCCTGATTAGTTCACCACATACACCTCTGATTCCATAATAATCTAATTTTTTTAATAATTTATCATGCGATACCGTATCAAAAGCCTTTGCCAGATCTAAAAAGACTGCCAAAGGCTTTTGACCATTATTTAGCGCCAAATATATGTCGCTAACTAAAGCATGTATCGCATCTACTGTTGACATTCCCTCTCTAAATCCATATTGGTTGGAGGATATAATTTTATATTTATTTAAGTGAGCCAACAGTCTCTTTTTTAAACACTTTTCAATTATTTTGGCTATATTACTTATTAACGAAATAGGTCGGTAATTCGAAATATTTGTTACATCTCCTTGCTTGAAAATTGGTTTGATAATGCTTTTCTTTAAAATTTGAGGAAATTTGCCTTGTGAAAAAGTTTGATTTATTATGTGCTGTAAAGGTTTCAGAATATACTTTGTTGTAGTTTTTATTGTTATAACCATTAAATTATCATGACCAGGTGCACTGCTGTTTTTTAGATTATTTATTGTATTAATTAATTCGTTGTCTGATACAGGGTTTAGGAAAATTGTATTTGTTATTATTTTCTCGATATTATCGCCTTTATCTATTGTATTTTGTTTGTTTGCAACATTTGTTGCCATTTTCTCTCCTATTTCTGAAAAATAGTTAACAAATTGGTTACAAATTTCTAAATTATTAGTTATATTTTATCATTTTCGATTTTTATCTGATTTATGTTGTTTGTGTTTTTTTTTACCTCGCTATTTGTTGATTCCCTAATTAAATCCCATGTTTTTTTAATATCTCTTTCTGATTCACTAAATTTTTGTTTATAATAATCATTTTTTGTTTTCTGAATTAATTTAGTTATTGTGTTTCTATATAATTTATATTTATTCCGTAATGTTAAGTTATTCGGATTTCGTAAAAGTTTTGCTTTTAATTTATCTCTTTCTTGGATGGACATTATTAGACCCTGACTTATCCATGGCTTTAATTTTTTCGTTTTACGTGAATTATTATATGTTGTTATTGTGCAAGTGTTAATTATAAATTTATATTTAGTGACAAACTTATTAGTGGCTAAATTTACGTCAGTTTCGCCCAAGACTTCCTCCCATGTTTCTCTATCAAGTTCTTTTATTAGTTTATTATAGTTTATTTTTTCATATTTTTGTATGTTACTTTTGTTTTCAATATTAATATTATTTTCTAATAAGTGAATCATGGTTGCGTAATGATCAGTTACACTACATTTTAAAATAAGAGGTCTAGTCAGTAATCCATTGTAGACATCATTTTTTAAAAAAATGTGGTCTATACACGTGGAACTGTTTTCACTTACCCTTGTGGGTTTATTTATTTGCGGATATAGTCCATGTTCACATAAACAATTTAGATATTGTTGAATAGTCAAATCATTTTTGTTTAATATATCAAAATTTATATCTCCTACCAGCATTTCTATACAATTTTTTTCATTCGTTTTCAAAATGTTATTCAGATCAATTATAAAATTTAAATCATTAGTAGAAGGTGGTCGATATGTTGCGATTATACAATATTTTTTGTTATTTTTTTGACAAGTAATTTTAGTAAATGTAGCCTCACTTCTCTTTTCGCTAATTATATTTTTCAAGATTATTGATTTGTTATTTATATAGATTACTACCCCGTCGTTCTGATTGAAATTTGCTGCATTATAATAAAATGTGTACCCATTTAACTGAAATTTTGTATCGTGCTCTAGCTGCCAAGTTTCAGTCAATACAATTAAATCATAATTAACCTTAGACTGTTGTAATAATATCAAAACTTCATCAACATTTTTTTTTATACTTCTGATATTCATATGAAACAAGCTAAAATGTAGTTCTTCGTTTTTTAAAATAATGTTATCCTTTAATGAATTTATATACTGTGTATTAATATTGTCATACGAATGGATGGTATTTAATAGGTCTAGTACTGTATTCATCGATGCTGCTGCTTTACAAATAATATATATTTCTTTTTTATATATATATATCTACAAATTATATTTATAAAAGAAATGTGTGATAATTATTTACGTCTATAAAAAGTAACGTAAATAAAATTGTGATTAGCACTGCTATCATCTGTTTAATTATATTGATTTTGTTGTTTATATTGATTTAAATACAAATTTTACTAGGATACGAAAAAACATAAATATTATTGATGCAGTATATTTATTATATTCAAAATAAAGAAATTGTTCTATGTTACTATTTAGAGGTAGTTAACATTTGATACAAAAGCAAAAATTGAAAGAGAACAAAAGGAAAGCAAACTTTATCTATTTAATTAATTAGTGACAATAAGTTATCGATATTCTTGATTATATTTTTTCTATTATCATGATAAATGAAAATTTTACCCCCCTTAGTCCATACATTATTTGTTCCAAATTTTTCCACTGCCATTTTTACCAGTTTCACTCTATTCATAGTAAGATCTTCTCTGACTGTAATTCTAGTGCCCTTTAATACTTTCTTTTTATAAAATACATCATTTTTTATATCATTTGACTTAAATTTTACTAGGATGGGCCTTACCTTTTCTTCTGTACTTGTTCCAACTCGGTAACACATGTCAATTTCTCCTGGTTCTATTTCTAAGTTTAATTTATTTGTAATCAAGTTTAATACCACTTCGTTGGTTTTTTCTTGAGGAATTTCATTTATCCCAAATATTCTTAAGTTATTTCTCCTATTAAATTGTTCCATATTATCATTTCCATTTTTAATCCCTGTAATTTGTGATTTCAACTCTTGAACCTCATTTTCCAATATTAATATTTTTTCTTCTTGTGCCTGCAATCGTTCTTTGAAACTTTTTTCTATCTTTGTTGATATGTTATCTATTAGTTTATCCATCCATGCATCATTAAACTTTAAGAGGACTTTTTCATGTAATACTTTTTCTGCCTCTAGTTCTTGCTGTTTTTGTCTAGTACCCATTGTATTGTAATTAATTAGACCAAGTACTTTATTTTCCTTAGCAAATTTTCTAACTTTTAAGCAGTGCTGAAAACACACGTCTACTCTACTCGCTTGCTCAACATCGAATATCAAACAATAATATTATTTGCTAAGTTAAAAAAGAAATTTTATCTTCAATACTGTTCAAGTAATAAATCTGATGCCAATAAATATTTCTTAAATCCGTAAGGAAGTCATTATTTGAAAATCTGTTAAAATCCCTGTAAGTTTTCATTTTAGGTTTAGAGTGAGGCAGTTCCACATTTAAATTACAAAAAATCATTCGATGGTCAGATACAAGATCGGCATTTATAGTACCTACAAGTGACACCCACTCGGGATTATTTACAAAGATTACGTCTATGATTTTTTGAGAGATATTTGTTACACGTGTAGGTTCATTTACAATTTGCATAAACTCATAAGCAGCCATACACTGTGCAAAACAATTATCATATAAATGATCAATATTAACATCCCCAAGAAAACATATATGATAATATTGAGGTGTGATAAAAGAAAGCAAAGTATCAAAATGTTCTGTTGCGAGTTTAGCATCATTTGAAGGAGCTCTGTAAATTACACAAATAAGCAAATTTAGTTTGTTAATTTTTAATTCTAAAAATAGATATTCTAATCCCTCTATTGAAATTAAATCACTAAAAACTTCACTACAAATTAGGTCTGCTCGTACATAAATATCAACTCCACCACCCCTATCTTCACGATTTTTACAATAATATTTATAAGCAGGAATATCAACAATATCAATTTGTAGATTGTCATTGAGCCAAGTTTCGGATACACACATTATATCAAAATTATTATTTGTGATCATATTTGAAAACTCCAAAAACCCTGTGAATGAAGATCGCACATTTAAATGGCCAATGTTAATAAATTTCTTATGATTATTATTCATAAATAGTACTTTGCTTTAACTGCTCTATTTTAAATTTGTAACAGTAACAATTAGGATCATTCGCTGCGTGATTTGTGGAAAAACAACTTTTAAATTTTAAATTGTGATTTAAACAATTAACACATAATTTCGACTCAGATGTACAATCTTTCTTTTCATGTGAACCCGAACAAATAGGACACACAGTGGCTTCATTACGACAGTCTTTTTTTACATAACCAAGCTTAGAACACTTGTAACACCTAGAAATATTGAAATGCTCTCGTACACTACACCTTCTCCATCCTGCATAGACATAACCTCTTCCTAAGAGAGATTTAAACGTTGTCGGATTAACTTCAATAACCATGTTGAAAACGTTTCCAAACTTTAATTTGGTTACCAAACGAATACTCTCTTGCGTACACGTTAACTCGTTATCAGAAATAATATTTTCAACAAAATTTGGACTTTCTGCAAAACTCTTTTCAACTATACTAAGTTTTGGGTTACGCTTCGTTGGTTCAGTCACTTTATATACAGTTCCAACTTTTTGTTTTATAGACTGCTTTAATTTATTTAGCGAATTTTCATCATTGCAATTAATTAGTAAACCATCCCTGATTAATTTCGTATTAATTACATTTGCGTTCAAGGAACTGGGGTTAATTTTGAATTTTAAATCTTTTTCGACCTGTGTATTGGAAATATTTTTATCAGTTGACTTGACTAAAAAAACAGAGGAATTGTTTACTCTTTTTAAGGCAGCACTATAAGAAATCACAGCTACTTGATTGTTGCTATCTTGGTTGATAAGGCATGGAGTACTTACAATTTTCGATTCCAACGAATTAATTTTTTCTTCTTGCAATTTATTTGTACGATATAATTCCTCTATTAACTTATCTAATAATTCTTTCTCACGAATAAGACACTGATATTCTTTCTCTAGCACAATATCACTATTTTGAATGACTGCATCAACTAAGCAATTCTTGCAACACCAGTTTTCTTTTACTACATTAATCACTTTTGATATTGCATCAAAACATTTTAAGTGAATCACAACATTACAGTTTGTATTAGCTTTTAAGACACTTCTAGTGAGTGTCCCTGCACAAATTTTACATTTTCCATCGGACACTGTTGCTACACCGATCGCATCGCCCGTCGGCATATTGGCATAATAATGTAATATACACTATCAAAGTTTGCCATTACGCCGTTCTTGTATTTATTTTTCCTACGCAAACTAGTCAGATAATTGCATTCGTTTCCCTGTCTATTTAAGTATTGGTCTCACTCAATATAATAATAATTTAATAATTTTTTTACCAAAAATATAGCCAGATAATTTTATTCGTTCTCTTGTAAATATCTAGTATTGGTCTTCTTAGGAAACACAAAGTTGCTTAGGAGGTATTCCCTAGGAAGTCATCATGAATTCTGGCTCCATATTTACTACTCTATTATAACAAATTTATGAAAATGAAACCTGGTGTAATTTTGAACTTTAGTAACTTTATTTATTTTTTCACAAGGAATGTGCGTTAAAAAATAAAAGTACAAAATATACTTGTCCTCAAAAAAATAATATCGTTACAAAGTAATATGTGCATGTGGACACATATGTTTGAAAGAAATAATCAGATATAGGACACCATGTGTTTCGAGTCGAGACAGGTATATTGACGTAAAGATAGTGTATAATATCTACCGGTCAACCTTATAACTGATAAATGCTGAGGACGTGTGTGATACATAAAGTGAAATATCATTACTGATGACACGAGCCTCTCTGGAGCACTCTTAATATAAAACATAAATAAATTTTCATAATGGCACTTTAGGTAAAATTCCAATTAAATCTGATTTGTTTTACCTACTACTATTTTAGTGTAATTCCACATTGAGTTAGAAAAATCTTTCGGTTTACTTCGAAACAAGAATTTCATGTTATAAAAGATTTTATTTAATTTATAATGCGTTAAAGTAGGATTGAACAATCTATAGTTTTTAGTAAGGAATTTTAATTCTATTTGAATGATCACAATAGACAGTGTTGTTGACGTGGGGGTGAGTTAGATATCCAGTTTTGTGTGAACATTATTATTCTACAGTTAAAGAAGTTCTATAATAAACATAGTTCCTCAATATAGCCTAAATACACTCCATTTTACTAAAACAAGTTGAAGGATACTTCATGAAATACATTAATGTTCTAATTAGCACTAAATATATGGTTTCATATTACCTAAACAGAGTTGAAGCAGAAAAGGGAAACTCGGTTGTGCTGGTATTTGTTTATATAGAATTGAACACAGTGTAAAGCGAAGTGGAAAGAGCGTACTTTTGGAAACACTATGAAAGGATTAGACTTAAGTTAATCGGATTTTAGATTGACTCAAATAACAGTGTTCTCAATGTCTATCTAAGTATTATTAGTTGTGAAGGACGTATTTCGTATTTAAGTTAATTTGAATTGTAAGCACATTTTTATAGACTAGTAACAACTGAAGAAAGAAAGTTTTTTAAATTTAAATTCAAGAAAATGAAGAAAATTTTTATTGATTAAAAAACTTAATTAAGTATTAAGATATTTTCAAATTCCAATATTCAGATATCCGAATTTCCAAATTCCAGTATTCGGATAGTACAGGAGAAAATGTGCCTGAATAATATAAAAATTGGTATGTTCACGAAACTTTGGTTATAACTTCTATTCATAATGCAGTTTAAGATCCGAAGAGTTCCTAATGAATGGGGGGGTGGAAACTCATTTTTGGGGGTGGGAGAGTGATTGAACTTGAAAGTGCGTAATGTCAAGTTATATGTTTTTTGCATGTAGAATCGAATGAAACAAAATCAAGGCGAAAAGACTAACTATTGAATAGAAAAAAATGTTTTAATCTTGAAAATACAAGAAATATAAAAATATATAGATACAATAGATTTGTCAATAAAAATACAATGGTTAGCTATTTTTAACCTGGTCCCAGCCTCCCAGCACCAAGAGATGCGAACAGCTTGGCAGGTACATTTTACACCCCAGTTTCATATAACAGAGAACACTCCGATTTGCTCTAATCAAGAAAAATTTCTTACGAATGAAGAAAAAAAAAATAGTTGATCATGTTGCTAAATAATAAATTTGAAGGCAGTAACATTGAAGTTAGGCAGTCCTCTGTACTGGGGATGCTGACCTACTGATTGTACAGACAGTACAGACAGTATCACCTTGATTTTGGTTTTATTTGATTATGCAGGCAAAAAACATATAAATTGCCATCCCATACTTCGATTTTCTTAAATTCCCTTATTCGCCCACCCCCAAAAACTAATAAAATATGCCATGATCATTTTAGTTGTAAGATAAAGTGCCGATATTTTTTAATACGAAATTTATTTCTCTACATATCATGCCAATGTAATGTAAATATTAGAAATGATTCACTTAAAATAGCCACCCTATATAAACAGTTATGGTAAATAATAAGGAAATATGAAGGCGCTGTACCATTTTAATAGTAAAATGTAGCCAATTTCTAAGTATAGCATGGAATATGCAATATAAAACTGACTGGATTATTCCGGGGTAGGTAGGTGCTTTATGAAAATTTGTGCGACATTGTTTTCATAAGTGTGTCATAAGCGACAAACGTGCCAAATCCTAACTTTGTACCTACACAGGAACTGGGAGAAATATTGATGACTAAGTAAGGGCTTTTACGTTTACATGTGTAGGCGGCAGCTGCACTAACAAAAACATATAAAAGAAAATAATTAATTAATACTTAATAATAAATAACTTAAACTTCAACTCGAGTCAAATGGTGATAAATTAAAACCAATTTCTTTCAGCTATTAAATTAATAATTGCTTTTCCCACCAACGACCATTTTTTCTTACAATATCTAATATCTTAAATAAAATGATATCCACAATATATGTTTAGGTATGATTTTTGAAAAGTACCTAATTTGGGATTTACTACCACACTTCTGAACATCAACAATCTAAAAAAATATCTGGATTTAAAAAAATCTTTACGCCTGTGACTTTAGGTCAAAGGACCAGTTAAAAGTTGGTCAACAAGTAAGTACCCGAACGTCAATACACAACATTAAGCCGGCGCCACATATACGGCATTCGGCGAAAGGCGAGCGGTTACTTGGCGTTAGCCGCATTCGATCGGTACACACATTCGCCAAATGTTTGGGATTGTTTTTTGACAGTCTTGATACTTGACACCGCTTGTGTTGGTTTTCGATAGTTGTTTAATAAAATGGAGTGGTCAAACGAAATGATCCTGGAATTTTTAGACCACTACAAACGCGAAATCATAATATGGAATCCAGAACATTCTTCACATAAAAACAGAAATTTAGTTTTTGTTGCATGGAAAGCCATAGATGTAAATTTTGGGAGAAAATACGGATTTAATGACACAAATTTAAAGAGAAAGAAAGATTTTCTATTGGCTTCCTTTCGAACACATCTTAACAAAGTTAAGCAAACTCTCAAAAGTGTAGCAGGAATGCAAAATATTTACACATTTCTGCTAGGATTAAGTGAAACCATCCACCATCTCCTTACTTTTTTCTTTATTTCCATTAGCTTTATAATAATTTACACGCATAATAACAAAAACTGTTGTTCCAATTAATATACATATATTATTATGTCATTGTCCATTATGACAAATAACAAAAATCTACTCAAATATTCATGTTTCCCACATTCACCAGTCATTCGACAAATAAACAAATGTGTGAATCAAAGCGTTCGCCTTTCGTCAAATACCACTCGACGAAAGCCAAATTTCGCCTTTCGCCGAATGCCGCATGTGTGGCGTCGGCTTTAGCGTTGATTCCTTATGTACAGGGATATCCAACGAAAATGACCACCCCTAATAACTTCTTTATTTTTGATGCTATAAAAAAAAATTTTCTATATAGAAGTTGTAGGGTTTATTGAAAGCATTTAGAATACGTATTCAGAAAAATAAATGAAAGTCGTTTAGAGGAGATATGATTTTAACTTGCCGTTTTTCAAATGGAACACCTCATTTTTTTGAATCTTTGAAATCAAGGTACTTTTCTCATTTCGAATAAATAAATAAATATAAATAAATACACCACATGTAATTACGACCCCCTTTATCCCAGAAGGCTCTAGGACCCTTGTGCTGGAGGGGGCTACACATTTAAAGACAAGGGACACACATCCAATATCCGTGTATAATGGAAAAATCCCTCTCACAGTATTTTCCATTGCCACGACCGGGATTCGAACCCGGGACTTTTGGGTGAGAGGCAGGTACTCTACCATCTCGACCATCAGTCATAGATCTCGACCATCAGTCATAGTCTCGACCATCAGTCATAGATATATAGATATATATCATATTATCTTTTAGGGTTTTCTAATTATTGCAATTTTTGTGGCCCGAAAACAACAAGGAAATAAAATAACAGTACAAATTTTTATTTTTAGAATGCATTAAGTAGTCTTGGCTAATTTAGATATCAATTACAACTATAAATAAAAGTAATTAAAACTATCCTTCATAAGCTGTTCAAAATGACGCCCTTCATATTCGATACAAAGCCGATACCTTATTCGAAATGAGAAAAGTACCTTGATTTCAAAATGCAAAAAAAATGGGGTGCTCCATTTGAAAAAATGCAAGTTAAAACCATATCTCCTCTAAACGACTTTCATTTATTTTTCTAAATACATATTCTAAATGCTTTCAATAAACCCTACAACTTTTATAGAAAAAATTTTTTAATAGCATCAAAAATAAAGAAGTTATTAGGGGTGGTCATTTTCGTTGGATTTCCCTGTACAAGGATTATCTGAACAGCTACGCAGTATCGGTGATTTCAATGTAGAATGTAGAATGATATTTCAAACTACCCCGAAACTGACATTTAATTGGACGTTAGTAGTTCGTCTAATCTATTTTCTTCACTAGAAGAAAGTCGAAAAATTATGGTATCGCTTAAACATACATAAAGATTTGATCAGGTGGGTTCTGAATTACATCATAGATGTTGTTAATCACATCTATGGGTAATGCAGCTAAAACGTGGTCATACTTTCGCCTGTCATTGGTGATTCTAGCTACTGAAAATTGAGCTTCGATTTGTGTAAACCAGATTGCTGATTTCGACGTCCAAAATGGGGGAAGTTTAATAGTATATGCATACTGTTCTGGGAGCTGGATAGATTGATTTTCACGAATAGATTGATTTTCGCGATTATATTTGGTTCTATCATTATTGAATGATGTTATTATTGAAACTAGTGTTATTAATGATGTAAAATTTGAAAGATACTTTGATTGGGTAGCTGACAATTATTGATAAATGCAGGGAGGATATAAGTATCGTACTCACCTACAAATTGTACAATCCAATGAATTTATTAAAATTGAAGATCTTCGTAAAATATTTTAAAATTTGAAATCTTCTCAGGATCCAGGAATTCAAGGATTTTCGGAAATTGTCAGGCAGATTATGTCCTGCAGAATAGGTTGGGCAGATCACCTCAGGCAGATTACCATAATGCAACAGTACAAGTTTTAAAAGGTTTTCATAACACAGTAGCTATCACGTCGAGTAGATTATCACGTCGGGCAGATGATCTCGTCGGGGTCACAAATTTGTGGCGATACCACAAAAATAAAATTCTTGTGTTATGATTGTTTTATTATAAATTCATCATCATCTCAGATATAACAAGATCGGGATACAATATAAGGGCTGTATATAAGTATATATAATAATTGATTGAATATTTGTCTGAATCGATTAATTTGTAGGATTATATTTTTTATATTCTCTAAATAATTATTTATGTTATTGTATTTTCTTAGTAACCAGAAAAAACATAAAACGATTAAAAATGATAGCTACCATAGTATAAGAATAATGGTATGTCAGGTTGCCGTCCAATTTGTGTATATACTGCGCATTACGTCACTTAGTTTAAAAAACGTCGAAAGTCAGTTGTGATTCCGCACATTTAATCTTTATTTGAATATTTTTAATAGTGTTAACGAATAGCACCATGCTTGCTTGTGCTGTGGCTGGGTGTAATAATTATTACACGAAGACATAAAGGTACTGACATCAAGTATTTTACATTTCTCCGCGTTGAAAAGCTCGCGAAAGTATATGGATCAGCGATAAAATTAATTTGAAAAATAACAGGCTAATTTTTTATTTCGCCGGTTTATCCTTTTCATTACCTATTGTCTGTTTATAGCATGTATTTCTTCTGTACATTTCAACCCAACAGAATCAACAGATTTTGAAATTTCTTTAATACAGCAGATGTTGTTATATTCCCCCCAGAAACAGTAGAAATTGAAGATCTGATGCAGTTCCAACTGTTAATATGTCTGGTGTTGTTTTTTGACTGTCGTAAAAGGAAAATAAATTGTGATAGATCGCTTAGGATGGAAAAAATATTAAAAATAGACTACTAATTTTAGGTTAGAATTCCAACTAACAAAAAGCATCTAATTTTATTAGATTAAGCCAATTAAAACTTTATTAATAATGCACTGAACAAGATTTTAGTTGATAGTACAGAAATTAAGTAGAAATTTTAATAAACTTGACATAATATTCGATAATTTTGGAAAATACATATTTTTGAGGTTAATTGTGATGTCACCCCTGCCACTTTTTAAACTGAGTGACGTCACCGTGCCTGCGCGCGGGCATACCATTCTCCTTATACCATGATAGCTACGATTAATAAATGATAGTTACAAAATAAACCTAATAATATGTAGGTGAATACGCTACACGAGTTCTGAAAGCCTGCGAGTCCAGTAAAAGCACTTTTGGGACGTGTTATGTACAACATTTTTTTTAAAACAGGCACAGTATT
Organism: Rhagium mordax; assembly: GCA_963680705.1. Lineage (NCBI taxonomy): Eukaryota > Metazoa > Arthropoda > Insecta > Coleoptera > Cerambycidae > Rhagium > Rhagium mordax. The sequence continues at coordinate 35,495,458 of OY796661.1, read as the reverse complement.
GCACCATTAATTCGAAATCGTCATTTCGATATTCTATTTTATAACAACTGTCACATTTTCAACTAAACGTCAAAATATGTCAAGTTACCTATTTTATAGTTTTAAACAATCCAAACAGTCAGTTGCTAAGTGTAAAATCTTAACAGAACTCTCACCATAGCAACCGTCATTTTAGCGGCTGCAGTTCGATAAATTGCGATTTTCTGGCCTAAAAGTAAGCCGGAAAGTACTATTTTCTGGCCGGTTTTAAAAAAACTGTGTTTACGTTATTCCGTGTTGTGAATGTGACAAATATTATATTGGTGAGTCATCCCGACCCTTCAATGTAAGATTGGGTGAACACAAAAGTTACATTAGCAAAAATAAAATTGAAAAACACGTTTTCGAAAACGAACATCGAATAAATTGGGATAGGGCAAAAAATTTAACAAAAGAACCGGGCAGTGAAAAGAGAGAAATTAAAGAATCTACAATAATTGTATTAAATGAAAATATTCTGTAGACTATTGTGTGGAGAATGTGGTTACCGATGCTAAACGAAGAACTTAGCAACGTGATTATCTAATCTGATCAACTTTTCTGTGAACTATCTGTGGTTATGATATAAATATTAAAATTGTGTTGTTTTACGAATTACACAAACCAAAAAGATTCTAAGCATTGAAAAAGGAAACAGATTAAGTTCCCGAAACGTCTGCAAAATATCATTGTTTTTATTTTAGTTTATTTATATTTTATGTTAAAAATAAAACAAACCTTTAAATAGGATAAAATAGCAAAATAAATTTTACTATTCGGTCTTAATCCTCTAATGTCTTAAAAAGACATAAATACTCTTTTCAGAGCTTATTTGCAAACTGTCTACATTTAACTGATAAAATGGTCAGTACTACGAATGTAGAAAGCAAATAATTTAATATTTGCAATAAGCCTCACCAGACGGGATTAATCCAAAAAAGGACTCATCAGCATGGTATAGGCTAATAAGCCAGAAACCGGTCCATGGGATGGTGACTTGTACTGCCTGGTAACAGAAGGAGTCCTTTTTTGGATTAATCCCGTCTGGTGAGGCTTATTGCAAATATTAAATTATTTACTTTCTACATTCGTAGTACTGACCATTTTATCAGTTAAATGTAGATAGTTTGCAAATAAGCTCTGAAAAGAGTATTTATGTCTTTTTAAGACATTAGAGGATTAAGACCAAATAGTAAAATTTATTTTGCTATTTTATCCTATTAAAAATTTACCTCTATGGATTTCTGACTTCTTTGGATTTGATTTCTAAACCTTTAAATGTTCATTTGACGTAAAGTCATAGGTGTAAAGGTTATTTTATTGTCTGTGTGTGTGTGTATCGCGATAGCTGGCAGCTATAGATTTTGAGATAAAGCTCTCAAATTTGGTACACATGTTCTAGAGGCCAAGGAAAATATTGAGTTCGTTGATAAGCAATATCTAAAAAAAAAATTATCAAAAATTTTTTCACGAATACGCCAAAAATTTATTTTATTATAAACTTTACCACACGATGAGGAAATTCTGGTATCATAACTGGCAGCGGTTTTTTAGATTGTCTGGGAAATGTTCAGAAGTGTGGTAGTAAATCCCCAATAAGAAAAGAAAGATAATTGCCTGATGTAGAGTAGTTTTCTTTCTAAATACAATAAGTCTGACGAGTATCAACATGAAATCCAAGATGGCGGCCGCGTTTGAAAATAGCGCCTTCTTTGGTGAATTCTGAATATATCTAATGTTTTCCATTTTTATAAAATTATTTTTTAACTAATTATCTACAAGTGTATATTATAGGAAGATAATAAATAAAAAATAATTTTTTTAGGGTTTTAAAATTTTTACTCCTTGGATATGTCCCCTTGACGTTGCCACTGCCGCTCTCCTCGCTCTCCACTTCTGAGCTTGGAGCCGCAAACAGGTTATTCTGTCAGATTGATTATATTATTATTCTTATTCAAATATGAAACACACTCTACCTGCTTACTCTCGGTTGTATGGGCGAGAGCACATCCTAAAAATGTATGTGTAAATAAAAAATTAAGATTATCTAATTAATTACCTATCTACAACAAAAAAGATATTGGTCTAAGAGAAAAATGCAATTTACTTTACTACAGCTTAAGAATGACAAAAAGGCGCTGTATGATTACATATAGTTCCGCTCCCGATGGACCGATTTTTTTCATCGAGGTCTTAAAATGTAGAGAAAGGTTAATTTTATTGCTTTTTTGTATTCGATGCGTTTTTGACATTTTTTGTTAAAAAAAAATTGGCCTAAAAAATCCTATTTTCAAGCGCAGCCGCCATTTGCATTAAAAAATATCGGATATTTTGAAATTTTTCGTCGATAGTCCATTCTTTTCTGTAAGCAACGACTTCAAGATCATTAAAATTGGTTAATAACCAAAAAAATTATTTGGAAACGGAGAAAGTTCAACATTTTTTGGCCCACCCGGTAGAATAATAATTCCGCAACCATACCAATTCAAAGTTACATGTATATACATCAAGTAAAGAATATTTTATTGATTAAAATCTAGAATATTTTTTAATATATAATAATAATTTATTTATAAATAATAGCTTGTTTTTTATTAAAGAATTGACTTGTATGTATATCTCATCTTAAATGTGACTCTATGAATAGACCCAGTTATTTTATGTGTTTCAGATAAGATGGTTTACAATGTTCCTAGAATATTTATTTCGAAATATTCAAATGTTGGTTTGCGTGAATTATTGCAGCTGAATGGTAATTAGTGTGTTTTATCAAAGTTAATCGGCAATAATGTATTATCAAACCAGTGTTTTACATTACTCAGTCTCTATTCTTAATTCTTCCCATGAGTTTGCTTTATAAAAATGGCAGTATCATCGACACCTAATAATTCCCCCTCCCCTTTGTAATAGAAATCAACCAATCATAAAATGAAGAATTATTAATTATAAAACAATTTGGATCGTAGAACCGTACTTTGCGGTACCCCGTATTTTATTATTATTCAATCATTGTATTAATTATTTATTTTGATGCTTGAAATATGACTGATGGTCGAGATGGTAGCGTACACTGAGAAAAGCCCCAGCAATAAATTCTTTGCTAAGATTTTTTTAACTAGAGTAGCAATAATTTTATTTAGGTTCAACATATCTGTTCACTACATCAGAAAAAATCTCTTTACTGCGTCTTTGTATCTGCCCTTAAAAAGTACTTTACTAGAGCACTAGAGCATTTAGCTATACCATTAAAAATAAATGTTTTACTAAAATATGCTGCAATAAAAAAGAAATTAAGTAGGGTAGTAGAAAAATCTTGCAATGGTAGTGAAACTTTTTGCTGTAACCATAACTATACTATACTGCATGTTGTGACGTCATCAGACGCAGTCGCAGACGAGCCATATCTTCAGATTCGATGATCTTATTAGCGGCCATATTTTTTCGAGGAGGGGAAGAATAATATTATAATTTTGTGCATTTATTCACTTTCATGCTGATCCAGAGGACGAAAAATGTATTATAATAGTAATATCCTGTGATAATACGTGATATAAAACTATTTTTTAGGAAAACCAGATTATCTTAATTAAGGAGCTTATTAAATACCTCATCGATTAATTTCTAAATATAAGGAATATTTGAGACGCGCGGACTATAAAGAGGTATCTCATCCACATTTAACGAAAAAGTGACAGCGGCACATAATTTTGGCACCCAGCAGTGGTTCTATGATGCAAATTAAAGAAGTACAGATAAAATTCACGTAGACATATTATGTATTTCTAATATAGATATAGACCATTCTACAGTTAGTAACATAATTTGGTCTTATATGTACGGTGGTAGTAATAAAGCTATTAAATGGTAACAAAAATCTTTTCCAGGAATGATATAACCTACTTTATACTAACAGTAAAGCTTATTTTCTGTGGCTAGATGAAAAACATTTTATAAAGTAACTTTACTATTGCAGTAAGATAAGTTTAGCAAAGCGCTAGCAAAGTTCTTGGCTGGCGCCTATTCAAATAGGGTTTTTTGCTACTGTAGCGTGATTGTTGGCTGCAAGAATCTTCTCTGAGTGTACCTGCCTCTCACCCAAAAGTCCCGGGTTCGATTCCCGGTCGTGGCAATGGAAAATACGGTGAGATGAATTTTTCCATTATACACGCATATTGGATGTGTGTCCCTTGTCTTTAAATGTGTAGCCCCCTCCCGCAAAAGGCTCTTCTAGAGCCTTCTGGGATAAAGGGGGTCGTAATTACATGTGGTGTATTTATTATTTATTTATTATATTATTATAAATTTGAAATACAAATTGAAATAGGATCTGAAGAAGAAGAATATAGAATTTCATTTGTGTTGCTAGGTATTTTAGACCTGTACACGTAACGCTATTATACTGGACAATTTACTCTCAACAAGTACTCCAGCATTAAAAGAGTGCATCTTTATAATAAATAAATGTAAGCGATTACAACTGCTTTCAACGGCATTCGTAGTTGTTTCTGTTTCGAAATCAACGTCGCTTTCCTTTAATTCACTTGATTGACCGATCTCATTTGATACAGTGGTGTCAATTGGCAAAGTCTAAGTCTTCATATTCATCGGATGCCTGAAGTATGTCTTGTCCGACATTTTCGCAAGATTTTCCATTACAAAAACTGCAAATAATGGAATATTTCAAACCTGCCTTTCTGCAACCGCATGCTTTTCCACATCCCGTGCGGGATATAAAAGTAAGTAGAGTTTAAAGAGCAGGATCCTTTAAAGTAGTTACTGAGGTGATACCAGTTTTAGTTTTCTTCCAATTCCATTCTTCCGCCTTTGTTGAAAAGACATACCATCGTTAAACTTAGTGGTAAGTCCTCAATGAATGTTATCTTGCAGAGGCGCTTGTGGGTGGTAAAGAAGCTAAATTAAATTTACTTTTTGTTAATGACTTCAAAAGACACTGATAGCGATATTTATTCAGAGACATCTTCTCTTTGTTTTTGGAGCCGTACAGCCCAAGAAGAATTTCAGTTAAAAGGGTTTGCAAAAAATAACGCAAATTTAATTTAATAGCTCTGATTAATTAATTAATTTAAAACACATAAATTTAAGCATATCGGCTACAGTAAACGCCGGCTCCGTTAGGAAAAGTAAAATGAATATGTTTACCTTTAATCGACTGTTCTGTCTAAACTATTGATTTTACAAAGAACATAATAATATATAGATATAGAACGTATTTTGTGGGAAATTTGCTCCTCTTTCATTTTTGTAATAAGTGGTTTAACTCTAATGCAAGGTAAAAGCGATATTTGAAAAAAACTGTTTTTGGAGGCCATCTTGGAAATATGGTGGAGACGGCGGCAGGTATTTCTTTATACAAAATTGGATTCTATTTTTAGAAACCTAATCCTAACCTGACAAATTTTAAAACTTCCAAGTTAATTCCAGGTAAAGCCTTTTTGTATGACCTACGGTTGGTGATGTAAGTTTTAATTTAAAATCAATTAGTATTCTCATTCCTGGTGTACCAAATATTTATGAATAATAAAATACATTATCCTATGGAATTCTTTTATAGTTAATTTTAACTTAATTTTGATGCTCTTTTTTATGAATATAGAGTGTTTAATGCACGCTATTTATGTACTAATGTATTGGCAATCTTCAAAGCGTATCATAAAATATTTGTTGCTTCAAAACAAATATTTATAAATGAATATTTATTAATACAAACTAACGGTGATTGAGGCTTTTCATAAATTCTGTTTATAACAATTTATATATACAGGGTGCCCGAAAAGCGATATACTTTTAAATTCTTGATGTAAAAAGAAATTGCACTCCCTTATAAAAATTATTTGAAATTTTAGTAAATAATTATTTTCTTAGGGCTTATTTCATTCAAAAAATGCATTAGAGAATATTTTTTGTTTTTTTATCCCTACATTTATTTCATTGCTGTTTTGTAAGAATTTCAGTATTTAAAATTTTTCTTCGCTGAGAGAGATAATTGTCCTCTTAACGCTAACTTTGAACTTGAACTGAATACAACAAATATTAAAATATCTCGAAGCGTTTTCGAGTCATTACGGACGAGTACATACAAGCCCGCAAGATAGATTTTTTCTCCTCACTCTCATAATCCTTTAATTTATTGCGTGATTTATCTAACTACAATCTTAAACCAAAATAGGTCATGACTAGATCTACCTATAAAATTTTATTTAAATAATTTAAAAGATCGGCATTTTATCTCCATTGTTGTACCTACAGAACTCATAAAAAATTTCATATTTTCTTTCTGGCATTTCTGTTTTCAGAAAAACAAGGAATCTGGTATACTAGCCTAAGAGTACTCGATAAAATCGTTTAAAGTTTTAACGTCACTGTGCATGACGTGTCGCTATTGCCAACCAAATTGCTATTGTAACGGGAAAGATATATTATCGTACAAAGCCTCTATATCCCAAAGGGCAAATAATTATTATATCTAATGTTCGAAGCTACAGCTAAGATACATTTTCTGCCTTATATTTATTACTGTAAATAATTCTTTTTAGATGTAAATACTTTTACATCATAAAATACAAGTGTAACTAGGATTTTCCTGAACTTTGATATTCAATGATTTGTGTAGTTGTTAGATATTTTGCACAATGTAAGTACCTACATGTTTTAAGTTCATTTTTAACCGTTAGAACTAGAGGTATAAATACCCCACATATGTTCTAAAACCTTAGAAATGTGTATGAAATATATTAAATATTCCTTAACAGTTTTCTCTCGTACATGTTTTAGTTTTAAATTTAAGGTTTCAATAATAACCCAAAATTCTAATAAACAGAATACGATAGTATATACTTTATAACGTATGCGATGCAATAAAAAATGTTACAAAATTAGTTAAAACGTTTAAAAATATTATTTTCTATGGAGTTAAGATAGAGATACGAAAAAGGTTTTTAAAATAATTTGAAATTTTATATGAAACAGGTCCTATGAAAATGTATGAACGATATGAAATTTATGTAAATTGTATTTTGCATATATTTGTTTAATAGACAAGGCTAGGAATTCTAAAAATTAGGTTCTAACGGCAAATCGTGTAACAATTGATTAACAGGTGAATCCTTACGTTTTTGGGGTCGCTGAACACGCCTAGGGGTGTTAACAGTCCAAATTTTTAGTCCTTATGCCTCAAATTCAAGATGGCGGGCAAATTTTTGGCCATTAATTATAAAATAAATATTTCTTGGACGATTTTGACAAGATCGGTGTCGATATATATCTTTTTGGGTATGCTGAACACGCCTATGCATGTTATAACCTCAAATTCCCATTCCTTGTGTGTTAAATCCAAGATGGCGGCTCGTTATAATTTTAATATAACAAAATACAAGCGCATACATATCAAATGCTTTAAAAGATATTTGTTTTAATATGTTTCCGAGTAAGCTAAAAATAAGTGTGGTTGTTAACAATCAAAATTTTTGGGTATTAATATTCAAATCCAAGATGGCGAACTAATTTAAAAATTAGTATACCCTGTTGATTTTGACTAGATTGGTATGGTTTTATATGTTTTTGGGTAAGTAAGTCAATCATATGGGAACTAAAACTTTAAATTCCTAAGCCCTCTGTCCACATTCAAAATGGCTGTCAGGTCTCTACATGCAAACGTCTCAAGTAGAACTCGGTAATAAAGTAAAAAGTTCTATTTATCATGTACGAATAAAGATGATTTAGGTAATTAAGTTACAAAAATTAAGTTATAAAAAATCCCGACATGACGTGAATATCAATGAAAATAGTACTAGCGACTAAACTTTTTCTCGCCGTATTACTTCTTCCTTCCTTTCTTTTTGGCGGTATTGCGTATTACAAAGTTTTCTTTGCGCACGCTCTGTACCTTCTTCCTTCCTTATTCTTAAGTTGCTTAAATATAGAGCTTGTGTTGAGTTGTAAACTTTAAGTAGGTAGTAGGTACCTATTTTGTTTTCACAAACTTAGTTTTGGTAATTATGTCGTATTTTATCTTGGTATTAATGTCGGTATTAGTTGTGATAAACTTGTAAATATTGTAGTTGTGGTTGTTCAAAGTTTGTGATAATTAGGGTTTTGGATTTGGTAAATATAAAATAATTTGATCATGCTTAAATCTGAGGTGTGACTAGCATGCTTAAAAGGAAATAGGTACTTTAATTCTGTATTTAGTCAAAGTCAATAATGTTAATACAATATACTTTGTTGTGCTTACTAAGATTGGTGTGTAAATTAAAAAATGTAGGAAATTTATTGGAAATAAGCATGATTTTTAATAAATTTCCTACATTACACGTAAAAAATCTTTACGGTAATAGACTGAGCTGAGTAGCATAAAAATTCATCTGTTTTGTAAAATCTGATAATTTGTTATTATATAGTATTTAGGGCGTATAACAATAGCCTGGCGTCAGTCAGCCAGGTTCGCTGACGTTTGGCTCAAGTCTATTACCGTAAATATTTTTTTACGTATAATGTAGGAAATTTATTGAAAATCATGCTTATTTTCAATAAAATTCCTAATTTTTTTTAATTTGCACACCAATCTTAGTAAGCACGACAAAGTATATTGTATTATCATAATATACTTATAATAATATAAAGAATTAAACTATTCCCTTTTAAGCATGCTTGTCACACTTCAGATTTAAGCATGATCAAATGATTTTATATTTACCAAATCCAAAACCCTAATTATCACAAACTTTAAACAATCACAACCACAATATTTACAATTTACAAGTTTATCACAACTAATACCGACATTAATACCAACATGAAACACGACATAATTACCAAAACTGAGTTTGTGAAAACAAAATAGGTACTAAAGTTTACAACTCAACACAAGCTCTATATTTAAGCAACTTAAGAATAAGGAAGGAAGAAGATACAGAGCGCGCGCAAAGAAAACTTTGTAAAACGCAATACCGCCAAAGAGAAAGGGAGAAGTAATAAAGCGAGAAAAAGTTTATTCGCTAGTATTATTTTTATTTATATTCACGTCATGTCTGGAATTTTTATAACTTAATTTTTGTAACTTAATTACTTAAATCATCTTTATTCGTATATGATAAATAGAACTTTTTACTTTATTACCGAGTTCTACTTGAGACGTTTGCATGTAGAGACCTGGCAGCCATTTTGAATGTGGACAGAGGGCTTAGGAATTTAAAGTTTTAGTTCCCATATGATTGACTTATTTACCCAAAAACATATAAAACCAAACCAATCTAGTCAAAATCAACAGGGTATACTAATTTTTAAATTAGTTCGCCATCTTGGATTTGAATATTAATACCCAAAAATTTTGATTGTTCACAACCACACATATTTTTAACTGACTCGGAAACATATTAAAACAAACATCTTCTAAAGCATTTGATATGTTTGCGCTTGTTTTTAGTTATTTTTAAATTATAACGAGCCGCCATCTTGGATTTAACACAAAAGGAATGGGAATTTGAGGTTATAACATGCATAGGCGTGTACAGCATACCCAAAAACATATATATCGACACCGATCTTGTCAAAATCGTCCAAGAAATATTTATCTTGTAATTAAGGGCCAAAAATTTGGCCGCCATCTTGAATTTGAGGCATAAGGACTAAAAATTTGGACTGTTAACACCCCTAGGCGTATTCGGCGACCCCAAAAACCTAAGGATTCACCTGTTAATCAATTGTTACACGATTTGCCGTTAGAAGTGATTTCTAGGCCTCTTACGAGATTTTATGCCTAGTCTATAATCTTTTATCTACGATCGTGTAAAAAGTAACTAAGTATTTTTTACATCATTTCCAGTGCAAAAAGTAGCCTTTTATAAGAAACTGTGCAATAAAAATTTTTATTTCACGCTTCTATTACGGCAGTTTCTTAATAACGTCGTTTCCACAGTTACCATCATCAGTCACGACTAGAAAGTAACGTAAAACGTTAAGACGTAAAAGTATTCTTATTGCACTTATGGCTTTTAAAAACACTCGCTTTGCTCGTGTTTTTAACCTAGCCTTTCGTACAATAAACAATGACTTTTTACACTTGTATCTTAAATATCTATTAATTAATAGGGTATCTATTAGAGAAGTATTAGATATAGTTCTTCTTCTTAGTTGTAATTTTCTAGAGATAACGGTACTTTCAATAATTTATGAATGTAACAATTATTGTAATCTGCCAATTTGTGTGAAAAAGGTGCAGGGAAGCATTGTCATAACTACCACTGTATGTGTAGGTTTTTTATATATATTAAAATTATATTGGTTGTCTCTTTATTTATGGAACTATTATTATTATTATGTATTTCTAGGGCGAATCTAATTGTACTATGAAAAGAGTTGACAAAATTTAAAGGAATGAAGATGTAATCTACATAACGATTATATAGTACCCATTGTGAAAGGAATTATTTTTTAATATATGGGTTGATTCTAGGTAGTGCATAAAAACCATATTATAGTAATTTCGTTACAAGTCCGGAAGGTGAATTACAGTCGAGTAGATATTATGGACGAAGCGACGAAGGAGCCGAGTCCAGAATATCTAAACGTGACTGGAACAACACCTTATCGAATAATATTTTATTTCATCCCTTCATTAATTGTCTATTTGTATAATTTGAAACTTGTTTACTTTCTTAGACTTTCTTGACATTTGACAGTTTTGACACTATTTTTTAATTTAAGGTTAATATTTATATGTCAAATAACTGTCAAAAGGTATAATAACAGTTTGTGATTGGTTAGTAATGAATTTCCGGTGGCTTACGATATATTACAGTATCTAGTACTGTAATACCTCACTTCCCGGCCGCTAATGAGTACTGTAATGTTGTACTTTCCGGACGGAATGAAATAAAATAATTTTTGAGTAGATACTGTAGATAGTCAATAATAGTTATTTATTGTATAAGTGTTTTAGATAGCGTTTTATTCACGCAAGAAAGTTTAAACTCGAGAACGAAGTTCGAGGGTTTAATTTTCTTGAGTGGATAAAACGCAACTAAAACACGAATGCTATACAACGTTTTATCCACAATCACGGTCATTTAGAATGAGATTTCATCAAAAAATTATTTGACATTTCGCTCTGACAGCGGCTGTAACGTAAAAAATTATTTAAATTAATTAAAAAAAACTTGGAAGGTGTTGAATGGTTGCTATTTAGTAAATCCTCTTATTCTATGCTATTTAGTTTCGATTGTTTATCGATTCCATTTGTAAAATTTTGTAAAGTTGGTGAAAAATGCAAGAAAGCGATTTTGTTCGTGAGAGAATCCTTCAGGAAGCGGAAGAAGCAACTCTCCAATAATTGCCTGCGAAGTCCAGGGAACATTATGAAAAAGTATTTTCCGAATTTAATGAATGGAAAGAAAAACGGGAGGTAATGACAATAAATGAGGAAGTTCTGCTATCGTATTTCTTAAATTTGAAGAAGTATGCAATTTCATACATGTGGTCGAAGTACTCGATACTGAAGGCTGCTATAAAGGTCCATAAATACATAGACATTGGAAAATATAGTAAGTTCACTGCCTATCTGAAGAGTGAGTCGAGAAGGTACAAAGCGAAGAAAGCTGCGGTATTGGAAAGAGCACACGTGGAAGAATTTTTGACAAGGCTTGCGATAAAGAATATTTGATGATTAAGGTAATATCTCTTAACCTTTTAGACATTGTAGATAATAAACTTTGAAGTATTTTAGGTTGCACTAATAATGGGGGTGTCTGGTGCCTGTCGTTGCTGTGAATTGATGAATTTGAAAATCAGTGATATAGAAGACAGGGGGTGCATATCTGCTTGTTTCTATACCAGCGTTTCACGAAAATTCACAATTATGGAAGAAGGATTCTCTATCAATACTGTGGAGACGTGTAGAAAATACATGTCCTTACATCCGAAGGAGTTATCCAACGACAGATTCTTTTTACGATACACTAGTCAAAAATGTACTTCACAACCTGTTGGAATCAACACTTTGTCGAAAGTTCCTTCAAGAGTTGCTACATTTTTTAATCTGGCAAACGTAGAAGCTTATAGCGGCCATTGCATGAGGCGCACTTCAACAACTTTATTGGCTAATAAAGGTGTTGACCTTACAACAATTAAACGACATGGTGGGTGGAGAAGTTCCGCTATAGCAGAAAGTTATATCGAGGATTCTATATCCAATAATCATGATATCGCAAGGAAAATCCAAGGTACTCCTGGTACTAGTCGTTCCTTACAAGAGGAGACATCCATTGTTTCTACAGATTTATCAAAAATTTCGACAAGCACTATGCGTTCTGAAACCGATGACAACTACAAGCTTGTTATTAATGGAAACGAAGTGAAATATGATAAAACAAAGAAAAAAATGTCTATTAATATAAATGTTAATGTTGATATTAATAAAAAATAAATAAAATGTAATTGATTTAAGATTGTATTTTTCATTATTCCACTAGTGGAATAAAGTAATTTCATTATTTCACTAGTGAATAAAGTGGTACTGTATATGCTTCATAAGTGTGGATAATACTCCAATTATTATAATGTGAACACTTTTTTTTATAAATATCTGGTGTGACTGGTAGACATGATGTGTATTGTTTCTTAAAGGAAATTTTAAATTTTGTTAATGTTTTGTGTTGAACAAATGATTTTGTCTATACTGTTTATAAAAAGAAAAGTGATAGAATGTTTAAATTAAAAATAATAATTTTGGAAGTTTAATATTAGATGATGTTTTTTATACAAGTAATGATCACCAATGTTGTTAGAGCCCTGAAGAAGGTTTTGAAAATAATAAAAACCGAAACGTCGGCATTATAACAAGCATTGTTGTTAATTTATTTTTGTCCTGCACCGACAACTTCTCTTGGAAATAATTATAATGTGATTGTGGATAAAAATTATTTAGTTTAGAGTTCAGCTGAAGCTGAATGTTCATAACTGGAGAAAGTTCAGTAAAAACAATAAATTTCCATTTACATTTTCGAAAATAAGAATTGTATAATTGTTAGTTTTGTATACGAAAGGCAATGTAGGTAGAAATTGGAGGAATATCTCTCCTGGGTAATTATTCAAGCAATAATAAATCCGAGTTGCGAGCTGCAAATTGCTATTAAATGGGAATCGATATGACAGCGTGTATGTATACGAACAAATAAAATAGAACAGAAATTACGAACAGCATTGTATGCACATTCGGTTATTAAAATCATTAAACTGTTATACTGCTACGATAATCTATAGTTTATTTCTACGTATTTCACAAGATTTATGTAGTAGTATGTAAAAGAAAAAAAGAATCTGTGATTTAAAAATTCATAATTTTTATGAATTCGAATGATCTTAATAATATATTATACCGGGTGTAAACGAATAGTGGGCCACCCATGTAAGTTTCTCCTTTTTAAAGATATCGGGATAAAATTTTGTATGGTGAAATTAGGTAAGATATTTAACTTTTTGAGACCTCTCCGCCATATTTGTCATTTCCGGTTTCACCGAAAATGACCCCAATAATCTTTTCCAAATGGACCACCCTGTATGTTTTACATTTTTGAAATAAAGATCACATTTTGGATACATTCATGCTATTTTGAACAATTTATGCAGGGTTGCACGAAAAATAACTCGAATTTTAGTTGTCAATCTAGATGGCTACGAATATATTAAAATTATTTTTGTTCCAATGTAATTCATATAAAAAATATGAAAACGTCAATATGTTCAATAATACATTATACAGGGTGCTCTAAATTCATTAATATCACATTTTTCAAAATAACTCTTTTTTTTAAATATTATGATATGGACCACCCATATACATATTCAGAAAGCTCTATTTAGTAGGGGTTAAACGGTACCAAAAGTTTCGTAATGTGGAATCGTTACCGGCAGGAATGACAATTTTTAAAAGAAGTTTATGATTTATATATAACTTCAATTAAATTTTGATCAACCCTGTATATTTGTGTTAATATTTTATGATATGCAACAAGAATGAGCCAGAGGCCCATTCTGATTAACACAAATATACAGGGTTGATCAAAATTTAATTGAACTTCGATATAAATCATAAATTTCTTAAGAAAAATTGGCATTCCTGCCGGTAACGATTACACATTACGAAACTTTTAGTCCCGTTTAACCCCTACTAAATAGAGCTTTCTGAATATCCGGGTGGCCCATATCATAATGTTTAAAAAAAAGAGTTATTTTGAAAAATGTGATTTTAATGAGTTTAGAGCACCCTGTATAATGTATTATTGGACATATTGACGTTTTCGTATTTTTTATATGAATTACATTGAAACAAAAATAATTTTAAAATATTCGCAGCCATCTAGATTGACAACTAAAATTCGAATTATTTTTCTTGCAACCCTGTATAAATTGTTCAAAATAGTATAAATGTATCCAAAATGTGATTTTTATTTAAAAAATGTAAAAACACACAGGGTGGTCCATTTAGAAAAGACTATTGGGGCCATTTTCCGGTGAAACCGGAAATGACAAATATGGCGGATAGGTCTCAAAAAGTTGGAAATCTTACCTAATTTCACCATACAAAATTTTACTCTGATATCTTTAAAAACGAGGACGTTACAGGGGTGGCCCACTGTCGTTTACACCCGGTATATCAACGGACTAAAGTATGCTTTTTAATCCTGAGGGTGAAGTTTGTTGCCCGAGGGCTAACGAGGGTAACAATCACCCGAGGGAATAATAGGCACCGATGAACCGGTTGGGGAACCCGAGGGAGAGAGAACCTATACTAATAGTATATTGTTTTATTAGGAGTAAAAGTCATACTTTTGTGACGAGTCTGTAGGTTACAGACGAGTCACAAAAGTGACTTTTACTCTGAATAAAACATGCTATTTTTTCTTCAAACGTCGATTAGCGATAAAAAAATAGAGATAAAAACTCGAATTTCACCACCAAAAACGCATTGTGTTGATACTGTTAATATCGCATGGCCGGCGTATTAAACAAAATACGCGTTGCTATGGATACCATATTATGTACGCTTTGCTCGATTCTCGATTTGACAAGTGCACAAGTGTCAGTATAATTTGTACTGCGAGTGTCTTCACGATTTGTAAGTATTTTACTTATTTTAGTAAATATCTTTTGATATTATTCTTTTAAATCACACTTATTCTAGATTAGAATGATAGACTCCGCAGATGCCATGAATAATTTATTACCTATACTAAATAATTATTGTTCTTTTAATATAGCAATAGTTAAATTTATGGTGTTTTTTTTTTACTTAATAATTAAAGCATATAAGTTTTTTATTATTTAAGATGTCTCGTTATTTATAAGAAATCAATCGTACTTTTTCTTCCGCTCACAGCGTAAGACAAAGTACTTTTGCCTCCGCTGCTAATGGCAACGCACAGCCGTCTAAAATGTCAAACTTTAACATCATGAAATGGGTTAAGAAATGTCATGTTTTTCTGACGTTTGAAGAAAAAAATATTATTCTTATTATAGAATATTTTTAATATACCAAATTTAATTTATAGTAATCGACGACAGTTTGTGAAGAACCATACGCTGGTAACTGCGCATCATCGATTTTCTCAATCTAAATATGGAGATGTCGTTTATACTCTGGACACACAGCCTATCGTGTCCGGGTTCGAGACCCGGCACCGGCAGAAGGCAATGTCGATGGGTATGGATGTTTGTCTGCATTTTTTCTAATGTGTAGCCCCCTTCCGGACAACCTTTGGCTGTGGATTTGGGTTTTTTTAAATATTTTAAAAAATATACGTTTGCGACAAATTGTTTGGTTTGGTTAATTTTTGGTTTAAGCAAGTTAGACTGTTCTTTTTACGAGAAAAAAGTCTTTCAAGAAATTTAATTTTAATAGCTACACAAATCAAACCGGAATAATACGATTTAATAAAATTAAACGTTTTTAGTAGTATATCCCACAGTACTTCTGCAAACATTTTTTAAAATTTTGCTACCATACTTATAACATACATATAGTATAATATAAACATTATCAAACAGTACCTATATTATATACCAAGGGATTAATGTATGCCTTTTAATCTTGAGTGTGAAGAATCACACGAGGGATTAAAAGGCACTTTAGTCACGTGGTATATTCGCTATTTTTTGCACCGCTGGAGCAGGCAGAAACTAAAACTTCGTCTCATCGCAAATCAGTATATATTTGTATGCTACGCTTTATTAAGTTTAAAACCAACGGGAATTCTAATACTTATTAGGCTACGTCGACTTTTACATAACTAAACAATACATATTGTCTAAAAGTTATTTGTGGCATCTTTCTGTATTTTCTTTCTGTTCTTATTTGGGATTTACGGCCACACTTCTGAACATTACCCAGATAATCTGAAAAATATCTGGATTATTTAAAAAATAACCTTTACGCCTGTGACTTTACGTCAAAGGAACAGTTAAAGGTTGGTTTTTTGACATAAAATATAATTAAAATAAAATAAAAACAATGATGTTTTGCAGACGTTTCGGAAACTTAATCTGTTTCCTATCTCAATGCTAAATAGTCTTCCTCTTGTGTAATTCGTGAAATTACACAATTTTTTGTGTAATTGTGTAATTTCACGAATTACACAAGACAAAGACTATTTAGCATTGAGAAAGGAAACAGATTAAGTTTCCGAAACGTCTGCAAAACATCATTGTTTTTATTTTATTTTAATTATATTTTGTCAAAAAACCAACCTTTAACTGTTCCTTTGAGGTTATTTTTTAAATAATCCAGATATTTTTCAGATTATCTGGGTAATGTTCAGAAGTGTGGCCGTAAATCCCAAATAAGAACAGAAAGAAAATACTAAATAATACCATTGATTAAGGAATGAACATACGCGACTTCAATGGTAAAGTGCGAGGCCTTTTTTTGCGGCGAGATCTCGGTAAGTTGCGGGCATCCCTGTGATTTACGTAGTATGCTTTTGACAAACCTGTGTCGTGTCTGGTTTTATATCATTAATAATCTAGTGGTAATAAAAATTTAATGTCCAGATTGATTTTAGTTTAAAATTATTAACGTAGTATGTTCTCTCTGCCAGCTATTTCTCAACGTTTGTTTGACTTTTAACCGTCACATAATTTTAAACTAAAATCAATCTGAACATTCAATTTTCGTTTTCACTAGATTATAAATTATATAAAACCAGACACGACACAGGCTTATCAAAAGCATACTACATGAATCACAGGAATGCTCGCAACTTACCGGGATTCTCGTTGCCAAAATTAGCCTCGCACTTTACATTGGAGTCGCGAATCTTATTCATTCCTTATTCAATGATAATACATACTAAACGTCATTAAAATTTGTGTGTCACAACTTTAAATTTAAACATTAGCGTTTTTAGTATCGAACAAGCTGCAGAAGAGGCAATAAATGATTTAATGATCACAAATAATGTGGAAAAGTGGCACTTTAGTCCCTAAAATGGGGGACTAAAGTATAGTTTTAGTCCCTGTGATGCAAAAACATTTTAAGAAATATTTTACCCTTTTAATAATATCATGACTAAGTAAATCTACGTAAAATATGTCATGAATATAACATTTGTCATATTCACCAAATATTACGGCCACCCTTCTTATGGAAACCGAAAACAATAAAATAATTATTATAGTTGCCTCGCTTGGCATAAGAGACGGTTTTACTTACACAATAACATAGAGGTGGTACTTGGTAAATTAAAACATGGTAAGATTTCAACAATTGCAACATTTATTTAATAGAATCAACAGAGTACTTACAAGAATTGCAATAACCTGAGCGATATGTGAACATACCTGAGTAGCCCTAAAAGGTTATCTCCCTGAGACTACTTGTCTTTACAATGTACAACCCCAAAAAGACAACCGCCTTCTTCTATCCCTCAGCTGGAGTTGTGAGTTTCCAAAGTCAGCAATAAATATTTCACTTTTCACGTAGTGTAATAATAATATAATAATAAAACTTTGCATGAAACTGACAGATTTATGTAATAGTGTTTAATAAAGTTATAATTAATAATCCGTCTAATGACAATGTTTTTGTAAATATTTACATCCTCGAAATAACTTTGTTTTTAAAGCTTTACTTTTATTACAATAAATGTTCAAAATGTTCACCGTTATCGATTTGACAATGATATTTACTAAGATTTCTTACGTGCAGAAATTGATCCATCATCGCAAAATATTTTACTAATTATAATGATCCGACTATAAAATAATTTATATAGGTACTTCTATAATACCTGCTAATAATATTTGGTTTCAACAAGATGGCGCTCCACCCCATTTAGCATTGACGTAAAAAATTATTTCAATGAAGTATTTCCAGAGAGATGGATAGACAGAAGAGGGTCTATTGAGTGGCCGCCACGTTTAACCTCATTGGATTTTCTTTTGTAGGGTTATCTTAAAAGCAGTGTGTACGTAAATAGACGACTATACGTATAAAATAGATGGATTAAAACAACGACTCCAAGATGAAATACAAAACATAATACCAGACGTAATTGAAAATGTAATTAATAATTTTAAACATTGCATTGGTACCTAATCGGGTGAATTTTCAATGTTCGATATTATCAATATAGAGACATGGGACCTATACCAACTTATAAGAGGTTTCATTTAAGATCAAAACGAGATTAGCGAAAAAATTGAAATCCGAAAAACCCCCCGCCCTCCCTGAAAAGTCCTGAAACTTTATAATATATTTGAATCTTTTTTAAATACCAGATTATTTTCGATAACATAAGGTTTTTGCTTTTGAAAAAATGTTAATTTTTGGAAAGTTGTCTGCATTTAAAATTTGTAACGGATTTTCTTAGTTTAAAAAAATTTCAAATGCTGTTAATTTTTCCAAAAATCAATATTTTTTTAAAAGCAAAAATCTTGTCTTAGATTGTATCCAAAATGATTGTGATATTTATAAAAAAATCAAATATATAAAATTGTTTCCGAATTTTTTTTTTTCACGAATATTCTCATTTTGATCCCAAATGAAACCTACTTATCAATTTCTAGAATAAAATATTAGGGTGTCCCATTTAAAAACAATTCGATGACGTCACAGATATGTGAAAAGTGCAAATAGAATTTTTTCCTTACATTCAAATGGAGCAATCTGATATTACTAATTGACATATTTTTATATTTTTACGAACGCAAAACAGAAGAAACGTATTGAGGTTAATGCGTTTTTTTTGAGACACTCTGTATATGTCCACTTAGTTCGTAATACGTGGACAAGAATACTGAAGCAAGAATACTCAAGTATATACAACGAATACAAATATAATAAATTTAGATATAGTCGAGTAAACTTTAACTTGGCGTGTGGATGAGTTGTTATTGTGCATACTATTTCATTTTCTCTTGCACACAAAGTTAAAGCAATAACCCAAAAACATTGTTCACGTATGCTTATACGTAAACAATGGTTTTGGGCCATTGCTTCAATTTTGTGTGCATGAGAAAATACAATAATACGCACAACATCAACCCATCCACACGCCAAGTTAAAGTTTACTCGAGTATACTTAGTTCGGCAATATCTCCGCTTCTTTATACATGTTTGATTTGTTTAAATATCTTAACATGTATTAGATGTATAGTGTATCCCCGCTTTTAAATGACCGCGACATCAACTTTACATGTGGATTATAAGTCCAAGGTTATAAATAAACAGGTAGGAGCAAAGTAAGGACAATAGCTTTTTTTTTTTTTTTTTTTAATCACTTATTTAACGTCGGCCTATTTCCGCTACGGAAATTATCTGTTTAATTATAACATTGGACTTACAACACAATCAGAAATCCACATGTTAAGTTGATATCGCGATCATTTAAAAGCGACGGAACTGTACAATTATATTATACTAACATCGTTTCTCTCAAATAAAATTAATAGAAAATCAAGTATATTCAAACACCACATTGACAAACCAAATGTAGAAACATACTGATTGTCATTTTCTATCCTGAATTAAAAACTCTATGAACTACAATATTACTGTATTTAAATATAACGTCGGTGCTGATTATGGATACTGGCAGTAACTTGATGGCCTAAAAGTACTTATAAATAGTAATCTTATTAAAATTTTGTATAAAAGCTTTTTCCCCCTAATTTTGTATTCAACAACCCACCGATCTAGGTACATCTTAACACCCACTAAGTATATTATCTACTTTTTACTGAAAAAGTTTTCATCCAAAATTCATTTAGAATGCAGATGAAACCTTTTAGATGATATATTATTAATTGTTTAAAAATTCTGAATACAGTTTCTTATTTATAACGCCATAATTAGTATATTTTCTCTTCAGACTATTTATGATTAAACTTGGGTACTCATTTGGAAAACTGGATAAATCAAATCATGTAAGCTAAACTAATTAGTGCGATATTCATATCGGTCGAATTGCTGAAAAACCTATACTGTAAAAATACTAGTGTCATTGTACGCCTAATGGTCTTTTATTAAATTATCATTAAGAACTAGTATTTGTATGCACCCTTTAAATGCAGAACGACTTATTAGTAAAGTTGTCAAAACAATATCAGCCAGAGACAACAGTTGTGATCACATTCCCAGCTCAAATTGAATATTTTTTATTCTACTCTTCTTTCCTTACTGCTATTATAATATGTCATGAGAAAAAAACGTAACAAATAATTATATTGGTTTATTAAAATTACAACAAAGTTCGCTTACTAATTTTGTTTTTTGTGTGTTAATTTATTAATTTATTTTCAGTAAATTAATATTTTCATGCAATATTATCGAACAACATTTAGATAAGAAGATTTTTGTTTTCTTTTAAATGATAATGATTATAATAGGAAGTTGTTTAAAACCTCATAAATATGCCACTTTGATCTATTAAATTTTATTCGACCCACCATAGAGTTACCTTATTATAAACACTTTAGCTTTGCATTTTCTTAATCTGACATCCTATTATTCATTAGTATGATGACCTTGCATTTGTCTAATTTCCGTAGTTAGTAATTGTTGATTTACGTGTATCTAAAGCGGGAATTAAACACGATATTGCCTCTACCTAACAATGTGTAATAGCCACCTCGTGTTACGAAAAAATCGTAGTAAAGATTTTTTAATCACGCAACTGACGGCCTTTGCATGAATAACTATATGACCTTGTATTCATGTTTTTAACTTGCTTTATGTATTAATAATATATGGAGTTTGGGGGAAAGTTATAATTAAACTTCTTACGGTTTTATCAAATTATATTTACTATATTTAAATATCACCAAAAACAAAAGTTTGCAAATTGCCAAATGACGTCAAATTAATATATTGTTTCACGCGGTAGTGGTTAGTTATTATACATTATACTGAAACATTGTTGGATGAAAGATATAATTAACACGGTAAATTTACTAATATTCCGTTCCTTTCATATTTTGGGACCACAAAGGAGAATGTCATAAAATTTGGATTTTACTATTAAGGAAAAAGAAATAATTAAGTAATTTTTCATCTTCTGTACACCATGACGTTTAAGTTAAAACCGACTATTTTTTATTAATAATGTCAAATTGGTCGTATATTTTATCGCCACACTATGGACCATTTTTTTGGTTAGTCTAAACTGCTATAGTATTAATACCACATCAAAAGTTTCTACTTTCTTCAAATACTGGTTACATTTTCTTGGGAATACCGGTCACAATTATAAACAATTTTAATTTCTAACGTTTCGGTTTTTATTAATCATTATCAGAGAACTACAATAGTAATAATTATACAATATTTTGGTATGAATATGGGTACATTTTAAATGAAAATACTTACAATTTATTTTTCATTTGTTTGTTTGAAATATTCAACAAATACTGTTACATTTTTTATTGTTGATTGTTGGTGCGCTGCTTCGAGTGTTAACCCTTTCAGTCATGGTGTACACCATAGTGTACACGACTTATAGATTTATTTCCAATTAAAGAACGCTGCTGGGTTGAGTTGTATTGCCAACTACAGTGTTCTGTTTCTATCTGCTACACTTTTTAGTACACTAGCCCCATCTATGTGCGAATATTTAAGACAAATCGGTATAATAAATTTCGGTAACACGAATGAGCAATATATACTATTAGTGCAGTTCTAAAGATGGTGTTTTAGAGGTTAGTCTTTCTAATTTTTTCTAATTATGATTTGAGTGTATGTGTGTCGGGATTTGTTTATGTTACATTCAAGATAAGAGCTAGCAGGTATATACTTTAAGTGGGTATTTTTATTATTTAGACTGAATGATAAATATTGCAATTTACTAATATTATTTTAACATTAATTTTGTGAAACAATTGGAAAGATGTAACAACTTAATAGTTAGCTCTTATGTTGAATGTAACATAAACAAATCCCGACACACATACATTCAAATCATAAAATAGACAGCAAAATATTTTAGTTGCCTTTAACACTCGAAGCAGCGCACCAACAATAAAAAATGTAATAGTATTTGTTAAATATTTCAAACAAACAAATGAAAAATAAATTGTAAGTATTTTCATTATAAATTAATTTAAAATGTACCCATATTCATACCAAAATGTTAAATAATTATTACTATTGTAGTTCTCTGATGATGGTTAATAAAAACCGAAACGTTAGAAATTAAAATTGTTTATAATTGTGACCGATATTCCCAAGAAAATCTAACTAGTATTTAAATTCAATGGTCAGGAAAAAAGAAAAATATATACGTGTATACTTTCTTCAAAAGCATCTTTTAAATACTTTCATCTTAAATTTAAATTTAATTTTCTTTTCCAATAACTTAAGACTATCCAGATTTGAACGTGGTTCACAACGGAATGTCATTGACCCATATAACGTAATTGAATTCCTTCGAGGTCATTTCAATTTCAGGTTCATTTTTTTAAATGAAACCCCATACTCTTTACTCCAGAAATGAAAAGTATGGGTTATTCTATTTTAAAAAGTGGATCAGGCCTTGTTACGATTTCCCCTGGCTATCTGATGGTGACCCTGGATTTGACCTTGACAATTTCCTTCAAGGGCATATCAAAGTTAGGTCCGTTTTTTAAAATAGAACACCCCATACTTTTCATTTCTGGGGTTAACAATATGGGGTTATATTTAAAAAAATTAACCTGACTTGAAGCATTTTTTCTAGAACTCAAATTATATCCGGTACTTTTGTAGCATTTTGTATTATAATAATGTTATGTATAAATAAATAAACATACGTTCTAGACTTCATAGTTTAAATCACCTTATAATTTAAAATTAGCAGTGAAAATTATATTATTATTTGATAATTATTGTTTTATAACATAAGTGTTGTTTTAAATCGGGGTGTATTACTTCCCGACGATGTCGACCACAGAGATGCACTTTTAAAAACTGTGCAATATTGTTCTTTTTATGGAAACTTACGTTACTAAGTAAAATGATTGTCAATCTGTCCACAACCAGTTTTTTAATAAAAATGATTTAATATTAAGTCGTACTTACAAAAAATGTGACATATGAACGGACGGACGTTCAAATTTTAAAACTTGTTCAGAGAATGGCATATTTTATCAACCAGATTTTGCACATAATATAATAATTATTCCTTAAACTTGTAACGCCTCTTTTGTAACTTTTTTCTTTCTGTTACCTACGCGCGGCAGCTCTATAGCCTGGAGGCAGTGGGCATGGGTTACTTAAGTTTTTTTTTAGGTTATAATATTTAGTTTATAAATTAATATGTTTTTTATCTTTCGCAGATGTTGTTAGCAACCTTACGTAAGCTAGTGGGCGCCAGTCGCTAAAGTTAGCGACGAGGAAGGGGGGACGAATTCAAAATGAAAACAATGAGACATGGTGTAAATGGACAATTTAATACAAAAATGTAAATATATTTGATATACAATAAACGAACAATAGTTTTATTATAGGTAAAGAATTCTAATAAAAAATAAAATCTGCGAGCAACAGTTTGTGTTGTGGTATATGATATTTCCAATATTACTAATAACGAATTTATAAAAGAAGAAGAAGAATGGCCTGTGCTAGGTGGTAATTTATGTGTTCTGTGTTATTCTAATATGGCGGGTGTGTTCTGTAGTTCTATTCTTGTTCTGTGATTAGAAAATTATAGTTATAACCTGTACGTACGCTATGGTGCCAAGAACAGAGCCAAGAAGGGGTTTTTGTGAGTGCATTAAGCTCATACAATGGATTTATTTTCGTACATTTTTACACACAGGTAGGTAAGGTTGGAATGCACCACATAAGAACACAAACACCTGATATAATTATTGTAGCAGGCAATTTACCTAGCTAAAACACCAACCTCGAAACAGCTGTTTGGAGTTTACAGTTTACACTATAATAATATATTGTTACTAAAGACAAAATAAATACAGCTATCCAGTTAGCTCTGGAGCTTAATGATAAAAACAGTAACGTTCGATACACACTACACAGGCTTCCTACTTGTAAGAGTCTCGTACTTTTTTCTAGGTGTTCCTCGAATGGTTAGGTTCAAAATAAACAAAAGTACTCACAGTTCTGGGCCTTCTTTACCTTCAGGTTGAGTAACAATGACTAGTAATTATCACTGGCATATGATCAACGGCTGTACTATGGCCTGAACGAACAGCAATGACAAAAACGAGGCCAAAAAAATCCACGTCCAACCAAACCATGGGCTGAATGTAAGCACGACAAGAGTGCGGGGCTTCTGCCAATACAAAGCACCTTCAGTCGCTCATCATCCACTACGAGTGCTACCAATATCTGTACAATTATACCTTACGACTAGTACTATCACCAACGGCTTAATCTGTGTCTTGACCTTTATCAGCTCTTTATGATTTACGACGGCTCTACCAGTCAGACATGAGCAAGAATAAATATTCTTTACGTTATAAAGAGCGTAGGACAGGACGTAGGGACAAACGTAGGATAGAACCTGAAAATTTCAGTCGTCTAAGATTTCTAGTTTTGGCATCAGGTAAATTTTACTTAGGAAATATGCAGAACAATATAGCAAATATTATTTTACTAACCTTAGATCTTATTAGGCTCTAAATTTCTATTATTCTTCCACTAGATGTTGGAAAGAACCTTAACCATTTGCCTTTTCCAACATGTCTGAATTTTTTCGATTTAATCTTTTTTTACTTTTATAAAAACTCATAGATTTTATGTCAACTTATACATACATATAAAAATCCCTAACTGATATTTAAATGATTTTAAACAGGTAATTAAAGACAGATTAAAATCTTAGACAACATTACATTACATAGGACAATCAGGTAAGTTTGATTAAAGTTTTTATTGTTGAGATACTAATCCCACATTTTGTTGTAGCTATTCAACTGGACTACATGCCAAAGTTCTAAGGCTATGAAGAATTGCTGCAGTTGTGAATCGTGGGGAATCGTTGCCATTTGCTAGCCAGAGGTTTACGAAAGTAATTGATTAACCACGCAACGTACTTTTCGCTGAGACGTATTGCAGGTTGCCTACGTGTACAATTTCGAACCGTTACAAACTGAAAACAAAATTTTCTCAGAACAAGTCATTGAAAAAAGATACCCATTGTTCGTCATAGCGATGTGCAGGATGGACTATGCCTCTCACATGTGTTGATCTGTCAATTCAGGAAAGTTTTTTGACCTCTAAAAATAATTGTCCATAGTGGTTCGTATCCATAACTCTATTACCATCCAAGTGACGCAATTTTTGGAATTTGCATTAGACGTTTAAAGCACTGTTCTTAAATTATTGTATTTTGACATGAAGCCATTATCTTGATGTCATATAGAAATATTGCAAATCATTCGTTGATATTGATATCTGTTATATATTTTTATAGTGTTAAACAAGCGATTTGAAGCAGTTTTACAAATTTTGGATGTGTAGAAAATGTGTAGAAAATGGTAAAGCTTATCGGAGGTTATCTTCAATAATATATGAGAAGACAGTCAACGACAATATTATCTTGTTATTCCCAAATTTAAACCAGAAGTTTTGCAAGCCCAGTGACTAACTTTTAAAAGATAACTACACTTCAATAATTACCTATCACATCAGAATAAACTGTGACAATTGAAAAGTTCTTATGGCCAGGCAACACGGCACTTCGCGTGTAAGAGGAATCCATCAGCTTCTTTGCAAGATTGCAAGGCGCAACACGTTCACTTTTAAATGTTCCATTATCAGAGGCTGATGTCAGTAGTTTTCTATCTGTTATTGAAATTAATATGTTAATTAAGATGAGTTATTTCTTATTGTTATACATCGAAAACAAGTTTGTTGTATATATTTTGGAAAGATTTAAATAAAAGTCGATTCTGGTATACTAAAAATCATAAAAATCAAAGTATATTGTTTATTACAAATTATTTTATAATGAACATTTTTAGTTGAAAATATGTTTTGACAAAACTTGTTTCAGAACATAGAAAAACATTTTATTTTTTTTTATGAATTGTGTCTCGACAGAGTCATCTATATAGATGGTCCATGTAAAATTTCATTCTGATATCCAAATATGAACTATTAAAAGATTAACAGAATGCACTATAACATAATAATTCACAACATAGGTACGTAAATACCCCATATATTATTATGCCCAAAATGTTTGTATATGTAGATATATTTTACATGTATGTGTTTAATGAAAAAGATATCTTACTATACACATATTATTTCTTTTAATTATCGTCTTGGTGACTGGCTGAATGGACTCCGTCCTTAATGCCAAAAAAAAAATAATTTTTCAATTGCCCTTTTACTAATTTTAATTCACAAATATTAATAAATTATCTCCGAAACAATAATTTTACATCTTCCATATGGTTACCATCCGTATTAAATAATGTCAAAACCAGATATTATGAAGAAACTCTCCGAATTCTATTTTAATTCCAATATAGATCTATAGATGTGATTACACTTAAATTCCTTTGTTATTTACCTACTGTATTTTAATCCTCCTATAACCGTGGTCCAATCTGTATGTTTATCGAAATGCCCTGACACACCCCTAGGCGAGAAGCGTGTCCTCCTCATCCCTCCTAAATAAATATTGATCCTGTTTCATAACGTTTATTTATTAATAGTATGTTCGTGGCCAAAGCACACCGTATGTAAGGCCAAAACCCAGAAAAAAAATGTGTTGTGGACAATACTTTCTCTAAAAAGATTTTAGAAACTACACAAAAGAAAAATTTTTTATTTAGAAAATAATTTTATTTTGAAAATTACAATTTAACAAATAATATTAATTGATGTCATAAAATAAATAGTTCCTTCCACTATAATATACTTATTATATATAGTATATTATTATATTTTATAAGTAATATATTAATAGAAATGAAATCCAAAGAGTCAGAAATCCATAGAGGTAAATTTTTAATAAGATAAAATAGTAAAAATAAATTTTACTATTTACGTCAAAGTTTTTAGTCTTACTCCTCTAATGTCTTAAAAAAGACATAAATACTCTTTTCAGAGCTTATTTGCAAACTATCTACATTTAACTGATAAAATGGTCAGTACTACGAATGTAGAAAGCAAATAATTTAATATTGCAATAAGCCTCACCAGACGGATTAATCCAAAAAAGGACTCCTTCTGTTATCAGGCAGTGCACGTCACCATCCCATGGACCGGTTTCTGGCTTATTAGCCTTCATCAGCATGGTACAGGTAACGCACACTGTATGACATCAGAAGGTCCAGATCTTGTTAACATCGATCGACATGAAGTCGGTGAGATGCAAATGTGGACCGTGGGTCCTCTGGTGAAACCTATTGCAATATGGACTGTGCCCAGACTAGGCGTATGATAGAAATGAAATCCAAAGAAGTCAGAAATCCGTAGAGGTAAATTTTTAATAAGATAAAATAGTAAAAATAAATTTTACTATTTACGTCTGACCATTTTATCAGTTAAATGTAGATAGTTTGCAAATAAGCTCTGAGAAGAGTATTTATGTCTTTTTTAAGACATTAGAGGAGTAAGACTAAAAACTTTGACGTAAATAGTAAAATTTATTTTTACTATTTTATCTTATTAATATATTAATATTTAGCTAAACTTACTGCTTTGAAACGAAATCCACAGAATACATAAAACAGCTTTGATTCGTCGAAAACCGTTATGTACCTAATAGGTAATATATAACAGCTTTGATTCATCGAAAACCGTTATGTAATAATAAATTCTACGATGGGTTAGAATGGCATTTGTTCCAACACAACTTTTAGTTGTTGAATGCGTAGTTTCTGAAGTCGTGTTAGAGAAAATTTTTTTTCTTATCTCAATTCCTGATATTAACATAATTTCAAAGCTGAATAGCAAATCTGCTTTATTAAGATTACTTGCTATTTTTTGTTTTCGAATAAACAACCAAGCTAGACACCGGTAGACCATAAATCTTTGAAAATAACATAAAGATAATTAAACTAGTTCATGAGAATAGTTAACTAGAGATATAATTAATCTGCATACAAAAACGTGAAAACAGTCTCCTTATCAGTGATTTAGTTTCAATTTATTTAAGTGTAGTAGATTAGTTCAGAGTTGGGATTTTCATGAAAAAGCGACCGTTCTTACAGTCTCGTCTATTCAACTTTATTTTTCTTACGTCATAACTTTCAGAATTGGTGTGGCAATCATCCACAGAGGAAGCAATTTAGTCTTGATTTTTACTAGTATATTTATATTAAAAAGTTAATATCGTTTATATAACTTATTTTACAAAATAGAAATCGGCTATAATAGACATGTACAAATTTCAAATTATAAAATGGCAATTACATTATTTAAAGAAAATTTGAGAAGTATTTATAAATTAAACTGTATTTTATTCAATTCTGGAAAGTCACAATAAAAAAACCGCTTTTTTATTGACAAACTATAATGGATGAAAATTGCCTGATCTATGAAATACTAACGAATACTTTTAGATCAGAACAAAAAAGTTAGGACAGAAAATGTATGTGTAGTAAAGAGAAGAATTGCATCAATTCTCTTTAAGCACAGAAAATATAGATTTCACTTGTACTGTAAAGTGCTATACAGCATTTTTTA
Organism: Rhagium mordax; assembly: GCA_963680705.1. Taxonomy (NCBI): domain Eukaryota; kingdom Metazoa; phylum Arthropoda; class Insecta; order Coleoptera; family Cerambycidae; genus Rhagium; species Rhagium mordax. The sequence goes on along the minus strand of OY796661.1, from coordinate 35,466,288 downwards.
AATAGTGTTTCCCTTGTCTTTTTTTTATTAATTCTTTACATAAACAGTAAGATTATGTCAATAATGAGTTTAATAACAAGTCACTGCGTCAAAAATAACTTAAAAATAACCATATGCAGTTTACTCCAGCTAGAACATGCGAATTGCAAACAGGGTGTAGGTAGTATAAACGCACGTACTTCGTACTACCATACACGTCTAAGTACACTAGTGTTTTATAGTAGGCGGGAATGATGAATTTTAACATTGGAAATGTTTTTGTTTTCGTATAGGGGGTTGAAAATCAGTTTCATGTTGCATATTATGAAGCATGACTTATAGAAACAGTGGCGACAACAGAGTGACCAATTTTTGATTGGTTGTCTAAATCACGTGGTATCGGCAGTCAGGTTATTATTTTTTTATAGGCGTATTCTTGTCGAGAAAATCCCAGCGGCTATACCTCATTGCGATTCTTTGAATATTTAAAAAGTTATTAGCGTTTCAATACCCCATGTCGAAGAGTTTTGTAAATTTTGCGAAATTAAAAAGGCCAAATGCGCGCACAGAACCCTCCAAATTTCATGCGCAGGACTTGCCAAAATTTAAAATTTTTCGTTAACATCACAAATGTCACTTCTTAGTTAGGATCTGCTGACCTCAAAATCGCAGCTGGGCCGCACAATTCACGATGTACTTCAAGTTTAACTTTCGAGCTTGGATTTATTGCCAGAACGGCGGCCCGGCGGCCTGTTTTCGTTTGGAAATAAGGTTTAAAATTTTCGTGTTTTCGCAAAATTCGCCAAAAAATCCATAGGGCGTCCGATAGATTACAGCTTACAGCCGATCCAGCGAAATTTAATGATTTCTTAATATCGGTCCTAGGACGGAACCAGTTTCGGACTCGGGACGACTTCAGGACCCCGAAACAATTTTCTGTTTCTCGATAGTGCCTTTCCTTCACTTTAGCATTTAATTGTATCGAGTATTGTATCCAAGTAAGAAGCTGCATGTTTCAAGAGCAGGATTAAACAAATGTTTTTAGTTTCCTAGTAGGGGGTCGAAAATCAGTTTCATGGCAGAATGACGTAACGCGTGAGATTTCAGCGGTTTCAGAACGATAGATGTCAAAATTACACTTTTACGTTCACTCCTATTGAGCCTAAAATCAGAGCGTGACCGTGAAATTCACGATGTAATTCTAAGTTCGACCCTCTACCTTGGATTTCTTACCAAAACAGTCGCTCGGAAATTTGTTTGGAAATAGTATTTGAAGTTTTCGTGTTTTTGCATTTTTTTCAATTTTGTCAATGACTTGCAATTTAACAAATCATAGGAGTGGATTTAGGATCGGGGTTGCTCTGGTAGGTTGCCGATATCTGATTTGTACGTATTACCGAGTGTTAGAGGTTTGAGTGCTATTACTTTAACATGAGGTAGATTAAGCAAAAGTAAACAAAAAAGTATTACATGAGAATTTATCGCTGAGTTAGAAAAGTCACGCCCAACAATCTCCAAGACAACTTAACATCGAGAAGCACGTCGAACAGCTTATTTCCTTTTGTCTCGTCGAAATATGTATAGCCGAAAACCATATCATGTAACTTAAAATTTCGTCGTTTTTCGCAATTTACAAAGATTTGATTTGAAGCAAAATAAAATATATAATAAATAGGATTTGAGGAAACAGTTATTCAACGGACAAAAGCTTCGGTTGTGCTGAATTATACCTACTAATCCAAATTGGTAGCCAAGTTTATTATTCGTCTCTTCAACGCCAAACACAGACCGGTTTCGAATTTCTTATGTTCTCATCAGTGTGCCATAAGTCGTTGAAAAGACGAATAATACAGGCAAACCAAGTAAGTGTCTATGACAGACAAGCAATTAATAACAGCGGAGGGCAGTAGCGGAGTAGCAACTGACCTCTAGAGTGATGATTTTCCCCTCCGCTGTTATAAAATATATGTTCAACTGCTCTCTCAATGCCTGATCCAATGATATGTCACACGGTTACAGTACAGTCAAAATGTACCGAAATTAATCAAATAAGCAAGCAAATTGCGAAATCTTTGTAACTCTATACTTATTATTTTTTATGTAATTTGAAGGTGGATTTTTATTGCATCCACATTTGTCCGACGTATGTTAACAGTAGTAGGGAAATGACAGAGCAAAGTGATCCGGTTCATGTTCATGATCAGTGATCAAGGTCAATAACTCATATTGGGTTAATGCACACGTGTTACATATAGGGTTTCCGGCGGTGTCAAATTAATGTGCTCAGGTTACATAGGTCAATGACTCTTATTGGGTTACTGGTGGTATGCACATGCAAGCATATTTCCGGAGGTATCAAATTAATGTGCTCGGGTTACATAGGTCAATGACCCACATCAATATACACGTGTCATATATCTGGTAATAATGAACAGGGGTCACATATCGTATTTCCGGCGGTGTCAAATTAATGCACATATAGGGTTACACATCCGGCGGTGTCAAATGAATGCACACGTGTGGGGTCAATGTATTCATGTCTAGACGACATCCGGATCATATAACACATGTTCAACACATCAAATGATCACGCGTGGAACAGATGTTACAACCGATCGCTTATGAAACACATCTCTAGTTGTGGGGGAACTGCATATATAACTCATGACATATTCCTAGCATGTATTAGTCTTCAAAATGTCAGCACCTTTAAATTTCTTCTCTCACTATGTGACTCAGCTGGACTCTTCACCAAATTTACCCGAGTTCAAGAAAGAAGATAATACTCCAAAAGTAATTGGTGAGAAAAAATATAACTTGAATAAATCCAAGTGCAAGTTTGTTTCGGTGGGAATTTCATGTGATTTTGGTTATGTACCTTGTATAACGTTGTCTGGAAACAAAGGTGACCAAGTGACTTTCAATGAAGCTGATTGGAAGAAATTTCTAACTCATCAAGGAGTAATCATGAATTTCCTGTATTACAATGAAAAACCAGATACTGTACATGAGGGAAACATTTGCATACATTTCGATCAGTTTTCAAATGCTCGAGTAATCAGGATTTCAAAAGAAGATAACTACATATATTTGGCATATGAAACGGTATGTTGTTTAATAGAAATACTACCCCTAGTGAAGTACAGAATCGAGATGATAAAAAATCTACAATTTGAAAACTATTTCAAGATTTTACGAAGAGGATTACAAAGTCAAAGCGGTGACATTATTGAAAATGCTCTAAATATACTTAAACCTGAAGATAATCCAAAAAGTGAAAATATCTGCATGATTCTGGAATTAATTTATACTTACCCTGATGTCTTTGAAAGTGTATGTAGTACAACAGTGTAATGAAGAAAGTAACGTTTAATGAAAAGTATAATGAACTACATCATCTAATTACATGGAGTTTTGCTTATAGTATGGCTAGGAAAAAATATTGGGAATTTTTGGCAGTGGACAGATTTCGCTTTTGTAGAAGAATCGAGACAGCCTCAAAGTTACTTGATCCTATTTTAGATACAAAATACAGATGTAATATATTTAATGAAAGATTTGAAATAAAAACAACATATATCAAATAAAATTTGTTTTATTTAATTAGAATAAGTTTACATAATATTATACTAATTCATTTTTATTAATCCAGGAATTATGTTGATTTTTTAAACGAAGCCACTTGACGTAGAATTTGTTCTGTTTTCTTCGTAAAACCTTCTCCACAAGATATATATCGGGGTGTTTTACTTTCTGAATTTCATACTGATAAAATCCTCCTTGAATTTCTTTACCTTCCTGATCTTCTAAAATATAAGTAGTGGGGTTTGTATTTCGTACTTTCCGTATCTTAAAAACTTCATTTGACCAATTGGGAGTATACCCCTTTGAAAAAGCTTCTCGGTATTTACTTATTCTTACCGAGTCACCTTCTTTAAATTTTTGTTTCTGTGGATCTACTGTTTTTAGATGGCTATACACATGTTGGAGCAAATGCTGTTCCTCTTTCTTCGTTACGTCTATTGGTTTCATGCCAGTAGTTTTGTGTTTAGCGTTATTATATTTTTCTACAATGTCCGATAAAATATTTAACCATTTGTAGTATCCTTGTAAACTAAATTGTCGCCACATTAAATTTTTTAGAGTGCGATTTACACGTTCCACTACACTAGCTTTTAAATTGGAATATGTACTGTAGTGTTTAATTTTAAATTTATTCATTAGTTCTTTAAATTCTTTGTTGTAAAATTCTTTACCCATATCGGTTTGTAAATTTTTAGGCTTTATTTTATTCTGAGATAAGATTTTTTCCATTGCATGAGTTACTTCTTTTCCAGTTTTATTTTTCACACCTTCACACCAAACAAACTTTGAAAATACATTAATAACAACCAGAATATACTTGTATCCCTTGTTGATTTTAGAATGTGGGATCATCTCTACAAGATCCGCTTGTATAAGGTCGTTTAGGCCTTTAACAATGACATGTCTCCTTCGAAAATTTTTCCTGGCTGATTTATGTAATTCATTAACTACGTCCTCTTTAATCTTACTCATTTCTTACTAAGGGGCAACGCAGTACAATTTCAACAAAAAGAGGTGGTTTTGGGTCTACACTTGGAAGTGGAAATGATAGATTATCTCCTTTACTGAGCGTTTTATTATCCTGATTACAATAATTACCATTGTTTAAAAACATGGTGACATTCAAAGGTAAATGTATGCTTTCAATTGTACCCGAAATAGGTAATGTATATGTTGTAGTACCACCATCTAACACGTAATAAATTAGCGTTTTATGGTTTGATGTTTTCTTTGCCACACCTCGAATTTGTATAAGGCAAAGACTGGATAGACTGGTCGCAGAATTTTCAGTTGCAGTTAAAGGAGGTGATGTTATGGGGTAAGGTTTTGACCGATAGCCAAGCATATGTCTACCAAATTTATCAATAGGCATGATGAGAGCTGGATGTATACTGTGAGGAAAATAGATGTGTGACCATTATTTAATAATTTTTAATTCTCTCAGTTCTTCGAGTATTGAGACAATTTCATTATTATGTCCATTATTTCCAGCCATTTAGGAAGCTACTAAAAGTCTTAATCTATTCACCAACTCATTCGGATTATCAAAATACACATAATCAATTTTGTTGTTGGATAAGTTCAACATTCCCCCACTTTGCTTAAATGATTGAGATCTGGGACGAATACTACTTTGAGATCTAGTATTGGGAGGTGGTGGTTTACTAAATGAAGATGATCTTGGAACCATAGTAGATTTTAATAAACCTTTATATTAAATATGGTCTTATGATATTTCTATACTTTATAGTATTATTGCTTTGAATTTGCTCTGTAGAATCAAAATTTCTTCGATAGGTATTAGTACGTTTTAATATGTCCATATAATGATCTAATTCTGATTTATTATAAGCTGTAGGATTTTTCTTAAACAGTAATTCATACAGCCCAACGGTACCAGGATATACTATGTCCTTCACTTTTACGTCTTTACCAACAATTTTTAATTCGGAATCACCTATTTTAAATTTTTCAGTTTCAACATCGTGTGTTATGCCATACGTACGATCATATGATGATTCAGCCCCTGTTATAGATTCATCAATATATGTTCTTGGTAAAGGTTCGTACTCTTCCAAATAATCTGCATATGCCCTTGATTTTGATAATTCTTGCATATACGCACGACTTTTATCAACTTCATCATTAATTAAATCGCTACTATTCTGCTCATCCACGATTGATTGTTGGGTTGGGTCAAATTGATACGTATCTTCCAAAAAACTAAGTCCAGTCATAGGCAATGCGGGCATATATTTGTCTAAAATATTTACTGGAGATTTTCTAGGGGTAGAAGTTCTACTTTGCTCCGACTTAAATTCATCAGATTCCTTTTTAATTGAGACCTCTGATTTTATGTTTTGCAATAATTTTTGCAATGGTTCAGTAATGGGTTTGAAGCTTTTCTCTAAATGAATTTGTGATTGTGCGACATCGGATTTTAGAGACTGATATTTTTGTCTCACTGATTTTCTGGTTTGTATTAGTTCCTTAGCTAACTTTTTATCCATCTTTACGCCTCGGATTATTAGTAAGCACTACCTTTCACTCAGCGCATAATGTATTATATATACTCTTACAACTTGATGTAATTATCAAATCCTTTCCTATATCTCCCACTATTTATTGTACAATCTTTATCTATAACGACAAATCCAAATGGCTCTTTCCAACACAGAGAGCAAAGATCTTTGAATAATTGAAACGACATATCGACATTTACGTGGTCATTATAAATATGTTTCAGATTTGTATTATCCTGTTGAAAAATTACTATTAAATTACTATTGTCTCGGATGAGTTGCTTTTGGATCGATGAGTACGTCTGACACAAATAAAAACAGTCTGTATTTTTGTGACGCCCAAAGCAAAAATAATCTCGCATTATATTTTGATTACATGAAGCTACATCATCGAAGATAATAATTGAATTGGGTCTGATCTCTTGAGCTGGTATAACATTTTCTCCATCACTAAATTCAAAGTAACCTATTTCTTTCATTGGTTTCAGTAATTTCCTCAGATATTCGTATTTTGGTTGGTACAGGGACTTTGAGTAGAGGTAAACATTCTCAAATCTGAGTCCATTAGGGTGTGTCAGTAACGTGCCAAGTAAATTAGTCTTGCCACAACCCGAACATCCGACGATCAATGCACGCTTGGATGAACCCCCAAATAGTTCACCATGTTTTTGATAATTATTTTCTAACAAACACTCATCTTGGTTAATAACAGGTAATGTAACATTTTGTTTTTCGATCTTCATTGTAAAACTAAATCTAACGAATTGTGTTATAAATCATTATCTCTGCTATATATAAGATTGTACATCGTTAAAAAAATTAGTTCTGTAGAAGACATTCAACAAGTTATATAATGCTTGTACACAGCCTATCCTTAGTTAATCGTAAACTAAAGTCTGCAAAGAGAGGGTCAGGATTTATTAATAAGCTTATTGATAAACTACCATTTGAATTGCATATACCGGGTTACAATTATTGTGACCCAGGAACAAAACTATCTAAGAGAATTGCGAGAGGTGATACTGGTGTTAATCCATTAGATGAATTTTGTAAAGAGCACGACATTGCTTATTCCCGTTCAAAAGATATAAGCAACAGACATCAAGCTGATAAAATATTAGCTGAAAAAGCATATCAACGGCTAAAAGCAGGTGATTCTTCAATTGGTGAAAAAATTGCTGCTTTAGGTGTAACAGGCATTATGAAGGCTAAAACTAAACTTGGAATGGGTATGCGTAGAAAACAGCAGAAGAGTGGTAGGGGGCTACGTAAGATAAGTTTTAATAATGCAGTACAACGAGCTCGACGTGGTATTCAAGGAAGTAATTCTAGTAATCTTATTAAAGTCGCACAACAAGCTTTATCATCAATAGGAACAAATAAACTCTCTTCACCAAGAAAACGAATAATTCCTATTCCAAAAACTGGTGGTTTCTACCTTTTCTTATTCCTTTATTTGCTGCATTGGGAGCTCTTGGAAGTATTGGTGGCGGCGCAGCGGGAATTGCAAAGGCTGTTAACGACGCAAAGGCTGCAAAACAGAAGCTAGAAGAAGAAAAAAGACATAACTTAGCTATGGAGCAAGTTGCAGTAGGAAAAGGTTTATACTTAAGACCATATAAAAAAGGCATGGGATTATATCTAGCACCATATTCAAAAAACTCCCTATAAAGCTACCTCATCGAGCACTAACAAACATAGATTTAATGAGATACGCAAAAAAATTACATATCCCAAATTTTCGAGGAATATACATGAGAAATACTTTACCAGTAAAGATAAGAAAAAATGAATGTGGTATTATTAATTTGGATATATCATCAGGTCCGAGTACTCATTGGACAGCATACGTGAAGAATAATAACTCAATAATCTATTTTGATAGTATGGAAACTTAAGACCACCAAATGAAGTAATAAGTTATTTCTTTAGTGATGGTAGCTTGAATAAAGTTAACTATAATCATGATCAGATGCAAACATATAATTCATACAATTGTGGACATTTATGTATAAAATTTTTATATAATATATGTAAATAAGGAAAATTCATTTATTACGTAAATACATTTGAATTGTGTAACATGTCTTTAACATTTTCACTTACTGGAAATTTCTCCATCTTGAGCGCCGATTTCAATCCACCAATATATTTGGAGGACGATTTTGATTACGTTATTGGCTTGGTGAATTTTGAAACTTTTAATGTAATACCAAACATTGATGAAACAAACAACAAATTTACTTATGGAAATATAACCATAACCATTCCTGTTGGGGCTTATGAAATTGATGACCTTAACGAATATCTTCAAAAAATCATTGAACCTCCCAATATTATTCATGTTATTGCTAATCGCAATACATCAGCGGTTAAAATAAAGGCAAATGTTGATATTGATTTCTCATCTGAAAACTCCATAGGACGTCTGTTGGGATTTGAGAAAAGAGTTCTTAAAGCTAATGAACTAAATGAATCTGACACTCCAGTACAAATAATTAAGGTGAATGCTTTATGCATTGATTGCAATATTGCTACTGGATCTTATTCTAATGGTAGTCCTGTTCACATAATCCACCAGTTCTTTCCAACAGTGGCTCCAGGCTATAAAATAGTGGAATCACGTTTAAACGTCCTATATTTTCCAGTAAGCGTTAAGACAATCAACTCAATTACCGTTAAAATAGTCGATCAAGATTCGAATGTTGTCAATTTCCGCCAAGAAACCGTTACAGTCAGACTGCATTTGAAGAAATCCTAAACGATGGTAGTCCGCTATAATTCTAAATACTATATTCCTCAAATATCTAAACGCAGTTATAAAAGAAAATCTAAGGATGAGTTTTTAATCAGTAATAAGAAGAGTGTTAGCCTAGTAACACCTCAGAACAAAAGTTTTCTGCAGTCTCTTGGTCTTGAAGTACTCATATAATGGACATTTTAGATGTTACGCAGCCACCTCTAGTCGATAATTCAATTATTGACTTCGAGTACCATAACTATCAACCTTTCGTAGCCACTGAATTTAATTACAATGATGAAATTAGAATCCCAATCCAAGAATTGGATGCCTACACCTTACCATGCGATAGTCTTCTATATTTAGAGGGAAATCTAAGGAAAGATGATGGGAAACCAGTTACAAAGCTAAAATTAATAAATAATGCCTTCAGTTTTCTCTTTAGAGAAATTCGATATGAACTCGGCGGTATTGTACTTGACTCGGTTCGAAATGTTGGCGTGACTTCTACTCTTAAAGGGTATTTGTCATTCAATGAAGGCGAAAGCGTCAAACTTCAAAATGCCGGATGGTTTCCTAAAGATAGTATTATACCGGATACTGATAAATTTAATGTTTGCATCCCACTCAAAATGTTAATGGGCTTTTTTGAGGATTACAGAAAAATTATATTAAATATGAAGCAAGAATTAGTCTTAATTCGGAGTAGTAACGACTTAGACGCAGTAACTAGTATCGATGATACGGAAAAACCAAAAATTACTATTGACAAGCTTTATTGGAGAGTGCCACATGTCTCCGTAGGAATACCACAACAATTGGCGCTAACGAAAATATTAGATAAAAATTTGGAGATTTTGATTCCATTTAGAAGTTGGGAAATTATAGAATACACCTTACTTCCACAAACCACCAGACATAATTATACTTTGAAGAGTAGTATAAAGTTGGAAACTGCACGACACTCAATTCTCGCGTTACAAACTGATAAAAAAAATAAACTAACTTCCAACATGAGTACATTTGATAATTGTAATATTAGTAACGTTAGAGTTTTCTTAAATTCGGAGAGATATCCTTACAACGATTTATATTTGGATTTCAAAAATAACAAATTTGCGACTTTATATGAAATGTTTTCAAATTTCCGCCACTCATACTATGAAACTGGAAACGAGCCTATATTTACACCTAAAGAATTCAAATCTATTGCACCTATAACTCACATTGATTGTTCTCGTCAAAAGGAGACTATTCAGTCAGGATCAGTTGTCATGCGCATTGAATTTGAAACAAGCGAAAATATTCCAAAAGACACTACCGCATACTGCTTAATTTTGCATGATCGCGTATTCCGGTATAATCCAATGACAAAGATAGTTAGACAGGTCTAACTTATTTAAGGAACTTGATGCGGACTACCAAGTTAGTTCATAATGATATCAAAGTATAGAAAGTCGTTGCGGGAACACCAGAAAAAACTTGCAGACTTAAAAAAAGCAGTTGAAATATATAGTTTAAAAGTTTATGTGATTAGAAGACTAGCTGATATAAAAATATGCCCTTAATTTTGGATGTGCAAGGATTTAAAGTGGAGAAAAATAAATTTATTGTTAAGGAGCTGGCAGCCTACAATGGCTATAAAACAGCACATTATATTTTTAAACCTCCATTTTCTATAAAACTCCTACCACCATATTTGGAGAAGCAAGTGAAGTGGTTAACACATAATTATCACTGTATTAATTGGAATGAAGGGTGTACTCCATTTTTCAAGTTTGGGAAAATTGTCCGAGAATTAGTCGAAACCGAAGCAATAATCTATGTGAAGGGGAAAGAAAAGGCCTCATACATAAGAAAATACTCATCTAAACCTGTATACGAGTTAGAAGACCATCCACCGCTCCAGTTTTCTGAACCTCGATGTTTTTATCATTTAAAATCTAAATGTATGTGTTCTTTGTCAAATGTATTTTATCTTTATGAAAATTTTATAATGCCATAATAAAAAATGAAACATATTTAATGTATTTTTATTTATTAACGAAACCAGATGTGTGTCATTGACCCCAAAGTCGTAATCTGTTCACCAGATGTTATCACGTGTAACATTTATGTACATGTCTCCGGATGTATCTTGTCTAGACAAGTTAATTAAGGCATATGTTATGACTCATCATTCATTTGCTCGCCACATGTTACAGTAAGAAGATCATAATTATAATTAGAAGCATGGGTTACTCTTACTATATAAAAATCCAGTTTTATGATGAAAACGATAAACTTGTTGATCAAAAATGTATGAATAGTTATAAACTTCAATGTGTTAAAGAAACATTTAATCTAAAAGATAGCTATTCTTACATTAAAATATTAGGATGTTTCGAGGATTGTGATTGTGACGAAGGGGAAGAATATGATTCCGAATGTGACGAAGGGGAAGAATTATATGTATAGTTATGGAATAAGAAAAAAAAAAATGTCAGGTGTGGGATTCGAACCCACGCTCCCGTTTGGGAATCATAGTTGAACTTAGACGCCTTAGACCGCTCGGTCAACCTGACTTATAGATTCAGTAAAACTTTTTATATTAAATATATATGCCCCTCTCCTTCTCCACAGGGAATCAGATGTATAAATCAGTTATGGGATAAGAAAAAAATGTCAGGTGTGGGATTCGAACCCACGCTCCTATTACGGAATCAAATCTTAAGTTTGACGCCTTAACCACTCGGCCAACCTGACTTATAGATTCAGTAAAACACTTTATCAATAATAGAATATAAATTCATAACAATTTAAAAAACATTAGTGTGTTTATAGATATTACGATGATAGCTTCACAATTCATAGCTTTACAAGCAATTTTTCAAAGTTTTCTTTTTATACAATACCCTTACACCGCGAAAGAAGTGTTTATATGCTTCGATAGTAATGGAACCCGAAATGAGAGCTGGCCTTCGAAATGGGGCAGAATGGAACCGTATGCAGCCACTAATGCAGCAACCCTCAGATATCCAATACCCACCAACAGTACTATGTATAAACTAAAACTAAGAAAAGAATGATTCCACTCAAGAATCAGAATGGCTGGAACTCTATAGCAAACCCCCTACCACTGTTAATAATAGTACAAATACTGAAATGAATCACGAGATAAATCATTTTGTAATTTGGTACATAGCAGTTTGTTGTTCATCGCTCGTGCTTAAATTAATACATACAAGTGTTTTAAAATGTCTCAAGATCTGACTTGTTCGAATTGTCTAACGAGGGAGTTGATAGATAAGCATAGGAATGGTAAAAATTTGTATGATTTTACTGAGGAAGAACTTCGGAATTTTCCACTGCAGTATCTAATTGAAAAAGTTGGTCCAGTTGAGCTTCTGTATACATGGCACAATCTACCACGGGAACACACACAAAATTTCAAACTCGAAATTCAACTACCTTGTTTTGTACATCACAATCGTCCCGAATGGCATAGCCATGTAGATGGTCCTCCATGCAGACAATCTAAATGCCACATATGTGAGTGGGGATTGGAAAGATGCGGTTAATTTTAATGTTATATTTATTATATTACCTTTGTATGTAAAACAAATAAAACAATTTATAATGTATATGTTCTTTATTTATAAATTACAAATCTAATAAATCCAAATCAACACTATCCCATCCTTCTTCAGGCTCTTCCATTTCCATCAAACGGTCAGCGTATTTCAGTAAAATCTCTAATTTGCTGTCACTACTTCCAGTAATTATATGATGATGCCCCCAAGCCAAGGTCCTAACATCTCCAGGTAAGACATACCTTTGGTCATCAGCAGAAGATAGCGCTACTTTATTTTTTAATTCGGTGTGAATGGTGTGCAAATTGGAGGGAAATATAGACATCTTTCGGAATATCATACCACCGTTTTCAACAATTTGGGCATAATCAGAAAAATCTATTTGATGTTTAACAACACTTTTGGAAATCCCTTTGGCCTTTTTCATGACATCGCCAGCTTTAACACAGTACGCTTTAGCACCGGTACCATAAAAGCACTCTATAGGTCTTCCAGCATACTCGTCCTTCATTTTCCCGACTACAGACTTCGTTTTAGGCATGTTATGGATGTTGTCAATACTATAATTTGACGTATCAAAATATTGAATGTTCTTTTTGATGTCATCATAAACATTGTCAGTGAAAATCTCCAAAATTAGTGAGTCGGTGTCAGTATACAAAACAGTTGCTTTATTATACATAGATTTGATGTAACCATATAGAAATTCATAGATGATTGTCTTTGAAATATCCAAATTTGAAAATCCGACGTAGAGTGGTTTATCATAAACGACCTTTACTTTTTCCAAATGTACTGCTACTAAATTTTCATCAAATATCGAACAGGATTTAAAATGTGGCATGGCTATTAACGCTCTTGCACCTAATGTACCTTTTTTATTTTCCCAGCACGAACATAGCTTGATATTTTGCGTTTTGTCGACGTTTTCCATTGTTTTTCCAAAAATTGAATTAATAAACAACTTGAATAGGTCCCTCTCAAACTCGTTCTTAGCAGAATTTCGAAGATTTGAATTTAATTCAATATATGATCCCAGCCATGAAGATTGGGAAAATTCTATTATCCTATGGATTTTTTTCAATTTTAATCCATATTTTAAACACTGCTTTAAATTTTTGTAGTAAATGATATATTTTTCTTTATTACGCAAATTCGGGATTAATTTGGTAGTTTTACTTTTCGGAGGGGCCATTTGCTCTGGACAAAAAGGTAAATCGTTGTGGTCATTGTGCAAGTGTGATGGATATTCCAAGTCAACTTCTAGAACATAACCTTTTGGTGAATCATCCTCAATTGTTGAACAGTCGAAGTTTTCAATTTCCTCTTTTTCAAGCCACCTAAAATCACCAGTGGGTAGGAGTTCTTTCATTGCTGCTCCGTATAAGTTGGTTGCATCTAAGTACATAATATACGATGTTGGCTTTGTGGGATCATAGTTTGGTACAAGTTGATTATTGGCCACAGCTTTTCTTTTACTACATTGAGCCACTCCTCCTCGAATCCCCTTTCTAAAGAAATGTAGAGAATCCACATCGGTCAAAAGTTCGAGTTTAACTTGGGTATAACGCAACATTGCATCCCAACTCAAAGAAGGAGCTGTTAAATAATGAGCCGGATCTAATTTGTAATGTTCCAAACACACTTTTCTAAAGTTCTCAAACACGTCAGCTAATAATAGAATATCCGATTTCAGATAAATATCTGCATACTCTCCCAACGTTTTGCATTTGAAGGTATTCCATGTTTTTTTAGCTCGTTCATAATCCTCATCAGAAATAGACTCATTTGTTAAGTCATTGTAAAACTTGTCTTTTGGGGGTAATTGTGGTTCCTCTAGTTTTTCAAATGACTCCACATAATTATATGGAAAGACCCCTTTCCGTCTGATTAAATTAAACTCTTCATCCTTTTCAAAGTACTTTCTGCTTTCGACACATTGGTGAGATTCTAAACTTTGACTTAGTTTGTCGAGGGACCTGGATAAGAATCTAAAAGAGTCTACAAATTTCAATTTCAGGAATGTATCAGGTCTCTTCTTATCTGTAGATTTTTCGACAAGAATTGATTTGGAGAATGAGATGTACTTTTCTTTGGTTTGGGCTATGACGGAAACACTCTCCTTTTTACAGGCCAACTTTTTTATAAACAGGTGGCTGTCGTAATTTGTCAGGTTGTGGAAGAACACTGGTACGAACTTTGGAACTTTATAATTCAAATTACAAATAGAATGTGCAGCTCCACGGAAGCGACCTGTTAGATGGCAGTGGTCACGGACTTTGGTATCCCAAGGCTTAAAGTCATTCTTGCAAATATGGCAGCACACAGCATTTTCGTATTCGATTTTCTCTAGGTCTGAAAGGGGGAGCATTTCTTTAACATGTTTTAAGTGTGTGTTATATAAATCCAGAGCTATTTCATCCAACTTTTTAGAGAATACTTCAGCAGCGTTGGGGCCTCGATATGTCACAATTTTCGAGTATTTATCGTCAAAATTACATTTCACATAAAAAGCGAAAGAATATGGTACATGTTCGCATACTTTCACTGTGAATGATTTTTCATCACAAGGCTCATTATGATCGATGGGTTTCAACAAACTTTAAAAATCGGCATATATGACGAATGGAACCGGCAATTGTTTCTCAAAATTTATAAATTGAAGAATATTTTCAGGAACCGATTCACCATATTTATTTATCTTCAAATCGGTAGTTGGTATTTTCGTACATATATGGTTACAGTCATTTTTCTCATGTGCTTTCAGATGTTCAATTTTTTCAAATGATTGTAGACACCCATCACAAATATGTAACCGTCCATCGTGTTTTGATTTTTGGCTTGACACTAAGTCTTTTATGAGACAATAATGGCTTCTACCTGTATTATCTGATACAAGTAGCAAATTAACGTGCGTAGCTTGACGACATCAAGTAAAATGTAATGGTCCTACCACCTCTGTAATCATTTTTCCATCCTTGAATTCTGTTTCAATGCCAAACACATTAACGGAGATGTTGTTCATTTTTTCAAATTTTTTCTAATCCATTAAAATTTAGTAAAGTATTATAATGTGGGTATGAACTTGGTTTCCTTAGATCACCTTCTGCAGGGGAGATTGCTGCGTTAATTGACCAAGCAAAACAAGCATTGTCTTGGTTTTGTATATTTAAAACAGCATTCTTTTTTGCTATAGTTTTGGGTAGCTTAATATATGATGATGCCGATATTGGGGTAAACTTATTTATGTTCACGTCCAGAAACATTATGTGTTTTAATGTCCAACCAGAGTCCCTTTCTTGAAATTCAGATGCTTGAAGCTTCATCTCTTCCCCGAAATCCTCAAAAATATTTTGAAGGTCTGATGAAACAGTGATTATTTTATTTTTTGTATTAAATGACTTAATGTCAGACATCTCCTTTTCAGGTATGACATAAAGCCCAAACACTTCGAAATTAATTTTAAGGGTGTTGAATTTCTCCAGGTATTCATTAATTATTCCAAGTACCTTTTGCTTCACTTCTTCCAGAAAATCAGAGTAATCGATATGGGTCTTAGGGCTAGTAAAGCGGTAACTAGCTATCCTGTTCTTAAATGCGTGATGAAGTTTCTCCACACCATTCCCCACATTTTGAATAACTGGCCGATGAATTTTTTTATTACCAGAAGAAATTGGATTATTTAAAGTGGGACACTATAGACGAATATGTCGAAATAAGTTGCGTGATGATGAAAAGATTTTCCCGCAATGTTCACAAATGTTTCTGTTACCACCACTTACACTATCAGAATTTCCACCATTTGTAGAAGGCACACTGTCAGTCTTCTGTTTTTTGTTTTGGTCATGTACACTGTCGCTCTTTCGTTTATTGTTATGAAGAACAGAACAACATTGTCGAATATGTCGAACTAAACTGCTTTCACATGAAAAATCGTTTCCACAATGTTCACAAATGTTTTTGTCAACACCACTTGTAAAAGGCATACTATCAGCCCTCCGTTTTTTGTTGTCATGAAGAACTGAACAATATTGACGAATATGCCGAACTAAATTACTTTGACATGAGAAACCGTTTCCACAATGTTCACTTCCTTGTTGTATAAAGTTTAAACATAGACTAAAGAATGTATCTTATCGCTATGTAAAATATATCGCACATTCATCGCGGTGGGGGAGTACACACATGATCATCTTCGTGCATAAACCGAATGTCGTCTAGACATGAATGCATTGACCTCACACGTGTACATTAATTTGACACCACCGGATGAATTACAGAATATTAATTTTATGCTGATTCATTGCAAAAGGTCATTCATCTTTGCGCATGAACCGGATGTCGTCTAGACATGAATGCATTGACCTCACACGTGTACATTAATTTGACACCACCGGATGAATTACAGAATATTAATTTTATGCTGATTCATTGCAAAAGGTCATTCATCTTTGCGCATAAACCGGATGTCGTCTAGACATGTATACAAACTTGTCCCGACAAGTTGTAACCCAATACGTGACACGTGTTATTATATGAGTTATTGACCTGTGTAACCGGATATATGACACGTGTATGTAATATGTGTCATTGACCTATGTAACCCGAGCACATTAATTTGACACCGCCGGATGTGTAACCCTATATGTACAGTAGTTTTCGAGGGGGTGGTATTTTGAGGGGGTAGTTTTTGAGGGGGGTAGTTTTTGAGGGGGTGGTTTTTGAGGGGGTAGTTTTTGAGGGGGGTAGTTTTTGAGGGGGTAGTTTTTGAGGGGGGTGGGAGTATGGCCTATGTAACATAAACACATTAATTTGACACCGCCGGATATGTGTCATTGACCTATGTAACCTGATATGTATATTAATTTGATACCGTCGGATGAATTACAGGATGTTAATTTTATGCTGATTCATTGCAAAGGTCATTCATCTTCGTGCATAGTAGTAGGGAAATGAGAGAGCAAAGTGATCCGGATTTGTGATCAGTGATCATGTTCATGTTCAAGGTGGGGTTAATGTACTCGTGTTAGTTACACATCCGGTGGTGTCAAATTAAAGTGCTCGGGTTTCATAGGTCAATGACACATATTACACACACGTGTCACATATCGGGTTTCCGGCGGTGTCAAATTAATGTGCTTAGGTTTCATAGGTCAATGACACAATATCCGGTGGTGTCTAATTAATGCACATATCGTGTTTCCGGTGGTGTCAAATTAAAGTGCTCGGGTTTCATAGGTCAATGACACATATC
This sequence comes from Rhagium mordax, assembly GCA_963680705.1. Lineage (NCBI taxonomy): Eukaryota > Metazoa > Arthropoda > Insecta > Coleoptera > Cerambycidae > Rhagium > Rhagium mordax. The sequence continues at coordinate 35,448,636 of OY796661.1, read as the reverse complement.
CGGTGGTATCAAATTAATGCTCATATCGTGATTTCGGTGGTGTCAAATTAATGCACATATAGGGTTACATAGGTCAATATCCGATGGTATCAAATTAATACACATATAGGGTTACATAAGCCATCCCCCCCCTCAAATACCACCCCTCAAAAACTACCCCCTCAAAACCATAGGGTTACACATCCGGCGGTGTCAAATTAATGTGCTCGGGTTACATAGGTCAATGACATTGGAACAATTCTGTATATATATTTTTTAATAAGAATGACTCGTGCTACACCCAGTATATATAATAATTCATAGCTTGTTAGACGTAAGTAATTTAATACGGTGAAATTATACCCCGGGCATGCATTACTTGTCGTTTTGCAAAACAGATGCGAACGTAAAAAACACTATTTAATTGTTAGGTAATAGTTCAATGAATGAATAGAAACAGAATATAACTTCCTGCATAATGTCTACGTTTCAAAAAATAAAATTTGCCAATACGTGATATAGTGTGAAATGTACAAGAAAATGGCAATTAAATAATTACCTATGCTTGCATAAATTCCATATATGTAATGCGAACCACAGCGACGTTTAGCACTTTACAGTAAAAAACATTATTTAATTGTTCAATGAATGAATGAAACAGAATATTACTTCCTGCATATAGTCTACGTTTCAAAAAAACAATATTTGCTAATGCGTGATATAGTGTGAAATGTACCAGAAATGACAATTAAACAATTATGCTTGTATAAATTCCATATGTAATGCGAACCACAGCGGACGTTTAGTTTAGAGAGGTTAATAACTGCACATTATTCTTATGAAGTAAAAACCATATAGGGTATTCATTCAGCTTTTAAGGGGGGTCAAAACATAAGAATCAAAAGTATATATTGAACCAAATACACACAATTAAAGTAATTTGAAAACTTGGTATGGATTCCATAACTTACCTGCATGAGGGCATACGAAGTAGTATTCAGGGTCAATAATTCATATATGGTTACAGCTTGTCTCTACAAGTTCAATTATACATCCGGTGTAGTGTTCAATGGATCAATAAAAGTGGAAGACTAAAAAATTATGATATGAGTAATAGATACTATAAGAATAAAAACATTTAAGTAATATTGTCTTAAAAGTTATTTGTAGCATCTTTCAGTTTTTCCCTGTTCTTATTTGGGATTTACTGCCATACTTCTGAGCATTATCCAGACAGTCTAAAAAATATATGGATTTAAAAAATAATCTTTACGCTGTGACTTTACGTAATGTATTACAATTAAATTAAAACTTATAGAAAAAATAACAATAATCTTTGTATATAAGAAAATTTAAAATATTATATTAGTTTGCCTGAAAAACTCACAGCTCTAAATATAGCTTCACCCCCTCTCAAAAAAAAATTAATTCTAGCTGGTTTGTGTTCACTATCCATAGAATATTTATATATCCGGCTGGACAATAGACATTAACTATATAGTTAATTATATATCAGACTAGATATTTTGATGAATAATAATAATTTTCTTGTGTTAGATTCCATACTTTGAAGACATGCAGGGTTAGTTTAACAGTTTTACAATACACATCAGCTTTTGACAGAGATAGTTTGCGGGAAACAGTTTTGATATTATGTCCCCCCATTTCCTAGATGGATTTGCATTCACCACAAAATCAAAATCAGTTTATAGTTCAATAAATCCTCATTAGTAAAAGCATTTGATGGTTAATGCTTATTTAATAACTCTTTCTCCAGCAGATAATGTATTATCCGTTAATTGTACAGATCAATAATGAATCCGTGATTGTCATTATCTAAAACCATTCACATTATTTTCAATTTTACTTAACATGATAGGTATTTATAGCTAGTATGGAACTGTAGAGATAAATTACTTTAACTGATATAGTTCTGAAACATCCCAACACATCCCGGTACATTCCGGAACAACCCATGCACTTATTAATAGCTTTTTTTTGAATTGGAAACATGCATAAATCCACTCTTAAATGATTTTTAGAAATATTTGTTTATTAAACTTCACTATGGCAGCAGTAAATTCTAATTTATTTTTTTCGTTACGCCTGCATTTGTATTAGTTTCACATACCTACGTTTGTTTCTTGCGGGGATAATTTTAAATTTACACGTAGACACAATGCTTACGATAACAAATGCCGAAAATAAGAAATATCTCGCTAAGTGAAAATATTCCTATCTTATATGCCCTGTACTTTTGGTGCTATTACTTCATTGCCACCACACATATTAAAATATTATTTAATTTTATTCTAATGAATTTCCATAGTTACTACCATTATGATTTTACTTCTATTATGGCACAAAGGACTTGCTTTCCCACATTACTAAAATATATTTCACCATAACACAACTTGTAGAGTACCGAAAACGTTTTTTCTTTTACGTCACAGAGTTAAAATTATTATGTAGCCAAGTGGAATTAAATTAACATACATTTTCTTTACTATTTCAAAGTACGAAATTCAATTCAATTCAATTTATTTTCTGGAAAAATTACAAATTGGTATATTATAATCGTATAACATAATATATAAAAATAGAAATAATAATAAAAAAAAATACAACTTGATCCAAACACCTAGGTATAAAATACTTGTATGTGAAATACAACAAATTTATGAGTATATACCTAACAATACATATATTTAGTATAATATACTACCGAGACATATTTGTGATACTGATTTAATTTAGGACTACTGAAAATTGATGCAATAATCCGCGAGCAAAAGTACAATAAAATAACATATATGATGACTATTGCTTTAAATAGTAGAAAAACAAATAGGTAAGTGAAATGTATGTATGTATGAAATTCCTTGATATTTCCAGGGTTTTCCAGATCGACAGACAACACGATACGTAAAAATCTGATAAATTGGCCCATGACAGGGGTTCAGTAACTTAAATATCATGCGATTACAAATACTCTACCTATTGTATAAAATAAAACAATTTAATTGTGGTATATTATTTAAACAAAAATATATTTAAGAGATATAAATGAAATAACGGTAACAAAAAAAAAATAACCTTTCAAGTAATTTAATGTAGCCGACATTGTAAAACCTGATATATACATATTATTCTTTATCGCGTCGGTTTTCAACATACGATAACTTAAGCACACATATTAAAAGTTCAAAGAGACATTTTAAAATAATTTCAGGTTTATCAACAATTATACAATTATAATTATTATAAAAAAAATTCCGTGGCAGAGCATTTTGTAACTTGTGTAATATGTTCACGATTGTTGAAAACCACTAAAATTGGAATATACATATAAGACCTCTAAATAACATAATAACTGCGAATGTACATTTGACTTGAATTTTACACTTTAAAAAATGTTTTTAACCGCCTCTCAAGTTACCGAAGTAACCTACAGAAAATCCTAGGATTTAACACTGATTAAACACATCGTCTTATTTAAAAAAATTGATATAATAGATCTATAATAAATTAATTATTTGTTCAGCGTCCTGTTTTAGAAAATATATAATGTTATTACGAAATATGATTTGATATAGGATATCTGGCATTACACGTATATATTTTAACTTCCTTTTAATAAATTAATGCATAACTCATGAGAAAATTAATGTTTACGTCTTCAAAAAATAAAGAACATTCTGCTTCGCCTACCAAAAAAAATAAGTGTTTGCTTTTCATTGGCTCTAAAACATTATGTAGGATGTAATGTAATTTTAGTTGGTGGGATCTGCACTATATATACTTATATTTAAAACGGTAGAATAATTTAAACTCAGTTAAAACATTAATTCTACACAATCAGACATGAAAATTAAAATGTCTAACGGTATTCCAAGAATTACTTCGGAGAAGCCAAGAAAATCAATCAAATTATTATCTCACCTAAAAAGGGAAGTCGGTGAGGATGACTTCCAGAGTGTTCAAGATGAATTCAATCAAAGTTTCGAAAGCTTGGGTTCCGATATTAAAATACTCAATGGCTCATTCAGCAAACTTAAGCCAATTGGATCGAAATCAAGAAGTAATGATTTCCACCCACCTAGGACATCCACTGCCTGCGGGAATATTAGCTTAAGCAAACTTAGGCCGATGGGATCAAACTCAGGCAATAATCACTTCGACCCACCTGAAACATCCACTGCCTACGAATACGTTAGCGAAGCAGACGAAAATACCGACATCGAAGATGAGGAAGTCCACAACTCGACATTCAACTACCAAGAGGATGTTGTCAGGGAAAATGAAGTGACTACCCGATACATGCACCAAGTGGCAGGATTTGTGGAAGAAACAAGACGAATGATTGATACCAAGTCGATCAAAAGAACAGAGTTGGTGAAAAAGCTTCACAAATATGAAAAAAAGATGAAGAACGTCCAAACAGCACTAAAACACGTGGATGAAATAATATCTTTTGGTAATCAAGTGTTGCAGTTATAGAAAATTTGAATCAAGAATAATTTTAAGTTTATTTATTGTGCGTGTTTTATAAATTAATATTTTTTTTATACAATATATATTTACATCTGACTTATTTTTTATTTCATCAATAATAATTTAAAAAAAAAAGGTCAAGTCAATTGATCAGAAAAATATCTTCATAAATTTACTATACCCATAAAATATTTAAAAAAATAAATATCAAAACTATTAGCCGAAATTAACCGAAAGTTACCGAACTATGCCATTCATGGTAAACAGAGAAGTAAATGGCAATGATTCGTAGAATTTTTCTATAGCAATATTTTGTGAAAAAAATGGCTTATTATCAATCGCCTAAATATGACTCATTTTTAAGGCGCTTGTCGTTTTACACGATACTTATTAAAAACTTTGATATTCGTTTCGATACACTCACCTCAACATTGATTGAAAATATTAAAAACTATTCTTACTTTTATTTAAGGTGAAAATAAAAAGAAAAATTTTCAGTAAGAAACAGGGTTAACTTGTTTTTCAAATCACAAATCCTATACTTAATTGTATTTAAATTTGAACATTTTAAATCTTTGCATCAATATCATACTAAACAATATTTTATTACTTCCTTACTATACTAAATCGTCTATGACAAAAGAATACCATTTTGAACCTTTACAAATATAAATGTATATATAAAGCATTGTTACGAAGGTGGCGATATTTTATTTCAATTCACATGATATTATTTTTGGGTTTAATATAAAGTTAACGGTATTTTAATTTGCAAAGATCAATTCTTCATAAACTGAAACAGATGGCATTAATTAAAATACATATATTACTTAAATTCTTTAATACAATAAAATTAAATATGTTAAAATAAAAACTATATATTTTTGTTTAATTGCCATTGATATCTCAATGTTGCGAAATGTACCAGAAATAGCAATTAAGTAATTACGTATACTAAATGCTTATACTGCAAATTTCTTATGTAATGTGACTCGCAGCAGATGAATGAACGTAAATTACTATCAGTCTAACACTTCAGAGAAGCCAATAACTTCGCATTATTTTATTACTTAAATTCTTTAGTACAATAAAAATTAATATGTTAAAATAAAAACTATATATTTCACTTAATTGTCAGAGTTTAGATCTTAGGAAAGTAACATAGGGGAAGGAGTGGCAAAATCATATAGTGAGGCAAAATCGACAGAATTTATTTTGAGAAATTATATATTTTTTTTACTTCTACTGTATTATCTTGAAAGAGTTGATTTTTTTGCTATCTTCAATAAACAACGACTTGCTACATATACCTATTTATTTCTATCTGCACGACCCATTACAATATCTAAAAAAATTAATATAAACCTTAAGGGTGCGATTTCACCCCACTCTTCCCTATTATTGAATTTAATGATTACACAACATACAGAATTCTACTAGATGAAATTGATACAAATTTAAGCTACAAATACTACGAACAACACATTTCTGAATGAGTTCATTAACACTGCCAGTAAAATGTTGGCTGACATGCTGACCATCAATGCTTATGTCCACCCCCGAAACTACCTCATAGAAACAGGTTAAACAGAGATTGTAGCCATTCAAAACTAAAATATATTGACTAATACACACTTTTTGATCAGAGTTATAGTTCAAAAATTTTAAATTACTTATCGAGACACTTTTATTTACTTTAATATCAGTTTCTGCACTGTCTTCTTCTATGCCGTCATCAGAAAAACCATTATTAACTTCCATGTTGAGTCGACGACGACCACTCCTTTTATTTTAGGTCCTTTTCTGCGCCATGATCTATTTCTTTTTGAAGTTTTTCTTCTTCGTCTAGCTTAAGTAACATATCTCTCTCCGCTAGTCGGAACTCCTTCTTGGCTTTTTTAGACTTTCCAATCACCGAAACAGCACTTCTCAAAATATTTCGTGATTGTATATTCTGTAGAGGATTATAACTTGGATACTGATCAATATCCCAAGATTCGCAGTTAGTATCGTTCATAGTAGTTAACTGATATAGATAGAAAAACCCCTACTATTTAAAGGTAAATTCCCGCCAGCAGAAAAAAAAACTAATGAAACAGCAATATGACCAGGTCAGGTTACATATTCGGCATTAATGCACATGTAAGCACGTAAACATCCGGTGTATGCGTCCGATGTGTGTACACCTGGTTCACATATGAAGAACACTCTGTATATATGTTATCTAACTATAATATATAATATATAATATGTATCAAGACACTAAAAATTAGAGCATTTAGGGCAAATCAGTGGTTTCATTAACTTGTTGGTTGATAAATAAAAAATTTAATTTTTATTTGAGTCTAATTATGACATAAAATTTTCATAAAGATAAAATACTCAGTTCAAATAATAATAATAGTTTCTCTTTTATAATAAGAAATATTAATGCAGACACACTGAAGCTTAAGAATACCGCAATATTACATCTGATTACAGAGTAAATAGTAAAGTGAAAAAAAAACTGTTTAAGTTTTTACTATTTTTATTTAAGTTTTACAAGTTTCATTCTTTCTTGTCTTAATAGTAATGTTTCTCCCAGGATGATTCCAGTTATGAGGGCGAAATTGAATTGATATCATCCGTTGATCTCTTGCCTGTACCTTTTTTATTTTCCCAAAAAAAAAAAAAATGTTAGTGAAATATAATAAACTATAATTGTCAAGGCATTAAGTAGTGTGTTAAAAATCAAATAAGTGAAAAATTATTAAATACGAAAAAATTTGACCTGGTCTACAAATTTAAAAATTACTATGGTTATAAAATAGACAATTCATAAGGTAGGTATATGTATAGCCTATGATAATACCATATATTTGGTAGCCCATCTGTGCGGACCGTCGCTACTGTCTAGGTATGTCAATGTTGGTTTAACTATAAAAAGCGCGACCTCTATAATGTATGTTTGAAAATGGAGCGAATTTATTAAAAATATACCTGCGAAAATCATAAAATCAGAAAATTGAAATATATTAGTTCCAATAATATTTATAGTATTAACAAGTCGTTATACTTGTAATATAATACTGATGTTTTATTCACCTTAAATGTGTGTAACCCCATAGTAAGGTTAAAAACCTGTAAATTAGCAATATTCAGCAATTTTACTCATCTATTGATTGCAATATTTGCAAGTTAAATGAATTGCAAATACATATTGAAATGTTCAGCAATTTTACGCGTCTGTTGCATTCAGCAAATATTACAATCAAACCTACCCCCTCAAAACTATCCCTCAAAAACATGAGGGTAATTTTAAGTGATAACGAGGGTAACAGTTAAAAATTACCCTCATCTATGGTTAACGAGTTAACACTTAAAAATTACCCTCATTACCCTCGTTATCACTTAAAATTACCCCCATTACCCTCGTTATCACTTAAAAATTACCCTCATTACCCTTACCATAGATGAGGGTAATTTTTAACTGTTACCCTAGTTATCACTTAAAATTACCCTCATGTTTTTGAGGGATAGTTTTGAGGGGGTAGTTTTGATTGTAATATTTGCTGAATGCAACAGACGCGTAAAATTGCTGAACATTTCAATATGTATTTGCAATTCATTTAACTTGCAAATATTGCAATCAATAGATGAGTAAAATTGCTGAATATTGCTAATTTACAGGTTTTTAACCTTACTATGGGGTTACACACATTTAAGGTGAATAAAACATCAGTATTATATTACAAGTATAACGACTTGTTAATACTATAAATATTATTGGAACCAATATATTTCAATTTTCTGATTTTATGATTTTCGCAGGTATATTTTTAATAAATTCGCTCCATTTTCAAACATACATTATAGAGGTCGCGCTTTTTATAGTTAAACCAATATTGACATACCTAGACAGTAGCGACGGTCCGCACAGATGGGCTACCAAATATATGGTATTATCATAGGCTATACATATACCTACCTTATGAATTGTCTATTTTATAACCATAGTAATTTTTAAATTTGTAGACCAGGTCAAATTTTTTCGTATTTAATAATTTTTCACTTATTTGATTTTTAACACACTACTTAATGCCTTGACAATTATAGTTTATGATATTTCACTAACATTTTTTTTTTTTTGGGAAAATAAAAAAGGTACAGGCAAGAGATCAACGGATGATATCAATTCAATTTCGCCCTCATAACTGGAATCATCCTGGGAGAAACATTACTATTAAGACAAGAAAGAATGAAACTTGTAAAACTTAAATAAAAATAGTAAAAACTTAAACAGTTTTTTTTTTCACTTTACTATTTACTCTGTAATCAGATGTAATATTGCGGTATTCTTAAGCTTCAGTGTGTCTGCATTAATATTTCTTATTATAAAAGAGAAACTATTATTATTATTTGAACTGAGTATTTTATCTTTATGAAAATTTTATGTCATAATTAGACTCAAATAAAAATTAAATTTTTTATTTATCAACCAACAAGTTAATGAAACCACTGATTTGCCCTAAATGCTCTAATTTTTAGTGTCTTGATACATATTATATATTATATATTATAGTTAGATAACATATATACAGAGTGTTCTTCATATGTGAACCAGGTGTACACACATCGGACGCATACACCGGATGTTTACGTGCTTACATGTGCATTAATGCCGAATATGTAACCTGACCTGGTCATATTGCTGTTTCATTAGTTTTTTTTCTGCTGGCGGGAATTTACCTTTAAATAGTAGGGGTTTTTCTATCTATATCAGTTAACTACTATGAACGATACTAACTGCGAATCTTGGGACATTGATCAGTATCCAAGTTATAATCCTCTACAGAATATACAATCACGAAATATTCTGAGAAGTGCTGTTTCGGTGATTGGAAAGTCTAAAAAAGCCAAGAAGGAGTTCCGACTAGCGGAGAGAGATAGGTTACTTAAGCTAGACGAAGAAGAAAAACTTCAAAAAGAAATAGATCACGGTGCAGAAAAGGACCTAAAATAAAAGGAGTGGTCGTCGTCGACTCAACATGGAAGTTAATAATGGTTTTTCTGATGACGGCATAGAAGAAGACAGTGCAGAAACTGATATTAAAGTAAATAAAAGTGTCTCGATAAGTAATTTAAAATTTTTGAACTATAACTCTGATCAAAAAGTGTGTATTAGTCAATATATTTTAGTTTTGAATGGCTACAATCTCTGTTTAACCTGTTTCTATGAGGTAGTTTCGGGGGTGGACATAAGCATTGATGGTCAGCATGTCAGCCAACATTTTACTGGCAGTGTCAATGAAATCATTCAAAAATGTGTTGTTCGTAGTATTTGTAGCTTAAATTTGTATCAATTTCATCTACTAGAATTCTGTATGTTGTGTAATCATTAAATTCAATAATAGGGAAGAGTGGGGTGAAATCGCACCCTTAAGGTTTATATTAATTTTTTTAGATATTGTAATGGGTCATGCAGATAGAAATAAATAGGTATATGTAGCAAGTCGTTGTTTATTGAAGATAGCAAAAAAATCAACTCTTTCAAGATAATACAGTAGAAGTAAAAAAAATATATAATTTCTTAAAATAAATTCTGTCGATTTTGCCTCACTATATGATTTTGCCACTCCTTCCCCTATGTTACTTTCCTAAGATCTAAACTCTGACAATTAAGTGAAATATATAGTTTTTATTTTAACATATTAATTTTTATTGTACTAAAGAATTTAAGTAATAGAATAATGCGAAGTTATTGGCTTCTCTGAAGTGTTAGACTGATAGTAATTTACGTTCATTCATCTGCTGCGAGTCACATTACATAAGAAATTTGCAGTATAAGCATTTAGTATACGTAATTACTTAATTGCTATTTCTGGTACATTTCGCAACATTGAGATATCAATGGCAATTAAACAAAAATATATAGTTTTTATTTTAACATATTTAATTTTATTGTATTAAAGAATTTAAGTAATATATGTATTTTAATTAATGCCATCTGTTTCAGTTTATGAAGAATTGATCTTTGCAAATTAAAATACCGTTAACTTTATATTAAACCCAAAAATAATATCATGTGAATTGAAATAAAATATCGCCACCTTCGTAACAATGCTTTATATATACATTTATATTTGTAAAGGTTCAAAATGGTATTCTTTTGTCATAGACGATTTAGTATAGTAAGGAAGTAATAAAATATTGTTTAGTATGATATTGATGCAAAGATTTAAAATGTTCAAATTTAAATACAATTAAGTATAGGATTTGTGATTTGAAAAACAAGTTAGCCCTGTTTCTTACTGAAAATTTTTCTTTTTATTTTCACCTTAAATAAAAGTAAGAATAGTTTTTAATATTTTCAATCAATGTTGAGGTGAGTGTATCGAAACGAATATCAAAGTTTTTAATAAGTATCGTGTAAAACGACAAGCGCCTTAAAAATGAGTCATATTTAGGCGATTGATAATAAGCCATTTTTTTCACAAAATATTGCTATAGAAAAATTCTACGAATCATTGCCATTTACTTCTCTGTTTACCATGAATGGCATAGTTCGGTAACTTTCGGTTAATTTCGGCTAATAGTTTTGATATTTATTTTTTTAAATATTTTATGGGTATAGTAAATTTATGAAGATATTTTTCTGATCAATTGACTTGACCTTTTTTTTTTTAATTATTATTGATGAAATAAAAAATAAGTCAGATGTAAATATATATTGTATAAAAAAAAATATTAATTTATAAAACACGCACAATAAATAAACTTAAAATTATTCTTGATTCAAATTTTCTATAACTGCAACACTTGATTACCAAAAGATATTATTTCATCCACGTGTTTTAGTGCTGTTTGGACGTTCTTCATCTTTTTTTCATATTTCATATTTTCACCAACTCTGCTCTTTTGATCGACTTGGTATCAATCATTCGTCTTGTTTCTTCCACAAATCCTGCCACTTGGTGCATGTATCGGGTAGTCACTTCATTTTCCCTGACAACATCCTCTTGGTAGTTGAATGTCGAGTTGTGGACTTCCTCATCTTCGATGTCGGTATTTTCGTCTGCTTCGCTAACGTATTCGTAGGCAGTGGATGTTTCAGGTGGGTCGAAGTGATTATTGCCTGAGTTTGATCCCATCGGCCTAAGTTTGCTTAAGCTAATATTCCCGCAGGCAGTGGATGTCCTAGGTGGGTGGAAATCATTACTTCTTGATTTCGATCCAATAGGCTTAAGTTTGCTGAATGAGCCATTGAGTATTTTAATATCGGAACCCAAGCTTTCGAAACTTTGATTGAATTCATCTTGAACACTCTGGAAGTCATCCTCACCGACTTCCCTTTTTAGGTGAGATAATAATTTGATTGATTTTCTTGGCTTCTCCGAAGTAATTCTTGGAATACCGTTAGACATTTTAATTTTCATGTCTGATTGTGTAGAAATAATGTTTTAACTGAGTTTAAATTATTCTACCGTTTTAAATATAAGTATATATAGTGCAGATCCCACCAACTAAAATTACATTACATCCTACATAATGTTTTAGAGCCAATGAAAAGCAAACACTTATTTTTTTTGGTAGGCGAAGCAGAATGTTCTTTATTTTTTGAAGACGTAAACATTAATTTTCTCATGAGTTATGCATTAATTTATTAAAAGGAAGTTAAAATATATACGTGTAATGCCAGATATCCTATATCAAATCATATTTCGTAATAACATTATATATTTTCTAAAACAGGACGCTGAACAAATAATTAATTTATTATAGATCTATTATATCAATTTTTTTAAATAAGACGATGTGTTTAATCAGTGTTAAATCCTAGGATTTTCTGTAGGTTACTTCGGTAACTTGAGAGGCGGTTAAAAACATTTTTTAAAGTGTAAAATTCAAGTCAAATGTACATTCGCAGTTATTATGTTATTTAGAGGTCTTATATGTATATTCCAATTTTAGTGGTTTTCAACAATCGTGAACATATTACACAAGTTACAAAATGCTCTGCCACGGAATTTTTTTTATAATAATTATAATTGTATAATTGTTGATAAACCTGAAATTATTTTAAAATGTCTCTTTGAACTTTTAATATGTGTGCTTAAGTTATCGTATGTTGAAAACCGACGCGATAAAGAATAATATGTATATATCAGGTTTTACAATGTCGCCTACATTAAATTACTTGAAAGGTTATTTTTTTTTTGTTACCGTTATTTCATTTATATCTCTTAAATATATTTTTGTTTAAATAATATACCACAATTAAATTGTTTTATTTTATACAATAGGTAGAGTATTTGTAATCGCATGATATTTAAGTTACTGAACCCCTGTCATGGGCCAATTTATCAGATTTTTACGTATCGTGTTGTCTGTCGATCTGGAAAACCCTGGAAATATCAAGGAATTTCATACATACATACATTTCACTTACCTATTTGTTTTTCTACTATTTAAAGTAATAGTCATCATATATGTTATTTTATTGTACTTTTGCTCGCGGATTATTGCATCAATTTTCAGTAGTCCTAAATTAAATCAGTATCACAAATATGTCTCGGTAGTATATTATACTAAATATATGTATTGTTAGGTATATACTCATAAATTTGTTGTATTTCACATACAAGTATTTTATACCTAGGTGTTTGGATCAAGTTGTATTTTTTTTTATTATTATTTCTATTTTTATATATCATGTTATACGATTATATACCAATTTGTAATTTTTCCAGAAAATAAATTGAATTGAATTGAATTTCGTACTTTGAAATAGTAAAGAAAATGTATGTTAATTTAATTCCACTTGGCTACATAATAATTTTAACTCTGTGACGTAAAAGAAAAAACGTTTTCGGTACTCTACAAGTTGTGTTATGGTGAAATATATTTTAGTAATGTGGGAAAGCAAGTCCTTTGTGCCATAATAGAAGTAAAATCATAATGGTAGTAACTATGGAAATTCATTAGAATAAAATTAAATAATATTTTAATATGTGTGGTGGCAATGAAGTAATAGCACCAAAAGTACAGGGCATATAAGATAGGAATATTTTCACTTAGCGAGATATTTCTTATTTTCGGCATTTGTTATCGTAAGCATTGTGTCTACGTGTAAATTTAAAATTATCCCCGCAAGAAACAAACGTAGGTATGTGAAACTAATACAAATGCAGGCGTAACGAAAAAAATAAATTAGAATTTACTGCTGCCATAGTGAAGTTTAATAAACAAATATTTCTAAAAATCATTTAAGAGTGGATTTATGCATGTTTCCAATTCAAAAAAAGCTATTAATAAGTGCATGGGTTGTTCCGGAATGTACCGGGATGTGTTGGGATGTTTCAGAACTATATAAGTTAAAGTAATTTATCTCTACAGTTCCATACTAGCTATAAATACCTATCATGTTAAGTAAAATTGATAATAATGTGAATGGTTTTAGATAATGACAATCACGGATTCATTATTGATCTGTACAATTAACGGATAATACATTATCTGCTGGAGAAAGAGTTATTAAATAAGCATTAACCATCAAATGCTTTTACTAATGAGGATTTATTGAACTATAAACTGATTTTGATTTTGTGGTGAATGCAAATCCATCTAGGAAATGGGGGGACATAATATCAAAACTGTTTCCCGCAAACTATCTCTGTCAAAAGCTGATGTGTATTGTAAAACTGTTAAACTAACCCTGCATGTCTTCAAAGTATGGAATCTAACACAAGAAAATTATTATTATTCACCAAAATATCTAGTCTGATATATAATTAACTATATAGTTAATGTCTATTGTCCAGCCGGATATATAAATATTCTATGGATAGTGAACACAAACCAGCTAGAATTATTTTTTTTTTGAGAGGGGGTGAAGCTATATTTAGAGCTGTGAGTTTTTCAGACAAACTAATATAATATTTTAAATTTTCTTATATACAAAGATTATTGTTATTTTTTCTATAAGTTTTAATTTAATTGTAATACATTACGTAAAGTCACAGCGTAAAGGTTATTTTTTAAATCCATATATTTTTTAGACTGTCTGGATAATGCTCAGAAGTATGGCAGTAAATCCCAAATAAGAACAGGGAAAAACTGAAAGATGCTACAAATAACTTTTAAGACAATATTACTTAAATGTTTTTATTCTTATAGTATCTATTACTCATATCATAATTTTTTAGTCTTCCACTTTTATTGATCCATTGAACACTACACCGGATGTATAATTGAACTTGTAGAGACAAGCTGTAACCATATATGAATTATTGACCCTGAATACTACTTCGTATGCCCTCATGCAGGTAAGTTATGGAATCCATACCAAGTTTTCAAATTACTTTAATTGTGTGTATTTGGTTCAATATATACTTTTGATTCTTATGTTTTGACCCCCCTTAAAAGCTGAATGAATACCCTATATGGTTTTTACTTCATAAGAATAATATGCAGTTATTAACCTCTCTAAACTAAACGTCCGCTGTGGTTCGCATTACATATGGAATTTATACAAGCATAATTGTTTAATTGTCATTTCTGGTACATTTCACACTATATCACGCATTAGCAAATATTGTTTTTTTGAAACGTAGACTATATGCAGGAAGTTATATTCTGTTTCATTCATTCATTGAACAATTAAATAATGTTTTTTACTGTAAAGTGCTAAACGTCGCTGTGGTTCGCATTACATATATGGAATTTATGCAAGCATAGGTAATTATTTAATTGCCATTTTCTTGTACATTTCACACTATATCACGTATTGGCAAATTTTATTTTTTGAAACGTAGACATTATGCAGGAAGTTATATTCTGTTTCTATTCATTCATTGAACTATTACCTAACAATTAAATAGTGTATTTTACGTTCGCATCTGTTTTGCAAAACGACAAGTAATGCATGCCCGGGGTATAATTTCACCGTATTAAATTACTTAATTCTAACAAGCTATGAATTATTATAGATACTGGGTGTAGCACGAGTCAGGCTTATTAAAAAATATATATACAGAATTGTTCCAATGTCATTGACCTATGTAACCCGAGCACATTAATTTGACACCGCCGGATGTGTAACCCTATGGTTTTGAGGGGGTAGTTTTTGAGGGGTGGTTTTTGAGGGGGGGGGATGGCTTATGTAACCCTATATGTGCATTAATTTGACACCACCGGAAACACGATATGAGCATTAATTTGATACCACCGGATATGTGTCATTGACCTATGAAACCCGAGCACTTTAATTTGACACCACCGGAAACACGATATGTGCATTAATTAGACACCACCGGATATTGTGTCATTGACCTATGAAACCTAAGCACATTAATTTGACACCGCCGGAAACCCGATATGTGACACGTGTGTGTAATATGTGTCATTGACCTATGAAACCCGAGCACTTTAATTTGACACCACCGGATGTGTAACTAACACGAGTACATTAACCCCACCTTGAACATGAACATGATAACTGATCACAAATCCGGATCACTTTGCTCTCTCATTTCCCTACTACCGGATGTCGTCTAGACATGAATACATTGACCCCACACGTGTGTATTCATTTGACACCGCCGGATGTGTAACCCTATATGTGCATTAATTTGACACCGCCGGAAATACGATATGTGACCCCTGTTCATTATTACCAGATATATGACACGTGTATATTGATGTGGGTCATTGACCTATGTAACCCGAGCACATTAATTTGATACCTCCGGAAATATGCTTGCATGTGCATACCACCAGTAACCCAATAAGAGTCATTGACCTATGTAACCTGAGCACATTAATTTGACACCGCCGGAAACCCTATATGTAACACGTGTGCATTAACCCAATATGAGTTATTGACCTTGATCACTGATCATGAACATGAACCGGATCACTTTGCTCTCTCATTTCCCTACTACTGTTAACTACGTGAAAACCAAATTTAGGCAAAATTCAGTGATCGTACCTCTCCCTCAAGAAAAGTTTTTGTCAATATAAACGAAATCCGATTAATTTCAATGTTGCCAAAAATTCTTTAAACCAAAGGATTGTTTGTAAAACAAGCTGTAGATGATGTGGATGGTTAAAATAGCAATTGAAATATTAAATAATAGACGAACATTAAATTTGTACTTAGTTGATGAGGACGTTGATCTCCTTCTTCTATTAATCGCTTTAACTCCAGAAGAAAAATATATATTTTTCATAAGGCCAGGAACAGGAAAAATTATATTATGGAAAATTCTTTCTTCGTCAGAAATCCAGAAATGACAAGAACGTATAAAAATAGTTATTTACATTACTAGATGCGAAAGGTTACTTTAAAGTATGAGGTGATTTTTTAATGGTCGAGGCGAAGCCGAGACCTTTCAAAAAACACCGAATACTTAAAAGGGCTTTCGCATCGTGAAGTGTATTTTAATTTTTCTACTATATCGAAAACAATTCTGGGATTTACTAATTTAAAACTAATTATTTCATGAAATTAATTGACGTTTTTAATAAATTTTATAGTTTAGGAGGCTGCCTGTGAAAATTGTTTTCATTGCAACCAAATATTACACATTTTAATTTCTGGTGGTTTCAAACTAAAATAAACAAATACATATGTTTTGTGGCGATATAAATGGGAATATTGCTTGTGCCTTGTTTTACCCCAAGAAATCCAAAACAAGGTATATGCAAACTTATGAAGCGTTTTTAAAATGGAGTAGGTAGGTACTACGTGCCAACAAAAATGTTGGCGTACTTCCTAGAAAGACCTTTCTTTATTAATACAAAATTGTTTAGTTGTATTAATTTGTTCAAATAGAATGAATTAATTAAGTTTTACTTTCGTAGATAGCAACGCCTTAGCAACCAGGTAACTCGAATGTTTACTTTCGTTATCGCGCGTGTTGCTAGGGTTACAAAGTTAATTTTTATAGACGGTAGTAGAAAAATTCAATTTTACTGACTCATGCCTTCAGTGGTTATGATACCACGTCTAGAATATTTCAGAAAGAAAAATTAAAAGTCATCAAACTTCTTCAGAAAGAAATGCAGATGGTTATTGTAGTAAGAACTTTCAATGGCAAGAATTCAACCCCCTCACAAGTAAAACAGGCTGGTGAAACTCTTTTCCTACTTGTATACGGTGCAAGGAAAATCACAAATGTCTCACTCAACTCATACAGATTTAATCAATTCAAAAAATCGCTGCACGAACAAAAATCAAAGTTGGAATTATTACCACCAATTTCAGAGGCAGTTGCTTAATATTCATTACGAGTATTCTGCAAAATTCAGAAATGGCTTGGCAATGAAAAAAATCCACAACAGTGGGGGTAGAAGAAAATTAACGGCTCCTTACAACCTGTGACAACACTTTTTGTGCCAACAGCAGAATCAATATTGCAGCTTATCTCCTGCAACCGCAACAGAAAAGCAGGTTGAAGATGCTCACAAATTTACGGAAATTGTCAGGGAGTACGATGTCTAAATTCATACATGGATAAAATTATCGAGGATCTAAACGACGCAGAAGATTTATATGCTATCGATTCCGATCTTCTTTAGATACAAAGTGTGTTTCATTCAATATACATATAAAATTTTAAACAACTCGATAATCCTCACTTGTACAATGATTATGAACTTTTTCATTTTGCAGAATATGCTCACAGATAAACAAGCAGAAAATGAACGAAACAAACGTAAAATTGGTAAAAAAGTTTAATAAAAAAGTCAAAAATTAATATTTCTCTAGAAATGAAAATATTTTTATTTTTTGATAATTTCTCATGGTTTAATTGGCAATTTTTATTATGCATGTGAAAACTTAGTTCATCCCACGATTTTTCAAGTAGGCAGCTCCGAAACACCCCTTACGGTTCGGGACTCTTAAGTTTCTTGAAACATAGGTATGTATTTTTAAACGTATATGTCAAGTTTCACGAATTCACTATGTTCTTGTTCAGTTTGGACACTTTTCCTGTACTATTAGCTGCGTTTATTAGTTTGCGATTAATCGATATCGGTATTTGTAATTGTTAGGAATCACTTCTCATTTTCACGAAATTATTTTAAATTATTTTAGTTTTAACATTAAAAATGTTTGTTAGTGAAAAAAATTTGTATAATACCATTTTAGTTTTCATTATGAGAATGTTTTTGTTAATAAAATAACTTTTTATTTTAATTTCTAAATAAAACTACTGATAATAAGATTTTACTTTTTGAAAATGTTTTGTGTTAATGAAATAACTATTTACTACTTTGCAACAAATTTTAATTTTTATCACATCCGAAATATCACAAGATTTGCGTTCTACTTCGTCATTACCAATGTCTCCTCTGGTTGCATCTTTGCGAAGGACTGTGAATTTTTTTAAGTTTAATAGTAAACGTCAGAAACTCATTACCTAAATGTATTTAATTTATATTTATGACATATCCTTTCTTTTCTTTCTATCAGTTTCCTACCATTTCTGCTTATCTTTCATAACTTATTTTTTTCTTTCAGCTTTCTAAATTTACTCGCTGGTAGTATAGCTCCTGTGACCATTTTTCGATTTCCTGTATTAAGAACGTAGCATTAAATCACTGAAATAAGAGCAGGTTACTAGTACATAAAAACTTGACCAACGTAGTGCTAAGATAGACGTGCCTACTAGGCAAGTTATTGGTAAATCAATTATTTTTAACTATTTCTTTATTTCCCAAAGGAGGAAGGCAATTAATTACATCAGTTGGAACTGAAAGGTTTAATTTTTATAGATGCAACACGCTCAGAGTTGGTACTATACAGGGTGATTCAGTTTTTATCTTGCTAACTTTAAAAATCAATAGAACAGGTTAAAATAATGTTAGTTTGTGGTATAAACTTATGTCCAAAAACGCTTCGTTTGGGCGATAGAGGGCGTTGAAGTTCCATATCATTTCTCGTTTTTCCACCATAACTTTTGAACCAAGGATCCGATCAAGGTCAAATTTGGTATAGAAACACTGCTTATGACCTTACATAAGCTTCTTAAGTTTTAACCCCTCATCCCTCTTGGAAGTGTATTTTTGTGTGTTACCCCTTCTTACTTTTTTCAAAACTTTTACAAAAAAAAAAAAAAATCACAAAATAACTACGCTGGCATATTCACTGGTCTATTTTGTAACTTTTTCGTATCTTTTGTTTTTTCGATATTTTGCTTTGTTTTTGAGATATTTAATAAAATTCGTGACAATGTGAATTAATTTAATCATTTTAATTATAGCAGAATAGAACAGTGAATAAACATTTCAAAAAAAAATGCAGTGGCGTACGTTTTTTTGTGATTTGAGGGGGTAACTCAAACGATGTTACGCCACTGGATTGAGCCAATCGACTCAAACTCACCTCATTAATTGTATTCAGTAAGACATTCGAGTGTACCAAATCTCAATATAATATCTTATGCAGTTTTTGAAAAAACTCTAAAAAGGACTAAAAAAAGAAAATTTTTTCAAAACCCTGTAGCTCGGTTAGGAAGCATTTTCGGACATAGATGTATAACAACTTTCGTCTTATTTTGGATCACAGAATCTCCAGTTTCCGTTTGTCGGTAATTTTAGAATACACCCTGTATTGCTGAGTTTAACATGTCAGAAAATGTTCTCAGTTAGTTAAGTAATTGAAGGACCTACGCACCCAATTTAGTGTGAATTGAAGCACTATGTAGCCTGCATGGATACTGGGGAGACATATTAAAATAATTTCCCCACATGGCAGAAACTTGATGTGCCACCACTCCAAAATTTTAAATATAGGTTTTTATCAAAATACATTACAATATCTAAATACCATCAACTTATAAGTCGGTCGTAATAAATAAAATAATCACATTAACAGCGAGGTATAAAATTATCCCGGCGAAGGACAAAATTATCCTTCTAGTGGTCAGTTGTTGCTACTAATTGTCGAGACATACAATGTTACTGTGGCACATAGCGACTTCACTAAAGCACCAAAGAGCAGTCGACCTCTAGCCCTGGTGGACTAAACTATTAATAATAAATAGGATTACAGGAAACAGCTATTCAACGGACTAAATGCAGCGTAAGCCGGGACTTTAGTCCGTTGAATAGCTGTTTCCTATAATCCTATTTATTAATAAAATAATCAATTAATCAATTAATTAATTAGGTATTACCGGAAGGGTGATCCCCCCACCACTTTTGCTCCCCCACCACTTTTTTCTGGGGTGGGGGTAATTAGATTGGTGGGAGGTAATTAGATTGGTGGGGGGGTAATTAAACTGATGTAATTGCAATAGAGGTAATTAGGTAATTAGGTTATTAGAGTATTGTCGGTAATTATACTGGTGTAATTGCAATAAGGTATGCGCATGATTTTAGAATTAAATGTAATTTTGTAAATGAACTTACTAAATGGCTATCGCAATAATAAAAAACGGCTAAAATGTAACCCATTATCAAAAAAAAATTAACAAAAATTGGTTATTCCAAAAATAACTGTGACGTCATGCAAATGGCTGCGGTGGTGTTGTGACGTCAGAAACTCGCATTTCCATTTAATGTTTGTTAAAATAGCGTTTAATGCAGCATTTTACAATGGAAAACAAGGATATTATTGATATTAAGCATCCAAGGTACTGTTAAATACCGCAGTGCCAGACGTCCATAAAAAAAAACACAAGAAAAAAGATTTGTCTCATTACCAATATACGATCAAGCTCTAAATTAAAGAAAAAACGAAAATTATGGTTACGTACCATGAGGAGTGAAACTGATATATCAGAAAACACTAAAGGGGTTGTATGTGAGGATCATTTCAACGTAAGTGCGATTTTGTACC
This sequence comes from Rhagium mordax, assembly GCA_963680705.1. Lineage (NCBI taxonomy): Eukaryota > Metazoa > Arthropoda > Insecta > Coleoptera > Cerambycidae > Rhagium > Rhagium mordax. The sequence continues at coordinate 35,427,335 of OY796661.1, read as the reverse complement.
TTTTTAAAATCATACAATTTTAGGTTAGGTATGTATTTTACTTTTTTTTCAATTAGAGGAAGATTTAGAAAACTATATGATGTTTAAATTAATGGGTAGTTACATACCTTTAAAAGATTATGTATTCTGATTGTCGAACTGGTAGAAAAAGGCGCCTTCCACTTAAAAGTAGTACAGCAACAAAGAGAGCAACATTGGCCAAATTATCTCTCTGGGCTTTTACAAAATCTGTTCCACTCACTTTTCCTTGAAAAATATTAATATTTAACACCGAAATCGCACATTGAATCTACACGTAAACAGTATGACATATTGCACAACGGCAAACATAAAAGATTCTCTAAAGTTCTGTCAAAAAAACCGGTGATTGACGTCACGGTGAGATTCGAATTCCATCGTTTGTTCTCGGCCAGTGGTCGTAAACTAAAAAATAATATGAATTTTAATTAACAAATACATAAATATAGGGTACATTGTTGATAAAATTTTATTGTTATTAATTTTTTTATAGCATTAACTATCTTTTATAACCAGTTTTGCTTAAAAATCTCGCATATGCTCATACCCTATTGTAATAGTGGTAATTAGGGTAATTAGAGTATTGTTGGTAATTAGACTATTTGCGCATTAATAACACTGGAGGGGGGTAATTAAAAACCCAATTTTCAAGAGAAATGAAATTGGATTATTGCGCTGTAATTAGACTGGTGTAATTGCAATGCATCTAATTGAATTGGTACAATTGTATGGTAATTAATGTATACATCAATTTAGTCTGGTGAGAGGTAATTAGAGTATTTGCGTGCTAATTACACTGATGTAATTAGTCTGGTGAGGGGGTAATTAAAAACCCAATTGTCGCATGCAATACGCAAAGAAAGTAATTAGTCTGATGTAATTGCATCAAGTTAGTGTCACTCAACAGTTTGAGTACCTACAAATCCATTGTTAGAATTCTATAAAGTAGGTGTCGAAATATTGCAATAAATTTTAAAAAGTGACATCGAAATGCATTTATTTTCTAGGGATAAAAGATTATCAATCTGTTAGCTAAACAAAAGGTATGTCGGCAACAAAGTCAAAAGGCAAGCTACCTGAAACGTAATTTCTTACACAAAAGCATATTTATTTACTGTCGCATAATTTCTCGAAACAAATAGTTAAAAGGCATAAACTTTAAAATTAGAATGTGATGGCTTACATATTCAAATTGCATAAAACTTGGCCATTGAAAATAATTGGTTTGAAATTTATGGCCCCCATTTGTTCGACAGGTTTTGAATAAAGGGCACTGGTACGTACGCCGGGCGGCTCACGTAAGGCAACGAACGGTACCTATCTCAAATCGAGGGTAGTGCATTGTTTAACTTGAAGGCACTGTGGTCATCGGTCGGTCGACTTTCCCGTTAAACAAAATAGCATAGGCGCTAGTGCAGTACAGTAGGTATTTTACATTTTAAGCACACCAAACCTGTAAAAAGACAAAAGAAATCGATGTATTGTCAATAGTGGATTCACAAACAGGCGATATCGAATCATTTTAAATATATTACGTAAAAGCCATTCTAAATAGCTTTACAATAGAATAATATAATGGGGGATATTTGAAACTATAAAAGTGTGATTATGACTAATAAAAATATATATCCTTATCTGAATAGCCTGTACCTGGAGGCAAAAAAAATCAAAAGGAATAAATTCAAACAAATACCCTACTGTCACTGAGGCTTTACAAATTATTAAAATTCCAAATCGTAGGCCAGTATAGCATTTATGTACTTTTGATCATACCGCGATAACCCTCGATAAGAGCTAATCAAATCAGCTTTTAGGTTTGCATGTATTGTTTGTTTCTTAACATACAGACTTGAGACTTTTTTTCTATAGGGGGACGGTAGTTCAGTTTGACAATCAATCGAAATCGAATCAGGATGGTTTACAAATTGGTTCTATTCGGATTCTTTCAACTGAACCTATTATTTTATATTCAATATAATCCTCAGTATTGCCATTCAACTTGAACATACAAAAAAAAAAAATTTTTCATTGATTTACAGCTTATTAATTTACAAACTTTAACATATAGGGTGTACCGATTTGTATGAATCAAACTCTATGGTGTGATAAACTACACAAAATATGAAAAAAAAGTTCGTGTAAAAGCAATAATTTTTACCAAAACGGGTTGTAGAAGTAAAGATACTATTAATAAAATTAATTCATCCGGTGGTAAATACACATTGACATATTTAGGACAACGTCCTCCAATGTATATCGACGCAAAATCCAGCGCAATAGTATAATTTGGTATTTAATTTCTAGTCGAAATGCATTCATTTTCTAGGGACAAATGTTGCGATATAGATATAATCGAATAACAAGTGACATCGAAATGCATTTATTTTCTAAGGATAAAAGATTATCGATCTGTTAGCTAAACAAAAGGTATGTCGGCAAAAGGCAAGCTACCTGAAACGTATTTTCTTACACAAAAGCATATTTATTTACTGTCGCATAATTTCTCGAAACAGGTACCTATCTGAAAATCAAATCATTCGTATTTCATGGTAAAAAGCCATTTAAATATATTGCGTCCTAAACAAAAGAAATACCTACGGCGATTTGGTTGATATACAGCTGCCTATAATCTTAAATTAAATGCCAGTAAATCTGTTTTTATGTTATTTGGTCCTAAACAAAAAGGGAGGTTATAAATAAATAAATACACCACATATAATTACGACCCCCTTTATCCCAGAAGGCTGAGCCTTGTGCGGGAGGGGGCTACACATTTAAAGACAAGGGACACACATCCAATATCCGTGTATAATGGAAAAATCCCTCTCACAGTATTTTCCATTGCCACGACCGGGATTCGAACCCGGGACTTTTGGGTGAGAGGCAGGTACTCTACCATCTCGACCATCAGTCATATGCATTCATTTTCTAGAGCATAAAACAGCACATTAAAAATAACAGGTGCGAGTGCGATTCGAATATGACAAAAGGACTATAAAGAAGTCATTCAATGCCACTAACAAGGGTGGCAATATATTATCTTATCAAATGTATATATTGTTATAGTTTATACGATTAATTTATAGTTGTATAATTATAAAATGTATTACAATATATAAATTAAACGGTATATTCAATATTTATGAATAACAGCTTCTGTACATTTTAATATTTGTTTGAAATTCTATTTTGTTATTATTCACCACCATGACAGTATGCCAACGAAGTATATTCTACCAAAGCATCAATATCGAAACCTCAAATCAAGTTGATCTGAGATTGAAATGAACTTTTTTACAAGTCGATTTGACGGGTAGTTCTACAACATCGTTCAACAAATATGCAGGTTTGATTCTGTCAATATTGATAGTGAAGCCTTTTCCACGTTTCAGAACTGAAGAAGAGAAAACTGGTTTAAGTCTTTCGTTTCGCAGAAAAACAAATTTGACAAATTGGAGTGGTATAATGCAATTGTATTTGTAATTAGTGTATGTGTATTCCAAGTAGTGGGGGTAGCTCGACTACTTAAAAAATAGATGTAGTCCCAACACAAAATCATTTTATATCGTGAATCATCTACAGCTAGCAAGTCAGCCTATTGCAGTGATTTCAAGTGTGCAAATTTACTCGTAATTCTTTCATTGTATTCATTTAAATATGGCAATTTCCGAAGTTGACAAAGGTCCATTTCATTGTTAATTTTAAATAAACCTTACATTATTAAAAAAATGTCTTTGGTTAATACAAGATTTGGAAAATCAATCGTAGTAATACTATCAATCGTAGTAATACTTTTAGAAGAAAGCTCAATAACGACTTTTAAATCTTTTTTTCCGAAACGGCTTGTGGAAATTATATGTCCGAACACTATCGATAAAATAAATTCGTCAAATGGTAAAAGTACATTGACATATTTAGAACAAAGTTCTCCGGCTTATCCTGGAGCAAAATCTAGTCCACTAATACGTTTCGGTGTTTAATTCTTAAACAAAAATAATCATAATAGTATTTAAGTTAGTTAAGTATTAAATAGAAATGGAATATTGTGGAACAATGGAGTCTTTTAAAAATAGAATCACTTGTTAGCTTACAAGGATTCAGATAGTACAAAATATTTCTTATTTCGTGTACACCAACAACTGCAACGTAAGTCCAATTAGTACTGTTTTTATATATATTTTTTACATTTTTTATTTTTAATTCCAGGTTAACTCCAACCAACAAAAATATGTGAATGCAATATTCATCGCACGGATGGGTAAAGGCAGAAGACATTAAATCTGCCATTGAAAGATTGTCTTGTAAACTAGATGACATAAGGAGGGATTCACTGCATTCCTTAAATTATCACATAAATGTCTGCTTCGATGCTAAAGAAGTTCGACGTGTTAAAGAAATTTCCAAGGCGTGTAGCATTGGTGTAAATTTATGTGGCAGAGATTCTCGTGACTTCTTAAATTTGGATGGGTTTTGCGAACATATGGACAGAGTGGAACCAAACGTTTTCTATACGAGATAGTGGAGTACCTCTGACAAAGAAGCTAATGTAAATACATAAGTAATGTTCTTTTATTTTTATTGCCATATTTATTACATCAAATATTGTATGTATATGTAGTTATGATGGTATATTTTATATTATATTATTAGGTTAAATAAATGAAGTACACATTAAAAGATTACATTAATTTTATTTCCTATTTTTTATTACACAAATAAAAATATCATAGTATAATTAAAACAGTTTTATTTTAAATACACAATTACATTTTTGAGAAAATAAACATTTGCAAGTACATCGTGATTATTGTTGATAAAATGTTTTTACTTGACATCAAGAAAGCCATTCTGAACCGAGCCATCTAATGCATTATAACTTAAATATGTATCATGAAGTATAAGTGCATACACTCGAGTTTTTCGTGTTTCAAATTCTATTTTTATGTCGACTGTAGATGATTTCACTGCAACAGGTTGGTGTGAACAATCAATGACAAACAAAGGATTCTTCCTGAATTCCCCAAGGTCCATCATAGGTTCACTCATATCTTTATCGTAGTAACTTCGTTGGAAGTTCTTATAAGCATAATATGCTGCAGAATCGAGCTTCTTATTGAAATCTAAATTCCAACGTTCATAAGGATATACTTCAGAATTTAGAAATCTGCGAAATCTGCGTGTTTGAACTGTGTAACATCCTTGGTTCTATCATTGGCCTGATCAGTGTCTTGAAAACCAAGAAGGATGAAAAGTGGACTTTCAAGACGGGTAGAGAGTTTAAGAGCCCATATGTCATAGGCAGTATCACGTAGACGGGGGAGCTCATAAAAATCCCATGCACGGTAGACCATATTAACCTTGGCATTATTACCACTTTTATTAATTCGATTCAATAATTTTAACTTTTGTCGATCTTCGGGTACAATATGTCTTATTTTCCACTCAGTTTTGCTGATTTCCAGCTCCGCATCAAATTCACCGATATAGGAGTCTTTAAATGAGCGTGCAATTATCATAATTAATTCTTGCTTCACATTCAGAATGCCTTTGGTATAATCTTCTGCAAAACCCATAAGGAACTTAAGGGGTAGTTTGCCACTGAACACGTGACTGATGGTATCTAAAATATCTTGTCTCTTTGAGTGAGACCCCAGCCTGTTGTTATTAATGAACGTGCATGCATTTGCCCATACGTCACCATAGTTTTCATTGTTGTAGTAATACCAGGTCTTCTAACTACTGCTACTTGTTCACCACCCATTTCCAGACGTATCTCTTCAAAGAGAAATGCTAGTGCATTATTGGGTGTTGTGGCTAGGAGTAAATTTTCCCTCTATGTATATATAACTTTCTGAAATGTCGAGTATAACATCTTGAAAATTGATGGGATACATATTTCATCAGAGTTTCTGTAATATGGGGAACCATATGGTTTATATGTATGCTCATGTAGGCTAACTAGGGAATGATCCAACACAGGTTCATCAAACACCTCAAGTTTTTCACTAGTTGCAGCCGCCACCATTATTATGGCAAATATTTTCGCAGTTTTAATCCAATATGTTTTAAAAAGGCTTGATCCTCAGCCGACAATATATGTCCTAACTGTTTAAGGTATAGACTTTGAATGAATTGTTTTCCACATTTCCCTTTCTTTTTATCCATACTATTGTTCGCTACAGTATCATACTGATGGTGATGTAGTGGCTGTCGCTGTTTATATCGAAAGCCCATTTGGTTGGTGATATCCGACTTTCTTCAATTCTAGCCTTACAATAATTTTCTCGCCTCTAAAATTGATCAAATCACCGTTGTCGTCCAGTATGCGTAGTGTGATGTTATCTATTAACTGACACCCTTTAGGTCTAACAGGTAAATATATGATATTAGTAGGTTCTCTAGTAAGTTTGTAGCCAGGCTCAACGTCTATGTCAAATTCAAAGAGAGTGTGTGATTCATCTGCATTCAGATAAGCTCCAGAAATAATATTGCAATCTACGCGTATCATCCTTACTTTCATAATATCAAGAGGCTGTGTTGATTCATAATTTTTATTTGGTTGTAAATATATTGGTCCAAATCCCAACAGACTTCCTATTGAATTTGGTTGTCTAAAATCTATTTCATACTTTGACAAAATTTCGCACTTTAAGGTATTGTTGTTTGCCCTTAAAGTGAATATTTGCGTGTAATCCTTTCCATCAATATTCATAGCTTTCAACATTGCAGCATATATTTCATTAATTTCATAAGCCCCCAGAGGTATGTGAACAGTAGTAAATGTATCTTTAGCACTAACCCTATATTGGAAGATGGTATTTGTTTCATCCACATTGAATATGGAGTTGTGAGAGTAGAATCCAATTAAACCTAACCCATGACGACTGCTCCTATCCAGTTCAATGGGCGGATTAAAGTTGACACTTAGCTCACTTAAGCGGCTCGTTAGTGTGAACGTGTACGACATGACTGATGTAATTAAATTGTGTTATCCAATTTATTGTGGATTACAGCAATAATGGTATAATTTCCTCTTCTTTGAAGTTGATGGTAATATATTTACATTGTTATTGGATGCCACATTTACATCGTTTACCTTACAATAGCAGCAAAACATTTTTCGAGGTATTGGACCATCATTAGCATCAACACTGCCTTCATGTTCGTAAAGGTAATGTTCTGTACAGTATTGATATTTTAATATATCGACATCGTTCTGAAGATGTGTAGGTAGCTTATCCCATACTAATGCAATTTCATGTGAAGCCAACCCAATCATCACTTCTTTGGGCATATCTGCAAGTTGTTGTTTGCTCATCTTCTACGCAAACGGGAGAATGCAATTAGTGAGTGACCCATTCGCTTGATACCTTCTCGATCCATTGCTGGGGTTATAGTTTTAAGCTCCATGACGTTTTATATTTCTTTCGTAGAGAGAAACTTTAAACACAAATGTCCACACCACGCTGTGTTAAAATTCTGTACACGTTTGTAGTTATAGAATATTTGGTTGGCCCTCCTTGAATCGTTATTGAAATATGTAACTAATTCTATAGGTGGGGGTAAATCACCAAAACTATCAAATTAATTTACTAAACTACCTCGTTTTTTATATGCCACCCAATGTGTCCCAGGACCATATATACTATCCAAATTGATTATTGCAGATTCTTTGTAATGTGGCTTATGTCATGGTAGTGTAATATTTACGATCAGTGTCGGTAAGAGGTCTCCGAGGTAGGGAGTCTATTAGTTTTTTGAATTCTGTTTTAGATAAAGACCCATTCCCTTTCGATATGGCTTCATATACATCCCCTTACCACTTTTCATAGCTATTGCTTCCATACTTCTGTTGTGTCGATTTGCTTCAGCTAATTCTTCTCTATCCTTTTTTACGTCATTTACAGCTTTAGCAATACTAGCAGCCGTACCCACCAAACTACCCAATAATCCAGCAAAAATGGGTACTAGAGGTAAAATACCGCCAACTTTTGGTATTGGTATAACTCGAGGTGTTCGAATATTGCGTTTCCCACCGGACTGTTTTATATATCGACGTGCAGCTTTTAGAGCAATTTCAGCCGCCTTCTTTTGGTCTTTTACTCTTTTTCCTCCAGCAATTCGCAGTGTATCACGCACTTTTCGTACTATCCCAGATCCAAACGCTGTCTTTTTAACATTAACATTTACCCTTCTTTGTTTTCTTGATGATTCGTTTCCTTATTGGATTACGAGATATTGTTGAATTACATCCCATACCAAGACGTTGTTTTCCTTTCATTATAGTTGTAACTAACCAAGCAGTGGCCTTTTCTCCACGTCCTGCGTCTTTGGATTTCACTCGTTTCCACGCAGCCTGTTCAAGCTGATAGTCTGCTTTATGGCGGGCTGCTAGGTTATTGCTATTTTTGTCGTATGCAATATCGTGTTGCTTGCACGCTTTATCGAGCTGATTTATGCCTGGATCACCTCGTGCCAGCCGTTTATTTAAATCTGTGCCTGGACCACAAAATTGATAACCTGGCAAATGCAACTCGACGGGAGCTTATTAATCAGGGAATTAATTAATCCTCTACCGCACTTCATACGTTTTTCACGTGTGTATCGTATGGTGGAAACCATTTAAATAAGAGTTGCATGTCACACATCTATTTATATACCAATTAGCCGCGATACAATGCACATTGTGAAACAGAAACAAGCGCTTTTCATAGATAATTTGGATGAAAAAGTTGGGCGTGGATTAAGTGCTCATAATCGCCATGGACCGCTACTACCTTCAACTGTACCTGCCCTCATAATAGGACCTTCGAATTGTGGGAAAACAAATGTCTTAATATCTCTGATCATCCATCGCTTAGGTTTACGCTTTTTAAATATTTACCTATACTCAAAGTCTATAAATCAACCCAAGTATGAGTATCTACGTAAGGTACTAGCGCCGATTAAGGGGTTAGGATTTTACACATTTAGTAATGGAGCGCAAATAGTGGAACCATCCGAGGCAAAGCCCGAGTCTTTATTTATATTTGACGATGTGATATTTGAGAAGCAAGATGTTATAAGAGCATATTTTAGTATGGGCCGCCATAGAAATGTGGATTGTTTTTATCTTGGTCAGACATATTCTCGAATACCGAAGCAGCTAATAAGAGACAATAGTAATTTAATTATTATCTTTAAACAGGACGACATGAACCTTCACCAGATATCAAGTGTCACCCGATGTAACGTTTAGCGTATTTCAAAATATGTGTGCAGAGTGCTGGAATGACAAATATGGGTTTCTAGTGATTGATAAAGATAGAGAAGTACAAGGTGGGCGATATAGAAAAGGGTTTGATAGCTTCATATATATCCATAATGCACTTTAATAAAAACTTCACTTGAGCCACATACTTCGTAGGGTTACTTCGTTTACGTATGCGCTAAGATGAAGGTTACCAAAGATAATAAAAAATATAACAATCTTGCACATCCCAGTAGTGAAATAGCCCTCAAGCGACAGTTGATTGAGGCGACAGATGCGGTACGTAAGAAGTTTAACTCTATTAAGAACAAAGATATTGAGATGCATGTAACACTTGAAAAGATCTATCAACCAATAACTGAACCTTTAAATGCTATATCTTCAGCAGCGGAGAACAAACCACATGCCCAACAACCATCATCATCATCAAAGGTGTCTACTCAGAGGGCAGTGCCATGGGAGGGTGCTTCTGAAGGAGCATCTGATAAGTATGTAGGCGATGATGATGATCCACCGTTTACCTCCATCATGGATACTCCACCATCGTCTATAAGAACAACCCCCGTATCTGAAACTTCTCTAGCTAGAAAACTAGAAAAAGGACATGAGGTTGTAAAAAGACATATACAGAATTTAAAATCGGGTGATTCCAAGTATGATAGTTTATATGGAGTGCGTGTAGATCCCAAGACAGACAAACTGCTGATGGGTAATGCTGAAATACGTTTTTCCCATGGAAATATTACACTGTGGTATGGCAATAAGAAACTTGGCGTGTATCTAGGTAGTCCGAAATTGTACGATCTAATATTTCTAAAACGCCCACCAATTCTAGATGATAATAGAGAGTGTGTTATCGATGATGAATGGAGCCAGGTATATGGAGAAATACTAAGAAAAACAAAAGCGCCTTACAAAAAATTCAATGTAGCGAGTGGCTATAACACCACTAAACGTGAAAAATTTCACAAAATTATCAAACCATTAACATCTTCTACAATTGCAACACGATCGTCAACAAGTGGTTATGGATTAAAACGTGTACCTACCCACAAATTGTACAGAAATAAAGATAAAGAGTATATTTACTGGAATAAACCTAGTGAACTTGTAGCTCGTTTACGCCTTCTATGGGGTTCGAAAATGGCGGGAAATAACAACCACGACAATGAAATAATAGAAATAATATCAGAACTTAGGGAGGAAGAAATAGTGTATTAAAGATATAATACCTAGTATCATTATCCTCAATAAGTATTATATAGCCGCAATAAGTATTATATAGCGTGAAATTTATAAACTGGATCAGATGTAATCAGAAATGACTACTGTAAACACTATTGACAAATTTGGACGCAGCAAAAGAATTAGCTCTAATAAGTCAATGGCCCTGCGTGGATTACCTGGTGTTGGATTTAAACTTACTAGAGACAATCACTATGATATTGACAATAAGCGTTTAACAAATCTAGGGGATCCTATCGATGATCATGATGGTGCAACATGTAATTATGTTAACAACCGCCTACACAAAGCTATGAATGACACAACCAATTTAATTATTAGGGAAATAAAAGAGTATGTTAATGTGAGATTTGTAAAAGATATAGAAGAAAATCACACTATTTTCAATAAACGAATTAATGAGATGAAAATGGAAATGCGGAAATATGAAGATAAGATAAATACTGAAGTTAAACGTTTGACTATAAACGATCACATCAGCTTAATAGCTAATACTAGAATCGCTAAATTAGAGCATATTGTCGCCGAACTCCAAACAAGGAAGGTGCAACCCAAGCAGGGCCTAGCATTTCCACCAGAACTATTGCCTGAAGTTGATATATAGCTGAAGACAATTTTATAATGGAGGTTAGCAGCGAGAAATTACAAGTTGTTAACGAGTTACATAGAAATGCTCGACGAAATTTTCGTAGAAGGCGAACCATAATTAAGGGGTTTGGTGATTTGTGGCAAGCAGACCTAGCTGAAATGCAGCCATACGCTGATAAAAATAGAGGGTATCGTTATATTCTTGTAGTGATTGTCTGCTATTCCAAGTACGTATGGACCAGATATGTTAAAAATAAAACAGCTGTAGAAGTTACTAAGACTATGCAGACTATTATTCAAGAAGCAAATTATTCACCGAGAAATTTACAGACTGATAATGGCACCGAATTCTACAACAGAAAGTTTTCCGCACTAATGAAGCAGCATGAAATTAATCATTATTCTACATATAGCACAAAAAAAGCAGCAATTGTTGAACGAGTAATCCGCACATTAAAGAATTGGTTGTATAAAGAATTCTCAGCTATGGGTAAATATAAATGTCTCGACATCCTACCCAATGTTACAAAAAGTTATAATAACAAAGTCCACCGTACAATTGGTATGAAACCTGTTGATGTCACACCAACTACACATTTAAATGTATATAATAATATTAAAATTACTCTCAAACCGAAATTCCACCTCGGTGATGTAGTTCGTATTAGCAAGTATAAAGGTGTATTTGATAAAGGGTTTACACCGAATTTCTCAACAGAACTTTTTAAAATTGTCAAGATAAACATAACAAATCCCACAACTTACCTGCTTGCAGACAGGCTTGTGTATCTAGATGTGTATCTAGTAGAGAATGTTTTAAAAAAGCAAGGGAATAAAGTGTTTGTAAAATGGCTTGGACTCTCTAAAGAACACAACTCGTGGATTGATAGAGCTTCTCTTGTTTAAAATTGTCACTATCTAGAAAATATATTATTGTATCATTATGAATAATTAAGGATAATTAAATATAATTAGGGATAATTAAGGATAATTAAGGATAATTAAGGATAATTAAGGATAATTAAGGATAATTAAGGATAATTAAGGATAATTAAGGATAATTAAGGATAATTAAGGATAATTAAGGATAATTAAGGATAATTAAGGATAATTAATTAAGGATAATTAAGGATAATTAAGGATAATTAAGGATAATTAAGGATAATTAAGGATAATTAAGGATAATTAATTAAGGATAAATAAGGATAATTAAGGATAATTAAGGATAATTAAGGATAATTAAGGATAATTAAGGATAATTGAGGATAAATAATGATAATTAAAAATTTTATAAAAATTCAAATAGATTCTTTGTGGACTCTAAAGAACACAACTCGTGGAGTGATAGAGCTTCTCTTGTGTAAAATTGTCACTGTCTAGAAAATATATTATTGTATCATTACATGGTTATGTCAAATGAAATATGTTTTATGTATAATAAATAAATAATAAAACGAATGTACTCAATTAATATATGTTTAATTTATTTCCTTAAATTTAAAATGTAAACAAAATAAAAACAATTTTAAATTTATTACATATAATACAAATACTCAACTTAAAAAACACCAATTAATTTTTCATAAATATATATTTTATTACACAATAAATCTACTTAAATATAATACAATATACTACTATATCTCACATTTAGTATGAATTTTCCAGTTCTATAACTTTAATCCGATAAATAATGCAAATTTATTCGATACGCAAATGTTATTGTGACTGGCTTAACTCAGCTATTCTGCAAGTAAAGCATATTTTTCCTTTTCAACAACATTATTTTTATCAGTTATTACGGCCAACTCATTTTGAAATATCGGTATGTCACAATGCCCCCATGGTAAAGTTTTAAATGTATTAGGAATGACGAATCTTTTGTCATCATAATGAGATAGTGCCACCTTATTTTTCATTTCTGTGTAAATATCATGCGAATAACTTCTAAATATATTCATTTCTCTTAATATTACCCCACCCTGCTCAACTATTTTCTTATAATCACCTAGTGATAAATTTTTATTAATATCTGATTTCTTTACCCCTTTGCTTTTTTCAGTTCATTATTCATAGATTTTATGCAGTAAGCTTTAGCCCCCGTTCCATAAAAACTAATAATCGGGTCGGCGGGGAACTCATCTTTAAAATTCCCTAAAACCGACAGACCTTTAGGAACATCAAATTTATTTCCTTCTTTATAGTTGGATGTATCGAATTTATCGGGGTTCTCTTTTATAAAATCGTAAATGTTATCAGTAAAAACTTTAATAATCAGAGAATCCGTATCGGTGTATAACAGGGAAGCATTTTCGCAAAATATTCTTTTTATCACGTCATAGAAAAAATTATATAGTACCGTCTTGGATAATTCCAAAACACAAAACCCTACATAAATTGGCTTGTTGTATACTACTTTTAGTTTGTTCATATGAATCGCGACGAAATCTTCTGTAAAGATTGAACAAGTTTTAAAATTCGGTCGGGCTATAAGAGCATTTGCACCAAAGGACTTTCTAATACTTTCCCAATGCGTAACCAACTTTATATCCTTTCTATTATCCACGTTTTCCATAGTTTTACCAAAAACTGCATTATTCATTAATTTAAATTGATCTTTTTCGAATTTACTTGTTGCCGTGTTTCTCATCTCCGTATTTAAATCGATGTATTTTCTTAACCAAGGAGATTGATTAAATGCGAGCACTCTATGAGTCTTTAAAACCATCAAACCGTGATCCATGGCCTGCCTCAAGTTTTTATAGTGTACAATGTACCTTTTCTTGTCAAACAAATTTGGAATCAACTTTGCCGATTTTGCATTAGGAGGAACCATGTTTTCTACTAGGAAAGGGAGGTCCGAATGTAGATCGTGTAATTCGTTGGGATAATGAATATCTACTTCGAAAACGTATCCGCGCGGATTTTCATCTGGCATATTCGTAATGTCTAAGTTTATAATTTCTTGTTGATACAACCAGGTGAATTGTCGGCAACGATTGGGACATACTGTGACCGTATAGTTTTGTGGCGTCCAAATAAGTTATAAACGACGAGGGTTCGTTGGAATCGTAATCGGTAAGAAATTTGTTATTTGCGATATGTTTTCTTTCAGAACATTGACTTATTCCACCGCGAATTCCTTTCTTAAAAAAGTTAATCATATCTACGTCAATTAATAATTCTAACTCTACTCCTGTGAGTTTTAACATAGCGTCCCACGACAATCCGGGAGCTGTAAAATATTGAGCAGGATCCAACTTGTATTTCTCTAAACTGATTTTCCGAAAATTTTCGAATACATCACATAAAAGCAATACGTCTGTTTTTAAATACAGAACTGAATAATCACCTAAATTCTGACATGCGAACAACTTCCACACATCTTTAGCCCGTTGATAATCATCTTCGGATATATGCTGATGCTATCTACAAAGCTATAATATAGAAATACACCCTTTTGTCTCATTAAACGAAATTCCTTGTTATCCGTATAAAAACTTCTGGTTATAGATAACTGGTCATCATTTAAACTTTCACCCAAATTTTGTAGCGATGTTGACAAGAACTTAAAACTATCAATGAATCGCAATTGTAGAAATTTTTGCTTCTTCTCCCCATTCTTATTAATGTAATCATGCATATAAAGGTGCTTTGAAAAAGATATGTACTTCTCTTTATTTTGCGCTAGTACCCCCACTCTATCTTTATGAGCACATAGCTCTTTAATGAATAAATGTCCGTCCTATGAACTCATATTATGGAATATAATCGGTATGAAACATGGTAATTTATAATTTAAATTGCAAACAGAGTGTGCAGCGATAAATCTTATTTTTCCGGTTAAGTGGCAGTGATCCTTAACTTTCACATCACCTTCTTCGAATGCCTTCTCGCATATACCGCATACGGTTGCGTTTTTAAAGTCTCGTCTTTGGGACTATATCTTTCATATATCTATTATAGATATCCCTCGAGTCAGCCTCGATACGTGATACGAAGACTTTGGCGGCGTCAGACCCCCGGTATAACTCAAACTTGTTTAGGGAATTATCAAACGAACATTTTATTAAATACGCGAAAGAATGTGGTTCATGTCTGAAAGTTTTATTCCCGAAAGAACGTTCTGGATTGGGTTGGCAGGTATCGATAGGACTTAAAATTGATTCGAAATCGGCATATACTACGAATGGAACTTGCATTTGCCTTTCAAAATGTTCAAATTTTAACATATTCTCGGGTACTTGTTTACCATATTTATCGATTCGAAATTGGGTGGTAGGTGTTGTTGTATAAATATGATTACAATCGTGTGTCTGGTGTTGCAATAACTGACGTATGGTATTAAAATATAATAAACAACCATCGCAAAAATGTTTTTTATGATCGCTAACAGAAATTTGACGCGACTAATCTAGACAAATCTTTTATCCAGCAATAGTGAGTTTTAGCGCAGTCTTTTTTACAATGGTTATTAATCACCTCAGAAATTAGCAATAAATTTAAATGGAGGACCTACAACTTCATATTCCATTCTATTATTTTTAAATTTCTCCTCTAACCCGTATACGTTTCTCGATATATTATTCATCTCCTCAAATTTTGAAATGTCAATTTTACGCAATTTTACTGGAAAATCCATACCTGTTACATTTAACACTTGTGAATAATGTGGATATGATGATAAATCCGATGTATGACAATTTGCTGGATACAGTGCTGAAGTCACCGCCCAGGCAAAACAACACTGATCTTGATTGTGTACGTTTACCACTGCATTCTTATTTTCAATTAATTTTGGTAATTTTATATATAATGAACCACGTAGTGGACTATACTTGTTCACATTAATTTCAACAAATTCGGTTCGTTCCAGGGCCCATCCTAAAAATAAGTAAATGTTAAATGCAATTCTAATACTTTAATAAAAATAATTACACACCTGAATCTCGCTCTTGAAACTCTGTAGTTTGGGTAATCATCTCCTCTACAAAACTATCCAAAACATCACTTAAATTCACAGCTTGATCTAAGATTTTGTTGGTTGTATTAAATGATTTCATATCCGTTAACTCTTTACTTTGTATCATGTATTTGGCGACCACTTCCAGATTTACTGCCGTATGTATTTGTAGCGCTTCTTCTAGCAGATTTAAAATATTATGTCTGATTTCATTAAAGAACATTACGTAGTCCGGATGATTATGTTCACTATGCACTCGATATGAAATAATTCTGTATTTGAAAGCGCTTTGGATAATGCTTACACCATCCATTGAAGGAACACACGCATTCGCCTTATGTTGCAACGACCTCTTATGGGAATGCATCTGAGCTGTTGTTGTCAGCGTCACATTACAACAATCACATGTTTGCATACTTGCGGATGTTGATGGGGTCGAATCAAATTTAAATTGCTTAGCTGGTGGTCCATTTTCATCTAAACTCACACACAACTCTTTCTGATGACGACGTAAATTATTGATCCGTGTAAAACTTTTACTGCAAGACGTACACTTATACATTTTGCGTTTTCACTAGGAGCCTATTGCTACTAATAATGGTTGTGACAACTCCTCTCACTCTTTATATATCTACAGAATATAACTCCCACCACCACATTTTAATATTCAAATATCCCCCATTATATTATTCCATTGTATAACTATTTAGAATGGCTTTTGTGTAATACATTTAAAATGATTCGATGTCGCTTGTTTGTGAGCCCGTAATGTGGTCCTCTTGACAATACATCGATTTCTTCTGTCTAATTTCTTTTGTCTATAATCTTGCTAACTTAAAATTTTAAGGAGGGACCCCTATGTAGGTATTCATTAAATGCATACAATGGCAACAGTAAATAATGCCTTAGAAGTGGAGTCATGTGCATGCATGTAATACATATTCCTTTGAATATATTGTTACCCTGGCAATGAAGGCGGTTCATAATCTTCTGTTAGAAAGCCATCAATTTTTAAAGTTTCTGGCATGCTTCTGTTAATTTTGCCGCCGTATCCTTGTATAATCATTTTGTGAGGTAATTGTATAGCTATTGACAATACATCGATTTCTTTTGTCTAATTTCTTTTGTCTTTTTTTTACAGGTGGTGGTTACTTGGTGTGCTTAAAATGTATCATTACATATTGCTCGCTTCTGTGCGGACTGCAAAATTCATAAACGTTAGCTAAGTAATTTAAACATTTTTTGTTCAATTTTACCCATCTAATATATGGTGTTTTACTGAATCAATTAATAAGTCAGGTTGGCCGAGTGGTTAAGGCGTCCAATGTAAAAAGCATCAGATTCCCTAACAGGAGCGTGGGTTCGAATCCCACACCTGACATTTTTTCTTATCCCATAACTGATTTAACCTGGAGATTTCTATGTAATGTTTCTATGGATCAATACGAATGTTATAAAAAAAATACGTTTCAGGTAGCTTGCCTTTTGACTTTGTTGATTTTTTAAGAATCGAACAAATGAGGGCCATAAATTTCAAACCAATTATTTTCAATGGCCAAGTTTTATGCAATTTGAATATGTAAGCCATCACATTCTAATTTTAAAGTTTATGCCTTTTAACTATTTGTTTCGAGAAATTATGCGACAGTAAATAAATATGCTTTTGTGTAAGAAATTACGTTTCAGGTAGCTTGCCTTTTGACATTGTTGCCGACATACCTTTTGTTTAGCTAACATATTGATAATCTTTTATCCCTAGAAAATAAATGCATTTCGATGTCACTTGTTGAAATTTATTGCAATATTTCGACACCTACTTTATAGAATTCTAACAATGGATTTGTAGGTACTCAAACTGTTGAGTGACACTAACTTGATGCAATTACATCAGACTAATTACTTTCTTTGCGTATTGCATGCGACAATTGGGTTTTTAATTACCCCCTCACCAGACTAATTACATCAGTGTAATTAACACGCAAATACTCTAATTACCTCTCACCAGACTAAATTGATGTACATTAATTATCATACAATTGTACCAATTCAATTAGATGCATTGCAATTACACCAGTCTAATTACAGCGCAATAATCCAATTTCATTTCTCGTGACAATTGGGTTTTTAATTACTCCCCTCCAGACTAATTACACCAGTGTAATTAATGCACAAATAGTCTAATTGCCAACAATACTCTAATTACCCTAATTACCTCTATTACAATTGCAATTACACCAGTATAATTACCGACAATACTCTAATTATCTAATTACCTAATTACCTCTATTGCAATTACATTAGTCTAATTACCCCCCACCAATCTAATTACCTCCCACCAATCTAATTACCCCCCACCAATCTAATTACCCCCCACCCCAGAAAAAAGTGGTGGGGGAGCAAAAGTGGTGGGGGGATTACTCTGCCGGTAATACCTATCTATTAATGGACGCTTGAGAAAAAAATAGAGTCAACTTGCGTGAAAAGTTGGTAAAGTTCGAATAATGAATAGTACTCTGCAAATACCGCGCTGATTGCTTAAACAAATTTTTACTCTCACAGACGTGAGGAATGTAGACGACTAAAAATTTCATTAAGTACAGGGTGAGTTTTCTAAGATGATACCCCCCCTTATCTCCGTAAATAACGAGGTGTTTTAAAAAACAAAAACGCTGTCCTATACAGTTTTTTCTGAACTTTCCATATCTGCTATCAGAATTTTCCTAGCTCGCTTAATATACGAGGGATGTTCAAAAGTAACATTTTTTTAAATGGAACACCCTGTATATTTTTATATATTTGGATTCGCCTTGTTTCTCTGATTACAAAAATGTATATTTGTTATATGTTTGTATCAATAATAACTGCCAAACATCGAAAAGTATTCTTAGCAAAATAAGTCCTAACAAATTTAATAGTTGTAAGTTGTAAGTAGGCTGGGCGATTAAAACAATATTTGAAAGAATGTTGACAGTTCTAGCAATAGTTGGTTCAATAAGTATAATTGTTATAATATAAATATGAACTATTCTCGTGCAGAAAAGTTTGATATGTATAATGGAATTACAGATTTTACTATATTTTGAAGAAAATCCCTACGCCTCAACTCGAAATTGCGCATCAATAAAACAAATTTCTCAAAGATCAGTAGTAAAAACCTTAAAGAAATACAGGAGGAAGGCGTATAAAGTAATGCCGGTTCAAAAGCTGTTTCCTCAAGATCATATGTATCGATTACAATTGTGTCAGCAATTAATTGATAGAGAACATGAACGAATTTTTCATAACATTCTATGGACAGATGAAGCATCATTCACAACTGCAGGATGTTTTAATAGAAAAAATATGCACTACTGGTCGTTAGGAAATCCTCATAGATATAAAGAAATTCAATTTCAAGGACGCCAATCTCTTCAGGTAAACAGAAACACTCATTAGTAATACATAAAAACTATTCTTTTTAACGGGTAGACCAAATATAAATTTTCTAGGTCTAAATAGAAACGTTGGCAATTATTCATATTAATGTAAAGCATCATTTTTTTAAGGTTTGGTGTGGTATAATTAATAACAAAATAATTGGGCCAATTCTTTTTAATGGGAATTTAAATGGTGAGAGATATTTAGAATTTCTGCGAAATGAAATTGATTTTTTTTTTGGAAGATCTTCCCTTAGAAATCATTAGGAACATTGTCTGGCAACAAGACGGTGCACCCAGTCATAATGTGATGAACGTCCGCATTTATTTAGATGAAAATTATGAAGAGTGGATAGGAAAATATGGAACTATTAGATGGCCACCGAGAAGTCCAGATCTAACGCCCTTAGATACGTTCTTGTGGTCGTATTTGAAAAACAAAATTTATGATGAAGATAACTTAACATTAGATATTATACGTGAACGAATAAATCAAGAAATACGTTATCTAAACAATAACCCACAGATATTGCAACATGTTATCCAAAACCTAATTAAGAGATATCACCTGTGTATTGCACAAAATGGTGGCCACTTTGAAAATATATTGTAGCTTTTCTTCCAAGTTGGTTTTTTAGTAAAATACTGTTTTTATGTTTTGTTTAAAAGTGTTTTGTTACTACTATTTTCCTTTTTCAAATTTAAAAAGCAAGGCCAGAACAAAAGACTAATAGTGGAGTTCACATGATATCAAATTGTGATTTCCGTTTGCACTTCGAGGTTAAAAGCTAAAACCTATTTCAAATGATTCGTTACCTTCTGGAACATCAAAATCCGATGGTCGTCAAAATGTCGTCCTGTACGGGGTGGCTGTAGGGGATGAAATGTGAAAAACACCCTAAAAATTTTTTTTTCACTATTTTAATCTACAGAACATGAGGATCACTTTTATTAAAGCAAATTATGCTTTAGACTAAGGCAAATATTAGAAAAAAAATATTAAACAATTCGTAAAGCACGGAGTTAAATGGGCGACGTCTAAGTTTATCGTACACTGGTGAAAAGTGTCTTATTGAACAGGCAATGTTTTCGCTTAACACCGCACTAGCTACTTTATTCTCATTATGATAAAAAAACACCCTTTAATAACGTTGTAGATTGGAATTTCAGGATGCTAAGGCACTTTTTACTTTTTTAATATGACCGCTCCCCAATTTTTGAATGGGTTTTTTAGGAGCGCACGCACAAGATCTTTTAAGGTCGACATTCGTTTGTATTCGTACCGGGAGAGATATTTTTAAGGTCCATTATCGCCTGTTTTCGCAGTAAAGACGTGCATTTGACTAATTATATGAAAAATACGAACTAAACTGTATTAGGTATGTATTTTATTTAAACGAAATATTATTTTTTTTATGAATTTATTTTGCTTTAAATAGTTTATAGTACAGTTACTTGGTGATCTCCAGTTACTTGGTGATATCATTTCTAACTAATTCTATAGTTGTTTTAAATTAAAATATTTTTGGATAGTTTGATTCAAAATGGGTCAAATACCTATCAAATATTAAAAAGGAATAAGGGTGCTTTTCGTTGGGGTGCGTTTCACCCCAACTTAGGAGTTTCGAAAAGATAAAAAGTGACTGTTGGAACGTGTGGATCATCGAATTCTACTCCAAAACACCTCTCTATAACGTACTTTTTGCTTTAATACTCGCCGAGTTAAAGGGATTAAAAACGTTGATTTTTAAACAGAAGACACTGATTTTTCTAAGGTTTTAAATAAGCAAATTACTCAAAGAGGATCACATTTTCGAAAAAGTTAGCTAATGAAATAAATGAAATAAAAATTAGTTTAGGCTCATCGTAGTCGAGATACAGTAGGTGCATTTGAATGTAGACCTGAAAAGGGCACGCGTTCAAATAATCATAACTCTGGTTTAAAAAACCTTTTGACGTGTATCTTGAATCAAATTGAAACTTATTACAGTAGCTTAAAATTGTGTTTTGGCTGCTAAATCAAAAATGATACAAGGAAAATAAAGGCAAATTTTTAATTTTTGACAAAATAAGTGCCCGTTTTTTTGGTTCAGTAAATTCCAAATTGAAAATATAAAATTCCAAATTATGTTTTTTGTTAGTCATTATTATGTATACGCTCAAATTTTTTTGACCGTGATGGATGCATTATCTAAAAGATTTTACACTAAATGTATTTTGAAAATTTTTGAAATAATGAATTTTATGGCTTTGAAGTTAAAAAACTTAGCAGGGAAGAATCTCTCCAAAGAATGTTACCAAAGACAAACAATAATGACAATAAACTAAGGAAAATGCTACAGTTTTTTATTATTTTTTTTAATTGACGCATTTAAGATGAATATAGAAAAACTAACAACCTTTGTACTTTTTTGACCTACCTGATATTAAAGAGGATTAAAAGACCTTCAAAATGATTTTTATTGATGATTTTTAGTGTTAATTGCAAAGGAGATATGACCGAAATAAGAGGCGCGCCTCATTTTAGCAAATTACGATATTGCTCGTTTTGCGGTAATTTATTAGTCTCTGAAATTCGTTAATTATTGATATATTAACTTTAGGGGTGGTTTTCATCCTCTTAGGGGTAAGATCAATTATTTTTCTTATTAAGGGATGAGTTTTATATTGACCATATTGAGGGTCCAACATAAAATTTTTTATTTCTTACTTCACATTCGTGATCATAGCGACTCCAAAAACATAAATAAGTTTAAATAATTTATTCTCAGTACCTACTTGGTTAATTATTGAATATTTTAAACTTTGTAGTGGCCTGCAGTGTGAAATTATCATGCATCGGTTCCTGCATGTGTGTGGGACAAAAAGCCCTTTGTAATAATCCCAAAATCAAGGAAACTCGTCTTATTTTTGAAATAGTTGAAGAATCGTTAGAATCTGAATTCGAAAAATTTAATGACAGACACTATGTTCAAACTGTTTAAACCATAATGATAATATCATATAAAAAGTAATAATCTGTTCAAGTGAAATACACAATATAATTAATATAATTACTTTATATTATACAGATTATTCATATTTTTCATACAATTGGTCAAATGAAGGTGTTTATTGCGCAAGCAGGCGATAATAGGCTTTAAAACACCGTCATAGAGGTTTTTTTTTTTTGAGTAGAATTCGATGATCCACGCGTTCCAACAGTCACTTTTTATTTTTTCGAAACCTAAGTTTGGGTGAAACTCACCCCCAACGAAAAACACCCTTATTCCTTTTTAATATTTGATATTTGACCCATTTTGAATCAAACTATCCTAAAATATTTTAATTCAAAACAGCTATAAAATTAGTTAAGATCACCAAGTAACTGTACTATGAACTATTTAATGCAAAATAAATTCATATAAAAAATATTTCGTTTAAATAAAATACATACCTAATACAGTTTAGTTAGTATTTTTCATATAGTTAGTCAAATGCACGTATTTACTGCGAAAACAGACGATAATGGACCTCAAAAATATCTCTCCCGGTACGAAAACAAACGAATGTCGACCTTAAAAGATCTTGTGCGGGCGCTCCTAAAAAACCCATTCAAAAATTGGGGAGCGGTCATATTAAAAAAGTAAAAAGTGCCTTAGCATCCTGAAATTCCAATCTACAACGTTATTAAAGGGTGTTTTTTGATCATAATGAGAATAAAGTAGCTAGTGCGGTGTTAAGCGAAAACATTGCCTGTTCAATAAGACACTTTTCACCAGCGTACGATAAACTTAGACGTCGCCCATTTAACTCCGTGCTTTCCGAATTGTTTAATATTTTTTTTCTAATATTTGCCTTAGTCTGAAGCATATTTTGCTTTAATAAAAGTGATCCTCATGTTCTGTAGATTAAAATAGTGGAAAAAAAATTTTTAGGGTGTTTTTCACATTTCATCCCCTACAGCCACCCCGTACAGGACGACATTTTGACGACCATCGGATTTTGATGTTCCAGAAGGTAACGAATCATTTGAAATAGGTTTTAGCTTTTAACCTCGAAGTGCAAACGGAAATCATTTCTAGAGGGTTTTGGAGCGGCCGTGGACTCTACTATAATGAAAATAAAATTTAATAAATAAACGAGCCGTCCAGATTGGTGCGAATAGGAATAAAGATTGATAGTTTTCGCAGTTATTATTGATACAAACATATAACAATTATACATTTTTGTAATCAGAAAAACGAGGCGAATCCAAATATATAAAAATATACAGGGTGTTCCATTTAAAAAAATGTTACTTTTGAACATCCCTCGTATATTAAGCGAGCTAGGAAAATTCTGATAGCAGATCTGAAAAGTTCAGAAAAAACTGTATAGGACAGCGTTTTTGTTTTTTAAAACACCTCGTTATTTACGGAGATAAGGGGGGGTATCATCTTAGAAAACTCACCCTGTACAATTTCGGCGTAAATATTATCCTTGCCCTGCTTCTGGGTGTCTGATTTCGAGTAAGAATACATGAAAATGTTTTTTGGTCCTTAGTTCTATAACTAGGCTATTTACAAAGCAATTTCGTTAAGATTTTTATAATATCTCGGTTATAAAGCGGAATAACTCATTTTTAATCAATTTAATGATTCTTTCTACCGGGAATAGCAAATATTTAAAAATAGGGCGAATGTGCCAAGTGAAAGAACTTTAAATTAAATTGCGTGAAAGGTTGGTAAAGTTCGAATAATGAACATTTGTGTATATCAAATAATTGTTTATTTCCTTCGAAATGTACTTGCGAAAATAGTACCCTGCAAATACCGCGCCGATTGCGTAAACAAATTCTTACTCTCTCAGTCGTGAGGAATATTTGTATGACTAAAAATTTCATTAAGTTCCCAATTTCTGCGCGAATATTATCCTTGCCCTGCTTCCGGGTATCTAATTTCAGAGTAAGAATACATGAAAATGTTTTTTGCTCCTTAGTTCTATAACTAGGCTATTTACAAAATAATTTCGTTAAAATGTATTTAATATCTCGTTATGAAGCGGAATAACTCATTTTTAATCAATTAAAAATTCTTTAATATCGGGAATTTTTAAAGCAAATATTAAAAAATTGGGCGAATGCGCCAAGTGAAAAGAGCTTTAAATTATATGGTTTGATTAATTAATTTTTTTATCAAATCGCAATTATTTACGTGCCACATTGTTAAATTTTTAGGTAGTATTAAGTATAATAAAACTTTTTGGTTAGTTAAAGATTTGATGAAATGTTTCCAGACAAAACAGGGAATAAGCAACATGCAACACTCATGTGCACACTATTTAGAGGAATTTATAGCACTAGGATATGTACCAACAAGCTGGTGGAAGGTAAAGGTGGTATTTATACCAAAGCTAGGACGTAAGACCTATGCCCAAGTCAAATCCTTCTGGCCTGTCAACCTGACATCCTTCCACCTGAAATCCATGGAGAAACTAGTGAATAGTACCCTCTCATCGAAGCCAATATGCCTACCAAATAGGAAAATCATATAAGCTAGCCATACACGAGCTTACTCACAGAATGGAAAAGGTACTGGACAGCCAGGAAACGGCTATAAGAACTTTTCTGAACGCTGAAGGGTCAACTTCATTCGGTTCCATAAGCAGAGCAGTGAAGAGACAATCAATAACAAGGTGGATTGACTCGGCACTCAGAACCAGAAATATACAAACCATACTGAGATTTATGACAGAGGAGGTTCCGTAACCAGAGGTTGTCCACAGCGAGGTTTCTATCACCCCTTTTGTGGTGTCTGGTTATGGATGAACTCCTAGTACAATTGAAACGGCAAGGAGTATATGCGCAAAGATTTAATAAATGAATTGTCAATATGTTGCTGCAGAATAACAAAAGATTTTCCCTGGCAATACTGATTTTATATATATATATATATATATATATATATATATATATATATATATATATATATATATATATATATATATATATATATATATATATATATATATATATTTGTAATCAGGACGAAACGTTGATTTCAAAAATATAAAAATATACAAGGTGTTCCATAAGAAAGTCATAAGTTTGGTCAGTATCTCCGAAATACGATTTTCATTTGTTTCTGCGATAGATGCATTGAGATGATAAGAAAATTTCCTGAAACTTTTGTATTAACCATTTTTTACTAGGATTAAAAATAAGAAAGTTAAGGGTGGTAAAATCTCTCGTGAATACCCCTGTACATTGGGTATCCTAACAGGACATTGCATACTAAATAAATATCTCACCAATATAGGTGAATGAAGGACAATTCAGAATGCAGGATGTGTGGCATTTTATCACATCGTGTGTGAATACCCAACCCTGACGACGAGAGGGATAGCGCTTTTCGGGGAACCGTTAGAAGTACCGCAAGAGATAGTTATAGTTCCCATTGACTGCATACTCGCCTTCTTCGGTTCTCATAGAATAGGGAGACTATGGAGTACAATAAGCTCAATCTCACAGGGAGTCAAGATCGCAACCCGTAAGGAAAAAGAAAAAGTTAAATAAATATTTCTAATACTAATAGTAATAAAGTTTCATAATACCTAATATTTGATTTTCCTTTGAGTTTATCGGTATTTAAAGAGTACGAACACTGCAGTTTCCTCACTTATTTTGATAACTGTGTGATTTAGACTTCCTTAAAATCATGCTGCTGAAGTGATCTCAACAAAATATTGCCATACATGTTACAAGCTCACACAATATCTAACAAGTATCAGAAATATATTCCTTGCTAAATAATCGACTAGCAAAATATCAAATAATTAAAATTCGACTATGATTACGTAATAACAGCCAAAGTCAAAGAAAAATCTATGTAATTTATATTACTAAGTAGGTACCTACTACTGTTTTTGTTATAAACCAAATAGTTTTTTTGTATAATTTCCTATTTTTCTTGATACATATTGTTTATCATTGACTTTATATAGGTCTTATATAAGCATAATAATAACAAAAAATAAGTATCCAATTTGATATAGTTATATTGTTATTCCACTTCTGATCATACAAATATAAAATCCATTGGACGTAAATTATTTATAATACTGTTTCGTGTCCTGTACTATATTATTTTACATACAACGTTCGTGGGACGTAGGACAAATGAAAAATACTCCTTCGGTATTTAGATTGACCGGTTTCTGCAGAATAACCTGCCTTCCTCAGAATCTATAATTTATTAAACATGTAAAGAATATAGGAATTATAAGAAACATTAAAGACACTTACCAATCTACAAGTGAAAACTATCAATTCCAATTAATTTCATAATTGGATTCGTCAAATATAAAATTACAAAACAATACGTTAAAGACGTCAAAAGAAAACAAATAATAATCACACATCACATTATTTAAACAATTTAAAAAATTTTAAAAAACACAATTATAATATTTTCACACGTGGCAGTCCTTATGATTATATAGGTTAAGATTTGATAAAACTTCTTCTATAAAATAATTTTTGTATCCATAAATCTAACCTCACTAATATAAACTACCTACAAGTACAATTGGATTAAAGATTCTCATACTCCTCTTCTTCCCAATTGCTATCACATATTATAACGTAAATTAGAAGAAGAAGAGAGCATGGAAATGCCCTAACCAACAAAATTCTTACTAATTAAACTTATTTAACAAAGATTTATAGATCACACTTAAATTATCAACATCTGTTCTTATATTAACACAATCTTTATTACCATTTATATGCATCATTTCTAGCAAAAGTCTTTTACCTAAATTTTCCTCAGTATCTATAATTTTTATTTCCTCAAAATTAAATGCACAGTTCTGTTCTACTACATGGTTAGCCAAAGCCGTTGAAGTTTTTTTGTTTTTTACGTCATATTGGTGGTTTTTAACTCTCGAACTTAACCACTGTTTAGTATGGCCTATATAATATTGTTTCCCATAATTACACGGAATTTGATATACAACATTACTTTTTAACAACGATGGAGTTTTATCTTTATTTTTATTGAATAAAAGTCTTAGTGATTTGTCATTATAAAATACCACTTTAGTGTTATCATTTTCCAAAATTCTTTTTAAATTTTGTGACAAACCATTCACATACGGACTTTTATAATATGACGTATTGTTATTAACATTAGTTCCATTAGTCATTCTTGATCTATTATCTGAGAAGAAAGTTTGAAATAAACCATCGGAATAGTTATTATTAATTAAGATGTTTTTAGCTATACTATAGTTTCTTTGTTTGTACTCATTACTACATAACTTATCAGAGAGGGTGAAAATATATTAACAGAATGGTATAGAAAACACATTAATTCCAACAGAATTTTAAATTTTTATTCAAGTCACCCATTAAATAAAAAAATCGCGATTATAAAGTCAATAAAATTTAAGATTGATAAGTTATGTAGTAATGAGTACAAACAAAGAAACTATGATATAGCCATTCGTAAATGGGTCGATCCATACATCTTCATTCCGAAAAGTTTAGCATAACCAAGAATTACTAGTTTAAAGTGAGTTTCCATCAAGGTGGTAGTAATAACACATATTATTCATTCTGTATTAATCTGTATATTATTATATTGAATTAAATTATTTTCTTTACGTGTAAGTTTTTTATCCCAAATTATTCATTAAAAATTTTTCTTATACTTAAAATATACTATCATTTTGCTGAACTATTAATAATTATTGCAATTATTAAAAAATGGTTTATTTCAATATTTTAGTAATAAATAATACATTTGATACTTTTTATGTATTAGTTCTATCTTTCAGCATAGGTAGAATGCTATACATAGATTTACCGTGGTTGTCGCTTATTTAAACATACCAGCTATGTACAATGTACATAACGGTGAATAAATCTTCATACCCAAAGCACCCCTCCAATAATGAGAAAAGGGAATACAGCGGTCCATTTAGAGAACGGGCATTTTCGTTAGTATTATACTATAAAAATAACGAAAAATGTATTTAATTTGTCCCTCTGGGCTACTATGTAATTTTGAAAACTGATTTATCACCCTTTTAAATGGATTTATTTGCAAGAAATTAAAATTGCTGTGATAAGATAAATATTCGTCCTACTTTTATTTAAAATCACATAAATGAGACATTTAATTAAACTGAAAAAGTTTGAAATTTAAATAGGAGAGGATTCGGATGCAATTAAAAGTTAATTTTTACTCAGTCAGTTTAGATGCTGAAAAACTAAATTAAATTGCATTTTCTACTATAGGGAGTATGGAGCCATCTGTAGTCGGATAGCTGATATACGCTTTAAAGCTCAGGAGTTTAGTAGGGAAATGTTCATTAGGTATTTCATTCAGTTTAATAATAATATACATTATTTAGCATAGATGACGCTTATGTAAAGTTTAAGAATTTTTGTGAAATTTTAATGTATTAATAATGATAACAATAATAATTATAATTTGCCTTTATACCACAATATTATTTCCGTCCTATAAGAAAAAGAAGAATATAACTAAATTTTGTAATGAATAAACAAAAATTCGTTTGTACCATTCAAAGTGGACACATACATATAACTCTTTTCCATTTAACCCACTTTATATAAATTATTTAATATTTATTTAATAAAAACATACAAATAATATCAATTTATAGCTTGCGAATAGAATTTAGTAGGGTGAATTATCAATTATTGTATAATCAATTAAAAATTGATTGAAAATTTGGGGATAAAAGAGGAAATTAAATCAAATATAAAACGTAATTCATTTTCCATAAGAATATTAAAATATGAAACGAATTGTGAAATATATTTGATCTAAATTTTAGAAAAGTCTTCTATAGAGTTAAGTAGTTGTTTGAGTTTTACTTGGAATGTCTTAATTCGTGACGATGTTTTAAGTATACAGGGTGATTTATACCAGGAACTGAAAAATTAATAATCGTGTTCGAGATGGGATTCTAAGCAAAAAATTCAAAATATTTTTTTTCCGATCGGCCGTTGTTTCAGAGATATCGAGGTTCAAACTTTTGAAAGATATAATTTCAAGTTTCACAAAAAAACTAATAGTAGGCCATATGAAAACACTTTATTTTATCACTGTAATGGTTACACAGAAAGAAAGACCATTACTTTAACTTACAACTATGTTCGAAAAGTCCACCGCCAGCCGCGATGCTTCAAGCCTGGTGGTGGCCTTTGAAAATAAAAGCACTGAATTATAAACTGCAGCAAAATCTCGTTCATTTTCAATTTGAAGTACAGCATTCATAATTCTGTCTCGTAATTGCTCTTCATTGTGAATTTATTCTGCATAAACTATAGTATTATGACAACTGTCAACAACTAGTAAATAAGTGTTTTGTTTCAAAACAATTTCCATGACTTACTATTAATTTTATGGACAAAAATTATAAGTTTAGAAAATTTCATGCCTCGATATCTCCAAAACAAAGGCCGATCGGAAAAAAGTTATTTCGCATTTTTTGCTTAGAATCCAGACAACACGTGCGTTGCTCAGTGTTCGAAACACAAATGTCGTGTGCTGTGCGTGCCTGGTACATTGTTGAAAAGATGCAAGAAATTATTGTGGCTGTTAGGTATTATCCCATTTTATATGACACAAATGATCCCTCAAATATGAATCCAAACTAAGAGATGACATTTGGAACACGATTGCCAAATCATGTGAATATAAAAATCGGTAAGTAAACGAATGCATATACAGTGTGGGCCAAGAAAGTGCACATTTTATTTGCCTTATTAATTTTCTTTATTTATTGGCAGTTGTATACCAAGTTTCCCTGAAAAGTACAATAATGTACAGTACTTTATAGGCGTTTAGGCAATCAAGTCAAAAGTGTTTCAGCTACAATCAGTACTTATACAGGGGGTTTTAAAAATATGCCTTATTTTAATTGTTTCGCAAAAATAAGAATTTTCAAACAAATAAAAATATGTGTATTGAAAAGCCAAACGTTTCATGAGTACACCCGTTTTTATTTGGGGACTTTTTTGGCCCACCGTGTAGATATGGTACAAAAACAAATCAGACAAATTATGATCTTTTATTATTAAAAACATATAACTATTAAATACACATTTTTTGAAATTTTAATTTTAGTGATAATTTTTCAATAATTAAATTACTAACTGAAAAATATATTCTCACCATTCAAGCGAAGGCAATAAATAACTGGTGTTGGACAATGTGCGCGAACATGCTCAGCACACGAAGATTTCGTGCGCTACGCCGTTTGTGCTGCCTTGAATGGGTTGCGTGGCATGCGTCTCAATGTGCGCCTTGACTTAACCGCATCTAATAAAATTAACAGATAGGAAGGCTTAACGAGGAATATATATTTAAGTTTTTTTCTCAATTTTCTGTCTATAATTTATTTTTCATCTGAAGTCACCTAATATTTTAGACTTTACACTTTATTTTAAATTATTGTTGTTAACCATTTTAATATATTTTTTAAAACATTAATCAATGTAGCTTACTTTAACTTTACTGTTCTGCATGAAAAAATGTTTGTTTGTAGTGTTCTTTTAGTGAAATGGATTGAGTTTTCGCAATTTTCTGGTAGATGTCGCTACAACATCTTATTATATTTACTTTTAGTCAAAACAGTAAATTAAGTTTCAATCAAATAGACTTGAAAATGTAAAAATTTAATTATACTAGCTACAAATTATGTAAAATAATGTATTGTTTATCGTAGGGCTATAACTGTATTTTGAAAAAAGCATCATTTGCTGAAAAAGGTCGTACTTATTTCTGAAAGTAAAAGATGGGTTGGAATTTGAAAATGGAAAATTTATAGGACAATAATGAACTTACTCAGAAGATTTTTATGTCCTTAATTAAAAAATTAATAAAAATACACACATAAAAGTTACTATAAATTTGAAACAAATTCCAGAAAAATTTTATAAATCAATTTTGTCTTTTCATCTTGTTCAATTCTAACCAAAAAATGTCCACCCGGGATCTGCCAGCTGATTCAACAAAAATTTTAAAGAAATAAATCTCATCAAATTCCTAGACAGAAGAAGTCAGCCTCTTCCAATGGAGTAATACTTAATGTTGGGGATGTCTGCGACATTGGTGAAACGGAGATATACCTTTCGATGACGGAGAACTTAATAACGTATGACTGGCCACGTGACATTGGTGGAATAAAGTCACGCTTACCTATTGGTAAGCGTGACTATTAAGATCCACATCATTATGTGGATCTTAATAGTACGCATAACCTCCCAAGCAAAATCAGAAAAGAACCATATCTCCTGTTAAACACATACATAAATGGCCAGAAGAGCTCACTCACTACACTTCAGAAGTAGATCATGACATGAGGGTCGGAAGCCGGAACATCGTCTACAAATCAAATCAAAATGAAAATGTGATTGCTTTATTATATTTGTATTTTTATTTTTTTGAGTATACCTTGTGAGTAGATAAATAATTTTTATATTATGTATGATTCCTTTTTTCATGTAAAAAATATCAAGAAAACCAAAAAACAATTCGATGAAGATGATGCTGCTACCGTTGTAATTTGAGACTGTGCAAGAAGACCCAAGATGGTCGTTTTAAGGTTAGATAACTCATTTTATTGAGTCAAGTGAATAAAATGGAGTAAATGCTTCTACTTGCATTCATAGGTAAATCACTTACGGTTGAGTGAATAAAATATTAAGTAAATACTTTATATTAAGCGTTTACTTCTACTTGTAGTAATTACTTGTATATATAGCAAAGTCTCAGTTCTTCCAAATATTTATTTAAAATCGAGTGGATAATTCGAAGTTAATACTTTCTGTTGACAGTAAATGCTCGATCATTTCTAAGGTAGATTAACAATGTACTTATGAATTTCAATATTTCTTGGGTTTATAGGTTCGAAATAAAATATTCTGTTTTAATACATAATTTATATTAAAACACAGGAACAATAAAATTGTTAATGTTTCGCTGACGATTATCAGCTTTTTCAAAACAAAGTTAAAGACTAGACTATCTTACTATAAAAGAAGTCTAGTCTTTAACTTTGTTTTGAAAAAGCTGATAATCGTCAGCGAAACGTTAACAATTTTATTGTTCCTGTGTTTTAATATAAATTATGTATTAAAACAGAATATTTTATTTCGAACCTATAAACCCAAGAAATATTGAAATTTATAAACAAAAAGTTTCAAGAAAGCAAAAATTTATAATGTACTTATGGTTAATAAATGGCAGCTTTCATGCATTTACGTGCGAGTAAAAATTATTGAAAACGATGGAGTCTTAGCCCTAGTCATTCGAAATGTTTCTTAAGGTTTGAATCTGAACGTGTAAATTTTTTGTGTAACGAGTTTTTGCGAGCAAATCACGAAGAGGTGGAGCACTGTCTCCAAGGAAAAAAAAATTATATTTAGATATTTCTTCGTTATCTAAGCGATCTGGTCTTTCAGAGCGGAGTAGCAGAAGACTTTGGGATTCATTGTACTACAGCCTGCAAAACGATAGATTGGGTTCATAATAAAGTGTGCCAAAAGGCAGATCAGTGGTTTAAATTTTCAACAACTGTCAATGAAGCGAAATTAAAGTGGCAATCGCGTTTCACAATTCCTACTGTAACCTGTCGTTAGATTGTACCCATGTCAAAAGAAAAAGACCAGGAAAATACGTAAATCAGTAAAGCTTTAACAGTGCAGTGGAGCAAATACTTAATTATTTCGTTTATAAGTAAATACTTGCTAGTAATTACTTACCATTTTCCAGCAAATACTACCTACTAAAAGTAAACGGTTATTCTCTCAAAACTAAGTGTTTGCTTCTACTTGTCAGACTCTACTTTACTAAATAATAAATACTTTCTAGTGTCTACTACTTTTTATTCACTTGGCTCATATTGAAACATTTCATTCACAGACGGATCTACTTTTATAACTAATGGGGTAGTGTCGTCTCAAAATTGTAGGTGCTCATAGGAGAATCCTATTTTCTGAATTACCACTAATAGTCAAAAGTTTAAAAAAGTTTGGTGTGGCTCAATGTAAGTATCATAGAATAATCGGTTCTTATTTTATTGATGGAATATTGAATCAAGACACTTATTTAGAAATTTTAAATTTGTTTTGGGCGAACTGGACAAGGTCTCATTATTTACCCATTTTGAGAAAGCATTATATAATCAGATCACCTACTTTTACTATGATGATTAATTATAATAATTTTCAACAACATTGTGATATCTTTGGTGGTGATACGTTTGAAACGGGTGTTAAAAATTTGAAACACACATTGCATGAAGTTTCAAACAACATTAATATTTTTCATTGAAGTATTTATATTGTGATAAGTAGATATAAACTTTCAAGTTCATTCTTCATTCTTATACTTGTCATGATGTTGACTTTATATTTGTGTTTATAATTAATTTAATTTTGTTATTGTATTTAGAAATAATTTAATTCTGTACCTATTATTAAAGCATAACTTTTCATAAAGAATGACCTTTTCTCGTCAAATCAAAAATAAGAAAATCGACAAGAGTGCGGTACCTGAACCGGGGACACATTGTATATTATAGTATATGATTGATTTTAATAATAATTAAAGTAATAGCTATTTGTATCACTAGGGAGGAAAGTGCCACTTTTCCTCCCGTGGGTGAAGTTCACTGCCCGACGTGAAGCGGAGGGCAGTGATCACCAAGGGAGGAAAAAGCACTTTGATCCCGTGTGATACATATGATTTTTTCTACTACCTGTATAATTAACTTATATATGTAAATAGATCAATTATTTGATTTTATTGAAATAAAAACAAATCCTTAAATATAGCTTAAATACATTATTTTTAGATGTTAGAATTATTGGTTATATTTATATTCAATGTGCAATACACTTTCCTCCCTCATATGGGGGAAGAAAACACTTTCCTCCCTCATATGGTGGAAGAAAGTACTTTCCTCCCTAAAGAGGAAAAGTGGCATTTTCCTCCCTCATATGAGGGAGGAAAGTGTGTACTTTCCATTATGGTAGGAGGAAAAATAATTTTTTCTCATTTAATTAATGCAGAGCCAATAAAAAATATATTTAATTTTCGATTCCAAAGACAATGCAGACTTTCAACAAACAAGTAGCCCACATTAATCTTACTAAGTTAATAACTTTATCCGAAACTTCTAATTCCTTGTCAGAAATCATATTTATTTTCTTTTCCAATATCTTAAAAAACATGTTCTACAAAGGCAATTGCAAATATTAGTTTGTGTATCAAAACGGAAATGTGGCACGAGAAAATAGGACAGTTGGAAGCAGAGCATTCAGCAGTTCACCCAGGACAGGTCCATGCCACTGAGCAGCAGTTGTTGACCCAGTGCAGCTTGCATAGATTCAATCAATATAATCTTGCCCCGGCCCTGAATTTGCATTTGTTCTATAGCCGACGACCCACTTTACACTACATTGATGCATTTCTGTGGCTGCTTTATTCTATTTTTGGTGAATATATTTCAATGCCGGCTACAATACATTTTTTTACCTGGTTGACCTTAGCATAATAAATGCGCTTGATATTAATTTTTAATCAAATTTCCTCCTACGATGTTAACATTTCTTACACAGACGTATTAAAATAACGGTATATAATTTTGGACCCTCATTTTTATTCTTTAGCACCATCAAACCGATAGAACGCACTTCATATTAAGGAGGTCAAGTAAGAACAGTCCAGTTTAAAGATGTAAATTTAAACTACACAGCAATTAAAACTGAATTAAAAGCATTATTTTCAAGAACCTTTTACTTATTTAGAATACCTATATGTAGTTCAGTAAAAATAAGTTATTGAAATAAAAATAATTTTCTCAATATGGTGTGAAATTTGACCTTTGGAAAAAATGCACAGTCCTTCTCAAAGATGCAACCGAAGGAGACATTGAAAATGACGAAGTAGAACGCAAATCTTGTGAAATTTCGGATGTGACAAAAATGAAAATTTGTTGCAAAGTAGTAAATAGTTATTTCATTAATACAAAACATTTTCAAAAAGTAAACCGTATTATCAGCAGTTTTATTTAGAAATAAAAATAAAACGGTACTTTATTAACAACATTTTCAGAATTAAAACTAATATGGTATTTACAAATACAGTATATTCACTTTTGAACCAAAGCAGTTTGTGAGTGAATAGGAGATAGCAGTAAAGCGAGAGCACTACACATGCGTGACTGCATGTCGATCTCAGAATGTTAGCGCTCTCGCTTTATTCTCTCCTATTCACTCACAAAGTGCTTTGGTTGAAAAGTGAATTTACTGTATATTTCACTAACAAACATTTTTATTGTTAAAACTAAAATAATTTCCTGAAGATTAAAAGTGATTCCTAACAATTACAAATAAATACCGATATCGATTAATCGCAAACTATTAAACGCAGCAAATAATACAGGCAGTGTCAAAAATAAACAGGAACATAGCGAATTCGTTGACACTTGACATAAACGTTTAAAAATACATATGTACATATATTTCAAGAAACTGAAGAGTCTCGAACCGTAAAGGGTAAAGTCGGAGCCGCCATCCTGGAAACACGTGGGATGAACAAGGTTTTTAGATGTATAATAAAAATAGTCAATTGAACCATGAGAAATATTCAAAAAATTAGATTGACTTATTATATTTTCATTTATGGAGAAATATTGATTTTTGACTTTTTCATTAATTTTTTTCCCCAAATTTACGTTTGTTAATCATTATTGTATAAGAGAGGATTTTCGAGTAGATTAAAAGTTTACATTATACAGGGTGATTCGCGAGCAATGAGCCATAGCCTAATGGCAGATGGAACACTTCAAGGCAAGTATAGATCAACAATGAAAACATTTTTTGAGAACTCGTAAAGAAGATACAGAGTGTTTTATGCATTTGGTCTGACAATTCAAAGAGCTATTTTTCTGCAATGGTTGGAGGTAATCGAATAAAATTTGCCAGTAATACTCCTCACCTGGGATTTGTCAGAATGGCCTACTTGATTTTGAAAGATCCAGCCAAATATCTTAGGTTATTATTCTTTTCAATTTCAAAATAAAATTGTGTATGTATCTTTCTTATACTATTTTTGCTTCTTCCTATAGACTAGATAGGAAATTTTTTGCTATGTCTCAGAAGATATGTGAATCTAAAGCATTTGAATAAACTCTATCAAACTATTCCCATAAATAATGCCAGGTCAAAGCGTTAATCGTGATGCACTAAATTGTTTTGTGATTTTTTTGCCGAAACAGTATAATAGGTGTGCCGTCAAAATTGATTAGCTATTCTGATAGCATTTTTTCTGAATTTTCCCAGTCCTCTAATAATTTTCCAGAAATGCGATAGAAAAATGTACTTTTCTGTCGAAAACGAGAAGGGCAGATCTTTACCAAGTCTTGACCTGGATTTTTCAAAATCAAGTTGGCCATTCTGCCCAGGTGAGGAATGTTACTGGTAAATTTCATTCGATTACTTCCAACCATTGCAGAAGAATAGCTCTTTGAATTGTCAGACCAAATGCATAAAACACTCTGTATCTTCTTAACGAGTGGTCAAAAAATGTTTTCCTTGTTGATCTTTTTTATATGTTCATGTGATTTCTGGGTTTCTGACGAAGAAAAAATTCTCCATTTAATTTTTCCTGTTAGGGTCTTATAAATATATCTTTTTCTTCAAAGTCAAAGCGATTAATAGAACAAGGAGATCAACGTCCTCATCGACTAGGTACAGATGGTTCGTCCATTATTTGATATTTCAATTGCTGTTTTAACAATAGGTTAATCCACATCATCTACAGCTTGTTTTACAAAGAATCCTTTATTTTAAAGAATTTTTGTCAACATTGATATTAATCGGATTTCGTTTATTGATATAAACGAAATAATTTTGACTAAAACTTTTCTTGAGAGAGGGATACGATAATTGAATTTTGCCTAAATTTGTTTTTTACGTAGTTAGCATACGTAGCACAAATAATGTCTTCATAAGTTTTATTTGACTGCCTTCTAACTAGGTGCAATAACAATCTACCTACAAATTACATAAATAATAAGTATAGAGTTACAAAGACTTCACAATTTTCTTGCTTATTTTATGAAATGAAATTCGGTATATTTTGCCTGTATTGTAACCGTGTGATATATCGTTGAATCAGGCATTGAGATAGGAATCGCTTCATATATGCAACATGAAAGTGCGAAACCAGAAACATTTCCAATGTTCACATACAGGTAAAATGCAAGCCTAGAACAGCGTCAACTGCCACTGTTTCATAATACCTGGAGTGCATCAATCAATTACCGTAGCTTATGTCGTTTCTTCGTTTTACCAGTAAAATTAAATTAAAAATTATTATTATTATTACTGTTTCAGTAACTATTTTTGGACGGTACTACATAGTCTCATGAGAAGAGCCCCAGTGAAATATCTACGGCCACGGTAGCCACGTGGCCTACTATTTAATTTTTTATACTTACTCTGTCAATAACCTTTTTTAAATGACAATCTGTTACTCAAATGAACGAGACTTTTAATTTTTTGTTTATTTCTATATGATCGCTACTGAGCTGTTGTCATAAAATATAACGATTCATTTTTACATAAAAACTTTCTCGAGCATCACAAATACTTGTATAATAATCGATAACACTCTACTGCAAACTTTCTTTAAACAAAACTGGATAACTCTTAATATAAAATATGTTGCTACCAGAAATAATATAACATTTTATATTTCCCTATAATATGCGGAAAAATATTCCTCACAATAGAAAAAATAAAAGATAGTTACAATTGTATAAAAAAATATGTAAGTATAGGGTTCATCATTCAAAATAATTTATAGAAAAATTGGGAAACGTCGATGTATTGACAAAACGGCCAAATTGGCGAGAAGTCGTCGATAATTAAGCTTAAAAGATAAAGAATTATTATTGAACATAGCAAAATGTTCACCAGACTCCTAAAATTCACTCGACTAACAAAAAATTTAGCAGGAAATTTCGTAAATTGATTGAAATAGTTTGAAACACTTGTAAATTATGAGCTGAGTATCGACCAGGTACGACTAATTAACGTAAAAGTATGATGCTTCGTCCCCAAAACCAAGTTGTCCTACAGATGGTATTTATTTCCTAATTAAAAATCTTATTCATCAAATCATAATAATTTGTCCTATCGATTTAAATTACGTCTAATATTCGGAGCATTCTTGCCTGGCACACCTGAACTCTGTTTATATACTTCTCATATTTTACTTCATAATTTTTGTACCTACATTAACAATAATTTTTCTGAATTACTTTACTTACTCTCGGATTATGGGTACAAGGTATTCACAAGATTTTTCTCACTTGAATTTATTGCATTCTTGTGCTACAATTTATAGTTTAGAACAAACGCATTTCAGATAAATTTAGGATAAAGTATAAAAACTAGTTCGTGGTTTTGTTGCTCTTATCGTGTTCGAAATGGGAATGAGAATGTAAACGTTTCCTAATAACGCCGTTGCGGTTTTATGACTGTTTTGATGGTAACCTTAACCATTCAGTAAAAGTCGATTCTCTTTATTTCCTATGGCAAGCGCACCCGGTAGAATTTACAAGACATAGAAACGAGAAATATCTGCCATCTATTCTTACTTTTGTTTTACCCCTGGATTTTGATATCCAGATGTAAAACTTAACTTAAAAGATATAATAACGTCAAATAATTCTTTACACTGATGTAAACGATTTATCCATCTATCTGCCAGTATTCAAGAAAATCAATAGAATATGTAAAATCTTAAGAAATTTAAAATGAATGACTGCGAACGTCACTAGTTTAAAAATAAAAAATATATATTAGTTTAATATTTTGTGAAGTAAATAAAATTTTTCTACAGCATACAAAATTTGCAATAGAACACCATTATGGGATTAATCATAAATGTATATGGCCCTCATGCTTGAGAAAATAATATTATCTGAAGACCGGTTTTTATTGAATTTCTTGATTCTCCTAAATGCAGAATAAACAAATAAATTCATGTATGATAACTATGACAGTCCTAATAAAGTTAGAAACTGGTCTCCAGATGACATTATTTCATCCTGCATAAAACTTTTGACTCATCTCATGATGGTGTTTCCCATTGCAAATTTTGAATGTAGTAAAATTAAAAAGTGGTAAAAAAGTAAATAAAATGTTATCACATGTATCCGTTGCTTCATGCGACTTGTCCTTATTTTTAAATAAGGCGTTATAAAAAAAACTACAAGTAACAGTTCTATTTGTTATACGAAAATACCTCGCCTCTAATTGAATTAAATTTCTTATTTTAAAAATATTATTTTTTTCGGTTTCTGTTGTTTTACTGAAGTGTTTAATATTATACCCCTTTCTATTTAATTTTTGTAATGATTACATGAAGAGGCATGAACGAATTCGCTGCTTCATACTTCATTCATAACTCAAGATGGATTAAATCACAACTAGCATCTCTTACACCAATTTCACTTGAAATAACACTAGGGTCTGTTGTACGATGACAGAAAATCTTTGAAGGGCCGACTATAGTGGAGATGGTCGGGGTTCATAAATATATCTAGTTATTAATTATAGGCTTGTAACCCTCGCGGATAACTATACTAATGCCGCTATTGACTTTAAAGATGACTTTTATAATAACAAAATATAAAGCTATGTAATGGTGTAATGATTAGATTCTCGATGACCACTCTTGAAATTAGGCGTGAGTGTTATTCTCAAGTATTTCTATACAAAATCATACACAACAAAATTGACTGTCAATAATTTTTAAGTAAATTAAATTTGTCTAAAAGTTATTTGTGGCATCTTTCTGTATTTTCTTTCTGTTCTTATTTGGGATTTACGGCCACACTTCTGAACATTACCCAGATAATCTGAAAAATATCTGGATTATTTAAAAAATAACCTTTACGCCTGTGACTTTACGTCAAAGGAACAGTTAAAGGTTGGTTTTTTGACATAAAATATAATTAAAATAAAATAAAAACAATGATGTTATGCAGACGTTTCGGAAACTTAATCTGTTTCCTTTCTCAATGTTAAATAGTCTTTCCCAAACAAGAACAGAAAGAAAATTAAATTTTCATGTTCCTAGTTTGATTTCCCGAAGATCCCAAACTTTCTACCTGTCTATTCCACATTCAAATACCCTTAAATTCTCGCCTCTCTTTAGAATATGTCTATAAACTATAATCAAAATTGCGAGAAATTTGATATATTTCATTGCTCGCTTAAGTCCATAAAAACGTGTTATACCTAGTGATTGAATCTTTGTTTTTTTTTCCTTGTTGGACCATTTAATTAATTCATTCATTCATACATTGTTTGTATTATTATTTATATTGTTCATATTATCATCATGTCTTATTTATACCTATATACCTATATATTGTTGTTATATTTTTGTACTACAGTCATATACTCTTGTGTATTTGTTCTGCTCTCTGAATGGGTTTAGCTGGAGCAGTTTATGTAAAATAAATAAATAAATAAATAAATAAATAAATAAATAAATCAATAAATAAATAAATAATGTTCTCTATAATAATACATTATCGTTCTCTATTATAATACGACTAATACTATTAGACAGAAATTAAAA
Organism: Rhagium mordax; assembly: GCA_963680705.1. Lineage (NCBI taxonomy): Eukaryota > Metazoa > Arthropoda > Insecta > Coleoptera > Cerambycidae > Rhagium > Rhagium mordax. The sequence continues at coordinate 35,386,190 of OY796661.1, read as the reverse complement.
CGTTGATATATCCTGAGTAGCAAAAAAAATTAGTACATTCCTTACAACGTAGCTAACGTAAACAAGCGCTATATTTATAAATAACGTTTAATTTAATGTGACTAAATTAATTTCCGCCTGACAGCTACATATTTAGTTACTCATTAATAAACTAAATAAAATATTAAAAATGGCATAATAAAAAAACTTGCGTGCCCTTTTACGTATCTCTAGTACTTTCCGGTATGCAGGGAGTGATGATAATTTCCATAGAAAGATGTATGTTGGAACGTCTAACGGTTTGGATTCGGCAGCTCCAAAACAAACAATTTATTTAAAATCGTCACAAGCAAAAATGCACGTCCCTCAGAAAGGAAGTACTTCTCTAATTAGACTTTTAGCTGTAAAAAAAAAGGAGAATAAAACATAGTAGAAAGAACTCCACCGTAAAAAAAATTTGATGGAAATGATCTCTCTATCAGTAAAAAAAAAACAAATTATTGAAGATTGAATTTAGAATATTAATAAATAATTGTTTACCTCGTTCTGAAGTTCTTTCTCAATTAAATAAATATGGACGAAATGGTTCGTGCTCGGAATTATTATATCCTTCTCACGAAGTACGTTAGTTCCCGTTACTTTTCCGAAAAAATAACTACAGACTTATACAAATTTAACGATTCTATGACGTCCTATGTATAAAACTAGGTTAGTCCGCAATTGGCTGAAAAAGTATTTCCCTATCAGATAGATCGGCAGGAATAATGATTTGATAGAGTAGCCATCTCGATCACCAGATCTGATCCACGAGCTTTTTAGTTATTGGCATGATCAAACAAAATTTTAAAAATATGATACGCATGCCAATAAATTACGTTATATATCTCACAAAAATATTTTAAATTTTTTTTAATTTGTTTATGAAACCTAATATGAAGGGATTTTTGAATACGCGGAGAACAAGATTGGGAAATCAATATTACAATATTCGTTAATATAGATTTAGAAAAAAATTACTATTTATCACAGAAATAATATAATAGGTATAATTAACGAACTTGTTTTGTAGTACTTGAATAACATCGCTGTTATGTTAACAAATACATGAGGGCGCTTGAACTTGAAATGACACACTGTATTTCAATATATATTTTTTTAAATGCATAACGGAGTTCTAATGATGAATGTAATACTTATTTTGATTGTGCAATATTATTATATGCAAAAATGTTTCATTATTTTAATTCTCTTCTACATTATGTATGAGCACAACCTTAACTTAAGAAAATAATCGTAAATATTCTTATCATAAACATGTGTGAAACCAACGGTGGAGTAAGTGTTGCTAATGTATCGTGAACTTTATGGAGAGTAATATTTTCACATGTTCCCTGGGGAAACGGGAAGGATGCTGTTAAGGATTAGAAGGTAAATATAATAAATAATCGAAACTTGAGAACGACATCTATAAACCATGAAGTTGAGAGCAATTTCTATACCTATAATAAAAATATGTCAATATTTAATAGCTAAACAAAAAAATCTTAATATTGTGTGATTCATATATCTACTCGCTCATTAATGTACACAATTCCGATACTCTCAATTTGAAACCAAATATCCTCAGAAAGTTGCACTGAAATTTAAGGCTGACGTTAATTGCATAAATTGGTCTAAATATGTAAAGTCTGTGTCATATCTATACAGCACATAAAAAGAGCCGGCTTGTTTGAAGTTTTTATGGGCATTAAACAAGCCGCCGGTTTTTTATGTGTCTTACAAATCTGAAGTCGACAATGGTTGCAGTATCTATTACGGCATAGAGTAAGTAAGTATAAGAGAAACCGACTAATACAAGTTTCTTAAGTGACGATAATATACAACGTAGAGAAATTAAGTGCAATGTTGCCAGTTATACAAATGTAATTTCTTGACACACTATAGATGTGTAAAACCCATATTCAATATTAACAAATATATGTACCATTTGTAGTATTTTGCGCAAAATGTCAGTAACAATAATTAAAAATATGTAATAATTTAAATAGGTTCACGCACTGAACAGTTTATTTATTTATTTGGTACACTATCCAACAGGTCCTAAGACCCAATTACAGAATAGGCAGAAAAGAATATATAAATACAGAATAAAAAACATTTAAAGTAATACAACAAAAGCATGCAATCAATATAAATATATACCTAATATGCATATTAATACAAAAAAGTCTTACATTATTTTAATTAAGGTACTAAATAAGAATCTATAATGAAATTTGATCAAAGTGTTACAAGAAGGTAATAAACAATTACTAATTATAGATACAGGATTTTAATGAAGCAACGGTGCAGTTGAAAATATCAACGCGGTCATGTATATCATTATATAAGTATTACACATTTCTTGAAGTGGAGAAAAATTTTTTATATTTGTTCTGGGCGTCACCAAATTAAATAAATGTGTCTAACGCGATGCAATTCTGCGAGCCTGAAAAGGCAGTATATTAAGTAAGTCACTACTGTTGATTATGTATCAATCCATAAAGAAAAATCAAGTAAGAGACTTTGCGGCGATCTTCTAACGATACTAATGAGAACCTTGATACAAGTTGAGACTGGGGATAACCAATAGGTGGATATGATCTATCAATTTTAAAAGTGAAGTACTTTAGAAATCTACGCTGGACATTTTCTAAATTTTCTATGTGTATCTTGTAGTATGGTGACCAAATTATAGACTCATATTCTAAATTAGGTCTCACAATAGATATGTAGAGCAGTTTGAGACTAGAGGCATTACTAAAATGAAGAGTGTTTCTAATGAGAAATCCGAGAGCTTTATAAGATTTATTAGTTATATGCCTGATATGATTTGTGAATGTAAGTTTTTCATCAAAGATTACCCCCAAATCAGTGAATGTTTTCGTTCTAGTCAGTGAATTATTTTCAAGACTGTAATGATATGTTATAGTGTTTTGTTTAGTTGACACCGATAAAGTATTACATTTAGATTGATTAAGAAATAATTTGTTACGTATACACCAGTTATAAACTATATCTAAATTATGTTGCAGCTCCAGACAATCCTCGATACATGAAATTCTAGAGAATATTTTCATGTCATCAGCATACAGCAGACAGTTGACAGTGATGTCCTTAACAATATCGTTAATGAATTAAAATTAAATAAAAGCGGGCCTAAATTCGAACCTTGTGGGACACCTGAAGTCGGAGAAACTTCGACAGACCTGCGGCCAGAGTATAAAACATATTGCGTTCTACTCTCAAGATAAGATAAGAAGAAATTAATAAGATAATTTGAAAATCCAAAAATATGTAACTTTTGCAAAAGAATACTGTGGTCCAGCCTGTCGAAGGCTTTAGAAAAGTCAGTATATATTATATCAACTTGACTACTGTCATCAATCGCATCAGATAAGTATTCCGTTAAGCAGAACAAATTGGTAACTGTAGACCTACCTTTGTAAAAACCATGTTGGAAATCTGTGGTATGATGTTTTACGTGTGAAAATATATGATCATACAATGACATTTCCAGAACTTTAGCGAAATTATTCAAAATTACAATGGGCCGATAATTACTTATTTAAGTTCTATCCCCTTTTTTGAAGACAGGTATGATTTTGGACTGTTTCCAACATTGTGGGAAAGTTGAAGTTTTGAGAGATAGATTGAAAAGTATAGGCAAAGGTTTGGCAAATACTAAGGCACAGTCACGTACTACAAAGGATGGAATATTGTCAGGGCCACTGGTTAGTTTAGGTTTTAACTTTTTCAATGCTTCAAAAACTTCATCTTCTGTAACAAGATTGATATTTAGGCAGGAATTATTGCAAATTTCAGAGATATAATCTTCATCAGTATTATTACACTGTTCCGAAATAGAGTATGACTGTTGAAAATATTCCGCAAATGAGTTGCTGATCAATTGAGGATCTGAAATCATTTTGTCTTTATAAATCATATTTTTAGGTAACTTCGAACTATTTCTTTTAAAGTTAACATAACGCCAGAAGTCGGAAGGATTTTGTGTAATATTTTCTTCTGCCTGTTTAATACAATTTTTGTAAGCAATTTCAACATCCGATTTTATTTTACGTAGTAAGTCTTTAAACTTATTGAGATATTCCTCATTACCTTCAGAATGATAAAGGCGCCATGCTTTATGCTTGTCTCTTATATTCTTTATGATTTGACTATTATACCAAGGAGGATAACTACATTTAGGAATACGTTTTTTGGGAACCCAAATGGTTAGTATAGGTTCCAAAATACCGTAGAAATTGTCGCATGCCGAGTGAACTTCTGAAAATTCAGTTAATAAATTCCAATCAACCTCAGAGAGCATTTCATATAACAAGGGGAAATTAGCTTTTTTAAAATTATACATGTAAGTTATATATTTCTTTTCATGATTATCCTGATTACTACGAACATTATAATAAGTGAGCAAGGCAAGATGATGCAAGTCTTCACCAATAAGAACATCAGGAGCTCTTACTACTTTACACTCCGTATTTGATAAAACAAGATCGAGTAATCTATCGTTTGAATTTTTAATATTATTAAATTGTTTTAGATTTAAAAAACTCTGAAAATTTAAGAGAATCTGAGTAGTAGGCGAAATAACATTAAAGTAATTTGAACAGTAACCAGATAAATTAAAATCACCTAAAATTAAAATATGTGAATTGTAATAGCTATTAACATATCAAGGAATGTTATGACTATCATAACTGCCGCAGATGTCGGTTTGAAATCCGAGCTCGTAGAGCAAGGATTTTAAGACATCTAAGGCTGTTATGATTCATAACATCCGTGATTTGTTCAATAGTTTATCGGTTTCAGAAAATAAAGACATTATATTAATAGATATTACCTTTTGATATTCTCTTATTAATAACGTTTTCATTTCATTAGTTGGTCAAGTCTGTATGGGTTGATTTGTCGCCATGGTTACAGTTATATTTTGTTTGTTTTTATTTGTTACCTTTTTCATATTACATAAATGTTTACATTTTTAATGTCACAACGGCTGCATAAAAATGGACTTTGGATTACCTGAAAATACATTTCAGTTGGATTTCAGTATTTAATTGTTTGGAGTTTTCTGTCTGTTTGTATTAATAAATAGCCCTATAGTTTCATTATTTATTATTTCATCTGTTGACAGTTATTGACAGATTTGTATTGTAATATTACCGTACAAGCAATAAATATAACTGTACAACTTTAGTTATGACTTATTTACCAGTCTACTTTTGCATATGTAAACAAAGGATTAATATCCTGAAACCGATAAATATAACTAAGAGTGCAAAATGCATCAAAAATAGAGTTATAGTATTCAGACGACATATCTGGGGGAATGTAAAGTGTAAAAACGTAGAAATGATAATGATTTAATATTATTTTTACACCTATATGCCATTCACATTTTATTTACATGAGGGGAGGCTATGATATGTTTTTCTTAAGTTGTCTCAGGGTTGTCTACTATTGACAAAATATTGAAGTGTCAGATTTAATTGATCGTCACTGTCATTTATTTTTGGCTGAATTGCCAAAATTTTTACTGATAACATTGCTGTGATTTCTTTAGGGTCTCACTCAGGCAACTATGTAGAACCAATTTGAATTTGTGGTTATGTTTTTGACCTATCAACATAACCTCAGTAATTAAAACAGTCATTCATACCAACAGAATTCAGATTTTCCAAAGCCTCCCCTCATGTAAATAAAATGTGAATAGCATATACTACATCAATAAATGACAAGTCTTGGAAACCACTATGTTTCAAGTCCAAATTAACTGCAACAAGTGATGAACTGACTGCCAACATCACTCCGCCACCGCTACTGCGATTGGTAGCCAACTTATCACGGTCTGATCTAAACAAAACATAATTTTCTGGGACAATTTCATGATCCTGAATATGCGAACCTAACCAGGTTTCTGAGAAAGCAAGGATATCGTAGCTACAGGTTACAAGAGCGTCATATAGAATATTAAGCTTAGAATTTAAACCTCGAACATTCTGATAGTAAATTGATATATTATCACTAAAGGACAGATGATTGTTACTACGTATGAATAAGTGCGGAGAGCTAGGGAAGTCAGTTGCTGAGGAACAGTTAGTGTATTACTGCATTAAACTCATTGTGGCATTTCTGATTCTAAAGTTGAAACTCTGGCAACAGTTTTAAGACGCGCTAGAGTCGGCTAGATAGCTCAGGCATTAACTTATTATACATTATATCGTGGATGGGTGTTTGTTAATTACAAGTTTTTATCTTTGCATTGAACCTTTTTAAGCTACGACGCGCCTGTTGTTTTCACTACCAGATAATAGATATCTGTCACGTCGCTTTGAAAAAAGAGGGTAATCCTCTCTAGTTCTCTCCAACACTATTTTGTAGAAGTGATTTATTCCCTATCTGTAGACTTTTTTTGTTACAAGAGAGAGAAAACATTAACGTACCTACTAGTGGAGCGAAGTCGACCTAAGAATGTGTCGTTTATTTTTTTTTGCGTAGAACCATATAAAACTCTGTAGATTTTGTAGAGTATATATAATGAGCAATTACGATATTTTTCTGTGGTAAAGATATTTTTTATTTCGAAAAAACTGCAGAAATTGACTATTTCGAAAACTCGTGTTTTTTTAAATTTACATCCCCATATTTTCAAATCTAATTGCGCTATCGATCTGATTTTTTTTTTTAAATTCAAGTACACACCCAAGCGCTTCCAATGGTGTTTCTGTTTCTATCGATTTTTATTTATTATGTTCTTTAAATAACAATGAGGTTGTTATTTCGCTAAGAATGCACTCATATTTTCAATAATTGACAAACTTTTTTATTTTTGTAAATTTTCATATACATGCAGTGACGGAATTGAAGCCAAGATATGGGAGAAGTGTTTGAAAAAAAATTTTTCAATTGCATCGACGGATTTCGGATTTCTTAACAGCGTTGAATAGTCTATTAAAATACCTGTCTTTTGGGGTATCACAGAGGGTAGGTTGCTATTTGAAAAAAAAATGTTGGGGTGGCTGGGGGAGGGGGTGTGTAGAACTAGAAATTATAAATCGCTCCAAAAATGCGTAATTGAAAATAAAAATCGACCTATCCAAGGGTTTTTTTATGCAATCAATATTTTAAGTTATGGTCATGTTTCAATACTTTTTACACAAGCTGTATAATACACTTCATTATAAATAAACAATAAATATTAAAAATAACATCAGAAAACTATATCACACACGACAATATCCACGGTGTACATGAATTCACTATTATATTACGACAGCACAACCATATATTATCATGTTTAGCGCTACTGGTGCGGTCGCAGTCTAGGTACCGGTAAATAGTCACGCGCCCCGTCACAAAGATATTCATAAATAAAAAAGTATAAGTCCTAGATGAAAAATTTTTTTTTCAAAAACTTCTCCCATATCTTGGCTTCAATTGCTTCACTGCATGTATATGAAAATTTACAAAAATAAAAAAGTTTGTCAATTGGTGAAAATATGAGTGCATTCTTAGCGAAATAACAACTTCATTGTTATTTAAAGAAAATAATAAACAAAAGGCGATAGAAACAGAAACACCATTGGAAGCGCTTGGGTGTGTACTTGAATTTAAAAAAAAAAATCAGATCGATAGCGCAATTAGATTTAAAGATATAGGGATGTAAATTTAAAAAAACACGACTTTTCGAAATAGTCAATTTCTGAAGTTTTTTCGAAATAAAAAATATCTTTACCACAAAAAAATATCGTAAATAGCCATTTCTCATGTAAAATTGATTACTTTATAAATCCGATAAGGTCTGATCTGGTTCTACGCAAATTTTTTTTTCTCCAGAAGGGAGAGACTTTTAAGGTGAATTTCGCTCCACTATACCACAGACTATACATTATTCGCGCGATCCGTTTAAACTGAAGCGGACAAAAAATATTGTTGGCACATCCCTTGTTGGATAGGACACCTTAGACACCTATAACAAGGTGTGATTTTACACAATCCAACAAGATTGTGATTTTATATATCTATTTCTTACAATAAATAATTCGTATTTTATTTGAATGCAATGAGTAAAATGGCGGAGATTGACAGTAGTGTGTTAACTTCGGAGCTTAATAAACTTAAAAAATGTGAATTAATTGACTTAATAGTGTATCAAAAGGTGCCCTTAAGTTACCAGGATAATAAAACAATAAATAGTTTAATACAAACTGGACTTACAAATAATATAAACATTAATAACTCCAAAAAAAACAGTGACTCTAGTGAGATATATGACAGTTCAGAAGAAATAATCATCTGTAATAAAATAAAGTGCATTAAATCAAATACTCAGTCTCTTGTACTGAAAACCGAAAATTCGATGCTCTTAAGATTAATAAATAACCTGGAACACAGGGTCATTGAACAGGGAAGTTTTATCGAAATGTTAAAGAAATCTAACGAACAAAAAATTACTCTAAAACAAACACAAAACAAAGAATGTAAGGCGACAGCAGATATAAGCAACCAACGATACTCCAATGCCGTAAAGAATGTGGTGGTATCAAAACCAACAAAAATTACAAGTCAGCAAGTTTCCGCTGCAATACATGAAGCAAAAACTGTAAATACAGTTAGTGATGTTATTCATCTAAATGACTATTCAAACCCAAAGGACCCTAGCCTCAATGCTAGGATTGAGGAAAATAGTGATTCAGAGTGGCGTCTTCAACACAAAAGTCGGCAAAATAATAGCCAAAAAAGACAGAAAAGTAAACAACTTATAGTTGGAACAGCGAATCTAGGTGAATTTGTAACCGCCGAAAAAAAGGCTTGGCTCTTTGCAACAAAATATCATACCTCTTACACTTGTGAAAAATTAAAAGCATTCTTAGAATCGGTGTGCCCGAACAAACAATACGTTTGTCAAAAAATCGACAATCTAGGTTCTTTCAATTCCTTTAAAGTTGGGATTGATTTAGATGTCAAGGAGAAATTTTTGGACCCCAGCATATGGCCCCGTGGAATAGAAGTAGGTAAGTGATTTTTTATTCAAAAAGAAGAATCAAATGTTCTCTTATCGAAACCAATCACATCGAGAGATACACACAGCACAGGCTCAAGAAAAGTAATTTCCAGCAAAGCTGTGAAAGTTGTACATCAAAATGTGCGGTCGTTAAGAAAAAATATTAATGAATTAGAACACTTTTTGGACAACATTGGTTCATGTGATTTTCTGTGCATAACAGAGCACTTCCAAAGTAGAGAACAACTAAATTTATTTAACATATCAAACCTAAAGTTAATATCAAGTCACTGTCGTTCCTCTGGGGAACGAGGGGGGTCAGCAATTTATGTAAACCCAGAAATACAATGTTCTCAGCGCCAAGATATTGAGAATTTATCATGCAAGAACATTTTCGAATGCTCTGCCACATAATGTTATCTGGAAGGTGCCTCAGTTGTTGTCGTATGTATCTATCGTTCACCAAAGGAGGATATGATTGAAAACTTTTTTGTTAAATTAAACACACTAATTGATAGACTTTTCAATGAAAACAAAATAGTAATACTGACGGGCGATCTAAACATAGATTTTGCAACTGAAAGCTTAGCTAAGTACAAACTAAAGAGTATCTTAGACTCATACGGTATGATTTCTGCTGTGGGCGAGTTCACTAGAGTTACTTCTCAGTCTCGAACAATGATAGACTATATTATTACGAATATGGCACAAAAATACTCAGTGGAGGTGACTGAGTCGCAAATATCAGATCATATGGCACAAATACTGAGCTTTACAGCTGAGTATAATAAAACAAAAGTGCCTATTACTTATATTAGAACATTTTCAGAGTCAAACGTGGCAAACTTTACGAATTCATTGTCACGTGTAAACTGGCAGACCGTCTATCAGGCAAAAACATGTGACGAAAAAATAAAAGAGTTTTTGGATATATTGCAACAAAGTTTTAATCAAAGCTTTCCACTTGGAAAACGTAAATCAAATTTTAAATTAAATACCAAAGCAAAATGGGCCACCCCTGAAGTGAGTTCCCTGAAAAATCAATTAAAAATGTTGCAAGATATGTCAAAATATAACTCAGACTATAAGCCAGCAGTCACATTAATGAGAAATTTATATAGTAGAAAATTACAAGAAGCTAAGGTAAACTATTATAATAGGCTAATAAACAAGTCAGACAACAAATCTAAATGTATGTGGAATCTTGTAAATAACACACTAGGTAAACAACCAAAAAATATATTACCTGATGCGGATGACATGTCACTTATTCCTAATAAATTTAATAACTTTTTTATAACTAACGTTTCTCAGCTTGTTTCAAATATAAAATCTCAAAACATTTGTACAAATTATAATGAATTTATAAAACCCAATGCAAAGTCTATGTTTATATCTCCCACTTCATCTGAGGAAATTTGTGATATTGTTGGAAATTTTAAATCAAAAACATCTAGTGGTTTCGATAGTATTTCACCAAAACTATTAAAGAAGTGCATTGTCGTCCTTGCATCTCCCCTTGAAAACATTTACAATACATCATTTATACTTGGAGAATTTCCACAAACTTTAAAATTGGCACTAGTACTTCCTCTTCACAAAAAAGGAGATCCTAATAATTTGGAAAACTACCGCCCAATTAGTCTACTGTCCGTGTTTTCAAAAATACTTGAGTGCTTAATGTACAAAAGATTAATATCTTTTTTAAACAACGTCAACTTTTTTAATCAATTTCAACACGGTTTTATGAAGAATAAAGCGACGGATACCGCTCTTTTTAATTTTGTTGATGAAATTATAAATGCCTTGGACGGTCGAGAAGTAGCCTGTGGGTTATTTCTTGACTTATCTAAGGCATTTGATACGCTAAACCACTCGTGCTTACTCGATAAGTTGAATAAAATTGGTGTCAGAGGCGTAGCACAAAAATGGTTTTTTTCTTATCTAGGAAATCGCACACAACAAACATCTGTTGTAGTTGATGGACAAAAATATGTTTCTGATTCTGTTATTAATAACATGGGAGTACCTCAAGGTAGTGTACTTGGACCTCTTCTGTTCGTCATTTACTTAAATGATCTATCCAATGTATGTCCAAACAACACCAGACTTGTGAATTACGCCGATGACACCAATATCCTTATCAGAGGCAAGAACATATCTGACATAGAACAACTTAGTCGTGATATTTGGCAAAATTTGAAAGATTGGTTTTATACAAATCAACTCATACTTAATGAATCCAAATCCAGTAGCATGTTTTATAGAACTGACAAATCACCTTTGAACTTTCCTCCAGATTTACTACTAGGTCACTCACTAATACCAGTAAAGGATAGCTCAAAACTTCTTGGGGTTACCCTAGACTCAAACCTTAAGTGGAATGATCATATACAAAATTTATGTCAACAGCTAAATTCCGTTTGTTATGCAATAAGAGTACTCTCAAAATCTTTTGACACATCCGTACTTAAAACTATATATTATTCTAATTTTTACACCAAAACTAAATATGGAATAACTATTTGGGGTGGTTCTTCAAATCTTAGGGAAATCTTTAGTATACAAAAAAGAGCAATTAGGATAATATTTAAAATGGGGTTTTCAGCTTCTTGTAGGGGAATTTTTAAAAGTAACAATCTGTTAACCATACCGGGCTTATTTATTTATCAATGTATTCTGTATGTGGAAAAACACCGAGATCAATTTCAAGAGCACGAACAACATCACCCCTATAACACGAGATGCAAGGGCGACTATGCACTACCCATTCATAATCTAACACTCCTTGAGAAATGCCCACGTTATCAGTGTATGAAATTTTATAATGCGCTTCCTCAACACATTAAAGAGTGTATAAATTTTAAAAAATTCAAAATTAGCACTTTTGATTATATATGTAATCTTGAACCGTACAGGCTACAAGATTTCCTGTAAAAAATTTGTTGACTGGTATTCAATTATGGGTACTTTGATAGGTAGCTTTTAGATTTAAAATTTTGTACCTATTTATTTATTTACTGTGTTTACAAATTTTATTTATTTTTAAATCGTTTGTCCTGTTATATATAACGTGTGAATTTTACATTACCTTGTAATTTTAATTTTGAATTTGATTTTGAAATTGATTTTAATTTCAATTACTTTCGATTTCAATTTTAATTTAATCTTTAATTTTGTTATTTGTGTTTAATTGCTTTTGCTTTTACACTAGTTCCTACTGACTTATCTTATCTACAAAACTTGTAGCTTATGGGATCAATAAAGTGTATTGTATTGTAATGTATTGTATTGTATTGTATTGTATTGTATTGTATTTACTACATAAAATTTACTACTGGAATTCCGTACCTACAATGAATTTTATTGTTTACAATAAAATAAATATTACTTTCTTGTCCAGTAATACCTTCTGGACCGTTATCGTGACTCGGTTGATTTTGTTACGTATTATACCTAGATCAAGAGATGTAAGTATATAGTCTGTCTCACCAACAGAAATAAATAGACTCCTCCCCAAAAATGCCCGCTAAATTTGAATGGAATTTCTCTGTTGGTCGTATTTATAGTACCCGAATTACAAAGCAACCCCTAGATTTGACTGACAAAGGCCGAATCTACAACGTACTCGCGAACGCGTTAAACTTTTACATCTTTTGCACCAGACCAATCAGCTTATGTTATGATTGTCGCGAAACGCATAAACGCTAAACGTATTAAAAACGTGAATAAATAGGGAGCCCGCCTAACTGTCAACTGTCATATTTGTTTTTGTGATAATTATTTCTTAATTTATGTCAGCTGTTTATGTTAATGAATTCGTTAAGATTTTTCTTATAGAAAGATATCTTACTTTGCAAATTAAGGTACGTCTATGAATTAACCTTATATGTTTTGCGTATTTTAAGTTAATTATTAAAGTATGTAATGCAAACGATTAATATTAGGTGATTAAATGTTAAAACGCTTTTTTAAGGTTAGGTTCATCGAAATCTGATGGCTATCACAGCTTTCATTAATTTCATTAAGTAAAACTGACTATTGCGCACACCGTTCTGCGCAACCATAAAATTAATGGGGAGGAGTCTATATATTTCTGTTGGTGAGACAGATTATAGTATATCTCACCAACAAATATGAATAGACTCCGCCCCATTAATTTTATGGTTCCGCAGAACGGTGTGCGCAATAGTTAGTTTTACACGATGAAATTAATGAAAGCTGCGATAACCACAAATATATTACTCAATATATTTGGATAGCCATCAGATTTTGATGGAAACCTAACCTTAAAAAAACGTTTTAACATTTAATCAATATTAATCGTTTGCATTGCGTACCTTAATATATAATACACAAAACATAAGAGTGAAGTTTAATAGGGTTAAATAATACAAGAGATAAGATTAATGCCATATACCCCAAAAAATAAACATGATGCAGCCACGGACACGTGTTTCGGAGTTATTGCTCCTCGTCAGCGTAGCGTAGCTAAATAAAGAATATAAGATCTAAAGCAATAACTAATAAAGGTTAGAAAGCACAGTACACAGTACTCAAATTCGTGCTTTCGTGCATCATGGACCACGATTCCAGCCTCAAATGACAGCAGTCGTGCATTGAGCCCTATGCGTACTGCTCTATTTCTACCTAGGCAAATACAAATAAAAGAGTGAAGTTTAATAGGGTTAAATAATACAAGAGATAAGATTAATGCCATATACCCCAAAAAAGAAACATGATGCAGCCACGGACACGTGTTTCGGAGTTATTGCTCCTCGTCAGCGTAGCGTAGCTAAATAAAGAATATAAGATCTAAAGCAATAACTAATAAAGGTTAGAAAGCACAGTACACAGTACTCAAATTCGTGCTTTCGTGCATCATGGACCACGATTGCAGCCTCAAATGACAGCAGTCGGCACATTGAGCCCTATGCGTACTGCTCTATTTCTACCTAGGCAAATACAAACAAAAGAGTGAAGTTTAATAGGGTTAAATAATACAAGAGATAAGATTAATGCCATATACCCCAAAAAAAAACATGATGCAGCCACGGACACGTGTTTCGGAGTTATTGCTCCTCGTCAGCGTAGCGTAGCTAAATAAAGAATATAAGATCTAAAGCAATAACTAATAAAGGTTAGAAAGCAGAACTCCAAAACACGTGTCCGTGGCTGCATCATGTTTCTTTTTTGGGGTATATGGGCATTAATCTTATCTCTTGTATTATTTAACCCTATTAAACTTCACTCTCTTGTTTGTATTTGCCAAGGTAGAAATAGAGCAGTACGCATAGGGCTCAATGTGCCGACTGCTGTCATTTGAGGCTGCAATCGTGGTCCATGATGCACGAAAGCACGAATTTGAGTACTGTGTACTGTGCTTTCTAACCTTTATTAGTTATTGCTTTAGATCTTATATTCTTTATTTAGCTACGCTACGCTGACGAGGAGCAATAACTCCGAAACACGTGTCCGTGGCTGCATCATGTTTCTTTTTTGGGGTATATGGCACAAAACATAAGGTTAATTCTTATACGTACCTTAATACACAAAGTAAAATATATTTATAAAGCGTGAATACCAATAACTCATTTTAATTTTAAGAGGGGGGTTTACTGTTGATATTTATAACACAAATTACCAATAAAAAAATATAAAAAAGAAAGTTGAAAAACTAACCTACCCTACGTAAAATTCTGGTAAACTTTCGCTCTACTGACCCACTATGGGGTGAACAACATGCCTTGTATCAAGTCACAGACTCTAAGTTCTAACGTAAAAAACGTGAAATAAAGTTAAGTCGCCGTTCGACGGTCTTTCACAAATTTGCGATCGGAGACAAGTTAATTACAGTGACAGCAAAAACTAGTGAATTTATGATTGCGAAAACAAGGTGAATGCCAGAGGCAAAGACCTATCCTGATTTATTTTCTGTTGAGATAGGTCAGTTACGAAGTTCTGAAAATGTTGACGTGTTTTAATTTATTTTCCTTCTGGAGAACTACAGGGTATATATTTTTTATTTTTGGTATATGGCCTTACCATTAAGGGACCTACCATTCCTTAAAATTAAAATGAGTTATTGGTATTCACCCTGTATAAGAAAAATCTCAATGAATTCATTAACATAAACAACTGACAAATTAAGAAATAATTTCACAAAAACGAATATGACAGTTCAGTTGACCGTAAGGCCGGCTTCCAATTTATTCGCGTTTTTCATACGTTTGGCGTTTATGCGTTTCGCGACATTATAACATAAGCTGATTGCTCTGCTGCAAAATTCCTAAGCTTAATACGTACTTGTAGAGTCGGCCTTTAGGACCTATTCTGTAACTTTTAACGTACCAGTTAAAATTAAACATGCCGTTAAAATTTAAAATCTATGCATGTGATTGGTTATCATCTCTATGGTTACGAAGGCCGTTAAATTTAACATTTTAATTACAGAAGAGGCCCTTTGTCAGTCAAATCTAGCGGTTGCTTTGTAATTCAGGTTCTATAAATACGACCAATAGAGAAATTCTATTCAATTTTAGCGTCAAAAGGAGTATAGTGGAAGGTCAGCCATATGAAACAAATATTTTTTTCTGCGAGCGTGCGTAAAGTACTAACTTTACGCTCGCTTTATAGTGTGTAAAGTAAACAATTGCATATTAGAGCACCTATAAATAATTTTGTTTTAAAAACGTTAAATATGGTTATTTAATTTTAGGTAGTCCATTTATTTATTATCACGGCATATTATTATAATATATACCTAATTGTCAGTATTCTTTAACAATAATGTTTGAATTTTTATAATTTTGAAGTTTCATTTATATTCTTAAGTCTTTGATTAGTTTTATTCATTTAAAATTAAGAAGGCTATAGAAATATATTATGATGTTTAAATGACATTAAGTTTTGACGTACCTAATAGGTAAGTTTGACGTTTTGAAATGTTCACTGTTCACATTATTATAGATAATTTAGGTCCAGTTAATATAAAAAAATTCACCCTGTATAATTAATTTCCAGTTATAGTTAAAGTCAGAAAATCCTAGATAAAAACAAACAATTATTTTAAAATAGTTATTCATGCAACAAGTGCGTAAGATGAGATTTTTCACGAATGGGAATTTTGTCGCGCGAGCCGAAGGCGAGTGTGACAATCCCATGAGCATAGATTAAAGAGGTAACTGGACCTAAATTATCTAATAATAATGTGAAAATTTCAAAACGGCAAAACTTACCTATTACGTCAAAACTTAATATGACATTTAAAAATCATAATATTGCTATAGCCTACTTAATTTTAAATGAGTGAAACTCTCGGTGAAACTAATCAAAGTCTTAAGATGAAATGAAACTTCAGAATTATCAAAAAATCAAACATTTTTGTTAAAGATTGCTGAGAATTAGGTATACTCGTATATTGTAATAATATACCGTGATAATAAAGAAATGGACTAAATAAAATTAAATAACGGTATTTAACGTTTTTAAAATAAAATGATTATAATAGGTGCTCTAATATGCAATTGTTTACTTTTTTACTTTACGCACTAGCCTGAGTAAAGTTAGTACTTTACGCACGCTCGTAGAAAAAAACATTCCTACCTGTCTTTAATAATAATTGTAAAATATTTTGTCTTATTTTTATGATATATGATAAATGTATACAATATACCTATAAAGTTCATATTATAAGAGTATAATCATAAAAATATTAATTCTTTTGAATTAACGCCAAAGTTATGGGGTTTTAATAATTTTATAACGGTACAATAAAAAAAGATTATATAGAGGCAGTGAATAGAGGTAAATTAAGTATATTATACAAAAAAATTGCATTTATGTAATTTTACCTGAGTGGATAATCCATTTTTTAGTTTGAAAAGATTCTTTGATAGGAAATCTATAAAATTTTAAATTTGGTAAATTTCTTATTGTCGTAGTGTATTGACAGACATTTCCACTCATTTTCAATTCACCCAAATAAGCACAAACACGTACCAATGTATTTAAATTATAAAATTCTGGAAACGCAAATCTTTTTATACCTACCCAACTTGAGCACAGGTGCTAGCGTACAGTAAACACAACAGTAAAGGCAAAGATAGAATTTAGAAGATAAGAGCAAAAAGCAGCGAGAGTATGATTAGAGTGGGAATGTCGCGAGTCGCGGCACTATGTCATTACCTCATTATCGCAAAAAATTTTTACACAACTCCTTGTTAGGCTTGATAAAATAAACCGCTTTGTAGATTTCGTTGTTCGTTGTTCGCTTACGTTATATTACCATATCATTTTTATATAATATATAAATATAAATGTTACATATTATGTAATATATTAACTTATAAATAGGTACATGGAGACCTGCCAACAGTAAATTAAATAATTTACCCAAATAGTTCTTATGGATAATAAGGATAAATTTATTAGCTTTTCACATTTCAATATACGTTCTATCTGCACTGGCTTCGATTTGTTCTCTGGTATGATCAGTTCCGGATCTCATGATATAGTTAGCCTTTCTGAAACATGGTTACATTCGAGGATACCTAATTATAGTCTAAAAATTGATGGTTATAAATTAGTAAGGGCGGATCGTAATGGTAGAGGTGGCGGTGTTGCCTTCTATATAAGGGACTCGATTAAGTATAAAATTTTGGAGACATGCTGGAAATAATGCAATTGAGGGTCTCTGGGTACGGATTAAGATTGGGTGTAAAAATTTGTGCTTTGGGGCGGTGTACAGGCCACCAAGTGCTAATTTAAATGATTCTTTAAATACATTAGAAAATACATTGATTAATAATGTTTTATCAAGTCATGATCATGTGTTCTTTGGAGGAGACCTAAATGTCGATTTAATCCAAGATAGCTGTGGCGCTCGCCTTCTTAAAAACTTTCTAGGAAAATATGGATTGTATCAAATAATTAATGAACCTACGCGTGTAACTGAAGCTACACAGACGCTCTTAGATGTAATTGTTACATCTAACCGTGAATTAATTTTGGAGAGTAGTGTTTTGAAAATGGATGATGTTTCTGATCACTGCTTTGTTGAGTGTCAAATAAAAATTAAAAAGAGCAAGCATCCTCATAATTCTTTAAATACATTAGAAAATACCTTGATTAATAATGTTTTATCAAGTCATGATCATGTGTTCTTTGGAGGAGACCTAAATGTCGATTTAATCCACGATAGCTGTGGCGCTCGCCTTCTTAAAAACTTTCTAGGAAAATATGGATTGTATCAAATAATTAATGAACCTACGCGTGTAACTGAAGCTACACAGACGCTCTTAGATGTAATTGTTACATCTAACCGTGAATTAATTTTGGAGAGTAGTGTTTTGAAAATGGATGATGTTTCTGATCACTGCTTTGTTGAGTGTCAAATAAAAATTAAAAAGAGCAAGCATCCTCATAAATTTCGTACGTACAGAGATTTTAATAACCTTAACTATAATAATTTTCTTGTAGACTTTTATCTTATTCCGTGGCTTAATATTTATACTCTCACAAATGTAGATGACATGGTAAATTTTTTAAATAATAATATTTTAAATCTTTTTAATAACCATGCGCCCTACAAAACAGCTAGGATCACAAAGGCGCCTGTTCCATGGCTAACTGAGACCATAAAAATTATGATGAAACTTAGAGATAAGACTCATGCAAAATATAAAAAAAGTAAAAGTATTACAGATTGGAATGAGTATAAACAATTTAGAAATTTGGTTAATAGTAGCATTAAAGTTGAAAAAAAGGCATATTTACATTACAAGTTCAAGCAAGATCCTAAACAATTTTGGAAAACTCTCAAGTACTTACTTAAATATTAACCAATCTCAAGAAAAAGTAACCTCTGATTATGGCCCTGATGAATTTAATAATTTTTTTATAACTAGTGTTAGTAACCTCAATAGTGCTGTAGAGTTTGATTTTATATCGAATAAATATATGAACACATTGCATCCACTCGTCACAGAAAAATTATCATTTTCTACAGTGTCTGAGGAGGACGTCAATAATGTCATACGTACAATTAAATCAAACGCTAAGGGCTCTGATGAAATTAACTTGATGATGTTGCAAATATTAACTCCACACTTAACTCCTTATCTAACCTTCATAGTAAATTACTGCTTATTAAATAACACATTTCCCACCGCCTGGAAGCATGCTAACATAATACCACTTCCGAAAAATAACAATCCTAATGATATATCCCAATTTCGCCCAATAAGTATTTTGCCTACATTGTCCAAAATTCTGGAAAGAATTGTGCATAACCAGTTGTACAGCTTTTTAAATAAATTTAATATTTTACCGAGTGTTCAATCAGGTTTCCGACGTGGACACAGTACCACAACTGCGTTAATAAAGGTTACTGATGATATAGAGGGTGAATCTTAGAGTGGCGGCCATATTTTTGGGGTTAATAGTACTAGTCGTCATGAACATGAATCCGAATTTTTTTTTTTTGTAGGTTGTAAAATGGCCGAGTTATGAATTTTTTAAAAAAATTCGCGATTCATGTATAATTCTTGTAATTCTGGCGCCGCTGGGCAAGCACTTGCTGCATTACGTGTGTCTGGTCGACAGTGTTGCCAAGTGTGGATGATATAAAACCAATCGATTACATTTTTACTTTTCATTAATAATCCAGAGATACGCAATCACGAGAGAGAGATAAGGGTACCTAGTGAAAATGAAAAATTAATTAATTCAATTGGATAAACAGGTTTATTGAAATACGCAGTTTTAACTTCCATAATGAAAATTGTAATACAAAACAAAATGAAAAAGCCGGCTCATAGTCTGCATAATTTTTATGATACAAAATGAAAAAGATTTTAAAAACAGAATTAGTTTATAGGAATTTTACCATCCATCAGCTAGCTGTTAGAGTCGCTGAACTGTTTACAAACTATGACACTGACCTAGTTACAAGCAGGTGCATTAACAAAAAATGGCGATAAAAAACGGCATACGGCGAAGCATGCCTGTTCGTGGTCGACGTTTTTCTATGTTTTAGTTTTAGTGTTAGTGACCAGTCAGACAGCAGCTAGTGTGGTTGTTTGTGTTTAATAATTGAGTGAGGTGTACCTTCTACGTGTGTGTAGTTTTATTTTAGTGGTGTTTTAGAGGCGACTTTTATCTGTGGGGGCACATGAAAAGTTTGGTGTACACGACTCGTGTCAACAACGTTGAAGAATTACGGGAAATAGTAGAAAACGCTGCGAATCACATAAGTTAGAGATTCTATGATGCGGCGAGCTACAGCGTGTTTGGAAAATAACGGAGGACAGTTTCAACACCTGCTATGAGAAATGCCGATCCAAGATAAGATAAGCAAAGATTTATTGTTATTAGAAAAAATAATTTTCTGTTCATTATTTGTTACTAAGTCTTAAGTTTTTTAGTTATTACTTTTTTTATTGTTACACTCACGGAGAATAGTTTTTACTTTGTTATTGTTTAGATAGTTCATTTTATTTAGTTTCTTGTTTGCTTTACTATTAAATTCCCCGTATTTTATTTCAATCGTGAAGTTTGGCAACAACGCACTGCTCAAGACAGGCGTGTGCGTCTCAGTTATTAGATGTTACTCTCGCTAGCGCATTCCACTGGCGGGGTACCCAAATTCAAATAAAAAGGGTTTAAACAATATTCATTTTTCATAGCGCGTTAAAAAAAAAAAAATTGTGGTTTTGTGTTCCCATAGTTGAACGGAGTCGCCTCCTGTAAATATGGCCGCCACTCTAAGATTCACCCTGTGTATAGTGGTTGTGATGAAGGTAAAAACACTAGCGTAGTTCTTTTAGACTACAGTAAGGCATTCGATACCCTGGATCACAGAACGTTGTGCATAAAACTTAAATATTTTGGTCTTACAGATGCATCAGTTTTATTTTTTTTAAATTATTTAAGTAATAGAATGCAGGCAGTTGTTCTTGAAAATAGATCGTCTGAAAGTGTATCCATTCAGCAAGGTGTACCGCAGGGTAGTATTTTAGGGCCCTTACTATTCACATTATATACTGCTGATTTCGTTCATTGTTTAAAGTATTGCCAGCTACATCAATATGCAGATGACACCCAAATTTATCATACATTTAATAATAGTGACTTGGATTTGGCTGCTAATAAAATAAACTCTGATCTCACGTCAATAAGTGAAATTTCTAAAGCGCATGGGCTTATTCTGAATGAGAAAAAGACACAACTACTCGTGTTCGGTAAAAATAAATATGAAATACAGGGAAATTCTAGTTTTAAAATTTTTATAAATAACCAGGTAATTAATCCTAGTGATACATGTAAAAACCTTGGCATTCTTATTGATTCAAATTTAAGATATACATCTCATGTATCATATTTAATTAAAAATACTTTTGCTAAACTCCGTCTTTTATATTTAAATAAGGATCTTTTTAATACTGATATCAAGTTAAGATTAACTCAATCGCTAGTACTTTCACATATTTATTATGGTATTTCTATTTATTGGCCTGCGCTTCTGCAACGAGATAAGTCTAGCCTTCAAAGAATTCAAAATGCATGCCTAAGATTTGCTTATAATTTACGTAAATATGACCACATATCGGAGGTATTTTATAATTCGAAGTGGCTTAATTTAGACGAGTGCTTTCAGGTCAGTTCTGTTTGATCTATAAAATAAATTGCTTTGGAGTACCTGGGTATTTAAAGGAAAAACTGTTAAAACGTAATCAAATTCATAATCTGCCAACACGTGATCGTGACTTGTACAGTGTACCACAGCACAAAACAACACTTTTTAAACGATCATTCAGTTATATTGGAGCTAAGACTTTTAATGATTTACCTAGTTCAGTTAAGAGTGCACACAGTGTTAATTCTTTCCGGATGCAACTCAAATCTTTAATATTTAATTCAAGATAATATTTTCATTGAGTTGTAGGTATGTTTTAGATCAAACTTATTAACTATGTAGGTTATACCAGGGAATGGGTCGTGGTCCGTGTAATATGTAATACCTATGTAATATGTAATTAGGGTAGATAAAAAATGTACTTAACTTATTTATATTATTGTTATTATCTACAAGTTTTGTATGTATTAGTTGATAAGTGATATAAATGGGAGCAGTTAAGTTGGTATATGTGTATGTATTTACAGTTGCAACTTTGTATTCCAAATTTGTTCTGAGTTCTTGTGGTTGTGTGGAAGAGCAGTGTAAGCTGAACACCGCCACTCCTTTGTGATATAATTTTGTTATTGTGACATGTTGAAGCATAAAATAAAGACATTTATTATTATTATTTTTTTTTTTTTTTTTTCCGTTTCCGGAAGAAATTGCTGGACAGTCTCCCTGTGGCCTCCGACACCACACAGAGAGAGCGCCAGCGAATAATCTACAGCAACTCCCCACATCCCGCAGGGTTAGTCACTGTAGATTCCAGACTCGTGTGCCCTAAGTAGACGAAGGGATCCCAGGATGACCGCTTTCTGCATTTGACCAGCCAACCATTCTGCCGATGTTTGGCAGGCAGGCATGGTCTTCAATGCGGACAGCAGCGTGGGCTTCATACCTCCGAGTACACCGATTATCAGGACGACCATCTTGACAGAGTAGCCTGGGTATAGCACTTGGAGCTCGTACCGGAGATCTCTGTATTTAGTCCGTTTCTCCTCCTCCTTCAAGGCGATGTTTGTCTCAGCAGGTGCTGAGAACTCGATGACATACATCACCTTGGTCTGATGGTCGAGGAGGACTATGTCAGGCTTATTGGCTTGAATTCGCCTGACGGTCGGGAACGAGTAGTTCCAGTAAATCCGGCATTTCTCGTTCTCGACAACGGACTCGATATCTCCGGGGATATAAGGCAGCACTGGTGTTTGGTCTATCTTGTACGAGTGCCGAAGATGGTAGTATAGCACTCGTAAAGCCGCGTTATGTCGTTGGATGTAGACCGAAGTCGCATAAATCGGACATGCAGATAATAGATGCATGAGCGACTCCGGCGCCTGACGGCAGGTCCTGCAGTTGATATCAGGAACCACTACACCCATCACGCGACTCCGATAGACCAATGTGTTTATAACACCATCTTGGCAGGCCATTATGAATCCCTCGGTCTCCGACTTCAGCCCCGCTGACCTTAAGAATGCGAAGGTCAGCTCTGTCGATAAACCCAGTGCTTCTATGTTGTTATAGAAAACACCGTGCAAGGGTTTATCGACGTGCTGCCTGAACAGATTCCTCTGTTCGGCAGCTTTAATTTGGGCTATCAGACGATTCGGCGGAAGCTCAGTAACTGATTCTGCATCAGTACCTCGCCTGCCTCCTCGCCTGTAGTCGAACATGAGACCGAGTTCATCTGCGGCCCTCTGTGCTGCCTTAAACAATAAAGCGCCAACTCCCACGGTTTCATGATCTCTCACTAACCGTAGGAGCGGATCCGAGCTCCTTAGGATGTTACATGCCATACCCAGTGCTACTCTGCCATGCATACACTCCAGACTCAAGAGTCCTCGGCCCCCCCGTTGACGTGGGAGGTACACACGAGGAACGGACGACCTAGGATGAATACTCCTATGAATATTCATCATCTTGCGGGTATCCCTGTCCAATTGGCGCAGCTCATCTACTCGCCATTTAACTACTCCGAAGGAGTAGAGCAGAATCGGAACGGCAAGCATATTAGTGGCAGACACCTTGTTCTTCCCCGACAGTTCTGATGACCAGATCTTTCGGAGTCGGTGTCTGTACTTGCCACGGAGAGAATCCTTTATTTGGTTCACATCCTGGATGTGGCGTTGTTCCACACCCAGGTATGTGTAGGTCTCTCCGGCATCCAAATGTCGTAGGATGCTTCCGTCTGCGAGCTGCGCATCTTCGTGGAATTCCCCGCATCGTCCTCTCTTGAGGTGGACGACTGCGCATTTGTCCAACCCAAACTCCATTCCAATTGCCCGCGTGTATTCCTCGACCACCCTGAGAGCATTTTGAAGTTCTCGCTCTCCGGAGGTATAGAGTTTAAGGTCATCCATATAAAATAGATGGGTGACCTTATGCCTCCGGTTGCTGGGTGGCCCACACTGATACCCGCGGGTTTGGCGGAGTCCAACAGATAGCGGCAGCAGTGAGATGCAGAAGAGGAGCGGACTCAAAGAGTCACCCTGAAACACTCCTCTCTTAAATGTCACCAACTCTGTCGAAACTCGCTCGGCACCGGATGTTATGGTGAAGCGAGTTCTCCAAAGCGGCAACAGTTGTTCGATGCATCTCACTAGTGGAGCTGGTACCGCAAGACATCCGAGCAAGTGTAACAAAAGCTCGTGGGATGTTGTATCAAATGCCTTGCGATAATCAATCCAGGCCATTGACAGATTCCGCTTGTACTGCACAGAATCCTGTGTAATACAGCGGTCTATCAGCAGGTTTTCCTTGCAACCTGCCAGGCCCTTCTTGGCACCACGCTGTTCGTTTATCTGTTGGTAGACCGGATCAACCGACCTCAACATCCTGGTATACAAGATACGAGTAAATAACTTGTAGCAGGAGTTGAGGCAGGTAATCGGCCTATAATTTTTTGGGTCAGACAGATCCCCCTTTTTGGGGATTAGCACAGTTCGCCCCTCGACAAACCAGTCCGGAATTTGCTGCCCCTCGTTCAACCATGAGTTGAAAACTCGGGCCAGATGGCGGTGGGTGGAAGGAAACTTCTTCCACCACCAGTTGTTTATACCATCTGGACCCGGGGCAGCGAAGTTCTTGGTTCCAACAAGTGCTTGTTGAACCTCTTCCGTACTGATTGCCGGGCACACTTCGTCTGGCTCTTCTAAGACTCTACGACAGAGAGCCTCGAAGTGTGCTATAGCTGGAGTGTCATTATCGAATGGACTCGCGACTTCGTAGATTCCTTTCCAGAAGGCTTCGACATTATCAACAGTTGGCGGATTTTCGACAACACGCTGTGGCTCTTGGAACAGGCGAGACGGGTTTGTTTGAAACAATTTGTTTTGTTCCAAACTCCGCATTCGCCTGACCAAAGTTTTCTTAATAGCCATAAGCGCTCGAATCCTATCTAGACAGTGCTGCTTGATGGTCTGCAGCACTGTGCGATTTAGAGTGTGGTGTTGGCGTCTCAGTCCGGCTGCCACTCGCCGGACCTTCGGTGTAAATGGTCTACCTGCGACTATATAATCCACCACACTCTGGATTCGAGAAGCGTGTTGCCTTGCTGATCGAATTTTAGCTTCGATCTTCTGTACGCGCCGCTTAGCTTTCTCGACCCTATCAACTGCGCTTGCCAGGCGCTGTTGTGGGACGAGTTGCTTGGCGGCAGCGTACACCGCGCTGTTGATCTGCCAGATGTTGGCATCTTCTGGAAGCTCCTCACTGATCAACGAGTCCATTCGTGCCAGGTCTTGTGGTTTAGGGTTAACCCTGGTGTTAAGGTTAACCCTCGTCCTGAAATCGACGTCGGTATACTCAAGAGGATGTCCCTCGTCAGCTGGTATTTGCCGCGGTGGAATTGCGGGTAGCAGTTCCGCACGCTGACGAGGTGCCCTTACAAAACCTGTTCTGCGCAGGAAGGATACTTGATCTCTCAGATGTTGTTGAGAGAAGGCGCGATACTCCGGATGCATATCTTATTATTATTATTATTATTTTTTTTTTTTTTTTTTTTTTTTTTTTTTTTTTTTTTTTTTTTTTTCGGTTTCCCGAACCTAATGCTGGACAATCTCCCTGTGGCCTCCGACACCACACAGAGAGAGCGCCAGCGAATAATCTACAGCAACTCCCCACATCCCGCAGGGTTAGTCACTGTAGATTCCAGACTCGTGTGCCCTAAGTAGACGGAGGGATCCCAGGATGACCGCTTTCTGCATTTGACCAGCCAACCATTCTGCCGATGTTTGGCAGGCAGGCATGGTCTTTAATGCGGAGAGCAGCGTGGGCTTCATACCTCCGAGTACACCGATTATCAGGACGACCATCTTGACAGAGTAGCCTGGGTATAGCACTTGGAGCTCGTACCGGAGATCTCTGTATTTAGTCCGTTTCTCCTCCTCCTTCAAGGCGATGTTTGTCTCAGCAGGTGCTGAGAACTCGATGACATACATCACCTTGGTCTGATGGTCGAGGAGGACTATGTCAGGCTTATTGGCTTGAATTCGCCTGACGGTCGGGAACGAGTAGTTCCAGTAAATCCGGCATTTCTCGTTCTCGACAACGGACTCGATATCTCCGGGGATATAAGGCAGCACTGGTGTTTGGTCTATCTTGTACGAGTGCCGAAGATGGTAGTATAGCACTCGTAAAGCCGCGTTATGTCGTTGGATGTAGGCCGAAGTCGCATAAATCGGACATGCAGATAATAGATGCATGAGCGACTCCGGCGCCTGACGGCAGGTCCTGCAGTTGATATCAGGAACCTCTACACCCATCACGCGACTCCGATAGACCAATGTATTAATAACACCATCTTGGCAGGCCACAATGAATCCCTCGGTCTCCGACTTCAACCCCGCTGACCTTAAGAATGCGAAGGTCAGCTCTGTCGATAAACCCAGTGCTTCTATGTTGTTAAAGAAAACACCGTGCAGGGGCTTATCGACGTGCTGCCTGAACAGATTCCTCTGTTCGGCAGCCTTAATTTGGGCTGTCAGACGATTCGGCGGAAGCTCAGTAACTGATTCTGCATCAGCACCTCGCCTGCCTCCTCGCCTGTAGTCGAACACGAGACCGAGTTCATCTGCGGCCCTCTGTGCTGCCTTAAACAATAAAGCGCCAACTCCCACAGTTTCATGATCTCTCACTAACCGTAGGAGCGGATCCGAGCTCCTTAGGATATTACATGCCATACTTAGTGCTACTCTGCCATGCATACACTCCAGACTCAAGAGTCCTCGGCCCCCCCCGTTGACGTGGGAGGTACACACGAGGAACGGACGATCTAGGATGAATACTCCTATGGATATTCATCATTTTGCGGGTATCCCTGTCCAATTGGCGCAGCTCATCTACTCGCCATTTAACTACTCCAAAGGAGTAGAGCAGAATCGGAACGGCAAGCATATTAGTGGCAGACACCTTGTTCTTCCCCGAAAGTTCAGAAGACCAAATCTTTCGGAGTCGGTGTCTGTACTTGCCACGGAGAGAATCCTTTATTTGGTTCACATCCTGGATGTGACGTTGTTCCACACCCAGGTATGTGTAGGTCTCTCCGGCATCCAAATGTCGTAGGATGCTTCCGTCTGCGAGCTGCGCATCTTCGTGGAAATCCCCGCATCGTCCTCTCTTGAGGTGGACGACTGCGCATTTGTCCAACCCAAACTCCATTCCAATTGCCCGCGTGTATTCCTCGACCACCCTGAGAGCATTTTGAAGTTCTCGCTCTCCGGAGGTATAGAGTTTAAGGTCATCCATATAAAATAGATGGGTGACCTTATGCCTCCGGTTGCTGGGTGGCCCACACTGATACCCGCGGGTTTGGCGGAGTCCAACAGATAGCGGCAGCAGTGAGATGCAGAAGAGGAGCGGACTCAAAGAGTCACCCTGAAACACTCCTCTCTTAAATGTCACCAACTCTGTCGAAACTCGCTCGGCACCGGATGTTATGGTGAAGCGAGTTCTCCAAAGCGGCAACAGTTGTTCAATGCATCTCACTAGTGGTGCTGGTACCGCAAGACATCCGAGCAAGTGTAACAAAAGCTCGTGGGATGTTGTATCAAATGCCTTGCGATAATCAATCCAGGCCATTGACAGATTCCGCTTGTACTGCACAGAATCCTGTGTAATACAGCGGTCTATCAGCAGGTTTTCCTTGCAACCTGCCAGGCCCTTCTTGGCACCACGCTGTTCGTTTATCTGTTGGTAGACCGGATCAACAGACCTCAACATCCTGGTATACAAGATACGAGTAAATAACTTGTAGCAGGAGTTGAGGCAGGTAATCGGCCTATAATTTTTTGGGTCAGACAGATCCCCCTTTTTGGGGATTAGCACAGTTCGCCCCTCGACAAACCAGTCCGGAATTTGCTGCCCCTCGTTCAACCATGAGTTGAAAACTCGGGCCAGATGGCGGTGGGTGGAAGGAAACTTCTTCCACCACCAGTTGTTTATACCATCTGGACCCGGGGCAGCGAAGTTCTTGGTTCCAACAAGTGCTTGTTGAACCTCTTCCGTACTGATTGCCGGGCACACTTCGTCTGGCTCTTCTAAGACTCTACGACAGAGAGCCTCGAAGTGTGCTATAGCTGGAGTGTCATTATCGAATGGACTCGCGACTTCGTAGATTCCTTTCCAGAAGGCTTCGACATTATCAACAGTTGGCGGATTTTCGACAACACGCTGTGGCTCTTGGAACAGGCGAGACGGGTTTGTTTGAAACAATTTGTTTTGTTCCAAACTCCGCATTCGCCTGACCAAAGTTTTCTTAATAGCCATAAGCGCTCGAATCCTATCTAGACAGTGCTGCTTGATGGTCTGCAGCACTGTGCGATTTAGAGTGTGGTGTTGGCGTCTCAGTCCGGCTGCCACTCGCCGGACCTTCGGTGTAAATGGTCTACCTGCGACTATATAATCCACCACACTCTGGATTCGAGAAGCGTGTTGCCTTGCTGATCGAATTTTAGCTTCGATCTTCTGTACGCGCCGCTTAGCTTTCCCGACCCTATCAACTGCGCTTGCCAGGCGCTGTTGTGGAACGAGTTGCTTGGCGGCAGCGTACACCGCGCTGTTGATCTGCCAGATGTTGGCATCTTCTGGAAGCTCCTCACTAATCAACGAATCCATTCGTGCCAGGTCTTGTGGCTTTGGGTTAACCCTGGTGTTAAGGTTAACCCTCGTCCTTAAAGCGATATCGGTGTACTCAGGAGGATGTTCCTCGTCAGCTGGTATTTGCCGCGGTGGAAGTGCGGCAGGCACTTCCTCACGCTGACGAGGTGCCCTTACGTAACCTGTTCTGCGCAGGAAGGATACTTGATCTCTCAGATGTTGTTGAGAGAAGGCGCGATACTCCGGGTGCATATCGCACCACAACCGGTGTAATCGCGTCATGTATCCCCTGCGCCCAGGTTCGCTGCTCTCGTAGCAGGTCAGCAGGTCATCCCTTAATCCCTCCGTCCACCTAAAGCGTCCATGTACGTTTGCAAAGTCGTCATCGTTAAGACCGTCCGGTATGGCCCCTCCCATCTGTCTTTGACCCCCATCCGAATGGGGTCGATTGTGAGGGGCCTGTCCTCCGTTTTGGTCGAGAACCAGAGGAGATGAGTCCCCAGGATGGTTAGCCCTGAGGACCCACGGCCGACATTTGTCAGAGAGGGTTACCCCTCCCTGTCCGGGGTGCACCGCGAGGAGGTTGCCGGTCCGAATTTTGCACCCCTTATTATTATTATTATTATTATTATTATTATTATTATTATTATTATTATTATTATTATTATTTTATTATTTTAGTTTTAATATTTGCGCTATCGAAATATAGATAGCGCTTCGGCAAATGTTTATTGTTTGCGAAACTACATATCCTTGGTTCAGACGTAAATTCGTAGTCTGAAAATGGAATGCACTTTGTGGTAACGCCATCTACTAGTCGAATGCACAAGACCCACTTAACTTCATTTTATTAAATGGTTTATCTTATACCTCTTTAATCTATGATTACGGAAAGATACAGAATATTTTCACTAAGGTACGTTGGGTTACAGCATATAATCAATTTAAAATTGCATTATTTAATAATAGTGCCTTTCTTATGTTGTCTTAACTGATACTCCATCTAACTATTGAGTATGCATCCGTGCTTTAAATGAGAAAAAATAGAATAAATAAAATTCTTAAAACATTTTCCGTCCTTTCTATATTATTTCGTCATCAGCCTAATGCTCGGCCTAATGTAAAGGATACAAAAATTATGTCCTTAATAATATTATACCTGTACCTATTTATTTAAAATTACTCCATTTATAGCTGGAATTAATAACTACTACCTACAAGATTCAAATAAATATGCTTTATTTAAAAAACCTACATTAATATTTTAATGGAAATGTGTTTTTGATTCACTCACGTTGAAAACTTGAAAAAAAAACATATAGTGGCAGTAAAATCTCTTATAAACTGCCTAAACACAGATGTTTTGACCACCGAACTGAATTTTTTATATTCATATTTCATATTCAATATGTAGTTTTTGATTATATAACATACTAAAAGCCCCAAAGAATCCGAATTGAGTATTGGTCGCCATGTTACATAAATAGCATGATGGCATAGGCGCACGAAATATTTTTTTCTTGCCTTATTTATAAAATGATTTTAATATTCCAAACGGATACTGTAGCCAAAGAATGTGGCTTTGATATAGATTTAAGAAACTGTTGTAAATTGTATATTAATAGTGTAAAAATTAGTTAATATTAGAAATTACTTTTTGAAGGTGTGTATTTTTTTATTTAAAAATATACTTTTTTTAGAATTTTTCTCTAGCTTGAAACACAGCGGAGATAAACTTTGTTTAGTGCCGCGCGCATAATTATTAAAGCGGTAACAGTATGCTATTATAGTATTGGACACCTACTACCATCGCATCGTTGAGTCAGGTACTCGCATACATTTTATATATTTTTGTGACAAGCTTTTCGAGAGAAAACTAATGAAAATATGGGGTGTTCTATTTAAAAAAATTGTAAGGGTGGCTCTAGCTAATCCTAGATCTATTTATAAGAAGGTATTATATTTCTAGAAATGAAATCCAAAGAAATCAGAAATCCATAGAGGTAAATTTTTAGTAGGATAAAATAGCAAAATAAATTTTACTATTCAGTCTTAATCCTCTAATGTCTTAAAAAGACATAAATACTCTTTTCAGAGCTTATTTGCAAACTATCTACATTTAACTGATAAAATGGTCAGTACTACGAATGTAGAAAGCAATTATTTGCAATAAGCCTCACCAGACGGATTAATCCAAAAAAGGACTCCTTCTGTTACCAGGCAGTACAAGTCACCACCCCATGGACCGGTTTCTGGCTTATTAGCCTTCATCAGCATGGTATAGGCAATCCACACTGCATGATATAAGCTCTGAAAAGAGTATTTATGTCTTTTTAAGATATTAGAGGATTAAGACTGAATAGTAAAATTTATTTTGCTATTTTATCCTATTAAAAATTTTCCTCTATGGATTTCTGACTTTTTTGGATTTCATTTCTATCATACGAGCCTAGTCTGGGCAAAATCCACATTGCAATAAGTTTCACCAGAGGGCTCTACGGTCCACATTTGCATCTTACCGACTTCATGTCGATCGATGTTGACAAGATCTGGAGTCCTTCTGATATCATGCAGTGTGGGTTGCCTATACCATGCTGATGAAGGCTAATAAGCCAGAAACCGGTCCATGGGGTGGTGACTTGTACTGCCTGGTAACAGAAGGAGTCCTTTTTTGGATTAATCCATCTGATGAGGCTTATTGCAAATACTAAATTATTTGCTTTCTACATTCGTAGTACTGACCATTTTATCAGTTAAATGTAGATAGTTTGCAAATAAGCTCTGAAAAGAGTATTTATGTCTTTTTAAGACATTAGAGGATTAAGACTGAATAGTAAAATTTATTTTGCTATTTTATCCTACTATTATATTTCTTTTTGACTTTTTGCATATTTTTTGCATAAATCAATATATCCAAAGATATTTAGGGCGGATAGTTTTATAGCAGTCTTGCCGAGCTATTTTTACTATTTATAAAAAGATATTTATTTTATACTTCGATAACCAGTTTACTATAACATGGTTCTTTCAATATATCAATACTCGAATTAATTAGTCTCTAGACAGAATCACTACCCACAGAACATAGTACGAGCCCTCATTAACTTATCTATGTCTTACTCCTTTACTCATTATCGACCAGCCAGCTGTATTGGACACTGATGTCACTCACAAAACGTGTCGTGGGTTAGTAAGCACTTCAACCTGTTTATTCCATATTTTCTGATCAATGAAATTGCCAACTATATTGTCAATAAAACGAAAGAATCTCAAAACACTTAAAATACTATTTATTTACAATTGAAACGAAAAAAGGTAAAAAACAAAACAATAAATGGAAAATACGGGGAATAAGTCCCAGTACAAAATGAACCATTAAAACAAAACAATATGCAAATTCATACTATAATAACTTAAAATGCTAGTGTTGGCAGTGGCAAAAGTGAATATCTAGCTTAACGCGTGGATAACATTTACATGGGTTCAAAAATATCCCTCAAACCACGGTTAAACTATTATCACTAGGATTTCCAGAAAATAGACAAACGTTCTGGAATCCTCGAATAGTGGAAAATAGACAAACGTCCACTAATTCAATCAACAAAACAAAACAAAAATAAATGACTGACTCTACATATATTAACAAACAAACAAAATCAGAAAACACAGAACAATCACTACACTATCTTTACTTCCTTTATTTCTTATTCGCGAAACTAGAGATGATGTTTTCGGTCGGAAGCTAGACAAAAAGTGTCTAACAAGCTTGAAGATTTAGCACATTAGGCCTGAAGGGCGGTTACACTTGATGGGGTGGGTAAGTCATTAGGCGATTTACCCAATTGCACTCGTCCCCGACGGTACTTAAGTTCAACCCGACCTGTAGCGCTATCTGCCCGTTACGATGGAAAATTATTCTTATGGCACATTCCTTTACTATGTTAATAATTTACCATGGTATTAGAATCTTACTTAATTATCCTAACTATGATACAAATACAATTCATATTAAACTATTTCTATATAGCACCTGCATTCGCAACTACGAGCTAGGGAAACCCAATTTCACTAATCATTCCTGTAATTCCATTTCGGGACAAAACCTAGCTCAGGTGTATATAGATTCCTACCTATCTTAATATTACGCACATTACATATAATGGAATATCCTTTGAATTAAGTACCTTACTTATGTTATTCAAAATACTCTGTAGATAATAGATAGACACCGAGATATGATTCCTGTTGACGGTTGATGACCTTTACTCGCGCATTCGATTGATTCACTACTTGCGATTGATGGGTTACGCGTCTTCCATGAAATACCCTAATAAAGCCATTAACTAAATTACGCTTGTTTAACCGACTTGCCTGTACTATAGATCCTCCGTGACTCTCAACATATTTCAAACATGTGGTACCGATTTGGCTGTACCCTTAGGTTTTTCTAAAGTAGTTGTTGTCGCCTTAAAGGCCGGGTATTGTTGGGGGCTTCCCGAATTGCTCCATAAACATTATCGAATTCCTTGAACGGTATATCATAATAACTCGGGACTGACACTTCTGTTACATTTACAAGGATGTTTAAAAGAAATGCCCCTTTAGCAATTCCCCGATTCGTCACGTAT
This sequence comes from Rhagium mordax, assembly GCA_963680705.1. Classification (NCBI taxonomy): domain Eukaryota; kingdom Metazoa; phylum Arthropoda; class Insecta; order Coleoptera; family Cerambycidae; genus Rhagium; species Rhagium mordax. The sequence goes on along the minus strand of OY796661.1, from coordinate 35,352,745 downwards.
TCTATTTACGAAACTTTATTTTAACTAAAAGAAAGCATACCGGGTGATATCTACATTTGTTACATTGCCCCCTCCTTAAATTGGAGCAATTTTCCCGAACATAAGTAAAATAATTGATTCAATCCCATTAAACTATACAAATGGACTTAAGACTAAATTGTCTCTCATGGACCCTGACCACTAAGTGTCCTTTCGCTGTCGCTGCACTGACATAGATCTTCATCCTAGGTGGTTCTGCTCGTCTCCTGGAGTCGTAACTCCATCCACCTGGATAGGTTTTACCATGGTCACACAGAACGGATGTTTCTGCGTGCTTCTCCTCCAGACCTGGGGAACCTCGGATTGGTGGTTGCCTCTCGTCCTCGATACCATAATGTCGTCCGCCCTCTGGATTGACGCCTGCATCGCTCGTCACTGCTTTGCACGTCCTGGACCTCGCGGAATCGTCCTGCTGTTGTAGAGTCGTCCTCACGGGCTGTCCAGGGGTGGTAGATGGTTCCATCGGTGTGGCCTTCGGGGTCTCCATTCCTGGTGTCTCGTGAGCTCGGTGTCGTCCAACCTCCCTCCATGTGGCTCTTTGGTTCCTTGGCTTCGTCCTCTATGTCTCCGGTCACCCTGGTTATCTATAACATGTCAGAAAATATTAGTTTCCCGTGGTTACCCGCAATCATATACGACTCTTTCTTATCCTGAATTAATCCTGTGTCTTGTTCGCGTCATCTGTGCAAATACTCCTTCCACGTTCGTCCTCTATCTTGACTACGATTAGCTCCACTTCCTTGTCCTACACGTCGCCTCGATGTGGTTCTGCTACTTGGCGGGAATCGCTTGCCTCATATGAAGAATTCGGTGTCCTGACGGATATCCTGGAAAACTAATACACATGTTCTGGACGGGGGTGGGAGAGGATCTGGTGGTGGTGTTCTCCATATGGTGGTAGTGTTCTACATACTACTGCTACTCTACTCACAACTATTTACATGTAACTACAGTAACTACTTAAAACATTCTATTACTTTAAAAAAAAAATAACTCTAACATCACTAATTTCCCTGGGGCACAGGATACTAAGTACATCATGGCGTTGGCTCTATAGGTGACTATCCACCTCTTTTCCAAGGTTGTCTCCAACGCAACGGTGTGTTACTATTCGCAAAAATATCACTATATAATCTTTTATCAGATTCCTCATTCGTGTCCGTTCGTAACCATGCAAGTGATCACTTGACATCCCTGAGCCGTAGGGTGTACCTATCAATCCATCCTGGACACAGACACCAAATTGATTTTTGTAATATGACATTAAATGGGCTGAGGTATTGAATTGTCTTAAAAATTCATGCGACTAAGCTTCTATTGTTATTGGATGGATGTGATGTGTAATATCTACCCTGCACTAAGCAGCATAAATAACTGTTATTATGTTGAGGAGTAGTTCACAAATTATAGTGTCTGCAGAGACCGCGGTGCTTACAGAACCTAACATTGGAACCATGAAAGTTAAAAAAAAATATATATATATATACAAGTCTTCACGAAATCGTACTAGGTATGGGTGTTTTAGAAACTATATTCCCAACCCCAGTCCTCTCGACTCGGCCAAGTTCTTGAGGTCGATTTTTGGAAGGTTTACTATTGTTACCGATGTAGTCGCTAAATTCTTTTGGGCTATTATAACATCTCTTCGTAACCACAGTTCTAGGTATCATGTGTTACTACTATGGGTTCCTCACGCGGCTTGGGAGGCCTTACCCCTGCTTTTTCTCACGCGGCTTGGGAGAAAAATCGACACGACACCGAACTGCGGATACTGACTTATTTTTAACGGATGGTGTCCCAAGATTTGTAGACTTATTTCCAACGTCGGTGTTCGGGTGGTACCATAAACCTAGAAGAGCTACCTTGGCCGACGCGGCTTGGCGACCTAGCTTCTTCAATACTGCAGAGTTCGGCTAATTCTCGCCGTGATCACACCGATCCTCTCGCTGAAAATAGCCACTGTCAGATACAGTGAACGCTACATCTCTTGCTGGATTATCATTATCATAACCTGTTGTCTTCGGATTAGATTTCACTTGTCAAGGCTAAACTATAACCACGTAAGTCCATCTCCTGTCACCGATATCTAGAATTAGCTTAAACTGCTCTACGGTATTCATGCCGATTATCCCATATGAACTAACATTTAGTTCATTTCCTCATATGATATTCCTGTGCATGATCCGTCTCAGCTTAAACTCTACCTCTGCAATGTCAACTGGCTTAAGATTGTCCCGATGCATGTCGCTCGTACCTTAACTTGCGACAGCGGCCAACTTAACCTCCGCACGCCTTACTTCTTAATTACTGATACCGCCACATCACAATCGATCAACCCTTTGGTACCTTAACTTTAACGTTCTTCGTTGTGCGTGGATGCTCTTTAACTTGACGGACACTAGTGCAGTCCTCAGTTAAATGCGAAGTTGCCTTAGCACAGTGAAAACATATCTCCTTGGGTGATTCCGACATCCTCTGACCTGGTGTCCTTTTCCTCCACATCTTTTGCATATCAATTTCATATTTGGATATCTTGCAATAAATTTCGTCTTCTCCATTCCATCTTCAGTCACATGAGTGACTCGTACATTTTTCCTGGGGAATCGGTTCCTTGATACACTCTTCGAAATTGTGGCTCTGGTACCCCTTGTTTCTTCGTTCCGTTGATTTTCGTATAAATTTCCCGGTAGTTGTCGTGATGCTACGTTCTCATATGATTCAGCTAGTGCTAACGCAGCTTCAACACAAAAAAAAAAAATCTCCCTGCTCCAAAATCCGATTTGCTAGCCTTAAGTCGATGCCTTGTAGAAATTGATCAACAATCAACTTGTCTCTGTTCGACACTACTTTAAGCCTTTGCACATAGGCTCCCAGAGTCTCATCGGGTTGCTTTATACATCTACTTAATTCTCGCTTCCCTTCTTCTATTATTGACTTTTCTTCCATAAATTCTCCTTAACCAGATCTTCATTTCTTGAACTGTTTTGGGTCGGTCCAACTTCCGCAATGCATAATAAGCTTCTTTGACACCTTCCTTTAATTTCCTTAACATGTGATTAAAGGCTTCTGCTTCAGTCCAATGATGTTGTTCGGCTGCCATAAGTACAGCTTCTATGAATGCTTCGTAGTGGGGTCCTCCCTCAAAACTGTCAATCGTATCGGATCCATTGATCAACTTTCTCAGATAACCCATATTCTGGGTGGGTTTCTCGGGTTCTTCGGATCCACTTGGTCTAGATGGTAATAGTTGATCCAAAAGTATTTGTTGCTGTTGAAGTTGTTGTTGCAGATTCTCCAGTTGTCGCATTTGCTCTGGTGTAAAGGTTGAAACGTTTTCCTTTCGCGTACCTGGTTGATCATTCGTCGGTGGTGACTGTGATACAGTAGTTTTCGGCATTTTCCTTTGCGTGACCTTATTGCAATCTGTGAGATGACGGAGATGTACTCGTTTCCTTCTATATCCCTTTGGATATCTTTTGTTATAGTTGACGGAACGAATTATTTTCACGAATACCAACTTTCTCTTCACGTACAATCGTGACTTACTAGCGTGCTATGACTGGCATAAGTCCACCTAGATTTCGCTTCCACCGCAATTAGACAACACTCGGTATATTTTATTGTTCCCCTTACAATTTGTGGTTTCCTCACGCGGCTTGGGAGGAGACCCTACAATTTTTCTCACGCGGCTTGGGAGAAAAATCCTACAATTTCTAACTACCGTAGCAACTCATATGTACTTAGAATACCTTAGGACTTTCTACTTTATAGTATCTCTAAACAATGAACTTGTGGTTTCCTCACGCGGCTTGGGAGGTAAACCCTAATACTACTAACTACCCCTGCAAGTCCTAGGTACCTAATCCCTTTGCACCTCAATTGTATCTACTGAACAAATAAAATACCAACTACCTCCAAACGCCCTATTTGAATCCTATTGCCCAAACTGCAATATCAAAATTTACACAATTTACAACCGTGAGAATATATACTCAAGCATGGGATAGGAGAAAAACACATATAAGAAATATATCAAATTTCCAATTCTGAACCTGAAAAAAAAACCTTTCTGCTTTACTCTAAAAAACAAAAAAAATACGCTTCCTTAAACTATTTCCGACGCGTTGAAAATATATTCCCTACTGAATTATACAATATGTGTTCAAAGAGAACCTCTAATTTGTTTGACAAAACAACGCAATCTTTCAATTCATATTTCCCGCTATCCATTAATTACTTTTTCTCAAAAACTCAAAAAACTTATTCATTAGAACACTTTCACAAATGCGCTATTTTGTCAACAAATAACCTAAACCTAATCTAAACAACAAAGAAATTCTTTGCTGGACTTTTCGCATAGCCCCGTACCAACAACATATATCTCTTTATTTACTTTCAATATTTAATTCATAAAACATTACTTAATCCTTTCTTTATAGTTTCTGTTCTATTTCCAAGTACCGTATATACTCACTAAATTACTTAACTTTTTACTTTTTCTTAGAACATGTACGTTTTATATACAGCACCTTTCTTTCAAAATGAGAATATAGTGAATTCAAAGCTTTTGGAAAATTAACCTTTCAGTACATTTGAGGGGAACACAGGAAGACTTTTAATTCAGAAACCGCGTGACTCATTCTCTAACACTGTATTAATCGATACAAAACTATGGTCACTCGAAATTCCATCAACTTAAAAAAACAATACGAGACTCCTTACAAAAATCACGAAAACAAATACCCTAATAAAAAAAAATCACGAAAACAAATACCCTAATAAAAAAAGCAACCGTTACAACAAATAAACGTGTGTATGAGAGAAAATAAAATCTGTCTTAATTACTGCCTGACGTAATCACTATTAAACGGTTAAATAACAATTTGATATCACCAATTTAAACAAAATCAACTGAGATCAAGAACGTGTACCCATTAGACCAAAGTTACCAAAAAACCAAAATATACTTCACATGAAAATGGTGACTATCTAAATCAGGTTCTTACAAACGGGGAAAAAATAAATAATAAAGTCGATATTCTGCTTAAATTACTACCGCGACTGACTATCTATTAAAAATTTATTCCAGAAATTTAATTTTTTTCTCATACCTTCCTTAAAGATGAAAAATTCGTGAACCAATTAAAAAAAAACTCAGCGAGTGTTACTTTATCCTGACTGTACCTTACTTTACGTGTGTGTCACAATTTTTGTTTGTCTCTCTAATTAGTAAAAAATATCCCTTTTCTTTAAAATCATCGCACGAATACGCATCTCCGTCCAAAGAGAATTACAAAAATTTAGAGCTAATTAACGCGTGACCATGCTGCAACTTCCTTACTTACAATTAGGTAGGTACCTGTCTCTATAAACATTAAGCTATATGATGATAAAATGTATATCTCTTTCTTAAAAAAAAACAATTACTTTAATCCACGTCTCTACTTGTTCTACAATGAATATCATTTAACAAAGACAAACCCGAAATTCAGTTAAATTGCTTGAAGAGCTGCATCGAATACATACTGAAAATACTCTGTATAACCATTACGCTTATCCAATACATGGTGTTTAACGAAGCGATAAACCTTTTTCTTCTATATCTAAATGACTTTATATCTTCCAAAACAAAAAAATTAAAATGTCTAAGGTATCGTATTTTAATTTCTTATTGCCTGCTTTTTACTTTGCAATGAGAAAAAAAAACTTTTGTCAAAGCTGACTTTCTAAGTACGAATCAATTAAAATATCTTAAATATCCAAAATTTTCTGATACTATCCATTATCGTTTTAGCAGTATCGTGAATTTACAAATTACTTGACAAAACAAAACTTTTCTAAACATACTAAATATAGTCATAATCGTGCTACTCCGGTTTTCTTTAACATTTCAAAGGTTTACCTTTATATTTCTGTATATAATTTCAAACAATTTTATACTAACGTTAAATGTCTTCACATGACTCGATTTACTACAACAAAAAAAATCTAACTGGGACTACTCTGCATACTTTGCGCTTTATGCCAATTTTTTTTTTCCACATTTAGAATTACAAAATTACTATTACACCATAAAACGTCGCTAAACCAACTAATTTAGTGAATTTATACCACAAACTTACTCTTATAAAGGAAAATTAACCAAAAAAAAAACAACGATTTCGCGTACGTAATATAATTATTAACCATTTCAACATAATGTATCTACCTAGATCTTCTCTTTTAATCACTTTTGTACCTCACAAGTACCCCAATAAATCTACGGTTTTATACACAATATACTTAAACAGGTCCCCAATTATATTGCTATATTGATTTCTCAGGTACTTTATTATATCTTATAACACTTTCGCTAAAGTAATCGTTGACAGCAGGTAACAAATTTCTATTTCACTCTTTGCTCTGATTTACATAAATTTATCTAAAATTATCCCTAGTAAATCATTGTTTAACACTTCTAATACCTATCTTGCAATAACTTTTATTAAACAAAAATTATCTAATAATCATTAATATTCGCCTTTTCTCTCGAATGCACGCAACATTATCCACATTACAAATTTACATGATTCTACAACGTGAACAACTTTGAATTACACTAACACTCTAATAATTTTATGAATTGTTATTGTAGCAAAATTTCCGAACAGGTAAGAAATAACAAAACGGACTCTAATTAACTAGTATTTCGCAAGTTCTTTACAAATATTTTCTGATGTTCTCTAATATTCTGTCGCTCAAAATATTCTCTATTACATAACATTTTCTTTGGATAGAGTTGTCTAGAGCCAATTAATCCATATTATCTAACTTTATTCATTAGTTTCTACTGATTCTAGGTTCTATTTCTGAGAAAAGATGAATTTTTTGACATTCTAAAAATTATACGGACAAAATTAATAACTTGAATCTTAATTAGTTGTATAAATTTTATTCTTTTTCAAATCCTAATCTGACTGCGCCACTTTTTATAACAGTCTTGCCGAGCTATTTTTACTATTTATAAAAAGATATTTATTTTATACTTCGATAACCAGTTTACTATAACCTGGTTCTTTCAATATATCAATACTCGAATTAATTAGTCTCTAGACAGAATCACTACCCACAGAACATAGTACGAGCCCTCATTAACTTATCTATGTCTTACTCCTTTACTCATTATCGACCAGCCAGCTGTATTGGACACTGATGTCACTCACAAAACGTGTCGTGGGTTAGTAAGCACTTCAACCTGTTTATTCCATATTTTCTGATCAATGAAATTGCCAACTATATTGTCAATAAAACGAAAGAATCTCAAAACACTTAAAATACTATTTATTTACAATTGAAACGAAAAAAGGTAAAAAACAAAACAATAAATGGAAAATACGGGGAATAAGTCCCAGTACAAAATGAACCATTAAAACAAAACAATATGCAAATTCATACTATAATAACTTAAAATGCTAGTGTTGGCAGTGGCAAAAGTGAATATCTAGCTTAACGCGTGGATAACATTTACATGGGTTCAAAAATATCCCTCAAACCACGGTTAAACTATTATCACTAGGATTTCCAGAAAATAGACAAACGTTCTGGAATCCTCGAATAGTGGAAAATAGACAAACGTCCACTAATTCAATCAACAAAACAAAACAAAAATAAATGACTGACTCTACATATATTAACAAACAAACAAAATCAGAAAACACAGAACAATCACTACACTATCTTTACTTCCTTTATTTCTTATTCGCGAAACTAGAGATGATGTTTTCGGTCGGAAGCTAGACAAAAAGTGTCTAACAAGCTTGAAGATTTAGCACATTAGGCCTGAAGGGCGGTTACACTTGATGGGGTGGGTAAGTCATTAGGCGATTTACCCAATTGCACTCGTCCCCGACGGTACTTAAGTTCAACCCGACCTGTAGCGCTATCTGCCCGTTACGATGGAAAATTATTCTTATGGCACATTCCTTTACTATGTTAATAATTTACCATGGTATTAGAATCTTACTTAATTATCCTAACTATGATACAAATACAATTCATATTAAACTATTTCTATATAGCACCTGCATTCGCAACTACGAGCTAGGGAAACCCAATTTCACTAATCATTCCTGTAATTCCATTTCGGGACAAAACCTAGCTCAGGTGTATATAGATTCCTACCTATCTTAATATTACGCACATTACATATAATGGAATATCCTTTGAATTAACTACCTTACTTATGTTATTCAAAATACTCTGTAGATAATAGATAGACACCGAGATATGATTCCTGTTGACGGTTGATGACCTTTACTCGCGCATTCGATTGATTCACTACTTGCGATTGATGGGTTACGCGTCTTCCATGAAATACCCTAATAAAGCCATTAACTAAATTACGCTTGTTTAACCGACTTGCCTGTACTATAGATCCTCCGTGACTCTCAACATATTTCAAACATGTGGTACCGATTTGGCTGTACCCTTAGGTTTTTCTAAAGTAGTTGTTGTCGCCTTAAAGGCCGGGTATTGTTGGGGGCTTCCCGAATTGCTCCATAAACATTATCGAATTCCTTGAACGGTATATCATAATAACTCGGGACTGACACTTCTGTTACATTTACAAGGATGTTTAAAAGAAATGCCCCTTTAGCAATTCCCCGATTCGTCACGTATTCTATTTACGAAACTTTATTTTAACTAAAAGAAAGCATACCGGGTGATATCTACATTTGTTACAGTTTTTATTGGAATGCACTGTATACTTATTTCAATACGTACGTATGTTTGCACTGCATTATTTTAATATAAATAAACCGCTGAGTTAGTTATTGTCTCAAACGAATTAAGTATAATCAGTGTTATTCTGTAAGCCATTGAAAAGTATTCAATATTGGATATTTCTCAATAATTGGAAAGATTCCAATGACCTTGTCATTTTCGTATTCTGTAACCACAATGAATTCAATTTATTGAATCAATATCTTGAAAATCTTAACAACCGATTTTTGCTCTTGTTATTAAGTTTCCAATAGAACATAACCTCAAACGTTTATTTTGAATAACTAATTTGTGCAACGATAGAAGGAGTTTGTAATTCATAATGAATAGACAATTTATTTTCATTATAAATGCAGTCGAAAATGTAATTGAAGTGTGGGTATTCAAAACAATGTAGGCATGGGAAAGATTAAACAATGTTCAAGTAGGCATGGGAAAGATTAAACAATGGTTGAATGCATATCAACTATCATTAAATGTAAATAAGACTCACTACTTAGCTTTTACACTAACTAAAGCCAATAGACCAGATTTTACTAGTGTAAAAATCGCGGGCATACAGGAAGAAATTAATGAAACACATGAGGTCAAGTACTTGGGTATAGTCATTGATAAATATTTAAAATGGAATAACCATGTGAATTATTTAACGAAAAGAGTCAGGAAGCTTATTTACAAATTTTATCAGTTACGGGAATTACTTTCCAAAAAACTACTAATAATGATTTATAAAGCCCTTGTCGAATCACTGTTTCGATATGGCATCTTAGTATGGGGAGGTATGTATAAGAGCTCACTGCAAAAACTAAACACAGTTCAGAATTATATGCTTAAGACGATATTTCATAAGCAAAAGCGTTATCATACTAATCTGCTATACAATAAAAATATATACAATATTAGATCATTATATTTTCACAGCTTATATATATTTGCTTTTAATAATAAAATTTTTCAAAATTTTATACCTCCTAAATATCACACCCGCAGTACTGCTAACGAGCCTTTATACATTCAAAGATTCCATAAAAATGCTAGTCATAGACTGATAGTATATACACTACCAAAAACTTGTAACCTCTTACCAGCAGAGATAAAAAATTTAAAGAAATTTAAAAAATTTTCAACTTTATCAAAACAATTTATTTTCCAAAATTATACTGAACTTATTAAGATACTTGAAAATTAATAATCACATGAGTTTGTTACTCAACTACCAAACAATACATACTATGTGTATAGGTGTAGGTTTGTGTACCTGTGTGTGTATATATATATGTGTATATACCCTCTTAGTAATATATACATGGGGTTGGTTTGGATTTTTTTTGTGATCAAACAGTATACATAACAAGTATATTTCCAAATCACAACACAAGTGTTTTATACGCTTAGGTGCTATCTATGTACATTTTTCACCTCGTTAATTTTTAATTCTCTTTTTGTAAATTCTTTTTGTAATTTGTATTTCTGTAGTTATACATATTTGTACAAAATTAAAAATAAAATATTTCTAAATTAATCAAACAATAAATACTTCAAATGCAATTAATTGTAATTGTCGTCCCAAATTATTCATCTGGGCCAACCAAAGACGTGAATTTGCCCGTTCGTAGAAGAGGATACTGTTTTAAATTTTACGAACATATATGGCAAAATGCTGTGGACTTGTTTTTTTAGCAAGAGCCATATCACCAAATTTTCCCGACCACAAATCACAATTCAAAATACACCCCAGAATGGCGCAAAAGCAACAAAAGTGGGGTTAATCTTCTTCTTCTTTCAAATTTATTATGCATTATTTGTCAATAATTATACTAACCGTTTTAAAATTAAATTTAGTGACTAAGATTGAATCTTCCCAATATGGTTTACAGAATTGCAAAATTTCTCAATATTGGAAACTTTTCAATGGCTTACAGAATAACACTGAATAAGTAATATTTTCTCTTAAGTTAATAAATCTTACATTTTAATATTTTTTTTTTTTTTTTTTGGTTTCTTATAGGTTGTTTTATTTTTTTAAGTCGAATTTATGTTTGCCTTCTGATTTCGTTATTCTCTTACGATTTTTTTTGTCATTAGTATTTTATTTCATACGAAGATTATTTTACCTTTTTATGACTGTTGGGAATCAAATATTCGTTTCCACATTTTGATCATCAATATGAAAAGTATTTATATTTTTTGTTAGCTCCATCATTCACAGAAAAAACGGTAGTTGTACAATGAGGATTAGACGCAATAATTTCAAAAAGTATTTGCTGAGAACAAAAGGCTAAGAAATTTAGGACGCCGTATAAACTCTTGAATTTAGATTCTGTGCTTTCTCGTTGGCAAGAGCGTAATGCCAGTAATTCAGAAAAAGTTTTAAAAAGAATTATAAATGTAATTGATTTGGTTGCAGCTGAAGCAAGGTATCACAAAAATTGTCTAATACATTCCCACTTGTAGAATTTGGATACAAGGGAGCGGATTGATATGCAAAAGTCTTATGTATGTCAGCCACTTATCAAATGTTTAAATTCAAACCGCACAAGACTTTCAGAGTCTTCAGAGATAAAGGGGGTCGTATTACCGGTGGTGTTATTTATTATTATTATTATTATTAAATAACGGATGTAAGTATACGTTAGCAGTTTTTAATTCTGATTTTAACGATCCTAAAGGCGTGTATAGGCATGCGAGCTGAACTGTTCATGAACCGCTTGTGAACCCAATTTAACCTAATTTGCACGGAACCACGAGCCCTTAACATACCGCTCGTGAACCATTCGGGGCGATTCACCACCTGTCGGTCTTTTTGAGGAACACAAAGGAAATTGCAGCAGCAGTTTGGACGGCGTCGTGGTAGGTTCGCGTGTTTTCAATGTTCCGTGTCACCTCATTGTATGTTCAGCTCAACTATGGATCGTGAAAGGTTCGTTGTAAAAGATAAATTCCACGAGCGTGAGCGGTTCACGAACGGTTCAGCCAAAAAATAATAATTAAACAAATTGTCAAATTTCATACACAACCAAAACACACAAATACAAAACAATTACAATAAAATTACTCAGATAGACATTATTGCTAAATATTATCATTGTATACACATTTGACAAAAAATATTGCAAAAATTTATTTGTGAAAAAATTATTTCAATAAAATTGTTTGCGGTATGAGGACGAAACTTATGGCAATAATTATTGTACAAACACAAAATTACGTTCAATAATAATATTATGTGTTGGGACTTTGACGTTTTTGGACTTATTAAATAATAAGACATGTTAAAAATTGCAGTAAATCAAGCACATCTAATATTTAATACTCATTGAACACGACGAATGGAAACTATTCATCTTTTCCTTTGATCAACCTCCCAATCGCGTCCAGGGAATGCATAAAACTTCAATTCAGGGTTCTTTTTTTTCGAACTAGAACACCCCGGCACACAACATAGGTATTATGCGAGTACTACCTCCAATATTTTATGGGAAATGCAAAAATACTTTATTCACGTTAACAAATCATTTTTCACCTTTCACGTTAACAAACATATATGATTTAATATGATTTTTTTACTTTTCATAAAGATTAAGAGTTGCACATTCTTGTCGCCGCGATGGCGCCACTAGTGATACATGTGAAAAGTTATTATGTTGTTCCATGTCCTTTCAATAGGTAGATTTTCAATTTTGTTGAGTATTCTTATTTTTATTTGTTTTAAATCAAGTACTTATTTATTCTTTTGTTGAATACTATCAAGGCTTATGTGAGTATAAACAGAAATAAATAAGTCTTGATTTCTAAAGCCAGAGATAGACTAGGGAGAAATCTCGCGCGAGTTTTGTTGGACAGTGCTGTCACAAGTGTAAACATCGTTGCAAACGTTCTAAAAAGTTGACGATATTTACACTTGTGACAGCACTGTCCGATAAAACTCATGCGAGAGTTCTCACTAGTATATAGTATATTGTCTTAAAGGAAAATAAATGTTTATTTATTATTATTATATCTCTGGCTTAACGTTCATAATATTTGTTAAAAGAAAAAATTATTATTTTCTCTACATATGAAATGGTGTCCTTTATTTATTAGAAATCATGATTACTTTCCAAGTTTATTTCATACTATTATGTAGTTAAAACTACAGGTAAACACCAGGTTAATAAACACGAGCTCTAAATTGGTAGATTTTCAATTTGTGTGTACTTTTAGGTGAATTACTTACCAATGGGTTTGCTGTAAACCCATCCTATTCCTTTTCAGGGCGTTCCTGGGATCTTCTGGTAGAGGAAAGTTACCTTACTCAATATTCTGTTAATTTTGATTCAATAAAAATGAATTTGATTCAAATTGACTTCATTGACTTTACTGATGTTTGTTTTCAAATATAGGTCGTGCCAAATGTGCAGTGATCTGTAATTATGAATATCTGACCGATTAAAACAGCGATTATTCATGCATATTTGTGGTCTTTGGAACACATATTATTATCCCAGTAAACATAGTGTCGTCATTTTCACGTCTTATTTTGGTAACTTTTTGGTCGTGACGTCAAGTAACCAATAAAAGACGTCTTAATGGTGTTCCACCAGCTAACGTACCAGTAACGTGAAGGAAGTAACGTCTACCTGACGTCGTTTTAAGGAAATAATATATTAATTATTATAATGTAAAATTTTTTAATTTCAGAGGTAACTTTCAATTTCTATTTGATTTTTTTTCATTCATTTGATATGCGCCGCTTTCATTGTTTGAAGGTTTTTAATAACTATAATTCGTCATCGTCAGTCCCCCTTTTGCTAAACCCACCTATATGTAGTGTGAAGGAAAAATAGTGCAAAGTGCAAATTTAACAAATTTGTGCAAATAAAAGAAAAGAATGTTGGCTGCAGCTGACCTTGGGGCCGGCACGCAAGACTCAGCAATCTACGTTCAGTATTGCCAGACGTCTTTTGATACAGGAAAAAATTATTACAATGTTTATAATAACAAAGAGGCAGTTAAAGTTGGTTTATTTAGTGTGAATAAAATTGACCACCGGACTTACACTTTTGCGTTTTATCAAAATCCTAATTTAAATCATAAGCGTATCTGATAATTATTCTGTTTTTGCGATCTGGCAACGCTGATCGACAGTTTGTTAGCTGCGCCACAGAGTGCGCCAGCGGATCGTGTGTAGTCGTAGTGTGTTTACTGTGAATACTGTGTTTGTTTTTGTTCGTCGTGGCCATCGAAGATCGAAGGCGTTAGGTGGTTTTCTATAAACTTACTGTGCAAATAATACATAAAGTATATGCTTAAAATTATTGTGTGTTATCTGAAATCAAGTGCTTGTAGTCATGTCATTCAGAGCCATACAATTCAGTGAAGAGGAGGGCGGAACAATTGCTCTTGTTAATGAACAATAATGGCTGATTCCCCTTAAGCAGGAAGTGTTTTGGCCGCCAGTGAAATCCCAGGCAAAACTCCAGAATTTTTTGACAAAGGGAATTCCACCCGAGCATGAAAAATGGCAAATTTATCACATAAAGAGGCCCTTTTTTAGTACTGGTAAGTAGTTTCGTTTCCATAATATATTAATATCAAAACAAATTAATTAACCTCCATTTTGTTTTTTGATCTCCAATTCCAACATTAAATCGTATTTTATCCTCTAACTGTGTTTTAATTTAATTTTAGAAGATTATGAAGATGCGAATAAGAAAGTAAAACGTTTGGAGGTGACTTCAGACGTCCAATCAGAGTCGGAGAAAAGTGGACGAAAACGAAAGCGAGTGGCACGAAAAATTTATAGTGAAAGTGAACCTGAAGCTAGCGATGAAGAGTTATTGCGACCACCACGTCCAAAAATAGTGTCGAAGTCAAAATATTGTACAGGCAAGTGTTAATAAATTATTATTTTTGTTTATTCATAATCCTTATGCTGGCACTACAACTTCGCTTGTGTCGAGACAATGTGAGGCGACCCAGATACGATACGAGAGTTTTGGCTGGCTGTGACTTATTTTGTCAGTTTTTTGGGCGTCAGTCAAAAGACACGAGCCTTCCCTGTCTATGCGTAGTATTGCGTAGTTTTGCTAGACACAAGGTGCTGATATTGAGATTTTTTTTTTGTGTGTAGGTACTATTAATGCAACATATAATTCATGCTCTCAGGGTGAATCATTGTCCCAAATACTCGTAGAAAACTCACAATCTACATGTAGTACTCCAAAATCTATCTCATGTTATTCTGGAACCGCAACAACTTCAGAGCATCGCTTGGAAGTTTCACAAGCAAAATCTTCATATGACAGACCTGCAAATGTTTCCTTTGAACAATCGCCCTTGCATAAAGAGCAAGAAGAAAGCGGTAAGTTTTTTTCTCAATATAATTAAGTTTTTTCTAAGAGTTTTTCTCTTTTAGCATTCAAAATCAGACTTTTTAAGCAGCTGAAGTTCATTCAAGAACAAAATTCTCAGATATTAGCTATCGTGAAGAAGCATCCGCCTTCAGCAATTTTTCCACCAATAAATACTCTGCCTGAGAACTTGCCTTGCGATTTCCCAATTAAAAACCAGGAAAATTTGCAAGAATTGGAGGCCCATTTGTTAGATAATCAAAACTTTTCATGTTTGGTAAATTATTGTTTTATTGTAGATGAAATTCAATAAATTTCACAAGCTTTAATATTTTGTAGGTTGCCTATTTTCCGGCCATTGGGGGCAAGGATTTAACTACACAGGTTAATAACTTGTTAAGACGACTTCTGTTAAACGATTTGGCTAGGCAGTTTAGTTTCTATGGGAAAAGAGGCAATAAAAAGGCATTTGGTTCCTTAAAATCAAAGGATCTTGTTACTGGTAAATGATTACTTCAATTTAAATGATCAGTGTTACTACAAAAATTCTCATAACATTTCAGCTGCAATCAGACAGTGTGCGAAAGAGGTGAAGGAGAAAGACATTGAAAATTTCATAAAAGTGTGGCTTAAACACGTTCCTCATCGATACCGAGTTGAGATTGCCAAGCAAACCGCGGATTTGTAAAATGGATGACTGTAAACCTATTAGCAAACGACAAATGTATAGAAGGGCAGCTGCAACTGCACAAATTGAGGTAAAAAATCTTTGACAATTAGAGATAACGATTTATTTTTTGCTTATGTAAGTGATATTGTAAATGAGACTGTAAATGAGACTGTAAATGAGACTGTAAGTGAGACTATAAATTTAAGTTTGAAGATGATGCTAATTGCTTATCATTTAGTGGTGGTTGTAATGATCAACATGAGGATCTGGCACAAGTAGCTGACGATGCTTGTGTTGGTTTCAATTATTTATCCTCAGGTTTTATTAGTACTGATTCTTCAGATAAAAGCGTCAATGACGTCAATGAGGATATTGAAAACAAGGTTGATGATTTATCTTCTCAATTAAAAGATTGGGTATTATCACTGTAACGAAGTGAATTTTAGCAGGAATATATTGTTAGTTTTAAATAAAATATAATTTTAAGTGTATAAAACAGGCAGGTAAAATGTAACAAATATTTATTTACTTCAAATTAAGCATTATGAACCGCGTCTTTTTCGTTTTTACATTTTTAAATTATGCCGCGACGAATGCAATAATCCCGGTATTAATTCAAGCACTCCTTATGCAAGAAAACGTATCGACTGCAACAAGCCTGCAGTGCCAGCCGACATAGGCATACAATGCTTGAAGCCAGTTTTGCGTTCAGAGCGCAAGATAGGTCGTTTAAAAATCAGTTGAGCTGACGCTCCATCCTGACCAGACCACCAGCCCAGAACGAAGTCCGAACCGCCTCACCGCCTAGAAGGAAGCTCCGCTGCTAGAAAGAGTAAGATATATTAGGTTAATCTATTGTATTTGACCGGTGATTTTTATTCAATTATTTTTCTATGTTCGAATTATTTTGTACGACTCGCGATCGGTGTTAAGTTAATAAAACGTCACGGGTAATTTTCCGGCTCTGAGCAAATTGTGCTCCCGCGTATAACGTTTTGCAACGGTATCAGGACGTCGTCTAGATTTCTCGGTGCAAGAGCTCATTTGGGCTCACGTGTATAAAGGCGGGTTTACATTGGTATAGTAAATGGGTTAGTTACTTGCGCCAGTAACTTGCAAAACAGTAACTAACCTAATGTAAACCACATAGGAAAGTACTTGTACTAGTACTGGTACAAGTAATCAGGACAGGAAAGTGTCCTTCCCCTACCAACGTCTACAGCACCTGTTTACCGGCTGCCGTGTCTACTACACCAATGTAAACACTTGCTCGCTAGTATCTGCGTTGACAGTAAACAGTGTGATTTCGATTATAAAGAAATTTAACAATAAAAAGGAGATACTATAAAGTTTGTAGAACTTTATCGCGATTATGAGTGTTTGTGGGATACAACAAAGAAGAAGAAGAAGTGCTGATGTTCCTTTTGAATTCCTTCTGCTGATCCAATCCCTGACTCATATTCTTTTTGGACGGCCATTTTCCTCTTTAATCTCACTGATAAGTTCTCCAATAGCAATTTGCATTACTCGCACTAATATTTTTCTTAATTTTTCCTTGTGCAATATTCTAGAACGACGAGAGACATGACGACGAAAAGGATTCATCCTGGCAATGTGACCGCACTACTGGTACTAGTACACATAAAATACACTTTCAAGTGTAGACATCCACTGTCTTGTGTATGCGACAGTAGGCTAGCCAGGCTAGCTACAAGTGCTTGTAACTGGGCTTAGTAACTATACCAATGTAAACCCGCCTTAACGTTTTGATAGTCTGCTGTCTTGTCGTGTTTAATCGCTCGCAGCAACATTATCAAGGCGTCGCCGCTTTTCTTTTGTTCCGCTCGATTTATATCTATGATCGCGTAAAAACGATGTTTTGGTAGCTTGCTGTCTTGACGTGTTTAATCGCTCGCAGCAACGTTATCAGGGCGTCGCCGCTTCGTATAGTTGTTTGTATTTATTTTATTAAAATAACCTGCCGTAAAATAATTCAAACATTTTTGCCTGTAAATTATACTACCCTGTCTGGTCAAATACAGATTAACATCCGAGCCATACTGATATAGTTTTTTTACTTGCCGTACGCTTCTTAACCATCGTTGGCTGCTTTAACCGTAGATCTGCTTTCTTGTTTCCACCGTATATTTGCTTACTCGCTCTCATTATTTGCTTTTAGTTTTGCCTAGCCTGCCTGCTTTAAGTTTTACTGTAAACACTTGTGTTTATATTTGTGCTTTATTTTTACCGTAATTATATTCAATTTATTGTATTAATTCCTGAATAAAACTTGTTCTGTTTTTAATCCGAAATTCTGAGTTTTCTTTATAGGTTAATTAGACCCCTGGCTTAACCGTGTCTTCACTGCAGTTACCTGAAGCCTCTATTATCCTGCTAATAGAGTAAAGTGGTCTTTCTGCACTCTAAACAGAAAGTGGCACCCGAGACACCGTCCTAAAAAGCACCGCCGCCCCTCAGGCGTCAAAGTAACCTCCTTCAAACCTCCGACACAACGAAAGAAGGTTACATCACATAACATATCAAGAATTGCAGTAACTAACCTATTACAAGTTCTTCATCTACACCATCCATATTTACCTCTAGATTATCGATCTTTTTTACAAACTCCTTTGACCATCGAAACAAAAAAATTAGATAACAATGGTGAATATGTCCACTTTGGATTTTCAGATGGTGTACGCCATTATTTATCAACCACAATTTTGCCAGGAAATTCTATTTGGTTAAGTTCCAATATTGATGGTATACCACTTTTTAAAAGTAGACTGCTTTCTGGCCAATATTAGTATCTATTAAAAATACACAAAGCATTCCATTTGTAGTAGGTATCTTTTGTGGTACTGGAAAGCCCTCGCCATTGTCTTCATATTTAGAAGATTTTTAAATGAATTAAACTTTTAAATTGAAAATGGTTTTAATTTTGAAAATACTTCATACAAAATTAATGTTCACTCTTTTGTTTGCGATGCACCTGCAAGGGCATATTTGAAGTGCACCAAAGGTCATAATGGATATTCATGTTGCGACAAAATATGTGAGGTGAGAGGAAAGCATTTTCCAGGTAGAATGGTTTTAAATGATGAATCAGCACCAATAAGAATAGACGATTCTTTTCTCTTGCATACAGAGATACAGAACATCATCTAGGTACTTCACCATTGACTAAATTACCTATTGGTTTAGTAACATCGTTTCCAATAGACTACATGCACTGTGTGTGCCTCGGTGTTGTACGAAAACTATTAAATACTTGGTCAGAAGGGCCAAGATCTTTAACAAAATTACCGAGTAAATCAATAAAAAGCATATCCGAACATTTATTGTTGCTAAGAAAACATATTCCTACTGAAATCAATAGGAAACCTCATAGCCTTTGTGAATTGCCTAGATGGAAGGCGACGGAGTTCCGTTCTTTTTTGTTGTATTTAGGTCCTGTGGTTCTTAAAAATGTTACATGAAATAAAGCAGTCTTTGAAAATTTCTTGCTCTTACACAGTGCCATATCAGTTTTGATTTCAAGTACACATCCATATGGTAGTGACATTGCAGGTGAATTCTTGAAAATTTTTGTTCAGCATTGTAGGCGATTATATCGGCAAGAATTTATTGTGTATAATGTTCACATGCTTGTCCATTTAAAAGATGATGTTAATCAGTACGGTCCTCTAGATAATATTTCGGCATTCCCCTATGAAATTTTTTTAAATCGTTTGAAAAGGTTGATAAAATCTCCAAAACAACCGCTTCAACAAATTAGTAAAAGATTAAAAGAAATTAATTTTTTCAACAGAAAGCAAATTTCTCCCTTAGAACATGATTGCATCATGGAACACAACAATGGTCCAATGGCCGTGCAGGTAAAAGGCGCATGTACCCAGTTTAAAAGAAAATTACGTTAAACAGTTTTATTTGCTTTTTGTGGTATCACATTCAAAAGCCGATGCCTACTGTATGTTGGAAGATAAAAATATTGTGCAAATTTGTAATATTATCAAAACTGAAGACATTATTTTATTGGTGTGCAAACGATTTTTATGCAATAATTCTTTCTACAGTTACCCAATTAGTTCCAGTCAACTACTCATATATACTATAAAAAACTTATCAAATGATTACGAATTACTATCGATTTCAAATGTTGCAGCGAAATGTTTGGTACTTCCATTAAATGATAAGGAGTTTGTCTCATTTCCTCTCATTCATTGTCTTGATAGTTGAAAAGCCAGAATATGTTTTATTTTTGTTGAAAATATAAAATATTTGTTTATTTTATTTAGTATTTTGAAATACATAATGTAGAGGATATTATTTTGTAATGTTACAAATTAAAGAAAAGCCCAAATGGCATTAGACATTTTGAGCTGAACTAGTGTTCTTTTTTGTCAATTATATATTGTTGAACTATATTTGTTATTTTTTTACAGTTTATTATGTGTTTATAATAAAATATATTGTTCCCATATTATGGTGTTAAGGCATAATATGTAACGTCATTATCTGGTTTTAAAATGACGTCTACTGACGTCAAAATAGTGACGTCTACTGACGTCAAAATAATAACGTCATCGGTCTGTGACATTTTGCCGTCATATTAACGTCTACGTTACGTCATCCTACTGGTGAAAATGACTTAACGGCTGACGTATTATTCACGTCATAATGACGGCACCATGTTTACTGGGATGTCACCTTTGTCAGTGAAATGATGCTTGCTTTTGATAAGGTAGTGATGCATAAAAATTGAATTTCAACTGATTAAACATAGAGGTCTCTCAACTAAACGATTTCTATTTAATGAATTATCGACAAGACAAATTAAATCGATTAATAAATAAACTAAGAACCTGCGATAACTTAATACTACATTTAATCTATTTCACAAATGGTGTTATCCTTTTAATTAAACATAAAAGTCCAATATTTTTAGTTATCTTTATAAAAATGAGTTTCTATCACTAGTATACTCCGTGCTTTGAAACAGTGTTCGCACCGGTTTGAATTTATCAGTTCAGTGACATTGAAACTAATATGGCTGCTGGAAGTGGATTGTTCTAGAGTGTCCAATTATACTACATGGAAACAAATCAGCTGTGGATACTCATTCGAAATTACAAACTAGGTGGATACCTGATATTTTCGTCGTCTATTTTAGTAACTCCTGGTAATATCGACAAATTATCTCGTTCAATATAAATGGTATGAACATACTTCGACTTTTGAATTGTTTTTTTATATATTCTGCACGATTTTTTTTTAATTTTCATTCCTTTTTTAGGAGCGACGTGGACATGAGGACGCTTCTTCTGCTTGCCCAACAACAACTCCCTATTGTTTATGTTTCCAAGGTAGTGCCAGAAAATCTCCTTCGTCAAAGGACTCTAGATAGGAATATGTCATCTTGGTATGTATTTTCCCAAATATTTGTCTTATTCAAAGTTATTTTGTGGAAATTATCTATTTTTAACATCCTGGTCACATAACCTTTCTGTGGATACCCATCACGATATATTCCGTTAGAACCTATTCCTCACTACACGTTAATTTTAACGATTGCGCACTGCGTTTAATATTCACTTCACTGTTATTTCTTAGAGTCTAAATTTACAATGTGTCTAGCCATCTGACATTAGACTATTGGTTTTACATGAAACATTATGCTAATTACTTAAGTACATGCATCTAAACTACGTGTCCCTATGTTTGATTTTTCGCTAGATGAGAACTTTGTTCATTGTTTATAAATCACTACTAGTTTGTTACTGATTACTTATTAAACTATTAAAGATTACTTTTGCTTTATTTAAGATTATTTTATTAATTAATTTTGTGGTTTTTTATTTATTTTAGATTGGACGAGCCTCATTTATGTGAGTTGTCTCCTTGCTGTCCAGTTACATGGGTGTTTGCAATAAGAAGATGCGTTTCCCAAAACTGGTATCCTTTAAAGCTATCATCAGAATATTTTTAAAATCTGTTATTAGCAGCGCGTAGATTGTTCTTGGCATAGTTGAGTTTTAATGTTTATGTTAATAGTGAATAGTTAAAATATCTTCAATAAAGATTGGTGTTAGAGGAACACCGATTGGAAACTAAGGCTGTGAAATTATATACAATGTAATTAAATTGATAAATATACACACCATTGCTTACTTTCTAAAATCATGATGTCGCCAAAGCTAGCACAGCCATTGACAATGCTCCTGGCTTATTGTTTTAGCAGCCGGACTTTATTTTAACGTCAACATTTTTATTTTTAAATACCATAATTTATCATAAATATAATACTAATCGATAATCACATTAAAATAACTAATCATTTTAAAATGTCTCCATATCAGAAAAATTTGGTTCTTATTAACCTGATAGACCAGGTAAATAACCTTCTGTAGACTCATTCTAGAATCAGAAACATTTTATTTCATGATACAATAATTATATATTATTCTTTGATTGACCTATCTTAATTGTTGCTGCTCATTTCCTTTTAAAATATATTTTCTTAATAACTAATTTAATAAGTAGCTACCTTGCTCGCTCAGTCTTATTAATTTAAATCGAGTTTCGATTAGTTTTTATTGTTGGGGAAATATCGAGAGAACTTCTAATAAATGAAAAGAAAGTGTAACCTTTCGCGAGGCAATTTAAAATCAAATTAACTTCGTTCTGTGAGTTCAGAGTTCAACCAAACGTAGCATCAAAAATTTACATTTTACCAATTAGTTTTTTAAGTTTCATGAAACCCATTTTTTTATGCTCAAACTCATTTAAGACACCATTCAGTACATTATTCAAGAAAGAATTAAGTTATTTTGCCCAAGGGAACTATGAAGTCAATAGAAAATACTTCTAAAAGATTATTCTCGATATGATTTTCTTTATTTAAGATTTATTACCACATATTCTCGAATATTTTGATCGTGAAAAATCTAAGTAATATAAAAAGTATCTGGATTATTTAAAAGAAACCTCAATACCTTTGACCCTACGTCAAAGCAAAGATTGGTTTTTGACATATAAATTAAAATAATATTATTTTAGAGACGTTTCGAAAACTTTTTTTATTAAAATTAAAATTCAAATAAATTAATGAATTAATTATAAAAAAAAATAAAAAAATAGTATGTTTGATTTATCATAGATTTTCCGCAACCTGGCCCTATACACCAATTTTTTTTTTTTTTAAGAAAAAGTTTCAAATATACGTATCTGTTATGTCACAATATACCTCTTTTAGTTAATCCTTTGTCATGCTTCTATGTTTGTTATACAGGGTAACCCGAAAATATAGGTCAATCTCTTAAGGGTGTATTCTAGAAGCAAAATTTGGGAAGCATTTGACTCGTACATACCTATATGCCACAGTGCACCGTTTTTGACATTAAATTTTCTTCTTTTAATTCTCTTAAATAAATTACTCTGCTATTATCTCTTTAATTTCAAAACTCATATTTGAACGTCCCAAGACCATAAATTATTGTAAAATTTAAATAATTAATCGAGCATAACGTATACAGTAATAGTAATGGAAATGGCGTGCAAATTGACGATGAAAGGTTCCCGTCTGACGGCCGGTAAATAGAAAACACCATATAAATACAAAAGTTTTTCTCTCTGGAAATGTTTGCTATGATGGGCGGATTAGGGAGCATTTTTTTAAATCGAATTATTACTGATATTTTTTTATGGCTGGTTGGTTGAGAGGCTAGGATACTAGACTCTCAGCCAGGAGTCCCGGGTTCGATTCCCGGTCGTGGCACTGGGATTTTTTCGGACAAAGAAATTAATCCTAGTATACTCGGGTATTGGGTGTGTGTCCCTTGTCTCTAAATGTGTAGCCCCCTCCCGCACAAGACTTTCAGAGTCTTCAGGGATAAAGGGGGTCGTATTATCTGTGGTGTTATTTATTTATTATTTATTTTCCGCTTAGGTAGTTAGTATATGAACTTCACATACCCCAATTACGCTGATAGAAAAAACTTTCGGTAGGCGCAAGGGAAACGAAGATTGAAAATAAAATGTTTACACTCCGTTTCTGGTTATTACATAAAATCAAATATATTTAGCCACGCTCCATTACGAAGCCTATCAAGAATAAAGAAGGTCTACCTGTTCAATAGGCTATCCCATCACGCTCGCATCGCATTTATATCTACTATCTAACGATTTGCGACCGTGGCTAACGTCACTATACATTAGATAGCGCCACGGCTCTCCAAGGCGATACATCAAAACATCATCCATGCCACAGACAATCAACGACTAAATTCTACAGAAATTCTTTACTCTCAGATAGATCGAGAGGCAACAAGTTATAAACAAAACAATTCTCAGTATATTCAACAAATTACATAACTTTTATGTCTACGACTAGGTAAGTAGTAAAACATAATTACTGCGAGTTAATTGTGAAATTACCGCTTAGATTTTGTTGAACATCGTCTGAAGGTTATGTATTTTGTTTCAGCTTTGTTTACCAGCCAGCTATTTTGTACACGAATACCTTATTAGTAACGCTTAATATGTGCCTAGGATTTATGAACTGTAATAATACTGAGATGGAGAATGCCTTATATCGAAAGGAAAGCCAATGAACAATATAAACAGTCCTATCAAGAATTGCCTTCGAGGCTATTATAAGCATACCCAAGTTATTTCTGGTATTACAATGACAATACTTACCAGATTATGGTTTAGTCTATACCGCTATACTTTAGTTTAGTTATACCGGGGTTGTCAACATCACGAAAGCTTAGCGAGTACTTGGAATGACCATTACGTTACGAAGAAAGTGGATTATTTCAACCGAAATAAATAAAATAATATACATATAAATATAATATAAATTATTATCACAAAATAGACTTTATTACAAATTTATCCACCCATCCACCAATTGAGCTTAGAATTCAACTTGAACTAATCTTATGGTCTTATTATTTACATTTCATGAGAATTGTTTATAGTTACAATTACGTATGCTGCGGTCGTCATTTAAACAGTTCCAGTGGCTGTAGCATAGATGCTAACACGGCCTTCCTGACGTTGGTGCGTCCTCGCACCTATTGTGATAAACGGAAAACAGACAACAGAAAATAATATTAACAATCAATGTTATAAATCATTTTTAGTAAATAACAACAAATGAGAGATGCCTCTCGTCCCACCATGCCAAAATACACGGGAGAGACCGACCTCATGCCTGAATCTATGTTCAGGGACCTTATGCCCGAATCCATATTCAGGGACCTTAAGCCTGAATATGTGTTCAGGGGCCTTATGCCTGAAAATATATTCAACGACCTTTTGCCTGAAAACATTTTCAGAGACTTTCAACAGCTTGAAGATTTGCCCTCGGGGACCTAATATTAGCAATTAAGCCTGAAAGTATTTTCAGGGACCTTGAAAAATCCGACTTACATTTCGGGGACCTTTAAACAATATCTCGGTTTCGTACGTCAAGGTACTACCCGAATGGAGTCTACAAAATATTTAAAGAAAATACAAAACATACCTTATAGTTTTCTAAAAAGTGAATCACATCTAAAGGACCATGAACTTATGTTTTAGCTTGCCTCCTGCAGCCAACTGAGTATCTTGTACCTCTTCTCGTGTTAAATCTGCATCCACGACCTCAGACTGTGTCGGAATATCGGTCAACAGCTGCTCAATGGCGTTTAAACGTCGGGTTTCACCAAATATTAAGGAGTACGTAGAAACCCCAGTTGTTTTGTTAATAATTGTCATGTTGGAGTCGTATTCAATAGCGGGAATTACACGTTCATTACTGCCCATTTCTACGCGGCACTCCAGTTGCAATTAAATGTAGTTCGACTGATCGCTCAGCGAAAAATTGTTTAAATTTACCGGCTTGAAAAGCAGTTCGTCTATCAGCTATAATGCGCAGGGGAGTTCCCAAGTCATCAAATACCAGACTTAGAGCTTTTATGGTACAATCTGTAGTTTTCTGCCGAATGGGACAAAACATCGAACATATTTAGTAAATGCATCGATAATCACCAAGATTTGCGTGCAGTTATTTGATCTCACAAGACGGCCGGTAAATAGAAAACACCATATAAATACAAAAGTTTTTCTCTCTGGAAATGTTTGCTATGATGGGCGGATTAGGGAGCATTTTTTTAAATCGAATTATTACTGATATTTTTTTATGGCTGGTTGGTTGAGAGGCTAGGATACTAGACTCTCAGCCAGGAGTCCCGGGTTCGATTCCCGGTCGTGGCACTGGGATTTTTTCGGACAAAGAAATTAATCCTAGTATACTCGGGTATTGGGTGTGTGTCCCTTGTCTCTAAATGTGTAGCCCCCTCCCGCACAAGACTTTCAGAGTCTTCAGGGATAAAGGGGGTCGTATTATCTGTGGTGTTATTTATTTATTATTTATTTTCCGCTTAGGTAGTTAGTATATGAACTTCACATACCCCAATTACGCTGATAGAAAAAACTTTCGGTAGGCGCAAGGGAAACGAAGATTGAAAATAAAATGTTTACACTCCGTTTCTGGTTATTACATAAAATCAAATATATTTAGCCACGCTCCATTACGAAGCCTATCAAGAATAAAGAAGGTCTACCTGTTCAATAGGCTATCCCATCACGCTCGCATCGCATTTATATCTACTATCTAACTATTTGCGACCGTGGCTAACGTCACTATACATTAGATAGCGCCACGGCTCTCCAAGGCGATACATCAAAACATCATCCATGCCACAGACAATCAACGACTAAATTCTACAGAAATTCTTTACTCTCAGATAGATCGAGAGGCAACAAGTTATAAACAAAACAATTCTCAGTATATTCAACAAATTACATAACTTTTATGTCTACGACTAGGTAAGTAGTAAAACATAATTACTGCGAGTTAATTGTGAAATTACCGCTTAGATTTTGTTGAACATCGTCTGAAGGTTATGTATTTTGTTTCAGCTTTGTTTACCAGCCAGCTATTTTGTACACGAATACCTTATTAGTAACGCTTAATATGTGCCTAGGATTTATGAACTGTAATAATACTGAGATGGAGAATGCCTTATATCGAAAGGAAAGCCAATGAACAATATAAACAGTCCTATCAAGAATTGCCTTCGAGGCTATTATAAGCATACCCAAGTTATTTCTGGTATTACAATGACAATACTTCAGATTATGGTTTAGTCTATACCGCTATACTTTAGTTTAGTTATACCGGGGTTGTCAACATCACGAAAGCTTAGCGAGTACTTGGAATGACCATTACGTTACGAAGAAAGTGGATTATTTTAACCGAAATAAATAAAATAATATACATATAAATATAATATAAATTATTATCACAAAATAGACTTTATTACAAATTTATCCACCCATCCACCAATTGAGCTTAGAATTCAACTTGAACTAATCTTATGGTCTTATTATTTACATTTCATGAGAATTGTTTATAGTTACAATTACGTATGCTGCGGTCGTCATTTAAACAGTTCCAGTGGCTGTAGCATAGATGCTAACACGGCCTTCCTGACGTTGGTGCGTCCTCGCACCTATTGTGATAAACGGAAAACAGACAACAGAAAATAATATTAACAATCAATGTTATAAATCATTTTTAGTAAATAACAACAAATGAGAGATGCCTCTCGTCCCACCATGCCAAAATACACGGGAGAGACCGACCTC
The DNA here is from genome assembly GCA_963680705.1 of Rhagium mordax. Classification (NCBI taxonomy): domain Eukaryota; kingdom Metazoa; phylum Arthropoda; class Insecta; order Coleoptera; family Cerambycidae; genus Rhagium; species Rhagium mordax. The sequence continues at coordinate 35,325,241 of OY796661.1, read as the reverse complement.
ATGCCTGAATCTATGTTCAGGGACCTTATGCCCGAATCCATATTCAGGGACCTTAAGCCTGAATATGTGTTCAGGGGCCTTATGCCTGAAAATATATTCAACGACCTTTTGCCTGAAAACATTTTCAGAGACTTTCAACAGCTTGAAGATTTGCTCTCGGGGACCTAATATTAGCAATTAAGCCTGAAAGTATTTTCAGGGACCTTGAAAAATCCGACTTACATTTCGGGGACCTTTAAACAATATCTCGGTTTCGTACGTCAAGGTACTACCCGAATGGAGTCTACAAAATATTTAAAGAAAATACAAAACATACCTTATAGTTTTCTAAAAAGTGAATCACATCTAAAGGACCATGAACTTATGTTTTAGCTTGCCTCCTGCAGCCAACTGAGTATCTTGTACCTCTTCTCGTGTTAAATCTGCATCCACGACCTCAGACTGTGTCGGAATATCGGTCAACAGCTGCTCAATGGCGTTTAAACGTCGGGTTTCACCAAATATTAAGGAGTACGTAGAAACCCCAGTTGTTTTGTTAATAATTGTCATGTTGGAGTCGTATTCAATAGCGGGAATTACACGTTCAATACTGCCCATTTCTACGCGGCACTCCAGTTGCAATTAAATGTAGTTCGACTGATCGCTCAGCGAAAAATTGTTTAAATTTACCGGTTTGAAAAGCAGTTCGTCTATCAGCTATAATGCGCAGGGGAGTTCCCAAGTCATCAAATACCAGACTTAGAGCTTTTATGGTACAATCTGTAGTTTTCTGCCGAATGGGACAAAACATCGAACATATTTAGTAAATGCATCGATAATCACCAAGATTTGCGTGCAGTTATTTGATCTCACAAGAGACCCGGCACGTGATCGATATGCCAAGTGTCCATTTTTGCTGATTGTTTCGCTATTTGTTGGCATAGGCCGCGTTTTTTACCAGAAGGCGATTTTCCCAAAATATAGGAGCGACAATTTGCTACCTATTTACGCACTTTCTTGCCCATGCGAGGCCAGATCAGGTCCTCGCAAAGTTTCACTAACATCTTGTCAGCACCTCTATGAGGGGATTTGTCATGGTATAATCGCAAAATGCCTGCACTGGAACAAAACATCGGTAAAATCCATCACATGAGCTTTGTAAATACTCTATGTTATTTTTCCCACTATAACCAGGCTCACTACATGTTTTGTTTAACACTCTGACAAAATGGGTCATTAGCTTGGTATTCACGAATTGATTAACTTTGTTCGTTCATGAGAACCGTGCGTGAAACCAAAACTTGTTTAGGTGGAGTGTTGCGGCTAAGATAATCAACATGGGCCATTTTCATTCCTGGTCTGTAACTATTATCAAAATTGATAACTTGTATACAAATATTGTTTCTAGTATTTTTTTTGTTAAGGTGCAAGAAAATGGGTGGAAATGACAATGAACGGGGAAGAATAATTTTAATTCCGTTTTTTGTATTTTTGGGGGGTATTACTTACAGTTGCGTAGAAAATGAATGTAACCCTTTTAGTTCTAAACAAAATTTGCAATCTTACTAAAAAAATCATTCAAATTAGACTAGGCGTTACGAAGATAGAGCGACCTATCAATTTGACATAAAATCCAATATGGCGGACTTCCTACCACGAACCGGGATGTTCACCTCATGTTTTCCTGATCCCTATATGATCACAAACTAGGTTCTGAAGTCAAACTCTCTGCATATATTCGGGCAGAGTTTTCCACCCTAGGGGAAGTACTATTAATATTTAATGATGATTTGTAAGCCTTGCATTTTTCTTCAACTCATTTATCGGCCTAGGCCGATATTGGTGTTATATCAATGAAGAATAGAGTAATGATAAATTTTATCGGCCTAGGCCGAATTGGTGTCGTATCAATGAAGAATACAGTAATGATAAATCATAATATCAGAATGGTATAATGAAAAAGTTATTTCCTGATTTTCTGCTACGCGAACCAAAATCTTTACCTCTTGGTCTACAGTAACATTTTTTGGGCAGCCAGCATCTCGTCTTCTTGGACGAAATGACTGTTTCGCCTAATCGGTCATACATATTTATAAATAATTTATTATTAGGTTGTATTTTGTTTGGATAGGTTTCTAAATATCTGCGACATGAAAAATGTTGGCATACCCTCCACCAGTAAATTGAATGATTTTGTTGATATGAAATGAAGTGACAAACAAAAATTCTCGAGTGAGTATGGTCCTCAACTAAGGACAAGTGAACTGAAAAGTATAAAATTAATTAAGTTAAATTGATATTATGTAATGTGCAATAATTTATATTAGCACCATATAATTATTTGTTACTAAGAATTTATCTGCAATACGTAAGTTGTATTTATATATTTTCTTTAATATAGCATACGTTAAATTAGAAGATATACCTACAATATTAAGACGCCTCCGGAAACATTACTAATAAGGAAATAGCATACGTTAAATTAGAAGATATACCTACAATCTTAAGACGGCTCCGTAAACATTACTAATAAGGAATTGCAAATCACTCTGAAAATATAAATTATTCCAAAATTTCGTCTTCACTATAATACGTGTATGATACATAATGTGAAATATCATTCATGACGGCATTCTCTCCGGAGCCCTCTTAACTGTAGAAACTGATCTTTGTATTTTCATGTCAACATTTTAAATATAATCGATATAATAATAATAATAATAATAATATATGTCTTTATTCATGTTACAAATAATATTTACAATATACTTCAGAAAAGGATATAAGCTAGTTTGTTCCTACTGAATTTAGCGGTTTTTCTGGTTTTCGAAAGCTAAATAGTTCCTCCATGGTCTTCAACACGCCAGTATAGTTGCAGTCAATATCTACGTTACTTTGTGTTAATATCTGTAGTTTCCAGAATATTCAAAAGGATTTCAAGATGACAACTTTTTGCATTTAACCTACCAGATACTAAACATATCTGCAATTTTGATTGTAGGAACTGAACTTGGCTTTTCGTATCATCGTATTAGATAACTGTAATTTCTAAACATTTAAACAATAACATACATTGAAAGGATTACCAATCATGAAAATCACATCTTATCTGTTCTGTACTCACTTGCCATTAAAGTGTTCTTTTACTTAGCTGATTTGGCTTTGCTTGAAATCATCATCAACTACAGAATTTGTGGGCGAGATTTTCATATTGCTATTGATCTTTTGAATTAAGAATTATCTTATAACTTGTCATATCAGCTTCACGGAAATCCATCTTACTTTTACTTAAAAGGGTGTCAAAACAAACTTTGGCTCAAAATATTTAGGAGGTAGTTTCTCATCATAAACAATCTTCATCTGTGATTCTGTTACCTATTTTATTAACTGGCACGTGTCGGTGGATTGTGCTGAACTTTGCCGCATGAATTCTCTCCTCTTAGATTTCGGAAATTCAAAAACTAGCTCTGTAGGTCCAGCGTTATTTTTCGTCAGTTCTAAAAAAATGATAGGTTTAGAGGAACCTGTAGGGATTGCAGGCTTGGCTACAAAACTTCTTGGTGGAGGCTTAGGAGGTACATCTATGTGTTTGATTTTCTCAACAAGTTCTACTATTTTAGACAATGTTATCAAATCAGATCGAGTTTCAGTTAGTGGCAAGTTTACAGTTTCTACAACAGGCAATCCAAGATCAAAAGTACTTTCCGTAAAACGAAATAAAAAAAAATTAACATTACAATAAAAGCATTTTTTTTCCTAATGTGAAATGTAAATTATTTTTAGAAAAAATCAGGGATAATTTTGCCAGTGTATAAAAGAAATAAAACACAGAACCCTGTTAATTAAAAATATCTAGTAATTTTATCAAAAGTAATGCCAAGAAGTATTAACTACTGACAGAGAAATTAATTTTAGTTTTACGAGCAGTTAGCAGAAAACTATATCATAATAATACTGGTTGTACTACATTTGTCCTTATTGGATGTAAATATAGATATTACTACACAATGAAATACTAGGCAGTATTCTACAAAGAAAATGTTTATTACACCCTGAGCTATCATGAGAGTGGGAGGACTGGAGAAGGTGCTTATTGAATCTAAGGATAAAATTGAGGTAACACATGTCGGGAAAGTGAATTTGGTATCTTAGCTGTTCGTGGCAGGAAAGGGCTTGATAAAGTGACGTGCGGCTGCCACAGAGTTTAAGGATGAAAGGATAAGCGTAGCGCTCTGTCTTGCAGATCAGGAAGTCGCCCGTGGTTATATTAGCTACGCAACTTCTGCAGTATCTATGAATTTACAGATAGGAAAGCGAATATCACCAACAACTGCTTTTTTATTAGCTCGTATATCTCAAAACACATCTATACGCAAAAAAGGTAAAGAACACATATTTGTACACAAAACATATTCTCTAGCTGATGAATTTAAAAATTTTTACTGGAAAACATAACGAAAAAAATTCCTTTAAACTGTATATTATGGTTGCCGCAAAATACATATTTATATCTAGAGATAAGCTACATGAGAAACATCTAAACTTTTAAATTTTTTAATATTCCTATTTTATATAAAATGCATCCACTCAAATTCATACAATTAATCTAGTAGTTTGCTTATACAGAGAAGTGCATACCTAGACATATACCCATTGAGATAGAATATTCTATCTCAATGCATATACCTGAATATTGCCACAAGTCAGTTCGGTTAGATTGCGTGCACAGACGATGCTTGTAAACTATGCATAGGCTATCACTTCACACACAATTTTCGTATTCAAACATGTCGTTTTGTTTCAACAAACCAAATATACTTGCAATTCATTTAGGCAAAAACTGCCTCGCAATTTATTTAAATATTTAGTGCTTGTAACATATGCATAACACGTCATATAACATTTAAAAACAATTTTTTTTATAAAAACTACTCTGTATTTTATTTAAATATTTACTGTTCATAATTATAATCTTCATCATAAATTTAAGAGAGTATAAGAAAAAATGATATATATAAAAACAAAACATACACAAGAAAGAACACTGCAAAATATTAATCAATAACGCCATGCCGATAATCATAATTCTTCAACACTACCAATAATATATTTTCTATTATTAGATTGAATATGTATCATTCCGACAAATTACCAAGCTTGATTGTTTTCTTCTTGTTAACAGCCAGTTGCAGCTCCTGTCTCTGCTTTTTTTTTAACACTTCCATACGTTTCCAGTTAGTTATAATTTGACCATAATTGCTCATCTATTTGGCGATTTTCCTCTCCCACGCGAAATGGTACTATTGACTTATTCAGCACTTAATTTAAAATTTAATTTATCAGCAATCATACATAAATGACATCTATAGCATCTACTACCGTAATGAGAGTATCCAATCAATATCATAAATAAACAAAACAATTTGCCATGATTTGCTTGGATCTAAAATGACGTGATGTTTGTAATTGAAACGTTAAATGAATGTGATGATTTTATTATGTACACTACCTCAAATATGGGACAGCATGTTGCCGTGAAAATATAAAGAAATTTATGAAAAAGCTTATAAACAATTTGAAAATTATTAACCGGAAAGCGACCAATAAAGAATTTGTGAATAATTTGTTTATCGTCTAAACGGATTTTTCAGCCTAACGTAAAAAATATTCTCCTATTGGACACGACACAAATGTAATTAAAGATATCAGAACATCTCGAAGCGCTCTAAAATGTAAAATTATGAAAGACAGACAGACAAACTGAAGAACAGATAGATTTATAAATCATAATATTTCGACAAAATTATAAAATGAATTACATTTAAATGTACTTATTTTAAACCCCTGTCGCCTCTTATTATTTTATAACCGATAAGGTTCAACTACGAACTTTCAAAATATTTAAAAGTTAGTAAAGTCATTCGTATACAGACTGGCAGACTGACGCACATGTTATAAGTAACACTATGTTATTGATTTAGTAAGGTCGAAAATATTGAGTCCGTGATATAAGTAATATATCAAAACTAAGAATTTGTTTATGATAATGACAACGTCAACCATATTGAGTTAATGACATACATCGGATATTTCCTCGGCGCGAATATACGCATGTCATATATTTATTCCCTTACATTTATTTAAAAAACTGTTTCTAAATGAGCAAACGGATTAATATTCATCTCGTGATTTACCTTTGTCATTTCTAAAGAATAAATATACATAATTGCGATGAAAAGAAAATCCAAGACGAATTATTAGATTACCTAGCGAACAGAAAATCTGAAGAACCTGTTGTAAATGGACAACGCAGTTCTATCTGTTGCATTTATAATCTATCGAATATTTGTAAGATTATCATTACAATAATATAAATCATATTGACAAGAAAAAGAATAATTCTCACAAAATTTCTTTATTATTGTGACCGGTTTCGTGACCAAAATTTGCATCACATCTTCAGACACAAGAACTACAATTAATAAAATACAATTAACACAGTGACAATACAATATTAGGAAATAATATAAAGCAATTATTAAAATATTGAAATTAACTGAGCTTTAAAATAAATCACAGAGAGTAACCAGAGATTATTTAGACTATAAAAACAAATAAAAGAATCCTCATAAAAAGGATAACATTATTAAATTAAGAATATAAAAACATTTAACAAAATATTTAAACAACAAAGATTATATTAGGAAATTATAACATGCAATAAATAAAAAAATAAATAAAATAGTTGTATTATTAATAATTAAAGAAAGAATGTACTTACATTTTTATAAAATGAAATAGGGTAGTCAATAAATATAAATTGTTTAACAACATAGTCCATAGTATGTAAATGTAAAGTTAATTTAAAAGTATCTATGTTATAAATCTAGAACTTTTAGCAGTAGAAACAGAAACTATCATACAATCTTTAGACATAACGCAGAGAGAAAACATTAGAAATGATGTCAAAAATATCCTAAAAAATGAAAAGAAAAACATTGACAGAAACCCTAATTCTTATAGTAACAATAATACATTAATTCGTAACATAAAAACAAAAATTAAAGATAATGATTTGGTGTTCACTAAAGCAGATAAAGGTAATTGCCTTATTGTTATGAATAGAGTTGATTACATCGACAAAGTAGAACAGTTTATTTCAGACAATAACTTTACTAAAACTGTTATCAGTATTTCGTCCTTCATTAATAAAGTTAAAAATTCAATAAATACTTACAATAGTTTTTTCGATCGAAAGATGATAAATAATTTAAACCCGGACCATACGATGATACCTAGACTGTATGGACTTTTGAAAATTCACAAATCGAATATTTTTTCAGAAATCCCTATCAGACCAGTAGTTGCTTACAATAATTCTCCTACATACAATTTATCTAAATGGTTAAATAACTTCTTAAAAGATTTATATTCAGGACATTTCTCTCATGTAATTAAGAACAGTATTGAATTAATTAATAAAATAAATAATATAAATATAGAAAATCATTATATATTGTTTTCACTAGATGTAACTAATCTTTTTACTAACATCCCTGTTGGTGAGGTAATCAATCTTGTTAATGAAAAACTTTTTGAAAGTGATTACTCAGATACTAATATTATGGATGTATCTAATTTATTAACTTCCTGTTTGGAACAAAATTTTTTCAATTTTAACAATGAAACTTTTATACAAAAAACTGGTCTAGCAATGGGAAGCCCGTTGTCCCTGATTCTAGCAGATATTTTTATGCATGATTTAGAATCAACCCATATATTAAGGAATAACCCTTTCACGCAATATATACAATATTATTATCGTTACGTAGATGACATTTTAATCCTTTGGTCCGGTCCTTCAGACTTGTTACCAATTTTCCTTAATTTTGTCAACTCTATTCATAATACAATTAAATTCACTCTAGAAACACAAAACAATAATAACTCCATAAATTTCTTAGATTTAACTATCACTCTAAAAGATAATCAACATAATTTTAATATTTACAGAAAACCTACACACACAGGGGTAGTTATTGATAATACTTCTCTACATCCTTTTTCACATAAAGTAGCAGCTTTCAATTGTTACATTAACAGACTATTAAAAGTACCTTTATCTTTAGAAAATTACAACAAAGAACTTTCGATTATTAAGCAGATAGCAACTACCCACAACTACAATACTTCTTTAATAGATACCCTACTTTACAAAAGATTAAACAAATATATACAAAATACAGTTTACATTAGTTCATATATAGATACTCCTACAGTAATACCATATCGTTCACTCACTTTTATAGGACCTGCTTCATATAAGATTTCAAACTGTTTCAAAAACCTTTTTCATATCTCGTTCAAATCCTCTAACTCTATAGAAAATATATTTGTTAATGGTAAAGATAAAATAGACCCCCTTAATAGAATATGTGGTGTATACAAACTTTCATGTAATTCTTGCAATGCTACGTACATAGGTTGTACTTATAGAAACTTTAAAACTCGTTTAAAAGAACATGTTCGTTGTATAAACTCATCTTCGGGATTTTCACATTTTGCCCAACATCTCGTAGAAAATAACCATGTGTTTGACAATAACCTTAAAATTTTACACTTAGTGGGTAAAGGTAGTTTGTTAAATAACCTCGAAAGTTTGGAAATTCTGAAAGAATTCAAAAAACCAAATACATTATCTCTTAATTCTCAAATACAATTTCAATCCTCGCTTACCTTCTCTGTTGTTATTTAATTTTTGTTTGTTCTGATTTCTAATTACTTTTGTATGTGTGTGTCTATAACATTGATTTGATATTTTACCGTATAATGATTTACTTATTATAGAAATCTATTTTAATTAGGTATAATAAACTTCAAAACACATTAGCTCATATGTAGTTTTCTATTTATCTGGTCATCTTAGTTCTTAAGTTCTAAGACATACTGATAGAGGGTGCCATATTAGTTTTTATTTCATTTAGTTAACGTTTTCATGCATTTGATTTTAATCTGTTGTATTGTACTGTAGTCGATTTTTATTTAAAGACGTTTTATTAAAAATTAATTATTTTAACTGTGTCGTTTGGGAATTAGGTTTAAAATTTTCGCGTTTTCGCAAAATTCGCCAAAAAATCCATAGTGCGTTCGATAGATTACACCTTATAGCCGATCCAGCGAAATTTAATGATTTCTTAATATCGGTCCTAGGACGGAACCGATTACAGTTTCGGACTCGGGACGACTTCAGGACCCCGAAACAATTTTCTGTTTCTCGATAGTGCCTTTCCTTCACTATGACATTTAATTGTATCGAGTATTGTATCCAAGTAAGAAACTGCATGTCTCAAGAGCAGGATTAAATGTTTTTAGTTTCCTAGTAGGGGGTCGAAAATCAGTTTCATGGCAAAATGACGTAACGCGTGAGATTTCAGCGGTTTCAGAACGGTAGATGTCAAAATTACACTTTTTCTTTCACTCCTCCGTGCAATTCACGATGTAGTTCTAAGTTCGACCCTCTACCTTGGATTTCTTACCAAAACAGTCTCTCGGAAATTCGTTTGGAAATAGTAGTCGGGAATCAGGAGTCGCAAATTCGTTCATAGGGGGTGAACTCAAAGATATAGTTTTGAAAAAAATGGTACCTTATCTAGAATAATCTTGCGGATCTAAATGTGAAGGGCGCCATTCTGTCCGCGATTGCAAAAAAGCGTAAAAAAAAAAATTTCGAAATTTTTTGTATTACTGAAAATTGATTAATTTTATGTTTTCACCTCGTTTCTGGGCTTATTTTTTAATATTTCTTAATGGTTTTCAAACCAATCAAAAGCTTGTTATTTCTAGATTCATATGCTACCAAACTATACTCGAAAATATTGTTAACAAATGCTGCAGAATTTGTTTAAACAAAGCGTCCCCGAAAAGTGTAGTGTAAATTTCAGTATCGGGACATTTTTAAAACTATTACAGATAGATGCATACATCTATGATATGAAATATGCAAAAAAGAATGGAGCAATTTTTAGTCAAAGAATTATCTACATTGCTTTAATGTTATAAAAGATACGAATTTTTTTGCACGGCGGCATTGCGTTGTTGCGCTGAATAATTGTAACATACCTATCTCGCGCGCTCTAACCGAACTAAGGCCACAGTATCTCTAATGCCACACTAAGGCGTTGATATATGAAAATTACCACCAACCGAGGATTCTTTTTATCAACAAATTTTAAGAGCCGCGTATCAAATAATTGTTTGGAAAAATGCGACTGAGGTAAATCCAGAAATTCCCAATCCAAATGATTTTGGTTGGGAGTTGAAGAATAATGTATATATCCCTAAAGTAATAACTATAAATGGTCGTCCATAATGAGGGTAAATGTGTTTTTGGTATTTTGACCCATAATATGGTATTCTACTAAATTCAAAATCGTTTAATAAAGTGGCACTTTACCACATGAAAATGTCACTTTACTGTTATAGTAATGTCAGTGTTAATAAAAAACAGTTTGACAGAAAGTATTTCATATACCTTCTCGTATTTTTCCTTGGATTTTAAAGGAAGTATGCTCGAAGTTGCTTCTCGAACGGCATTTAAAATGTCTTCAGAATAATTTTCTAAATTGTGTTTCAGTAGCCAGATTCATTATTATAATTAATATACATATAACTTAAAATCAATTCGATTCACAAAAATTATACTTAACTGTTATTATACAGGGTGATTCATAACTAATGGTACACAGACCAACAGCAGATTTCGAACGTAAAAATATTGCGATTTAGCCAAACTTACTTTAGTCCAAAAGTTAATGGTAACCAAGATACAGAGTGTCAATAAAACTTATTTTTTAATTTTCTCTTGCAATTTAATGAATTTTTGTATTTTTCTTGTAAAAATCTATAAGTGGGGGTTATTTGGGGTGAGGAATCATAATACACCTTCAATTTTGGTATAACTCCTAGAGGGCGCTACGTACGCTGCGTTTAATGTGTAAAAAAGGTCGTAACTTTTTACCCGCACCCATACGGCAGATTTCGCTTAAAAATTATTCTCTTCTATCATTTCTTAATAAAAAAGGTATACTTGTTTTAAGTCTCTAAATACAACAGATTTTCAGAAAAGTGCAATTCAAAAATTCCATGCAAATTCACTATGAGATGTGAAAAATTATTTTTATTATTTTGGCGGCAAAATTCGACAATTTTTCGTTGAAAATGTAGTTTTCTCGTATGTAGTTAATCCCGTTTAAGTGGTTATTGGCGTTAAACAATTTCTCAAAATTTCAGACATTACAACAAAACAATTTTAACTAGTAAGCATAAATAATTTTATTCCATGGTAAACAATGCATCACAAAATATAATAATAACAACAACATATAACAACAAATACTACAATAAATATTCAACTTGATCACTTCTCTCTTTTCAGAATTCGAAAAAAATATGTGGCGATCAGTTTTTAGGTATTAAAAAAAATTTAGAAAGAAATAAAAAACACAACACTTCTACAACAATTAATTAATGTTTAAAAGATTGGTAGTTTGACAGGTACTTTTTTTTTATGCATGCTTGATAAATATTTATCTTTATTTACTCTGATAATGCTGTATCTCAACGCCTACTTTTAAAAATTATTTTTTACAGTGCATAATGAATACGCACAGAATTTTTGTGTGTATATTACTTCTATATTGTCATTTTTCTAAGCCCACCCAAGTAGTACATTTAAGGTCATTTAGTTGTTTTCTTACATACCTCTTACCTACCTAAATATTTTAAGTTGTTATAATAATTTTTGTTCCCAAGTAAATTAATCTTTAAATGTCTCTGTTTTATTGTCCATGTTAAAATGATAATATTTACGAAAAAGTAATAGGTACACTAAGAAAGCATTGTAAAGGTTTTGTAAACACAGTGTATATCGTCAATAGTCACTGATCCAGAGCGCGCGCGATGCGCTGACGTGAGTGACTGGATATTGCACACACTTAAAACGGTAGCGAAAACAACGGAGCGCTGTACAAAAATAATCATATTTCTTATGAGGATAAAGCAAGGCAGATATTTCTTTGACTAAAAATTGCTCCATTCTTTTCTGCATATTTCGTATCATAGAAGTATGCATCTATCTGTAATAGTTTTCAAAATCACCCAATGCTGAAATTTACATTGCACTTTTCTGACACGCATTGTTTAAACAATTTATGTAGCATTTGTTAATGAAAATTTCGAGAATAACTTATCAACACCTGAATCTAGAAAGAACAAACTTTCAATTGCTTTGAAAATCATTAAGAAATATTAAAAAATAAGCCTGGGAATGCGGTATAAAGACAAAATTAATAAATTTTCAGTAATCTAAAAAATTTCGGAAATTTTTTTTTACGCCTTTTTGCAATTGCGAACAAAATGGCGCCCTCTATATTTAGATGCGCAAGGTCATTCCGGACAATGTACATATTTTTTCAAAACTATATCTTCGAGTGGTGGGTGTGACTTTTTAGGAGCGTCTTTCGAGATGCTAGATTCCTGACTATAGTATTTGAAGTTTTCCTGTTTTTGCAATTTTTTCAATTTCGTCAATGACTTGCAATTTGACAAATCATAGGGGTGGATTTAGGATCGGGGTTGCTCTGGCAGGTTGTCGATATCTGATTTGTACGTATTACCGAGTGTTAGACTAGGTTTGAGTGCCATTACTTTAACATGAGGTAGATTAAGCAAAAGTAAAAAAAAAATTATCGCTGCGTTAGAAAAGTCACGCTCAACAATCTCCAAGACACCTTAACATCGAGAAGCACGTCGAACAGCTTATTTCCTTTTGTCCCGTCGAAATATGTATAGCCGAAAACCATATGTAACTTAAATTTTTTTCGTTTTTCGCAATTTACAAAGATGGCGGTGATTTGAAGCAAAATAAAATATATGTTCAACTACTCTCTCAATGCCTGATCCAATGGTATGTCACACGGTTACAGTACATGCAAAATGTACCAAAATTAATCAAATAAGCAAGAAAATTGCGAAATCTTTGTAACTCTATACTTATTATTTATGTAATTTGAAGGTGGATTTTTATTGCAAGTGGTTTCAAACTAAATTAAACAAATAATGTTTTGTGGCGATATAAATGGGAATATTGCTTGTGCCTTGTTTTACCCCAAGAAATCCAAAGCAAGGTATATGCAAACTTTGAAGCGTTTTTAAAATGGAGTAGGTAGGTACTACGTTGGGCACTACGTGCCGACAAAAATGTTGGCGTACTTCCTAGAAAGACCTTTCTTTATTAATACAAAATTATTTAGTTGTATTAATTTGTTCAAATAGAACGGATTAATTTCGTTTAAAATTTGTTTTTCTACTTTTCTGTCCTGGCCGCATAAGTTTTATTTTCGTAGATAGCAACGCCTTAGCAACCAGGTAACTCGAATGATTACTTTCGTTATCGCGCGTGTTGCTAGGGTTACAAAGTTCATTTATATAGACGGTAGTAGAAAAATACAATTTTACTGACTCATGCCTTCAGTGGTTCTGATACCACGTCTACAATATTTCAGAAAGAAAAATTAAAAGTCATCAAACTTCTTTAGAAAGAAATGCAGTTGGTTAATGTAGTAAGAACTTTCAATGGCAAGAATTCAACTCCCTCACAAGTAAAACAGGCTGGTGAAACTCTTTCCTACTTGTATACGGTGCAAGGAAAATCACAAAAATGTCTCACTCAACTCATACAGATTTAATCAATTCAAAAAATCGCTGCACGAACAAAAATCAAAGTTGGAAATATTACCACCAACTTCAGAGGCAGTCGCTTAATATTTATTACGAGTATTCTACAAAATTCAGAAATGGCTTGGCAATGAAAGAAATCCAGAAATCCAACAGTGGGGATAGAAGAAAATTAACGGCTCCTTACAACCTGTGACAACACTTTTTGTGCCAACAGCAGAATCAATATTGCAGCTTATCTCCTGCAACCGCAACAGAAAAGCAGGTTGAAGATGCTTACAAATTTACGGAAATTGTCAGGGAGTACGATGTCTAAATTCATACATAGATAAAATTATTTATTTATATGCTATCGATTCCGATCTTCTTTAGATACAAAGTGTGTTTCATTCAATATATATAAAATTTTAAACAACTCGATAATCCTCACTTGTACAATGATTATGTACTTTTTTATTTTGCGGAATATACTCACAGGCGGAACAAGCCAAAAATGAAGGAAACAAACGTAAAATTGGTAAAAAAATTTAATAAAAAAGTCAAAATTAATATTTCTCTATAAATGAAAATATTCTTATTTTTTGAAAATTTCTCATGGTTCAATTGCCAATTTTTATTATGCATGTGAAAACCTCTTTTTTCAAGTAGGCAGCTCCGACACACCCCTTACGGTTCGGGACTCTTAAGTTTCTTGAAACATAGGTATGTATTTTTAAACGCATAAGTCAAGTTTCAACGAATTCACTATGTTCTTGTTCAGTTTGGACACTTTTCCTGTACTATTAGCTGCGTTTAATAGTTTGCGATTAATCAATATCGGTATTTGTAATTATTAGGAATCACTTTTCATCTTCACGAAATTATTTTAAATAATTTTAGTTTTAACATTAAAAATGTTTGTTAGTGAACAAAAATTTGTATAATACCATTTTAGTTTTCATTATGAGAATGTTTTTGTTAATAAAAAAAATAACTCTTTTTATTTTAATTTCTAAATAAAACTACTGAAAATAAGATTTTAATTTTTGAAAATGTTTTGTGTTAATGAAATAACTATTTACTACTTTGCAACAAATTTTCATTTTTATCACATCCGAAATATCACAAGATTTGCGTTCTACTTCGTCATTTCCAATGTCTCCTCCGGTTGCATCTTTGCGAAGGACTGTGAATTTTTTTTTGGAGTTTGACTTTAAATGTAAATTATCAATAACTAGTACTTTTCAGTTTCGCTGATAACACCTAATACTCTTTACATAAGTTCTTCCTTATGAAGATAAAGAGAACCTGAAATTCTGCACCTCAAAATACAGACCAACCAATTTGATTATTTCTGATTTGGCGAGAACTGTGGAAAGAGCTCAAACTATCTTGTAAAGAATTCTTCCAAAACGCAGTGTGTTTCCAAAAAAGTAAAAATATCTAACAAATATGGACTAAACATCATCATGTCACCTCATGTGCCCCTCTAATCTACGCTAAATTTCACTATCACTTGTCACGTGCAGGACAGTAACAGATTTGTTGCAACGAAACTTAGCTTTGGAATAGTTTGGAATATTTTTTACACATTTGCGAATCTGCACCTAGAAAACAATGGAAACTTTGAATTCAATCCAACAAAAAGCTTTAAAAGTATCGGTGATGCATTTCCTAGAAGCTGGACGTCATTTTGCAATATCGTGATACCATTAGTAAATTTAATGTTCTTTATTGGTATTTTAGTGGAGATTCTTCTGCAGAAGTTGCATGATCTGTATCATTACGAGCGACGTATACCTATTTTTGCTACTAAACACAACGTAGCAAGTCATTCTTATAATATGCAGCTCCATAACCACATTTTTAGGAGTCCATGTAACTCCTCAAGCCCTTAAAGAAGTGAATATTTTCTCCAAAATCTCCTCATCACGGCGTTCAAATTAAGTTTTTTGGAACCTTTTTGGGCCTACGCCATAAATCTTAATCGATCTGATTTTTAAGTATTCGTGAGAGTGTGCGGAGTAAGAAATATTTCGCTAAAATTGGTAATAAATAAAAATAAAATACTAAAAGATCAGACCAGACCAATATTTCCAATAGTAGGTTCGAAAATTCGAAAATATTCGATAATTCTTAAACTGAATAATCACAATAATGACTGGCAACCTACATGATATCTATAGGCATTTTTAATATGATATTTGGAGTTTTTAATGCAATACAGGGCGCGGGATTTAAAATAATGGAAACATTATTAATAGTTCTTTATTATAGTAAAATAATAAATAAGTACGTAGTACGTTCACATTAAATTGATTGCCAATATCGTTAAAAAAGGAAAACTGAGTACCTATATTGTTTATAATATAAAAAATTAAGAGCCATTTATTTTACATATAAATTTAGTATGTAAACAATATTGTACAACATAATATAATCTTTAAATAATTTTTCTTTAAGAGAAATAAGTGAAAATTTATTATCTGACCAAGTGTATTCATCAGACAGTCTTCTTCTTAAACATGCCACCTCTTGGTAAACTAGAATGTGATGTTACTGTTTTAAACGGCTCCAAAGAAATTAATAAAATAATCTTACCGGTGAAGTGTAATTTCAGGTTTAAATCACCTTGCGTTAGAACATCCCCTCACAGCGCAGGACATAATTACAAACAAATGTTTTCAGTTGTCAAAACAATTTATAGTTTATAGGTTTATAGAATAAATAAAAACATATTATATACAGTCCGTAAGATTTATAGATTAAACGCAGACCCAAAAATCAATGAACTGTATAATCTAACCTCACTTTACTCAACTCTTTTAACAGTTGTACGACAACAAACTTCAACAAACCACGTGATCCATGTTCAAAATGTCTGCTCCCATAGTGTCCTAGGAAAATTGGATGCGCAGAAGGACTAAGAGCTTCCTCCCCTCTCTATTTCTCTGAGTGGTAAGGGGTAGACTGTTTTCTTCTTTTCAGGACCTTGGATCGTGCTGTTGGTACACTTTTGCTATAATGTAGAATGTTTATTATTATATTTTTTATTTTGTAACATATTTTCATAATACGCTCCTGACTGTTTCGTACATGTATATCGAAATGTGAAAAACTTTGGAAATTCAGCCAAAGAAATTCTATATTTAAAATAAAATATCTAACCCTCAATTGTTGAGTGACTTAAGACCAGTTAGTATTCTCCCTGCATTATCAAAAATTTTGGAAAAAATAATGTATGCACAAATATTCAGTTATGCTAATGAAAATCATATATTAAATAAATACCAATCAGGGTTTAGAGCTGGTCATAGCACTGCTTCGGCACTTTGTCAAGTTTCGGACGATTTAATCAGGGCTGTTGATGATAATATGGCTTCTATTTAAATACTTTTAGATTATTCCAAGGCCTTTGATACTATTAATCATGAATTAATGACTGCAAAATTTAAATATTATGGATTTGATCAAATGGCAACTAAACTTATTAATTCATATTTATGTAATAGGCGACAAATCGTTAGTATTGGCAGCACATCTTCAACGTCTGCTTTCTTGGCAACGGGTGTTCCCCAGGGGTCGATATTGGGGCCATTATTTTTTGTAATATATACCACTGATATTCTAAACCAAATTAATATACCACACCATGCTTATGCAGATGACACTCAGATATATTATAGCTTTAAAGTAGATAACATTGTTGTAGCACAAAATAAAATTAATGAAAACTTATAATAATATAACATCTATAAATTATCAATAAAACATAATCTCACATTAAATTCAAAAAAATGTATGGTTTTATAATTCGGTACAAAAAACACGTTAGATAAATTAGGTGCAATAAAAATTGTGATAAATAATGAAGCTCTTCCAAATGTGAAAACTGCTAAAAGTTTGGGTGTAATATTTGACAGTAATTTAAAATTTTCTTTACAAGTAAGTAAAGTAATTCAAAAATGTTATCTAAATTTAAAACTTTTATATTCTAATCGTCATATACTTAATTTCAATTTACGGAAAACTCTCTGTCAATCTTTTGTTCTTTCACATATAAATTACTGTATTTTTGTTTATGGCCCATGTCTTGAGGTTGTTGAAAAAAATAGACTGCAAATAGCTCAGAACTCTTGTTACAGACTTATTTATGATCTGCGTAAGTATGATCGTGGTATGTCAGCAAGAATCAAACTGTTATCTTAGTTAAATATTAGCAATCATATTACTTATCATCTGATGGTTTTTACTCACAAAGTAGTCACATCCTCCACCCCTTGTTATATTAGTGAAAAATTTATTCGTAGAAATCAGCAGCATACAGTAAATATTCGATCCAATATGCTATATACTAGTCCAAAATTTAAAACATCTTTCTTTAAAAAATCATTCAGTTACTATGCCATAAAATTATATAATTATTTACCACAAACTCTAAAGCCTTTGAGTATTTTTGCTTTTAAAAAGAAACTTAAATTATTATTGCTTTAAAAACAGTGATTATTATTTCATACCAGCAAACAAAATCTGAACCTGCAGTAATCTTTATTATATTAGTATAATTATATTATAGTATACATTTGTATAATTTATCTTATTATGTATTGTCAATTAGTCGTGCCAGGTGCTTGTATTTTATGTTTAAATTTAGAATTTACGGAGTTAAGTGGTGGAATAGTCCTACGGGGTCCAAACTTCGCTCTGTATTTTCGTTTAAATAAAGACGTTTATTATTATTATTATTAACATAATATGATACTTACAATTTTAGTAATGTTATTGAAACTCATCCATAATACAATAAAGCCTACAAAAGGAGTAGGTATAAGAAAATGTTTTTAAAGAATCATGTTCATGTATTTAGTATTTGAACTCAACGCACGCTGATGATAAATTATACGAATCCTGTATTTACAGTTTATTATTATGGTCACGTAAACGCAGAGATGGTGAAAGCTGAACCACAATTTCAATCATCTTTTTGTCTTAAATTATATTTCAAGGAAATACCTTTGGAAACATATTGTATGTCCTGCATATGGTTGTATACATTTATCAATTTTGTAAATTATAATCTTAGTTTAAAAATTGCACATTATAAGTAGATATAATATATTATGTAGTAGGTTTTCTTTAAAGTCATTTGAAAGAATATAGTGGCAAATAATTATTTCTAACATATCGACGTTGTGTGCTTAACTTTTACTCTATTTAAAATATATTTAAAAATACCTGACTTTATTACAATGTAAATAAAAATGAGGTTTAAAACGCACCAACACCTAACTTTGTATTAATAAAGCAAGATTAAAATACAGTGGTTTTGGATTTGGAATGAAAAAGTAAGTGACCTATTTCACCTGATAGGGGTCTATACAATACTGCTATTTTTGGAAACTCCAACTACGCATCGTTAGCTCCTTGCACTTTTATGAAATAATGTAAAATTTTAATATATTTGACTAGGCAACCCTTTGCTCATCCAAATAGGTATTCGTATTTTGACGTACTTCGGTTTTAGGCAAGAAAATTCCGAAGTGTCACTATGGCACAGGAGGCGGCGGCGATGTTTTACTCGGGCGCCAGTTTCTGTTTATAGTGCAGAACCACCACTACTCAGGCAGCTACAGTGAAGAAACGGATATTCCTGTGGGTCGTTGGGAAAATTAGACTTCGCAGCGGAATAAAAGGCACAGCTAGTATTACAATTAGATTTATTTAGGTCTAGTTATATATTTATCACATAAACAGGAACAAGATTAGCAAATGCGGTTATTACTAGAAAAGCTCTAATCTAATTACACTGACGATCAATTGAAGTGACCCAAGAAAAATTTGCATCAACTTCCAACTCATATATCTTTTGATGCAAGAATCGCAAAGCCATAAATCTTTTTAGGTATTATAGATATACGCCTCAAGAATATGTGACACATTTTGCTTGTCCTTGTCTCGTTTATTTTTGGAGATACGGTGGTGAAAGTTGAGCCATGTTTTTCTACCAAAGTTTGAGGTCGTGCATGGAGTGTCCCAAACCGTTTTCGGATATGACAATATAGTCATTTTGTACTCTCATTCATTGCGTTCATTTTCATTTTTGATTGATTGTGCTAACTTAATTGTTGTTGATTTTATGAGGTTTTCTATACAACAGGACACTTTTTTACTTTAAATGCTTACTTTTTTAAATGTTTACAATTAAATCTTACACGTACATAATACACAAATAAAAATTTTTAGCATTAAATGTCAATAACGAGTTGGTCCACCTCTTGCTCCTATAACAGCTTGATATAATCTGGGCATACTGACAATGCAATTATCTATAATTTGCAAGGGCAACGGCTAACCACGTTAGTGAAACGGCTCTCGGCCGATCACCGAGGTAAAGCAGCGTTGGGCGCGATTAGTACCGAGATGGGGTCACACCACTCGGGAAGACCGCGTGCCGTTGTCTCAAATAAAATATTAAAAATACATGGCACTGTGCTAATGGTAACATACCAAAGCCAAAAACCCCGAAATAAAAAAAAAAAAAAAAAAATCTATAATTTGCTGATCCACAAGAGGCCATTCCTCTGAAACCGCAAAAGCAAGTTCTTCCAAATTGATAGCTGGTACCATTCGCTTGCGAAGGCGTCTTCCAAGTGCGCCCCAGACATGCTCGATAGGGTTAAGATTCGGCGAGCAGGAAGGCCATACCATTCTTGTGATAAGTTCTTCGAAAAAATTCTTTACTACTCGAGCACGATGTGGTCTTGCATATATAGAAATTCAGGGTCTCTTTGATTCGCAAAAGGCAATACAATAGACCGCAAAATTTGATTGAGGTACCTATCCCGCGCATTCATAATTTCATTTGCGAAAAATATCAATTCAGTTCTCCCCCTGTCAAAAAGTAAAAAAATGTCCTGTTGTATAGAAATCCTCATAAAATCAACAACAATTAAGTTAGCACAATCAATCAAAAATGAAAATGAACGCAATGAATGAGGGTACAAAATGACTATATTGTCATATCCGAAAACGGTTTGGGACACTCCATGCACGACCTCAAACTTTGGCAGAAAAACATAGCTCAACCTTCATCACCGTATCTCCAAAAATAAACGAGACAAGGACAAGCAAAATGTGTCACATATTCTTGAGGCGTATATCTATAATACCTAAAAAGATTTATGGCTCTGCGATTCTTGTATCAAAAGATATATGAGTTGGAAGTTGATGCAAATTTTTCTTGGGTCACTTCAATTGATCGCCAGTGTACATAACTACATCTAGTAGGGCTTAAATACTATTCCAAATACAGGGCTACGGTTACTACAGTTAGCAGGACTTAAAAGCTATTAGCAATATATACAGTTACTTTAAAGTACAATCCTAAGCGCAAACTACGAGGCGGCAGTGCGAGTATCTAGCAAGGCGGGCAGGCGGTTAACTAACGGTTACAGAACTAACAGCAAAGCGATGTACTGATACCAGGATTAGCAGAAGCAAAACAAAAAAGTATACAAATATTAAAACATACTATTTACAACTGACAGGTTTGGCTAAAGCGTAGTATAGACTGAAATAGTAATTTTCGTCACGGAAGGTGACTTGTTACAGTCGAGTAGTTATTACGGACGAGGCGACGTCAGGAGCCGAGTCTAGAATATCTAAACGAGGCTGGAACAACACCTTACGGACGTGTGTCGAATGATATTTTATTTCATCCCGTCATTTCTTGTATATTGTATAATTTGACACTTGGTTATTTTCTTATGTCATTTGACATTATTTTTTAATTTACGGTTGATTTTTATATGTCAAACAACTGTCAAAAGGTATAATAACAGTTTGTGATTGGTTCGTAATAAGTTTCCGGTGGTTTCCGGTACTTTACCGGCTCTGATACCGTAATGTCTCATTTTCCGGCCGCATATGAATACCTACACTGTAGTGTTGTACTTTCTGGACGGGATGAAATAAAAGCAAGATTATTGGTTACTAAAACCAACAGTGGGCTTCCTTTCGGGTCTGGATCTCGAGTACTGAAAGGAAGAAACTTTAAGGTTAATATTGCAAGTTACGCTATTTACGTATACACTGTATACCGGAGGATCGCGTGTATACAGCATAGACCAACAGCTAGCTTGCTTCAGCTGAAAGAGAGTAAAATAGTTACTGGAGAACAAGTGTTTAGCAGTAGCGGACTGAAAAGGAATTAATGATTAGTATCGTGAGTTACGCTATTTACGTATACCCTGTAGACCGGAGGATCACGTGTATACAGTATAGACAGCTGGCTGACTTCAGCTGGAAGAGAATATACTGATTACCGGAACAAAGGGCGGACAGCAGCGGACTGAAAGAAATTTATGATTAATATCACACAGAGATACCTTGCAATAGCCAAACCTTACTCTTGAGTTCTACTCCTTACTTACTTCTGCTTACTTAGGCACGTCTGGTCAGGAACAGCAGCGGACGGGTACTCAAGGTAGTTGTGTCGGATTCGGAATATCAATGCTTTTACAGTGGGTACGTCTGCTTGATTTCGATGACAGCTCTTGACTGACTTCAGCTCTCTTGGATTCGGAATATTAATCTTCTATAAAATGGCGGAGTGGTAGGGATAAGCGTAATGTCGCAGCGCAGTGAATAAATGCGCCCCGGCGAGGCTCTGACGTAGGGCAGAGTTTCAACTGTTGTAGCGCTGCATCGACACTTCTACATTCGCTGGCTGTTGCGGCCGGACTGGCCTCGGCGCCGATACGCTTTCACTTATAGGTGTTGCCAAGAAGGGATAGATATCAGCGCGGTATTTGATTTGCTTGTGCTTATATTAATTACGGATTTACTGATTACTTAATAATAACAGGACAGGTTATATTATAAAACAAAATAATTAACTGGTTACAGGGGATAATAATATAAAAATGCGGACAACAATAACTTAATTCTATACGGGGTGTATCGAATAATATTCTATTTACCAGGAACTAGTAACGAAAAGAACAAAAAAGTATCATTTAACATATCTAGATAAGCTATGAGACTTCTGGGCCAAAATCCCATGTTATTTCTTATGGAGGTTCATTCTGGTTTTCAAGGTCACACTTCAGCCGGGGGGCCAACTTCATGCCGGTCGCTCCCACGCTGCTAACTTCACGCCGGTCGCTGCTAGCCCGGTCACTACCAACTTCACGCCGGTCGCTGCTACCCCGGTCACTGCTAACTTCACGCTCCCACGCTGCTAACTATTTGTATTGAAAAAAGTTGTTGAGTGCAGCGAGAATCGAACCGCCGACCTATGGGTTGGTAGGCAGACGCTTTACGTGTTGTGCTACTGAGTAACTTGGATACAAGATGTGTAATTGATATCTAATTTCCGCATCATAGAAAAACATGCGCGATAGAAAAAACATGGCGGCGCAGTAGGTATGAAAAAAACATGTAGCAGGTATGAGAAAAAACAACTTCCGGTCTTCTGAAATACGTGGGGTATCAAATGGATCATCTCAATGTCTAGAATACTAATTTAACAAAATTTTGTAGCCAACCAGATACTGGAGACTTAATTCAAATTGAACCACGCAGGACTCGAGTAACTTTTAGTACCACTCCTCAAGTAATGTCAAGTTCACCGACTCGTGCGACATCTGATGAGAATTTAGTTCGCGAACATTCGAATGTTTTAAACCGACCCCGTGACAATACCAGCATACCAACAAGAGTTTGATTCGGTTGCCAACCTTACCAATAGATTTCATCGCTTACAAACTACAGCGCCTTCTGGTCATGGTAGTTTTTCGGATTCGTGTGATCAGGCTTCATCTAAGCCAATAGCTATTAGTAAGTGGGACGTGTATTTTGACGGGAAATGTAGCGTGTTTAACTTTCTAGAGAGACTGGAAGAATTACGGGTTTCTAGAGGAGCTACGAAAGCGCAATTATTAAGAGCTGCAGCAGAATTTTTAGGGGCGATGCTTTGATTTGGTATAGGTCATTTATTAAAGATAAAGTTTGCTCTTGGGACGAATTGGTGAGGAGGCTGAAATCTGCCTTTTTGCCATATCATCACGAGAGGGAAATATGGGATGAACTGAAAAAGCGCACGCAGGGCGGTACAAAATCTGTTGTCGTATATATTGCAGTCATGGAGAATTACTTTAATCGGTTATCGCGAAAACCCGATGAGGGTGAACGGGTTCAACTAATTCGTGAGAGATTACTGCCTTATTTACAAATGCATTTGGCATCTCAATGGGTCCGAGAACCTATCCGTAGCATTGATTCTTTGGTAAATGCCTGTTGTAACTTGGAGGAAACTTATCTTCATACGAGGAACATACCACCACCGCCAACAAACTATCGAAACTTGTTAGAACCGACCTTAGCTTTTAATTATTCACGTTCTTCGACTAGAGTCACGACATTGGAAGCCGATGTAACGGAAAATTCAGTAGCGACAGTAAATCTTTCGTCGACTCCACGCCGCTAAGTCACTTGTTGGAATTGCCAACGGAGTGGTCACGTGTCTCGCACCTGTGATCGTCCACGCCAACGGCACTGCTTTAAATGTGGTAAGGCGAATGTCACGATTTCAACTTGTCCATCGTGTTCGGGAAATGCCAACCCGAATCACAGAAGGACCGATATGTGAGTTCGGGTAAAGTAGTCTCGGTTCAACAAAGTATTAGACACGACTTAATGGTACGCACCAAACCCGTCTTAGACTTTATTTTAGGCCACACTGGTTCAGATGAACTCCCTTATTTGGATATAAAAATATTAGGTAGGGAGGTCAAAGGACTTCTAGATTCAGGGGCCTCTAGAACTGTTGCGGGTCTTGCTGGGTGGAAATTACTTCGCGAGTTAGGTTTAAAAATGTTCACCAACTTGACAACTACTCATTGCACGGTTGCGAATAATCAGTCATGTGAAATTGTAGGTCGATGTAACGTTCCTATTCAACTGATAGATAGAGTCAGGGTCATTGAGGTACTGATAGTTCCCGAAGTCAATCACTCTCTTATCTTAGGGGTGGACTTTTGGGTAGACATGGGTCTGGTGCCTAACCTAAGAAAAGGCTGTTGGACTTTCGATACGGACGAACCGTGTGTTAACATCAATTCGGTGCTATCAAAAGAAGGACTTACTCCGGCACAACAGTTAGAACTGGATTCGGTAGTCCAAGGGTATTTTAATCAGATAGGTACTAAATTGGGTCGGACTTCTCTTATTGAACATCGCATAATAACTGATTCGGAACCTATAAAGCAGAGATACTACCCGGTGTCCCCGGCGATACAAAAGCACATCGATAAGGAATTGCAGTCTATGTTAGATAATGACGTCATCGAGCGGTCTAATTCAGCGTGGTCAAGCCCGATTTTATTAGTTTCGAAGAAGGATGGAAGGTATCGATTTTGCGTCGATTATCGCAAGTTGAACCAAACTAGTAAGAAGGATCCTATTCCTTATGTTTCTGATATTTTAAGTAAGTTAGGGAACGCGCGATATCTTAGTTCACTAGACATTAAGTCGGCGTACCATCAAGTTCCTGTAGCTCAAAACTCTCGAGAATATACGGCATTTACAGTACCTGGTAGGGGGCTGTTTCAGTTTAAATGTATGCCATTTGGGTTAACTAATGCGCCAGCAACTTGGATGCGGCTAATCGAGAAAGTCTTTGGTCCGGAACTAGAGCCGTATGTATTCGTTTATTTAGACGATATTATTGTAGTCACACCGACGTTTGAGCTGCATACCAAAATTCTGACCGAAATTTTTGGCCGTCTTTTAAAAGCTGGGTTAACTCTTTCCCGTGTAAATTCTGCCGAGACGAACTGCGGTACTTAGGCTATGTTGTGGACAAGCAAGGTTTGCATGTCGATCCAGAGAAGGTGAGCGCGATTTTAAACGTACCTTCGCCTCGTAATGTTTCGGAAGTTCGACAAATAATTGGAACGGCTTCATGGTATCGGAGGTTCATACCGGACTTCTCTACGACGATAGCTCCAATGACAAACCTGTTGCGCAAGAATACGCGCTGGTGTTGGTCGGAAGAATGCGAACTCTCTTTCCAGGCTATTAAAAACTCGTTAGTAACGGCGCCGATTTTAAGTTGTCCGGACTTTACTCTACCCTTTTTCGTCCAAACGGATGCCTCAGCGTACGGAATTGGGGCTGTTTTATCCCAGCATCATTCGGATGGAGAACGGGTAATATGTTATTTGAGTCGGACTTTAACCCGTGCCGAGCGTAACTATTCTGTCACGGAAAGGGAATGTCTTGCGGTGCTTTGGGCAGTGGAAAGCTTATGTGCGTATCTGCAGGGATTTAAATTTACGGTCGTGACGGACCATGCGAGTCTTCTTTGGTTAAATAATTTGAAAGAACCCACTGGGAGATTAGCGCGTTGGGCGGTCCGCCTGCAGCAATTCGACTATGATATTGTACATAGAAAGGGGAAGGACCATGTTGTCCCGGACCTCTTGTCCCGTTCAGTTCCTCAAACATCCGAGGAAAACGATATTTTGAAGCCTTAATAAACGAACCAGTAGATAACTGGTATTCTAACATGGTGAAGTCAGTTCATGATCATTCTCTAAGGTACCCACAGTGGAGAGTTGCAGAGTCACAGTTGTTAAAACATTGCCCTCCAACCTACCCAGATTTGTCAGACGTTACCGAGTCTTGGAAAATTGTGATACCTAAACATAAACGTATGGGCATCATTCGTGATAATCATGATGTCGAAACTTCGGGACATGCAGGAGTGCACAAAACTTACGAAAGGGTAAAAATGCGGTATTATTGGCCGAAAATGCGCGCCGACATTGCGAAATATGTTCGAAACTGTCAAGTGTGTGTTGCCTGCAAACCTGAGAGACGAGCTCCAGCTGGTCTTATGGGTCAGCGAGCCCCGGTCACAAAACCGTTTCAGGTGATAAGTTGCGATCTTGTGGGTCCGCTACCGCGATCTGTCCAAGGTTATACTCATATCTTGACCGTGTTAGATTATTTTAGTAAGTTCCCGTTGTTATTCCCTTTGCGTAGCGCCACTGCTGCGAGTGTCACGAGACTGATTGAGGAGAATGTATTTCTCATATTCGGTGTACCAGAGTACATTATATGCGATAATGGCGTACAATTTAGGAGTAAACTGTTTACGACAATGTGCGAGTCGAGTCGTACAAGACGAGAATTTCGTTCAATCCGTTATACCATGCGCAAGCGAACCCAGTTGAACGGATGCACAGCGTCCACAAAACTATATTGACCGCGTACGTGTCGGATAATCAAAAGCAATGGTGTAAACTGTTACCTAAAGTCGGTTGTGCAATTCGTACACAAAAACATGAAGCTACGGGAGCTACTCCATTTTTCATCACTTTTGGCAGAGAGCATAATCTCCGGTAAGATTCATGACCATCCTCTTCGCGCAGATCAGCCGGCATCGCCGAATCAAGCAGAAGCTTTCGAAGCTCTATTCAAAGACGTAAGGAGACGATTAGATTGTGCGTACGAACGCGCTAAACCACGTTATGATTTGCGGAGAAGACCGATACAGTTTGCGATAGGCGACAAGGTATGGCGGAGAAATCACGTTCTCTCTAATGCGGCGAACCAGTTTACCGCAAAACTGGCTCCTAAGTTTGTAGGTCCTTTTAGGATAATCAAAAAGTTATCATCTGTTCGTTATGAGCTACAAGACTCGGATGGTAAGAGTAGAGGCGAATGGCATATCAAGAATCTAAAGCTAGATCCTCGGGATAGCGTAGTCATTTAGGGTTGTTAGGCGATTCCGTTTTGGTAGGTTTGATTGCATATTTTAGGGATCAGTGTCTTGGTATTCGAACTTTGGGATAATTGTTATGGCAGATATTTGTTTTGATATTTTTTTGTGTCGTCGTTTTTTTTGGACCTTCGTTTTCGTGGGATTTAGCCCTGTGACAGAGGTTTGTGAATACTGTCACCGCGGCATTCACCTGCGGGAGGTAGAAGTCCTCTGTACGGCCACTTTCGTCGACAAAGAGGGACTCTGGGTGGACCAGGGGCGGCGGCATTTCGGCGGATCACTTCAATGTGAAGCTGGCGGAGATTGCCTGGAACGTCGGGGCGGATTTGGGGCGCAGTTGGTCACCGGTTTGGTTAGCCAGGTCGAGGTCTGGTTAACACTGCTGCGTGCCCCCGTCCCGATGATCTGCTGTGGTCTCTTGCCAGCTGCCGTTCGGAAGGGTCGTCGTCGTGGCCGACTTAGGGAGAAATCCCGCAGTCATTACCTTGGCTATATGGTAATGACTGCGGGTAGTTGTAGGACCGGCTACCCATGCCTTTTAAGTCCAGTTTTTGTTTGTTGTGATAGCGTAATAATAGCCGGAGGCGGGCTATTGTGATGCTTTTAGCCTCATAGGATTAGGATAGGATAGCGAGTTAGGCTAGTCTCTAACGCCAATTGTTTAGTTCATTCTGGAGAAAATTCCGGGGTAATTTTCTTTAGGTAGGGGGGGTGTTGTTACAATTTATTTCCACACTAAGATATTTTCTCGTGGTGCTTCGTAGGTTAACGGTTCAGTGGCAAATTTACTAGCAAATCAACTAAGCCGTAAGGTCTATTCTTAGTTTATTGTATAACGATACATATAGAAAAGGTATATTGTAAATAAATAGTCTTCGGCAGGGTCGAAATCATTGTCACGCTGCTTCCAATCTTGGGAAAATAGAGGTATCACTCTTCAGTCCGTAGCTCTTATCTACAAAAATAGGTTGAACTATTAGTATCGAAAAATCATCTTGCAAAAATAGAGGGCTCACCTGATTAGGATAATGGAAGTTCGATAGTGGTTAAAAAGGGCATTTATTTACAGTCGTTCTTGGATATTTCGTTGGTCAAGTCGTCCTCTGGGGTGTTTCTGCGATATCAGGGTGGTAATTGTCTCGTACTGGGTAATTATATTCCACTTTTGGCTGGTAACACCACTAGACATCGTCTGGAATACTGCAAGATAGGATATTTAATAAATCATTTCATCTGTCAACGAGCTTTCTGGCATACAAAATAGTTACGAACATAATGCTCAACTGTACTAGCAATAACTATGTAGACTTACCTCACTTTGGCCACAGGAACAGTATTTATTATACACTTTAGGTTTGCTTGTAGCTGAAGTAAACAAACAGGTTACCTGTCATGTTTCATGTTGGTAGTGTATCTCGACCGCGGTACGTTCGCTGGTTCGATATGCAGGGACTCTGTTCGTTGCGACTGTCAAACCGTGGAGTTGTAGAGATGTATTGTGAACGGTTGATAGGGAAGCACATGTCGTGATTTTGGTGGTTTTAGTTGGGGTTGTGTGTCAGGGTTATGTAAATCACGTTTTCTGTGAGATTCATATCATTGGTTACAATAAAACAGTATCGATTTGCTCTGGAGGTACTCTTGGGTAACTCTGAGTGGACGGCAGAACGAACTAGGGAGACGAAACCAACGCAGTTCCCCGAATTCCTGGAATCTCTTTCTTTTTGGCTTGGCTTGGAAAACCGTGAACACGTGCGACTCGTGGTTTGTAAAATTTAGCAATTTTGGTGAAGTAATTGCCCTTTGGGGGATTTGTTACAAATCATTCGAGATAATCGAAATTAGTGGGACCTTTTGGTGAAGCATCCTGTAAATTCGACGGTTAATCCGGATATTTTCACATGTTCAAAGTGAGTACATAAGATGGTTTTTTTTTTGGTGTCTTGGGGCATAAAGCTGAAATTGACCCTCGTTATCTTCTTCCTAGGTGTTCTTTCCGTATTCGAAATAGATAATCAAGCCACTGACGACGACAACGTCAGACACTTTCAGCCCACCCGAAACCTAAGGTATGTTCGACCTCTGTTGTCACATTGCAAATTAGGCAAGGTAGGAAGTTACTAGAGTAATAATTATTTGTAGGGCTGCAAGACGCTGCTACGTGACTGTTACAACGCTGCTAGACACTATTAAGACGCTGTTACGACGCTACTACAGCATTACTACGATCTGGCTACTGCGTTACTTCTATATCATCGTTCCTGTTCCTGTTAGTATTGTTGCTCTGGGGTTCCTGTGTTGCTGTTAGGATTGCTGTGGGCCTGGCTGTGTATTATACTGGTTGCCTTGCGGTGGCCTCTGGGATTTTTTGAGTATCGTTGCTGTGCCTGCTGCTAGTCCTTGCCTGCACTCTTACCTGTCAGCTGACGTTGAACTCAACATCACTACCTGGATTGGAACTCCTTGGTGCGAAGCTGGTTAAGAAAATCAACCAGAATAGTAATTGTGTGGTATTTATGTAGAGATTAAGCTTATTAGGGATTTAATAATTAAGAATTTTGGGGTATATTAATTAAGTGAGATTTCAATTACTTAGGGCAATGTAAGATGTGTATAAACTAAATAACACCTGTGAAACCAGGCGTGTGATCACACTAACGGTCCTTTTATTGAGCCTTCAGCTCCTGTAAAGATCCTGCACTCTTGCATGTGCATCTATAGGTTTCGACCATTTTCTGTGCCCGTAAAATTATTAAATTGTGCTCGTAGTTGACTTATTGCATTATTTTATTGCCTCCAAATCTCCCCATTTTTAAGAAAACCCACCCCACGGACCTGACTAGTCGGCCGTGTGAGGTCTCCCTTCAATTTAAAGTGCGCTCGGAGACACTGCACGAAAAACATTAAAATTTTGTTTTGGGGTTGTACAGGGTTAAGACCTGAGACCCGATATTTAGGTGGGTATTGAACCCTGCCTAGCGCACGAGGCCTATTTAGGTAAGCCGCCCCCTAACAATCATTCTTTGCATGCGTGACAAAAAACCGAGCTTGGAACATCTACATCAGACATACAGAACTGCTCAGTGACTTAGATAAAATTCCGCTGACATCAGCGATAGATTCAGCTGAAATGTTTGTACTGAAACTGTATAACATTGATGCTGAATCAGCGGACGCAGCAAGATGTACTCTATTTGAAAAGCTGAAGCAACCTGAGCAAATGCCACCTACATCTGATGCTTTACATCCCCACATAAGAAGAGCACGTTATCAAGTGTTTATTTGGGAAAGTGCCCACTTTCCCGAAGTATCCATATCTTCGACGGATAATGGTTGGAGACTCGATATTGGTATCGTATTTATTTGTACATCTTAACGTTATTTTTAAGGGTTAAAGCCAGTTCTCACAACCTTCCCACCGGTAACCAGCGCTCGTATAGAAATAGTCACGTGCTCATGCAAAACTAGTCTCTGCTCGAACAGATTATGCAAATGTCGCAAATCTGGTTTGAAACCAGCATGTGCTCATGTTCGACTGGTTGCTTGAATGTAGAGCTAAATCAGCTACACGAATATCCGGATGCAGATGAAACTGATGATTCTGATGATTCTCAATCCAATTATTTACAATTTTTTTTTTAACATTTCACATTTAAAAACTCTTTATTTCTTTTTTCAATTTATAGTACTTTTTTATCGCCATCTTAAACTCTTAACCGAAATTTTTGAAATCGGTTAGGTCGAATTACCCTTAAACCATAGGTTGTCAAAGACTGATAATATGATTTGCTTCTAGGGGTATTTAAGAAGGGTTTACTGAAAATCAATAAGAGCGACTACCTCTTTTCTACGCCCATGATATTAGCAACATTACAGGTAATGAAAATCTGAATATATTTATATTTCGCACGTAATGTGAAATAATAACCTTCTGAACAACTATGGATAACTGTTTCGCTGATTTTTTTATAAATTATCTCATTTTAGACCCTCATTGCACGCCAATGGGCTAGTGAGATTATCACTTTATATACATAATTTTAAAGAATTACCCCTAAACCATAGGTTGTCAAAAACTGACATGATTTACTTCTAGGAGTCATTTCGGAAGTCTTCCCTGAAAATCAAGCCGGGACGAGTACCCCTTTTCTACGCCCATGACATTCGTAACATTACAGGTGATGAAAATCTGAATATATTTCGCACGTAACGTGAAGTAATAACCTTCTGAACAACTATGGTTAACTATTTCGCTAATTTTTTTAAATTATCATTTTAGACCCCCATTGTACGCCAATGGGCTAGTGGGGTTATCACTTTATATACACCATCTTAACGAAAATTTTATAAGCTACATTTCAGCCATCTTGACTTTTTTCTCTCAATTCACTTCTTACGGAGATATTCTCGATAAACTGAAAAAATGTACATTTAGGGGTGGTTTTGGGGTAGTTCAACCCTTATTTCGAGATGCCAACCGGAATTTTCGGAATCAGCGGGGTCGTATTACTCTATAAACTTAGGTTGGCAAAAAGTAATATGATTTGCTTCTAAAGATTCGAATTTGAAAAAATAAACCTAGTCTACTGTGTTAATCTTAAAAACTATGACGTTGTCGCCTGCTTCGCCTGGAGTATCACCTCCGCTTTACATCCAGTTGATTGGGGATGCCACCCAGACCGTACCGCCTCCTACCCCCACTACTCTGAGGTACTGAATTTGGCTGGTATTCAGCTACCGATGACTATCAGGCAGATGCCACGCTTCGAAAAATAGAACCAGATATCGGTGAATGTTTATCAGCTGCGGAAGAAGAAGTCATTTGATGTGCACCCAGTTTATCTAACTAAAAATAAGAGGAATAAGCATGTGAATCTTCTTCTTCTCCAAGACCAATATTATGATGATGACGATGATGATATGTCAGGCAATCCCCCTCAATATCATTTTGTCTGGATTAAGGATATATCCAGGCTGGTATCCAGGCAGCTAAGCCATCACAATGGCAAAAAATACTTTTGCGACCGCTGCCTACATTACTTCCATACGCAGCCTGGTCTGGATAAACACACGGAGGACTGCATTAATATTAATGAATGCAAAATCCAACTGCCCACTGAGGAGCAGAAAATGGTCGAGTTTAAAAATTATAAAAACAAGGAGAAGGCGCCATTCATAGTTTATGCAGACCTTGAGTGTGTACTTAAGCCCACAGATGGAGGAGGGGGTAAATATCAAGAGAATGTGCCCTGTAGCGTGGGGTACTATGTAAAGTGCGCATATGACGATACCCTATCACTATACAAATCATATCGGGGGACTGACTGCACTAAATGGTTTGCGAATGAACTTAAACAATTTGCCGAGGACGTAGAGACGACATTTTTATGCCCTCTTCCTATGAATGAATTAACTACTCAACAACAATCTGATTTTAATGATGCAACACTCTGCCACATCTGCGAGAAACCATTCAAGGATGATGATAAGAAAGTTCGCGATCACTGTCATTTCACGGGTGAGTATCGAGGCCCCGCACATGAGAGCTGCAACCTTAATTATCAGGATAGTCACGTGGTACCAGTAGTTTTTCACAACCTAAGCGGATATGACGCACATTTTATAATAGAGGATGTCGCGACAGGTGTTGAAGGTAGAGTTGAAGTACTTCCGATAACAAAAGAAAAATACATATCTTTCAGTAAACATGCAACGAATATATCATTAAATTTAGATTCATCGACTCTTATAGATTTTTAGCTTGTGGCTTGGAAACATTGGGTTCATATCTGACAGACTTTCCTATCTTAAAAACAGAATTTTCGGAATATACTGATGAACATAAATGACTTTATTTAGGCTTTATACAAGCACAATAATAAAAAACATGTCCAATCTGACACATTTATATCAATGTTTCATTTCTAAAACTTTATACAATTATAAAATCTGTTGGACTCCTTTTGATATCTGATAAAAATTGAATTAAAAATTAGAAAACTCAAAAAATCTAAATACAAATTATTGAAAACTCACCCCAAAAAAATTTCCTTCATTATGGTTACCAATAAAAAACGATGTCTCCAAGAAGATGCGCATATTCTTTCGTTCAATACTAGGAACTCCTCAGGAGGACTGACCTCGCGTTAAAACGAAATTCTAACTGTAACTTGAAAATTATACTTAAAAATTGCTTTTGATATTATAATAAAATGTCATTGTTTTATAACCATGACGAACAAATTCTTTTTTCCCTTTCCTATTGCTAATAGTGTCGTCTGTATCTTCATGTTTCCTTACAAAAACTCTAACCTCTTTATTTGAGATCTGTTGTCTATAAACAACTCTTTATACTGGTCTAATAATAACAAAAATATTTAACCTGATATATTTATTGATGTTCCATTTCTGAACATTCAAATATAAATTATACTGAATTCAAAATTATTATTAAAAACACTTTAGAACGCTATTATTGTTGAATAATGCAAAAACAAAATACTTTGCAAGGCTACATGCCTTACAACATTGGATTGTATAACACCATTCATATAGCATACAAAGCAAATTAAAATATTTAAACAAATTATTAATGTAATTCAGCTCTAATTTTATT
This sequence comes from Rhagium mordax, assembly GCA_963680705.1. Taxonomy (NCBI): domain Eukaryota; kingdom Metazoa; phylum Arthropoda; class Insecta; order Coleoptera; family Cerambycidae; genus Rhagium; species Rhagium mordax. Next base: position 35,291,141 of record OY796661.1, on the reverse strand, counting down.
TTCACAATAACCTAATTCCAATGTCACATTGACACTAATGTGTAAATAAACATAATCTCAATCTAACTTCAGTTTGATATTGACATGGATGTTAAAAAATAAATCAAAATAATATTTATTTCACCGTAACATTGACATCAAAAAATTATTTAATTACAAAATTATTATATCATTCTTTTTTTAGATAAGGCCTATTCCTTTATATCTTTTTAACAATTCTCTTTCTTTGCTTGATACGCAATGTTCATAAATGACTTTATTAACAACGATTGACTGTAGTAATTGTAAAGCGGCGTTTGCAAACAAAAAGTGCATGAAGAGGCATGCTAAAAAGTGTATAGCGCCCCCTGCACCCAGTTGTGAGCCGCAATTTAAAATATGCGAAATTATGGAACGAGCGTTTATAAAATTCAAATATTATGCCTGTTGATTACCCGCCGCTCCGATGTTTTATGAACAAATTAAAAGATTTGATATTCAATGCGATATGAAAAAAGGTTTTATTATGTGTAAGTCGGAACTAATACCCATACATTTTTGGAATGTAGTTAACAACGAGATATTTGACCCCGCATTGGCTGTTGCTAAAGAAGAAGAAGAAGAAAACATAATAGTTGACTATCACGAAGGACGATGTTTTGCTACCACTATTGAGGACGCATTTATGGAGGCTGCATATGACGCGTTTCAAAGCAGTAAATCAACAGAGTTCTACTTTGCAATGGCTCCACAAAAAATACTACAAATACGTCAGATAATCCACGAAAAAGTTACACCGTTTCTAAATGTATATAAGTTGAATAAAAGAAAATAATTACCATGTTTAGTCTTTCCTACCTCTGGTGTGTTATATAAATAACCTCGATGCGGGTTGACAGTGCATTCTTAGAAATGTGTGTTATTTTTAGTCTGGCATTGTAAAGAACTGCCTGGTATTTCTACCGATTACAATAATTCAATTCTACAGTTACCGTGCCTCATTTACGCTTTGCACATCGATATTAATTCAATAAAATGTCTGATATCGATATCAATGATGATTTAAAAAATGCCATTCTCAAATTGTATGAGATTATTTCAAGAGAGAAATTTGAAGAACTCAACGTATTATCTCCTAATATTACGTATCATATTAGATATCGCAAAACTGATACTTTAGTTCATTTCGGGCACCTAGAGTACACGTTGTAAACATATGGTAGAGTGGAAGAATTATGTAATCATTTTTTACGAAGGTCCATTAATCTCAATGTGTTTTTAAGAGAAATGATTTCCGAAGATTTCTTTCATATGTTATTTTTTATTAGAATTGTCATACCTAATGAATATATTGTTAAATATAATATTTATAACCAAGATTGTGTTAATTAAAAAATTATTATCAACACAAAATATAGATTTATTTAACCACGTTATATACAGTTAATGTAAGCTACATATATATGAAAATTAAACATACTTATATAAACAGAAACACACACGAATGAAAAAATAAAAAAACATTTGATAAAAACTACATTAAAATATAAAATTGAACAATCAATAAATTATCACTATGTATCCTTAAACGATTGTTCACAGACGCAAAAATGTAAATTACAATTAACACAAAATTTGCTGTGTTCAGGGGTGTAGGAATACCATGATTCGCTGCTTGCTGTCTATAACAAGAAAAACATAATTAGTTTTATACAAGTGCTTCTTTAGTTACAGCTAATATTATACAACTACTGTTACTATCTAAATTGCAAGTTACCTTTCCGTTGTTGGTAGCTTTAAAAATACTCCTGGATGAAGTGGTGTTTTTTCCTGATTTGTGGGTGCAGGGGGCAGCCGAAGACCAACCAGATCTAGTTGAAAAATTTTAAAATGAAATTTATGAAATTATGAAACTTATTATTTACTTACATTTCCCATAGACAGTCATCACCTTCACAATTTTTACAGCGATTCCATCTCCGCCATATCAATATTGCTGAAAATAATGTATAATTGTAAATTTTTATAAGAGACACTCACTTTTCTGCAAAATACATCTCCAGATCAACAATTTTGAACATTTTAAACTGGCTGCTGACAACTTATTAAATCGAGAGCTGGTCAATTACCTGATGATTCGCTTTGCTCTAAAATCGGGTCGAGCACACCCCACTATAGAAAGCTGCCCGTTATATTGATGAAATTATCTCGAACCCTGTCTGTTATATAATTGTAAAAATTTTGTGTAGAGTAGTTGAATATAACCACAGAATGTAAGAAAATCATCTGCGGTGATTTTGTACATGCCCTCACACGCTCGGCGAATATGAAATTGCCCGAAAAACCACAACACAAGCATGAAAGTTCTGTCTCCAGCGAAGCCTCCGGAGGCATAGCTTCCAGAGAGTTTTAAGTTAATCACTCTACTTGTATTACCGGCAACACTAGCTTTAGAATTGAGTAAAAAATTACATAGCGAAAATAAAAGCTATTCTGAAAAATTGTCTCAAGCAAAAATTACCTACCTACTAAAATATTATGCGCAACTAGTTAATTTTTCTCAAATTCATATTGGAAAAGAACAGAATTTTATGGTTTTCGGTATTCAAAACAGAGATTTTTACAGTATACTTCACGTTCAGGCCTATTAATAATTATAGTTTGTTGATTGAATGAATTATCTTATCTTGTTTTTATTTCGTAACATAATTAGACTTTTTATGATATACCGCATTACCTATTAAATCGGTGTGGCATTATCATAAACACTCAGTATTCACCCAACTGTTACATGATGAGGGTTGTAATTTTTTTATGCCTATTTCAGGCAATTTTTGGAGTGATTCTGCGCGATGATGCAGTGAAATTTCTACAACATTATGGGTATCTGGAAAACATCACCACCGACGGCGGCGACTCCATACAATCGCTGGAGGATGGAATAGTCAACTTTCAAGAATTTTATAATTTAAGTGTAGATGGGGAATTGAATTCGGAAACTGTCGAATTAATGTCAAAACCGCGCTGTGGCGTGAGCGATCATATGGCTGCGTATAGACTTTTTTCGGAAAAATGGCATAAAAATTCTTTATTTTGGTATTTTCCGCTCTCAGACGTAAAGACCAAAAAAATTGCTGTGAAAGTATTCGATACATGGCAGAATGTTACAGGATTGAAATTTAGATACTCTGTGCATAAACCTGATATTCTAATTTCCTTTGCAAATCAACGTTTCGCACATAAAAGCCACATCAAATGCGAAAAAGGTGATTGCTCTCTACCCTTCGATGGACCATCCGGTACATTGGCACACGCAACATTTCCACATAATGATAGCTGCGTAGAAATTCATATCGACACAAGCGAGTCCTGGTATTTTGGGGATGGAAAAGCACCGGACGGGCAGATTAGTTTATTCGCCATTTTACTCCACGAGGTGGGGCATACTTTGGGTATCCACCATTCTGATGACCCCAACTCAATCATGTTCGCTTTTGCCCAAAGTGATGTCATCAATTTATCTCAAGACGATATTCTAGGAATTCAAGCGTTATATGGCAAGCCTGTAATGGGCTCATTTAGTGATATTTGCTTTTTAATTTATTTTACCATTTTCCGTAAATATTTCATCCTCTAAGTATATAGTGAAAAAATTAGATCGCTAGCTTTAATATTAGCCCTAATATTTAATTTCAAATTCGTAACATATTTGAAACGGCTATGACGTCACACCACCCGACTCCACTGGTTCTATGAGTTATGCGGATATATGGTATTTAGATTTCGCTGTACCAAGGACGAAGCACTTAAAAGATGAACGAAATTACCACTTCCGCCGTGTGTGTAGTAACTGCCGCCAGTATGAAACTATAGGAAACAAGCTAGCGGCCGACCGCTGCGAGTGGTGTGACGTCACAGCGCTCTATTTTCATTATTTATTTTGAGGGAGAAGCAGTTGAAAAAAAAATTTAATATTTTGCACATTTACTAATTACCTACTTTCGAAATATGAATTAAAAAAAATTTCCTAAATGAGCCCATTACACCTCCAAAGCCCCCAACGACGAAGCCTACAACGACAACGATGAAGCCTAGAACTACAACGACAACGATGAAGCCTAGAACTACAACGACAACGATGAAGCCAAGGACACCCGAGTCGTTATTACCCGATTTATGCCAAATTACACCAAATAAATTTCTAATTACTTCAAACCATCATTTATATATATTTAATGAAGATTATGTTTGGGTACTAAGAGTGGGCGATCGAATATATAGAAAGTCTATACGAATTAGCGATTATTTGCCATTCTTAAAGGCACCGATTTCGCACATACATCAAAGGCCTTCCGGTGATATCATGCTAATTACTAATAATTTGTTTTATTTACTAGTTTTAATGTTAAGAGCGGATGGGATGGGTGCTCGATTGAAAACCTAGGAATCCCTAAACCTAAAAAGATTAATGCAATTTTTAGTACATACTCCGGTGAAACATATATATTCTTTGATCGACATTATTACGTTGACTTTGATGAATGCACCTTCAAGTCAGGATCTCGTGGTCTGATAAATGAACTATTCCCAGAAATTCCTGCTGACGTAACTGGCGCCTTTAGGTATATAAATGGAAATATGTATTTTTTCAGAAATCAAACATATTACGTGTATAATGAATTTTTAAATAAATTAAAAACTGCCGGAACCTTTGATATGAGTTTGTTCGGAATTGATTGCCCAAATGATGGTATTTTTACACAAATTAAACAGTTACTAATGAAATTAACCTGCTGTACCGGACGCTGTATGAGTATTTTGAAAATAAAATATGTGTACTATTATTTAGTTGTTTTATTAGCTCTCCGTCTATGTTTGTAATAATCAATCCCCCGCTTACTCGACGTTTATGATAAAATATTCAATTACTTACATTTTGTACAGCGAATGTGTGGCGTTATCACTTCCGTTAATCGCATTATCACTTCAATGCTTGATATTTTTACCATTTAAAAACAAGTTATATAGCGTCACACATTTATTGACCAGAAGGGCTGCCACCCATACAAATTAATATCAATAATATCCTTGTTTTCCATTGTAAAATGCTGCGTTAAACGCTATTTTAACAAGTTTTACACAACATCAACCATCAAACATTAAATGCAAATGCGAGATTCTGACGTCACAACACCACAGCAGCCATTTGCATGACGTCACAGTCATTTTTGGAATAACCAATTTTTGTTAATTGTTTTTTTGGATAATGGGTTACATTTTAGCCGTTTTTATTACTGCGATAGCCATTTAGTAAGTTAATTTACAAAATTACATTTAATTAAAAAATCATGCGCATACCTTATTGCTAAGTATAAATGCGTTGTTCAATAACTTTCTTACTGGTTGAAATAGCTCAAAGGCAGAGCGTTAGACTGAAAATCTAGAGGTTTCAGCAGGTTCAAATCCTGGTTTCAACACTTATTTTGTTGTTTCACCGTTGTAGCAATATATATCTGAAATTGCCGTTTAAAAACAAGTTATATAGCGTATGAAATTCAAAACCAGAAGGGCTGTCACCCTCACCACAAGGTAACTCCAACCAAAACAGCTTTCAAACTTTAATTATCTCTTGAGCTATTAGCAAAAAACATGTGTATGACGTCATTTCTTGACCAGAAGGGCGCCGGGCTGCCACCCATATGTGGATTTGAGCATAACATACTTTAAATTCAGATATCACAAACACCAAATTCTACTCTAATGCCAAAAATTAGTATTCTATTCGTCGAGCCGATTCGCTTGATACCACACGTATCGGACCGGAAGTAGAGACAGGAAGTTGTTATTTTATGAAGTATTTCGAGTTAAGGAACATATCTATATACTTTAAATTCAAATATCAAACGCTAAAACCCATTTTTTCACGCTTAGAACGAAAATTTTGTTAAATTAGTATTCTAGACATTGAGATGATCCATTTGATACCCCACGTATTTCAGAAGACCGGAAGTTGTTTTTTCTCATACCTGCTACATGTTTTTTTCATACCTACTGCGCCGCCATGTTTTTTCTATCGCGCATGTTTTTTCTATCGCGCATGTTTTTCCCCAATGCGGAAATTAGATATCAATTACACATCTTGTATCCTAGTTACTCAGTAGCACAACACGTAAAGCGTCTGCCTACCAACCCATAGGTCGGCGGTTCGATTCTCGCTGCACTTAACAACTTTTTTCAATACAAATAGTTAGCAGCGTGTGAGCGTGAAGTTAGCAGTGACCGGGCTAGCAGCGACCGGCGTGAAGTTGGTAGTGACCGGGCTAGCAGCGACCGGCGTGAAGTTAGCAGCGTGGGAGCGACCGGCATGAAGTTGGCCCCCGGCTGAAGTGTGACCTTGAAAACCAGAATGAACCTCCATAAGAAATAACATGGGATTTTGGCCCAGAAGTCTCATAGCTTATCTACTTTGGATGTAACGAGATATTTAACAAAGAGTAATATTTTTTATATACCCAATATTTTCTTTTAGAAGAAGAATAGAAGCTTCCATTTCAATATACAGGCCAGTCGGTATACAATAACATGCCTTTGTCGTGTCTAATGTTATGAATAACCTCCTAGATCACAACAATTTCTATACAATATTCTTGTACCCACTGACCGTACACTAGCTGAATATACATTTCGACTCGAATGACTAGTCTGACTGAAAAAAAAACCTTAGATTAACTAATTATTCTTTTTTGTTTTGGACATCGCATTTAACTACTCGGTTACCATACCCACAATCCACAATTTTTGCTAAAATATTGTTACACAAAAATCAACGGGGCATATTATGACAATAGGTCTTCATTGGATAAAGTCATTATAGTTGCATAAGGAGATGAGTCAGTTTTCTGTCAGCGATTATGTTTAGAATTGATAATTATATTCGGCCTCGTTTCGTAAATAAATTGATGTAGTACCCTCGTTCTGGCCCAATGATCACAAATTTAAAAGCTGAAAACTTCTCGCCTGTCCTCTGCCCTGTAAGCCTACGCCCTATGCATATCCCTTTAGTCTTCGTTTTTGTGCCGTACCGATCACATCGTACCGCGCCTTGCTAGATTTGTTCTGCCGTTTTACAGAAGTCGTAGTCGTTCTTCGGACAGGGATAAACACTATGACGTTGGCAGAATTTTAAGAAGACTGGAACGACGCCTTGATAAAGTGGAAAAACAACAAGAAAAGAGGCATCGTACCAGATCGTTATCACCAGGTTCATCAGCAGAGGTATCGGAAGAACAAAGTAATGTCTTTGTAGCAACATCCGATCTCGAGGAAGATAATGGAAATTTACACATTGTTAATTCGTCCGATCAAAATAATGGTGATGATCTGCCTTCAAATAACGGTAAGTACTTATCTGTTTATCTTCCATCCACTTCATTATAATATGACAATAATTTTCTAAGTCGCGACACTCAGGTAACTATCGATTTATTTTCAGACGAACCATTGATTGTAAATCAGAGCCAAAACGTGTCGAAGCCTTCTATCGCATCAGATATTTTATCTATATTGGACGCTGACGAAAATTCCGAAAAAATTTTTTCGGATCCAATACAACCAGAGGTGGCCGCTCGTTAGGTTAAGATTCTGATCACCGGGTTACCGGATGAGACAAGACAGGATCTTATTAGGAAATATCTTCCTCCGAAAAACTCCAGGAGTTAAATCCTCCAAAAATTAATCCCGAAGTAACAATAGCACTTCAACAAAACACAATACACCGTGACCAACGGTTAGCGCAAGTGCAGGGGCAAGTAGGAGCGGCAACATCAGCTCTTGCTTTGGTGGTTACAGAGATGTTAAACGAGGGGGGCCCGAATAAGAAATATATTGAAATACTTAACGATGCTGGTCGTTTACTGAGCGACATTCATCATTCCAAATCTGTCTCTCGTAGAGAATTAATAACCATAAACCTAAATAAAGGTTTAAAGGATACTCTGAAAAATACTCCCATTAGTGAATGGTTATTTGGAAATGACCTAGACAGCAGAATTAAAACTGCTAAGGAGTTAGAAAAATCTGGCGAACAACTTAAACTCCAGAAAAAGAATATATATACTCGACCATCTACTTCTACACCGAAACAGGGAAACTACAGACGTCCAATTCTGCAAAAGAAAGGAGCACAGCAGAGTGGACAGGCATTTCGTGCTCCACATATTCAGCGGCGCCCTTATGTCCAGCAGTATCTTCGAAAGAAACAGGACCGACATCAACTACAAAAAGAGAAGAAGCATCGACAGTTCTAGAGGTTAGTAAATCAGCTGGAAGGTTAAGTCATTTTATTCAAAGATGGCGTGATTTGTCTGTTGACAAGAAAATTGCATCCTATGTTGAAGGATTCAGTATTCCACTAATTAAAAGGCCAAGACAATCAATGGTACCTATGGAACCAAAATGGTCACCAAAAGAAATTGCTATTATTGACAATTTAGTTCAAGATTTATTAAAAAGAGGTGCTATCTCTATTGTTGATTCGTGTAAGAATCAATATATTTCTAATATTTTCATAGTTCCCAAACCAGGTGGACTTCATCGTTTAATTTTAAACCTAAAACCATTTAATTCCTTTGTGAAAGTGTCACATTTTAAAATTGAGGACCATAGAACTGTGGCTCGTTTAATTATGCCTAATAGTTTTATGAGTACGATAGATTTAGAAGATGCTTATTACTTAGTATCAATTAAAAAGTCTTACAGAAAATATTTGAGATTTAGATATAAGGGGTGTTTGTATGAGTACAATTGTTTGCCTTTTGGGTTAAGCTGCGCACCCTTGGTTTTTACGAAAATATTAAAACCCGTAGTTGCTTTACTTAGAGATAAAGGTTTTGTTTCGGTCATTTATTTAGATGACATTCTTCTTTTGGGGAGAACGAGAGCAGAATGTAAAAATAATGTAACGGAAACGATAAAATTGTTAGAACATTTAGGTTTTTTAATAAATTATAAAAAAAAGCAATGTTAGTCCGGACTACGTATGTAAATATTTTGGTTTTTTGTATAATTCTAGAAAAATGTCAGTATCATTACCTAGTGAAAAGCGTTTTAGATTGTTGGAACTTTTGAAAAAGTTTTCATCTTTGAAACAATGTAAGATTCGAGAATTTTCTAAATTTATTGGAACGTTAATATCGGCAGCACCAGCCATAAAATATAGTTTTTTGTATACAAAACTATTCGAGCGCCAAAAATATTTAGCTCTGAGGAATTGTAGAGGAAATTATGACGCAGAAATGACCATACCATTAATATTATCTTCAGATTTTCTCTGGTGGATTAGGAAAGTACAGATTTCATCAAATGCAATTCGCTGTGATAATTTTCATGCGGAAATATTCACAGATGCTTCTAAGACAGGTTGGGGAGCTTATTTTAATAATAGTACCACCTTTGGCTATTGGTCAGAAGATGAGAAAAATTGTCACATTAACGAATAAGAATTATTAGCCGTTTATTTAGGTTTAAAAAGTTTTGCAACAAGTTTCCAAAATTGTAATATATTATGTAGAGTTGATAATACAACAGCAATCTGTACTATAAATCGCATGGGAAGTGTTCGATTTGAAAACTTAAATAGAGTAGCTAGAAAAATTTGGGGTTGGTGTGAAGAAAAGGGTATTTACATTTTTGCGTCATATATTAACTCAGTAGATAACATTCATGCCGATAGAGCATCTCGACAAGTTCATAAAGAAACAGAATGGAGTCTTGCACCTTATGCCTTTACAAGAATAAAAAATAGTTTTGGAAACCCAAGTATAGATTTATTTGCAAGTCGTTTAAATAAGAAATGTCCAAGATTTGTCTCATGGGTGAGAGATCCAGAGGCATTTAAGGTGGATGCCTTCACATTAGATTGGAGTAAATTTTATTTCTACGCCTTTCCTCCTTTTACTATGATTTTGCGAGTACTCCGAAAAATTGTTACTGATAAAGCAGAAGGGAATGTTGTAGCTCCCTTATGGACCTCTCAGCCATGGTATCCCGTTTTTAAATCCTTATTAGCTAGGGAACCTTTAATTTTCCAACCTAAAACAAGACTGCTCTCTTTTTAGCGGGATACCACACCCTTTGTCGGAAGATCTTTTCCTGGTTGCAGGCAGGTTATCCGGGAAGCGCTATTACGAAGGGGAGTGCCACAAGGATCATTAAACATCTGTATAGCTTCTATAACGACTTCTACCCTAAAACAATATAACTCTGGTTTGAAGCTGTGGTGGCAATTCTGTTCCTTACAAGAGCTTCACCCATTTCACGTCACAGTACCAAATGTTCTCAATTTTCTGACAGACCAATTTAAGAACGGGGCCTCTTATGGTTCCCTCAACTCTTACAGGTCTGCTATTGGTCAAATTGCTGGTCCAGAAATAGGTCTAGACTTTAGGGTAAAACGATTTTTCAAGGGAATATTTGGTATGAGACCACCAAGACCTAGATATGAAAATATTTGGGATCCTCATACAGTGCTAACATATGTAAGATCGCTAAAAAATATTGAAATTTCACTTGAAGCGCTGGCTCAAAAACTAGCAGTACTATTGGCCCTAGCTACTGGACAACGCATTCAGACTCTAAGTCTAATAAATATTGAAAATATTACTGTTCACGCGGATAAAATTGAGATAAAAATATTTAACAGAATAAAGACATCCGGTATAAATAAATCGCAACCTTTTTTAATTTTACCAATTTTCATTGCAGACCCACAAGTATGTGTCGGAAAAGCACTTCTAGATTATCTAAATAGAACTAAAGACTTACGGGGCTCGTGTCAATTTTTATTTATCACTTATAAGAAACCATACCATAAGGCTTCATCTCAAACAATTGGTAGGTGGATACGAATTGTTTTAAAGAAAAGTGGTTTAGATACGACACAATTTAAGCCACAAAGCACTAGACATGCTTCAACATCTAGAGCGGCTCAGGCAGGGGTCAGTTATGACATCATTAGATTAGCCGCGGGTTGGTCACAGAATTCTAGAACATTTGCAAAATTTTATAATAGACCAATAATTGATAATCAGAAATTTGCAAACACTGTATTAGGTTTAAGCAATACGTAATTGTATGGTTAGTGCTAGATATGTTTTATTTTTAGGAAAAATAAATTAGTTATCACATTGTTATCAGAACAACCATTTTCTATTATAATATATAATCTTGTATAATATCTCTTTAGTTGTTGCAATTTTCTTTAAACATCTACATCAATTTATTTACGAAACGAGGCCGAATATAATTACAAGATCAAACGAACTTACCTAAGTGATGTTCGATCTTGATTATATGATGGCCTCGTTGAAGTAAATAAAGTCCCAATATCCCACCACAATTTATCCATAATAAATCCCAATAATAGTTATATTGCAACAACTGCTTTAAACTTGACTAAAGGGATATGCATAGGGCGTAGGGTTACAGGGCAGAGGACAGGCAGAGAAGTTTTCAGCTTTTAAATTTGTGATCATTGGGCCAGAACGAGGGTACTACATCAATTTATTTACTTCAACGAGGCCATCATATAATCAAGATCGAACATCACTTAGGTAAGTTCGTTTGATCTTGTAATTAAGCTCGACTTGTATTAGTCAATATTTCCTAGAGAGTCAGCTTCCATAAGTGTGTTAAATAACTTGATTTTAGTAACAAGGAAACAATTTTAACACGATATTTTGTAAAATTGCTTCAGATACTAAAAGCCATTGTGATTATTTTTACAAAGTTTTCTGTATCCGCTTTGTTTAATTAAAGTTGACATGACAAGAACGGTTTTTCTATGAAGCAAGATCTTTTCAGTAATTTCGTCCGTTAGCGTATCATCAAATAAGTATAAAAACAAATTATTTGAGAAGACTCTTGTGAGCTGTTTGGGATTCATAAGTATATTATTAAATGCTAATAATAAATCATCCTCTATTCAGGACTCCATGAAGTGTGAATCCCCCATAACAATTAATAATATAGGTACACCAAAATATTTTATGAACAGACTACCATATTCTTATATATTTCGATATACTATATCCGAATCCGGCATCATACCGTAAGAGTTTATGTTTTAACCTCAAAAAATATCTTTAAATTCGCCTTTAGATTTACGATTGAATTGTTTGTTAATTAAAAACGTTGCTGGTTTCCAACGTTTTCAATTAATAACTTGCCATAATTTGCCATAAAATCACAATTTTAATCGAACATCAAAAATTCGCCCAAAAATTGATCATGCTTGGTTTCTTTTGAGGTATAATTGAAGTTCCAGTAAAAATAGAGGAGAGCAGCTTTGAGTTTTTGTAATCTTACTGATTTCAAACTCAAACTGTTCAGATTTGCTCTACTACATCAACATTTTAGTGAAAGAACATTCCGTAAATTGATGAGGATTTGCATAAAAATTTTTACAGTGCATCATAACTTTTGATAGCCCACAATTTGTTTATACACACCCCACAAAAATTATCGCATCACTAGAAATTGACCATAAGTTTGATGTTAATTTTCTTCTGAGTCATTTGTCCGATTTGGATGATCTTTTTTTGCATTGTACGTTGACTCTTCAGGAATGTTACTGTGCTATTGAATTTATTGTAAAAATTCACATTTGCTTGAATACCGGGTGTAACTATGATGTTGTACTTGACCCGAAAATTCGTAACACCCTGTGGAGTGTACGAGCAGCAACAGCACGTTACAATTCAGTGCTAACTCTAGCCTCATCTTTTGTTACCATTCTCTTTTTTGGTTTACTTCATTCAGCCCTATTCTGTAATGTATTGAAATCAAGTCAACATTGACATTTGTGATATTTGACAGAAATTCCAATAAACATGGCCGTTTGCTATTCTGTAAAAGTTAAGATATTAAAATCAAATGAAGTTATTGGAATTAAAACAAGTGACCTTGAATACAGTCAATATTTTCAATTTTTGGTATTCTCTATGATGCTTTTCGATCGAAATGATAAGTCAATGTTGAAATTTGTCAATTGAAATCTGGCAAGTGGAGAGAGTTTTTGTTTAGACTTGCCAGAAGAATTAAATTGCGAATTTATTTGGTGAAGTGTGTTTGAGTTGCGAAAATAATGGAGTTAGTAGTTATCTAGATGTGTTTAAAGAACAAATAGCAAGATAAATATAAAATATATGTATTAGAGAATGATTAAAGAACATTTTAAGTGGGCAACTACGAGTATAAAAATACTGATATACGTAGATATATTTACAACTTGTACTATCGCGGCCGAAAAAAAGTAATCGACTGATTTTCCCGTTGTAACTATGGTTCTATTCAGTGTCGCATCAATCCCAATATTTTTTTATTAGTGTCAACGTCATTGTCATATTAAGCAAAAATAAATTTTGTATTACTTAATCATGCCTTATCATGTTTTGAGTGAAGAAGAAAAAGGCTACATCATCGCCAAACTTGGAGAAGGGTGGTCTCAACAACTCATAGCAAGTGAAATTAATTGCAGCAAAAGCACGATTCAAAAACTAAACAAAAAGTGGAAAGAAACTCATGATCTAAGCAGGGCAGTGGGTTCTGGGCGGCCAAGAAAGAGTTCTCTAGAAAACGACAATACTCTGGTTAACTATGTGAATTTAAACCCATTTTCTAATTCTATTAAAGCCAAAGAGCAAACCAACTTCCCAGTGTCTGTTAGAACAGCAAGAAAACGGTTGCGAGAACAAGGTCTGTTTAACTGTGCTGTGCTAAAAAGCACCGACTAACAGATGATAATAAAGAGGCAAGAATGCAGTTTGCAAATACTTTTATTAATGAATAAGAACGTTACAGGGAGAGAGTGGTCTTTTTCCGACGAAAAGATATTTCAGTCCTGCTACAATGGTCAACTGCGAGTTTACCATCCCAGGGGTCATAAAGTTTGATGAAGAATATTTGTACAAAACAGATAATAGCGGAAGGTCTGTCTTTTTGTTTAGTTTTTGAATTGTGCCTTTGCCGCAATTAATTTGACTTGCCATGCGTTGTTAAGACCACCCTTCTCCAAGTGTGATGATGCTGTAGCTTTTTCTGCTTCTCTCAAAACCATACTAATTAATTGTTATAATTAAAAAATATTAACTTATTTCTTATTAGTTTTTTTAAAATAAATACGACCCCACCAATGATTTCTTGTCAAAATAATTTAATTGACATAACTGATGTAAACACTCCCATTTACAAAGGAAAATTTTTCAAAAAAACATACTACTTGATAAAAAATCGATTACTTTTTTTCGGCCGCGATAGTACATTGTACAAGTCCAAAAAAAAAACATGTATTTATTTGTAGGATTGATTTAAATCGCGACAGCTGATTTTTAAGAGACAGGAGCAACCCCTTGACAATCCCAAATAATAACTCGTCCCAAGACCGCTTCTTTATTAGCAGAGGCTAAGGGTAGATAACTTGATTCAAATAATAACAAACAAGAAGTAATTAGTTTACTCTTTTATTGGTGACAACCTATTGCTACTGCCAGCGCCCAGCAGAGAGCTTTAACAAGTGTTTTACAGTTTTATTCTTAATAGGTACAAGACTAAGGTTATTTCTTTTCCATAGGATTATATCATCCTTTTCTATATAGTCAAGAAGGCACTTTAATTGTGCTGGAGTGGCTTTTTTCGGTGGCATCTAAAAACGCTCCGTTAGAATTATTGCTTTAATGTACTAATAGTAGTAATTAAAAATTATCCAAAAGATATGCATTTTAATTGTACGAATTGATATTACTCGGAGGCTACGAACAAGGGAATAAATAATAAAAAACGTATTTTTGGTACCAAATTTTGACAGACGAGTAATGTTGTTTGTTTACATTAGTGTATTTATCGAATTTTATACCGGTTTTTTTAGTTTTATGTTGTTTATTCCACAAAATGCCGAAGAAAACAGTGTATACCACGAATTGTTGTGTGTATAATTGTCATTCAAGAACAATACAACCTCGTACACTTTAAGAGCACAGCAGAAATATGCTTGTATTTCCCAGACAATCCAGCTTTTCACGAACCGAACATTTGAAATTTCCGATTTCCACTTTGTCTTTCTTAAAAGTCAGTTTACCACTTATTTCATGAGGGCTACTCTGCAGTGCACTGGTTTGTAAACAAAGAGCGAAAATGTTTATAACTTTGTGTTCTATAGATGTTATGCCACATAACATTAAATGTTTAGCATTTAGCACTTGTTCACCTTCACTCACACATCTACTATTTGGGGTAGCATCTAAATAAGAAAAAAGAGTAGGTACTTAAAACCTAAAAATTGTTCTTTATTTTCACTGTCGCCCATCGCGCTACTAAGTATTTCTGAAATAACACAGATAAATATTGTGAAAATAGTCTAAGCCTTATTGAATTTACTTAAGTACCTAGTGCCAATTTATATAATAATAATTCCCAAACTCAATTTCTCTGCTTTAAAAAACGTTAAACACCCACAAGAACTCGCAGAAAGTAAAAAACTAAATGTAAAATGTAAACAAACTAACAATCAGCTGATCGTTACTCGTCTGATCGCAGCGCCGCCATATGTGCCGTGGTGATTTTATTTCCCAGTAATAGATCAAAATACATACTTTGCAAACGTTGCCACTTTTATTTATTGACTTGATTTCAACATTGAAATTTGTTAACATTTTCTAATCAATGTTGAAATATAATAGATAGTGAATAGGAAACTTGTTTAGTATTGAAATAGAAAACAATTTTTATTGATATGATTTCAATATTAATTTTGATTTCAATATTTTAGTAAATAGGGCTGATTATCTGTATTAACAACAATATGTTTTTATTGACTTATATTGATAGTTTTTACTCTTATATTCGTAAAGCTGTGGCAGGCAATAAAAAACAAAAAAGTAAGTACTCTAGCCTGATCTTTTCTTAATATTCTCTTATTTAGTTTACTTTATTATCTCTGTTAACAGATGATATATACAGGATGAAAAAAAAGTATCAATATAGGCAATTTTTATTAAATTTCTAGAAAAATAAAATTTAGGATACAATAATTTTCAATACCGTGTATTTTCCCCTCCCGCCCTAATTACAGCTTGTATTCGCCTTGGCAGACCTTCATAGAGGTTGTGTATATAATTCTCATCAATATGGTTCCAAATGACATTCAATGTATTTTCAAGTTCAGTAGGGTTCTACATGGAACTTGGTCTTGCTGAATCGTCCATCCTAAATAATAATAATAATAATAATAATAATAAACGTCTTTATTATATTCTTTTTTAAGAAAAAAAAAATCTTGCATAGTACTTATCAAATATTATCAGGAACATAAAGGGCGAAGTTTAATGTGCCACAATTACCTGACAAAGTCAAGTAATCATGATCGTTATTCTTACACTTAACCCATAAAAATGATCCCATACCTGCTCTATTGGTTAAATATCTGGACTGCAAGCTGGCTAATTCATTGCAGTGACATTAACATCTTCAAAATATTCTGTTACTATCCTCGCAGCGTGTGTATGCGTAAAAACTAGCAATATAAGTCAATAAAAACATGTGCTATAAAACTGTATATCTCATCTGTTAATAATACAGATAATGAAGTAAACCAAAAAAGAGAATGTTAAGAAAAGATAAGGCTAAAGTTAGGATTGAATTATAACGTGCTGTTGGTGCTGATACACTCTACAGGGTGTCACGAATTTTTTGAACAAATACAACATCATAGTTACACTCGGTATTCAAGTAAAAGTGAATTTTTACTAAACATTCAGTAACACAGTAACATTCCTGAAGACTCAACCTACAACGCAAAAAAAAGATCACCCAAATCGGACAAACGGTTCAGAAGAAAATTAACATAAAACTTATGGTCAATTTCTAGTGATGCGATAATTCTTGTGGGGTGTGTATTAACAGCCATTCAAAAGATTAACAGCCATTCAAAAGATAATTATTTTTTTTCTGTTGTACTCTTTTATATTCGAGAGACCTACGAAGCGGCATTTACTTCCTATTTTCTATCTCTTATCTTTCTCGTTTCAGCATGTAACAGTAGATAATCAGCATTTTTTTCTCTAATATCTCGACTAAATTAGTGAGGAAGCGAAAGTAAAGTGGAACCCGTAACAAAAAAAATCGTTTGTAACAAAAATAAAAACTTTATTCATAAACTCAAATATTGTTCTCAAAGATTAATTACTATCCTTACAAGTGATATATTTAAAAAAATAAAAAATAAAAAAATATCTTTGGTCCATTTTGCCTAAATATGAAGGTAAAACGGAACAGCTATAAGGGCAAAATGGTCAAAGTATAATCAATAGGCTTGTAAGCATTATTTAAATTTAGGAAATCATGTAAGTACATCTTTCACAAATAAAAACTGCTTCGTCATCATTATCGTCGACCCTGAGCAAGAGCAATGTGCCCATTGACTGCATAATTGACACTGAACCCACCCTTCTGAAAATTCTGAAAATAAATGGTGCAATAAAGGCAACTGGCATCATCATTTTCATCTTCATCTTCAGAACTGTTATCCTTTCGATTCTTTACATTTTTCTTTTTGCTTTTTCCTTTTGAAGTCTTAGGCGTTACTTCACTGAAATTCAGGTTTCTTTTGACTCGAAGACTTTCTTTATTCTGCCGCTGATAAGGTGACGAAGTTAATATAGCACTTTTCCCCCGCTTTCTTGTTGGTCTCGTAGTTTTCATAGTTTTAGGAGGCGGCATTATTTGCGCCGGTGATATGATGAAATTGCTTATCAATGAATTATCCAGGTCATTATCGTATTCATAGTAACAATAACAAATAACAAATAACAAACTTTATTCATCCAATAGATCATATACATGATATAGGATACGTTAACTTTAAAAAAAAAGAAAAAGAAAGAAAGAAGGGAGAATAATAAATATATATGGCATATACACACAAATATATATATACATATATACATACACACATATATAAGTAATAGTGACCAAAAATTAAGTAAACAGAGAGGAGAAAAAAACACTTAGGGCCGGTTTTTCAATGTTGAGTTAACTCTAACTAAAGGATAATATCCAAGGAGACCATTGTTACAATAATTGTTTCCTTGGATATTATCCTTTAGTTAGAGTTAACTTAACATTGAAAAACCGGCCCTTAAAGTGGAAACATCATATTTAACTATTCAAGTTTGTAGAAATTCCTGAACAGAATAATAAGCATATCTTAAGAGTAGTTCCTTAATCATAGTAATAAACTTTTTTATGTTGTTTATAGATTTTATACTAGCATCCAACTTGTTATAAAGTACTGCACCCATGTAGTATGGATCTAGCTTATATACTTCTAGTTTGTGTGCATCGTATTGCAGATCAAGGCCAAAACGTGTGGAATACTTATGATTGTGGTTTTGAAATGTAAAAGTTGACAGGTTTTTCTTTACAAAACATAATAGTTCTAATATGTAAATACATGGCAGGGTTAATATTCTCTGCTGTATAAAGGTATCTTTACATGATTCCCTGTATTTTAAACCGTAGATAAAACGTATTGCCCTTTTCTGCAGCACGAAAACACGATTTGCAGCCGATGTACCTGCCCAGAAAATAACTCCGTATCTTAACTGAGATACAAAGTTTGAGAAATAGAACGTTTTTACAATATTTACACTACATATTTTAGATAACCTATTTATGGCAAAGCAATTACTAGCGCATTTTTTGCACAGGACATCAACGTGGGTTTTCCAGTTAAGTGACAGATCTATGTGTATACCTAGAAGTTTAAATTCAGAGACTTGTGGTATGGACATTTTTTCTAGTTTTATTAGAGGACTATAGGTATAATGAGATTTTACTAGATGAAATTGTAGACAGTACGTTTTTTCTTTATTCATAGTTAATCTATTTTCATTAAAGAACGTATTTATTTGTTGCAGATTTGTGTTTAAGTTTGTGACAACGTCCTCCACATACTTGCCACTTCCTGCAACAGTGATGTCATCAGCAAATGCACAAAAGAATGTGGAGATGTATTCGTCAATATTATTTAGATATAAAAGAAATAGTAGTGGACCTAAAACACTGCCCTGAGGAACACCCAAATCTATGTCCAAATTGCCAGATCTTTCGCCAAAAAATCCACAAACTGTTTTCTATTTACAAGATATGAATTCAGAAGCTTATTACACTTTCCACGTAGACCATAGCATTCCATCTTTTTCAATAGAATGTCATGGTCCACGCAATCGAAAGCCTTAGATAAATCAATGAAAATAGCAATAACTTTGTTTCCTGAGTCTAAGTTTTTGTATACATAATGTAGAAAGTCTATCAATGCAGTTGTTGTTGAACGGTTTACTCTGAAGCCATGTTGGTTTTGAGAGAAAATATTGTTTTCTTCAAGAAATTGTATTATTCTGCGCGCTAAAAGTTTCTCAAATATTTTTGAAAAAACGGAAAGTAATGAAATCGGTCGATAGTTACAGATTTCTACAGGATTGCCCTTTTTAAATAAACATATGACTTTTGATATTTTCAATAGATCAGTGAAACATCCGGTACTGAAACAGGAATTAATAATATGACACAATGGTGGTGCTATATGGTGGGCACATTGCTTAACAATTTTGATTGAGAAACCGTCATGTCCAGTGGAATTAGAATTTTTTAAGTTATTTATTGTGTCAATTATTTCTGATACCGTTACTGGTTCCAGAGAGATTGAGGTATTCTGCCTTGGTGGCATTGGTATGTCCGTTTCATTTTCAAATTTAGAAGAAGTTAGCTTTTTGGGGAGTGATACAAAGTGAGAGTTAAAAGCATCAGCAATATCTTTTTTGTTTGTAGTTATTGTGTCTTTTATTTTCATCTCCGGGTGTTTATTGTTCATGTTTTTTTTATTGAATTATTGATAATGTTCCAAACAGTTTTTGATTGGTTTGCAGAGTTTAATATAATATTATCGAAATACAATTTCTTGGCATTTCTAATTACACATCGATAGATAGTTTTATATTTATTGTAATACACAGTAGTAATTAAACCATTTATTTTCATTTCATACAGCTCCTTTAACCGATTAGATGAAACCTTTATACCCTTTGTACACCAATTCTTGTTGCTAACATTATTTTTTATATCTTTTGTGACAAACTTAAAGCTCAAATTGTAATATTTTTCAAGTGTATTATAGAAAGCAATATATTGTTTTTCCGGGTCGTATTCAATATAAGTACATTGCCAATTTTCTAACAGAAGATGATTTTTAAATTTCTCAATATTTCTTTTGGAGTAAGATCTAAATTTAAAAGGCTTATTTTCAGAGCGTTTTATTTAAAAAGTGATTTTTGGGCAGTATGATCGGAGAGACCAGTACAAAGAATATTGCTAGTCAAGATATTTTTGTTAAAATTTGTCATAATGTAATCTAGTCATAATCTTGTCTAGTCTAATCTTGTCATAATGTAATCTAGTCCAGTAATCGGCTCTACGCTACATGAAGTACTGATGGGTGATTTCGCTTCATCTTCAACCATCATATTAGGATCATCGGCGAGATTTAATGATGATCTTGAACAACCCGGCTGCGGTTCTTCAACCTCATTTGGAATCTGTGTATTTGGAATTATATCCGTGGTTGCAGCGGCAATAAAGTCGG
Source organism: Rhagium mordax (assembly GCA_963680705.1). Taxonomy (NCBI): domain Eukaryota; kingdom Metazoa; phylum Arthropoda; class Insecta; order Coleoptera; family Cerambycidae; genus Rhagium; species Rhagium mordax. Next base: position 35,270,473 of record OY796661.1, on the reverse strand, counting down.
CTTCCGTGAATACATTGGGATTGGGAGGCCATATTCCCGTTGCTCGGAATCCATTATGTGCAGTAGGTATCGTTGCAGATTTTTCAAATGCCTTTGCCATAAGCTCAGCTATCTAAAATTGCGTGACGAAACGTCCAGGATTTACTCGTAACCACTGTTTTACTGCGTCCGAGAAATATGTAGATAGTGGCTTCATAAAACTGACATCCAGTGGTTGTAGCCTGTGGGTGGGAATGAAATAATAATGAAATAATAAGTACACCATGTTGACGGCCCACGTTAATTATCTCCAAATTTTTTGTGTGGCTGGCATGTCCATCTAAAAGAAGCAGAATTGGACTATCTGGTGTTGCTTTGGAAAATGTTATAAATCGCTTGAACCATGCAGTAAAAATGTCCTTTGAAATCCAACCGCTTTCATTTCATTCAGCCTACGATCCTCGAGGAGCATTATTCATAAGCTGGTTTCATACGCTTCCGCGGGAAAATAATAATAGGGGGAATGTATGATCCATCGGCACCAAAACAAATAACAGCAGTTACTAGTTGTCCACGTTCTGCAGAAGTTAACAAACCAACCTGCTTCTTACCCTTAGCTCCAATGATCCTTGGCAAGGTTTTGGGCACAGTAGTCATGCCTGTTTCATCGACGTTGAATATTTTACTCGGAGTCAATTTATATTTATCGATTATATCAGTCAATAAAAGAAAAAATTGAGCTACTGCTACCTTATTGACACCAGATGCTCTGGCGGCAGAAGTTGCTTCAGGTTTGCGCAAACTAAGCTCTGGATTTCGTTTGAGAAAGTTTTCAAGCCAAAACCTGCCAGCCATTTTGTTAGTTATGTTAAAATTGTGTTTAATATTATTTTTCTCTGCAAGTTTAATAATAATAATAATAATGTTTATTGGCATAAGGAGTAAATACATACAGAAAATAAAAATAAAAACAGCAAATGTAAGTAACATACAGTACAATATGATTCAGTGTATAAAAGTAATAATTATAAAATCTGTACGGGTAGATATAAAAACAATAGACATAAATATGAGATTAATAAATGGAAATATAGAAACAGTAATATGGGTATAAAACAGATAAATTAGAGACTAACTAATAACTATAAATATGAACAGTATAGGTACATAAAAAAAGGGTAACATTCATGACACTGACAGGTAATAGGTATGTACAGTGATAATATACATCTGCAAATAAACAAATATACTCAATAAGTGACTTAACACTTGTTTTGAGTTTAGAAGAACAATGATAGGAAAAAATGGAAAAGAGAAAAAGAGAAAACCAGCATGAATCACAATGGTGCTTAGTACATCCAATAATATAAAAATCTCGTTGTTTTATATACTAATGAGCACACGGTAATTAATTAATTTGATATATATAGTTTGATATATTTGATATGTGTATAGTCGTGTAAACTCCAACTTCAAGTTCATACGTCTAAGTTCTCAAATCCCTGGTAGTGAGGCCAAAGAGACGCGATTCCATATGTTTAACATAAGACGCCAGCTCAACTTCTTGTTCTTTACTAAAAACGGATTCAAACCATCCCATTTTCTTTTTTGTGGCCTCGTCGATATTTTCTTTGGTTCTGTAAATATCCAGTCTTCGCTTTAACGTGGGTTTTGGAACATTATAGGCATCACAGGCTCTTCTGAGACCCATAACTCCGGTGTCGAAACTTTCTCGATTGCATTTTTCATAGACTCCTCCGTCCATTTTTGTCTATCAGTTTTTCTTTTGTAGTTTTTCACCATCTAAAATTACATAAAAAATAATATTACAACATTAAAGGGGCAAAACGGACCACTAGAGGGCAGAACGGTCCATCCGACCATTTTGCACAGTCCGTTTGGCCTTTTGCTATTCCAAGGAAAAATATAGGTTATGTTAAAGTGAACGTGAATTTAAATAAATATTTTAGTAAATACAAATATAAGAATATTTTGCTCTACAATCATTTTGAATTACTGATATATAGGAAAAAAGTGCAGGTCTTGTGAAAAATCGTTATTTTAGATCCAAGTAATTCAAAATATACTTACATTAATACTGCCACTTTTAACCGAAGTTAACCATAGAGCATATTCTATTTCCGCTACGAGTCATTAGATGGCGTTTCTTACTAAAGAAATTATTAGCATGGACCTTTTTGCCTACAGGATCCGTTTTACCCTCGATTCCCTTTCTTTCTTTTTCTATCTCTTATCTTTCTCGTTTCAGCATGTAACAGTAGACAATCATCACTTTTTCTCTAATATCTCGACTAAATTAGTGATTTCCCGTTTTTACGGATTTAGTGTAATTTTATTATGTACTTTAGAGATTCATTAAAAAAAAGAAACTAGTACAAATATGATCAAAAGCTCATTGACAGATCTTTTAGTGTAGCTGCTCCGTCATTTGTTATCTTTTAAACAAATAAATTTTTGTTTCTTTGTTGAAGTCAAATTTAAATTATTGTATAAACGTGACATGGAATAAATATTTAACACAAAGAATTTGCTTACCTAAAAAAAATAAATTGCTTTTGCAAAAATCTACCGTCCATTTCGCAAACAAAATTAATGTTAGAATAGGCTGATTTAGATTTGAATTACGATTGCACAAAAATGGTGAAATAGCTATGAAGAATATGAATGTAGGCGGAATTGTGGGAGAAATAAAGTTATACGATTCCTTCCGATACAACTTAACGATTGATGTATGGCTACAAACAAATAATAATCATTTTGTTTATCCCTTTTACGATTTCTGTTTTTTTTTTTTCGGGCAATAAATCTGTTCCTTATTTTATTACAGCCATTTAAGAAATTGATAAATTACATATATCACTAAAATGTCCTCATATATTTACGAATACTCACTACTTCCTTTCACTAATGTTTTATTATACTAAGTAGATAAAGTATAATACACGGGTTAACTTGTAACTAGTAATATGAGTAAGTTTTAAAATTTTTATAAATTTTGATGTTTGATAACTTTTTTACCCTTGAACCGTTTTTAATGATTTCTTTTGTCAAGTTATAGATAAATTTATATAAATAGAATAGCATGTGTTTTATAATTTTCAAAAAATAATAAACTAATGTACCGGTACATCTTATATTTGATAATATTTAATAATTCCTCAGATAATTCATAAAATTTAAACAGTTTAACTGAATTTATAAGAATACAACTGACTGATGTATAGAAATTTAACCCAGATACTCCTGAAATTTTTATTTTTTTATTTTTATGTACTCACTTTGTTTTTTATGTGTTCTGGGTCTAATAAGTACTTTCAATAAATAATTTGTCAGTTTTCATAAGTATTTTTTGCGATAATAGGTGTATGTTAAAACAGACGGTAGTAATTTAAATGATCTAAGTATTTATTACATCCCAATATTAACTGTTTATCATTAGTAGTATAAAAATATATACAACTGGTAAAAGAACATAGGTATATAGGTATAGGTTATATTTTTTATTCTTTTGAGTGATACTGTAGAAAACATTCTTTAGGATGAAGTGCAACGTTGCATTTGTTGCACCTAAATGCCCCAAGTTTATGGCAAAATGCACACCTTGTTTATTTTTTTTGATAAACTATTATGTGATCAAGCCTGTCATATCTTGACTCCATATGATGATACTTGCTTTGCTTGGAAGGGCCTCGTTTCGTTGGTTTTTTATATGTTTCTAACAGTCCTGAAGCAATGCATCTCCGGAAAGTTAAGTGGTCCATTTTTCCTCCATTTGATCTGTGTAGTTGCCAAGCGTTGTGCTCTGCCATGTCAATGCAGTGGGAAAATAGAGAGAAGTACCATTTCTTTCCTCTTATGGATACTCGATATAAACTAATGTTTTGATCTGCTCGATCAACACCCCCCATATTCTCATTATATTTTTTGACGAGATGTGGCTGATCAATACTTATGTTTTTCTTTTCCTTTTGTGAAAATCTTTTGACGGGAATAGTTGGCAAGGGTGATGTTGCATTTGATGCTATAGTCACTACATTGTTATCGTTCCACTTGCAAACAATAATGTTTTCATTTACAATCAAACTGTAGTCGAACGTGCCGCGTGGTTCCTTTTTCAATAGTTTTGAGATTTTTAGAGGGCAATTCGAAAGTCTATTTTCTCTCATAGTTCCAGTACATTTTAATCCTCTTTTTGTTAGTTCAGTAAGCAAATATAACGATGTAAAGAAATTGTCACAGAATAGGTGGAAAGGTACGTTGTTGTATTTTGATTGTAGTACGTCTGCAAACTGCAAAACAACGCTGGCACCCAATCCAAGTTCGCGGTATTCTTCAGGTAATTGAGTGTTTGAACCCTAATAAGGTTCAAACCATTCAACATAGCCCTGTCTAGTTGTGCCTACCCAGAGCTTATACCCCCATCGAATGGGTTTCCCACGAATAAACTGTTTTGCACCATGACCACCATAATATGGAACCATGGATTCGTCCACGCTGTGACATTCTTCAAGGGGTGTAAACATTTCGAATTTTTTGTTTAGTGCATCGAATAATGGGCGCAATTTTGAAAATTTGTCGGTCTTATTCAAGTTGGTATTATCGTTGAAGTGGGTATTTTGCATAATGAAAGTAAAACGATCCCTTGATATCGCTGAATAAACCAAAGTATTGCCAGCGTCCTCGGCATTCTCCCAATACATCGCCCTTCTAGGAAACTGGTTATAACCAGACAGTAACAATACCCCAATAAAACATTTTATTTCATTGACTGATATGTCTCCAGTCCTGTTATGCTGCATAGCGTATAAATTCGTGAAGTGGGTAATCAAGTTGATTGTTTCATCATCTACAAAGAGAAAGAATAATTCCAAAGGCGTCAAAAAGTTTTTTGGACCTTGAGTTTCTTGCCATTGTGAAAAATTAGGAATTATGTCCTCCTTCTTCCACCTAAATATTGTTTTTGACTTTTTTGATGTTAGCAGCTTTTGGCGTTTGGCAGGCAGAAATGATGATAACGGTAAGTCATCTTCACTGTCATAATCATTATACTGAGTGTTCGATGATTCCCCAGACATAATTTCACCTGGTGTGTTAACAAAACTACATGTGAGATCATTATCAAAACTAGCCTCAGCCTCTGCTCTAAGCTGATTTCCGGGAAGATTCGTTATGTTAACCATAGTTTCGTCCCCAGAATCCTCATCTGTATCGAAGCCATCAGGAGGGGAAAAATTGAAATTTGGTCTGGAATTAAGCCAATATCGTCTACGTTTTCAATTTCTTCCATAAGTTCGCTGCTCTCCGCATTGAAGACCATGCCTGTCTGCCAAACATCGGCAGAATGGTTGGCTGGTCAAATGCAGAAAGCGGTCATCCTGGGATCCCTTCGTCTACTTAGGGCACACGAGTCTGGAATCTACAGTCACTAACCCAGCGGAATGCAGGAAGTGGCTGTAGATTAGTCGCTGGTGCTCTCTTCGTATGGTGTCGGAGGTCACGAAGAGACTGTCCAGCATCGGGTAACCGAGTAAATAATAATAAAATAAACGCGGTAAACAGAGTCGAGAAAACTAAGCGGCGAGTAAATAAAATCGAAGCGAAAATTCGATCGGCGAGACAACACACTTCTCGAATCCAGAGTGTGGTGAAACTGGTGAAATGCATAATAGCAGGGCGTATACACACTACAACACCACACTCTAAATCGGACATTGCAGCAGACCATCAAGCGGCATTTTCTAGATAGGATTCGAGCACTCATGGCAACAAAAAAGACTTTGGTTAGGCGAATATGCGGAGTTTGGAACATAACAAATTGTTTCTAACAAACCCGTCTTGCCTGTTCCAAGAGCCACAGCGTGTTGTTGAAAATCCACCAGCTGTTGATAATGTTCTGGAAAGGAATCTACGAAACGACGAGTTCATTCGGTAATGACATTCAGCTATAGCGCTCCGTCAAATATTACCAGTCCTCATTAATTGTATATTTTAATTTTTAGTTATATAGTGAAATTTTATAATAATTTTTTATTGATACCTGGGTACCTGATGTGCCTTTAAGATAAATTGGAATGAGTACTTTAGCATTTTAGTAAACGTAACACAGTTTTATACAGGTACTGTCGAAAGGTGAAAAATTTTAAAATTTGACGAAGGAGTAACAAACACCCTATATGAGGTATCGAGCTAAAATTTTGCACAAGTCTATTTGAGATAACTGCGAATTGATTACACTATCCACTTTTCCAATAAAAAAATGCCTAATAGTAGATATCGAAATTTTGACCCATTTAGGGGACTACTAAGGTCCCCTAAATGGGTTCATAAAAATATGAAAATTAAAAATTTTTCAAATTGGTCAAATAAAGCTCATCGAGTAGGTACTATGCCTCAATAAAAGTAATTAAACGCGTTCCACAATTACAGGGTGTTGCGTTATTAAAATTAAGATAATAATTACGAAGTGAATAGAACACAGAAACCAGTTTATTTGAAAATAATAAAATTAATTTCACACCAATAAATTATTTCTTTAAATATGGCGAATTAAATTATTATTTCGTGGAACTAAACCATTTAGTTCCATATAAATACTAAAGTTTAGTATTGACAACTAACACAGAATTAAAATTTCTTTGTTCGTTTATTACGCGACACTTACTTTTACTTGTGTGAATTAAAACATCGAGAGGGCGCGGGGCGTTTCGATGGCTTTATTCGTCTGTACCTACTTGATTTTACTAGGATCATGAAAACACATTTAAAATTCCTTACTGTGATTGTTTGTGAACACTAAAATTTACTATTGACGGAAATTTTTTTTCGTTATCTTATTACTGAGCACTTAAATTTATTTTTGTGACGACTGTGAAGTGCGGGGTTTGGAGTGTTGAACATCAAAGTAAAGTGTCTAATCTACTACATTATACAATATTTCAAAACTTGTTAATGAAAATCAGTGTTGTCGTTTCCTCACCAGATTCACCCAGACCGGTTTCGAACTTATTGTATTGACAAATAACAAAGTCACACCGAATTAGTTTAAGGAAAACTAAGCAAGACAGAAGTGGTATGAGAAATTGGTTTAGCCATCTGGTGGTCAGTGCTACTACCATGTCTTACATATCTTCTGATTAACTTAAGAGAAAATAGGTAGTTTTATTTATATCAACTAAATTTAATAATGACAACTTACATCTCTTCTCATATCTTTAAGAGTAATGCGTTCCTGCATCCATTCCTTCAAAGAAATATTATTAAACGCATACAAATATTTTGCTACAAACAAGCAAATTTTTTATTTTTCTTCTAATAAAGAAACGTTAGTTGCATATACTAATTATTATATTGCAAATAAACGGTTTAGTTGTACCTAACAAACTGTCGTAAAATTTTCACATCTTATGATAAACAATATTCTCTTGCGTAATACGCTAAGTGAGTATCAGGTGTTCGCGGAGCACCCGCCACCTACTGGATTTTTGTTGTGTCAGTTGGGAGCAAATGTCTCACTGTTTACCTTGAGTATTATGACATTAAAAGTTTTTTCAATCCATTAAACACTCCTAAGAACACAATAGGTACTGCAAATAATGAGTCTAGTTTTTAAAAGCCATTTTCAAACCGTCCAGCTCGATACTTTCAGGCCGAAAGTGATAAGCAAAGGACAAAAACTTGTGAAAAGTTATCATGTCAACTAAAATAAATTTTTATGTTTATTTTTATTATGATCCTGTAGCTGGGGGAAAATCGAAGAGTTAGTCGACACTAACTGTAATTGTAAAGGCAAAGGGTACTGTAAACATGCTGCAGCTGTTTGAATTTTTGAAATGAAGAAAACACGCGCTTACAAACCGATTTATCCATGATTTGGAATCGCCCTCCCGAAGAAATGTTACGTGAGAAAACGAGCTCAGAAAATTTTCAGACTACTACTAGCCAGCCAAAATCAGTATATAAATTCAAAGATGTAGAAAATGTAGATCCAATTCTTCAAGAGAACTGCACCCTTGCATTGTATGTAAAAGCTGAGGTAGAAATTGAAGAGTTAAAGCGAGTTAAAGAGATTGAACTGCGTGATACTTTATTGAATTTTCAAAAGTTGCAAACAAATATGTGTTTTCCTCATGCGTTTAAAAGTATCGCTGACGAAAACCACAGTCTGTTGTAAAGTGTCTCGAAGCATATAGAGCCTTTTATTATTCTCATGTTGTCGTCGATGACCAAGCGTGGAATTCTATTTGTTTTAATTCAATAAAGCAATCCGAAACTGCAGTGTAGTACAAGGAAATACATGTACGCATTACAGCCAGTCAAAAAGCTCACCGAATAAAAACAAGAGAAGGAAATTTTGAAAATTTAGCTGCACAGTTAAAAAAACTGCGTTACAATGGAGCCATCACGGATGCAATGCAATACGGATTGTCGATGGAATCTGAAGCTAAAAGCGTATTTGTGCTAGGAAAATATGATTGTTCGAATACTAGACAAATATTGTGCAATTATTTTGCGTTACAAATAATCCAATTCAACTGGATAATGTTGCTCCAGTTGTTGCATACACTCTTACACAAATCATACGGTTGTCTAAATATTTAGTTCTGTTGCGGTCGCAACTTGCCGCAATAATTGCACAATTGCACAAATAAATTGCGATGATTGTGCTAATATTGCTCGATATGTCTGTCTATCGGGGTAGAAATGTTTTGGAATACGTGGAAGAAAACATGTAAACAACATTAGGTTATACTTACGCGACTCGACGCACGGACACAATCCACTTTTTTCGTCGATTTGCATCCCACGGTCTACTGGGAAAGCTTTAAAAATGTAATTCTGGGTTTTTTGAAGACCAAGACTTACAACCAACGACACAACAAACTGTTCCAGTAATTTTTCCCGACGTGCGTTACTGTGGCTTACTGCTGTTTGTCAATATTTGCTCCCACGTAATTTTACGAGCGGCCGCGCGTTGGCGCTACTGTAGTTACTCACTTAGCGTATTGTAATGAATTTTCGTTGAGGTCGGTAGTAAATGTTTATACTATGTTGGTTAGATCTCAAATCGAATATGCCTCAATGATATGGTCTCCGATGTACTTAGTGCATGTAAATACTCTGGAAAGGGTTCAACATAAATTTTTGAGGTATTGTTCATTTAAACTAAATCAGCCAATAATAGACCACAGTTATGCGGACATTTTAGGACTACTCAATTTAGACACTTTGGATAAACGAAGATCTTGCGCTGATATCATATTTATATTCAAATTAATAAATGGATTCATTGTATGTCCAGATCTGTTAAATATAATTCAATTTAATGTTCCTACCAGATTGCTTAGAAATCAACATACCTTCAACATAAGGCATCATTCGACCAATTACGGCAAAAATTCTCCTATTGATAGAAGTCTCAAACTTGTTAACGAATATAATTTGAATTTGTTTGATTGTAGTTTGGAAAGCTTTAAAAGAAATGTGAGAAGTACTCTCTAAAACTGCAATTATTGATATCTATTTAATTTTGTATTGTTTTACACTATTTTGGGTCACTGATAATAGGTGTCTGTCTGCAGCATTTTCCCCACTGTCCTGGAAGGTAAATAATTCTGATGCTTAAAATGACAAATCGTTTATTAACGTAAAGCATAAAATTTCTCTGTGTGTATGTTACTCAAGATTTTCTATTTTTCAATTGGATTATAACCATGATGCTTTAGTCGACAATACTTTTATCCTCTTATACTAAGCGAAGTATAAAATTATCCCTGTGTAGGACAAAGTTATCCATCTAGTGGTTAGTTACTACTAACTGTCGAGACATACAATGTTACTGTGACAGATAGCGACTCTACTAAAGTAAAGTACTAACTACTAACTAAAGACTACAATGTTACTGTGACAGATAGCGACTTTACTAAAGTAAAGTACTTTAGTAAAGTCGCTATCTGTCACAGTAACATTGTATGTCTCGACAGTTAGTAGCAACTGACCACTAGATGGATAACTTTGTCCTACACAGGGACAGACACTAGTATGGTTTGCCTTTATTATTCGTCTTTTCAATTACCTATGGCACACTGACGAGAACACAAAAAGTTCGAAACCGGTCTGTGTGTGGTGTAGAAAAGACGAATAATAAACTTGGCTACCCATTTGGATTTGTAGGGTAGGTATAATACAACTCAAGCCTTTTGTCCGTTGAATAGTTGTTTCCTATAATCCTATTTATTATTCATGAATACGTTTCAATCGACTACGCTGAAGCTTTTGCCATAGAATGTGCCTTAATTTGGGTTAAAGAAAATAATATTGGAGACACAGTTATTATTTCCGACTCAAAATCCATTTTACAAGCTATCAGTAACTTCAGTTTTAAAATAGACAATGTAATATGTAACGTCAACAGACTATTATAACTTCTCTGAAATGCAAGTTGTAACATTCATATGGACTAAGGGTCATTTTGGAATAGAGGTAATGACATTGTAGATCAGGCAGCTAAAGAGGCTACTAAACTCACAGAAATTAGTAGAATATTTTCAAATAATTAACCGATCAAAAGAACTTACCTGAAGTTCGATCGTAATTATATGAGGAGTCCAGTCCGAATATATCATTTTTGACCACTCTGTAGTACGCGCTTGCTCCTACTACCATGCACAAGGTTTAAAGATGAAAACGTTTCCCCTTTCTGCTGCCATCCGCTCACTCTCCGTCCCTGTCCATTACCGTGGATACTATAAGTCATATAGTTCAAAGATGATGTTTTTGCGACAACAGGGTGAACTGGGGAGGGTTGGGTAATGATATATTCGGACTGGACGCCTCATATAATTACGATCGAACTTCAGGTAAGTTCTTTTGATCGGTTAATTATATTTCGGCGTCCAGTCCTCTATATCATTTTTGACCACTCTGTAGTTGTTGGAAGATAGGTTGTCGTAAAACAGCAATAATATAATATCAGTAACTCAGTATTTATTTGAAAACGAAAAAACATCTATGAATAAACAGCTTGTCTTAGCAAGCTTAACAAAAAACCCAAAAGGAGATATACTTTGATATAAAAAATAATAATAATTTATAGCTAATAACAAGGCTCTAACAGACTTGTATTCAAGGTTTGTTTTCGAACACAGCCTGAAGAAAACTTTATTTATTATTGGCCTATTATAAAATCGTGCAAATGAAGTAGATTGTTGTGTCCAACCGGTAGAATTTCTAATGATTTCATTGATACGCCTTTTCTAAGTGCTGCAGAAGTTGATGCGTGCCTGGTAGAATGTGGTTTAAACAGAGATATATCTACTCCGGCTTCTCGTAAAATATCTTTAACCCAACGATTTAAAGTCTGTTTTGAAGCTGGACGGTGCGGTTTTTTGTAGGTCAGTAAAAGATTGTGATAATTGGGAGGTCTTAAACTTTCTGTTATTTTCAGATATTTCTTGATCAAAGAAGATACACATAAATTGGAATTTTCCGTAAACAAAGGTAAATCTAAACACGGTTGATTCCACTTTGGCCCCGAAATTTTTGTTAGGTCAGGAATGAGTATTTTTATACCCGAACTAAAAAATTTTATATTAGTGCATTTAATAAAGGAAATGGTTTGCATTCTTTGGCCCGTTGCTAGTGCCAGTAATGTCACCAACTTGCCAGATAATTTTTTTAGATTGTCATCAGGAACCTTCTCTAAAAATGTGAGGACCTGTTGTGGATCCCAAGTGACGTCGTATCTAGGATGCGGAGGTCTCATTCTAAATACGCCTTTTAGAAATCTCCTCAAATGTGGGTCACTACCTATGTTATTTGAAACGAGCAATGCCAGAGCCGCCCTATGGGAATTGAAGGAACCATATATAATATTGTCTGTAGAATCCAATAAATTTTGAAAAAATGCTATAATCTGCGATATTTCTCCTTGAAATGGAGAGGTACCCTGACTACTGCAAAATTCCCACCACAATTTAAATGAAATATTATATTGGTTAATTTTATTGTGGAGACGGCTAGTGAATTAATCATAGTATCTACTGCATTATCCGGTATTCCTTTCAGTTTAAATGCCTCACTGATAACCTCGCGGCTACCAGGGTAAGGCTTGTGGATAGGGGGTGTTTGTCCTCTCCTCGCTGTAAGGAGAGAATAAGAGGTCAGGTTTAGGTTTAAAAAATAAAGGTACCCCTACAATTAATTTCACAAAGAGGGGATACCAACACTGTGTTTGCCAAAATGGAACTACAAGGATACCAGTTGCCTGATCATTACAAATTTTTTGTATTACTCTAAGCACTAAGGAAAAAAGGTGGAAATGCATAAAAGAAATAAGAGATCCAGTTTATCGTAAAAGCGTCCACGGCCTCGGCTCCCGGATTTCTTAGCCAAGAAATATATCTACTGCATTGGTGATTGTCTATTGAGGCAAACAGATCAATTTTTGGAACTCCAAAAGTAAGCATAATTTTATTAAAAGCGTCTCTATTTAGAGACCATTCAGTTTGGGGTAGTAACATACGCGAAGCTTGATCAGCTTGCCAGTTTTCGCTAGAACTTATGTATGATGCAAAAATCCATAGATTTCTTCTCTCGCACCATTGCCAAATCAGTCTTGTTAAGTGATTTAACTTGGAAAACTGGACACTACCGATTCTATTTATATAGGATAGGGCTGTAGTATTATCCGTCCTTATCAGAATATTAATTCCTTAGGTCTCTAGCGAAGAATTTTAAGCCGTAGAAAATGGCTTGGAGCTCCAAACAATTGATATGGTTGTCCTTATCCATTTCATTCCACCAGCCACGTGTACTTTCGCCTCCACAAAATGCACCCCAGCCAGATAAGCTAGCATCGGCGTAAATTTCTAAGTGAAATTCATCATTTCTTAAGTCATTGCAGGATTTATTGACTATCTGACGCCACCAAAGCATATCCGAATTAAGATCTCGCGATATTATCATTTTAGTATCGTAGTTACCTGAACTTTTATTCAAAGCTTGAAATTTTGCACGTTCAAATGATTTGGTGTATAACCAGCCATATTTTACTGCTGGACAAGCTGACGTAAGAATGCCAATAAATTGAGCAAATTCTCGAAATTTACAAGTTCTGTGCTCTTGGAAATAATTAACCCAATACAAAATTTTTTCACTCTTGTTACTTGGTAACTCTATAGACATCGTCATGGAATTAAATATAAATCCCAGGAATTTACAACTTGTGTCAGGCAAAAGTACAAACTTTTCATAATTAATTAAAAAGCCTAAAGAGTCTAACAATGTAACTGTCAAATTTATGTTTCTAGAACATTCTTCCTTTGAAGCGCCAAGTATCAAAAAATCGCCCAGGTAGTTTGCACATGATACTCCCCTGGAGCGCAAATTTTGTATAACTGGTCTCATTAGCTTTGTAAAAGTGTATGGAGCTGACGCTAAGCCAAACGGGAGGCATGTGAACTCGTACAGGTTACCTTTGAAAGAAAACCTTAAATATTTTCTATGGTTTATGTGTATTGGAAGCATAAAATACGCATCCTTTAGGTCCATAGGCGCAGTATAACAGCCTTTATGAATGAGCCGCATCGCTGTTCTGGCGTCTTCCATTTTAAAATGCGGGGCTTCTACAAAAACATTTAACTGCTTAAGGTTTAAAATGAAGCGTTTTTTGCCATTCGGCTTGTCCACGAGAAATATTCTCGAAAGAAATTGCCCTGGGAGAGAGTTACACCTCTCTATAGCACCTATTTTAATAATATTATTAATCTCCTCAAATATTTGATTATCTTCTGGGGAGAATTTCTTGGATTAAGAGGGTTGTGTCTGAATAGGGATATTAATGAACAGCAACTTATATCCTTGAACCCAATCTAGAATAATCGGATTAGCAGTCATGTGTACCCACTCCTCATGAAAAAAAAAACGTAAGCGACCTGCATAATTTTTTGATACACTTACCAAGTCTAATCTCTTCTCCGGCGCCTGTCTTGGCGGCTGGAGGATTGATTGACTTTGTGGCTGTCCCAACGAGTTCCTCTTCTGGGCTGCCCTTTGGGTGATCTCATATGAGTCATCTGGCCCAATCGACGAGTCGGGCGTTGAAAGTTTAAAGCTGATGACTGTACAGCATTATGTAATCCAATTAAAGTATTATCAGTTTACATTGCGTCATTTATCTATGATAAGTAAATAGTGCAACCTTTCAAGAAACTGTTGCTTTGCATTTTTATACCATATAGTTTCAGTCTAGAACTCACCTCTGAACGAACAAGTTGTTGTATTTTTATATCGTTTATAATAAATACACGTTCAATAGTATTTGTGATTGTTTTTAAAAAGGGTGTTTTCCATCTTCAACCCCTAATTGGCGCAGTCGGTAGGATAGCGAGGGTAATTTATTGCAAATTTACCTTTCTATTTCTATAGAAAAATTGCTATTCGAATTTGAGGAAAAAACTTCGCAGTGCTACGCAAAAGAGTTCAGTCTCCAAGAGGTTGTTAGAAGACTACAATCAAAGTAAGTGTCTAATATTCCTTTTGCTCCTTTCCCAATTTCTAAATCAAATAGATTTTGTTGAAAGAATTAGTTAGGCTTGTTCATTGTGAACATTCTTGTAGTTATTTCACTTGAGAAATTATTTACAAGAGCGTAACATTCTTGTTACATTAGTTTGTAAGAAAACTTGATTTTTGTTGGAAATAAAACGAAAGAATTTTATATTTCAACGTATTCTGATATTATATCATATACAGCTAATTATTTCAATTGTTTGATAATTAATTGATTAACTTAACATTACTTAATTATTTTTAATTTTTGCGTTAAACGAAAATTGTATCCTAAACATCTAAAATGGCAAAAGAAATAGATTCAGGTCTTTATCGTATCTATTCTGATAACATCCCTCCATTTAATGGCGATAAATGTATGTTACCATCATTTTTGGGAGCTTGTGATGACCTTGTTGCTAATTTTGAAGATAAGGCCCATCCAAATCATCAAATAAATAGAGCTATTGTTAGAACTATAATTTCTAAATTACGTGGACACGCGTCAGAGTTAGTTAGCCCTCGAGAAGAATTAAATTCATGGCCGTTAATAAAAAATTTCTTAAATAGTGCTTTTGCAGACAGACGGAGCGAACAAACATTGCTCAATGATTTAATGACCGCGAGTATTAATAAAAATGAAACATCTGCCGAATTTGGTACTCGTTTACAATTAATTAGAAGTTTATTAGTTGCTAAATTAAATGAAACAGGTGCTAATGCAGTAATGAAACAAATTAAAATTACAAATTACGAACAATTAACTCTCGCAACATATATTAACAATTTAAATAAGGACATTAAAATCATAGTAAAATGTAAGTCCCCAGATTCATTAGAAGCTGCTATGCAAATAGTTGCAAACGAAGAATCCGAACAAGAATATGACCGAAGAACACAAAACCGTCATAAACAAAATTTTCAAAATTTACAATCTCAAAATCAAAGAAGCATATTTAAAAATCAAAATTATAATCAAAACTTTCAAGATCAATCATTTCAAACTAAAAAATATTTTACTAATCAACAAGTTTTTAATAAGCAACAAAAACCATTTTATTCACCATTTAAAAATTATAATAATGTTTTTAAACCTGATAGAAATTTTATACCAAAAAATGAACAAAAACCAATGTCTACTCAAAGTAAAGTACCATCATTGCAAACCGGAAGTCAATATCAAAACCAACCTTTATCTCAATCTCAAGTTCAAAAGAAATTTCCATGGTTTAAACCGACAAACTTACCTAAATATGTAACTGAAGAATTACATAACGTAGAAAATGAACAAATTGAACCTAATTTTAACTTAGATGATCCTGAAATTCAACAAACAATTAATGAATTTCCACCTTATGACTTTCCTGAATATTATTCTGAAGATTTTTTAGAATATTTAGCTAGTGACGATCAAAGTTCAAGTCAGCAAAATTTTCAAACAGCTTGCTTAACATTGCCCCTGACATAGCGTTTAATGCCTATGTAAACGCTTTACCATTTATCACAATAAAAAATCCGAACTTGAAACTATTAATAGACACAGGATGTAATATTAATATGATAAGACCTATAGTTGCTGAATATTACTTACAAAGACATAGAATTTACATTGTTTCCATTTTCTGATTATTTCGACGGTATTATCGGATTAAAAGAATTGCATAAATTAGAGTTAATAATGGACTTTAAAAATAAGATTTTATATAACAAATTTAATATTAAAATTCCATTTCAATATCGCTCTGAAAAAACACAAAATCAATTTACAATTGAAATACCTGCATTTTCAAGCCTTCAGCAAAGATTCCCAGTTGATGTAAACTATGGTGAAATTTGAATACCTGATATTAAGTATAATGAATTATGGATCCCGGAAACTATTGCTCTTGCTGAAAATAATAAAGCTATTTTTGAAATTCAAAATACAAGTGATCATACAGTATGTTACACATTTCATGAACCATTCCATGTAAAATCTTTAATTAATGAGGAAATTGAAATTTTTAATATTGAGCAAATGATACCAACGTATCAAAATGAAATAGATAATAAAAATGAAATTTTAAAACAGATTCGTACTAATCATATGAACTCTGAAGAAAAAAACGCTTTACTAAAATTAATTTCAGAATTTTCAGATTTATTTCACGATAATGATTCAAAATTGACTTTTACTAATAAAACAAAACATGAAATTCGTACCACGGATGAAATACCAGTACATACAAAAACGTACCGATTTCCTTTCTGCCATAAAGAAGAGGTTATCGTCAAATAAATAAAATGCTTAATGATGGAATTATCCGTCATAGTCAAAGCCCCTGGTCCAGTCCCATCTGGATAGTACCGAAAAAAGCAGACGCGAGCGTCAAAAAGAAGTGGCGAATTGTAGTCGACTATCGCAAAATTAACGAAAAAACAGTAAACGACAGATATCCGATTCCCAATATGGACGATATTTTAGATAAACTTGGCAAATGCAATTATTTCTCTACATTAGACCTTGCGTCCGGCTTTCACCAAATAGAGATGCACCAAAATTCTATTGAAAAAACCGCTTTTAATGTCGAAAATGGGAAATATGAATGCCTTCGTATGCCATTTGGACTTAAGAATGCTCCAGCTACCTTTCAAAGGGTAATGGACCATGTTTTACGCGATCTCCAAAATAAAGTATGCCTTGTATACATGGATGATATTATCATCTTTTCAACTTCCCTTCAGGAACATATTTCAAACTTACGATTAGTATTTAAAAAACTTAGAGAAGCAAAATTAAAAATTCAACTAGATAAATCAGAATTTCTTAGACAAAACGTAGAATTTCTAGGTCATGTAATTACTCCTCAAGGAATAAAACCAAATCCGAAAAAAATAAAAGTTATTTTAGAATTTCCCGTTCCGAAAACCAGTAGAGATATAAAATCTTTTCTCGGTATGTTAGGTTTTTATAGAAAATTTATAAAAGACTTTGCAAAATTGACAAAACCACTCACTCAATGTTTGAAAAAAAATGTTAAAATCATACATGATAAAAAAATTTTAGATGCATTTAATCATTGTAAAACCCTATTATGTAATGAACCTTTACTTCAATATCCAGATTTTAGCCAGCCTTTTATTTTAACGACAGATGCTAGTAATTTCGCTATAGGAGCAGTGCTCTCTCAAAAATTTAATGGACAAGAAAAACCCATTGCTTTTGCTAGTCGTACATTAAACGACGCGGAGAAAAATTATAGTACGGTTGAAAAAGAATTACTAAGTATAGTGAATTTTACTAAGTATTTCCGCCCTTACTTATTCGGAAGAAAATTTAAAATTATTACCGATCACAAACCGCTGCAATGGATTAATAACCTAAAAGAGCCAAATTCACGCCTCATGCGTTGGCGTTTAAAATTGTTAGAATATGACTATGAAATAGAATACCGTAAAGGAAAGGACAATAAAGTTGCTGATGCCCTTTCTCGGATTGAATTAAAAAATGACGAATTAAATGCTATAGAAAATGAATCATTAATTAATCAAATTGACCCGGACGAACAAAATAAAATTGAAACTGACTTTCCTGACCTAGTTGACTTAAGAGACCTAGAAATGGAACCCATGCAAAAATTAGAACCTCAACCGTCTACCTCGCGAGTTAATATTATTTCGGACATTCAAATAATGCCTGCAATCGAAAAACAAGTAGATGAAAATTCTACTAATGAAACTATACACTCAGCTATCGAAAATCCTATACTTGAAATACCTATTTCAGAAAAAGCTATCAATACTTTTAAAAACCAAATATTTTTAACTATTTCTCACGATGCTATTAGATCAAACGTACAAGTTAGCACACCTCATGGAAAAAATAAACGATACAATATTGTAATAGCCGGTAGGGACCCTGAATTCCTAAAATCAGAATTATTACGAATTTTCAAAGAATATATAAAACCTAAATTTGTTCATGGACTATTAATAGATGACCGCGAAAAAAATATTATCATACCACTCTTACAAAAATATTTTAATGAAAGAAGTTTCAAATTAATTCAATCAAAAATTTATTTGACTGATGTCCAGGAATCAAATAAACAACAGGAAATTATACAAAAACATCATGTTCAAAAAACAGGACATTCAGGTATAACTGAAACAATAAGTGATATACAAAAAACATACTATTGGCCAAATTATGCCAAGGATATACGTGACTATATTAACAACTGTGAATTATGTCAGAAAAATAAATATGAAAGACGACCTAATCAAATTATTTTAAAAAATACTCCCATTGGCGAAAAACCCTTTGAACACCTATATGTTGACACATTTAGCATAGATAAGCAAAAATTTGTAACAATTATAGACAGCTTTAGTAGATTTGCCCAAGCTTATCCTTTGACCTCACAGACAGGACTAGGTATTATCGAACAATTAATAATTTTTATTTCACACTATGGTATCCCTCATAAAATTACTTGTGATGACGGATCCGAATTTAAAAATAATTTAGTTACAGAATTTACCAAATTAATATACATTATACCACGCCACTGAATCCTAACAGCAATTCACCTATTGAAAGATTTCATTCAACCGTTATTGAAAAATATCGATCTATGCAACAAGAAGATAATTTATTAATTAATCAGTTCGAACATGAACCCACAATAATAATGAAACTTAGTTTATTAGCTTATAATAACTCAATTCATTCGTCAACAAAATTCACACCATTTCAAATAATAAAAGGAAATCTCAATTTAGAAACAAATTTTGAAACTACCGAAACCAAAATTGTTAATGATTATCTTAATAGGCAAGCAGTCAATTTCGAAATAGTAAATAAAATAATTAACGAAAATAATGAAAAATCTCGACAAATAATTGAGAAAAGAAATGAGAATATTGAAAATGCTAATTATTTCTCAAAAAAAGGTAAAACCATTTTCAAAAAGCTAGACGAAAGAAAAGCTAAACATAAACCTTTGTATACTCCTGAAACTATGCATACAGATCTTGATAATAAAATAAAAACTTTAGATAAAACATATCATAAACGAATTTTTAAACCTCCCAGACAAATATCTAAACAAAATGTTGTTTCAGATGAAGCTGATAATGATGCTGATCAGCCTGGCAGCAGCACAAATAGCGTTAATACCAATCGATAATCCATTATTACCATTTCTAATCAGTAAAGCCCGAATAATAAAATCCAAACACACGTATGTGAAATATATCGACTTAGAAATATTTTCAAGCCCTCTAGAATCAATAAAATTTAATATAGAGTCATTAGAACAAAAAATAAAAACAGACGATGACTTTTTACCACCTTTAACCGATATTCTTTTACATTTAAAATATTTACATACAAAAGCTAGTAATAAACTTCAAAACCTGAAACCAATACATAGGCAAACGCGCGGAATAATAAACCCTATTGGAAAAATATATAAATGGGCATTTGGCCTACTTGATTCCGATGATGGCGAACGTTTCGAAAAAGCAATAGAAACATTAGAGAAAAATCAGCAGCAAATTCATCATGATATGAAAAACATGTTAACAGTAACGAAAAACTTCATGAATGAAACTAGCACAGTTATTACAAGAATATTATCTAATCAAAATCAGTTAACAGAACAAATTAAACTTTTAGAAGATAACTTAAATAAATACAACTTATTTTTAAAGATACAAAACTGGATAGATGTTATGATTATAGATTGTCAGAATATAATTGAAATTTTGGATATTTTAGAAAACAGTGTGTTATTTGCAAGATTAAACATAATAAATAATAACATTTTAGACATATCAGAATTAGATGAAATATTAAAACCCCTAAGGAAACTATACCCTAATGAAATAATTGATTTCAACTACAAACAATCATATCTAGAAATTATTAAAGTTGAAACACAATACCTGAATAATAAAATTCTTTTCAAATTTCACTTACCTCTAGTAAAAGAAAATCTATTTGATTATTATCATTTGTTTCCAATTCCAAATAACAACGAAATCCTTATACCACCCGAACCTTATATAATATTAGACGCAGAAGAACATTACTTTCTTCATGAAGCCTGCCAAATCATTGAGGAATATTGTGTATATTTCAACCGAAATCCAGTTAATCTCGAAAACTGTTTACCACAATTATTACATGGAAATCAAATACAAAACTGCAGTGTGATAATGATCAATAACATTCAGAAAACATTAATCGAGCCAGTCAATGATGCAAACATAATTATCGTTCCTGCTGAAAGTGAAAAGATCATTAAACAATGTCCCCATCAGGAATACATCGAGATTAATCGACCCTACTTAGTAAAAATTCCCCATGGATGCCAAATAATGGTAAATCATTACACCTTCTTGAATATGGAAGTTAACATCAAATCCAAACAAGTAGAACTACTACCTATCAAAACGCAAGTACAGATGTCTTCGAGAAATTCACCTTTAACTCTCCAAGACGTACGCACGGACAGACTTTCCGAAATTGTGAAAAGTGCGCAAAATATACACATTCATGACTTACAAAGTGTAAAAGTGAAGGACACAAGTATCAGTGTATTATTATATATAACTTTAACCATATTATTAATCTTATGCTTAATCTTTGTATGGAAATATTGTATGAAAAACAAAAAACAATTAATTCAGTTATTTGCTAACAAAAATATTGAAAAACAGGAAAAAGACATTCCTATGCAAACTGATAACACAAATGAAAATAAACGTCACCCTTTATTTTCTATCTAATAGGGGAGGCATTATGTAATCCAATTAAAGTATTATCAGTTTACATTGCGTCATTTATCTATGATAAGTAAATAGTGCAACCTTTCAAGAAACTGTTGCTTTGCATTTTTATACCATATAGTTTCAGTCTAGAACTCACCTCTGAACGAACAAGTTGTTGTATTTTTATATCGTTTATAATAAATACACGTTCAATAGTATTTGTGATTGTTTTTAAAAAGGGTGTTTTCCATCTTCAACCCCTAATTACAGCTGCTTTTTGTTGGTTACTCCCCCCCCATTTAGAAGGTTTTCGGGTTGATGAGTAATTATTCGGTTTTGGTAATTTCAAGTCTTTACTAACATTTTCCAAACTCTTTGCAACCTTAATTTTTTCGCTAAGATCTGGTCCGAATAATAATTCGGACGGTGGACATTTTTTTACTTGATCTTTAACATTATTGTTTAAAAAGGGGATTATTAAATTTCTCCGTGTCACTGATACGCGATGGAACAAATTCGTCAGAATTCTCCCGGAGTCACATAAGCATGACAACAAGTCATTTTTAATTTCTATGGGGATATTCTCAATGTTACTCAAAATTAGATTTATACCTTTACCTAGAGCACAAATACCTTTTCCCAATTGGTTTTGGACCTCGATATGAGATCCATCCTTTGAGATACTCTGTTTATCCAGGATGGTAATGACTTCCGGATTTAGTTTAGGTGGGAGTAAGTCTGTTAAATTAGCCGGTATATCCTACTTATTTAGGAGACTCAGTGCCTCGTCTTTTTGTAAGCCATTTACCAAATTATGTCGCCACCTAGGGGTTAAAGCCTCATGTAATGAAAAAACATTTTCATTACATTTTTCTGGGTTATCACCTAGAATTTTTAAGACGTCATCTGGCAAAATTTCGTCATTATGTATGATCAATTCATCAGCATTTTGATCGTCGAAAACGCTACATACGTCCGACGGTCCTGCTGCGCTGTTAGCATAATCGACAGTATTTCTGTCAATATCTCTCATCACCGATACACTCGGGGACCGATTTGTTGAAGGTGACCGGCTACAAGCACGGCCCCGTGTTACATTATTTTTGCCTTCGCCTGTCACCGTTGCACACGGTTGGCGGAAATTCGAACGAGATCGAGACCGGTTCCGACTCCGCCAGAGTTGTTTCGAGCGGCTCTGACCCCTCGAATGTGAACGTGAACAATGTCTCTCTCTCTCTATCTGTTTTTCTAATTTTTTCAATCGTCTAGCGAGTTTTTTATTGGGATTTACACGGTCCCTAGAACTGTCACTACTTGACGACGAACTTCTCTCCCTCTTATGTTTTTTAGATTTTCCCATCCTAAATAAAATGCCGAAAAAATAATATTAATATGATATGAATGAAGTATATCACCTTCTCAGAGTCTATTTCGTTTTCCAAAAATTAAATATGCCGTCTGACAGCGACTTGCGACAACCTCATGCATGGAGCACAAGAAGCACTATGACTTATAGTATCCACGGTAACGGACAGGGACGGAGAGTGAGCGGATGGCAGCAGAAAGGGGAAACGTTTTCATCTTTAAACCTTGTGCATGGTAGTAGGAGCAAGCGCGTACTACAGAGTGGTCAAAAATGATATAGAAATGATATAGAGGACTGGACGCCGAAATATAATGAAATTTTTCACAACCAAAATCAAGACATCAGGAAAAAATGGGGAAAAAATGGTTAGAATATGTCAACTCTACTAACAACCTCTACTCGCTCATTCATTCTACCCTCCCTAAATCTATTCCTCATATTTCTCAATTTATAGGTAATCACCAAAAAATATTCCACAACAATTACTCATCTCAAGTTAAATCATGGATGCTTCCCAACTCATTTTTTTAAAATAGGTGTAAAGAATTCCCCATACTGCTTAACTTTTTTATGAAGGTGTTGGATAATTCCACTGATGTATTATTTACATAATACGTAATATTTACTTGCCGTGGATTTTGTCAACCAAGTTGGAATTTTCTGCAGATGGCAAAACATTATTATACAAACCATTTTTACGTTTCATACATACCTACGTCTTTTACATGGTTCAAAACCATCAGTTGCCTATTAAACTTCTTATTCCTAATTAACTCACACCTAACTTAACAGGTTTTAGTTTATTCTATCAGTATTTCTAACAGTGCGGGTATTTTTAACTTATTACTTATTTTTTTGAATATAAAATTCTCATACATATTTTATTTTTGGATTTCATACAGTATGTAATGTATTTATAAAATATAAACGATATCATTGTACGACTATGTCATTATAAAGGTAACAACTAATATTTAATTAATTAGTAATTATCAGTATAATGTTGTCTTGTATCATACTGAGTAGTATAGTAAATGTCAAAGACCGAAGCTAACACTGATAAGGTTTTCTCCCCGTACATGGATTTCAGAGAAAACTTAATAAGAATTAATTGTATAATCAAAACATATTATTTAATTCATAAGTATCCGCTAATAAGTTTTTTCTGATCTCTCTGTTTTACGCTTCTATTTTTTCAGTC
Source organism: Rhagium mordax (assembly GCA_963680705.1). Lineage (NCBI taxonomy): Eukaryota > Metazoa > Arthropoda > Insecta > Coleoptera > Cerambycidae > Rhagium > Rhagium mordax. The sequence continues at coordinate 35,246,600 of OY796661.1, read as the reverse complement.
GTGTGCCAATAAACCCATTAGTTATACATGTATAATATTCTAGCAGTCTTAATCGATATGTAATTTTTGTTCTGAAAAAAGTATAATTCCTCGGATATTTATAGCTTTCTTGCGTGCTTATAGAATTTGCAACAATACACCGATTTCAAGGTAGCCAACGTTATACCAACCTTATCGATAATACAATAATAATTAACAAAAACAATTATTAACAACTTAATAATTTTTTGACGTTCTATAGAAACGTTAATATCAGCATATCATATATGGGTGATATCTCAGATATTAAGGCGTCAAAATAGGTATGTATTTTAGAATTTCTGGTTTATTGAAATTTTATTGCTCAAATTACTAAACTCGTAATTATAGCGACAAAAAAGATAGATACCTATTCATTATTTAGTGGATTTAAAATTTAGGTTTCACATTTTAATCAAGTTAAAAACGGCGAGAAAGTTAGTTTTAGCAGTCAAATTAGATGGATCGGTTTATTTGTATACAGTACTCGTAGACTTGTTCTTTATACATATTTATTTTCTATTTTTTGTCTTGTTAATACTGTACTAAGTTTGTTCATTTTACTGCTATATTTTTTATCACGAGACAAAATATCTACTATTATAAATTTTTTTTTTCGTATTTTCTTGGCCGTTGATTTCAGATGTTAGTATTAGTTTAGTGATTCCTAGGTATATCGATCTAACATTTTGGTTTATTAACAACCATTATCTGAGAACATTTTTTTGGCTTAAATTAGAATATCTTATACTGGGTGTATTTTAAAATCACCGACAAACGGAAATTGGAGATTCCGTGATCCAAAATAAAACGAAAATTGATATAAATTAATGCTTTTTCGAAAATGCTTCCTAACCGAGACACAAAAACATATTTTTGTAGCCTTTTTAAGGTTACCTATGTATAAAGTATGTTCTATTGTGCTTTTTAGAATATCTACAAAATATACACGGAAAGCTGGTCTATTGCACTTCAGGGACACGGTGAGTACGCGACCTGAGGATCTAGGAATCAGGGAGAATATGGTATTGTAGCCCCCCCCCCCCCAAAGGATCCGCCTCTGCCTAGTTACTTTATTGTGTTTATTTGTGGTAGCACTGTTTTTCTAGAATACTTTTTTAGAGACCTTTAGAAAGGTTTGTAGCAGTACTTTTTTATTTATGTTACACATTTGTTTTACTGTTTTCTTTAGTAAAGTATATTTCTTGAAAAAAATAAGGTGAAGTTTATATAGAGCATATCCTGACAAGACGACACACAGTATGGTAAGGAATTTTGCGATGGTGGACACTGTGGACAGTTATGAAGCTCCTAGGTAAAAGGATGAGTTGCTATATTTTACCTAGCAACATCTGCAGTCGCTCGCGGTGATATCGACGTAACTTCCGCAAAACAATATCTATAAAAATACTGATTGAGATCACCAATAGTGCAAAAATGTTCCAAACTACCTATTGGGCTCATAAGAGCTGCATCACTGACCAATCGTAAAGCCCAATTCAGGATTAAACCCAAAATTTTAAATATGTTTCAGGTACATATCTTCAAATCTGTGAGTAATATTCCATACAGCATGTAGCTGTGCTTTAAATAGTAGTTAGTAAGTTAGGTAGTAAGTATACACTTCGCTTTCTATAGGAAACCTAGCTTTTTTTGTAATAAACCATATTATTGACATTAGGGTTTTGTGAGAGATCTAATTGATTATCACAGATAATCAATTTGATCATAGCATTCAAATGACCTCCAATCACAACTTCGTCTTACGTGATGTTCAGTTCAAATTTGTAAAATGTTTTGGAAAACATTCAGTATTAGAAGGATTGATGTCAACAAGGTTCGAATATCCTTTCCACAATAAATTTTAGTTTAATCATAATTATTCTAATTGATGTGTAGTTGAGGTGTAAAATATAAAAAGAAACGCATTTCTTATTTTTAGTCACTTATGTATTTCGTTGTAAATGATTATTATAAATGAAAAATGTAAATATTAATTATCAAGGGTAATTGAAACAAATCATTGATTGACTCCATTGAATGGTACCACTAGACTTCTTTCTGTTGTTTATACGACGCATTCGAAATATGTTCAAGACTTCGAGCGAAATTGAGCTTGAGCCTGATTAAACAATTCGCCTGCTAGTAAACATAACTCATCTTGCCATAGTAAATTCGGCATTATATAGTCATCCAGTTTTCTAAATTTGTAAATCAAGATAAAGGGTTTGGAAATAAATTCAAAATGCGGCCCTATGTGCCATTCAAAATTTCCTATTTAATAGATGTAGCAATGGTACCTCTATGTAGTACGAAAAATACATTTTTTTTCTGTTTTTGCCGCAGAGGGTAGTTTTATAAATGCACTGCATATTATTATTTCACTATAATTTGGACAAAAATAGAAATCTGCCTTCAATTTATAGAAAGTTTTCAGTTCCATAGCAAAATTAATTGATTATGAAACCGATTGCGAATATTATTTAATTTGCATCCTCTATTTGTAGGCTAACATTTATGTAATACTGTTTCTATTCTAAGTATTGAGAAGCGAAGTTATAATCGTATAATCAAACATCGTGCTGGAATGATTGATAGTAAGCTGCACTTGCATGAACTAGGTGTAGGTCAGCATAAACTAAGATCACCACAGTTCGAAGGTTATGTAAGCGAAGGGAATAAAAATCGATATTGCGGTTACGTACAGTTATTTCGTCCTTGTTTATTGCTCACGCTATTACTGACAACCCAATAATTTACTGAAGCTGTAGAGCTTTTGAATTTGCTTTAAATATATATACCCTATTAACGGTTATACTTGCATTAAGAGAAATTCGTATAGCAAAATTACACTTTACTTAAATTTATGAAAATGTTAAAAGTGTGCTCTTTAGTTTTTAACAAGCCGACTTTTTCAAATAAAATGTTTTACAAAAATTATGCATCACAATTATGAGGAAAACGTAAATATTATAAAAAAATTTAAAAGACGCAAGAGATTAAAATTGGCTTTGTTTTGAATTTGTGAAAAATTTAAACTTCAAAGAACACAAATTTAATTTCACATTTAATAAAAGACTTAAAAAATTCGTTGAAATAAGTCGCAATTTGGGGGCACGTTATACAGGGTACGACATTAAGGACTCCCAAGCTGAACTTTTTAGAAAATGTATTTAAGATATTTAAATTCAGTAAAAATTGCAGAATGTATAAAAAAGTACCTTCCAATATGGTAAGATGTAGATGGTGCTATACTACAGAGAAATATTTCGATAACAAGAGCTTTGAAATGATGTGTATGTGAAAGAGTTTTAATTTTCCAACAAATAGGAAAAAAAATCGAAAATCCAACCATTTTCCATTCAAAGTCACATTTTTGTAAAACTAAATAAGCAACTTATATAATATTAAATTTTAGAATATAGATCTTTTAAAAACTAATTTCAGCAACTTCTGGTTAAATGGGAAAACCTCTACTTTTGATATTTAGGTGGGACACTATGAAGATTTCTCTTCCTTTTCTTTTTTGGGATTTATTACTACATTCCTTGAGATTCCTATCCAAAAATTCGATTGATCTAAAAAATATTCAAATTAACCAGTTTAAAACTGGGAAATAACCTCTACGCCTTTGACGTAATGTCAGAGGATCAGTTAGAGGGTGTTTTTTGACAACTAATAGGAATTAAATTAATACAAAAATACTGCGCTGACGTTTCGGAAATTATATCCGTTTCCTTTTTCAAAGTTTAGGCTTTAGATTTTTATGTAACGTGTAGAATAACACGGCATAAAATGTTATTCTACACGTTACATAAAAATCTAAAGCCTAAACTTTGAAAAAGGAAACGGATATAGTTTCCGAAACGTCAGCGCAGTATTTTTGTATTAATTTAATTCCTATTAGTTGTCAAACAACACCCTCTAACTGATCCTCTGACATTACGTCAAAGGCGTAGAGGTTATTTCCCAGTTTTAAACTGGTTAATTTGAATATTTTTTAGATAAATCGATTTTTTTGGATAGGAATCTCGAGGAATGTGGTAATAAATCCCAAAAAAGAAAAGGAAGAGAAATAATTTATGAAATGCCACAAATAACATTTAAACAATAACTATGAAGATTGTGACAAAATATTCAACAATAAATATATTCTAAGAATTTATTTAAATTTATCCATAGTAGTAAAGTTAGCAATAAAGGAAATATTAATTAAATACAATACAGTTTTATTACTTCATAAGCAAAATTCAATTTTTTTGAAATTTTGACATTTACTATTCTAAACTGAATTTCGATTTCAAATATTTATTTTGTGTCCCGTGTTGGTTATATGTTGTACAAAATGTGTTTTCATATAAGTCAAAACTGTGACTACATTTAAAAAATTACGAGTTTATGCATTTCATCAATATTTCATAATAAAATATAGATTATCCCATTTAAAAGTCAAAAGTAAAGATCACCTAGAGTTTAACCGTAAGTTACCTATTAAAATACAGAGAAATGGTTTTTGTCACAGACCCAAGAAAGAAACATGATGCGGACACATGTTTCGAAGTTATTGCTCCTCATCCCCAAGACGTCTCTTTCTGTTATTTAAAATAGTTTTAAAATAGTTTTAAGATAACATGACCTGCATTAACTTGCAATGAAAGTAGTTTTAAAAGACCCGTCTAATATTTGATTTAAAAAATTACAACGAATTTAATTATCCAAAAATTACAGATAAACTCAAAAATATCGTAGACTTTTGGATTTTTAAAATTTGGTTTCTTATAACTAAATTTTATGAAAAATTCAAACTAGTCGATATACATTGCATTTCAAAATTCCTCTTATCGATACATTTTTTGCAGAGCATTGTCTATTGTCATCGACATCTTAACTTGTATATTAAAAAAGACAAAATTAAGTCATTTATTACCTCTTTATGAATCAACGTTGAATTGATTGTAGATATTGTCACAGTATCTACGTAAAACTCACTTTTATCAACAAATGAAGTTTGAATTACGTAATAATGAAACCAGACATTTAAACTACCTATCTGTGGTTACATATTATTTGAAATGGGTAAAGTTTGCTGAAACAGTACTAAATCAATGTTCTCATAAAATAAAATTGCAAAAGACCGAACTGCACCCGTTATTGCCAATGTAAATTCACCATTAAAGTCAACGTTAATCTACAAAAAAATCATATTGTTTCTCATAAAGGCAGAACCTACTCGTTTCATATCAAAAGTCTTATTAAGTGTATTCTCTTTTAGCATATTAATTCTTAAACCTTTGTACCAAAATTTACGTGCCCGTATAAACTCTTCCCCCATCATAACTTTCAAATAAATTGAGTTAAAGAGTCCAACGTTTTATAATTTTGAATGAGTGTTACAATTCTCTCAATACTTGCTTTTGAAAAATGTAAATCTAATTACACATTCGTTCTTTTATTACAAACGTTTTAAGGAATGCACCCAAAAAATAATAATATGTAATCACAATAGATTGTTTGTTTGTTCAAAATGATTATCTTTTACCGCAGGGCTATAGACGAATCTATGCCTTCCATCCTCTTCCTTCAGATTAAGCCTAAATTAGAAACGGTCATATGAAAAATTCACATCGTCGGCGTCGCGGCGTCGGTTATATTCTACTGTAAATCCAAAACAAGCGCCTGTCAAATCTTCCGATCATTGAATTGGGCCATGACTTTCGTTTCACTTTTCAGTGTACAAGTTGTAAAAGTGATTTCTGACCTCTTTGAAATGGACATTTCGAATATTATTATAAAATTTTACAGCTTAACGTTGAATGATCTTTGAATTAGGGATGTTGCAATATTGCAAGTATTTTGCAGAATCTTATATTTAAATACACATTGTGAACAAATACTTGGTGATGGTGATAACGCACTATATAACACGCTACACACAATACGGTATGCTGATACTCATGTGACGTCACATTCGAACCTCCCTGCAATAGTTATCGGCATATTTCAAAGCTTATCATAAATATAGAAAAGTTGTTTTCATGCTTTTATGCCATTTGAGATTAATCAGAGGATATATTTTTTAATTTCAGGTAACTTACTACTTTTTAAATTAGTTTTTTCTTCACTTCCACACGTTACAACCCATTCTTTTCCTTAGGGAAGGAAAAATATTTGATTTTGGTTCCTTTTGTATTTTTGCTAAAATAACAGCATGATTTGTATGTAAATTAATTAATAAAAAAACAATTAAATGTCGATTTTTTCAGATATGGATGATTTTTAAATGGAACACCCTATATGTTTTTATCCAGTTAGACTTGTTATTTTTTCTGATTACACTGATATAGCATACTGATAGTTTTATTCAGCATGTTTTGAATTATTAATCAAAAACAAAAAGATTGCAGGTAAGTATGTATTCCTTTAGAGTTTAAACATTTTGCATTAGCAAAGAGGGCCGTGGATGAAAACAATAGAAACTGTCATTATTTTGGCTAATGTCATTATTTATGCATCAACATTGAGTATTTTTACGTTAAAATGATATTCAATTTGGAAGAAAAATATGATGCTTGAATTATATTTAATGAGCAATAAAAGTGCAACGGTTACTATTAGAAAATATATGTATGTATTTTTAGGCTTTTTCTTTTCCTTTTATATTGTCCAAGTTTTTTAAAATTTTTAATGTTATTTGAACAACTTTGTAATACTTTGACAATGCTAATCAGTGTTATTCAGTGTTATTCTGTAAGCCATTGAAAAGTATTCAATATTGGATATTTCCCAATAATTGGAAAGATTCCAATGACCTTCAGTGTTATTCTGTAAGCCATTGAAAAGTTCCCAATATTGAATAGATTCCAATTTATGTTTCAATCACATTTCCAAGGGTGTTTCCAATATTGAGAAATTTTGCAATTCTGTAAACCATATTGGGAACATTCAATCTTAGTCACTAAATTTAAAACGGTTAGTACAATTATTGACAAATAGTGCGTAATAAATTTGAAAGAAGAAGAAGATTAACCTCACTTTTGTTGTTTTTGCGCCATTCTGCGGTGTATTTTGAATTGTGATTTGTGGTCGCGAAAATTTGGTGATATGGCCCCTGCTGAAAGAACAAGTCCACAGCAATTTGCCATATATGCTCGTTATTTAAAACAGTATCCTCTTCTACGAACGGGCAAATTCACGTCTTTGGTTGGCCCAGATGAATTAAAAATAATTTGGGGCGACAATTACAATTATCGTGCATTTGAAATATTTATTGTTTGATTAATTTAGAAATATTTTATTTTTAATTTATCACATTGTTTTGAATACTCACACTTTAATTATATTTTCGACTGGTTACAGAATGCGAAAATGACAAGGTCATTGGAATCTTTCCAATTATTGGGAAATATCCAATATTGAATACTTTTCAATGGCTTACAGAATAACACTGCTTGTCATTTTCGTATTCTGTAACCACAATGAATTCAATTTATTGAATCAATATCTTGAAAATCTTAACAACCGATTTTTGCTCTTGTTATTAAGTTTGCAATAGAACATAACCTCAAACGTTTATTTTGAATAACTGATTTGTGCAACGATAGAAGGCGTCTGAAGGCGTTTGTAATTCATAATGAATAGACAATTTATTTTCATTATAAATGCAGTCGAAAATATAATAGAAGTGTGAGTATTCAAAATAATGTGATAAATTAAAAATAAAATATTTCTAAATTAATCAAACAATAAATACTTCAAATGCACGATAATTGTAATTGTCGCCCCAAATTATTTTTAATTCATCTGGGCCACCCAAAGACGTGAATTTGCCCGTTCGTAGAAGATGATACTGTTTTAAATAACGAACATATATGGCAAATTGCTGTGGACTTGTTCTTTTAGCAGGGGCCATATCACCAAATTTTCGGGACCACAAATCACAATTCAAAATACACCGCAGAATGGCGCAAAACCAACAAAAGTGAGGTTAATCTTCTTCTTCTTTCAAATTTATTACGCACTATTTGTCAATAATTGTACTAACCGTTTTAAATTTAGTGACTAAGATTGAATGTTCCCAATATGGTTTACAGAATTGCAAAATTTCTCAATATTGGAAACACCCTTGGAAATGTGATTGAAACATAAATTGGAATCTATTCAATATTGGGAACTTTTCAATGGCTTACAGAATAACACTGATTCTGTAAGCCATTGAAAAGTATTCAATATTGGATATTTCCCAATAATTGGAAAGATTCCAATTGTCATTTTCGTATTCTGTAACCACAATGAATTCAATTTATTGAATCAATATCTTGAAAATCTTAACAACCGATTTTTGCTCTTGTTATTAAGTTTTCAATAGAACATAACCTCAAACGTTTATTTTGAATAACTGATTTGTGCAACGATGAAAGGCGTTTGTAATTCATAATGAATAGACAATTTATTTTCATTATAAATGCAGTCGAAAATATAATTGAAGTGTGAGTATTCAAAACAATGTGATAAATTAAAAATAAAATATTTCTAAATTAATCAAACAATAAATACTTCAAATGCACGATAATAATTGTAATTGTCGCCCCAAATTATTTTTAATTCATCTGGGCCAACCAAAGACGTAAATTTGCCCGTTCGTAGAAGAGGATACTGTTTTAAATAACGAACATATTATTATATGGCAAATTGCTGTGGACTTGTTCTTTCAGCAGGGGCCATATCACCAAATTTTCGCGACCACAAATCACAATTCAAAATACACCGCAGAATGGCGCAAAAACAACAAAAGTGAGGTTAATCTTCTTCATCTTTCAAATTTATTACGCACTATTTGTCAATAATTGTACTAACCGTTTTAAATTTAGTGACTAAGATTGAATGTTCCCAATATGGTTTACAGAATTGCAAAATTTCTCAATATTGGAAACACCCTTGGAAATGTGATTGAAACATAAATTGGAATCTATTCAATATTGGGAACTTTTCAATGGCTTACAGAATAACACTGAAAGTCTTTTTTTTTGTAAGATCAACAGCAATCAAGTTTTTATTATTATTTATTATTATTATTATTGTTATATTATTATTTGGGAAACTAAACATTTTACATCCAGTTTTATTGATATGATCACACTTAGGTGCAAAGCACAAACCCGTGTTTAAAATTAAGCACAAAAACGAGTTTATTAGAAAAAATAGGAGAGAAAACTTAAGTTAAATCAAGTTCATTGCCAAAATGAACGAACATGAATTAAGTGTTTGAAGTTAGCTGCAAACTCTTAATTTGAACTTTTGCATTCTTTATTCCTATTGGAGGAAGCTTCCGTCATTTTACATATTAATTTATAAAACTAAAATAAAGTTTTTATAAATCATACGTGGATACATATATTTTAACATACACTGCCGCTCAATTGAAGTGGTCCAGTGGAAATTAGGGTCAACTTTAAGTTCGAATATCTTTCGATAGGGGCATCGTAAAGACATGATTTTTTTTTTGTTCTATAGGTACATGTTTCAGCAATACGAAGCCTATGTCATAATATTATCAGCTCATTAATTCGGAGAGTGACAGATGTAAAAGTGAGGCTATGTTTTTTCGGTAAAGTTTGAAGTCGCCTATGGGTTTTCCTAGATGACCTTGAAAAACGACAATATGGTCAGTTTGTAGCCTTATTATTTGTCTTTAATTTCTTTTTTGATTCATAACGCTAACTCAATTAATTATGACATTTTCATCCAAAACCAATTTATTCAACAATACAATAACAATAATTAACAAAACTAAGACAAGACTAAAGACTAAAAAAAAAACTTCAAACTTAATAACGGGTTGGTCCACCTCTCGCTGTTATTACAGCTTGACATCTTCGGGGCATACTGTCTATGCAGTTATCAATTATCCTTTGTTCAACTAAAGGCCATTCTTCTTCAATTACAACAGCCAATTCCCGAAGATTATTTGGCCGTAAAGCGCGTTTAATTATACGCCTTCCGAGTGCGTCCCAAATGTGCTCGATTGGGTTCAAGTCCGGCGAGCGGGAGGGCCATATCATTCGTGTAATTTCTTCTTGTTCAAAAAACTGGTTAACTATTCGAGCCCGATGTGGTCTCGCGTTGTCGTCCATATAAATCAAATCAGGTCCTTTCTGATTTGCAAATGGTAACACAATCGGTCGCAAAATTTGGTTAAGGTACCTATCAGCGTTAACAGTTTCATTTGCAAAAACTATCAACTCAGTTCTTCCTCCTCTATATATACCTCCCCAAATTGTAACAGATCCTCCTCCATATGGTTCATGCTCAACCATGCAATTTTCCTGATAGCGTTCATTCCCTTCTCGCCAGACTCTTACCCGTCCATCTGATCCTCGCAATTTGAATCTCGATTCATCAGTAAATAAACAGTTTCCCCCCTCTCTATTCAATTCTATTGAATTGAATGTTCTCTTGAAAAATTCAACCGGTCTCTTCTGTGATCTCTATTTAGGGGAGGATGTCGGACAGGTCTTCTAAACATCAAATTTGACGCATTTAATCTCCTTCGAACTGTTGGCGCAGAAACTTCTATGGCATCTGCCTGCATTAAACGCACTGCTATTTCTGGAGACGTAACGGTCCTTTGTCTTCTAGCTGCCTGACTGATAAATCGATCCATTCTTGCCGTGGTCAATCTAGGACGACCTCCATCATGTCGATATGTCACTGAATTTGTGGCCTGGAACCTTCTCCAAGCACGTCCGATGACAGAATGGGAAACACCAAATCTTTCACATACTTCTCTATGAGATTGACCAGCTTACAACAACCCTATCGCTTGGTTTCACTGTTCGAAACCTAATCTCGGCATTTTTTAATGGATCAATCTGACAGCAAAATTAGCTCAATTCTGGTTGTCATGTAAATAACATCTTTTGTTTTGAGCCTACTTACCCCAAAGCCTACTTTTAAATGGTATAAAATGAAAATGTGGCAACGATAACCGCGTTGTATACGGAGGTGATTGGCGATCACTGAAAAAATGCAGGATTCCAGGAAAATGGCTCTAAGGTCATAATTAATAGAGTTAGCGTTATGAGTAAAAAAAGAAATTAAAGACAAAACTGACCATATTGTCGTTTTTCAAGGTCATCTAGGAAAACCCATAGGCGACTTCAAACTTTACCGAAAAAACATAGCCTCACTTTTACATCTGACACTCTCCGAATTAATGAGCTGAGGATATTATGACATAGGCCTCGTATTGCTGAAACATGTACTACCGCGGCCGAAAAAAAGTAATCGATTTTTTATCAAGTAGTATGTTTTTTCGAAAAATTTTTCTTTGTAAATGGGAGTGTTTACATCAGTTATGTCAATTAAATTATTTTGACAAGAAATCATTGGTGGGGTCGTATTTATTAAAAAAAAAACTAATAAGAAATAAGTTGTTAATATTTTTTAATTATAAGAAAACAATTAATTAGTATGGTTTTGAGAGAAGCAGAAAAAAAGCTACATCATCACCACACTTGGAGAAGGGTGGTCTTAAAAACGCATGGCAAGTCAAATTAATTGCAGCAAAGGCTCAATTCAAAAACTAAACAAAAAAACAGACCTTCCGCTATTATCTGTTTTGTACAAATATTCTTCATCAAACTTTTGACCCCTAGGACGGTAAACTCGCAGTTGACCATTGTAGCAGGACTGAAATATCTTTTCATCGGAAAAGACCACTCTCTCCCAATAACGATCTTATTCATTAATAAAAGTATTTGCAAAGTGCATTCTTGCCTCTTTATTATCATCTGTTAGTCGGTGCTTTTTAGCACTGGCACCGAGACTGGCACAGTTAAATAAACCTTGCTCTCGCAACCGTTTTCTTGCTGTCCTAACAGACGCTGGGAAGTTAGTTTGCGCTTTGGCTTCAATAGAATTAGATAATGGGTTTAAATTCATTGTCGTTTTCTAGAGAACTCTTTCTTGGCCGCCCAGAACCCACTGCCCTGCTCAGATCATGAGTTTCTTTCCACTTTTTGTTTAGTTTTTGAATCGTGCTTTTGCTGCAATTAATTTCACTTGCTATTCGTTGTTGAGATCACCCTTCTCCAAGTTTGGCGATGATGTAGCCCTCGATGTAGCCTTTTTCTTCTTCACTCAAAACATGATAAGGCATGATTATTATAATACAAAATTTATTTTTGCTTAATATGACAATGACGTTGACACTATCGCGGCCGAAAAAAAGTAATCGACTGATTTTCCCGTTGTAACTATGATTCTATTCAGTGTCGCATCACTCCCAATATTTTAACATTGGAAATGTTTTTGTTTTCGTATAGGGGGTTGAAAATCAGTTTCATATTGCATATTATGAAGCATGAATTATAGAAACAGTGGCGACAACAGAGTGACCAATTTTTGATTGGTTGTCTAAATCACGTGGTACCGGCAGTTATGTTATTATTTTTTTATAGGCGTCTTCTTGTCGAGAAAATCCCAACGGCTATATCTCGTTGCGATTCTTTGAATATTTAAAAAGTTATTAGCGTTTCAATATCCCATGTCGAAGAGTTTTGTAAATTTTGCGAAATTAAAAAGGCCGAATGCGCGCGCAGAACCCTCCAAATTTCATGCGCGTGCAGGTCTTGCCAAAACTTTAAAATTTTTCGTTAACGTCACAAATGTCACTTTTTAGTTAGGATCTGCTGACCTCAAACTCGCAGCTGGACCACACAATTCACGATGTACTTTCAAGTTGGACTTTCGAGCTTGGATTTATTGCCAGAACGGCGGCCCGTCGGCCCGTCGGCCTGTTTTCGTTTGGAAATAAGGTTTAAAATTTTCGTGTTTTCGCAAAATTCGCCAAAAAATCCATAGTGCGTCCGATAGATTACACCTTATAGTCGATCCAACGAAATTTAATGATTTCTTAATATCGGTCCTAGGACGGAACCGAGTACAGTTTCGGACTCGGGGCGACTTCAGGACCCCGAAACAATTTTCTTTTTCTCGATAGTGCCTTTCCTTCACTTTGACATTTAATTGTATCGAGTATTGTATCCAAGTAAGAAACTGCATGTTTCAAGAGCAGGATTAAACAAATGTTTTTAGTTTCCTAGTAGGGGGTCGAAAATCAGTTTCATTGCTGAATGACGTAACGCGTGAGATTTCAGTGGTTTCAGAACGATAGACGACAAAATTACACTTTTTTGTTCACTCCTATTGAGCCTAAAATCAGAGCGTGACCGTGCAATTCAGGATGTAGTTCTAAGTTCGACCCTCTACCTTGTATTTCTTACCAAAACAGTCTCTCGGAAATTCGTTTGGAAATAATATTTGAAGTTTTCGTGTTTTTGCAATTGTTTCAATTTTGTCAATGGCTTGCGATTTGACAAATCATAGAGGTGGATTTAGGATCGGGGTTGCTCTGGCAGGTTGCCGATACCTGATTTGTACGTATTACGGAGTGTTAGAGGTTTGAGTGCTATTAATTTAACATGAGGTAGATTAAGCAAAAGTAAACAAACAATTAATTATTACATGGGAATTTATCGCTGCGTTAGAAAAGTCACGCCCAACAATCTTCAAGACAACTTAACATAGAGAAGCACGTCGAACAGCTTATTTCCTTTTGTCTCGTCGAAATATGTATAGCCGAAAACCATATGTAACTTAAAATTTTGTCGTTTTTCGCAATTTACAAAGATAGCGGTGACTTGAAGGAAAATAAAATATATGTTTAACTCCTCTTTCAATGCCTGATCCAATGATTCACACGGTTACAGTACAGGCAAAATGTACCGAAATTAATCAAATAAGCAAGAAAATCGCGAAATCTTTGTAACTCTATACTTGTCATTTATGTAGGTAATTTGAAGGTGGATTTTTATTTCATCCACATTTTTACGACGTATGTTAACTACGTGAAAACCAAATTTAGGCAAAATTCAGTAATCGTAGCCCTCCCTCAAGAAAAGTTTTTGTCAAATGATATAAACGAAATCCGATTAATTTCATTGTTGCCAAAAATTCTTCAAAACAAAGGATTGTTTGTAAAACAAGCTGTAGATGATGTGGATTCACCTATTGTTAGAATAGTTGAATTGAAATGTGTACTTAGTTGATGAGGACGTTGATCTCCTTGTTTTATTAATCGCTTTAACTCCAGAAGAAAAAGATATACTTTTCATAAGGCCAGGAACAGGAAAAATTATATGGAAAATTCTTTCTTCGTCAGAAATCCAGAAATGACAAGAACGTATAAAAATAGTTATTTACATTACTAGATGCGAAAGGTTACTTTAAGGTGTGAGGTGATTTTTGAATAGTCGAGGCGAAGCCGAGACCTTTCAAAAAACACCGAATACTTAAAAGGGTTTTCGCATCGTGAATGTATTATATTTTTTCTACTATACCAAAAAAAATTATGGGATTTACTAATTTAAAACTAATTATTTCATGAAATTAATTGACGTTTTTAATAAATTTTATAGTTTAGGAGGCTGCCTGTGAAAATTGTTTCCATGGCAACGAAATATTACACATTTTAAATCTGGTGGCTTCAAACTAAAATAAACAAATACATATGTTTTGTGGCGATATTGCTTGTGCCTTGTTTTAATAATAATAATAATAATAATAATATCTCTTTATTTAGCACTTGGCCAGTAAATTACATATAAATTTATCTTATCAGGTACAGCCTTCCATATTCCTTAAATAACTCAACACTTCATGCTTAAAAATATTTAAATTTGGTGAGCCCTCAGGAAGGGCATTGAAGAGACGAACACCCTCGAAAAATAACGATTTTTGTAAAAATGACAGTTTAACTGTGTTTTACCCCAAGAAATCCAAAGCAAGGTATATGCAAACTTATGAAGCGTTTTTAAAATGGAGTAGGTAGGTACTACGTGCCGACAAAAATGTTGGCGTACTTCCTAGAAAGAACTTTCTTTATTAATAGAAAATTGTTTAGTTGTATTAATTTGTTCAAATAGGACGAATTTATTTCGTTTAAATTTGTTTTTCTACTTTTCTGTCCTGCCCGCAGTTTTATTTTCGTAGATAGCAACGCCTTAGCAACCAGGTAACTCGAATGTTTACTTTCGTTATCGCGCGTGTTGCTAGAGTTACAAAGTTCATTTATATAGACGGTAGTAGAAAAATACAATTTTACTGACTCATGCCTTCAGTGGTTATGATACCACGTCTAGAATATTTCAGAAAGAAAAATTAAAAGTCATCAAACTTCTTCAGAAAGAAATGCAGTTAGTTAATGTAGTAAGAACTTTCAATGGCAAGAATTCAACCCCCTCACAAGTAAAATAGGCTGGTGAAACTCTTTTCCTACTTGTATACGGTGCAAAGAAAATCACAAATGTCTCACTCAACTCATACAGATTTAATCAATTAAAAAAATCGCTGCACAAACAAAAATCAAAGTTGGAATTATTACCACCAACTTCAGAGGCAGTCGCTTAATATTCATTACGAGTATTCTACAAAATTCAGAAATGACTTGGCAATGAAAAATTCCACAACAGAGGGTATAGAAGAAAATTAACGGCTCCTTACAAACTGTGACAACACTTTTTGTGCCAACAGCAGAATCAATATTGCAGCTTATCTCCTGCAACCGCAACAGAAAAGCAGGTTGAAGATGCTCACAAATTTACGGAAATTGTCAGGGAGTGCGATGTCTAAATTCATACATGGATAAAATTATCGAGGAACTAAACGACGCAGAAGATTTAGATGCTATCGATCCTGATCTTCTTTAGATACAAAGTGTGTTTCATTCAATATATATAAAATTTTAAACAACTCGATAATCCTCACTTGTACAATGATTATGTACTTTTTCATTTTGCAGAATATACTCACAGATAAACAAGCAGAAAATGAAGGAAACCAACATAAAATTGGTAAAAGAATGTAATAAAAAAGTCAAAAATTAATATTTCTCCTTAAATGAAAATATTCTTATTTTTTTGAAAATTTCTCATGGTTCAATTGCCAATTTTT
The DNA here is from genome assembly GCA_963680705.1 of Rhagium mordax. Classification (NCBI taxonomy): domain Eukaryota; kingdom Metazoa; phylum Arthropoda; class Insecta; order Coleoptera; family Cerambycidae; genus Rhagium; species Rhagium mordax. Next base: position 35,230,571 of record OY796661.1, on the reverse strand, counting down.
ATTATGCATGTGAAAAACCTAGTTCATCCCACGATTTTTCAAGTAGGCAGCTCCGACACACCCCTTACGGTTCGGGACTCTTTAAGTTTCTTGAAATATAGGTATATATTTTTAAACGTATATATCAAGTTTCAACGAATTCACTCTTTTGGACACTTTTCCTGTACTATTAGGTGCGTTTAATAGTTTGCGATTAATCGATATCGGTATTTGTAATTGTTAGGAATCACTTTTCATCTTCCCGAAATTATATTAAATTATTTCAGTTTTAACATTAAAAATGTTTGTTATTGAAAAAAATTTGTATAATACCATTTTAGTTTTCATTATGAGAATGTGTTTGTTAATAAAATAACTTTTTATTTTAATTTCTAAATAAAACTACTGATAATAAGATTTTACTTTTTGAAAATGTTTTGTGTTAATGAAATAAGTATTTACTACTTTGCAACAAATTTTCATTTTTATCACATCCGAAATATCACAAGATTTGCGTTCTACTTCGTCATTTCCAATGTCTCCTCCGGTTGCATCTTTGCGAAGGACTGTGAATTTTTTTTATTAGTATCAATGTCATTGTCATAATAAGCAAAAATAAATTTGTTATTACTTAATCATGCCTTATCATGTTTTGAGTGAAGAAGAAAAAGGCTACATCATCGCCAAACTTGGGGAAGTTTGGTCTCAACAACACATAGCAAGTGAAATTAATTGCAGCAAAAGCATACGATTCAAAAACTAAACAAAAAGTGGATAGAAACTCATGATCTGAGCAGTGCAGTGGGTTCTGGGCGGCCAAGAAAGAGTACTCTAGAAAACGACAATACCCTGGTATTAACTATGTGAATTTAAACCCATTTTCTAATTCTATTGAAGCCAAAGGGCAAACCAACTTCCCAGCGTCTGGTAGGACAGCAAGAAAACGCGCGGTTGCGAGAGCAAGGTCTATTTAACTGTGCCAGTGCTAAAAAGCCCCGACTAATTATAAAGAGGCCAGAATGGAGTTTGCAAATACTTTTATTAATGAAAACGATAGTTATTGGGAGTGAGTGGTATATAAGTTTGATGAAGAATTTGCACAAAACAGATAATACCGGAAGGTATTCTGTCTTTTTGTTTAGTTTTTGAATTGTGCCTTTCCTGCAATTAATTTCACTTGCTATGCGTTGTTAAGACCACCCTTCTCCAAGTTTGGCGCTGATGTAGCCTTTTTCTGCTTCTCTCAAAGCCATACTAATCCTTATAATTAAAAAATATTAACAACTTTCTTATTAGTTTTTTTTAAATAAATACGACCCCACCAATGATTTCTTGTCAAAATAATTTAAATGACATAACTGATGTAAAAACTCCCATTTACAAAGGAAAATTTTTCGAAAAAACATACTACTTGATAAAAAATCGATTACTTTTTTTCGACCGCGATAGTACCTATAGAACAAAAAAAAAATCATGTCTTTACGATCCCTATATCGAAAGATATTCGAACTTAAAGTTGACCCTAATTTCCACTGGACCACTCAATTGAGCGGTAGTGTATTTCTTAAATGTGAAATAGGTATTGGAAGTCCTTAAATAGTATTTCAACATACAGAAATACTATAAAATTCCCGACAATGTTTTAGTACTACATATTATAGCCCTTATGGACAATGCAATACGGCTCAGATTCCAGCATTACAATTTCAGCCGTAAACTTGTATGCCAGTAGAAGTGGGGGTCGTGACGTCACAACTAATGGAGTCTATAGATAATAGAGGGTATTTGACAGTTATTAGCACAAACTAGATCCCAGGATGATATTCAGCTACGTCATCGTGAGCTTACATATTTAACAGGTTTTTGATACCTTTATCACGGTATCAACCCATCGCACCCATCGCAGATCCATCAAGTAGATTTAGGTTCCCTTTAAGACAGAATACAAACATTCAATAACATACCAAGGGTTTAAAATAATGTAAGATATGTGACCTAAATGAATTTACCATATACAACGTGTCCCACTTAAAATGCCCCCCCCTCTAACTCCTTTATTAATTAACAAAAAAATTTGAAACTTGGCAATGTTAGTAAATCCGAGGTGGTGACTCGAAATTTAAAGCCTACGTTAATTTTTCACTTCCGGTTCATACCGGAAGTGATACCAACTTCCTTATTTAAATAGGGAATCCTATAAAATTTTCAAATATTCGATTAGCCCTTAATTTTTTGAATACGTGCATATAGCACTATGTGGGTCTGGCATCAAAACTGTGCAAGATATTACCAAAAATGACATGTGCGATAGAATACAAGTTTACGTATCTGTTTTACTAAACATCGAGATTCCCAAGGTTTGTAAAGCATTTTATGTCCTACCACGTTATAAAGGACTGTTTATGACATAGTTTTGCCCCCGGTTTTGCGGCTATAAAGCACCTCTTTATTGTACTAGTAAAATAAAGTTAACTTTACAACTGTTATGCCAGATTTTGACGTTTTCAAATTAATATGTTCAACTGTCAACGTCAACACAATAAATTACAACAGTCATAAAAATGTCATTGTGTTGACATTGACAGTTGAACATATTAATTTGAAAACGTCAAAATCTGGCATAACAGTTGTAAAGTTAACTTTATTTTACTAGTACAATAAAGAGGTACTTTATAGCGGCAAAATCGAGGGCAAAACTATGTCATAAACAGTCCTTTATAACGTGGTCGGACATAAAATGCTTTACAAACCTTGGGAATCTCGATGTTTAGTAAAACAAATACGTAAACTTGTATTCTATCGCACATGACATTTTTGGTAATATCTTGCACAGTTTTGATGCCAGACCCACATAGTGCTATATGCACGTATTCAAAAAATTAAGGGCTAATCGAATATTTGAAAATTTTATAGGATTCCCTATTTAAATAAGGAAGTTGGTATCACTTCCGGTATGAACCGGAAGTGAAAAATTAACGTAAGCTTTAAATTTCGAGTCACCACCTCGGATTTACTAACATTGCCAAGTTTCAAAATTTTTTGTTAATTAATAAAGGAGATAGAGGGGGGGGCACTTTAAGTGGGACACGTTGTATATTTCAAAATATTTTACAATTATCTACCTTTGCGCTCTCTATCCCTCTGTTTTTGAAAGTTTTCAAAATATTCTATAGGAGAGCCATGATCTTTGGACGAAAACAGGCTAAAACATTCTGTATGACGTAAGTATCAAGTCAAGTATGTCGATTACGGTTTGGTTGGTATTAGTAAGAAACTCTGAATCTGATTTTTTTTCAATTATGCAGGGTTGACCTAAAAGTACGAAAGTCGTCACGGATTTGGAATAAGGTAGAATATATTTCCAGTGGGAATTTACACAATTTTTATTCTTCGAAACAAGTTTTTCACCATTTGATATTATATTGCTTTTCTGACGTCAGATCCACAACGTCAGGAAAATATCATCTTTTCAGTATGGCTGGGTCGATACCGATCCTCAGTATCAGATACCTGCCGATACTTACTAATTTTCGATACTTGCCAATACATACAAGTTCAGATACAAAAGTATCTGATTTCAGATACTTTTATATCTCGACTTAACTCTCTACAGTCTCCACCACCATTCGACCTACAGGAGAGATAAATATTCGACCGGCCCGCCGCACACTGGGCAGAATCAGAAATTTACTGTTAAAAAATCGCTTTATCGAATCAGCATAATTTTTTTTAAAATACTCGTAACGAAATTGTGAAAATATCTCTATTTTTGAAATACAACCTCAAAATTGTCCAATAGGGATTGGAGAGAGTTGAAATTTCGATATTCACGTGATTAGTGTTTACAGTTTCAACATTCGTTTTCTGGGAGTTTGAGCGTCGCCAGAAAACCAGGGCCAATCACCGACGCCAGGAGACGAGCAACACCCAACCTGGAAATGTTGCCGAGCTCTAAGAGTAGGGATTTTTTACTTTCCTAACATTTAATAGACAAAGGACCGACTGCTTTACATTCCCTCTGAAGGGAATATCCTCAATACAACTCTCGCCTACAGGTGTATAGCTTCTGCGACATAGCTGATATACAAGCCGCTAGAAGTGGGGAAACGAGAATGCGTCCTTTTTTGATGGTCTCCATCCAAATACTAAACGTTTCCGCCGTTGTTTGGTTTTCGCATTCGATACGAGGGTGTCAAGTCGGACCTCCGCTCGCTGCCCTTCCTTGGGTTTGATAGCAGTACAATTCCAATTGTGTTTATAGTTTTTGAAGTGATTCCCATTAGGAAAATACATGCTATGATAGATACAATTTAAATTATGTATACACTAATATATACTGTACTAAATCTAACAAAAATTGCTTGTGTAGTGAAACAACATGCTTTTAATTTCGAAAACAAAGCTTTTGTATTCGAATGAATCGGAAGGATATTAAATCTGCTACAACAAATGCTGGAGAAGTGAGGCATTCATGATTGCTTTTAAAAAACTCACAATATGTACCGTCTTTCATTTCATTGCACTATTAAAGTGCAAAAATGCTGTTGTACTTTATTTATGTATTTATTATATAATATAATATATATATAGGGTGATTCATGGTGGATGGAGTGTTAGAAGAATATGGAGAACGGGTATAACCTTTTGAGAATTTGGATGCCAAAGGTAAGAGAGTTTGATTTGTCAGGTTAAAACATTATCGATAGCGCGGCGTTCCCAATTGTAGGTAAAACTGGCAACATCTTCGTTATTTTAAATGTTAAATTATTTACAGTCTATACATTGGAAATAGCAATTTTATCCGAATACAAAATACTATCAGATGTTTTTACTTGACATACACCATTACAACTAAAGACCGCGTCGATCTGCTGGACTAAATGTAGATTTTCGTTTTTCTTTCTAGCGTCTTTTGCTTCTGCTTGCTAATTCCCAAAGTTATAATAAAAGAACATAAAACAAATCAAATATAAAATGTGGTTTGCTACTAATTTTATATAGATGTGGAAATTTATTGATGGATTGTTAGCTATATCGATAAATTAACTTTCTGTTATGTAATTATAATTTGGTTTGAAAAATATTATGACAATAGAAAATGAAAGGGACATGATTAAGAGTGATAGAGTGTTGCCTAATGTAACGTATCGGGTAATATATCTTTGTATTTATATCGGCAACTGCGAATAAATCATAAAAAATGTATGAAAGTGTCTCCAACATCTGTCATTAGTTAAAGGTGTGGCATAGTTTTTATATTGAATGTCAAATTAGTCGTCCACTGTACGTACTATAGCGGCCGAAAAAAAGTAATCGACTGATTTTCCCGTTGTAATTATGGTTCTATTCAGTGTCGCATCAATCCCAATATTTTTTATACTAGTGTCAACGTCATTGTCATATTAAGCAAAAATAAATTTTGTATTATAATAATCATGCCTTATCATGTTTTGAGTGAAGAAGAAAAAGGCTATATCGAGGGCTACATCATCGCCAAACTTGGAGAAGGGTGGTCTCAACAACGAATAGCAAGTGAAATTAATTGCAGCAAAAGCACGATTCAAAAACTAAACAAAAAGTGGAAAGAAACTCATGATCTGATCAGGGCAGTGGGTTCTGGGTGGCCAAGAAAGAGTTATCTAGAAAACGACTATACCCTGGTTAACTATGTGAATTTAAACTCATTTTCTAATTCTATTGGAGCCAAAGAGCAAACCAACTTCCCAGCGTCTGTTAGGACAGCAGGAAAACGGTTGCGAGAGCAAGGTCTATTTAACTGTGCCAGTGCTAAAAAGCACCGACTAACAGATGATAATAAAGAGGCAAGAATGCAGTTTGCAAATACTTTTATTAATGAATAAGATCGTTACTGGGAGAGAGTGGTTTTTCCGACGAAAAGATATTTCAGTCCTGCTCCAATGGTCAACTGCGAGTTTATCATCCCAGAGGTCATAAGTTTGATGAAGAATATTTGTACAAAACAGATAATAGTGGAAGGTCTGTCTTTTTGTTTAGTTTTTGAATTGAGCCTTTGCTGCAATTAATTTGACTTGCCATGCGTTGTTAAGACCACCCTTCTCCAAGTGTGGTGAAGATATAGCTTTTTTCTGCTTCTCTCAAAACCATACTAATTAATTGTTTTCTTATAATTAAAAAATATTAACAACTTATTTCTTATTATTTTTTTTTAATAAATACGACCCCACCAATGATTTCTTGTCAAAATAATTTAATTGACATAACTGATGTAAACACTCCAATTTACAAAGGGAAATTTTTCGAAAAAACATACTACTTGATAAAAAATCGATTACTTTTTTTCGGCCGCGATGTACATACAAAAATCCATTTTAATATCTCCCTTTGTTTATTTCTGAAAACTTTAACGTTCTGCATCCTGCATACCAAGGCTCCAAACAAATATTTATCAACATTTTTAACACTATTATGTTAAGTATATGCCGTACATAATTAATGCGAAATAAACTCATAAAAAAACACTACACAACTAGTTAAAGTAAAGAGAGGTTTGGAGGGTTGTTATGTGTATATCTATTTCAACCATATAAAATATTGGTGTTAATTACCTATATTTAGGGTCGAATTCTGCCGTCTTGTTAATTTTAAGTAGTTATATAATTTAGCTGGATACGATTGTGTCAATAATTGTTTCAATGGAAGTTACTAATCAAAGAAATTTATACAAGGTAAAAAACGAGTAGTTAGAAATGCAACTGCCACCACATAATTAATATGAATCAATTATTACTGATTAAATGAAACATAATAACGTATAGATGAATAGGTAACACCACCGCGCGCCGTTATAAAACTAACAGAAAATAAAATAAAAAACAAATAATTTTTCCATGTGACACTTTTTTATTTTTAAAAATTGAAAGTTCCCTTGTAACAAGTACGGTATTTTAACTTTTAATTATAAAACTTACTAACGTAAAGATAAACTAACTTGTTTTTTAATTCACTTGTCAAACCAAATTGTTCAAAATCGAGTACATTTTTAACCATCAATATACCTAATAAAAAATCGTAATTTGAAATACACTATACTCATTTATAAATTGTTTAAAATTGGTACTCTGTAAGTAAATAATCGTAACACTTATTTGGATTACTTCACTCCGTTCCATTTTTTATAACAAAGGCTTATTTCTAATTTCTTGGTCAATACGTATAAAATTAAATTCTTCGTTCTGGGATTTATATGTCGCTCAGATCTTATTTTTTTAAGTTTTATGGTTTTTCATTACTTCAATTTTCTTAGTCTTCTAATATTACATCAAAAACTAACATGGTGCTATCCAACAGCCGTTGATTAGAAACTATTGTTAACATTTTTATATTCTCGATTTCAACCACTTTTAAAAGAAATAATTTAGTGGTTACTTATGTTTTACTTATGTTCAATTATGTTATTTTAAATAGTACATACCAATAAATAAAAGTTATTGTATTTGCAATACACAATAAACGGTGTTCGCCAAAAAGTCTGCACCATATATGGGAAATTATTTTGTTATTGACTTTCAGAAAAATGGTATACTTGATAGAAGCTTGTGCATAGTCTGAAATGAGTAAATGTCTACAAAGTTTGTGTTAGTCCGGGCGCTTAGGTCGGAAAATCAAATTATATAAAATTGGCTCAAGAGTAAACCACCCTTATTTTTGAAGATATCGAAAAATGTTATTTGAAGGGGTCCAGTGACCTTTAAGTACGGCCGATTTTTGAAATTTTCTAAAAAGCAGTGGATGGTAAAAGGATTATAGAATAGTAAAAAAAAAAAAATCGTTGGATGAACCATATACAGGGGAGAAAAAAATTAAAAGGTAATTATTTGCAAAGCTAGAAGATGCTTAAAATTCGCTGAAATTTTGGCTACGCCCCCCCTAAATTAGGTCTTCTGAACACGAATATGCAGTTTTTTTCTTCGGAGACGTATGGTTTTTCCAAAAAAAAAATATTTTTGGTGAATTTTTACTTCCATTTCTATCACTTTATACACTTTAAATACGACTTTTTACACAAATTATATTCTTAAAATTATTCTATAATGCACAGGGGCACAGTTTTTTCAAAAATAATTTCTTTCGAAAGAACCATTCTAACCTAACCTAACCTCACGAAATCCGTATGAAGACGTAATTTAATCATTTTAATAATAATAATAATAATAAATTCTTTATTGCTGTAGATCTTACAAGAAAAAAAGACATTAGCATTGTCAAAAGTTTACAATAATTATTTGATAGTACAATGTATAAAAACACAAATAGTAAAATATACAAAAAAATTTAAAAATCTTATACGTGCGAGAGCGAAACAACAAAACATGCACATTAATAAATTTAAAAAAATATATATACAATATACCTTACACACACAATGTATTAAAATTTATGTATTTAAAAATTCGCTGACAATAAAACACATTTTCATTCAGGTATGACTTAAGTTGGTTTTTAAATAAATTAATTTGTTGTATGAATTTTAAATATACTGGCAGAGCATTGAAGTATTTAATAGAGTTATAATATGGTCCTTTCTCATAAAAAGTGTGATGATGGACTGGTACACTTAAATTAGTTCGGTGCCGTGTTCACATCGAGTTGTATATTTCATTATTTCTTATAAATATTCTGGGATTTTTTTTAACGAATAAGACTAATTTATAAATATATAGCGATGGGATGGTAAGTATATTCAGTTTCTTAAAATGCGATCTACACGATTCCCTATTGGAAATTTCCACTATACATCTGACAATACGTTTTTGAATTAAAAACACTCTCTGCCAGTGTACGGAAGATTCCCAAAATATTATGGCGTATTCCAAAACACTTTGTACATACGAGAAATAAAATATTCGTAAGCTATCTACTGATAGTTGATTTCCCAATAATCGAATTAAAGAGCAAGAAGAATTTAATCTGGATATTAAAATATTGATATAATTAACCCAACTTAATTTGCTGTCTAGAGTTACTCCAAGTATATTAGGAGTTACTCCTAATATATCATTATATAACATAACCATGTTGGCACACCTAACCTAACCTCAGAAAATCCGTATAAAGACGTTGTAATTGAATCATTTTATTATATCATTATATAACATAACCATGTTGGCACACCTAACCTAACCTCACGAAATCCGTATGAAGACGTTGTAATTGAATCATTTTATTATATCATTATATAACATAACCATGTTGGCACAACTAACCTAACCTCACGAAATCCGTGTTGTAATTTAATCATTTTAATATAGGCAGTGACTAGAGGTCCGCCGCGGCGGAACGAGAAGAATTTGTAGCAGGTACGCCGCGGCAGAAACGAGTTCTCCTTTATCAGGGGAATAACACACATATCTAACCTGCCTCCGGCTATCGCCTCCGGCTTCTAACTCGCAATAGACCTCATGTCATGCCTGATGCATTAAAAAAAAATCCTTTATCAGGGGAATAACACTCTTATCTAACCTGCCTCCGGCTATCGCCTCCGGCTTCTAACTCGCAATAGACCTCATGTCGTGCCTGATGCATTTAAAAAAAATTCCTTTAATCTAATAAAAAAAATTCCTTTATCAGGGGAATAACACACATATCTAACCTGCCTCCGGCTATCGCCTCCGGCTTCTAACTCGCAATAGACCTGATGCCTGATGCATTTTTAATAAAAAAAAACAAGGACGTGTAGGATTTGAACCCGGAACCTTATGCTTGTCAGCCCGGCTCGTTTCCGCTAGGCCATCGCACCACTGACAAAACATGAGTAAAGCAAGTTTTTTAAGAAACCGTTTCTGTTCCGCCGCGACGGACCTGCTAGAAATTCTTCTCGTTCCGCCGGCGGACCTCTAGTCACTACCTTTAATATATCATTATATAACATAACCATGTTAGCACACCTAACCTAACCTCACGAAATCTGTATAAAGACGTAATTTAATAATTTTATATATTATATAACATAACTATGTTGGCACAATAAAACTAACACAAAATCTACTCGGTCTATATTTAAATGTAGTTTAGAACTTTATCGATGTAAGTGAATGCATAATACCACATTCTAAAGTTAATGTTGGCCGAAATGATACGCGCGCACCTTCATAGTTTGTTATCAACACACGCCAAACGCAAGTCAGAATTAATCAGCTGTCAAACATGATTGCATTAAAACAGCTATTAATAATAAAATGAAGAAATATATGATAATAATCCTCATTTAACATTATTCGTAAGTAAATGAAAAATACATTTCTACTAAAATTATTGCAAAAAAGTTTTATTAAATGCGTACTTAAAGGTCACCGTCACCTATTTGAAGAAGTTGTTCATAATGCAAAGTTACATCCAAATAATATTTAATTAAAGCAATAACCCATAAACGTATGTTTATACGTAAACTATGGTTTTGGGCCATTGCTTCAATTTTGTGTGCAAGAGAAAATACAATAATACGCAAAATATCAACTCATCCACACGCCAAGTTAAAGTTTACTCGACTTTATGCAAAATAGAGCATTCTTAAGCAGTCTAATGTGAGCTGATCTCTCATAAATCGTATTAGATAGCATGACGAATTCAATCTCGATAGCAAAGTATTAGAATAAGATTCCCAATTTAAACTTACTGTCTAGTGTTACACCAAGAAACTTTACTTCGTCCGTCTGTATGATAGACAAACCTTTTAATTGAACATACAATGAGAAGTCAAGGTCAATGGTCGGAGAGAACAGAACGAGGGTTTTACTTTCGTTTAAAGTCAATCCATTAGAACAGCAATACTCTGACATATTTGATGATATTGTGTTGAGTTTACTAGCACAAAGAACTGTAGATACTTCAGCTACCACACACGAGTTATCATCAGCGTATTGATATACAGAGTCTATGTTCAAATAGTATTTTAAGTCATTAATTATATAATGAATAACAGCGGCCCCAGTATCGATCCTTGAGGTACATGTATTATTAACACCAAGAGAAGAGGTTATAAAGTTTGCGTCAGCGACACTGACACTAACGATAGCTGTAACAATTTGGAAATATAATGAAATTAGCAGCAATGTAAACTTTTATTTTAATATTGATTTGTTATATTTAATAATAAAGTTTTCGTAATGCTTTATACTTCTGTATATTTTCCGATACTTGTGCATGATAAATGGTAACTGAAAGTTCTTATATATTTCTTCCACAGGAGAAATAAAATAAAACTCCAGGCCATGTTTCTATACCAAAAAATGTCGTCTTATGAACATATGCATTAAGGGTCAATTTCCAGTGAGATTGAACGCAACCCGTCTGTCATGACAATAGTACGTACGGTTGCATAATTATGTGACGTCACACTAATGCGGTCCGTTACTGAACTAACAAAAACGGCCATTTTGTATCAAGTGCGTTTGAATTGTATTTAAAAGGAGAAACCACATATTTAATGCCGAGGGTTCAAATTAAAAGATCATAAGTTTATGAAGTCACGTCAAATTACTTTTAAACTATTACATCTTTTGTGACTTCGACCAGCCCGATTTAGAAAATTTTCAAAATCTTCAGTGTCATTATCGAATAGTTTCGTAGATTCTTTTCCAGAAGGCTTCGACATTATCAAGAGTCGGCAGATTTTCGACAACACGCTGTGGCTCTTGGAACAGGTGAGAGGGAATTGTTTGGCTAATGTATTTATTTTGTTCCAAATTCCGCACTCTCCTGGCCAAAGTCTTCTTTACAGCCAGCAGTCCTATCTAAACAGTGCTACTTAATTGTCTGCTGTACAGTTCGATTGAGAGGGTAGGGTCAGCGCCTTAGTCAGCAGTCACTCGCAGGACAGGTGAACAACTGCGCATTTGTTCAACACAAAACTCCCTTCTGATTGTTTTATCTATCAGCACGTTTTTGCTTACAACCTCTCAGTCACTTCTTAACACCATGCCATTTGTTTATTTGTTGGTAGACCGGATCAACAAACCTCAACAGCCTAGTGTACAAGATACGATTACATAATTTATAGTAGGATTTGAGGCAGGTAATCGGTCTGTAGTTTTGGGCCGATTAGATCTTTTTTTTGGGGAACAGCACAGTTCGTCCCACGACAAGCCAGTCCGGAATTTGTTACCCCTCTTCGTTCAATCATAATTTGAAAACTCGGGTAAGATGGTGGTGAGCATTGAAGTTTGCTATGGCTGGAGTGTCGTTATCGAATGGACTAGTCTAATAGATTCCCTTTTAGAAGACCTCAACATTATTAACAATTATTATTGTCGGAGATTCAGCAATACGCTGGCTCTTGCAACATATGAGATGGATTTGTTTGGAACAGTTTGTTTTGTTCCAAACTCTACACTCGACTAACCAACGTTTTCTTTATACGAGATAAGATTAATGCCATACTCCCCAAAAAAGAAACATGATGCAGCTACGGACACGTGTTTCGGAGTTATTGCTCCTCGTCAGCGTAGCGTAGCTAAATAAAGAATATAAGATCTAAAGCAATAACTAATAAAGGTTAGAAAGCACAGTACACAGTACTCAAATTCGTGCTTTCGTGCATCATGGACCACGATTGCAGCCTCAAATGACAGCAGTCGGCACATTGAGCTCTATGCGTACTGCTCTATTTCTACCTAGGCAACTACAAGCAAAAGAGTGAAGTTTAATAGGGTTAAATAATACACGAGATAAGATTAATGCCATATACCCCAAAAAAGAAACATGATGCAGCTACGGACTGCTGTCTTATCTCGTGTATTATTTAACCCTATTAAACTTCACTCTTTTGTTTGTATTTGCCTAGGTAGAAATAGAGCAGTACGCATAGAGCTCAATGTGCCGACTGCTGTCATTTGAGGCTGCAATCGTGGTCCATGATGCACGAAAGCACGAATTTGAGTACTGTGTACTGTGCTTTCTAACCTTTATTAGTTATTGCTTTAGATCTTATATTCTTTATTTAGCTACGTTACGCTGACGAGGAGCAATAACTCCGAAACACGTGTCCGTAGCTGCATCATGTTTCTTTTTTGGGGTATATGGCATTAATCTTATCTCGTGTATTATTTAACCCTATTAAACTTCACTCTTTTGTTTTCCTTATAGCCATAACAGCTCGAATTCCATTCAAATAGTACTGTTTGATGGTTTGCAGAACTGCTGAAGCTGACGTCAGTTGCCCGATGCTGGATAGTTTACCCGTGGTCTACGACATCTTACGGGGAGAGCTCCAGCAAATAATCTATAACCACTCCTCACATCCCGCAGAGTTAGTGTCTGTAGACTTCAGACTCGTGTGAGGGATCCCGGGATGATGCATTTGACGATGACGGTGATGCATTTGACCAGCCAACCGCTCTGCCGATTTTTAGCAGGCGGGCATGGACTTCAATGCCGAGAGCAGCGTGGGCTTCATACCCCCCATTACACCGGTTATCAGGACGACCATCTTGACAGAGTAGCGTGGGTATAGCACTGGGAGCTCGTACCTCGTTTCTCCTCCTCCCTCAAGGCGATGTGTGATGAGAACTCGATGACATACTTCACCTTGATATGACAGTCGAGGAGGACTATGTCAGGCTTATTGGCTCGAATTAGCTTGAGGGTCGAGAACGGGTAGTTCCAGTAAATCCAGCATTTCCCGTTCTCGACAACGGACTCGATATCTCCAGGAATGTAAGGCAGCACTGGTGTTTGATTTATCCCGTACGAACATATACAGCAAAGACTGAGAAGGTTCGATCATGGGTATTATAGTTTGCGATATTTACTTGTGCCCGTTGTAGGCGAGTGAACACAGTGGTGGGAATCGTGGATCTCCGCGCTGTAGCCGATGGCTCTCGCGTCTACTGTTCCTTGTTTGGATTCTTTTATAATAATTTTTATTACACCTGCAACACTCGAGGTGCAGCGCAGCGACAGAGGTGAGTTCTACAAGCAATAAATAATTAATTTCTTGAAATAATGGAGGTATACCAATTGCAAGAGAGAAAGGTGAGACAAATAAGAGAATTATTTGCAGAAACATTTGTGGATAGACGGGTACCTGCGCTATCTACACTGCATAATATAGGTTAATGAGATACTAACAAACAACAGTCTGCTGACTGCTGAGCAGTGAGTGGCCACAGCGCATTCAATTCAATATTGAAAAATTTTTTTTTTAACTCATCACAGTATTCATTCATTATGGTCACCAATCAAAAAACGATGTCACCGAGAAGATGTACATATTATTTCGCTATAACACTAGCTCATCAGGAGGACGAGAAGTCTCGCTAATAAAGTTATTTATTTGAACATTTTCATTTACATTTTCCAATTAAACTGTCAATATACAATATACAATATAAACTGTCATAGCGAAAGAATATGTACATCTTCTTGGGGACATCGTTTTTTAATTGGTGACCATAATGAATGAATTTTGTGATGAGTTAAAAAAATTTGTTTCAATAATTCATTTTTAGACGTTTTAAATTTTGTAATTTTTAATCCAATTTTTATAATGTATTAAAGATAGTCCAACAAATTTAATGATTGTAGATATGTTTGGAGATGAAACATCAATATAAGTATATCAAATTGGACATGTTTGTTATTATTATGCTTGTATAAAGCCTAAATAAAACCATTTATAAACAATACATATCAAGCAAAGAAAGGGAATTGTAGAATAGATATACCATGTTGTGTCAAATTTAAAAGATCCATTAGTCAAATTTGAAAGATCCATTAACTGTCAAAGAAGCATTAAATAGACCTGACGCCGAGCAATGGAAAGAAGCTATGCAAGATGAACACAAGTCACTATTAGAAAATCAAACATGGATTCTGGTAGATTATCCACCATATAAAGATATTTTGGATACAAAATGGGTGTTTAAAATAAAGAAAAATGCTGATGGTAAAAGTGAACGGTATAAAGCACGTCTAGTAGTTAGAGGTTGTGCACAAATGGAAGGAATTGATTATGAAGAGACATTCTCTCCGGTTTTCAGATACAGTTCAATCAGATTTCTGCTTGCTTTAGCTGTAAAACTTAATTTGGATATACAACAGATGGATGTAACCACAGCGTATTTACATGGTGAAATTGATGAAGAAATTTATGTTAAACAATCACAGGAGGTCATACCAGGTGAAGAATCAAAAGTGTATTTGCCAAAAAAGGCAATGTATGGTTTGAAACAAAGTGGAAGAGCTTGGAACAATAGATTAAAAGCAACGTTAGCAGAAATGAATTTAAATCGATCCAAAGCTGATCAGTGTATATTTTACAAAAATACTAATAATAAGATAATAGTAGCTGTTTATGTGGATGATTTATTGATAAATGATAATGAATTAATGAATTCTACTAAAGAATATTTGAAGAAGTCGTTTAAAACTAAAGATTTGGGAAAATAAATCACTATCTTTGTATGAAGATCACAAGAGATGATAAAAAAGGAAAATTGTGGGTAAATCAATCAAACTATATCGAAGAAATTTCAGAAAAGTTTAACATGGCAGATTGCAAACCGATGACGACATCAGCTGATCCAAATCAGAAATTGACAACGGAGATGTCACCGAGAAATGAGATGGAGCGGAAACAAATGAAAAATATTCCATATAAAGAGGCAGTAGGAAGTCTTTTGCACGCTTGTCAAGGGACAAGACCTGACATTGCATTGCTGTAGGATTAGTTAGTCGTTTTTGCAATAATCCAGGAAAAGCCCACTGGTCCACTGTAAAACGAATATTCAGATATTTAAAAGGTAAGAAAAATTTAAAACTAGAATTTAGTAAAGATAAAAATCCGAAAGGATTCAGGGACGCCGACTGGACAAGTGAAATTAATGAAAGACGATCAGTGTCTGGCAGTTTGTTTAAAAGGTGGTGCTATTTCATGGTTTAGCAAGAAGCAGATTACTATTGCGCTTTCAACGACAGAAGCTGAATATATGGCATTATCGTTTACTTATCAAGAAGCCTTATGGATACGAAAATTAATGAATGAATTAGATAGCGACGGAGTTTTAAAGCCAACTATTTTATTTTGTGACAACAAAGAAGCAATTGATTTGGCAAATACTTCGGGATACAGACCAAGAACAAAGCATACAGATATACGACATCATTTTTCTCATGAGCGAATTGAGAAGAGAGAAATATTGATAAAATTTATCTTAAGTGAAGAAATGATAGCTAATTCATTGATAAAGAAGGCGGTGTTTACCGGAAAACATAGAATTGTGGCAGACACCTTGTTCTTCCCCGACAGTTCGGAAGACCAAATATTTCGAAGTCGGTGTCTGCAGAGATAATCCTTTAATTGGATCACATCCTGGATGTGACGTTGTTCCACACCCAGGTATGTTATTGTGTTGGTCTCCCCGGCATCCTAATGTTGTAGGATGCTTCTGTCTGCGAGCTGCGCATCTTCGTGGAAATCCCCGCATCATCCTCTCTTGAGGTGGACGACTGCGTACATGTCCAACCTAAACTCCATTTAAATTACCCGCGTGTATTTCTCAACCACCCTGAGAGCATTTTGAAGTTCTCGCTCTTCGGAGGCATAGAGTTTAAGGTCATTCATATAAAATAGATGGGTGACCTTATGCCTTCGATTGCTGGGTGACCCACACTGATACCCGCGGGTTTGGCGGAGTTCAACAGATAGCGGCAGCAGTGAGATGCAGAAGAGGAGCGGACTCAAAGAGTCTCTGATTATTATTATTATTATTGTTATTGAATATTGGAAATAATTATAATTTGTTAGAATATTTATTTCTAGATACCCTTAAATAACACTAATTTATTAAATATTAAAATTGTTTAATGAACTGATAATAAATATTACATAACTGAAATTATTAAAAAATTATTATTTGCATAATAAAACAAAGTGATGAATAATGTCGTAGTATATTTCTTTGCGTTATATTTTTATTTCATTAAGGAAAGTATACATTCTACTTCTTTTAACTAAAATTATTACACTAATTTTACTCTCTGCCGATTTATATTAAATTTAAAGAAGTGTCGTGGCAAAAAGAAAAAAGAAAAGCTTTGGAGAGATAAAGATATTATTTAAGGCCGAAAAAGAAATGTCACGTAGCTTCAGCAGTATTAAGTGGATTTTACTCAGAATGAAATTTAAATGCTGCTGTAGTATGTAACAATTTTATTAAAAGTGATTATAGTTAAATTAAACGCAGACTATCATTGGAACGTATTTTCTAAAAGATGTTAACTAAATTAGAACAGGATTGTTGAAGAGCTTATTTACTTATTCTTAAACATATTTTACAATATATTTACAATTTGGATAGAATTTGAATATCATAAATATTGATATAGCCTATCAATTAATTCAGAAAAAAAATTAACGAATTAGATACATACCACGTTTTCGTTTTAAGATTTTTTCTTATAAAAAATATATTTTCAAACTTTGCCGGCTACGTAATGAATTAAAAAAAAGTCATATGTATAATATAAATTTTGATTTATAGTTTCTTGGGATTCTCAGTCACATAAGTTAAAATTATTGAGCATTCTGATGTTTCAGTTTATTCAACTATCTTCAGAGATAATGTTCACAGAAGAAACCTTTTATATAAAATGTTTGCAGTTCTTTACAATGTGTACTTACAATTTGTATTATTTGTTTGAATTAATTGCGTTGAAAAATAAAGGATATTGTAATATATTAGAAGCGAACCACTATGCTCTGCATCTGGTTTCAGTTAATTAAAATAATTGCAGATGATTTGACAATGGTAATTCGTCATGGATTCTCATTTTAAATTTCTTGTCCTTGCAATTTTTCCATTCGTGCATAATATGCTATTCACAACTCTCATTGTGTAATATAGTATTTTAGATATGATAGAACAATTAAAACTGTGTACTGTGCATTATTAGGGCTCCAACTGATTTAAAGCATAATTGCATATGGGGGAGGCCAAGAAAATAAAAAAAAATTATGTAAGGAATATAACTTTCCACGGTATAAGTTTATTTAAGTAGCAAATTGAAGACTATTTGCTACTTGCTGTTACTTTATTATAATCATAAAGATGATTATTTGTTTACTGTTATTTAAAAAAGTAATAATAATTTCGGTTGCTGTTAAAACATTCCTCTCGTACTAATTAATTAGTAGGTAAACCCAAAAAATTTCTATTAAAATATGTTAAATGCGTGTTATATAAAACTAAACATAATTTTGGTGTACTTACGTCAACAAAAATTTTAAACAGATCTGAACGAAATATTTTCTGTTATATCTCTCATGAGATAGTTGTTATTTCATATTTTAGCTTACCACACAAATTTATTTCTTTCCTTTTCTTTTTTGGGATTTATTACCACATTCCTCGAGATTCCTATCCAAAAAATTCGATTTATCTAAAAAATATTCAAATTAACCAATTTAAAACTGGGAAATAACCTCTACGCCTTTGACGTAATGTCAGAGGATCAGTTAGAGGGTGTTTTTTGACAACTAATAGGAATTAAATTAATACAAAAGTACTGCGCTGACGTTTCAGAAACTATATCCGTTTCCTTTTTCAAAGTTTAGGCTATTTAGATTTTTATGTAACGTGTAGAATAACACGGCATAAAATAAAAATTGTTTATATCATTTCCATAGATACTTACCATAGAAATGTTGAAAAATATACTAAATAATATTAATTTTATTGAGTTCTTCTCGCAACATTGGTAACCAAGTTGAACAAAATTCTACCGAATAATTTGATACGCATTTATCTTCATTAAGTAAAATTATTGCGGATTCTTTGATTTTTTTTTTTTTGTTGTCTGCTTCTTTGGTCAAAATTTTTGCTGAATTCCATTTTATCCTGTGATCGTTTTCCCAAGCATGTTCACAAATTTTTGATTTTTCAAAATCACCTTTTCTAATATAACTTTTGTGCTCGCCTAATCGTACATTAAGTGGTCTAGATGATTCACCCACATAATGTTTATTACACTCGCACGGGATACTGTATATACAATTTTTTGAATTTTGTTCAGGATTTAATGGTTTCGTTTTTGTCAATATGGATCTTAAAGTATTATTTGTTTGAAAAATTGTTCTAACGCCAAATTTTTTACCGACACGACGTAATTTCTCAGATAAACCTTTTATATATGGAATTAATGTCGAATAATGATATTCCGGTTTTGGTTGCACCGGATTGTTAACTCTATTTTCAATGTTCATGAAAGTCTTATCAACAAATTCTTTCGGGTATTCATTATTAATTAAAATTTCCCTGACAAATTGCCTTTCATGTTTGAATATTTCATCATTAGAAGAAATTATTTTTGCCCTATCATACAAACATTTTATAACACCTCTTTTAACGTCCAAAGACTGGTTTGAGTTTAAATTTAAATATCTGTTAGTGTGAGTCTTTTTTCGGTAAACGCTAGTTTGAAAATTATTATTATTGACTTTTTTAATTAAAACATCTAAAAATGGTAATTCATTATTATTTTCTATTTCTAGAGTGAATTTGATAGATGATTCTTTATTATTAATATTTTCCAAAAAATTGTTTAATAAATCTATTCCATGAGGCCAAATTGCAAAAATATCGTCAACATAATATCACCACCAAGTTACCGGTTTATGAATATTATTTTCAACATATCTGTTTTCAAAATCCTCCATAAATATATTACTTAGTATTGGTGATAAAGGGGAACCCACTGCCATCCCGAAATCTTGTTGATAAAAATCATTTTTTAATTGATTTTTATCAACAAGATTTCGGGATGGCAATGGGTTCCCCTTTGTCACCAATACTAAGTAATATATTTATGGAGGATTTTGAAAACAGATATGTTGAAAATAATATTCATAAACCGGTAACTTGGTGGAGATATATTGACGATATTTTTGCAATTTGGCCTCATGGAATAGATTTATTAAACAATTTTTTGGAAAATATTAATAATAAAGAACCCGTGCGAGTGTAATAAAGATTATGTGGGTGAATCATCTAGACCACTTAATGTACGATTAGGCGGGCACAAAAGTTATATTAGAAAAGGTGATTTTGAAAAATCAAAAATTTGTGAACATGCTTGGGAAAACGATCACAGGATAAAATGGAATTCAGCAAAAATTTTGACCAAAGAAGCAGACAACAAAAAAAGAAAAATCAAAGAATCCGCAATAATTTTACTTAATGAAGATAAATGCGTATCAAATTGTTCGGTAGAATTTTGTTCAACTTGGTTACCAATGTTGCAAGAAGAACTCAATAAAATTAATATTATTTAGTATATTTTTTAACATTTCTATGGTAAGTATCTATGGAAATGATATAAACAATTTTTATTTTATGCCGTGTTATTCTACACGTTACATAAAAATCTAAAGCCTAAACTTTGAAAAAGGAAACGGATATAGTTTCCGAAACGTCAGCGCAGTATTTTTGTATTAATTTAATTCCTATTAGTTGTCAAAAAACACCCTCTAACTGATCCTCTGACATTACGACAAAGGCGTAGAGGTTATTTCCCAGTTTTAAACTGGTTAATTTGAATATTTTTTAGATAAATCGAATTTTTTGGATAGGAATCTCGAGGAATGTGGTAATAAATCCCAAAAAAGAAAAGGAAAGAAATATTTTATGAAATGCCACAAATAACATTTAAACAATATTCACACAAATTTGTTGTGAAGCAACAATATTAAATATTTATCGATTCT
Source organism: Rhagium mordax (assembly GCA_963680705.1). Lineage (NCBI taxonomy): Eukaryota > Metazoa > Arthropoda > Insecta > Coleoptera > Cerambycidae > Rhagium > Rhagium mordax. The sequence goes on along the minus strand of OY796661.1, from coordinate 35,209,852 downwards.
CTTTATTTGTATTATTTACACAATTGACAGCAAGAAATAGAAAATAATAATTTATAAAAGAGAATATTTAAAGAGGTATTTTTTTGGAACAAACTAATTTTGATACCGCTACTTAAAAGTTTTTCAATGGCATAAAGAACACATAAACCAAATTTACACTAATTGGCTACGTATTATTGTTGCTTTGTAAAACATTTGCATTGCCTCTTAAATTTACTGTACGCAAAATATAGATTGAGGCCCAATTGGTTTGACAGTCTCGGATAAAGGACCACTACCCACACAAAGTGGACATCAGACTCGTATAGATAATGAATTGTTCGTAATTGCCATCTATTCTCTTAGGACTCTTATGAGTGACTGTGTCAGCAAGATAGGAAGTTTAATGTTTAGAAAAGTTATTTCAGATTCGTTATTTTGCTAATATTGTCCATTTAACTTACTCGTAATATTTTCCTTATTCATTAAAACTAATTGGGGATTATGTTACGCGGTATTGGAAAATAAAAACAGATAATAGATAGTTCATTAATAAGGGCAGATACTTGATAACAATTACAGAACAGCTATTACATTATATAAATATATAATTTGTCAGATTTGAATGAGTATAACAAGATATGAGGAGAGGATAGTGTCCATTTATTAATTTACCATACAAAATATACATAGAGTAGTAAAGTTATTACTTTACTACTCTATGTATATTAATAATATTATATTAAGGTAAAAAACAGTGAATTAAATTTTATAAAAAAATTTACAAAGTTAGCTTGTAGACCTGAGAAATATAAATAGTAAGTGGTGTTGATTATGATATACAGTGGTGTTCTCGTTCAACGATCGATCATTTAATAAAATTTAATTGCCTTGCACGTAAATCACCATCATAAGAGATTGTAAGCAAAATGTTTAAAATAATAGTAAATACCACTTATCCTTTCATCCAAGCCATAAATGGAATTCAAAATTCCTAATTTTAAAAACAGCACTTATAGATGACTAACATTTATAATAATAATAATAATAATAATAATAATAATAATAATAATAATAATAAAGTTTACATAATTCACATCTTCGTGAAGGATTTTTTTTTAATGTTAGTAACTTATGTTGGGCAGAGTGCAAATATCATCTATCGATTGGCTTCAGAATATTAATTTTTATCAACATGGAACAGGCAACATACATTCACCAATGGCACTTTCAATTACCTATGTCACATTAGAACAAGAATTAAAATTTAAAACAAAATAATATTACGTTTTCATAAAACTCATTTAGATTACTACTTGTATTATAGATAATCGAAACCAATCTAATTACATCGCTTTTGTTGTGTGTTGAGGCATAGCATTGTGTGGAAACGGATATTAATAATGATTAGAACATCTATAAGTTTTTGCCTAAGGTGCATTGGCTTGGAGGTCAATAAAAGTCTGTAAATGAAATTTAAAGAAAGATATGTTTTGTGTTCTGCTATTTGGGGGTTGTCTAATTTCTATGGTGTGTTTCATGTTTTTTATGTTATGTTTATTTTTAGTAATTTAAGTGGGGTACATTTATTGGATGAACTTCGTAGGATTTTTCCACGACAATTCTGTATCTTTTGTATAAGAATTTGCATAAGAATATCTAATCACGGAAAACATACAATGTCACAGTAATGAAAAATAGGTATGGCTAGTTCTTAAGTTTATAATTGAGTATGTATTTAATAATAATATTATTAATAAATGTTTCTATTAAGGGCGCATTTAATCTTGAGTACAATATTTTAAGCTTGATACAGGCTCTTTGTATTGAGTTTTAAAAATTTAAAATAAAAATTTTTCATCAAATATAATAATAATAATAATACCTAATAATAATAATAATAGCTAATAATAATAACGCCACATGTAATTACAATTAATTAGTAATCACCTAATACCTTAGATTTCTGAAAGAATTCCAGTGGAGTATTATCTATCTATATATAAGTTTACCTCACTTCTTATGATTAGATTAGATTGTTTATTGGCCAATAAACAAATAATACATGGATATACATATCCATGTATTATTGTACAGGATTATTCATTATAAATTACCCACCCCTTATCAGCGTTATTATTGCCTATAGAAAAAAAAGTTTTAAATAAAAGTTGTGTGGTTATGACTGAGTTTTGTTAAAATGCCATCAAAAGTACAGTGGCGTGCATATTTCAGGGGATACAAAAAAATAATACATGTTTTTAAATGGGCTACTCAATGGGATATTATTACATTTTTGGAATGATCCTTTTTTCCTGATTTCAAAAATATACCATATGTTACCCCTACCATATACCGTTTTTGAGTTATTAAATGTCGAATATCTTAGTTAAACTAGTTACTGTAAATATGGAAAAGTTAACATTGTTAAAGTGAGCTATGAAAATGACAACTGTTATGTTTGATAAATGACATTTCTTTAATGAAATTATCAAAATGGTTTACAGTGTCATTTTCATAGCTCACATTAATAATGTTAACTTTTCCATATTTACAGTAACTAGTTTAACTAAGATATTCGACGTTTAATAACTCAAAAACGGTATATGGTAGGGGTAACATATGGTATATTTTTGAAATCAGGAAAAAAAGGATCATTCCAGAAATGTAATAATATACAGGGTATCCCATTTAAAAAAATGCATTATTTTTTTGTATCCCCTGAAATCTGCACGCCTCTGTACTTTGATGGCATTTTAACAAAATTCAGTCATAACCACACAACTTTTATTTAAAACTTTTTTTTCTATAGGCAATAATAACGCTGATAAGGGGTGGGTAATATATAATGAATAACCCTGTACACATAACGAAGTAAATTTTAGCACCGAAATATTGTTAGTTTTAATTAAAATATAATTATAAATGTATAAAACAGGCAGGTAAAATTTAACTAATATTAATTTACTTCAAATTAAGCGTTCTGAAGCACTTCTTTTCCGTTTATACATTTTTAAATTATTCCGCGACGAATGCAACAATCCCAGTGTTGATCCGATCACTCCTTATGCAAGAAAATGCACGGACTGCAGTATGAGTTTAAAACATCAGTTGAGCTAACACTCCAGCCATACCAGACCGCCAGTCCAAAAGAAGTCCCCACCGAACCAGAAGGGAGCTCTGCGGCTAGAAAGAGTAAGACAAATATATGTTGCCATCCGCGCTTTTGTTAGTAACCACTTTGCAGACAAAGATTTTATCTGCCGCACGCTTTCCGCTTAACCGTTTTTACCGTAGATTTGCTTACTCGCTCCCACTGTATTATTTGCTTGCCGTTTTTCCGCTTTATAACCGTAGTTTGCCGCTTGTAGTTTTGCCTAGCCTGCCTGCTTTAAGTTTTGCTGTAAATATTTGTGTTTTATTTTAACCATAGTAATAAGTGACTCATTGTATTAATTCCTGAATAAAAACTTGTTCTGTATTTAATCCGAAATTTTGAGTTTTCTTTATAGGTTAATTAGACCCCTGGCTTAACCGTTTCTTCACTGCAGCTACCTTAGCCTCTATTATCATGCTAATAGAGTAAAGTGGTGTTTCTACACTCTAAAACAGAAACTGGCGCCCGAGACTTCATTCTAAAAAGCACAGGCAAAACAATGCAGTAACCTGTTCATGGTAGTTTGTGGCCCCAGTGTATGATTTAAATCTTTATTTTCCGGTAAGGAAGGAAATAACTTCCTTGTTAGCATAGCTCTGTATTTAAGGCAGTAGGAATACGCGTTTGTTAAGTAGTATCCGAAACCGAAATAAAAAGAATCTCTGTGGCTTATATGTTCATTTATAGCAATATATCTTGGAAAGATTTGGATTCAGTATACAACATATTTATATTGCTAGAAGCGCAATAAGTCGTAGATTTCGAAAATCCAATAATATACAGGGTGTTCCAATAGAAAAACATAACATTAGTCGGTCACGCTTTCTTCGACCACCCTGTATAAATTTGTGTAGCACCCTTACAAACCTCAGATCAGCTTGTACAACTTTTATTTGAGACTTTCTTTCTAAATTCAAAATAAAGGAGTTAAGGTGGGGTGGCCTTTATAACCAATCACACTGTCCACTAATTTTTCCACCAGTTTTGATAGAACACTTAGAACCGAGATTTGCCTGTAATTTTCGATGTCACGTGGGTTATCTGTTTTATGTACCGGTATATGAATGCTATTTTAAGTATATTTGGAAAAATTCCATCAGACAGAGATTTATTTACAATAAATGCCATAGGAGCACTAATTATGTCTTTAACAGACTTTAATAATTCTACACTTAGCTCATAGTGGAAGCGCATACGGCTAAATTAGGGGGTTCGTGGGAAATAAATGATTAAAGTTGGAGACATAGTTATTTTGTTAAAAGGCATCTTTCTATGTATGAAAATCCATGTTTCCACCTTCAGCTTCGCGGGCCTCACCTTCTGCACCTTCTGAAGGTTAAAATATTTTGATTAAGATATCTCAAGAACTATTCATCGTAGAATATTCGTTTTTTCGCCAAATTAAAGGTCTCTTTATTACGAAGAAAAAAAGGTATTATGGATTTAGTCGTATCTCTATGCGTTTTTAACTTATTCGGAAAAACAACATTAAAAAAAAAAGTCTTCTGTCCTTTCATCGGTGTAAAACAAGCAGAACACTTTCTCAAAAATCCCTAAATAAAAAATATGCACTCGTTCTTTAGCTTTAAAATGATGTATGTAACAATATATTTCGTTTAAATGTCAACGTGTGAAATTCACATTTCACGCCACCGACCGAAAGCCGCAAATATAGAAACACCGTTAAAATGTGGATCAGCGCGCAGACTGAACTGGGCCTTGAAGCTTATGAAAGTTTTAAGATGACTCGGATCCATAGTAATGACATGCATCTATGGAATCCAGTCAAGAAATTAAAACTTCATCTCTGCCGTGAAGGCAATAAAAAAATAGTTACCAAAAAAGATAACGCTATCACGGAATTAATAGCTGACCGATTATTATTCTCAAGACTTTTAATACTGTGCCGTTCAAGACCCGACCTAAACCTGAAACAAATTAGGAGATTATGAACTTTCAGCTGTTCCTCGGTCATTGTTTGCTCTTGATGGAAGTTGAATCTATCATCCAGAATGACACTCCCAATAGTAAATAATAATAATAATAATAATAATAATAATAATAAGATTTATTTATAATTAATTTAAAGAAGCTACAAGAACAAACCGTTATCTAAACAATTTCATATATCAGAATATATCTACGAAATATTTGCTGTCTCATAATAATACGATGAACGACCTAACTGAGTACCTTTCAGTGAAGTTAATGAAATCGGCTACGTTTGAATCTAAAAATCTGATAGTATCGTGGCATCTGCTTTTCTAATAAAAAAGGTTATTTGGAACATTTAGCAAGTACGCAAGAGGAAGTGGACACAAAAGTTATATTGCATTCTCTAGCAGCGACCAAATTACATTCAACATCAAGAGAATCGCTTACTATTTACTATTACCGTATGCTCTCCAGATTCTGATGTATTTTTTCTCTTATTGAAGTATTATGACGACTTCTCCTGCCATATCACATTTTAAACAGGAAGTGGATCCAAGAGAAGAGGTGTAACAGTTTCATCCGTAGCATCTGTGCATTGCGTAAAAAATAATAAAGAGGCGCAACTGTCAAGGTTTCGAGATTTTACTGTTTTATTTTTTTACAAATAGCTTCATGATTGTCTTCAATTCTAAGGGCTATACAGCCACATTACAAATACCTTTCTGTAGCACTAAAAATTGATGACAATCATGAAGTTATAGGCAAATAAATACAATACTAAAATCTCGAAACCTTGACAGTTGCACCTCTTTATTATTTTTTACTCAATAATCTGTGCTAAGCAAAGTACAAATGGAGGTCCTGCTAGCAATGCATGCATTATCGGGAATATCGGGATGCGACACAACGGGAGTATTCAGTAGAGTTCAGTAGTGACGAGGATCAAGAAGAAACGTCAATAACTGACCTCAGCGAGGAAGATTTGTAGAATGTCTTGAACTTGCTGTTCATTTATTTATGTATTAGTTAATTACGTTTATTTCATTAGGTTCGATTTCTCAAATTTCTGTACAGGATTAAAAATATAACATTTTAATAGACCGACTTTTATTATAACATTCAGGTCGAATAGTTTCAATGCAACAATAATCACTGGTATATATCATATGAAAAAGTTCTCTTGAAACTACCTACGAATATATTCATAATTGTGGCAAACGATGTATAAATGCAATTCATCTATTTAGGACAGAACATTTTGAAATAATGCATCATTTTAGTTCAAAACTCAATTTGTATAGTTTCCACCAAAGCAATGTAGATACCTCACATCTCCTTATCCTGTTGAGTGTTCTATTGCATAAATAAAAAAAATTAATGACACGTAGGTATCCATACCATTTTGAAGCTTGCACCATCACCTACAATTGTTTTGGAAGCATGTTTCAATTCAAGTGCGACAAAACAACATAATTTTCCCAATTACCTCCCTAACTATTCGAAATATGGCAAAAGTTTATCCGACCTTTTTCTTTCTATACAAAAATACAATCATTTCAAAAAAAAAATCAAGTCGCTATCTCATACCGTTCACGAGATATGAAAGATTGAAGAAAACACCCCTTATGGGGGGTGAAGGTCAAAGCCCGCTCGTCCGCGGGTGGAAACATGAGTTATCTTAAATAAAACAATGTAACTCAACAGAAAAATTATGTTTCTAACTTTAATCAGTTATTTCCCACGCCATGACACATGCGCTTCTACTATCATCTATTCCGGTGCTTTTTTTAATTTTTTAATTATTTATTTCCTTTTTTACATCATATTCGTGTATAAAAGGAACAAAGAGAGATGCCGTTTGATTTGCCATAACAGTACAAGGCAAAGACACATTTTCACCAAAATGATTTTGTAGTTTAATATATTAGATATTGTACTGAAATGGTTGACAAAAGTATTTGCAATCAAATTTGTATCATTTATTAGTACATCGTTTACTGCTAATTCTATTTTACCTTTCTTGTCATTTACTATTTTCCAAGTTTCACGAGACTTGTTACTATCAACGTTTAATAACTAAACTAATTTGCTAAGGCTGTGTCAACGTTAGTTAACCATTCGTTATAACCAGTGATAGTAGGAGGGAACGACCGATATTCGTATTAAGTCAACCAACCGCTGTCACTACATCTGATTTAACTCTTGACCGTTGAATTCAACGCAGGTCGTGGCAAACCCTTAATATATCGAAGTCTCGAAATCGATAGATTAACGGCAACTGTCGACAATGAATGCTTCCTCGTATACAGGTTTCGCAACTTCCTGAACTAAAGATATAACACTAGATAAACACTATGCACAATACACAATTCACTTCTGACACCTGCCCAGACAGGTCTGGTTCATTCACTCTTCTTTGGCTCAGCCGAATGGTCACACCGACGCAATTGCGAGGGTCGTAAGTTATGGGGTCTACACAAATACCAGACTAATACTAGAATGCAATAAAAGAAGACATTGGTAATAAATAAAGATATATGTATATTAAATAATCAACATAGTACATAATATAGAGCCTCACCTAGCAAGGTCTACCACCATAACCACGATACCCCCACAAGGGGTCAGCGACCGCGACGGCCGCGCTTAAAGGAAAGTGATCGATTGCCGAAAGAGAATTATATTACATGGACGTGACAGACAATTTAGTGAGTGGGATTTAGGAAGGAATTAGGTAAAAACCTTTACTTAAAATTTATGGTAATATTCTCAAAAAGGGTGTAAAACGCCGACCTTATAGAACTAAAATTTAGTGCAAAAGTAAGGTGACCATTGCGGAAAACAGGAGAAGCAGGGGTGGCGATGGCAACGAGAATAATAAGAGAATAATTTGAGAGGAAGCAAGAATTAGATTTTCTTAGTTGAATGTAAAATTAATAATTGTAAATCACTTGGTTGAAATAAATTGTTGAAGAAGCCGAAAAAAAAAACTTACTTATTATCTGAAAAGAACCTAAAAAGAGAGAGACTGACCCTGGGACGAAGCAGAGCTCGTTACATTTTGGCGCCCAACGTGGGGCAGAGAACAGTGAGAAATTTTCCAATTTGGTACAAGGATAAAAGCAGTGGAGAAGCCGTTTATACGAAGGTAAACGATAAACGAAGGTAAAAGTGAACTGTAAGAAAAAAAAATCGTAATCTGTCAACGTCAAATACTTGACATTATTATCTAATAAATGGACTTATTGTTGTGCATTTTAAAGTTCACCAGATATTATTGTTGTTTCCGTTAAGACAAAGGTGTTTAATGATTATGTGTAGTATAACTAGAGTAATTTAAAAGCAATCATTGTGGAAAATGTTATTTTATAAATATAATCATATATTGTAAGGGAAAAGCATCCGTCATACGTCCTTCTCGACTTAAAAAAAAAAAAAAATGACGAGCCGAAACAAAAAAAATAAACAGGATAGTAATGTGGCGATAGATGAATCACGGGTTGATAAAATTGAAATTAACATGGAACAGTTAACCAGAAATGTAGTAGTTATGCAAGAGATGATGAGTAAAATGTTTACCACTATAAATGATAAAGCTAAAAGCGATACTGAGAAAGTTTTACCCGGGAATAGTTACATTGAAAGTGAGCAAACAACCAAGCAGTCAAATAGGGGGTACATATCTCTTTGGAAAGACTTGGGGGGTAACGGCATAATTTTTTCACCTGGTGGATCTGTCCATCCAGTGGATTTTATGCGTAAATTATATAACGCATTCGAAGACGCTGAGGTTCCTCTTAACAAACGGGTTGATATGGCAATAAATAACTTGTGTGGTTCCGCTCATACCTGGGCTTTGGCTAGGCGATCTAAATTCGTAACATTTAGTGACTTTTATGAAGCATTTATGGGTAGGTATTGGCAAGTAGAGGACGAACGGAAAATTTATAGAAAAATAAAATACGGATCTTATGAAAACGGTTCCCGCGGTGATTATTTTTTAAGGTTAGTGCACGAAAATACGTATCTGTCACAACCTTTGACAGAACGAGAATTGGTTGATTGTTTGATTTCACACTTTGATCGTGAGACTCGTAGGGGTATTAGAAATAATGCTTTATATGAAATTGATGAAATCGAGCAATTTCTAAGAAATGACGAAACATTTGAGGAAAAGAGTAACAGCAGAGACGTTTGTGGTTTAAGAAATAGATATTTTCATAACAATCAAACGGTATTCAGACGTAATTATCAATATGAAAATAGAAATGATCGCGAAAATCAAAGTAGAGAATTTGTCTACCGTGAAAATGAACCATATTATAGTAATCAAAATATTAATTTAATTTCATCTCAAGGCCACGCAATGTCTTCGGCTGATGTGAAAATTGGTATCCAAGATACCGTTGAAGTTGGTAATGTTACCGGGGTTACACCAGCTTTTAATAATAATATAGAGTACGATTTGCTTTCGGAAGAGGACATTGTTACAGTAAATAAAGATAAGTTACAATGGCCACTTCTGGAAATTAATATTATTGGGTTGAACGCCACGGCACTAATCGATTCAGGAAGTAAATATAATTGTGTATCTGAGGAATTGTTTCAAATATTGAAGACTAAAAATCCTTTACTACCGATGTTTCCAGTAACGGGGTTAACAGTAAAGGGAGCCATTGCGTCAAAACCAAAAAAGATCAGTTCACAAATACTAGTTGATGTTGAAATTTATGGATTTAACATGGAAATTGCTTTCATTGTTATACCAACGCTTGCAAAACCGATCCTTTTTGGTTGTGACTGGTTAAATGATTATAAAGCTGTATTAGATTTTGATAAGTCAAAAATAAAAATATGTATTGAAAATAAATGGATAGAGGTTAATTTAACATCATGTGCGGATTATCAAAATTCGATTACTTTTATTAGCGAGGCGGATAAAATGGACGCGTCAATAGTACCATATATCAAACAAAAACGAAATTGCTATTCACCGGAAGATCATCATGAAATTGTACGATCAGCATCTTGTTTTAATGATCTTGAAAAAGAAAAATTATTACGGCTGTTGACGTCCCATCAAAATATTTTTTCTGACCAACCAGGACTCACTCATTGTTATTCTCATGTTATTTTGATGCATGATGACGCTCCGTTATTCTTAAAATCGTATCCTATTCCACATGCTCATAAATACGAAGCGCAGGCGCAGATATAAGAAATGTTGAACTGGGGGGTTATTGAATTTGCTCAAACGGAATACATAAGTCCTTTAGTAGGAGTTACGAAAAAAGATAAAAGTTTAAGAATGTGTTTGGATGCACGTTACTTAAATACAAAAATGGTAAAAGATCACGTAATCCCACCTAATCCCGCGGAGATAATTTTTGAATTTTCGAATATCAAATATATTAGTACTATAGATTTGAGTGCTTCTTATTGGCAGATTCTTATAGAGGAATCCAGTAGAAAGTATACGGGTTTCCAATTTGAAGGTCATACATATCAATATAAAGTATTACCATTTGGACTAAGTAAATCAGTGGCTAGTTTCATTAGAGGACTGACAAAGATATTAGGACCCGAAACGAGTAGTTTTTCAATTCCATATGTGGATGATATTTTAATATTTTCCTCTTCATCCGATGAGCATATTCACCATTTGGGTGTAATTTTTGCAAAATTAAGTAGCGCCAACATGACAATTAAATTACGAAAATGTTGTTTCGCTAGGTCACAAGTAAATTTTCTCGGACATATTTTGTCTCCTGAAGGAATTTTTATTGATCCGGCGAGAATTGAATCAATCTCAAAATTTCTTAGACCGAAAAACACTAAGCAATTAAGGTCATTTCTAGGCGTATGTAACTTTGACAGGCGTTTTGTTAGATATTACTCAGACCTTACGATATCACTAACTCATCTATTAAAAAAAAACAGTCAATGGGAATGGGGAGAAAAAGAGGAAAATGCTTTTATTAATTTGAAACAAGCCTATTTAAACGTTAGTTTTCTACAACACCCGGTTATGGGTGATAGATTCTATGTTCAATGCGACAGTTCGGGATTTGCTTTGGGAGCTTGTCTATATCAGCTTGACCGAATGACCCAAGATAAAAATATTATAGCTTTTGCAAGTCGAACTTTAAGAGGAGGAGAAATTAATTATACAATTAGTGAGAAAGAGACGTTGGCCATATTACATGCATTGAAATTATGGCGGGTATTTGTTTTAGGGCAACCTTTAACGGTGGTAACGGATCATAAAGCTTTGTCATTTCTGTTAAAATGTAAATTATTAAATTCCAGATTGACTAGATGGACTTTGTTTCTTCAGGAGTATGCATTTGACATTGTATACTGTAAAGGCAAAGATAATATCCTTGCCGACAGTTTATCACGGTATCTGGTAAGCTAAGGCTCAAAAAGTGATGAACCAAGTCAATCTAATATTATTGAAATTTTTAATATAAAACATGGGGAGTCATTTAAAATTACTTTAGAAAATATGAATAAACTTCCACGAGTTCAAAAAGATGATACATTTTGTAAAAAAATAATACACATTTTAAATTCTGAGGGTTGTCCCGCAAGTGTAAGTCAGTGGTACATAATTAAAGAAAATATTTTATATCGGCGAAGCGAGAAAGACAGCGAGGGTTTAAGGGTTTGCGTACCGAAAGAACAAGTAATACCTTTAATCACACAAGAACATGAAGAGCACGGTCACTTTGGCTCGACTAAAACCTATTTGGCTCTTCGTAAATATTTCTTTTGGCCTAAAATGCGAGCACATATTCGAAGAGTATTAGGGGGTTGTGATTTTGTAAAAAAATGGTGTATATGGAACCCGATGTTCCATATACACCATACAAGCCTGATGCTTGTTGCTTAGGTCTATTAGAGATCTTATGCTTATAACTACTTCTACTGCATCTCCTGGGTACGTTAACATTACCACTATTTTTTATTTTTTTAGAGTAATAATTTGTTCTTTCTATTCTTATGTTTTCTGTAAATTTTTTTTTTGCTTAATAATTTCTTAAATTTACATAATCTTTTATATTATTGTTTAACCATAACAGTTCTTTTAGTTTATTTCTTTCTCTGGCTGGTTCATTATTAAACCAAGGATTAACTTTACTTTTATTGCAAATCATTTTCTTAACAATAGGGCAACTAACCTCCAGGCACCACACTAGAATATCAGTTAATTCTTCAAATTTTTACACTATTAGTATTATAAATGAAAGACCAGTCTACGTTATTGATATGATGTTTAAAATCATTTATATTTTCATCAGGCATACTTCTGAATGTAATTTTTTTTTTACTACTACTCTCAAACATTTTAGGACATTCGACCAAAATCTATGTCAATAATTTGAAAGGTGGTCAGCTATACAAGGATCAATCACTGTACAGTCATACATATTTGCAGGTAGGTTAGTCGTTACATAATCAATGGAACTGATATTGGTTGTACCATTGCAATTTGTAAATATTTTTGTTGGTTCATAAGTTGTTATGTTCAATCTGAAGGAGTTTAAAATATCTAACAGTGTTCTTTGAATAAGCGACTCTTTACTGTAATCACCATTAAAGGCACCACATAATATAATATTGTAGGATTTCTTTATTGCTGCATTTAAAGCATTGTTTATATTGTCAAAAAATATATCATGATTACCATTTGGCGGTCAGTAGACGCATATTATTACTAAATTATTATTTATGATACCACACAGTTCTACATGACACTCAACAGAAATATTCCTAATATTTGTTAGTTCACTAACACATGTTAAGGTAATTTTACTAAAATTTGCTGTACCACCATATTCTCTTCTGTTCTAGAAAAATGTGAAGACATTTTAAAATTTACTAGATTTAAATTTTCAATGTTACTATTTTGCAACGGTTATACATAAAATGTGTTGTTTTTCAACTTGTGCAAAAATATTGACCTCATCAGTTTTTTTCAGTATACTTTGTACATTAACATTACATGTTTTCAATTTATTTTTCTTTACAATCAAATCTTCATTTGTGATAGACGTGTGTATAAAAAATTATATTGATTTTTGTCTACAATTTCATTTATTTCTATTTCTAATGCTGTGTCATTTGGTTGTTTAGAACCTTCGACCATATAGGATATACCCCGTTTGCTTACGTTTTGCGTCTACAATCGTAGAAGGGAACAATAGCGGGTCGGGGGAGACGAGTAGAGTTCGTTACCATGGGTGTGTATCATTTATATAGGGGGCCAATATCGGCAAATGCATTTTGTAAATAAATTGTAGAATAAGCAGTTGCTGTTTTAAATTGTACGTCCTCTACTTTCAATTCCAAAGCATCTAACCAATTTTTTTCTTGCATGAGACTCTTTAGGAAACACAACAAACATTTAACAGAAACATTTTACTATCCCTTTTCTACGTTCATGATTTATGTTTACATGCCTGTGGAATGGTCGACCACGTCCCTTATCACAATATTTTCTACAAATAACACATTTATTCACTATTCTGAACAATAAATACACTTTAACAAGTCAAATACAAACGATTGACAGAAACAAAGTGATCAAATAGCAATACGGCGAACAAGCATGTCATAATAGGCATGTCCACAAAAAAATTAATATACATTAATATTAGTTAAAATCGTACATTGGAGCCCCTGGTACCAATATCTGAAATTTTTTTTTGAAAAAAATTAATCCTGACCATAACAGCGACCGAAGAAATCTTTTGCTCCGTTTGAATTAAATAAACGCCTGCTGATTGTTTTGACGTCACAAGCTCGCTAGCCTGGCTGACGCGCGTGATTAATTTTCGCACGGCGCGCGCCGATTTGTCAGAAGTGTCAGAATGCAGGCTACATTTACAGTAGCTCTATTATTTACAGCGTTGAGGTGTTGGTTTATTGCATCTTCTTATTAGTAAATATGGAAGAAGGTTTCCAGAAAGGAGATTCACATAATTTGCCAAATGTAAGCGTAATTATGGTATCCGATTTTCTGATAACAGTCATTTTAATCAACCCCAAAGGAAATCATGAAAAAAAGCTGTGTTTTAATGTAGATCATTTAAATTCGAGTTTAAACTGAGGAGAACTAATCGTATATTATTTATTATTATAGTAAATAAACCTCGAAATAAACTTGCATTAAAATGATCCTCGCAGCAGTACAAAGTAGATGTCGATGAAATGTTTTTAATATCACGTCTTACTGCCTCAAACCATTTTTTCTTTTTTATTGTTGGCTTTGGGACGCTTACAAATATTTTCGTTGGCGTCTTAGTAGTTGTATTATTGCAGCAAGGAACAAAACACCATATTCGTGCCACCATATTTCTTTTATAATACTGCTCATAAACACAGAGAACGCTCACTGCATGACGAACCCGTACAAGCCGGCCGGCGCGCGGCAACGTGCCTGCGAGCATGTGACGTCGTGTTACTAGCCTCTATCTTGGGAACGTTTCTTAGCCTCTCTGCTTTTAGGTGATTTCTATTGCGAATAACTGGCAAAATGAAAATATACAAATTTTTTTATTGTTAGATTAGTTCATTGTTTAAATGTTATTTGTGGCATTTCATAAATTATTTCTTTCCTTTTCTTTTTTGGGATTTATTACCACATTCCTCGAGATTCCTATCCAAAAAATTCGATTTATCTAAAAAATATTCAAATTAACCAGTTTAAAACTGGGAAATAACCTCTACGCCTTTGACGTAATGTCAGAGGATCAGTTAGAGGGTGTTTTTTTGACAACTAATAGGAATTAAATTAATACAAAAATACTGCGCTGACGTTTCGGAAACTATATCCGTTTCCTTTTTCAAAGTTTAAGCTTTAGATTTTTATGTAACGTGTAGAATAACACGGCATAAAATAAAAATTGTTTATATCATTTCCATAGATACTTACCATAGAAATCTTGAAAAATATACTAAATAATATTAATTTTATTGAGTTCTTCTCTCAACATTGGTAGGCAAGTTGAACAAAATTCTACCGAACAATTTGATACGCATTTATCTTCATTAAGTAAAATTATTGCAGATTCTTTGATTTTTCTTTTTTTTGCTGTCTGCTTCTTTGGTCAAAATTTTTGCTGAATCCCATTTTATCCTGTGATCGTTTTCCCAAGCATGTTCACAAATTTTAGATTTTTCAAAATCACCTTTTCTAATATAACTTTTGTGCTCGCCTAATCGTACATTAAGTGGTCTAGATGATTCACCCACATAATGTTTACTACACTCGCACGGGATACTGTATATACAATTTTTTGAATTTTGTTCAGGATTTAATGGTTTCGTTTTTGTCAATATGGATCTTAAAGTATTATTTGTTTGAAAAATTGTTCTAACGCCAAATTTTTTATTAATTTCGCTTACATTTACAGTTTTTGTGATTGCGCTAGTGGTGGTACCTACTAAAACCTGATTAGCAATTTTGGTCTTATTTGCAATGGAGTTCTCGACATAACCCTCAGCGACTGTCGTTGATTTCCAACCAGCATGACGCTTTATTGTCGTGATATCCACACCAGCATCTGCCAGTAATCTTCGTAAGCAGTGACCAGTATAACATGCAACATCAGGTAATTTTAAATACGAAGCTACTACAGTAGATAGGCTATGGGGCTACGGCGCCAAAATCCCATGTTATTTCTTATGGAGGTTCATCCTGGTCATTTTTGACGAATTTTACCCCCTCCACTCCCACCTGCCGAAGACCTGGAGGATGCATGCAGAGGTAGAGGTCATGGCTTGAAGGTGTGTGCACCAGGTGATTAATGATAGGCGTGACACGGCTAGGATAATATGATAGGTGCGACGGCCAGGTAAACAATGTAGTAATAGGTATGCGTAGATTACAGAATTTTAAGCCAGACATTCGATGGCTAAATAATAATATAGCCAGCGCAGAGGAGAAATCAGACGCGCATCTCGAGACGATCGTTCCAGCATGGGTCTCGCAGAAAATGAGCGCAGCGCTAACAACGTCCGTTTAACAAACTAATGTAGAGGTGTCTCAAGGAAAAAAATCTACACAACATATAATGCATTGAACATGGGTGCGTGAATGACATAGGAGTATACGCGTGGAAAATCGACATGATAAAATACAGAGATATGCAATATGCATTCAAGGAATAACATTTCAGTTAATGTGTTTGCGCTGGAAATGGATTCTAAGTCGAATTTTTCTACTGTTCCCGTTCGTTTAACCCTTGTATATTATACAAGGGTTTAACTAGCGGTAATAATAAGCACTATAATGAAGAAATTTCGCGTTCAGATTGGATTAACTTTATAGACAAAAAGTATCCCTCGCAATTAAATTAACAAATATGTAACATTAGAACATAAAAAGCACATAGACACCACAAAAGATATTTATATTTTAAAACTGTGGTTTCAGCTGGAGACTTACACTTTTAACAAAAATGTCATCAACTTGGTTACAAATTTATTCTTAAGCAAATCATGTTCCAAATATTTTTCTATTTGAACATTTTTATCACATATGCTCTGTAGCTGATAGCGAGGGTTATTTAAGTTAATCGATTTAAGAATGTCATAAGAGAACAAAAAAGCTAAAAACTTTTATATTAAAATCTATACTGCACACACAAATAATTTTCCAGGGAATTTACACAAAAAATCTATACTGCATACACAAAATAAAGTTTTCATGAGTAGCTGGAGAGAATTCAAATTAATAAACCAATCAAAACTGATATAAGGAAATAGCGAAGAAAAAATGTAAATAAGCAGAACAAATATTTTTCTACTTCTTTTATTCACAATAAATTCATATTTTTTAGAATGGTTTTAAATTAATTAATTTTTATCCTCGGTCTTCATTGTGGTATTCATAATGAGCTTCAGATAATGATGACGTCATAGCTGCAGCCTGAAATTAGCGTTTAAAATGAAATTAATAATAAAAGACTTTTATTGGTACATAGGTACTAAAAAATACACTATAAAGGATGGAATTTGGAACAAATAATAATTCATAATTTTTTCATAAAAATAAATAGCCGTAAAAATATATAAAGCGTATTATAATATTATGAAACACACATTTCGGCATACACGTGCGCGTGAGTCATATAGCTGAGAATCATGCAATTATAGCGGATAACATATAGGTACAGTCTTTGAGCCAAGTGCCGCCACATAAATTTGGGCACGTTCTTTATATAAATAATACTTAGCCGTAGGTTAAAATGATTAAATAGGGGATATAAATAAATTGAAATTTAGCAAGTACGCCTATTAGGTATTCTCACCCTGGTAGACAACTTCCGCACAAGCTTCAACTTGTTCGTATGATATCATGAGAAATAATGTTCTAGAACATTGGGCTCGTGTGCAAATTCCTCGAATTCTAACCAACGTAGCGGCGTGATTATATGACGTCACATAACATTATAAATACAACTCAGACCGTCTTTTTACATTATTTGTCTACGCATTTTCCTGCAGAAATTTTGCTGACAAACTGTGTGTGTGTGTAAATTAATAGGACAATAATTTTTGTACAGTGCTAATATTAACGTGTCAGCTATATTGGTGAGAACAAGGTAAGCAATTATTTAATTTCAACGTGCGCCATGAATATTAACGAGATTAGATATTACGGAATAATTGAGCATTATCGGGACTTAGCGAATAATTTTTGATTTATAGAAAAGCATTATATTTTTTAGATAAATTCAAATAACATGCAGTATTTATCATAAAGTAAATAGGCACTATGGTTATAGAGATTAGTTTATTAAAAAATATTTTAATTTTTCACCTTATAGAACAATAACAGCAATTCAGTAACTTACATCAAAATAAAATAAGATGCATATAAACCCAAATATTTTATGATGATAGTATTTATATAGTGATTAATAACATCCTGTGCAGCATCATTACTAGTATTAATTTTGAAGATGAGGACATATTTATAATTTGAAAATAGCATTTATAATCCTTGTTACATTTACTTTATATACTTAACACTAAACTTAGGTACCTTTTGAGAACATTTCATATATTGCATCCCAATTTGCAAATAAATATATACATAACCTTCTAAAAACGACTTTAATATGAATTTTATCAGCTTATAACTTAACTTACATGAAATCAATTAATTGCTAGTAATAAAAACAAAATAGAGTTTGATGTTAATAAAAAGCAATAATTATTCGATATGGGAATTTATATGAGTAGAAGCAAAAAAATATTTAATATACACAGCTATTAAAATCAGCGTTTATAGCAGCAGAACCCAAGCATAAAATAATCATTATATATATTATAACATTAGTATTTATAGCCGCAGAATCCATTTAAAATATAGCAGGCATTAAATTTCATAATGGAACTTTTAAATTTTCAAATTTTCCTACCAAACCCCAGGCAAATTAGATTGCATAAAAATAATATTTAAATTTCGTGTCAAAATCGTTCTAGAATATTTCAATTTAGCAATACAAATTTCTGAACGTACTAGAATTTCTGAACACGCTCTAATCACATGATATATTTTCAGGTTATATCTCACCGCTACTCATCGGCTCAACTTTAATAAAACCGGGGGAAAGGAAGACTTCTCCTCATTCGACAGTTAGTCTTTGAAGAAGCAACATGTCTGCCAAAGATATTCTAAAATATTTGTGCGTAACCATTGCCGCGCTACTTGGTGTTCTTTCCACTACATATAGTGAAGATACAGCCAAGGATGGCATTAGGAAATGTACTAAGGCCATCCGAAATATAAAGGACCAGCTAAAAACTGCTAAGACCGTGGGAGAAAAACAGAACTTGATGTCTTCCATGGCCCAAATTAAAAGTTTTAGAGCTCAAATTAAATTTGAGCAGAAACGTGGAGCAGGGATGGTGCCAAGGAAGGAAACTGCAAAACATAGGGTTCATTGGGATGATACGGACGCGGCATTCACTAGTCGCATCCGTACTGGAGTCATGTCCAATTTAAAACATACCGATCCCAAGCTGTTCCTCAAAGACTGTTTTGATTTGTTTAAACGTCGCATCGCCAATGCTCTGAAGAAAGAGGCGGCGCTTAAAGTCAACGCAGTGTTTGGGGGACAGTTTATCCTTCAGAAAGCAGACAGGGTCATAGAGGAATTTAAATACTTCAACACGAAAAATGCACCCATCTACAGGGACACCGATCTGTCTGCATGGTTCCAAGAGCATGTTATTAACCCCATTTTAACGTAGCTGGAAGAGTTCCAGGAAAGAGACTCTGGATTTTCGTTGAAGGCCATCGCCAATTTAGGCATTAACATAAACAAATTTACACCCCAGCTTGGTTCATCATACATTCCATTACCAGGAAAAATTGCTAAAAAGCAGGCATGCATCAACGTAAAAAACGACGACAACGCTTGCTTCGCTTGGAGCATCGTCAGCGCTCTTTATCCTGTGGATAGACTAAATCACCCAGACCGTACTGTCTCCTACCCGCTTTACTCTGAAGTTTTAAACCTAACTGGTATCCAGTTCCCTATGACCTTGAAGCAGATACCACGCTTTGAAAAACAGAACCAGATATCGGTTAATGTTTATCAGCTGCAGAAGAAGAAGAAAGCATTTGATGTGCACCCAGTTTATCTAACTAAAAATAAACTGGCTAGACACGTTAATCTTCTATTGGTCCAAGATCGCTATGATGAGGAAGAAGAAGAAGAACATGACATACCCAGTAACCCCATCCAGTACCACTATGTATGGATTAAGGATCTATCCAGGCTGGTATCCAGGCAGCTAAGCCATCACAAAAGCAAAAAATACTTTTGTGACCGCTGTCTGCACTATTTTTACACACAACCCAGCTTGGATAAACACACAGAGGACTGTATTAATATGAATGATTGCAAAATCCGTCTGCCTACCGAGGACCAGAAAATGGTAGAATTTAAAAATTATAAAAACAAGGAGAAGGCGCCATTCATTATTTATGCGGACCTTGAGTGTGTACTGAAGCCAACAGAGGGAAGGGGCAAATATCAAGAGCATGTGCCATGTAGTGTAGGCTACTACGTCAAGTGTTCCTATGATGACTCATTGTCCTTTTATCGATCATACCGAGGCGAGGACTGTATGTCTTGGTTTGTTCACGAAATGATGGAATTTGCTGAGGATGTGGAAACCGTTTTCTTATGTCCCTTTGATATGACATTGACAGCTGAACAACAAGCTGAATTTGATAAAGCCACGCATTGCCACATATGTGAACGGACGTTCAGTCCGGAGGATGTTAAGGTACGGGATCATAATCATTTAGTTCCAGAGAATAATTATAGGGGTGCAGCCCACAATTCTTGTAACATTAATTACAAGGATAAGGTGAATATTCCCATTGTCTATCATAATTTATCTGGATATGACGTACATTTCGTATTGGAAAATATCGCGAATGACATGCCGGGTCGCGTCGATTTATTACCCATAACCAAAGAAAAATATATTTCATTCACAAAAAATTTAGAACAAAATTTAATTAAATTCAGGTTTATAGATTCATATAGATTTTTAGCTTGTGGGTTAGAAACATTGGCCTCATATCTGACCGACTTTCCAATCTTAAAAACAGAATTTTCGACATTGACAGACGGACAATTTGAGTTATTGAAAAAGAAGGGTGTATTCCCATACGATTTCATGGACAGCTTTGAAAAATTCAATTTTGATGCTTTACCGGAACAAAGTCAATTTTATAACCGTTTAGAAGATAAAGATATAACAGACACACAATATGAGCATGCGCAACGGGTTTGGAACGCTTTTAATATCGAAAATTTGGGCGAATATTCAGATCTGTACATGAAAACGGACATCATTCTTTTAGCTGAAATTTTTGAGCAATTTAGGGAAACCAGTCTAAAAAATTATGGGTTAGATCCGGCACATTATTATACCTTGCCGGGGTACACTTGGGACTGCATGCTCAAGTATACCCAGGTAAATCTTGAGCTCATAACCGATATCGATGAGGTCATGTTTATCGAAAGGGGTATTCGTGGCGGACTAAGTCAATGCTCTAAACGCAAAAGCATTGGCAACAACAAATATCTAAAAAATTTTGATCCCAGTAAACCGACTAAATATATATCTTATTTCGACATTAACAATCAATATGGCTGGGCGATGAGTCAGTATTTACCATACGGAGGGTTTAAGTGGGTAGATTCAAACATCGACGTTACAACTGTGTCGGACACATCGAGTGTGGGCTATGTATTGGAGGTAGATCTCGAGTATCCCGAAAATCTCCATGACCTTCATAAAGATCTGCCGTTTTGTCCTGAACATAGAGCTCCTCCCGGCTGTAACAACAATAAACTTTTAGCTACTTTACACAACAAAACGCGGTATGTTATTCATTACATGGCTTTAAAACAAGCATTACAACACGGTCTAAAATTAACAAAAATTCATAGAGTCTTGGCCTTTAAACAGAGTGCCTGGTTGAAGGATTACATCGATTTGAATACTTCGCTACGTCAGGCTGCAAAAAATGAATTTGAGAAAAATTTGTTTAAGCTCATGAATAACGCAGCATTCGGAAAAACGATGGAAAACATCCGCAAGCACTCTAATGTAAAGCTTGTTAACAAATGGGAGGGGCGCTATGGAGCAGAGGCTTTAATTGCTAAGCCCGAGTTCAAGGCGGCAACCATTTTTAATGAGAACTTGGTGGCTGTTGAATTAAACAAGACGGAAATTTACTTTAATAAACCAATATACGTTGGAATGGCGATTTTGGATCTCGCAAAAACCACCATATATGACTTTCATTATGATTACATGAAACCCGAGTTTGGTGACGACTGCGCCGTCCTCTATACTGATACTGACAGCCTTATATATGAAATAGCCGATAAAGATATATATGAAGTCATTCATCGCGATTGTCATTCACGATTCGACACTAGCGATTACCCCAAAGACAATAGGTATAACATCCCACAGGTTAATAAAAAGGTATTGGGTATGATGAAGGATGAATTTAATGGTGTACCAATCCAAATTTTCGTGGGGCTCAGGGCGAAAATGTATACCGTTAAAAGAGCAGCGAATGATGGCGAGGCTTTACCAAATAATGTCGGGTTAACTAAAAAGATAAAGGGTATTAAGAAATCGGTGATCAAAAATGTCATCACACTCGAAGATTTCATAGAGTGCGTAGATAATTTTAAAAATAAATTTATCACACAAAATCTAATTAAATCAGAAAAACATCAGGTTTATTCCATCACCCAAGACAAAATAGCTCTCAGCCCTCATGACGATAAGAGGCACTTGATCGAGGGGTCATATGACACTTTGCCTTGGGGACATTATTCCATCATGGCTACATGTAATGATCTTTCTTAAACCTCCGAAGAAGAATAAATAACATACATACAACCATTCATCACCATTTTCAGTCTGACCGCCAAACAGTCAACATGCCTAGGGAGTGCGATTGGGGAAGAGCCTGCAACTGTTCAGAGTGCACTCCTAATCTCAAAGATGCCTGCGAAAAATGCGGCGAAAAAGCTTACGGCGTTACCTCCATATACAGACGCGATAGACGAAACATTGGCTATTACGATTTCACAACATGCTGTTATAATTGCTATCAATTAAATGGGGGAATAAAAGAAGCTTCCAGATTTCGGGATATGTGTAACCAGGTGCAAGGATTACCCCTAATTGAGGAAACGGACTCTTTACCTGAAATACTTAAAAAGCATTTTGCTTTACAAATACCATTGATCGAAGATTTTCGTAAGATTACCAAGGAGATGCTGCGTATAGAGATACGTATGATGTTCTATAGTAATAAGATCAAGTACAGCACTGCATTAGCACCGATGATATTATGTAGTGATACGGATCCAACGCAATGGTTTGAGAGTATTGTATTGAATATGGCCGTTCAAGAGCTGCAGCAATATAGAAGCCCTATCACATTATTATCAATGACTGTGAATGTTTTATAATTTATATACTACTTTTTACATATAATTTTTATGTATTTTGTATATTCTCTAATCATATTTTTCAATATTTAATTACTTTGTATTATACGACTTTAATAAATTTAGAGGACTCAACCTTTATTAAAAGGATAATAACCTATATATTTTATATTGCAACCTCTGCATATTTATAGCTTAATATTTATTTTTCTTTATTAAAACCAATATTTTATATTGTATTGTGTAACCTCTATAAATTGAGGAACCCTGTATATTTTATTAGCCTAAAGTAAAAATTGAATTATGTATATACTTTATATTTATTTATGTTTTATATTACATAAAATTGATATTTTGCAACCTCGCCAAAAAATTTTTAATAAAAAATAATTTATTTACA
The DNA here is from genome assembly GCA_963680705.1 of Rhagium mordax. Taxonomy (NCBI): domain Eukaryota; kingdom Metazoa; phylum Arthropoda; class Insecta; order Coleoptera; family Cerambycidae; genus Rhagium; species Rhagium mordax. The sequence goes on along the minus strand of OY796661.1, from coordinate 35,186,361 downwards.
TGTGTGTTTCATTTTGAAAACATTATTACCCCATATCATTATAAAATTGTATGTGTGCTTTCTGCTCTTATGATCCGAAACAGAGAGATAGAAAAGGGGAGTCAGATTAATTATAAATCTTAAGTCATTAAATTATAATGGGAAATCTATACAAAATATTTTCATTTTAAAAAACATGCGAAAGAGGAAGATATTTCAAAGAGTTTATTGAAGGCCATAAAAGTTTACAATCTTACAAAACATAACCTCAATATCAAACATAAAAAGTTTTTAGAGGATAACGCTAAAAGCGTTCCCCCGTAAACAGTTAGGGATAATAATAATAATAAACAGAGTCTATAAACCATTCAGTATAATGTTGAACTGATGAAGACCAATGAAATGAAACAGCATAGATGATGACCCTAGGTGGTTTATATGCTGCGAGAGCGGGCTCTGCGTCTGAACGTATTCCGCGGGCTCTGCGCCCCCGGAATACGTTCAGACTGTACAGACCTGTTTTGAAAAACAGGTTATCTGTTGTGAAAAACCCTGTATCTGTTTATAACCTGTTTACAGGTAAACGGATACCTGTTTAAAATACCTAACCTAACCTAACCTAACCTGTTTACAGGTAAACGGATACCTGTTTAAAATAGTTGTTACCCTGTTTAAAATAAAATAGCTGTTTACCTGTTTACAGGTAAACAGCTGTTTAAAATAGCTATTATTAAAAAATTTGCTCTCGCAGCATATAAACCACCTAGGGTCATCATCTATGCTGTTTCATTTCATTGGTCTTCATCAGTTCAACATTATCCTGAATGGTTTATAGACTCTGTTTATTATTATTATTATCCCTAACTGTTTACGGGGGAACGCTTTTAGCGTTATCCTCTAAAAACTTTTTATGTTTGATATTGAGGTTATGTTTTGTAAGATTGTAAACTTTTATGGCCTTCAATAAACTCTTTGAAATATCTTCCTCTTTCGCATGTTTTTTAAAATGAAAATATTTTGTATAGATTTCCCATTATAATTTAATGACTTAAGATTTATAATTAATCTGACTCCCCTTTTCTATCTCTCTGTTTCGGATCATAAGAGCAGAAAGCACACATACAATTTTATAATGATATGGGGTAATAATGTTTTCAAAATGAAACACATATGTAAATAAATTATTTTTTATTAAAAATTTTTTGGCGAGGTTGCAAAATATCAATTTTATGTAATATAAAACATAAATAAATATAAAGTATATACATAATTCAATTTTTACTTTAGGCTAATAAAATATACAGGGTTCCTCAATTTATAGAGGTTACACAATACAATATAAAATATTGGTTTTAATAAAGAAAAATAAATATTAAGCTATAAATATGCAGAGGTTGCAATATAAAATATATAGGTTATTATCCTTTTAATAAAGGTTGAGTCCTCTAAATTTATTAAAGTCGTATAATACAAAGTAATTAAATATTGAAAAATATGATTAGAGAATATACAAAATACATAAAAATTATATGTAAAAAGTAGTATATAAATTATAAAACATTCACAGTCATTGATAATAATGTGATAGGGCTTCTATATTGCTGCAGCTCTTGAACGGCCATATTCAATACAATACTCTCAAACCATTGCGTTGGATCCGTGTCACTACATAATATCATCGGTGCTAATGCAGTGCTGTACTTGATCTTATTACTATAGAACATCATACGTATCTCTATACGCAGCATCTCCTTGGTAATCTTACGAAAATCTTCGATCAATGGTATTTGTAAAGCAAAATGCTTTTTAAGTATTTCAGGTAAAGAGTCCGTTTCCTCAATTAGGGGTAATCCTTGCACCTGGTTACACATATCCCGAAATCTGGAAGCTTCTTTTATTCCCCCATTTAATTGATAGCAATTATAACAGCATGTTGTGAAATCGTAATAGCCAATGTTTCGTCTATCGCGTCTGTATATGGAGGTAACGCCGTAAGCTTTTTCGCCGCATTTTTCGCAGGCATCTTTGAGATTAGGAGTGCACTCTGAACAGTTGCAGGCTCTTCCCCAATCGCACTCCCTAGGCATGTTGACTGTTTGGCGGTCAGACTGAAAATGGTGATGAATGGTTGTATGTATGTTATTTATTCTTCTTCGGAGGTTTAAGAAAGATCATTACATGTAGCCATGATGGAATAATGTCCCCAAGGCAAAGTGTCATATGACCCCTCGATCAAGTGCCTCTTATCGTCATGAGGGCTGAGAGCTATTTTGTCTTGGGTGATGGAATAAACCTGATGTTTTTCTGATTTAATTAGATTTTGTGTGATAAATTTATTTTTAAAATTATCTACGCACTCTATGAAATCTTCGAGTGTGATGACATTTTTGATCACCGATTTCTTAATACCCTTTATCTTTTTAGTTAACCCGACATTATTTGGTAAAGCCTCGCCATCATTCGCTGCTCTTTTAACGGTATACATTTTCGCCCTGAGCCCCACGAAAATTTGGATTGGTACACCATTAAATTCATCCTTCATCATACCCAATACCTTTTTATTAACCTGTGGGATGTTATACCTATTGTCTTTGGGGTAATCGCTAGTGTCGAATCGTGAATGACAATCGCGATGAATGACTTCATATATATCTTTATCGGCTATTTCATATATAAGGCTGTCAGTATCAGTATAGAGGACGGCGCAGTCGTCACCAAACTCGGGTTTCATGTAATCATAATGAAAGTCATATATGGTGGTTTTTGCGAGATCCAAAATCGCCATTCCAACGTATATTGGTTTATTAAAGTAAATTTCCGTCTTGTTTAATTCAACAGCCACCAAGTTCTCATTAAAAATGGTTGCCGCCTTGAACTCGGGCTTAGCAATTAAAGCCTCTGCTCCATAGCGCCCCTCCCATTTGTTAACAAGCTTTACATTAGAGTGCTTGCGGATGTTTTCCATCGTTTTTCCGAATGCTGCGTTATTCATGAGCTTAAACAAATTTTTCTCAAATTCATTTTTTGCAGCCTGACGTAGCGAAGTATTCAAATCGATGTAATCCTTCAACCAGGCACTCTGTTTAAAGGCCAAGACTCTATGAATTTTTGTTAATTTTAGACCGTGTTGTAATGCTTGTTTTAAAGCCATGTAATGAATAACATACCGCGTTTTGTTGTGTAAAGTAGCTAAAAGTTTATTGTTGTTACAGCCGGGAGGAGCTCTATGTTCAGGACAAAACGGCAGATCTTTATGAAGGTCATGGAGATTTTCGGGATACTCGAGATCTACCTCCAATACATAGCCCACACTCGATGTGTCCGACACAGTTGTAACGTCGATGTTTGAATCTACCCACTTAAACCCTCCGTATGGTAAATACTGACTCATCGCCCAGCCATATTGATTGTTAATGTCGAAATAAGATATATATTTAGTCGGTTTACTGGGATCAAAATTTTTTAGATATTTGTTGTTGCCAATGCTTTTGCGTTTAGAGCATTGACTTAGTCCGCCACGAATACCCCTTTCGATAAACATGACCTCATCGATATCGGTTATGAGCTCAAGATTTACCTGGGTATACTTGAGCATGCAGTCCCAAGTGTACCCCGGCAAGGTATAATAATGTGCCGGATCTAACCCATAATTTTTTAGACTGGTTTCCCTAAATTGCTCAAAAATTTCAGCTAAAAGAATGATGTCCGTTTTCATGTACAGATCTGAATATTCGCCCAAATTTTCGATATTAAAAGCGTTCCAAACCCGTTGCGCATGCTCATATTGTGTGTCTGTTATATCTTTATCTTCTAAACGGTTATAAAATTGACTTTGTTCCGGTAAAGCATCAAAATTGAATTTTTCAAAGCTGTCCATGAAATCGTATGGGAATACACCCTTCTTTTTCAATAACTCAAATTGTCCGTCTGTCAATGTCGAAAATTCTGTTTTTAAGATTGGAAAGTCGGTCAGATATGAGGCCAATGTTTCTAACCCACAAGCTAAAAATCTATATGAATCTATAAACCTGAATTTAATTAAATTTTGTTCTAAATTTTTTGTGAATGAAATATATTTTTCTTTGGTTATGGGTAATAAATCGACGCGACCCGGCATGTCATTCGCGATATTTTCCAATACGAAATGTACGTCATATCCAGATAAATTATGATAGACAATGGGAATATTCACCTTATCCTTGTAATTAATGTTACAAGAATTGTGGGCTGCACCCCTATAATTATTCTCTGGAACTAAATGATTATGATCCCGTACCTTAACATCCTCCGGACTGAACGTCCGTTCACAGATGTGGCAATGCGTGGCTTTATCAAATTCAGCTTGTTGTTCAGCTGTCAATGTCATATCAAAGGGACATAAGAAAACGGTTTCCACATCCTCAGCAAATTCCATCATTTCGTGAACAAACCAAGACATACAGTCCTCGCCTCGGTATGATCGATAAAAGGACAATGAGTCATCATAGGAACACTTGACGTAGTAGCCTACACTACATGGCACATGCTCTTGATATTTGCCCCTTCCCTCTGTTGGCTTCAGTACACACTCAAGGTCCGCATAAATAATGAATGGCGCCTTCTCCTTGTTTTTATAATTTTTAAATTCTACCATTTTCTGGTCCTCGGTAGGCAGACGGATTTTGCAATCATTCATATTAATACAGTCCTCTGTGTGTTTATCCAAGCTGGGTTGTGTGTAAAAATAGTGCAGACAGCGGTCACAAAAGTATTTTTTGCTTTTGTGATGGCTTAGCTGCCTGGATACCAGCCTGGATAGATCCTTAATCCATACATAGTGGTACTGGATGGGGTTACTGGGTATGTCATGTTCTTCTTCTTCTTCCTCATCATAGCGATCTTGGACCAATAGAAGATTAACGTGTCTAGCCAGTTTATTTTTAGTTAGATAAACTGGGTGCACATCAAATGCTTTCTTCTTCTTCTGCAGCTGATAAACATTAACCGATATCTGGTTCTGTTTTTCAAAGCGTGGTATCTGCTTCAAGGTCATAGGGAACTGGATACCAGTTAGGTTTAAAACTTCAGAGTAAAGCGGGTAGGAGACAGTACGGTCTGGGTGATTTAGTCTATCCACAGGATAAAGAGCGCTGACGATGCTCCAAGCGAAGCAAGCGTTGTCGTCGTTTTTTACGTTGATGCATGCCTGCTTTTTAGCAATTTTTCCTGGTAATGGAATGTATGATGAACCAAGCTGGGGTGTAAATTTGTTTATGTTAATGCCTAAATTGGCGATGGCCTTCAACGAAAATCCAGAGTCTCTTTCCTGGAACTCTTCCAGCTACGTTAAAATGGGGTTAATAACATGCTCTTGGAACCATGCAGACAGATCGGTGTCCCTGTAGATGGGTGCATTTTTCGTGTTGAAGTATTTAAATTCCTCTATGACCCTGTCTGCTTTCTGAAGGATAAACTGTCCCCCAAACACTGCGTTGACTTTAAGCGCCGCCTCTTTCTTCAGAGCATTGGCGATGCGACGTTTAAACAAATCAAAACAGTCTTTGAGGAACAGCTTGGGATCGGTATGTTTTAAATTGGAGATGACTCCAGTACGGATGCGACTAGTGAATGCCGCGTCCGTATCATCCCAATGAACCCTATGTTTTGCAGTTTCCTTCCTTGGCGCCATCCCTGCTCCACGTTTCTGCTCAAATTTAATTTGAGCTCTAAAACTTTTAATTTGGGCCATGGAAGACATCAAGTTCTGGTTTTCTCCCACGGTCTTAGCAGTTTTTAGCTGGTCCTTTATATTTCGGATGGCCTTAGTACATTTCCTAAGGCCATCCTTGGCTGTATCTTCACTATATGTAGTGGAAAGAACACCAAGTAGCGCGGCAATGGTTACGCACAAATATTTTAGAATATCTTTGGCAGACATGTTGCTTCTTCAAAGACTAACTGTCGAATGAGGAGAAGTCTTCCTTTCCCCCGGTTTTATTAAAGTTGAGCCGATGAGTAGCGGTGAGATATAACCTGAAAATATATCATGTGATTAGAGCGTGTTCAGAAATTCTAGTACGTTCAGAAATTTGTATTGCTAAATTGAAATATTCTAGAACGATTTTGACACGAAATTTAAATATTATTTTTATGCAATCTAATTTGCCTGGGGTTTGGTAGGAAAATTTGAAAATTTAAAAGTTCCATTATGAAATTTAATGCCTGCTATATTTTAAATGGATTCTGCGGCTATAAATACTAATGTTATAATATATATAATGATTATTTTATGCTTGGGTTCTGCTGCTATAAACGCTGATTTTAATAGCTGTGTATATTAAATATTTTTTTGCTTCTACTCATATAAATTCCCATATCGAATAATTATTGCTTTTTATTAACATCAAACTCTATTTTGTTTTTATTACTAGCAATTAATTGATTTCATGTAAGTTAAGTTATAAGCTGATAAAATTCATATTAAAGTCGTTTTTAGAAGGTTATGTATATATTTATTTGCAAATTGGGATGCAATATATGAAATGTTCTCAAAAGGTACCTAAGTTTAGTGTTAAGTATATAAAGTAAATGTAACAAGGATTATAAATGCTATTTTCAAATTATAAATATGTCCTCATCTTCAAAATTAATACTAGTAATGATGCTGCACAGGATGTTATTAATCACTATATAAATACTATCATCATAAAATATTTGGGTTTATATGCATCTTATTTTATTTTGATGTAAGTTACTGAATTGCTGTTATTGTTCTATAAGGTGAAAAATTAAAATATTTTTTATTAAACTAATCTCTATAACCATAGTGCCTATTTACTTTATGATAAATACTGCATGTTATTTGAATTTATCTAAAAAATATAATGCTTTTCTATAAATCAAAAATTATTCGCTAAGTCCCGATAATGCTCAATTATTCCGTAATATCTAATCTCGTTAATATTCATGGCGCACGTTGAAATTAAATAATTGCTTACCTTGTTCTCACCAATATAGCTGACACGTTAATATTAGCACTGTACAAAAATTATTGTCCTATTAATTTACACACACACACAGTTTGTCAGCAAAATTTCTGCAGGAAAATGCGTAGACAAATAATGTAAAAAGACGGTCTGAGTTGTATTTATAATGTTATGTGACGTCATATAATCACGCCGCTACGTTGGTTAGAATTCGAGGAATTTGCACACGAGCCCAATGTTCTAGAACATTATTTCTCATGATATCATACGAACAAGTTGAAGCTTGTGCGGAAGTTGTCTACCAGGGTGAGAATACCTAATAGGCGTACTTGCTAAATTTCAATTTATTTATATCCCCTATTTAATCATTTTAACCTACGGCTAAGTATTATTTATATAAAGAACGTGCCCAAATTTATGTGGCGGCACTTGGCTCAAAGACTGTACCTATATGTTATCCGCTATAATTGCATGATTCTCAGCTATATGACTCACGCGCACGTGTATGCCGAAATGTGTGTTTCATAATATTATAATACGCTTTATATATTTTTACGGCTATTTATTTTTATGAAAAAATTATGAATTATTATTTGTTCCAAATTCCATCCTTTATAGTGTATTTTTTAGTACCTATGTACCAATAAAAGTCTTTTATTATTAATTTCATTTTAAACGCTAATTTCAGGCTGCAGCTATGACGTCATCATTATCTGAAGCTCATTATGAATACCACAATGAAGACCGAGGATAAAAATTAATTAATTTAAAACCATTCTAAAAAATATGAATTTATTGTGAATAAAAGAAGTAGAAAAATATTTGTTCTGCTTATTTACATTTTTCTTCGCTATTTCCTTATATCAGTTTTGATTGGTTTATTAATTTGAATTCTCTCCAGCTACTCATGAAAACTTTATTTTGTGTATGCAGTATAGATTTTTTGTGTAAATTCCCTGGAAAATTATTTGTGTGTGCAGTATAGATTTTAATATAAAAGTTTTTAGCTTTTTTGTTCTCTTATGACATTCTTAAATCGATTAACTTAAATAACCCTCGCTATCAGCTACAGAGCATATGTGATAAAAATGTTCAAATAGAAAAATATTTGGAACATGATTTGCTTAAGAATAAATTTGTAACCAAGTTGATGACATTTTTGTTAAAAGTGTAAGTCTCCAGCTGAAACCACAGTTTTAAAATATAAATATCTTTTGTGGTGTCTATGTGCTTTTTATGTTCTAATGTTACATATTTGTTAATTTAATTGCGAGGGATACTTTTTGTCTATAAAGTTAATCCAATCTGAACGCGAAATTTCTTCATTATAGTGCTTATTATTACCGCTAGTTAAACCCTTGTATAATATACAAGGGTTAAACGAACGGGAACAGTAGAAAAATTCGACTTAGAATCCATTTCCAGCGCAAACACATTAACTGAAATGTTATTCCTTGAATGCATATTGCATATCTCTGTATTTTATCATGTCGATTTTCCACGCGTATACTCCTATGTCATTCACGCACCCATGTTCAATGCATTATATGTTGTGTAGATTTTTTTCCTTGAGACACCTCTACATTAGTTTGTTAAACGGACGTTGTTAGCGCTGCGCTCATTTTCTGCGAGACCCATGCTGGAACGATCGTCTCGAGATGCGCGTCTGATTTCTCCTCTGCGCTGGCTATATTATTATTTAGCCATCGAATGTCTGGCTTAAAATTCTGTAATCTACGCATACCTATTACTACATTGTTTACCTGGCCGTCGCACCTATCATATTATCCTAGCCGTGTCACGCCTATCATTAATCACCTGGTGCACACACCTTCAAGCCATGACCTCTACCTCTGCATGCATCCTCCAGGTCTTCGGCAGGTGGGAGTGGAGGGGGTAAAATTCGTCAAAAATGACCAGGATGAACCTCCATAAGAAATAACATGGGATTTTGGCGCCGTAGCCCCATAGCCTATCTACTTACTACACTAGGAATTTTTCCCATGGTATTCTTGCCAACTGGCTGCGAACTACATTTTCCTGCTTTGTAGTACAAAAAAAGGCGCTTATGCTTGACGTGGGGAGGACGAAGGGACAGGTATTTTCGAAACAATTCAAGCATATTTCCCACATCGGTAACCACAAAGGTTCGTGGAATCTTTGTCTTAGTGTTTGGAATTTTTACAATCAAGGAAGAGCCTACATCCTCAATATCATCTACAGTTAAATTGACTAGTTCATCAGTTCGACAAGCTCCGGCAATCCCCAGAATTATTCCAACCTATAAAAAATCAAAATACTTAATAATTGAAATACCTAACAACAAAAGTAATCTTACCTTAATCATTAAGAATTCTTTGTCACCTGCACTTGATAGAAAACGGTCGATTTCTCCCTTTGTCAATATTTTCGATTTTTTCGCTTGATATCCGTCACCGGTTCTTTTCAAAAATGCGATCAGTTTGGGGAATTTGCTTATATCTATGTTGTCGTAAATTATCAAGCATGACTTAACCATAGAATATTGCGCCCATAATGTGGAAGACTTATAATTCTTTGCATTTTCACTGAAGTATGCCAACAAAACATTCTCGCTGTATACTTGAACATTTTTCTCGGCGCACCACTTTTTGAACCGATTGTAGGCTATATCGTATAAAGATCTTGACTTCGTAGGCAGCAAATTGCTTATTGCAATATTTGCAGCCTCCACAATCTCTTCCGACTCACAATTATTCATTGTGCACTAAACAAACTTTAAACTAAACCAAACTAGCACCTTAATTTTAACAATTCTTTTTGTTTGTTTATTTTGTAGTTATGACAATAACTCAACGACTACTAAATGAATCCTCAAATCCAAATACAATAATTCTGGTGCTACTTACTTCATAATGACAAAATATGTGTTTTTAAGTTAATGAGACCGTGGAAAAAATAGTATATACCATTCGGGAGAGATGCTATTTTGTCCTCGGCGCATTGTAGCCCTCGGGCTTCGCCCTCGGGCTTCAAATTGCACCTCTGCCAAAATAACGCATTTCTCTCCCTTACAGTATAATGTACTATTATTTTATGCCGTGTTATTCTACACGTTACATAAAAATCTAAAGCTTAAACTTTGAAAAAGGAAACGGGTTTCCGAAACGTCAGCGCAGTATTTTTGTATTAATTTAATTCCTATTAGTTGTCAAAAAAAACACCCTCTAACTGATCCTCTGACGTTACGTCAAAGGCGTAGAGGTTATTTACTGGTTAATTTGAATATTTTTTAGATAAATCGAATTTTTTGGATAGGAATCTCGAGGAATGTGGTAATAAATCCCAAAAAAGAAAAGGAAAGAAATAAGATTAGTTCATAATACCAATAAATCTATCATTTCCAATTGAAATTAAAATTTTGTGGACATGCCTATTGTCAGAAATGTCAGACGCTTATATGTAACGGGTGTCTAAATTTGAGGTTGCTTTTTGAATTACCCGCCATTTACAGTATTCAATGTTATTTGTCGTGTTGCATGTGACATTTGTGAAGTAAAAGCATCGCAGTGTTTAGTTATGGAACGCTATACGCTGCGAAAATGCTTATTTATAACGAAAATCTATTACAAATATGGGGAAAGTATCGCGGAAATGGTCAGAAAATGCCATATAAAATTTGGAAAAAACAATGCTCCATTCAAAACTACTATTGCAAAGTTAATAAAGAAAGTTAAGGAAACTGGTATAGTACAGGATGCAAGAAAACGTGTTTACCATCGTAATAGTCGTTCACCAGAAAACATTGCTGCTGTAAGTGAAAGTGTTGTGGAAACTCTAAAACATCAATTCGTCATCGAGCACAGCAATTGCACGTTGAAAAAAATAACCAGAGGAGGTCACAGCCCTGATGGTGTTTTCCATTATTAACCGCCATTGTTGTACTTTACCTTAAAATAAAAATATCGTAAGATCTAAGTAATGCATGTGTTTTATTCCAAATTCAAAATGCAACCTCAAATTTGGACACCCTTACTATCGCGGCCGAAAAAAAGTAATCGACTGATTTTCCCGTTGTAACTATGGTTCTATTCAGTGTCGCATCAATCTCAATATTTTTTTATTGGTGTCAACGTCATTGTCATATTAAGCAAAAATAATTTTTTTCATCGCCAAACTTCGAGAAGGGTGGTCTCAACAAGGCATAGCAAGTGAAATTAATTGCAGGAAAAGTACGATTCAAAAACTAAATAAAAAGTGGATAGAAACTCATGATCTGAGCAGGGCAGTGGGTTCTGGAAAGAGTACTCTCGAAAACGACAATACCTTGGTTAACTATGTGAATTTAAACCCATTTTCTAATTCTATTGAAGCCAAAGAGCAAACCAACTTCCTAGCGTCTGTTAGGACAGCAAGAAAACGGTTGCGAGAGCGTCTATTTAACTGTGCCAGTGCTAAAAAGCCCCGACTAACAGATGTTAATAATAAAGAGGCAAGAATGCAGTTTGCAAATACTTACTTTTATTAATGATAACGATCATTACTGGGAGCGAGTGGTCTTTTCCGACGAAAAGATATCTCAGTCCTGCTACAATGGTCAACTGCGAGTTGTCCCAGGGGTCATAAGTTTGATGAAGAATATTTGTACAAAACAGATAATAGCGGAAGGTATTCTGTCTTTTAGTTTAGGATTTGAATCGTGCTTTTGCTGCAATTAATTTCACTTGCTATGCGTTGTTAAGCCTTTTTCTGCTTCTCTCAAAACCATACTACTACTACTAATTGTTTCCTTATAATTAAAAAATATTAAAAACTTATTTCTTATTAGTATTTTTTTAATAAATATGACCCCACCAATGATTTCTTGTCAAAATAATTTAATTGACATAACTAATGTAAAAACTCCCATTTACAAAGGAAAATTTTTCGAAAAAACGTACTACTTGATAAAAGATCGATTACTTTTTTTCGGCCACGATAGTACAACAGGGTTGCCAATATGTACTTAGAAATTAATTGAAAATACTTCATGAAAGTATATTGACAGGCAAATCATGATGACTTTTCATGATATAAACTAGGAATTTTGTTTGTCTTTTTAATGCTAATTATATAGCGTGAACTTTTAAAAGACAACAGCTAATTTAATGATATTTAGAACATTCTTATTCTAACTTTCCCTAAAATTGCCATTAAATGATACAATTTGGCACAAATGCATCGCTTACTACCCTCCGTTCCCCACCGTTATTCTTCCAATCATCGAAAACGTAAGTAAACGGGGTCTATTCCTATATGGTCAAAGTTTAGAACATTTCTCATCTAAAATGAGAATATTTTGATTTTCAAGTTGTATCTATTATTTAGGTTATTTAAGACACTTACAGGAGCTTTATCACTAGCACTAAAAATATTGCCATTTATATCATCTACACCTTTTATTGCCACATGTTTTAGAGTTTTTAACACTGGTCTATCGTTTCCTTTGTTTTTAAATCCACATTTTGCACATTTATGTCCTTGAAATAAATGGATCCTTTGGAATAGAAGTCAAGCTTATAAACAAAATTCTGTAATAGCCCGTCGGATGGCTGAGTCTAGCATTCACAAACCCAATACCGAGGTATAACCAAATAAAACATTTACCATTTACCAATTTATTTAGCAGGTTTTTTTACATATAATTCACTTTTGACGACACTCTCCATTGGTAGAGACCAAAGTTACAATAAAAAATAAAAAAAAATTGAAAATAAGAATATTAAAATTAACCGCGAATAGCTTTAAAACAAGAAGGAGTAAAATTATATTTTTTTTTTAGTCTTATAGTAAAAATGATTCTCTTTTGTTTGAGGTATAATTTGTCACAAAAATAATATCGTTAACTTTAAAAAAATGATGTTATTTTAGAAACTACACAAACTGTCAACTTTTTAAAAATGTTTAACTTGTTGTAACTCGCTTATGTGTTGAGGTATTCGAATATTTTTGCGACCAAAAACTGACAAATTTAATATACTTTATCTCGTCTCAATTAATGTTGGGTCTAGTTTTTTAAACTAAAGTGGTACAGCCCTTTAAACGCAACCAAGCGCGCTACGGCGACGGAGGCGCGAGGCTTCCAATCTCCTTCCCGCGTTCGACAACGTCCCCTACAAAAGCTTTAAAATAATTACCCTTTAGTGCAAAATGATAAAACTAACAAATCAAGTTTAATAATGAGATTTATTTAAAGTATATAGGAAATTTAAATATAGAAGTAATTGTTCTACATGTTTTATGCACATAAACGCCATTCATCAGTGTGCTGTAAGAAAGTTAACTACATTTACATTTGATTTAAGATTTAATAGATGAATAAGTTTGAAATATTTGAATGAGACGTTTCAAAAATAATAAGGGCATTAATGAGTGTAAAATGTTATCGAAAAAATTTACCTACGTAATGTAATATATTATACCTGTATATATCCTATTAATATTCAATTCCTTTCCTACCATTTACCAGCTTTTATTATTTATTTATATTATATATTCTTATATACATCGTGTCCCACTTTTAATGCCCCCCCCCCCCCTTCACAACTCAGTTATTAGTTAACCAATTTTTACCAAATTTGGATCGGTGTCAATGACCTTTGGTGTGATCTTTTTGAATGAAGCAAAATTTATTTTTGTCAGTGGCGTGCATTTTTATTAAGAAAAAAAGGGGGTCGCTTTTTCGATTTTTTTACAGAAAAACTAATACAATATTATTAATCAGCATGCTTTAGAACCTCCATGCCGAAAATTTCACAACATTTTGATTAAGGGTTTCCGTATAACGGGCCCAGTAAAAGTACATTTCTTCATTTGTAAATAATTGACAGCTTGAAAACGGTTTGCGTTTTGAAAAAAGTCATTCCTCCTTTTCATTTTAAATTGATTTACTCTATCTCCCCATGCCTTCAAAAGTTTCAAATGCTGCAGGCAAAAAATTTTTATTCGACGATAAAGAAATATTTTAACCGGTTCTGTATTATTTGGGCATTAAGTGATAAAAAACGATCTTATGTGATAATAAATCAATTTTATACCAAAAGAAAAAAAGGTTGCCCTGATATTAAATTAAACTATTTTTTGAAAAATAAACCGTTGTCAAGTTTATTATTTATGACTGCGGCATTTCAAACTTTTGTGCACATGACGTGATAGAGTAAGTCAGTTTAAATTGAAAGTGACGAATGACTTTTTTCGAAACACAAACCGTTTTCAAGTTCTCAGTTATTTACGACTGAAAAAATGTATTTTCACTGGGCCCGTTATTCGGAAACCCTTAACCAAAATGTAGTAAAATTTTGAACATGGGGGTTCCAAAGCATGCTGATTAATAATATTGCATTAGTTTTTCTGTAAAAAATGCCTAATATGAATTCTCGAAAAAGTGACCCCGTTTTCTGGGTGTAAGGGTTTATACAGGTTGTTCCCATTCGGATTTGGCGATTAACTAAAGCTGTTCTCCACATTGCCGTAAGTCTCAGGCTATCATCGCGTTTATTTAGGCCGTTGGGACGTTTTTCGATTTCGATGGCCTCTCTGATTATTCTTGATGAAAAATGTTCCACAGTTGCCAGGAGAACAGAGTTAACGTGTTGTATGTTTCTTACGTTTATCCTTCTGTTGGTTTGTCCAACGTATGTTTTCTCGCAATCATTACAGGGAACTTCGTATACTCCTTGATTTTCGAGTGGGATTTTGTCCTTTGGGTTTTTAAGGACAGACTGAATCTTACGGTCAGTTTTAAATACAGTCTTGATGTTTCTGCGGTTACATATCAAATTAGAAAATACAATTGCTATGCCACAAGCAGAATTTCTACGAAATAAGAATAGGTGTTGAAGAAATTACAGGCTGCAAATGGCTCCGACAGATGTTTAATCGTTAATACTGTAGTAGAACATTCAAATTGTGGTAGAGCTATTATTGTAGTTGTATCTGAAGACACTGATGTTGCGGTTCTGTTGATTCATTATTCACAGTATGATAAAATGTTATTGCTTTGACCAGGAAAAGCTGCTAAGGCTGATGCTGATAAAGTGATGAACATATTGAAACTTAAAGAAAAACTAGAGCATATTAAACAATGCGTATTATTCCTTCATGCTGTATCAGATTGCGACTCAACCTCGTTCATTAAAAAAAAACAAGGAATTCTGTTTACAGTTGCTAAACAATGATATACCTTTATGCGACGTCTTTATATTTTACCAACAAAATCCAAATGAAAAACAGTTAATAGAAGTAAGTGTAAAATGCATTACCAAGTTATACCGACCCATGAATAGTAAAGAAGGTACACTTTAGTCAATCGAGTGACATCTCGTCAAGATCTATCTGCAAACTTCAATTTGGCATCACTTCCCCCAACTGAAGACGCTGCTGTATAACATGTTTTAATAGTTTATTATCAGGTATCTAATTATGATTACTTCCTTTACCCTTTACTGTACGGATGACAAATAGATAAAGCACACCTTGTTGCGATATCCATAACAAAATAAATTGCTCCCTCTGATATACTAAAATTGGTATTCTGCAACTGCAAGGAAGATTCATGTGGCAAATTATGTTCCTGCAAAAAACTTGGACTAAGATGTTCCTCCAATTGTAGTCAATGCTTAGGATTTGCTTATTACAATCCTTGCATCGTACTTAAAAATGACGAAGAAGAAAATCCTATTTTAAATTGGATATAATTATTATTTGTAATGCTAAAAACTAAAAAAAAACATGTTTTTCCTGTCAATTATTTAAATAAATCTTTTACATTTAGTTTATCCAATGTATTTTCTTATTTTACGTAAAAAAGACCTCTTGACTTTTTTTCATAAACCCCACAGTTTTTCATATTTAGAATAAAATGAAAAAAGAAAATGGCAGCAGTTTTTGGCAACTTGCCATAGACATATTTGATGGGACTTTTAATATGTGGTTTAACACATTTTTCCTCGTACATTTTCGTTGAGAAATACTTGTATATAATTATTTCAACCTTAACTGCCAATTTGCCTACACTATAAGGACATGTGCTTTAAGCTTTACTAAGTTTCTAAAAACAACCACCAAACAGCAGTTATCCTAAAATGTCCGCTATCCAATAAAAAATAAAATAACACCACAAAAACAACTAAATCTCTTATAATCTGAATGTAAACAAACCAATTGATTACTAGGCCAGACTGGCCAGACAATATATTAATGACTAATATAATACATTACATCAAATACGGTATTTGATTACATGCAATAGTATGATTTCATGCGAACGCGGGACTGGGGAACGAGAAACAAAGCCACGCGACCTCGTTGTATGTTGAGGGTTATAGCGGTTTTATTTAAAAAAATAGATTATGCATTAATTGAGACAAAATGAAGCCTATTAAATTTGGCAGTTTTTGGTGCCAAGAACATTCAAATACCTCAACATATAAGCGAGTTACAACGAGTTAAGTATTAAAAAAACATTGATAATTTGTGTATCTTTTAAAATACCGCCAGTTTTTTTATGTTAGATTTTTAATTATTGCAACAAATTAGACCTCAAATTAAAGAGCAAGGTTTACTTGTAAAAATCAAAAAAAAATTTAATTTTGATCTGTTTTATTTCCAAACTTATACGAGATCAAAACTGAAATTTCTAAATTCCTTTTTTTTGTAGTTTTTTTCCTATATATCGTGTCTCGACCAATGGAGAGTGTCATCAACTTTGATTCATATGTGAAAAAACATATGTTAATAAGTGGTGAAGATCTCATTTGGTTATAATTCAGTATTGGGTGGGACAAGAAAGAGAAGGCTTTTAGCGCTCTCCCCAACGGGCTATAATGCAGAATTAAATTTATCAATTTAATTCTGTAATGCAGAATTAAATTTATCAATTTTAAAGTTTAGTTCTCCATTAGAACGAGAATGTGAAACAGAAACTACTATAAAGTTTGTATTTGGACATGCTTGCATCATATTTCGTATATATTTAAAAGTTGGATATTTATAGTTGGAAAAGTCATAAGAACCTGCTGGTAGTAAAATAAAATCACACAGAGTAAAACCTTTAGCTAGATTGTTAAATCACTTGTAACTTGACTGTACTGAGCACCAGGTTTTTTAAAAGTCAGACAGTTAAAATCGTTCCTTTTAAAAGAGTTTATAGTCTGATAAATTTTTTTAATTTCTTTACCATCACATAATGTAAGTAATTCTTTATTTGGTTTTTCATCCTGGACAGCTGTGGAAACATAATTTTGGCTGTTACTACATTCCTTATTGTTTTTATGTTTTCATTAGTTTCTTTCTTTTTCAGCTGGTCACCTGTACTATTTATGTGAATAGCTGTTTCCATCCAGTATGCTTCTTCTGATTCTCAATTCTGTCTATTGTCGTTGAAACACTTTTGGTGATTTTAAAGCAATTTGTTTGTGTACATACATTTTATGCTTCACCTACTTGTTATTATAGCTGATTTATGCTGAGAAAAGTTCACGTACAGAGCATTTGTCTGTATGTTGATGGTTTCAGATAGTTAGGTACTACGGAATACACATATGATTGATCATGCTGGCCTTTCATAAAACAGTGTTGCAAAGGTGACAAAACATACTTAACGTGATTATATACACATTCATAACAATATTTCTGTAAATATAATATTTTTAATATTTCCTTGAATATTGAAATTGAGCCAATAATTGAAAGAACTCCGTCAGTTGCTGCAAGTGCGAATTTTCTGTACATACAATTGAATATGAAAATTAAGGCAAGCTTCATTTACGTCATCAAAATTCCTTAAAAAATCACAATTTGCACTAAAAAGATCATCGTTTAGAAGGGAAAAATTTACCTTGCGAATGTTTTGTGTTCTGTGTTATGTGTGGACTTGTGTAAACATTTTTGAATGTATTCACATCAATAAATGATATTATTATTATTATTATTTTTTTATTTTTTTTTTTTTCCGTTTCGGAACGAAAGTGCTGGACAGTCTCCCTGTGGCCTCCGACACCACACAGAGAGAGCGCCAGCGAATAATCTACAGCAACTCCCCACATCCCGCAGGGTTAGTCACTGTAGATTCCAGACTCGTGTGCTCTAAGTAGACGAAGGGATCCCAGGATGACCGCTTTCTGCATTTGACCAGCCAACCATTCTGCCGATGTTTGGCAGACAGGCATGGTCTTCAATGCGGAGAGCAGCGTGGGCTTTATACCTCCGAGTACACCGATTATCAGGACGACCATTTGACAGAGTAGCCTGGGTATAGCACTTGGAGCTCGTACCGGAGATCTCTGTATTTAGTCCGTTTCTCCTCCTCCTTCAAGGCGATGTTTGTCTCAGCAGGTGCTGAGAACTCGATGACATACATCACCTTGGTCTGATGGTCGAGGAGGACTATGTCAGGCTTATTGGCGTGAATTCGCCTGACGGTCGGGAACGAGTAGTTCCAGTAAATCCGGCATTTCTCGTTCTCGACAACGGACTCGATATCTCCGGGGACGTAAGGCAGCACTGGTGTTTGGTCTATCTGGTACGAGTGCCGTAGATGGTAGTATAGCACTCGTAAAGCCGCGTTATGTCGTTGGATGTAGACCGAAGTCGCATAAATCGGACATGCAGATAATAAATGCATGAGCGACTCCGGCGCCTGCCGACAGATCCTGCAGTTGATATCAGGTACCTCTACACCCATCACGCGACTGCGATAGACCAATGTGTTAATAACACCATCTTGGCAGGCCACAATATATCCCTCGGTCTCCGACTTCAGCCCCACTGACCTTAAAAATGCGAAGGTCAGCTCTGTCGATAAACCCAGTGCTTCTATGTTGTTATAGAAAACACCGTGCAGGGGTTTATCGACGTGCTGCCTGAACAGATTTCTCTGTTCGGCAGCTTTGATGTGGGCTGTCAGACGATTAGGCGGAAGCTCAGTGACTGAGTCACCTCGCCGGCCTTCTCGCCTGTAGTCGAACACGAGACCGAGTTCATCTGCGGCCCTCTGTGCTGCCCTAAACAATAAAGCGCCAACTCCCACAGTTTCATGATCTCTCACTAACTGTAGGAGTGGGTCCGAGCTCCTGATGACATTACATGCCATACTCAGTGCCACTCTGCCATGCATGCACTCCAGACTCAAGAGTCCTCGGCCCCCCCGTTGACGTGGGAGGTACACACGAGGAACGGACGATCTAGGATGAATACTCCTATGAATATTCATCATCTTGCGGGTATTCCTGTCCAATTGACGCAGCTCATCTACTCCCCATTTGACTACGCCAAAGGAGTAAAGCAGAATCGGAACGGCAAGCATATTAGTGGCAGACACCTTGTTCTTCCCCGAAAGTTCTGATGACCAGATCTTTCGGAGTCGGTGTCTGTACTTGCCACGGAGAGAATCCTTTATTTGGTTCACATCCTGGATGTGGCGTTGTTCCACACCCAGGTATGTGTAGGTCTCTCCGGTATCCAAATGTCGTAGGATGCTTCCGCCTGCGAGCTGCGCATCTTCGTGGAATTCCCCGCATCGTCCTCTCTTGAGGTGGACGACTGCGCATTTGTCCAACCCAAACTCCATTGCAATTGCCCGCGTGTATTCCTCGACCACCCTAAGAGCATTTTGAAGTTCTCGCTCTCCGGAGGTATAGAGTTTAAGGTCATCCATATAAAATAGATGGGTGACCTTATGCCTCCGGTTGCTGGGTGGCCCACACTGATACCCGCGAGTTTGGCGGAGTCCAACAGATAGCGGCAGCAGTGAGATGCAGAAGAGGAGCGGACTCAAAGAGTCACCCTGAAAAACTCCTCTTTTAAATGTCACCAACTCTGTCAAAACTCGCTCGGCACCGGATGTTATGGTGAAGCGAGTTCTCCAAAGCGGCAACAGTTGTTCGATGCATCTCACTAGTGGTGCTGGTACCGCAAGACATCCGAGCAAGTGTAATAAAAGCTCGTGGGATGTTGTATCAAATGCCTTGCGATAATCAGTCCAGGCCATTGACAGATTCCGCTTGTATTGCACAGAGTCCTGCGTAATACAGCGGTCTATCAGCAGGTTTTCCTTGCAACCTGCCAGGCCCTTCTTGGCACCACGCTGTTCGTTTATCTGTTGGTAGACCGGATCAACAGACCTCAACATCCTGGTATACAAGATACGAGTAAATAACTTGTAGCAGGAGTTGAGGCAGGTAATCGGTCTATAATTTTTTGGGTCAGACAGATCCCCCTTTTTGGGGATTAGCACAGTTCGCCCCTCGACAAACCAGTCCGGAATTTGCTGCCCCTCGTTCAACCATGAGTTGAAAACTCGGGCCAGATGGCGGTGGGTGGAAGGAAACTTCTTCCACCACCAGTTGTTTATACCATCTGGACCCGGGGCAGCGAAGTTCTTGGTTCCAACAAGTGCTTGTTGAACCTCTTCCGTACTGATTGCCGGGCACACTTCGTCTGGCTCTTCTAAGACTCTACGACAGAGAGCCTCGAAGTGTGCTATAGCTGGAGTGTCATTATCGAATGGACTCGTGACTTCGTAGATTCCTTTCCAGAAGGCTTCGACATTATCAACAGTTGGCGGATTCTCGACAACACGCTGTGGCTCTTGGAACAGGCGAGACGGGTTTGTTTGAAACAATTTGTTTTGTTCCAAACTCCGCATTCGCCTGACCAAAGTTTTCTTAATAGCCATAAGCGCTCGAATCCTATCTAGACAGTGCTGCTTGATGGTCTGCAGCACTGTGAGATTTAGAGTGTGGTGTTGGCGTCTCAGTCCGGCTGCCACTCGCCGGACCTTCGGTGTAAATGGTCTACCTGCGACTATATAATCCACCACACTCTGGATTCGAGAAGCGTGTTGCCTTGCTGATTGAATTTTCGCTTCGATATTCTGTACGCGCAGCTTAGCTTTCTCGACCCTATCAACTGCGCTTGCCAGGCGCTGTTGTGGGACGAGTTGCTTGGCGGCAGCGTACACCGCGCTGTTGATCTGCCAGATGTTGGCATCTTCTGGAAGCTCCTCACTAATCAACGAATCAATTCGTGCCAGGTCTTGTGGCTTTGGGTTAACCCTGGTGTTAAGGTTAACCCTCGTCCTTAAAGCGATATTGGTGTACTCAGGAGGATGTTCCTCGTCAGCTGGTATTTGCCGCGGTGGAAGTGCGGCAGGCATTTCCTCACGCTGACGAGGTGCCCTTACATAACCTGTTCTGCGCAGGAAGGATACTTGATCTCTTAGATGTTGTTGAGAGAAGGCGCGATACTCCGGGTGCATATCGCACCACAACCGGTGTAATCGCGCCATGTACCCCCTGCGCTCAGGTTCGCTGCTCTCGTAGCAGGTCAGCAAGTCATCCCTTAGTTCCCTCGTCCACTTAATGCGCCCATGTTCATAGCGTGGGTCGTCAACGTTGAGACCGTCCGGTGAGGCCCCTCCCATCTGTCTCTGACCCCCATCCGGGTGGGGTCGATTGTGAGGGACCATTTCTGGGGTCTGTGGAATCAGAATAGCGGGGTTTCAGGGTGGTTAGCCCTGAAACCCCACGTCCGACATTTGTCAGAGAGGGTTACCCCTCTCTGTCCAGGGTGCACCGCGTGGAGGTTGCCGGTCCGGTTTCGCACCCCTTATTATTTTTCTTTTTTTTTCCGTTTCCGGAAGAAAGTGCTGGACAGTCTCCCTGTGGCCTCCGACACCACACAGAGAGAGCGCCAGCCAATAATCTACAGCAACTCCCCACATCCCGCAGGGTTAGTCACTGTAGATTCCAGACTCGTGTGCTCTAAGTAGACGAAGGGATCCCAGGATGACCGCTTTCTGCATTTGACCAGCCAACCATTCTGCCGATGTTTGGCAGGCAGGCATGGTCTTCAATGCGGAGAGCAGGGTGGGCTTTATACCTCCGAGTACACCGATTATCAGGACGACCATTTTGACAGAGTAGCCTTGGTATAGCACTTGGAGCTCGTACCGGAGATCTCTGTATTTAGTCCGTTTCTCCTCCTCCTTCAAGGCGATGTTTGTCTCAGCAGGTGCTGAGAACTCGATGACATACATCACCTTGGTCTGATGGTCGAGGAGGACTATGTCAGGCTTATTGGCGTGAATTCGCCTGACGGTCGGGAACGAGTAGTTCCAGTAAATCCGGCATTTCTCGTATATCTCCGGGGACGTAAGGCAGCACTGGTGTTTGGTCTATCTGGTACGAGTGCCGTAGAAGGTAGTATAGCACTCGTAAAGCCGCGTTATGTCGTTGGATGTAGACCGAAGTCGCATAAATCGGGCATGCAGATAATAAATGCATGAGCGAATCCGGCGCCTGACGGCAGGTCCTGCAGTTGATATCAGGTACCTCTACACCCATCACGCGACTGCGATAGACCAATGTGTTAATAACACCGTCTTGGCAGGCCACAATGTATCCCTCGGTCTCCGACTTCAGCCCAGCTGACCTTAAAAATGCGAAGGTCAGCTCTGTCGATAAACCCAGTGCTTCTATGTTGTTATAGAAAACACCGTGCAGGGGTTTATCGACGTGCTGCCTGAACAGATTTCTCTGTTCGGCAGCTTTGATGTGGGCTGTCAGACGATTAGGCGGAAGGTCAGTGACTGAGTCACCTCGCCGGCCTTCTCGCCTGTAGTCGAACACGAGACCGAGTTCATCTGCGGCCCTCTGTGCTGCCCCAAACAATAAAGCGCCAACTCCCACAGCTTCATGATCTCTCACTAACTGTAGGAGTGGGTCCGAGCTCCTGATGACATTACATGCCATACTCAGTGCCACTCTGCCATGCATGCACTCCAGACTCAAGAGTCCTCGGCCCCCCCGTTGACGTGGGAGGTATACACGAGGAACGGACGATCTAGGATGAATACTCCTATGAATATTCATCATCTTGCGGGTATTCCTGTCCAATTGACGCAGCTCATCTACTCCCCATTTGACTACGCCAAAGGAGTAGAGCAGAATCGGAACGGCAAGCATATTAGTGGCAGACACCTTGTTCTTCCCCGAAAGTTCTGATGACCAGATCTTTCGGAGTCGGTGTCTGTACTTGCCACGGAGAGAATCCTTTATTTGGTTCACATCCTGGATGTGGCGTTGTTCCACACCCAGGTATGTGTAGGTCTCTCCGGCATCCAAATGTCGTAGGATGCTTCCGTCTGCGAGCTGCGCATCTTCGTGGAATTCCCCGCATCGTCCTCTCTTGAGGTGGACGACTGCGCATTTGTCCAACCCAAACTCCATTCCAATTGCCCGCGTGTATTCCTCGACCACCCTGAGAGCATTTTGAAGTTCTCGCTCTCCGGAGGTATAGAGTTTAAGGTCATCCATATAAAATAGATGGGTGACCTTATGCCTCCGGTTGCTGGGTGGCCCACACTGATACCCGCGGGTTTGGCGGAGTCCAACAGATAGCGGCAGCAGTGAGATGCAGAAGAGGAGCGGACTCAAAGAGTCACCATGAAACACTCCTCTCTTAAATGTCACCAACTCTGTCAAAACTCGCTCGGCACCGGATGTTATGGTGAAGCGAGTTCTCCAAAGCGGCAACAGTTGTTCGATGCATCTCACTAGTGGTGCTGGTACCGCAAGACATCCGAGCAAGTGTAACAAAAGCTCGTGGGATGTTGTATCAAATGCCTTGCGATAATCAATCCAGGCCATTGACAGATTCCGCTTGTACTGCACAGAATCCTGTGTAATACAGGGGTCTATCAGCAGGTTTTCCTTGCAACTTGCCAGGCCCTTCTTGGCACCACGCTGTTCGTTTATCTGTTGGTAGACCGGATCAACAGACCTCAACATCCTGGTATACAAGATACGAGTAAATAACTTGTAGCAGGAGTTGAGGCAGGTAATCGGCCTATAATTTTTTGGGTCAGACAGATCCCCCTTTTTGGGGATTAGCACAGTTCGCCCCTCGACAAACTAGTCCGGAATTTGCTGCCCCTCGTTCAACCATGAGTTGAAAACTCGGGCCAGATGGCGGTGGGTGGAAGGAAACTTCTTCCACCACCAGTTGTTTATACCATCTGGACCCGGGGCAGCGAAGTTCTTGGTTCCAACAAGTGCTTGTTGAACCTCTTCCGTACTGATTGCCGGGCACACTTCGTCTGGCTCTTCTAAGACTCTACTACAGAGAGCCTCAAAGTGTGCTATAGCTGGAGTGTCATTATCGAATGGACTCGCGACTTCGTAGATTCCTTTCCAGAAGGCTTCGACATTATCAACAGTTGGCGGATTTTCGACAACACGCTGTGGCTCTTGGAACAGGCGAGACGGGTTTGTTTGAAACAATTTGTTTTGTTCCAAACTCCGCATTCGCCTGACCGAAGTTTTCTTACTAGCCATAAGCGCTCGAATCCTATCTAGACAGTGCTGCTTGATGGTCTGCAGCACTGTGCGATTTAGAGTGTGGTGTTGGCGTCTCAGTCCGGCTGCCACTCGCCGGACCTTCGGTGTAAATGGTCTACCTGCGACTATATAATCCACCACACTCTGGATCCGAGAAGCGTGTTGCCTTGCTGATCGAATTTTAACTTCGATCTTCTGTACGCGCCGCTTAGCTTTCTCGACCCTATCAACTGCGCTTGCCAGGCGCTGTTGTGGGACGAGTTGCTTTGCGGCAGCGTACACCGCGCTGTTGATCTGCCAGATGTTAGCATCTTCTGGAAGCTCCTCACTGATCAACGAATCCATTCGTGCCAGGTCTTGTGGCTTTGGGTTAACCCTGGTGTTAAGGTTAACCCTCGTCCTTAAAGCGACGTCGGTGTACTCAAGCGGAAGTTCCTCGTCAGCTGGAATTTGCCGCGGTGGAAGTGCGGCTGGTACTTCCTCACGCCGACGAGGTGCCCTTACGTAACCTGTTCGGCGCAAAAAGGATACTTGGTCTCTCAGATGTTGCTGAGAGAAGGCGCGATACTCCGGGTGCATATCGCACCACAACCGGTGTAATCGCGCCATGTATCCCCTGCGCCCAGGTTCGCTGCTCTCATAGCAGTTAAGCAGGTCATCCCTTAATCCCTCCGTCCACCTAAAGCGTCCATGTACAATAGCAAGTTCGTCATTAATGAGACCGTCCGGTAAGGCCCCTCCCACCTGTCTCTGACCCCCATCCGACTGGGGTCGATTGTGAGGGGCCTGTCCTCTGTCATGGTCTTGAACCAGAGGGTTTGGGATCACAGGGTGGTTAGCCCTGAGATCCCACGTCCGACATTTGTCAGAGAGGGTTGCCCCTCCCTGTCCAGGGTGCACCGCGAGGAGGTTGCCGGTCCGCATTTCGCACCCCTTATTATTATTATTATTATTATTATTATTATTATTATTATTATTATTATTATTATTATGAACGTCAGTAGTAACATGGTAATCATCAGTGTTGCATTTCCAGTTGACGGATACTACAAAAGCTGGATGGCTAACGTTTTCTTTTAATAACATGTCGTCGCACCTTTCAACAGAACATTTCAGAGACAAACAAAATGGGGCAACGGATAAATGGAATAATAAGCACAAGGCTGAACACTAAATTTATGAAAACAAATCTACTTTAAAAACTAATTATATTATAGCAGTTGGTTTATGCTATTTAGAAATAGCATTATTTCTTTGTATATCCTGATATTTGTTAATTCCAATAAGCTTAGAAGATTTATAGGAAGCTGGATTTTTAGTTCGGACAGTTTTTTTTTAAATCATCAGTAGCGCCAGAATGATCAATGCAACCAAAAAAATATGAACTATGATCTAGGGTCACAAACTATTCCACATGTGGTGCAAATATCTGCTTCCATTATTCCTATTCTTTTTATTAACTATATGTTAGAGGCATATTTTCTATTTGAGAGTATCTGTCATTTGTTTTGTCGATTTTATATTGAAGATAAGATATACTCCACTTGGAAAACATTTAATTTTTTGAATAATTTAGGAGGTCAGATAAACAAACTTCAAGGATTGATACCAGCAGAGGTGCCTTCCTTGGTTTATTTACATGCTCATTGCAGTAGATACCTACATGAGCTTTTACCCAAATAAAACT
Organism: Rhagium mordax; assembly: GCA_963680705.1. Classification (NCBI taxonomy): domain Eukaryota; kingdom Metazoa; phylum Arthropoda; class Insecta; order Coleoptera; family Cerambycidae; genus Rhagium; species Rhagium mordax. The sequence goes on along the minus strand of OY796661.1, from coordinate 35,160,373 downwards.
AATGTTTACTGCGTTTTCTTTATGTAAACTACAAAGGGGAAGTAGTATTTGAAGAATACAGCTATTAATTTTTATTGAATATAACGTTGTGGTTTTTAGATTGAGCAGTACACTTAAAGAGTCTGAAAAAATTACCGTTCGTTTTAATTTATTACACTTATCATGGTTTACAGTTTGAAGAATTGCTATGGCTTGATTGGCAAATACGGTAGTATAATTATCTAATTTAATTTTACATTTAAAATTTTCGGATGGTATGTAGACAGCACATCCTGCATTTTCCACACTTTTAGATCCATCAGTGTAAATATGCAGGTAGATAGAATTATTTATTTTTTTATATAAGTATTTGATTAGTTCCAAATTTTGCACTTGATAAATTCGGAACTAATATTCCTATAATTTTCAAAAAAAAAAAAATTATTAATGTGATTTGTAAAATTAAATTTATGTAGCATTTGTATATATTTCTGTAATGTGGCAAAAAATATAATATGCACGAGACTTTTTATTTTCTTTCTTTGTCTTTTTACAAAAAGCTTTTGCTCTGCTAATTTCCTAATTGAAAAGCTCTGCTAATTTCCTAATTGAAAAGGAAAGTTCATAATAAATTTAATTTTAATGCTCCTTTGAGAAGTAAAATTAGATTGAATCATTAGTTACTCATAAAGTAAAAGATGATTTCCACTGAGTTTCGAAACAATTAAAGGAATGTAAATAAAATAAATCTGACAAATTAATTTTGTTTTATAGCCAACGGGACAATCAGTTTGTTATTACTTAACGTTCACTTACTAGTATATATGTTCAGAACGATGCATTAATAAACTGACATACATATCTCCAACGATTATAAATTTTTAAGCTGTCTCTGTATTTTCCCTATTTACAAATGAATAATTTTTTTCTGCTAGATGGTGTAACACAATAATATAGAACAAAATAAAATTTAATGATAAATAATACGATGAGACAAACATAGGACAGACATTCAAAAATAGACCCTTACTTTCTCTGCCTACACAGGGTATAGATTGTTTCAAATTTCTTATTTAAATGAATTTTGTTGGTTTCGATGATATAATGCAAATTTTTTATTTAACAAACTGAAAATGGTCAAATTTTTAAAGAATTTTTAGGTTTAGATAAAATACTAGTACAGCTGTTCCTATTACATGTACCGTAGTGCATATTATTTTTAAATATTAGTTCACAAATATACCTGTATATAAGGGATACACGAACAGTTGAAAAATTGACTGATAAAAAAATGCGTGTTTCCATACCATTTGTTTTCCACCTAGGGCACCAGACCTAACAAAACTGGATTATTTCGTGTGGGGTTATGTAAAAGAGATTGTCTACAAACTTCCCCAACTACAGCTATGAAGGATAGAATTAAAGCTATATACTTCAAGAATTAATGCTCGCAGATGTTAAGTTATATTAGCCAGTCACTTTTGAATCGCTTAAGATTGGGTATACAGGAAGATGGAGGATAGATTAAACATCTTATGAACTAGTTACAATAAAATAAAATGTATTTACTGTACTGTACACTACGAAAAAATTTTTTGCAAAATTTTTTCCGATATAAAAAAAACATGTGTCCATGTCTCCTATGATATCCGCATTGCTAGAAATTACTTGATGTTTTTATCAAAAGGCAATTTCGCTAGAATTGATTGATTTTAGGTATAACTATAGGTTAATAAAAATTATGGAATGATAAAAATGCTATTCAAATATGTAAAAATATTATACGGGGTGTTCTATTTAAAAAATGAATTTATGATAGATTAAAGTTAGCCATTTTTGTATCATTGCAATAAACACCCTATACAAATAAATGCAGCTTTAAAATATCTGAAGGCTGGTACATAGCATTACCTAACATTTACAAAAAAAATTGTTTAATCTGGAACATACCGCGTTTGCAAAATTTATTAGTGAGGTCGTCAAGAAACATTTTTTTTTGAAAAAAAGGTGAATGATTAGATAAACGCCGCAATGGAGTTTCAAAAACTAGATGGCAAGAAAAGGCAATTAAAAATAAAGTAAAAAAGTGTACAAATATAGGTATAGGGTATCCCATTTAGAATAATATAAATTTGATATAATATGCCACTCTCATATCAAACACTCTATATGATTGGATATAATTTTACAATATGGTTTTCTTGTTCTCCCACAATTTCTGTTAAAAAAATTTTTTGATGTAATAAATATAAAACGAGATATCGACCGAGGCGATCTCAACAATTACGTTATTGTAGACTGACCGACGGTATTCAATGAAACTAACTTCAGTTATTAGAATATTTATTAATGACGAGTAATTATAACTAACATTAAGGCGGTTGCCTGAGAACTAACTACAACTACTGTTGATATTCGAATAGATGCACACGTCTCCCTCTCTATCTTATCTATTCATTACATAAACAGTTCTTATAACTATAAATAACTATAAACATAAATACGAGTCAGCTAACGATAGACGATCCCCGGCTGCACGGCCATCCTGTAGGGCTTTCGTCCCCGAAAGTTGCTTTCTGAAACAAAAACAAGGGATTAGTTTTGGCTCATTCCTCCCTTTTTTTTTTTTTTTACTGGGGCCTGAGATGGCGATCATTTTGTGCCTTAGACGGCGACGGCGATCAGATTGTGCCTGAGAGGGCGATCACTTGTGCCTAAGAGGGCGATCAATTTGTACCTAAGATGGTATCGATATAATTTTAGATTTACCTTAGTGGTTTTGAATTTTGAAGGGTTTTATGTCTTCTAACCCAACGATTCCTTCATAGGGTTTGGACGACCGCTCGGTATGGATATCTTCTCTTACAGGATATCTGTCATTGGGTAAAATTTCGATAACCCTGAATGGTCCTCTAAATTTTGGAAGTAATTTCTTGCTCTCCTGGTTAGCCGGAAAACTGGTTACTTTGGTGAGCACTATGTCACCAACTGAGAAATATTTTGGGGGTGAACGTTTTTTGTTAAACGTTAGGTCTTGTTTCACTCTATTCTCTTCTAACTTTTTAGCAACCTGTTTTCTAATTTCTGTTACGTTCAATGGTTCTTCGTCCGATATGTTATGTATATCACTATCTGTTCTCAGTTGAAATCCAAAAAGAAGTTCTGAGGGCGTGTGTTGAGTCGTTCGGTGCATGGTGCTATTAATTCCCTGTTGGATTTGATTTATCATAGTGTCCCAATTGTTTTTATCTGTGCTAGCACCTGATGTTGCTAGGGCATCTAAAATTGTCTTATTCATTCTTTCTGCTTGTCCGTTTCCCCTGGGCATGCCTGTTGCTGTTATAAACAGCCTAATACCTTTGCTTTCGGTGTATTTTTTAAATTCGTTAGAGGTAAACGCAGAACCTGCATCAGTAATAATGCGTCTTGGATTTCCAAAAACTGAGAAAATTTCTTGTAACTTACTGACGACGTGTTTTGAAGAGGTGTCGGGTACTGGTTTGATAAAAGTGAACTTCGAAAAGCCGTCTACTACGATCAGTAGATATTTGTTACCATTCAAGGTTTCGACGAATGGTCCCAAGTGATCCAAGTGAAGTTTATGGTGTGGCCTAGCATACTTGGGGATGGAATGTAAAAATCCGGGTTTTTTACCGCCTCGTTCTTTATGGTAGAGACAAAACAAACATGAATTAATATATTTCTTTACGAATCTATTCATTTTCGGAAACCAGAAGGAACGTTTAATTCTTTCGATAGTTTTGTCAAAGGCGAAATGGCCGATGTCATCGTGGTTGGCTTTAACTGTTTGCCACCTACAATTTTTTGGAACGACTAGTCTTCTGCCGAATGGGGTCGTTTTGTATACTTTGTTTCCACGCAAATCATACTCCCTGAATGTGCTCTTATTTTGGTCACTGTTACCACTTAATAAAATCTTCTTGATTTCTTTAATATTAGTGTCTAAAGATTGAGCTTCGCGAAAGTAGTCGTTATCTGTTATTACCAGAACCTGATCTGTTTGAGATATAATCGATTTTTCAAAATTACGACTTAACGCATCGACGTGCTGCATTTGGCAGCCCGCCTTATGCATTATTTGGAAGGAAAAATCTTGTAAGTACAAAACCCATCGAGCGATGCGAGGAACTATAGTTCGTTTATTCCAAGCATTCCTCACTGCATTACAATCTGTGAATATGGTGAACTCATTACCCAATAAATAAAAACGAAACCTCTTTAATGTTCTAACAACTGCAAGTAATTCTAACTCAAAGGAGTGATAATTTTTTTCTGGTTCTGTAGTTTGATTATTGAAAAAGGCTACAGGGCTTTCAATCTCACTTTCATATTGAGTAAAAATTCCCGCATATCCCTCTCGACTAGCATCGGTATAAACTCTGATTGGTAGCTTTGGATTGAATATTTTTAACGCCGGTTTCGAACATATTTGCTGCTTTAAAAGGTCTGCTATTGCCGAATGGTTATCGGACCATTCCCATTTAGAGTCTTTTTTTAGAAGTTTCGTTAGTAGGCTGATTTACGTGCAAAATCTTTTATAAATTTTCGAAAATACCCAACAAGGCCAAGAAATTGCCTTAGTTGGTGTTGACTCTTGGGGTAAGGAAACTTTAAAACTGACTCTATTTTTGTATCTGACGGTTGAATTTTGTTAAAAGATATTTCATAGCCTAAGTATGTAATTTTTGTCATCATAAAGAAAGTTTTTTTTAGTTTAATGGTGAGGCCATATTCCTGAATTATTTCCAGAACTCTATTAAGAATATAAATACCTTCCGAGATGGTTTTTGATGGTATTAGTAAATCATCTAAATACGGTATTACGTTATACTGGCGAAGAGGAGAAAATATCTCATTCATGAATTGCTGGAACACCGAGGGAGCATTACATAGACCAAAGGGGACTCTGGTATATTCGTAATGACCCTCAGGTGTTACAAACGCGGTATATGGAATGGATTTTTCATCCATGGGAATTTGATGGTATCCGGATGCTAAGTCGAGACTAGAAAAATATTTATAATCAGATAGAGTGTCTATTATTTCTTCAATTATAGGTGTAGGAAATGTATATTTTACCGAAATTTTATTAAGTGCTCTATAGTCAAGTACCATTCTTTTGTCGTTATCTTTTTTATCTACTAATAAGGCAGGGCTTGCGTATGCAGATTTACTTTCTCTAATAATGTCCAACAGGTCCTTTATAATTTTTCTAAATATTAACTTGTCCCTTTCTGTAGCTCGGTAATGTCTACGAATTACTGGCTTATTTGTTGTTAATTCGATCGATAAGGATACATTGTGGGCCTTGCCTATAGAGTTTTGTGTCTCGAACATACATAATGTGTAGGATATTAATAGTTCATACAATTTATTTAAATCGTGAGGTGGCATCTGGCCATGATTAAGATTTTGTAACTATTCTGGAATATTGATTTTATTTTTAAAACAGAGTAAATTATTGACTTTATAATAAATAACATTTTGATGTTCTGTAAGTTACTACCGATCAAAATATCGTATTTAAACTCTAAGTTATTAATTATGTAATACTGAATATTAAGATTAACTTCATCCACTTGAGTTTTCTCAGAAATATATTGTGTGACTGTCGTGCCCGTTCCCAAAAATCCCGAAAGCATAACAGGGTTTTCGAGAGCATGCACTTCAAAATTAAAATTCTGAACTACTGACAGCTGGATGATGGAACATTCGCTACCAAAATCTATAAATGCTTTACACTGATTACCCCCAAGAAATATATCCTTATCAAATTTCGATTGAGAATTGTGATTTTTAATAAGATTTACATTTTCGATCTTAGTTTTTTTTGAAAATTTTTCGTTTCCCTCTTTTTGTCTTTTGTTTGAATTGTTATTTTGTTTTTTTAGGCAATTCGTTTCAATATGACCTTTAATCTGACAAAAGTTACATACCTGATGTTTATGTCGGCAGACTGAGCGTTCATGTCCCGTTTTACCACAAGTTATACACGTTCTTACTTTGTGATCTCTAACTGAAATCGATTTACTAGTCGAAGGTTCATGCTGGCTATAACTAGTTTGGTATGCTATGTTTTGAAATTTATATTTATTATTAGGAACGGTACTTTGCGAGATATTCGACGACTTATAAATTTTATTTTTAAGATACGCACCTAATGCATTTATATCAACCATATTCGAAGCTTCGACAGCCGATGTTATGTTATTGTCGTTGATTGCGCCACAAATCAAGGAGATTTTATCAACATTAGAAAAATTTACCTTTAATTTATTAATTTTAGCGAGATGTTCAAAGTAAAAATCATATAAGGAGCAGCCTTCAGTAGGTTTATGACTTGCAACGTCCATTAACAATGCGTAAGCATTTCGGTTTGATCTAAGAGTAGACATCAAAATATCTTTCCATTTAGCCCAAGAATACTGCGACCACTCTAATTCACTTTCTATGTAACTATCATACCACATCTTCGCAGTACCTTTTAATTTATTTAAAGTTTGGAAACTTGTCACACTGTCGGGCCATTCATAGTTATTAGCATTATACTGGATAATTTCAATCCAATCGTTAATATCCATGGTTTTTGGATCAAAATCTGGGATCACTGTTGATATTTTAAAATTTAGATTCGTTTCTACCAGAGGCTGCTGCGTATTAACTAATGTACGAGAATGTGTGCAACTTACAGTTTTCCGGCTTTTTTTTTGTTTTTTGTGTTTCTTACGGTCGTGCCCATGGATGTAGAACTGTCCGATGATGAAGATGATCGTTCTCTCCGGGGTTTTCTGTGATGACGTCCCATTTCTTGATATTTTGATGCACAATGCACACACAGTGAACTAACTCAACAACTTCTTGACCACTTCTGATGTAGACTGACCGACGGTATTCAATGAAACTAACTTCAGTTATTAGAATATTTATTAATGACGAGTAATTATAACTAACATTAAGGCAGTTGCCTGAGAACTAACTACAACTACTGTTGATATTCGAATAGATGCACACGTCTCCCTCTCTATCTTATCTATTCATTACATAAACAGTTCTTATAACTATAAATAACTATAAACATAAATACGAGTCAGCTAACGATAGACGATCCCCGGCTACATTATATGCAAAATCCGTCTAGGATGATATTAATACTCAAGTAACTATGACAAATATGATATAATATTCAACTGAATATGAAAGTTAAAATGAAATACTTATGAATTAATTCGGCACATTAACATTATTTACATCAATTCCTTCCTATAATAAGTTTGCGTTCTACGATAAAATATAATTGGTTAATTTATGGAAGTAGATAGAATTAATATGTTACCTTATCTTTCAATTAATTAATATTAATTACATACATACAACAAAGGAAATATCTGTATTCCTTGCTTGATTCAACAGTGTAAATCTAAATCAAGCTAAGCATTTACTGAAAATCCCTGCGATACCCCAGTCAGACTGTTGAGAGATATATAAAATATATTACGATAAATGTGAGTTGGAAACAATGTAAAGGAAAAGTTAAGAAAGCCTTCCCTTAGATTTCGTAAAGATGTATTCTTTTCTTATTTATTCTTTTTTTAGCTGATTGAAAGAAAATATCCACTCTATTTAAAGTTCCATATAATCATTTTTATCATTCAAAAAATAATCTGATCTTAAGGAGATTAGGACACGGAATTATACAGGAAAATAAAATCCATAACTTTGTCGTTATACTTAACATATTGCCAAATTTGTTTGGCTGGGGCAATGTAATCCTCAAGAAATACCTATATGGTTAGGCAACGACTTGTAGCTGTGCGTAACGGGTTGCATATACCTAAGCTTTTTTCTGCGATGCAGTTGGAGAGTTTGCATGTAACAGTGCTCTCGCCGTAAAAATGCTGGAATATATGTCATCCTTACTCATCTTTTAGATGGCGCAAGTTATAAGTGTCCGACTCTCATCGGACCCAAACTGAGATAAATTCGATATTTACTAAGCTGGAATTGTCTTCACTTGGGATATCTCTGATATACCCGTACCAAACCTGTACAACACTGATGAGACCTAACAGGTCGAAACAATTGTCTGTTGTTGGTAAAAGTGTAAGAAATTCGCAGTGATAGCTAAATATCGAATATATCTTTTTAGTTATACTTACAGTGAGACAGGAATATGGCAAGTCGAAAAAACAATTTATAAGAAAAAGATATTTTCGATTTTTAATTCTCCGTGCTAATGAATTAAGATCCAAGTTCGATCCATCCGATAGATAGAATAAGAACCGTTAATTACAGGATAAAATTTATCATTAACAATAGGACATAGAATTTATTGCCCATGCAGTCGTGTGTTCACTAATTCCTACACTCTTTAAGTCAGAGCTATTCAATAAAACTCTAAGGGTCGGTCTTTTCACCTACAACTAACTTTATCCGGCAGTTATTGACCTAGGATAGAATTGTTACAACAATTAAAATCTACAACTTTAACTGCAGGATAAAGTTAACGGGAAGAAGAAAACACCGAGTCTAATTTTAATCTGAAATCAAGTTTCATATAGGAAGTTACGAAACCGCTGAAGAAATATGAATAAAGTTGTAGTAACACGCATTTACAAATTTGGACGTCCAGTATTAGCAACAGATAATAACTAACCAAAATGTCTGCCTAGAAGTAAAAATATTTAGCAATGTCATCGACACAAAATAATTAAAAAGATTAGGTAAATCATAGTCGTTTGCATGCCTACAGTAACACTTTATTTTAAACATTTTTGTTTAAAATAAAGTAATTTTTGTTAATTGCTTAATTTAATATCTAAAAAAGATATGAAAAAGAGGTAAATTAATATAAATAAAATCATAGACCGATGTATTCATAATAATATTATTATTTTGTGTTTAATATATTGTGATATAACCATAGTAATATAATTTAATTAGTAGATCTATTGAATTTTATTAAAAATAAGTCTCGGCACCAATTATATTGTATGAAACATCTTAAACGTCAAATTCGTTAGAGTTGAGAACAGCGTGATCACTTTGCTTTCAGTGTAGTCTAGTTAGTTAATTTGACTGGAAAATAAATCATTTCCCAAAGGATTAAAATACCCTCAAGATGAGAAGACTCAAATATATCTCAAGGAAAGTTTATAATGATTTAAGATCGGTTAAAATAATGCGATGCTGTAAGGTAAATAGCAAAATAAAGGAACGTTAAATCTTCTTTAGATATATTTCACAATCAAAATGTCTTTCTTTAAAGACAACATTGTTAAATTTATCAAAGGAGTCTACTATGCAGTATTACTCTGGTACCTATTTGTTGAAAAAGCATTGTGTCAAATTACTATTAAAACGTATTTATTTCCTAACACAACAATAAATTTATGATATGGGTAATATCTGAATCATGAATGCAAATCTTGCTTAATCCTAAATACCGACAAAATACGCTATATATTTTTTATTCAATTGTTTGTAAAGGACTATTGTTGATTTTTACGATGTAAAATATTTTATATTTATTTCCAATAGTTTTTAATATATTTTTAACAACTAAATCATTTTAATTAACTTATTGAAATGCCTAAAATATTGCATCACATTTCTAACACGATTTTTATTTATATAATTGTTATTATCTCTTTTTCCTTTCAAACATAATTCAGATGCATATTCATATTTACAAGAACAACCCATATCGATTTTTGTATTAATATACAAGGCGTAAAATATTTAGCAATGCCATCGATACAAATAATTAAAAAGATTATGTAAATCATAGTCGTTTGCATGCCTGTAGTAACACTTTATTTTAAACATTTTTGTTTAAAATAAAGTAATTTTTGTTAATTGCTTAATTTAATATCTGAAAAAAGTACGTTTTTACTATACCTCGTATATTTGATATTTAATTTAAAATTTTCTATTTAATCGGATTTCTTACAAAAATTTTCATGAGTCCTGTTTTTATTTCTTTTCTCAAGTTCAGTAACAATGGTAAGCATTCAGTAACCCGCTAAAATGCAACTGTACATAATTCAGCAGTTATGGGTATATTAATATTTGCATTGCTTTTTCGTCAGTGATCCAAAATGATATTGTTGCAAATACCTACTTGTCTTATAGTTCATTAATAATTGTATTTGAGATGGTTCTGGGAGGTTTATATAATTACACAAAAAATCCAAGAGGATTAAATTTGTGAAACGCGCCAACTATTCCCGAGATACTTTTCTTTCAATCCACCTTGTCAGTTATCATAAATAATAAATTATTGTATACATCAATGAGTAGTGCTAATCTCGTTTTAATGTATGAAAAGAGAAAACTTTGGGACGAAAAATTAAATCTTTCCAAATACGAAAGGTACGAGATCTGTTTATAGATTGAACTTTTTGAATCGCCCTTAACCAATTAGTTAATCTGAAATTAAATAAACAATCAGATAATATCATAATTTTGTAACCAATATATATCTCAGAGTTTCTATAATATTTTTTGTCGTGGTTTACATATTTATATGACTTATAGAATCCACAAGGCAATAAATTCAATCCTGCCAATAACAGCCGCTCGAAAATAGTCTGCTAGATGCTTCATCATTGAAACCCTACTCAATCATAAGCTTTGTCTTGGTTTTCTCTCAAATCATGTATTGATTTCCCAAAAATATTTATGCACCCTAAAAGTAAAACACATGTAAACACGCACATTAGTTTACGTGATTTTATATTATATTTCCAATTAAACCATGCGATTATTTTTTCCTGTTACCTGTAAATATTTTAAATATTGTAAAAGTAACTTTCATAGTAGTTTTATATTGTACTTATATAGTTTATACACAAAGAACATAAATAAAACCTACCAGCGTCCTTAATTTTTTTTACTATTATTATTTGTGGTTCGCCCGTACGAGGTGTTCCCTTTTTTATACTAATGGATTTAATACTAATTCGTGTACATGTTCTCCATTTAATACCATACAGCAGTGATATGAATTGTTTTTCACAGATGTTGACTTGTTCCACTTATCTCTACAACAGGTAAAAAATAGATCATTGAAAATATTACCTTTGTATAATTTAATTTTATAATTTCTCTCATCCTCTGGTTCTCACTCATTTCTTTCTCATTTTCTTTGTTTTTTGTAATAGTTATCCGTAGTTGTTAGTGTTAGTTTAGTAGTTTAGTAGTTTAGTTTTTAGGTTATTATATTTCTCGTTCGTGATTCTCGACGGTAGCATTCAGGCTATTGCTAAAAAGTATGAAGTAAACTTTATCTATTTTGTTACCTATAGTGGAAGCTAAAAATTAATTGAACCATATTACCTAATACCAATTTAAAATGATGCCAAAATGCGTACATTTCAAGTATACATAATTATGTTTAGTTGCGATGTTTGTATATTCTAGTTATCTGATCTCATGGCGCCATTAGCCTTATTCTTATTATCAAATATTGATGTTTTCTATTGGATATTTATGTTGTTATCATATATATCTTTTTTATAATAAATATTTGTTATTTCTCTATGAATGTATGTACCTATGTATCTACCGAATATTTACTTGTAAAAATTAAATTAGATTAATTTAATGGGACGCACCAGACTGCCGTTCCTGCTGTAAAATTTTAAATAAACCACATAAAGAAAGGGCCCTTGTAGAAATACGAAGATACAATGGATTTCATGATCACATATATTATGCACCCGAACGAATATTCTGGTACGTCCCACTAATAAACAAATAGGTAGTGTAGGTAGTAAAATAATTCCATAATTTTCAAAGATATGGCGAATGCGCAGGTGATATTGTTGACGTACCCGCCGCGCCACGCCATTGTTCCTAGAAGTGCTATCAAATTCAGTTGTTAATAGGTGTTAGCAATACCTATGGTATTCGGAATTTTACAAGAGTTCCTGGATGGGCTCTTTCAATAAGAAAAATATTGGTAAAAAATTAATTTTAATATTAAAACCAATATTTTTAATACATAATTTTTATGATTTAGACGTTCAAGGATGTTGAGAAACGCACCTTGTAAAATGATCAAAATAACTAATAAATAACAACATTATAAATATTATGCTAATTCAACATTTATTGCACACAACAGATCCGTGATATTACAGCAGCGCCTTGAAGCGTCCTGTCTGGAGAGCAATCAATAACCGAAAGAGATTCACTTCCTCCAGAAGTTTAAGTCCGATTCGTATTTGTTTGATAATAGAAAAATATGTGAATGATAACATTCAACCTACAAATTGATTTGCTTTTGATTTCGCGTGTTTTGACGATTTTATGAATCGAGAGAGTCTTAAACGGGAATCATCAACTCTCCTGCACGTATAATGTACCGGCGAGTATACAATTATGACCATAAATATAGCATTTGAACCTAGTAGCCAGTTGAACTACTTCCAGTGACAGCCCACAATAAAGGATGCAGCTGTGTCGTTTCTCATTAAAGAAAATATGTCGACCCACAAAAATGGAATTAGAAATACTGGCAAAGCTAATTTCGTTACGTTATTCTAAAAATTCCAAATCGTTCTCCACTTCGACTAACTGGGTCTGAAATAAAACTACGAAGTAGAAACATTTGTAGAAAATCCACTCTCTTTAAATACTTGTGACGATCGAATTTTGTAAAATTTCCATACATTTTTTTTACGTTTGCTCTTGGCCGCGGTATCAACTCAGCTCTCTAAATATTGAATAACTCATTTGGTTAAAAATAAACAAAAACATTTAATATATTGATAAGAAAAAGAATAATTCTCACAAAATTTCTTTATTATTGTGACCGATTTCGTGACCAAAATTTGCATCATATCATCAGACACAAGAACTAGAATTAATAAAAGAAAATTAACACAGTGACATAATACAATATTAGGAGGTAATATAAAGCAATTGTTAAAATATTGAAATTAACGAAACTTTAAAGTAAATCACAGAGAGTAACTATATGTATTTAGACTATAAAAACCAATCAAAGAATCCTAATAAAAAGGATAACATTATTAAATTAAGAATATAAAAAACATTTAACAAAATATTTAAACAACAAAGATTATATTAGTAAATTATAACATGCAATAAATAAAAAAGTTGTATTATTAATAATTAAAGAAAGAATGTACTTACATTTTTATAAAAAATAAAATAGGGTAGTCAAATATAAATATATAAATTGTTTAACAACATGGTCCATAGTATGTAAATGTAAAAAGTTAATTTAAATGTATCTATGTTATAAATATTAAAATATTTAATTTTAATAAAAAGTCTTTAAATGAAAATCGACTAGACACTACAAGTACAACAAATTAAAATCAAATGCATGAAAACGTTAACTAAATGCAATTTAAAAAACAATATAACGTTTTCATGCATTTGATTTTAATCTGTTGTACTCGTAGTGTCTAGTCGATTTTCATTTAAAGACTTTTTATTAAAATTAAATATTTTAATATTTATAACATAGATACATTTCAATTTCAATTTCAATTAACTTTTTACATTTACATACTATGGACTATGTTGTTAAACAATTTATATTTATATTTGACTACCCTATTTTATTTTTATAAAAATGTAAGTGTTTTTCTTTTCTTGACCGTTGATATCAATTAATTTGATGTGTATATTCTTAGGTTTTCGGTCATGTGGTAAAATAAAAAACTATTTTCTGACGTTTCGGTTTCATTAAACCATCTTCAGAGAGCTAGATATAGAACTTACTTTAGAAATTATTTATAGTGAATTCACAGTACTTACAATTTAGGAGTGGTAAAAATTACATAATAATTAATATTATATACATTTTTGTCTGTTGTTGTTGAGATCTTAAAAGGAACTAAATGCTAAAATATTTTGTGCCTGGTGTTTTGGGATTTTTATGTTATCCTTGATAAGGTGTAATTTATGAGCTTATTGGTACTAGAGTGAGTGACATAAATTTATTGTATGGACTATTTATAATTAATTTGTTTTGTTGATGGAAAGATGTAAAAATTTTTATTACAATTTTTATTTTTCAATTACATATTACCCCTTTTTAGTTTACTTTAATAAATTAAAATAAGTTTCGTTTAAATTTTCTATGTCGGTGCGGTTGTTTATTGCGTTGTTATGTCTTTTAATTTGTAACATTTCATGTATAGTTCGTCGGTGGTAGTTTGGTTCTTTATTTAAAATTTGTATATTGTTAAAGTTAAAGTTATGGTTTTGTTCTAGAGCGTGTTTTGCTAGTGATGTTGAATTTTGGTTGAGTGTTTTTATATTATATTTGTGGGTGCATATTCTTTTGTGGAGGTATTGTTTTGATTGGCCGATATAAGTTTTGTGAAAAATTTTTTTGTAGTATTATGGTTTATGTACTACTGTTATGTTGTGTTTCTTTAATACGTTTGAAATATTTTCAGATACTTTAGGTATGTGGCATGGATATATATTTGTTATTGTTTTGATTTGATTGGTTCGTTGTTTGATTGTATAATGTGTGTATTCTTTTCTTTATTATAGGTTCATAAAAGTATTTTGGATAAGAGTTTGCTTCAAGAACTGTTTTAATTTTTTTTAAATTATTTGGTCAATATTTTGGGTGTGAAAGTTGAATGGCTCGATCTGTAAGACTGTTAACAACGCTTTTTTTGTAATTGATTGGTGTATGTGAATTATAATTTAAGTATCTCTGAGACCATATTTCTTTCGTGTACCAGTTTGTATCAATAATTCCGGATTCATTGTATTTAATAGTTATATTTACCAGCGAAATAGAACAAGAAAACAGCATAAATTTGACCAAATCACTTTTTGTCCATTTTTACCGTTTTCCCAAAAGATATCATAATGGGAAACCGATACTATAAAATAATACATTTTGTATGGAAGCCATTAATGTGCCCATCCTTGGTAAATCTGCAATGTGCAAGTAATAAAAAAAGACAAAAAATCATGAACACAACACGCCATTTTACACTATTTATCACACTAGCCATGGAAGAAACAATTAAAAGACGTAACTTTGACAGGTGAATGTTTTGTTGGACGTACATATTACTGCTGCAAAATTTCATTTGGATAGCCAAAAAATTGTGGAAATGGCTGGGGTTTACCATGATCCGTGGTCACCCGGTATAGTCCAAGGTATTTAAATACTATTGTGTCATTAATATGGATTATATTTTCAGTTTCTATGATTAGTGGCCCAAAGTTAGGAAGATGATTTATATGTGATGCAAAGGGAATGTATTTGGTCTTATTTGTGTTCATTGTAAGAAGGTTACTGTTAAACCAGTTTTTAATTGTGACAAAATCTTTTTCTGCAGCATCTTTAACTTCTTTCCACGTATTTCCTTTACATATTATGGCCCTATCGTCGACGAAACTAAAAATATCGTTCACACAAGGCATCTTAAGAAAATCATTCACATATGCTAAATAACAGAGGACCGATGACTGTACCTTGAGGTATATCTACCAAATTGAATATTTTGTAAAGAACTTAATGTTGAGCCCACTTTAACCATTTTGTTTTCGGCCTAAAATATAAGATTCTATTAATTTATATGACAAGCCTCTGAAACCTAAATTTGACATTTTTTTAGCAATATTTCATAGCTTACAGAGTCAAAAGCCTTTGCGAAGTCTACAAATATACACGTGCCAAAGCTGCATTCATCCAGTATTTTATATAAATTTGAAGTGTAAGCAATTGCATCTTGAGTAGATATTTTCTCCCTAAAGCCAAACTGTTTTATTGATAAAACATTATGTTTTTCTAAGTATTTGTTAATTCTAGCTTTTAATATTTTTTCAAAAATTTTGGCAATTGTACAGGGTGTCCCAAAGTCTCGGGACTATATCTAGAAAATGAAAAAAGTTATCACAAAACCGTTTACGTGGTTTAATTTGGAGTGCACTAAGGTACATTTTACGCTAGAAATTTATTTTTTTCGAAATCTGGAAAATGGCGAAACTGACGTCATCAGAACTTTTTCCCGGGAACATACACTTTTTTGTGCTACCTGGAAAGTGCTATTTTTTCTGAACATTTTCTAATTAAAAAGTTTTTTCGTATCTTTTATATTTAAAAATATACAGGGTAAAATAGTTTGAAAAATACCCTCAATTGCATACGAGTTTGACATGATGTAATCGAGTGGCCTATGGAAAACAATGAACTAGGGCTGTTGACATGTTTGTTTAGTGAATATATTGTTTGTGTCAAATAGTTTACGGGTGTGATTTAATTTAAATAGCGCCGAAATGTTTACAAACAATGAAAAATTTGACATGATTTTAATCTATTTTTTTTCTCTTCCTTTTCTTTTTGGGATATTACCAGATCTCTTGAAATTCCTTAATTCCTATCCAATGTATATTAAGTATCTAAAAAATATTCGAATTAACCAGTTTAAAACTGGGAAATAACCTCTACGCCTTTGGCGTAATGTCAAAGAAACAGTTAGAGAGGGTGTTATTTGACAACTAATAGGAATTAAAATAATACAAAAACACTGCGCTGTCGTTTCAGAAACTATATCTGTTTCCTTTTCTTTAGAATTTTTAATTTACCGTGTAGAATAACACGACGTAAAAGAAAATTGTTTATATCATTTCCATAGTTACTTACCATAGAAATGTTGAAAAATATACTAAATAATATTAATTTTATTGAGTTCTTCTCTCAACATTGGTAACCAAGTTGAACAAAATTCTACCGAACAATTTGATACGCATTTAACTTCATTAAGTAAAATTATTGCAGATTCTTTGATTTTTCTCTTTTTGCTGTCTGCTTCTTTGGTCAAAATTTTTGCTGAATCCCATTTTATCGTGTGCTCGTTTTCCCAAGCATGTTCACAAACTTTAGATTTTTCTATTTCACCTTTTCTAATATAACTTTTGTGTTCGCCCAAACTTACATTAAGTGGTCTAAACGATTCACCCATATAATGTTTATTACACTCACACGGAATACTGTAAATGCAGTTTATTTCATCCCGTTCGGAAAGTACAACAGTACAGTATTCATATGCGGCCGGAAAATGAGACATTACGGTATCAGAGCCGGTAAAGTACCGGAAACCACCGGAAACTTATTACGAACCAATCACAAACTGTTATTATACCTTTTGACAGTTGTTTGACATATAAAAACCGACCGTAAATTAAAAAATAGTGTCAAATGTCAAATGACATAAGAAAATAGCCAAGTGTCAAATTATACAAATATACTAATATACAAGAAATGACGGGATGAAATAAAATATCATTCGACACACGTCCGTAAGGTGTTGTTCCAGCCTCGTAGATATTCTAGACTCGGCTCCTGACGTCGCCTCGTCCATAATATCTACTCGACTGTAACAAGTCACCTTCCGGACTTGTGACGAAAATTACTATTTTTTGAATTTTGTTCAGGATTTAATGGTTTCGTTTTTGTCAAGATTGATCTTAAAGTATTATTTGTTTGAGAAATTGTCCTAACCTAACGCCAAAAAAAAAAACGATTTAGAATTTTGTTACTGTTTTAAAATATTTTTTTAATTAAAATATACTGTTATAAATCTTTGATAAAACATATAAATAAATTTTGTTCATTGTTTTCCATAGGCCACTCGATTACTTCATGGCTAACTCGTATGCAATTGAGGGTATTTTCCAAACTACACTCACAGGCAAAATAATCGATCCACGCAAATTTTCGACGAATTTCAATCGCAAATAACTTTTTTATTTGATGTTGGATTTAAACGAATTTTGAAGAATATTGTAGACAAATTAATGGAGAATCGCTCACATTTTAAAAATTTACAAAAAAATATACATACGTTTATAATATACAGGGTTAAACAGAAAGATGTTTTTTACCAAAAGTTTAAGACACTCTGTGGAGTGGCGAAACAGTAAATTGTTCTAAATTAAGTTTTAATTATCAAGTCTCATCTATTCTTAACATTTTTGTTTTTGGTTCACCTCGATATCTTTATTTTTGTGGAAAATATGGATTTTTTAAAAAAACGTTGCAATTTCCAATAATTTTTTTGTACGAAGAACTAAAGTTGCTATAGAGGACTGACAGTTTTGTTGACAGTTTTTGTTGGCAGTTTCTTTGTAAATGAATGTGTTACTTCTGAGGTGTCTTCATAGGTACTTTTAAAAATGGATGTCTCCGATTGATGTTGCCAGAGCCATTGCTTTAATCCAGGATGGACGGTCACGGTCAGAGGTGTACGAATGAACGAGATCTCGTTCATTCGTACACCTCTTCCTACCACATTGACTCCTTCTATTGTATTCGCCATGTTGATTAAACCAATTTACAGCCCTTTGTACTTTACTTCTTGTGACGTTTAAAACTCTTGACACGTAATACTGAATACTGTGACCGTCCATCCTGGATTAAAGCAATGGCTCTGGCAACATCAGTCGGAGATATCCATTTTTAAAAATAAGAAGACACCTCAGAAGTAACACATTCATTTACAAAGAAACTGTCAACAAAAACTGTCAACAAAACTGTCAGTCCTCTATAGCAACCTTAGTTCTTCGTACAAAAAAATTATTGGAAATTGCAACGTTTTTTAAAAAATCCATATTTTCCACAAAAATAAAGATATCGAGGTGAACCAAAAACAAAAATGTTAAGAATAGATGAGACTTGATAATTAAAACTTAATTTAGAACAATTTACTGTTTCGCCACTCCACAGAGCGTCTTAAACTTTTGGTAAAAAACATCTTTCTGTTTAACCCTGTATATTATAAACGTATGTACATTTTTTGTAAATTTTTAAAATGTGAACGATTCTCCATTAATTTGTCTACAATATTCTTCAAAATTCGTTTAAATCCAACATCAAATAAAAAAGTTATTTGCGATTGAAATTCGTCGAAAATTTGTGTGGATCGATTATTTTGCCTGTGAGTGTATTTTGCCCTGTATATTATTAAATATAAGAGATACAAAAGAACTTTTTTAACAGAAAATGTTTAGAAAAAATAGCACTTTCCAGGTAGCACAAAAAAGTGTATGTTCCTGGGAAAAAAGTTCTGATGACGTCAGTTTCGCCATTTTCCAGATTTCGAAAAAAAAAAATTTTTTTGCGTAAAATGTACCTTAGTGCTCCCCAAATTAAACCATGTAAACGGTTTTGTGATAACTTTTTTCATTCTCTAGATATAGTCCCGAGACATCAACTTTGGGACACCCTGTACATGTTAGTGTAATTGGGCGGTAGGTAATTGGAAACATCTAGGGGGCAACCATTCTTAAATACCGGTTTAATTATACCAACTTTAAACATTTCAGGTACCTACCTCTCAAATTTCTATAATTTTATTAATTAGATGACAAATTAATCTAGCCATAATATCTATGGTACTTTTTATATTTTCTGATGTTATCTCATCTAACCCTGGCGATTTCCTAGTTTTTAATGATTTTATAATAGTCCTTACCTCATTTTCAGTGGTTGCATTTATGAAAATGGAATCTGAAACGTTAGTAATTTTGTTTCTGTCTAAGTTGTTTATACTTTTAGGAATTTTATCTGCTAGTTTTTTACCAATATTAGCGTAGAAGTCATTAAAAGTGTTTGCCATTTCATATTCATTTAGTATTATATCTCCGTTTAGTTTATAATTAATTTGTGAATTATTTCATGCCTAGATTTTGTTTTATTAAAAACTTTAGCAAAAATTTGCCAAGTTTTTGGGATTTTCTTTATTTCTATTAATTTCTGCGAGAATTTCTGCTTTATAATATATTATTATTTAAATAAACGTATTTATCTTATTTTAGAAATTTGCACTAATTCATGCAAAATCCGTAAATTTGCAGTAGTAGAAAATTATGTCTTATTAGGTACGAAATTGGAAGAATTGGACCCGAAACAATTACTAACGTTGCGAGAATTTGAATTTTGGCTTGGGCATTGTCAAGAAGCAAATGGTAAGCAATTTGAACATTTAATTTAATTATTTTTTTGCTGGATTTATTATATCTTGTATTTCTGTTTTATTAAACTGTTAAAAGTAGTTAAGATTTTTTTGTCGATAATTTCGTCATGCAACATGTCATAGAATTTAACGTAGGTACTGTATGCAGAAAAATGTGCTTTTTCAAATGACATTTTTAAAAATGGGGGTTGCCATTTAAAAAAATTGCCGATGACGTCATAACTTTTAAAAAAAGTTTTAAACATTTTTTTTAATGAACAAATTGAGAAATGAGTTTAAAAATCGAAGTGTCTGAGCGAATTTTTGTCACTTGCTTTGTAACAATTTTACGGAATTTATTTCAACCTTTACGTGCTAACTGTATAGTAAACGTACGATTTTTACATTGTTTTAATAGTCGTAAATGAAATTTACTAGAATAGGTATTGGTTCGCGACAGAAAGTAATTGGGAACTTACCTCCCTAGGGATAAAAAGTAAAAACACATCAATTTTGTAAGCTGTTCCTAGTGTTATTCTTTACTTCTCTAGCAGTAAAAAGGAACTGGCAGTTTCTTCTATTTCACCGTCATCCATGTCAACACTAAAAATATTAAAGAAAATTTTTCCGGTTTTGCACTTTTTTAAACCGTCGAAACTAATATACCTAACAAATATATAAAGTAATGTCAAAATAAAATAGTAAAATGTCAGAAATGAAAATATTACTTTTTATTTGATTTTTAATTAAGGAATGGGAAATAGTATATTATTCAACGACCGTATAATGATGGGTATTAATCACGAGGTAGGCGAGTGGCCTAAATCACCGAGTGGATTAATAGCCATTATACGGGAGTAGAATACTATACTTCATCTACGACTACTAAATTTTTTTGTTGTTCGTAGCAGAACAATACAGATAAGTCCAGGATGCTTCGAACACGACAGGGATAGGGACGAATATACGAGTGACCGACAACTCGCCTCAGTTCGAAATTTGTACATTAGGAGAAGGACGCAGCACTGCGCTATGGCCACTCACTGCTCAGCCTCAGTAGTCAGCAGCAGACTGTCGTTGTTAGTAACTCAACTCATGTCTGAAAGAAATTTGATTTACGTATTCTGGACCAACGTTTCGAAATTTTTCTAACTTCAGTAATTCATCCAGATAGGAATAATTATTGTAATTTTAAAAAAATCCCAAAACACATTTAAATATTTCCATTGTTTCTTTTTCGCAACAAAAATGTGATTCTACAACATAAAAATTATTATAGGCCTAAACACAATGAAAAATATAAGAGGTAAGAAATAAGAAATAAAAAATATGGAATAGAATGAACAAATACTGATATCCGAAAAACAAGGAGCAATTTGAACAGTTAGTTGAATTTTAAATCGAATAAACACTAATAATATTATCGCGCAGAGTATTGTGTATTTAAAACTTGGAATAATTAGGTATTTCTTTTATTTCTTGTTCCATTTTCTCAGCTCTTATTTTTTTATTGTGTTTAAGCCTTATAAAAGAATCCAAACAAGGAACAGTAGACGCGAGAGCCATCGGCTACAGCGCGGAGATCCACGATTCCACCACTGTGTCGTCCGCTTGCCTACAACTGGCACAAGTAAATCACGCAAACTAATACCCATGTTCGAACCTCCTCGGTCTTTACTGTATAATATTATAGCTAAATCAAGGAAGCATCTGACAGTAGTGATTAATGACTCATTAATCACTGCCGTGATTTGACAGACGTATAATTGGTACATTATACAATAGTCGTGGATAAAATCAAGGAAGTAGTGATTAATGACTCATTAATCACTGCCGTGATTAAATGGGTATTATTAAGGTCGAGCAAATAGACGTATAATGGGTACATTATACAATAGTCGTGGATAAAATATTATAAACAACACGGAAAGTAGTCGGGCTTTCTTACCGGCTCTCACTTTCGCTCGGGCGTAAAACGGCCCTCAACTGGTAAGTAATACCAAAGACGATATGTATAGACTGTTCTATTCCTATGGCAGGTCACTTAATAACTTTTTAAAACGCGTAATTCCCTACAGATGTCATGAGCATTCACTTATTTGGGTGTGATTTGGGATTGAAAGCAAATCTCCTGTAAAGGTCATTAGTAGTTATTCCGTTGTTGCCAAATATAAAATGTGTATCTCAACGCGCATAGCATTGCCAATGAATTAGCACCAGTAACTAGTTGATCGCACATGTTCGTTTATTTTACTTCACGGGAATATTTTGTAACTGAATAACAACAACTCTAATTTAGTAGAAATCATTTTTTGCCTATAAATAATTTTCTTTTTAGTAAATCATTCATTTACTAAATTTCTTTCCTTTCGTATTTGCCTAAAATCATCATTGATCTAAAATCATTTAAAACGTGAATAAAAGTAATAACATACGTAAATTTTGTATCTATTTTAAAAAAACTATACGTTTTAATTAAAAAATTTTCCCTTTAAAAAATTATGTTATTCTGAAAAAAAATCTAGTAACAAATATCCAAATAACAATTTATAAAATACTTGCCCGTTGGTCGGTCGGTCTGTCTGTAGTTTGTCATGATAACTTGAGAGCGTCAATATATACTTTCATGAGATTTGGTAGGTATATATGTGTATATTCGCCAAGTTAGTTATGAAAAAATAGCCAATAAATACGGCGACGGCAGAGGAGGTGAAATTGTCTTAAATGAAAATATCAAAATATTTCAAAATATAGGTGTAACATTGGTATTATAAAAACATGCATATTTTCTCAATAAATTTTTACTTTGTTATATTATTATGATTGTATAATAATATGTATACCTAATATAACGAAAGTATTGTGATGGTAAAAAATCGTCGTCCACATTTGCACAGAATTATTGTACAGGGTTTTTCTGAAATCCATGCCAATAAAGCTGATTCTCCGTGACTAAATATAAAAAGAAGTTTCTATAAATATGGGCCTGTAAATGTGTCTTAAGGGAGCTGGGACCATTTCATGGCCTGCAACTCGTCGATTTAAAATCAATACCTGTTATAAGTTATTAATGGGCTTCATGGCCCAATACTTTTTTGGAAAACTTTAACTTCATGATTAATTTCTTGGGACTTGAAATTGGTATTTTTTAACATTTACATTAATTTTTGAGTATTTCCATTTTTAACAATTCACATGTTGAAAACAATATAATAAAAATTAATATACATAAAACAGTGAAAAACTAGTTATTTTTATAAAAAAGCGTTGATGACATCACTGTCGTTATATAATGTAAGGAAATATTTTTGAAAATTTTAAATTAAAGTAATAAATAAATAAAATAAATAAATACACCATGCACATGCAATTACGACCCCCTTTATTCCAGAAGGCTCTAGAAGAGCCTTGTGCGGGAGGGGGCTACACATTTAAAGACAAGGGACACACATTCAATATCCGTGTATAATGGAAAAATCCCTTTCACAATATTTTCCATTGCCACGACCGGGAATCGAACCCGGGACTTTTGAGTGAGAGAGGTACGCTACCATCTCGACCATCGCAAGTCATATACAGATTGCAAAGTCCTCATCTTGACATAGGACCTAAATTTGCCGCTTAGTTTTGTTTATTATCGCAGCTCTAATCTGTAAACAGTTCAAGACGCTAGCATACGGCGACCAAGGCCGGATATGTACGAGCAGTAAAGCACTTGTGAATCAGTCGTTTCACTAAGCGTCGGGACCCTTTCATGTAGTGTCTCTCAATTTTAATTTTTATAATAGTTGCGCAGATTCCACTTTAAAGCCACGCTCATGTGGTGTTCGTTTGTCCTATACCATTTACGTTCGTTTGTCTTCTGATTTCTGATACAAAAATATTATACGCAACGACATACGAATTACTAGACAAGTAGATTCCGATTTGTTTGCACTCGTCCAACGTACTCAGCGTCTCATTGGTGCGCCACGTGTTTGTAACAATGAGACGCTGAGTACGTTGACGAGTCCATTTCATTACGTGTCTAGTAATATTCTTATGTCGTTGATTATACGTGATTGAAATTAGATGACCAAATCTTTCTCACTAACCTTTTTAGCTTTTACTTACATTTTTAGTCTATTTTCTATAAATATTAATGATATTTGTTAATTATTTTTCGTTCCGCCATATTGAATTTTTATACAGTGTGTCGCACTTAAGAGTGAAACACCCTTATAACTTTTTTTCATTTTTATCCGATTTAAACCAAATTTCACTCAAAGATAGAGTCCATTAGGATCAACTTATGGCCCAAAAGCCATTGGTCCCTTACTAACTTAAAGCCACCTACGATATCAAAATAAAGAGTGAAAATCAAAAAAACATATTAGGCATTTTTTTATCAAAACTTTTATTAATGTAAGTTGTTCAGAATTGTTTAAAAACCTTTAAGTCAAAAATTTTATCAAAATCAAAAAATATTAATATTTTGTTGGAAAAAATGTTTAAGTCTGAAAATATAGGAATTTTAATGGGTTATTGTATTGTAATATTTTATTTTTTATAAAAAAAAAAAAACTAAAGAAATACTCTGCAACCAAATACGAATGATAATTGATATTATAAAATTATATTTTCGGACTTAAAATTTTTTAAATCAAAATATCAATATTTTTTAATTTTGATGATATTTTGGATAATTCTGAACAACTTCATTAGTAAAATTTTCCGATAAAAAAAAATGCCTAATATGTTTCCTTGATTTTTTGCATTTATTTTTGTATACAGGTGGCTTTGCATTAGTAGGGCGCGAATGGTTTTTTGGCCATGAGTTGATCCATATGGTATCTATCATTGAGTAAAATTTGGTTCAAATCGGATAAAAACGAAAAAAGTTATAAGGGTGTTTAACTCTTAAGTGTGACACTGTAGAATCCTTATTCTCTCATGATTTCAACAAGTATAACACTTTTTACGGGCAGCGAGCGGAGGACTGACTTGACTCACTTCATAGCGATATGAAGTTAAGCAACAGCTACCGCGTTTAGTACTTGGATGGGGACTATCCACGGAAAGACGCGGTCTCGTTTCCCTACTTCCAGCGGCTTGTATATCAGCTATATCGCAGAAGCAATACAACTGTAGGCGAGAGGTGTATTGAGGATATACCATCCTTCGGAGGGGATGTAAAGCAGTCGGTCCCTTGTCTATTAAATGTTAGGCAAGTAAAAAATCCCTACTCTTAGTAAGATAAGAGGTTCGGCAAAATTTCCAGGTTGGGGGTTGCTCGTCTCCTGGCGTCGGTGATAGGCCCTGGTAGTGGAAATAGGCCGACGTTAAATAAGTGTATAAAAAAAAACACTTTTTATAGTTTATGATTACCTAAACAACCAAGTTTTTTTGCAAAAATATGCAAATTCATATTATTCATAGATTTATAATGGTATTATTGCATTTTTAGTCAAATTCGTCATTGTATCATGTCAACATGCACATTTATTTGTTTTAAAATTTTTTATAATTTTTGCATTTGATTATCTTTTGACTTTTGAGAGCGTGTATGCCTTCAGTAAATAATAAGTCATAGGCAAAAAGGCAAACATTCATGAGCCGGACTTTACCACGTAAAACAAATAAAAACCACAAAAATTAATTTATGCGTAAATACTTCTTACACAATAATTAATTTATTTTCTTATTTATAATAATATATAGGTTGAGTTAAAACTTACAGTATTTTCACAAATATAATTATCATAAAAGAGAAGTTTTGTGGAGTTTTAAGCAAAAGTGACTATAATAAAGGTTAGTAAAAAAATGCAAGTAAATTTTAAATATCCCTTCCGGTTTACACAGAAATGATGTTCTTCTTTATAAAAAATAAAATCATAAATTAATTAAGAAACAACATAAAAACCACACAGTACCTACTCAAATAATTATTTGCAAGCGTATAGAAGCGTATAGTGCAACAAGAATAGATAGTAAAGGATAGAATGCCAATATTCATCCGCCTAGCTATTCTTGCAGCACATACACTCAACAAAAATTTCGTAAGCACTAAATTGGAAATACTTAACAAATTGCAACTAATAAAAATTTGTATCTCCTGACAATAGCAGGTGGTCATCATTTACTTTAATGAAGAACACTTTAAAACGTAATTTTGTAAATAGGTATGTTAAACAACAATAATTAAAGTAAGTTCATGTCATCATGTCAAATAAATGCATTCAAATAAATATATTGTATACTATGAAATATATTCAAAAATAAATATATCATTATGTTTCGACTTCGACCACCGCGAGTATTATAAAATAATATGGCAACATTGGTAGGCCAGAATTCCATGTATTATTATGAAACGGTAGAACTCTAGACATTTTTTGGGCGACATCTCGTGTTGACTGGTACCTATACAACTACATTACTCGGAGGTTTGACTGGGTTTTAGAGTGTTAATAAAATTTAGCACGCGATGGAGCGGTCTTATTATATCGTCTTTGGTAATACCTACTCGTCTTGTTATTTATATTCGCGAAAATCACGGAGTGGGCGACATCTATACTTTTAGGCGTAATCTCAATATGATTAGTCATTCATAGTGAACAACAAGCCGCTGTCACCACGGTCACTGTCAGTTCGCGGGTTTCTTAAATTTATCTTGCGATTTTTAAAATTAAAAGTGCGTTTAAAGTGTTGTTACTATATTTAACTAGTTTATAAACAATATAGCAATGCAATCAATTAATAAAATGGTTGACTTGATACTTTAATAAAAAAAAGATTGTTACTGGAATTAACCTCTAAATTTATCGTAAATGTCAAAACGCTGTCAAAGGTTTGTTGTTCACCACTTGGTTCATACACACACTAAATTTTCAGCGCCATCTCGCGGTACGTGATTTTCGCGAATAACTATTATGCACTCGTATTGTATTATCAGTTCGTCATAACCCTTAAATAACAAAATTTATGAAGCAAATTATTTCCACAATTCACCATTTGGAATATTTGTCACATAATTTCACTAACTGCATAAGTCTCAAAACGCTTGAAGGGTTTGTGTAAATGTATATAAACGAGATTATATGATGCTATATTATCAGAAACATAAATGGTTACACCTGCGAGTGGAAATGCATTTTAAGCAGTTTATCAAGTACTTAAGTATGGAGTTACGTGAATATTTAAAGGGGAGATTAGTATTACGTGCTTCACTACAAAATTAACAATTAAGTCTTGGTGAACATTCATTTCGTTAATCACATAACAATCCAATAAATTAATATTCATATATTGTGTAATACCTACAGATGTTCACGTTTACGCATATGGATTAATGCACAAATAAAATAGTGTATTTCTTTAGCAGAACGATATTTTCTGGCTAATTTTATTTTCAAGAAAAACTTCCGTAAACATTTTTTATGATAATCATTTTATAGTGGAATATTTTACAAAAGGTTTAGTAGATCAAATTTAAGCTAATTACATGAAATTGCATGAAGATGTAAATTTGGCAAATGTGTCTAAGTTTAACCTAAAGACTACGTGATAATTTTCTAATTAAAAAATGCACTTCTACTTCCAATGGTGACATACGAAATTTAAATTAGTCCTATACAAAAAAGTTGCTATATATTTTTTTTGTACAGTCGCATACGTTCATTCAAATGAACGCTGCACGGTTTCTTTTAGTTTTTATGATTCACATTATTTTAGTAAAGATAAATAAAACTAAATAGAATAGTGAGATTTCAATTTGAAAATTCACTTTTTTTTATTTTCCATGGATATTTGACAAATGGAATCATATCCGTGTTAACTGTGTTTGACGATTCTTATTTTCATCTGAAACTCTTAACCAGATAATCACAAACATGGTTGTACTAAAACAATCCCTTTATACAATAGAAACTGTTTAACATTCGTTGCATTCAATATATTTTTTAAACCCTGATACCTTAATAGCGTTGGTGCATTGGTTTTCCAAATTATGATACTGACGAATGACCAAAATTAATTTATTTATTAGTAGTAATAATATAGTGCATCAATAATTGTTAAGATCAAAATTGTGTTGTTATTGTATTCACCTATTGTTATTGTATTCATTTAAATTATTATGTCGATAATACAAGTTTGCATCCGACATTATTTCATAATTTTTTTCAGTTATTACTATTACTATTATTAATATATAAATAATTGCTAAAATATGCAAAAATTACATAACTATTCATTGTTAAAATTACATCTAACTTTAAAAGAATCAATTAAATTTAATTCCTTAACCTACTAACTATTAATAATAAGATTCATATGAATGACACCGTCGAACAGTCCTGGTCCTATAAAGAAAATGCTAACTCGGCGACACCATATTTCAGATGTATGAGATGCGACAAAAGCAGTATCATAGACTTTAGTTCGTTGCTTGTTGAAACTCATCTCGATAATTTCAGTTTAATGCCTTTCAGGCCCGTCAACTTGGCGTGAATTCAACGAACTACACATAAATTTCATTTCTGAATAATTATTCATTACAAAATTAAATTAACCTGATCAATATTTCTAGAATTGCAAATCTATTGACTGAAGCTATCAAAATACAGAATTTATTGAATATTTTAACCATGACATGCAAAAACAAGTCAAAAAACACATTGAAACGATGTTAAATTAAAAAATTTCCAGACCAAGCAATTTTACATGGCCATCATCAATTCGGTTCCCCAAAAGAAACAATACCTTTGGGAAACAAAAGTTATAAATTGTTTTGTATTAGAGAAAGTTAACTATGATAAATACTAATAATTTAATATTGTAGACTTTATAAATGACTTTGTTTAGGTTTTATACAAGCATATGATATGCATTGTTTATAAATGACTTTGTTTAGGTTTTATACAAGCATATTTATGCTTGTATAAAACCTAAACAAAGTCATTTATAAACAATGCATATCAAGCAAAGAAAGAGAATTGTAAAGTTGTAGACTTAGGCAAATTAGGAAGTCAGTACTTTTTTACACTAGGTTTGGGGAGCAGCATTATCGAGGTGTTGTATAACATGCCAGAGACAGATTTGAAACCTAATTATATATTCCAATAAACGCGCGGGGTATATGGTAAAAAAATCATTATTTTATTTTGTACGGGGTTCCCCATATTAAACTATCCATTTTATTATTCGAATAAAATCCTTTTAAGTCAAGTAAAAAAATCTTTTATTACACTAATGGACAGCTAATTGTATGGGATTTATTACGTACTCAAGATTTGTTCAACTTTTAAAAATCATGTCTTCTAAATGCCCTCCATCAATTTGAAATTTCAATTCTGAATGCAAAATTGTTCATCACCCGGCGAAGAAAATCTCCAACTATTCCTGTAATTTCTTCTCGAATGCGGTCTTTCAAGTCCTCAATTGTTGCAGGGCGAATTGCAAAGACCTCTCCCTTCAAATACCCCCACAGAAAAAAATCGGGTGCCTTTATGTCGGGAGACCTAGGGGGGCAAGGCAAATTTTCAAATCGAGAAATTATACGGTCGTTAAAAAATTGTCGCAGAATCCTCATGGAGTTTCTGGCTCACACATTTATTTGAAGGGAGAGGTCTTTGTAAATCGCACTTGAATGAGCGATTCGAGAAGAAATTACAGGGATAGTTGGAGATTTTCTTCGCCGGGTGATGAACAATTTTGCATTCAGAATTGAAAGTTCAAATTGATGGAGAGTAGATAAGTAATACCGGAAGGGTGATCCCCCCACCACTTTTGCTCCCCCCACCACTTTTTCTGGGGTGGGGGGCAATTATAGTGGGGGGAGGTAATTTGTAATTGCAATAAATGTAATTAGAATAATTAGATTGGGAGGTAATTTGTAATTGCATAATTAGTAATTTGTAATTGCGTAATTAGTAATTTGTAATTGTGTAATTGGATTATTTCGCTGTAATTAGACTAGTATAATTGCAATATATCTAATAAATGTAATTAGTCTGGAGGGGGGATAATTAAAACCCAATTGTCGCGAGTAATGAAAGTAATTGGATTATTGCGCTGAGAAATGAAAGTAATTGAATTATTGCGCTGTAATTGCGTAATTAGTAATTTGTAAATGTGTAATTAGACTATTTGCGCGTTAATTACACTATTTTATATAGTCTGGAGGGGGGTTAATTAAAAAAAAACCAATTGTTGCGAGAAATGAAAGTAATTGGATTATTGCAATTAAACTAGTATAATTGCAATATATCTAATTGAATTGATACCATTGTATATTAATTAGTGCATCAATTGGAGAAATGAAAGTTTATTACGCTGTAATTAGACTAGTATAATTGCAATATATCTAATTGAATTGGTACAATTGTATATTAATTAGTGCATCAATTGCTAAATTATGCGCCCTTAATTGTCAAAAATATATGTCATTCAATATCGCTAACAAGGGATCTGGTAACCAAAGTCAGCTTTTATGCGATTCGAATAGGACAAAAGGTTTGAACCGCATACTAGAGGAGTCATTCATTGCCACTGACAACGTTATTTACTGCCGCATAATTTCACGAAACAGGTGCCTATCTGAAAATCAAACCACTCGTATTTCACATACCCTACTGTCACTGTGCCTTTACAAATTATTAAAATTCCAAATTGTAGGTAGTCTTCGACCAGCATTCCATTAAAAAAGGCACACTTTCTATACTTTCCGACGTTGATTCTATTTTTTTATTATTATGGCGATTTAGTGATCGATTTATTAGAGCTTAATTTGATTATAATTTAGAATATGAAGGTTTTAGAGCAAGGAGCTAATTCACTATTAAATATAAATTACCAACTCGATCACAAAGTATATTTGCAGTCTGGTGGGGGGGGGGGGATAATTAAAACCCAATTGCCGCGAGAATGAAAGTAGTTGGACTATTTGCACATTAATTACACTAATTGAATTGGAGCAATTGTTGTATATTAATTAGTGCATCAATTGCTAAATTATGCGCTCTTAATTGTCAAAAATATATGTCATTCAATATCACTAACAAGGGGTCTGGTATATTAGCATTACGTCTCGTGTTGTTTTAGGTATCTAGCCCGAGCTCCCGATATTAAATTGAACGCGGATTACCCCATGGTCTGTAAGAGGATTTATTAAGCCTGTTAAATTTTCTAATGATCAAAGATTAAATCAGCTTTTAGTTTTTACTGTCGCATATCTCAAAACAAAATAGTTAAAAAGGTTAAATTTATAGCTCCCATTTGCTCGACAGACAATATGTCTGCATAAAGGACCCAGCTACGTAGGCCAGGTGGCTCACGCGAACGGTACCTGCCTGAAATCGAGGTAATGCCATTAAGGCGGTCGACTTAAAACCGTCAATAACACAATTTGGTATTTAATTTCTAGTCGAAATGCATTCATTTTTCTAAGGACAAATATATTGCACAAAAGATTAGCCATCTCCTATCTAAACAAAAGATACGTCGATTTTTACAAAACAAAGCCGCACAATTACCTGAAATTTTAAAAAAACAGTTTTATTTTAAATACACAATTACATTTTTGAGAAAATAAACATAGACACTTAGTAGATCAAACTTTATGGTGTGATAAACTACCAAAATAATATGAAAAAAGTTCATATGTAAATGTGGGCCGGGAACACATAGTTCCGAGATACAGGGTGTTAAAGAAACATGCAAAATTTTTTGTTGTTTGAAACACTGAAATGATGGCACACTATATTGCGCTCTAATTAGACTAGGTGCAATTTCTCGAAATTCTATGGTTTATTACCTTATAGAAAAGCAGTATATCTTAAGATATATTTACAGATCAGTATACATCCAACTTGACGGCGTTTTAACAAAAGCAAGCGGAAACGATGACTACTTTGATAATGCATTAAAATGCAATATTTTAACGGAAATTACAGCGACGCTTTAATAAAGCTCTGGAAATGTTTAATACAGGAAATTCATATCAACGGAAAAAAATTAAAAGCCTCCTATTATGTTGCAGAAATTATTGATTTAATCATGAATATCGGTTCAAATAAAATGCAACTAGTTACCGTATCCAAAGATTAGATATAAATAAAGTTTCTTTTAAAGTTTTTGCATGACGGGTGCATTTACGGTATACATTGTTCATTGATGGTACTAAGTCGAAAACAACATGCAATTCCCACTTTACCGATAAAAAAAAAAAAAGTCAATTAATGCTGCTAACAAGGTTTGGCAAAATATTAGCGTATCAAAGGTAGATATTGATATAGTTTTAAAACTAAAAAAAAAAAAATGGTTATCTTCATATGCAGTTAATGGTCATATTCTTTTATTACAAAATATTGAAATTATATGATTGCTGTGGCTCTCTACGGCCCTGAGATTTGAGATGAACATTAAACACAAATAATACAAGGTTTCGTAAATAACCCCATGCAAAATTTTGTTGTTGTTTGAAACACTGAAATGATGGCACACTATATTGCGCTCTAATTAGACTAGGTGCAATTTCTCGAAATTCTATGGTTTACTACCTTATAGAAAAGCAGTATATCTTAAGATATATTTACAGATCAGTATACATCCAACTTGACGGCGTTTTAACAAAAGCAAGCGGAAACGATGACTACTTTGATAATGCATTAAAATGCAATATTTTAACGGAAATTACAGCGATGCTTTAATAAAGCTCTGGAAATGTTTAATACAGGAAATTCATATCAACGGAAAAAAATTAAAAGCCTCCTATTATGTTGCAGAAATTATTGATTTAATCATGAATATCGGTTCAAATAAAATGCAACTAGTTACCGTATCCAAAGATTAGATATAAATAAAGTTTCTTTTAAAGTTTTTGCATGACGGGTGCATTTAAGGTATACATTGTTCATTGATGGTACTAAGTCGAAAACAACATGCAATTCCCACTTTACCGATAAAAAAAAAAAAAAGTCAATTAATGCTGCTAACAAGGTTTGGCAAAATATTAGCGTATCAAAGGTAGATATTGATATAGTTTTAAAACTAAAAAAAAAAAAATGGTTATCTTCATATGCAGTTAATGGTCATATTCTTTTATTACAAAATATTGAAATTATATGATTGCTGTGGCTCTCTACGGCCCTGAGATTTGAGATGAACATTAAACACAAATAATACAAGGTTTCGTAAATAACCCCTACTTTATTTTATCGATTTCAATTCAAACAAATCTAAATAATTATATGCCTCTTTTAATCTGTTTTACTGAATAATGGGGATGGCTCTCTTCAACCGTCTGTAAAACTATTTAATGAAACCTAGTTAAAAATTCAGTTCCATAAAGAAGCTACGATAATTATGACTTAGTTAATCACGATCCATTTTATTATATTATTATCAGTTTAAATACACTAATGTAAACAAACAACATTACTCGTTTGTCAAAATTTGGTACCAAAAATACGTTTTTTTTTATTATTTATTCCCTAGTTCGTTGAAAAATATCAACCAATCTGACAAAGAAGCTAATGTAGATACATAAATAATGTTCTTTTATTTTTATTACCATATTTATTACATCAAATATTGTATGTATTATGTAGTTATGATGGTATATTTTATATTATATTATAAGGTTAAATAAATGAAATACACATTAAAAGATTACATTAATTTTATTTCCTATTTTTTTATTACACAACTAAAAACAACCATAGTATAATTAAAACAGTTTTATTTTAAATACACAATTACATTTAGCGGCTCGCTAGTGTGAACGTGTACGACATGATTGATGTAATTAAATTGCGTTACCCAATTTATTGTGGATTACAGCAATAATGGTATAATTTCCCCTTCTTTGAAGTTGATGGTGATATATCAACATTGTTATTGGATGCCACATTTACATAGTTTACCTTACAATAGCAGCAAAACATTTTTCGAGGTATTGGACCGTCATTAGCATCAAAACTGCCTTCATGATCTTTAAGGTAATGTTCTGTGCAGTATTGATATTTTATTATATCGACATCGTTCTGAAGATGTGTAGGTAGGTAGCTTATCCCATACTAATGCAATTTCATGTGAAGCCAACCCAATCATCACTTCTTTGGGCATATCTACAAGTTGTTGTTTGCTCATCTTCAATAGACTACGCAAACGGGAGAATGCAATTAGTGAGTGGCCCATTCGCTTGATACCTTCTCGATCCATTGCTGGGGTTATAGTTTTCAGCTCCATGGCGTTTTATATTTCTTTCGTAGAGAGAAACTTTAAACACAAATGTCCACACCACACTGTGTTAAAATTCTGTACACGTTTGTAGTTATATAATATTTGGTTGACCCTCCTTGAATCGTTATTGAAATATGTAACTAATTCTATAGGTGGGGGTAAATCCCCAAAACTATCAACGTAATTTACTAACTATACTATATTCCAAGTATAAAAAAAAAGATGTAGTCACAACACAAAATCATTTTATATTGTGAATCAAGATAGTACAATATATTTCTTATTTCATGTACGCCGACAGCTGCAAACATATAGGGTGTACCGACTTTAGTATTATACTATTCTTTGCGACTCTATAAATCAATCGAAATCGAATCAGGATGGATTACAATTGGTTCTATTCGAATTCTTTCAACTTCAACATACAAAAATTAATTTTTCATTGATTTACAGCATATTAATTTACAATCTTTAACATATAGTATAGGGTTTACCACTATGGTACTTTCCGAATTCATACTAATATTTGATAGTTGAAGTGTATTGCTATCGGGTCCATGATTTTTGTTTTGCTGTCAAGCGTAAAACGGCCATAAATTAACACAATGGCATTAAATAGTAAACGGCTTCTTCAAAAGCATTCAAAAGCCCGGGTCCATGATTTTTGTTTTGCTGTCAAGCGTAAAACGACCATAAATTAACACAATGGCATTAAATAGTAAACGGCTTCTTCAAAAGCATTCAAAAGCATCCAAAAGCCATTTTAAATGTATTGCGCCCTAAACAAAAGAAATACCTACAGCAATTTGGTTGATATAACAGCTGCCAAAATCATAAATTAAATGCAAGTAAATCTGTTTTTATGTTATTTGGTCCTAAACAAAAAGGGAAGGGGGGTTACCCGAAGTTGACTTATTAGCACTTAAAGAGCTAATAAATCAAAATATACTATACAGGTTTTAGAACAAAGGTCCATTTCATTGTTAATTTTAAATAAACCTTACATTATTAAAAATGTCTTTGGTTAATACAATATTTGGAAAACAATCGTAAGTGGGGATTAGAAAAAAAAAAAATAGAAATAGAAAAAATTTATTTACCATAAAAACTGTTACAAGAACAGATAAGGTTTCATCCGTTAAGTGGTATAATGCAATTGTAGTTGTAATCAGTGTATGTGTATTCCAAGTAGTGGGGGTAGCTCGACTACTATAAAAAGATGTAGTAGCAACACAAAATCATTTTATATCGTGAATCATCTACAGCTAGCAAGTCAGCCTATTGCAGTGATTTCAAGTGTGCAAATTTACTCGTAATTCTTTCATTGTATTCATTTAAATATGGCAATTTCCGAAGTTGACTTATTAGCACTTAATGAGCTAATAAATCAAAATATACAGGTTTTAGAGCAAAGATCCATTTCAGCGTTAACTTTAAATAAACCTTATCTCATTAAAAAAATGTCTTTGGTTAATACAAGATTTGGAAAATCAATCATAGTAACTTTGTTTGAGGAAAGCTCAATAACGACTTTTAAATCATTTTTACCGAAACGGCTTGTGGGAATTATATGTCCAAACACTATCGATAAAATAAATTCGTCAAATGGTAAAACTACATTAACATATTTAGGACAAAGTTCTCCGGCTTATCCTGGAGCAAAATCTAGTCCACTAATACGTTTCGGTATTTAATTCTTAAACAAAAATAATCATAATAGTATTTAAGTTAGTTAAGTATTAAGTAGAAATGGAACAATGGAGTCTTTTAAAAATAGAATCACTTGTTAGCTTACAAAGATTCAGATAGTACAATATATTTCTTATTTCGTGTACGCCGACAGCTGCAACGTAAGTCCAATTAGTACTGTTTTATATATATATATATATATATATATATATATATATATATATATATATATATATATATATATATATACATATAAACCGGC